>QJPP01000201.1:0-1252915 GCA_003996215.1 Jaltomata sinuosa
AATTCAAGTTCAAAAAATCATTTCTAAAGTTGAAAACAAATTCTCAATTCAAAACTAACAAACTTCACCTAAAAAAGTTTAACTTTAAAAAACTAAGGTTCAAGAGCCTAATTCCAAATTCAAGTTTTAGTCTTAATCCTAATTCAAGTTCCAAATCCTAATTCAAAATTCAAGTTCAAAATTCAAATATCTAATTCAAGTTCAAAAAATCATTTCTAATGTTGAAAACTAATTCTCAACTCAAAACTAACAAACTTAACTTAAAAAAGCTTAACTTAAAAAAATTAAGATTCAAGAACGTAATTTCAAATTCTAGTCATAATCCTATTTCAAGTTCCAAATTAAAGTTCCAAATTCATGTTCAAGTCCTAATTCCAAATTCAAGTTCAAAATTTAAGTTTCTAATTCAAGTTTAAAAAATCATTCCTAAAGTTGAAAACTAATTCTCAACTCAAAACTAACAAACTTAAACGAAAAAAGTTTAACTTAAAAAAACTAAGTTTCAAGAGCCTAATTCCAAATTCAAGTTCAAGCCCAATCCTAATTCAAGTTCCAAATTAAAGTTCCAAAACTAATTTCAAATTCAAGTTCAAAATTTAAGTTCCTAATTCAAGTTCAAAAAATTATTCCCAAAGTTGAAAACTAATTCTCAACTCAAAACTAACAAACTTAACCTAAAAAAGTTTAACTTAAAAAACTTAAGGTTCAAGAGCCTAATTCCAAATTGAAGTTTAAGTCCTAATCCTAATTCAAGTTCCAAATTCAAGTTCCAAATCCTAATTTGAAATTCAAGTTCAAAATTCAAGTACCGAATTCAAATTCACAAAATAATTCCTAAAGTTAAAAACTAATTCTCAACTCAAAACTAACTAACTTAACTTAAAAAAACTTAACTCAAAAAAATTAAAGTTCAAGAACCTAATTCCAAATTAAAGATCAAGTCCTAATCCTAATTCAAATTCCAAATTCAAGTTCTAAATTAAAGTTCAAGTCCTAATTCCAAATTCAAGTTCAAAAAATCATTCCTAAAGTTGAAAATTAATTCTCAACTCAAAACTAACAAACTTAACTTAAAAAGGTTTAACTTAAAAAAACTAAGGTTCAAGAGCCTAATTCCAAATTCAAGTTCTAGTCCTAATTCTAATTCAAGTTCCAAATTAAAGTTCCAAATTCAAATTCAAGTTCAAAATTCAAGTTCAAAAAATCATTTCTAAAGTTGAAAATAAATTCTCAACTCAAAACTAACAAACTTAACCTAAAAAAGTTTAACTTTAAAAAACTAAGGTTCAATAGCCTAATTCCAAATTCAAGTTCAAGTCTTAATCCTAATTCAAGTTCCAAATTAAAGTTCCAATTCAAGTTCCGAATCCTAATTCCAAATTCAAGTTCAAAATTCAAATACCTAATTCAAGTTCAAAAAATCATTCCTAATGTTGAAAACTAATTTCAACGCAAAACTAACAAACTTAACTCTAAAAAGCTTAACTTAAAAAAACTAAGATTCAAAAATGTAATTTCAAATTCTAGTCCTAATCCTAATTCATAAGTTCAAGTCCTAATTCCAAATTCAAGTTCCTAATTCAAGTTCAAAAAATCATTCTAAAGTTGAAAACTAATTCTCAACCCAAAACTAACAAACTTAACCTTAAAAGTTTAACTTAAAAAAACTAAGGTTCAAGAGTCTAATTCTAAATTCAAGTTCAAGTCCTAATCCTAATTCAAGTTCCAAATTTAAGTTCCAAATCCTAATTTCAAATTCAAGTACCTAATTCATGTTCAAAAAATCATTCCTAAAGTTGAAAACTAATTCTCAACTCAAAACTAACAAACTTAACTTTAAAAAGCTTAACTTAAAAAAACTAAGGTTCAAGAGCCTAATTCCAAATTCAAGTTCTAGTCCTAATCCTAATTCAAGTTCCAAATTCAAGTTCTAAATTAAAGTTCAAGTCCTAATTCCAAGTTCAAGTTCAAAATTCAAGTTTCTAATTCAAGTTCAAAAAATCATTCTAAAGTTGAAAACTAATTTTCAACTCAAAACTAACAAACTTAACTTAAAAAGGTTTAACTTAAAAAAACTAAGGTTCAAGAGCCTAATTCAAAATTCAAGTTCTAGTCCTAATCCTAATTCAAGTTCCAAATTAAAGTTTCAAATTCAAATTCCAAATTCAAGTTCAAGTCCTAATTCCAAATTCAAGTTCAAAATTCAAGTTGCTAATTCAAATTCAAAAAATCAATTCTAAGGTTGAAAACTAATTCTCAACTCAAAACTAACAAACTTAACCTCAAAAAGTTTAACTTAAAAAAACTAAGGTTCAAGAGCCTAATTCCAAATTCAAGTTCAAGTCTTAATCCTAATTCAAGTTCTAAATTAAAGTTCCAAATTTTAGTTCAAAATCCTAATTTCAAATTCAAGTTCAAAATTCAAGTACCTAATTCAAGTTCAAAAAATTATTTCTAAAGTTAAAAACTAATTTCAACTCAAAACTAACTAACTTAACTGAAAAAAGTTTAACTTAAAAAAACTAAAGTTCAAGAACCTAATTCCAAATTCAAGTTCAAGTCCTAATCCTAATTCAAGTTCCAAATTCAAATTCTAAATTAAAGTTCAAGTCCTAATTCCAAATTCAAGTTCAAAAAATCAATCCTAAAGTTGAAAACTAATTCTCAACTCAAAACGTACCAACTTAACTTAAAAAGGTTTATCTTAACAAACTAAGGTTCAAGAGCCTAATTTCAAATTCAAGTTCTACTCGTAATCCTAATTCAAGTTCCAAATTCAAGTTCCAAATTCTAGTTCAAGTCCTAATCCTAATTCAAGTTCCAAATTCAAGTTCAAAATTCAAGTTTCTAATTCAAGTTAAAAAATCATTTCTAAAGTTGAAAACTAATTCTAAACTCAAAACTAACAAACTAAACTTAAAAAGGATTAACTCAAAAAAATTACGGTTCAAGAGCCTAATTCCAAATTCAAGTTCTAGTCCTAATCCTAATTCAAGTTCCAAATTCAAGTTCAAAATTCAAATACCTAATTCAAATTCAAAAAATAATTCCTAAAGTTAAATACTAATTTTGAACTCAAAATTAACTAACTTAACTTAAAAAAAATTAACTTAAAAAATTAAAGTTCAAGAACCTAATTCCAAATTCAAGTTCAAGTCCTAATCCTAATTCAAGTTCCAAATTCAAGTTCAAAATTCAAGTTCAAAAAATCATTCCTAAAGTTGAAAACTAATTCTCAACTCAAAACTAACAAACTTAACTTAAAAAAGTTTAACTTAAAAAAACTAAGGTTCAAGAGCCTAATTCCAAATTCAAGTTCTAGTCCTAATCCTAATTCAAGTTCAAAATTCAAGTTAAAGCTCAAAATTCAAGTTCAAAAAATCATTTCTAAAGTTGAAAACAAATTTTCAATTCAAAACTAACAAACTTCACCTAAAAAAGTTTAACTTTAAAAA
The DNA here is from genome assembly GCA_003996215.1 of Jaltomata sinuosa. Taxonomy (NCBI): domain Eukaryota; kingdom Viridiplantae; phylum Streptophyta; class Magnoliopsida; order Solanales; family Solanaceae; genus Jaltomata; species Jaltomata sinuosa. The sequence goes on from QJPP01000201.1 coordinate 3,456, forward strand.
ACTAAGGTTCAAGAGCCTAATTCCAAATTCAAGTTTTAGTATTAATCCTAATTCAAGTTCCAAATCCTAATTCAAAATTCAAGTTCAAAATTCAAATATCTAATTCAAGTTCAAAAAATCATTTCTAATGTTGAAAACTAATCTCAACTCAAAACTAACAAACTTAACTTAAAAAAGCTTAAATTAAAAAAATTAAGATTCAAGAACGTAATTTCAAATTCTAGTCCTAATCCTATTTCAAGTTCCAAATTAAAGTTCCAAATTCATGTTCAAGTCCTAATTCCAAATTCAAGTTCAAAATTTAAGTTCCTAATTCAAGTTTAAAAAATCATTCCTAAAGTTGAAAACTAATTCTCAACTCAAAACTAACAAACTTAAACTAAAAAAGTTTAACTTAAAAAAACTAAGGTTCAAGAGCCTAATTCCAAATCAAGTTCAAGTTCTAATCCTAATTTTTGTTCCAAATTTATGTTCCAAATCCTAATTTCAAATTCAACTTCAAAAAATAATTCTAAAGTTGAAAACTAATTATCAACTCAAAACTAACAAACTTCACCTAAAAAAGTTTAAGTTAAAAAAACTAAGGTTCAAGAGCCTAATTCCAAATTCAAGTTCAAGTGCTAATCCTAATTCAAGTTCTAAATTAAAGTTCAAGTTTCTAATTCAAGTTCAAAAAATCATTCCTAAAGTTGAAAACTAATTCTCAACTCAAAATTTCGTTCATTTTCGCCACGAAAACATGGCCGCCATAATAAGAAGCAGGCGAAAAAGCTAGAAGTACTCGCTTCACGCCCTTGAATTATTATTCACGAATGAATTGGGAAAGCCAACAGAAAGATTCGATTCTGACTTCGTAGAGCCGGTGCTGCTGTTGCCTGCGCGTAGGGCCGTCCCCCACTCTCCTCCCGGGGCTCTAAGTGGCTTTTGTTTTACTAACAAACTTAACTTAAAAAGGATTAACTTAAAAAAATTAAGGTTCAAGAGCCTAATTCCAAATTCAATTTCTAGTCCTAATCCTAATTCAAGTTCCAAATTCAAGTTCAAGTTCAAAAAATCATTTCTAAAGTTGAAAATAAATTCTCAACTCAAAACTAACAAACTTCACCTAAAAAAGTTTAACTTTAAAAAACTAAGGTTCAATAGCCTAATTCCAAATTCAAGTTCAAGTCTTAATCCTAATTCAAGTTCCAAATTAAAGTTCCAATTCAAGTTCCGAATCCTAATTCCAAATTCAAGTTCAAAATTCAAGTACCTAATTCAAGTTCAAAAAATCATTCCTAATGTTGAAAACTAATTTCAACGCAAAACTAACAAACTTAACTCTAAAAAGCTTAACTTAAAAAAACTAAGATTCAAAAACGTAATTTCAAATTCTAGTCCTAATCCTAATTCATAAGTTCAAGTCCTAATTCCAAATTCAAGTTCCTAATTCAAGTTCAAAAAATCATTCTAAAGTTGAAAACTAATTCTCAACCCAAAACTAACAAACTTAACCTTAAAAGTTTAACTTAAAAAAACTAAGGTTCAAGAGTCTAATTCTAAATTCAAGTTCAAGTCCTAATCCTAATTCAAGTTCCAAATTTAAGTTCCAAATCCTAATTTCAAATTCAAGTACCTAATTCATGTTCAAAAAATCATTCCTAAAGTTGAAAACTAATTCTCAACTCAAAACTAACAAACTTAACTTTAAAAAGCTTAACTTAAAAAAACTAAGGTTCAAGAGCCTAATTCCAAATTCAAGTTCTAGTCCTAATCCTAATTCAAGTTCCAAATTCAAGTTCTAAATTAAAGTTCAAGTCCTAATTCCAAATCAAAATTCAAGTTTCTAATTCAAGTTCAAAAAATAATTCCTAAAGTTGAAAACTAATTTTCAACTCAAAACTAACAAACTTAACTTAAAAAGGTTTAACTTAAAAAAACTAAGGTTCAAGAGACTAATTCAAAATTCAAGTTCTAGTCCTAATCCTAATTCAAGTTCCAAATTAAAGTTTCAAATTCAAATTCCAAATTCAAGTTCAAGTCCTAATTCCAAATTCAAGTTCAAAATTCAAGTTGCTAATTCAAATTCAAAAAATCAATTCTAAGGTTGAAAATTAATTATCAACTCAAAACTAACAAACTTAACCTCAAAAAGTTTAACTTAAAAAAACTAAGGTTCAAGAGCCTAATTCCAAATTCAAGTTCAAATCCTAATCCTAATTGAAGTTCTAAATTAAAGTTCCAAATTTTAGTTCAAAATCCTAATTTCAAATTCAAGTTCAAAATTCAAGTACCTAATTCAAATTCAAAAAATAATTTCTAAAGTTAAAAACTAATTCTCAACTCAAAACTAACTAACTTAACTGAAAAAAGTTTAACTTAAAAAAACTAAAGTTGAAGAACCTAATTCCAAATTCAAGTTCAAGTCCTAATCCTAATTCAAGTTCCAAATTCAAATTCTAAATTAAAGTTCAAGTCCTAATTCCAAATTCAAGTTCAAAAAATCAATCCTAAAGTTGAAAACTAATTCTCAACTCAAAACGTACCAACTTAACTTAAAAAGGTTTACCTTGAAAAAACTAAGGTTCAAGAGCCTAATTTCAAATTCAAGTTCTACTCGTAATCCTAATTCAAGTTCCAAATTCAAGTTCCAAATTAAAGTTCCAAATTCAAGTTCAAGTTCTAATTCTAAATCCAAGTTCAAAATTCAAGTTCAAAAAATCATTTCTAAAGTTGAAAACTAATTTTCAAGCCAAAAACTAACAATCTTAACCTAAAAAAGTTTAACTTAAAAAAACTAAGGTTCAAGAGCCTAATTCCAAATTCTAGTTCAAGTCCTAATCCTAATTCAAGTTTCAAATTCAAGTTCAAAATTCAAGTTTCTAATTCAAGTTAAAAAATCATTTCTAAAGTTGAAAACTAATTCTAAACTCAAAACTAACAAACTAAACTTAAAAAGGATTAACTCAAAAAAATTACGGTTCAAGAGCCTAATTCAAAATTCAAGTTCTAGTCCTAATCCTAATTCAAGTTCCAAAATCAAGTTCAAAATACAAGTACCTAATTCAAATTCAAAAAATAATTCCTAAAGTTAAAAACTAATTTTGAACTCCAAATTAACTAACTTAACTTAAAAAAAATTAACTTAAAAAAATTAAAGTTCAAGAACCTAATTCCAAATTCAAGTTCAAGTCCTACTCCTAATTCAAGTTACAAATTCAAGTTCTAAATTAAAGTTCAAGTCCTAATTCCAAATTCAAGTTCAAAATTCAAGTTCAAAAAATCATTCCTAAAGTTGAAAACTAATTCTCAACTCAAAACTAACAAACTTAACTTAAAAAAGTTTAACTTAAAAAAACTAAGGTTCAAGAGCCTAATTCTAAATTCAAGTTCTAGTCCTAATCCTAATTCAAGTTCAAAATTCAAGTTCAAGCTCAAAATTCAAGTTCAAAAAATCATTTTTAAAGTTGAAAACAAATTCTCAATTCAAAACTAACAAACTTCACCTAAAAAAGTTTAACTTTAAAAAACTAAGGTTCAAGAGCCTAATTCCAAATTCAAGTTTTAGTCTTAATCCTAATTCAAGTTCCAAATCCTAATTTAAAATTCAAGTTCAAAATTCAAATATCTAATTCAAGTTCAAAAAATCATTTCTAATGTTGAAAACTAATTCTCAACTCAAAACTAACAAACTTAACTTAAAAAAGCTTAAATTAAAAAAATTAAGATTCAAGAAAGTAATTTCAAATTCTAGTCCTAATCCTATTTCAAGTTCCAAATTAAAGTTCCAAATTCATGTTCAAGTCCTAATTCCAAATTCAAGTTCAAAATTTAAGTTCCTAATTCAAGTTTAAAAAATCATTCCTAAAGTTGAAAACTAATTCTCAACTCAAAACTAACAAACTTAAACCAAAAAAGTTTAACTTAAAAAAACTAAGGTTCAAGAGCCTAATTCCAAATTCAAGTTCAAGTTCTAATCCTAATTTTTGTTCCAAATTTTTGTTCCAAATCCTAATTTCAAATTCAACTTCAAAAAATAATTCTAAAGTTGAAAACTAATTATCAACTCAAAACTAACAAACTTCACCTAAAAAAGTTTAAGTTAAAAAAACTAAGGTTCAAGAGCCTAATTCCAAATTCAAGTTCAAGTGCTAATCCTAATTCAAGTTCTAAATTAAAGTTCAAGTTTCTAATTCAAGTTCAAAAAATCATTCCTAAAGTTGAAAATAATTCTCAACTCAAAATTTCGTTCATTTTCGCCACGAAAACATGGCCGCCATAATAAGAAGCAGGCGAAAAAGCTAGAAGTACTCGCTTCACGCCCTTGAATTATTATTCACGAATGAATTGGGAAAGCCAACAGAAAGATTCGATTCTGACTTCGTAGAGCCGGTGCTGCTGTTGCCTGCGCGTAGGGCCGTCCCCCACTCTCGTCCCGGGGCTCTAAGTGGCTTTTGTTTTACTAACAAACTTAACTCAAAAAGGATTAACTTAAAAAAATTAAGGTTCAAGAGCCTAATTCCAAATTCAATTTCTAGTCCTAATCCTAATTCAAGTTCCAAATTCAAGTTGAAGTCCTAATTCCAAATTCAAGTTCAAAATTCAAGTTCAAAAATTCATTCCTAAAGTTGAAAACTAATTCTCAACTCAAAACTAACAAACTTAACCTAAAAAAGTTTAACTTAAAAAAACTAAGGTTCAAGAGCCTAATTCCAAATTCAAGTTCAAGTCCTAATCCTAATTCAAGTTCCAAATGAAAGTTCCGAATCCTAATTCCAAATTCAAGTTCAAAATTCAAGTACCTAATTCAAGTTCAAAAAATCATTCCTAATGTTGAAAACTAATTCTCAACGCAAAACTAACAAACTTAACTTTAAAAAGTTTAACTTAAAAAAACTAAGGTTCAAGAGTCTAATTCCAAATTCAAGTTCAAGTCCTAATCCTAATTCAAGTTCCAAATTCAAATTCCAAATTTAAGTTCCAAATCCTAATTTCAAATTCAATTACCTAATTCAAGTACAAAAAATCATTCCTAAAGTTGAAAACTAATTTTCAACTCAAAACTAACTAACTTAACTTAAAAAAACTAAAGTTCAAGAAACTAAAACTAATTCCAAATTCAAGTTCAAGTCCTAATTCTAATTCAAGTTCTAAATTAAAGTTCAAGTCCTAATTCCAAATTCAAGTTTCTAATTCAAGTTCAAAATATCATTCCTAAAGTTGAAAACTAATTCTCAACTCAAAACTAACAAACTTCACCTAAAAAAGTTTAACTTAAAAAAACTAAGGTTCAAGAGCCTAATTCCAAATTCAATTTCAAGTCCTAATCTTAATTCAACTTCCAAATTCAAGTTCCAAATCCTAATTCAAAATTCATGTTCAAAATTCATGTTCAAAACTCAAGTTCAAAAAATCATTCCGAATGTTGAAAATAATTGTCAACTCAAAACTAACAAACTTAATTTTCAAAAGCTTAACTTAAAAAATTTAAGATTCAAGAACGTAATTTCAAATTCTAGTCCTAATCTAATTCAAGTTCCAAATTAAAGTTCAAAATTCAAGTTCCAAATTCATTTCAAGTCCTAATTCCAAATTCAAGTTCCTAATTCAAGTTCAAAAAATTATTCCCAAAGTTGAAAACTAATTCTCAACTCAAAACTAACAAACTTAATCTAAAAAAGTTTAATTTAAAAAAACTAAGGTTCAAGAGCCTAATTCCAAATTCAAGTTTAAGTCCTAATCCTAATTCAAGTTCTAAATTCAAGATCCAAATTAAAGTTCCAAATTCAAGTTCCAAATCCTAATTTCAAATTCAAGTTCAAAATTCAAGTACCTAATTCAAATTCAAAAAATAATTCCTAAAGTTAAAACCTAATTGTCAACTCAAAACTAACTAACTTAAAAAAACTTAACTCAAAAAAATTAAAGTTCAAGAACCTAATTTCAAATTCAAGTTCAAGTCCTAATCCTAATTCAAATTCCAAATTCAAGTTCTAAATTCAAGTTCAAGTCCTAATCCTAATTCAAGTTCCATATTCAAGTTCAAGTCATAATTCCAAATTCAAGTTCAAAATTCAAGTTCCTAATTCAAGTTCAAAAAATCATTCATAAAGTTGAAAACTAATTCTCAACTCAAAACTAACAAACTTAACTTAAAAAGGTTTAACTAAAAAAAACTAAGGTTCAAGAGCCTAATTCCAAATTCAAGTTCTAGTCCCAATCCTAATTCAAGTTCCAAATTAAAGTTCCAAATCTAAGTTCAAGTTCAAAATTCAAGTTCAAAAAATCATTTCTAAAGTTGAAAACAAATTCTCAACTCAAAACTAACAAACTTCACCTAAAAAAGTTTACAAAAACTAAGGTTCAAGAGCCTAATTCCAAATTCAAGTTCAAGTCTTAATCCTAATTCAAGTTCCAAATCTTAATTCAAAATTCAAGTTCAAAATTCAAATATCTAATTCAAGTTCAAAAAATCATTTCTAATGTTGAAAACTAATTCTCAACTCAAAACTAACAAACTTAACTTAAAAAGGTTAACTTAAATAAATTAAGATTCAGGAACGTAATTTCAAATTCTAGTCCTAATCTTATTTCAAGTTCCAAATTAAAGTTCCAAATTCATGTTCAAGTCCTAATTCCAAATTCAAGTTCAAAATTTAAGTTCCAAATTCAAGTTCCAAATTCAAGTTCCAAATTCAAGTTCCAAATTCAAGTTCAAGTTCTAATTCCAAATCCAAGTTCAAAATTCAAGTTCAAAAAATCATTTCTAAAGTTGAAAACTAATTTTCAACTCAAAACTAACAAAGTTAACCTAAAAAAGTTTAACTTAAAAAAACTAAGGTTCAAGAGCCTAATTCCAAATTCTAGTTCAAGTCCTAATCCTAATTCAATGTCACGACCCGATTTCTCGGTCATGATGGCACCTACAACCCCCGGTAGGTGTACCAATCCCTGTAGCCCAGAACAGTTAGTAATGGGCTACTATCTAACAAATAAGAGAATAAGACCAATAAAATAGATAACAGGTATATGAATATATACATATGCGGAAACTAAACCAAACCCCAAGACCTGGTATCATAGTACAGAGCCAAACTACATACATGGAGTACAAGTAAACCAAAACTATATATACAAATGTCTCTGAATGGAAATAGAGTACATGAAGCAGAAGATAAACTAAAGCTAAGCTCCGATCGCCAAGAGCTCACCCTCAGCCTGAGATAGTCTTCAACAGATCTCCAAGCACGAATCACAGCGATCTAACGGTGATGGCCCACGCTAGGATCTGCACCCAAAGATGCAGGGGGTAGGGGTGAGCACCAAATGCGAAGCATAAGGTACCTAGTAGGTATCATAGGCCGACTGGGCACATATAAGATAAAAGCGCAGTAATAGACAGAATAGAAGCAAGTAGTCACAGAAATCAACGAAAGGTACACAGGAACTAGCCCAGAGGGAAATCAACAGAACCACAGATGAGGCTAGTAAGCAGAATATACACACCAAAGGCACAGGTGAAAGTAAGAAACAACGCACCTGAGATCCTTGCAACAACAGTGTATACAAAATAAGTTTACGGGATGGACGGTATACCGGTAACCTCAAGTATAAGAAGAAGGGAGAAAGAATAATAATAGGCATGCTCAAGACATGAATCAATACTCAACTAATCATATCAACCTCAATCCAGAACCTAACACCCTAGCAGTACCAATCTCATACTTATCCATAATAGAGAACAACTCTGTAAGTAAATAACAAAAGTCTACCTACAGTCCCTCGGCCGCCCATACAACCGAGAAACACAAACAAGTGAAAACAAACCCTCCGGCATCCCATACTACCGGAGCGTACAATCAGCAAACAACAAACAAGGGTGGAACCTCAAACCATGAATGATATGATGCATGAAGATCTCAAGTGCAATGGTATCTCTGTATGTACCTCCTCCGGCGCCGATCCGGCCCAGCAGGTAGGTTCCATGGAAGGACTCTGCCCGTATACCTCTACTCCCCCGTATACCCCTCTTCCGGCACACACAGCCCGTAGCCCCTGGCCCGGATAGCAAGGTCCATGGAGGTCCCAGACCCCATACTAAATCTCAGTATCAGAACATGTATCAAGATAAAGACCCAGTCTCGATATCAAGATAGAGACCCAGTCTCGAATATGCATGCCCAGACCCTGTCCAGGACTAAAAATAGTAGGAAAATATCTCAAAAACCCCTCCAAGGGTGCCCGGGCGTCGCCGGGTCTAAACAGTAAAAATCATCTCAGGTGCTCGGTCCAACCGAGGCTAAAAACCATCTCAAGTAGTAAGAAAAACTCAACTAGCACTCCGGCCCTGCCGAGTCTAGTGATAATCGTAAAACTGATGATTTTAAACCACAAGTGAAATCAACCATTTCCAAATCATTTTCATCAAAAACGGGCCCCCCGGGCCATGCAAGGTTTAGAAAACAGTGTCAGTAGGCCCGAAGCCAAAACCACTGTAAAACATCGATAAAACCTCTTTATATGCATGGAAATGACATGATCACACACAACACTAGCTGCCCAACAGCTTACAATCAACCTACCGACCCTGCACAGGCCCACAGCTACTCAGCAAGCATAACCAGCCTAGAAGGATAATTCTATGCCCGGGACATCGCGGACATTCCCAAAATCCCACCGTCTATGTTCCAGAGTCAATAAGGCCCCCACAGGACCGCAAGGGTAAATAAATAAAATATATCGCCAAATACTACAAACAACGGAGGAATAAAAATAGCGGACATGAATAAAGCGGTCAAGGTTTGTGGTACCAACCTATAAACCAACCCAAGGATGCCCCATTAATACAATTTTATTCTATATATGCGGAGTCTAGGGAAATTAAACCGTAACCTACCTGTCGTCCGACGACAAGCTGCTGAAACAACAATGTTCAAGCTCGAACCACTCCGAGAAAATCCAAAACTAATCGGAATCGGATTCGGATTTGGGACGGAATAACTTGACGTAGATAATTGATTTTCTTTCGGTGACCAAATAAATAGTCAACAACAAATAATGTTGTTCATGATACATCTCTAAATCAATCCATCATCGAACGACCCATGCAGCGTCCAAATCAAAGAACAACAAACAGTGTATTATATTTGAACATACTGAGTACTGACATAAGGGTGATTTTTCCAAATGAATGGAAAAAGTTTAATACTAATAGTGGTTATGCAGTAAGCATTGTCACAATATTCCACTAACTTTATATATAGCAATTGTTAAGTGGGACAAGTGGCAACATGCTACGTTATTAGCAATATGTTGTCCACCTCTTTTACCTCCACGTGGGGTGGAGGTGGCAACCTCTCATCCCGCTAAGTATAAACTCGGGTATTGCGTAAATTCGTGGTAAAATAAATATAATATTTTAAATATACCATAATTATTAGAAAATCATTTCCAATAAAACCTACTATATTATAATAATAATTTTTAACATAATTAAATTTACTATCTCCGTTAAAATATTACGGAGTATGAAAACCTTATAAAATAAATACGTCTACACTTATATTGTATCAAATATATTTTTTATAAACCTTTTAAATATTTTGAAAAGGTAATAATAATATAATTTTTTTACCAAATACAACTTTTAAATAAATATTTCAAATATACGCACGATGCTAATAAAGTTCTTAAGTTTAGGCTCGTAATTCGCCTACGCACGATTTCGATATTCAAGAATTCTCTCGGGATCCTCCCTTATATTTTATCACTGTTTCGGAACTGAAATGGCATTTTAAAACGTAAAATTGAAGCTTAAATCGGGTTAACCCGACCCGATTCGCGACCCGGTTCGCAACCCATTTTCTGCCAGACAGTCCGCGGTAAAACAGTCATAACTCTTTGCTCCGAGATTATTTGAATGAGCGGTTTTGTGCGTTGGAAACTAGACTCGTAGACCTTCGATTTGGTATTTCGGGGGACTTCTAACTCTTTATATATTGGGAGAAACGCCCCGACACATTTGACCCAAAGTTCAGAAAATTTGTTAAAGGTCTTACGATATCTTTTGTCGATTTGCTTGACTTCAAACTTAAACGTGGAAATGACCGGAAGGGTCATTACATTCAAGTTCCAAATTCAAGTTCTAAATTAAAGTTCAAGTATAATTGTCCCACCAGCCTCTTAATTGACCAGTAAAACCAGCAATGATCATCTTGCAAAAAAGTTCCAAATTCTAATTCCAAATTCAAGTTGAAAATTCAAGTTCAATAAATCATTTCTAAAGTTGAAAACTAATTATCAACTCAAAACTAACAAACTTAAGCTAAAAAAGTTTAACTTAAAAAAACTAAGGTTCAAGAGCCTAATTCCAAATTCTAGTTCAAGTCCTAATCCTAATTCAAGTTCCAAATTTAAGTTCTAAATTAAAGTTCAAGTCCTAATTCCAAATTCAAGTTCAAAATTCAAGTTTCTAATTCAAGTTCAAAAAATCATTTCTAAAGTTGAAAACTAATTCTCAACTCAAAACTAACAAATTTAACTTAAAAAAATCAAGGTTCAAGAGCCTAATTCTAAATTCAATTTCTAGTCCTAATCCTAATTCAAGTTCCAAATTCAAGTTTAAGTCCTAATTCCAAATTCAAGTTCAAAATTCAAGTTCCTAATTCAAGTTCAAAAAATCATTCCTAAAGATGAAAACTAATTCTCAACTCAAAACTAACAAACTTAACCTAAAAAAGTTTAACTTAAAAAAACTAAGGTTCAAGAGCCTAATTCCAAATTCAAGTTCAAGTCTTAATCCTAATTCAAGTTCCAAATTAAAGTTCCAATTCAAGTTCCGAATCCTAATTCCAAATTCAAGTTCAAAATTCAAGTACCTAATTCAAGTTCGAAAAATCATTCCTAATGTTGAAAACTAATTTCAACGCAAAACTAACAAACTTAACTCTAAAAAGCTTAACTTAAAAAAACTAAGATTAAAGAACGTAATTTCAAATTCTAGTCCTAATCCTAATTCATAAGTTCAAGTCCTAATTCCAAATTCAAGTTCCTAATTCAAGTTCAAAAAATCAATTCTAAAGTTGAAAACTAATTCTCAACCCAAAACTAACAAACTTAACCTTAAAAGTTTAACTTAAAAAAACTAAGGTTCAAGAGTCTAATTCCAAATTCAAGTTCAAGTCCTAATCCTAATTCAAGTTCCAAATTCAAGTTCCAAATTTAAGTTCCAAATCCTAATTTCAAATTCAAGTACCTAATTCAAGTTCAAAAAATCATTCCTAAAGTTGAAAACTAATTCTCAACTCAAAACTAACAAACTTAATTTAAAAAAGCTTAACTTAAAAAAATTAAGATTCAAGAACATAATTTCAAATTCTAGTCATAATCCTAATTAAAGTTCCAAATTAAAGTTCCAAATTCAAAAAATTATTTCTAAAGTTGAAAACTAATTTTCAACTCAAAACTAACAAACTTAACCTAAAAAAGTTAAACTTAAAAAAACTAAGGTTCTAGAGCCTAATTCCAAATTCAAGTTCTAGTCCTAATCTAATTCAAGTTCCAAAATTAAGTTCCAAATTCAAGTTCAAGTCCTAATTCCATATTCAAGTTCAAAATTCAACTTTCTAATTCAAGTTCAAAAAATCATCCTAAAGTTGAAAACTAGTTCTCAACTCAAAACTAACAAACTTAACTTAAAAAAGTTGAACTTAGAAAAACTAAGGTTCAAGAGCCTAATTCTGAATTCAAGTTCTAGTCCTAATCCTAATTCAAGTTCCAAATTAAAGATCCAAATTCAAGTTCAAGTCTTAATTCCAAATTCAAGTTCAAGTCCTAATTCCAAATTCAAGTTCAAAATTCAAGTTCCTAATTCAAGTTCAAAAAATCATTTCTAAAGTTAAAAACTAATTCTCAACTCAAAATTAACAAACTTAACTTAAAAAAGTTGAATCTAAAAAAGGGAAAATGGTTCAAAACATATATAAACTTTGACAAAATTTGCTGTAACACGCCCAAACTTTGCGGGGGTCCTATAACCTTCCTGGACTGTTTAGTAGTTTATTTTTGTCACCTTTATTTGTTTAGCTAGAGCAAACTCAGTCAATCCAAAGAGAGTGCTTCACACGCGCCATTTAAATAAATAAATAAATTTACTATCTTAATTAATTTATTTTAACTCTCACTTTCTGCAAATTCTGCAAAATAGCAAATTAGAGACTATTTCTGCAAAATATGATTATTTCTGCAAATCTGAAAATTTCGTGACCTCTATCTTGTTCGTACAACTATGGTTGTAAAATTCATTAGCATCATTGTAGATCTTATGAACTATACTGTTTAATTGTAATTTAAGGACATATTTAAATTCGTCATTGTTGGCCGATGGACCTTCAATTTGAGTTTTAATTTTAAACCTCCATTGTTGATTTCTCAGATTTCAAATTTGAGCAAATATGATATTAGTTGTTGTTTGCTGCGTGCTTGAAGGCTGATTTTGATCGATAAAACCCAAAGGAAAATTAAAAACTCCATTAAAGCTTCTTTGAGGTTCAAGTTTCAGATTTTGGGTTATCGCAAATGTAATGACCCTTTCGGTCATTTCCACGTATAAGTTTTGAAGTCAAGCAAATCGACAAAAGATATCGTAAGATCTTTAACAAATTTTCTGAACTTTGGGTCAAATGTCTCAGGGCTTTTCTCTCAATATATAAAGAGTTAGAAGTCCCCTGAAATACCAAATCGAAGGTCTACGAGTCTAGTTTCCAACGCACAAAACCTCACATCCAACTGATCTCGGAGTAAAAAGTTATGACTGTTTTACCGCGGACTGTCTGGCAGAAAATGGGTTGCGAACCGGGTCGCGAACCGGGTCGGGTTAAACTCGATTTAAGCCTCGACTTCACGTTTTAAGACGCCATTTCAGTTCCGAAACAGTTATAAAAAATAAGGGAGGATCCCGAGAGAATTCTCGAGTATCGAAATCGTGCGTATTTGAAAGTATTTTATTTAAAAGTCGAAGGTGGTAGGAAGTTATATTATATTATTATTACCTTTGAAAAATATTTTAACGGAGATAGTAAATTTAGTTATGTTTAAATTTATTATTATAATATAGTAGGTTCTATTCGAAATAATTTTCTATCAATTAAGATATATTTGAAAAGTTATATTTATTTTACCACGAACTTACGCAATACCCGAGTTTATACTTAGCGGGGTGAGATTGGTTGCCACCTCCACCTCCACGTGGAAGTGGAGGAGAGAGTGCAGCAACCTCTCAATAATGAGGGCTGCCACATGTCAAGTGGACACCTTAATTAAGGTGTAGTAAGCATTTGATTAATACTTAGCAGAATATATTTGTAATTGCTATCCATTTGCTGATCATTTTGGCAACCAACTTCTCTACAAGTTCCTTACTAACATTTTCTCATTCTTAAATATTCATTCACGTGAGAGGTTTTGTTGTGAGAAAAATATATTTGATAAAGTAAATCAATTATCTACGTCAAGTTATTCAAGCCCAAATCGATTCCGATTCCGATTTAGTTTTGGATTTTCTTTGAGTGGTTCGAGCTTGGACATCGTTGTTCTAGCAGCTTGTCATCGGACGACAGGTAAGTTACGATTTTATTTCCCTAGACTCCATATATATAGAATAAAATTTTATTAATGGGCATCCTTGGGTTGGATTATTAGGTTGGCACCACAGACCTCGACCGATTTATTCATGTCCGCCTACTTTTGTTTCTCCGTTGCTTGTAGTATTTGCCGATATATTTTATTTACCCTTATGGTCCTGTGAGGCTTTGTTGACTCTGGAACATAGAAGGTGGAATTTTGGGAATGTCCGCGAGTCCCGGGCATAGTATTATCCTTCTAGGCTTGTTATGCTTGCTGAGTAGTTGTGGGCCTGTGCAGGGTCGATAGGTTGATTGTGAGCTGCGGGGCATCTATTGTGTGTGATCATACCATTTCCATGCATATAAAGAGGTTTTATCCATATTTTACCGTGGTTTTGGCTTCGGGCCTACTGGCACTATTTTCTAAACCTTGCATGGCCCGGGGGGCCCGTTTTTGATGGAAATGATTTGGAAATGGTTGATTTGACTTGTGAGTATTCTTGGGTAAAAGAAAGTAAAATTATGTTTTAAGACACCAGTTTTACTACTACACTAGACTCGGCAGGGCCGGAGTGCTAGTTGAGTTTTCTTGCCACTTGAGATGATTTTTAGCCTCGGTCGGACCGAACACCTGAAATGACTTTTACTGTTTAGACCCGGTTACGCCCGGGAACCCTTGGAGGGGTTTTTGAGACATTTTCCTACTACTTTAGTCCTGGACAGGGTCTGGGCATTGCATATTCGAGACTGGGTCTCCATCCTGATACCGGACTTGCTTCCGGGCGACATGTTCTGATACTGAGTTTTAGTATGGGGTCTAGGACCTCCATGGACCTTGCCATCCGGGCCAGGGGTTACGGGCTGCGTGTGCCGGAGGAGGGGTATACGATGGAGTAGAGGTATACGGGCAGTGTCCTTCCATGGAACCTAGCTGCTGGGCCGGATCGGCGCCGGAGAAGGTACATACAGAGATACCATGGCACTTGAGATCTTCATGCATCATATCATTCATTGTTTGAGGCTCCACCCTTGTTTGTTGTTTGCTGATTGTATGCTCCGGTAGTATGGGATGCCGGAGGGTTTGTTTTCACTTGTTTGTGTTCCTCGGTTGTATGGGTGGCCGGGGGACTGTAGGTAGACTTTTGCTTTTTACTTGCAGAATTGTTCTCTATTATGGATAGGTATGAGATTGGTATGATTAGTTGAGTTTGATTCATGTCTCTGAGCATGCCTATTATTACTCTTTCTCTCTTCTTCTTACACTTGAGGTTATCGGTATACCGTCCATTTCGTAAACTTATTTTGTATACACTGTTGTTGCAAGGACCCCAGGTGCGTTGTTCTTACTTTCACCTGTGTCTATGATGTGTATATTCTTCTTACTAGCCTTATATGTGGTTCTGTTGATTTCCCTCTGGGCTAGTTCCTGTGTATCTTTCGTTGATTTCTGTGACTACTTGCTTCCATTCTGTCTATTACTACGCTTTTATCTTATATGTGCCCAGTCGGCCTATGATACCTACTGGGTACCTTATGCTTCGCATTTGGTGCTCACCCCTACCCCCTGCATCTTTGGGTGCACATCCTAGCGTGGGCCATCGCCGTTAGACCGGTGTGATTCGTGCTTGGAGATCTGTTGGAGACTACTTCAGGCTGAGGGTGAGCTCTTGGCGATCGGAGTTTAGCTTTAGTTTATCTTCTGCTTCATGTACTCTATTTCCATTCAGAGACATCTGTATATATTCGTTTTGGTTTACTTGTACTCCATGTATGTAGTTTGGCTCTGTACTATGATACCAGGTCTTGGGTTTGGTTTAGTTTCCGCATATGTATATATTTATATCCCTGTTATCTATTTTATTCGTCTTGTTCCCTTATTTGCTAGATAGTAGCCCATTACTAACTGTTCTGGGCTACGGGGATTGGTTCACCTACCGGGGGTTGTAGGTGCCATCATGACCGAGAAATTGGGTCGTGACACCATTAGTACAATGTTATCCGATATATGCTAAGTCTAGGTAATTTAGACCGAACCTACCTGTCATCCGATGACAAGCTTCTCGGAAAACAATATCCAAGCTCGAATCAATCTGAGAAATCCCGAATGACAATCAAACTATCAAAAATATAAATAACACATCAAGACAAGTCTAACAATACTCATATTGCTATAATAATAGCCGAGCTGAAATTTGGGTCACCGACGAGCCCGTGGGCCCTGTAACTCGAAACCAAAAATGAAAAGAAGCACGATGTCCACAATGGTGTCAAGAAGACATGCTCCAAAAATGAGCAATTTTGGCCAAGGAAAAGGCCCCAAACAGCCTGCTCAAGAGAGGGATTAAAGAAGGAATTTTAGGAACAAAAATTAGAAATTGGGCAAAGATGACATACCAAAATGAGAGAATTTACGCCAAGACGGTGAGTTCCTCGAACCCACGAACATGCAACATAAGAAGGCAGCCACTACAAGGAATTTCCAAGCTTTTGGAAATGAGCAACAATGGAAGATTTTTAATAAGACAAGAGAAAGCAAGTTGAGGAAGAAGACTTACCAATATCAAGGGAGCACGAATTTCTACTCAATGAAATGAATTACCAAGGTTAGGGACTGATTTGAACACTTTGTAGGAGAGAAAATGGAGTTTTGGAATTGGAAGAGTGGAGGAATAAAGCTGGAAATATGAAAAACTGAAAATATATAGTACTGGAAAAATTCCCTGCGCCATCGCGGTCAAGGCTGGCAGGCGCTGAGGCGCGATCGCATTGGCCTTGGCGCGATTGCACTGAAGGCCTGGCCTGCACTAAAAATCTACAACTTTTTGAAAACTCCACGGGGTATTTTAGGCATAATCGGAAATCGATATTCAAAAACCAATAATTCTAATAGAGTGGAAATGACGTTCCGGACTCAATGGAATAGACAAAACTTCTATACAAGGTCGTTTCGGAGAAATGTTGACGCAAGTCAACACTAACTAATATGCAACCAAACACTCGGAATGAGCTCGGCTCACCTGAAACCTGAACCAACCATCTACCTAACCCAAACTCAACATTCTGTAGCTCATGGAATTGTTAGATTTCGAGTCTGATGCTCCGATCATCAAAAGCTTACCCAAATTACAGGTTCAACTTCAAATGGCCTGAAAACAGAAAAAGCAATACAAAACCCACACTGAAAGTTCTCAGGCCTCGACTTAAGGTCGAACTAGACCAAAATCAATGCTTCGGAGCTAACAGAACTGTCGGAATTTTATTCTGAGCACGTTAGCTAAGAATGTTGACTAAAGTCAACGATATCCTAAATTAAGGCTCTAAAATAGGCAAACGGCCAAAACAACCAAATGAACGACCAGGGCACTGCACTACCAGTCCCAGAAAGCCTTATATGACTTGGAGTCATTAAAGGAAAGCTCTAACAGTGCAATGAATATGTAAACACGAAGATGACCTGAAGGGTCATCGCAATTTGCCCTCGTAAATTCACTACTAAGCAGGGATATCCTGCTGTGATTTCTCAAAAGGATGATTATTTGGTGAAATTAGATGAGAATTGTCAATTTACTCCAATTGGAAAATTTAGTAACACCATGCCTAAAATGGATCCTATTAGAAAGGAATTTTATAGGCAAACAGAGCTGTAAGGAACTGTGAAAATGACCCACTTTAACTCTAGGTATTTGTACATAGACATAGACAATGCTTATGATCATGCAACAGTATGGGCAAAAAAGATAAAATGTACATAGAAGGGAAATAAATGGGAATACATGTATGAATCCCACTTTTACACCTGAGGAAGAGGCTCCTCTAATCCCAGTTTGGGTTGTCTTGCCAGAATTACCTTGGGTCTGCTAAAGCATGGAGATGGTTAGTCACTTGTTGGCCCCTATTGGGAAGGCTTTATTCCTAGATCTTGCCACTTACAGGAAGACTACGGGCAG
Organism: Jaltomata sinuosa; assembly: GCA_003996215.1. Lineage (NCBI taxonomy): Eukaryota > Viridiplantae > Streptophyta > Magnoliopsida > Solanales > Solanaceae > Jaltomata > Jaltomata sinuosa. The sequence goes on from QJPP01000201.1 coordinate 21,004, forward strand.
TGTGGCCAAGGTGAAAATTCAAATTGATCTTACTAAACCTAGACCTCAACATGTGTGGATGGGTTATGATGTTGATGAACACGGAGAGGGTAGATGGTAAAATATTCAGTATGAAGGAGTCCCAGATTACTATGATTATTGCAGACATCAAAGTTATAGTAATGGGGTCTGCACTATCAAAATAAAGGATGAGGAGCACAGGAGGCAAAGCTCTACTGGTGGAAACTGATATACAAGAAGAGGGAAAGAAGCTCCCTCTTGAGCAACATAATATACAAGGTCCAGAACACCAGTGGCATAATCAAAAGAGAAGGTATAGTCCCCCTGAGCAGCAGCAAGTATATAAGCAAAGACATCCTTCTGCAGCCAATGTTCCAAGGCATGAGGACGGCCTACTTGATAGCACTCACAAGGAACATAGGCATGAGGACGGACTACCTGATAGAACTCACAGGGAACAAGGATGTTTTTTGCCTGCTGACATTACCTCAGTTCCTCCTGAGGATCCAGTTGATAAGGCACCACCTGATAACACTCACAGGGAACAAGGACATTCCAAGCCTGCTGACATTACATCAGTTCCTCCTGAGGATCCAGTTGAGAAGGAACCACCTTATAATACTCACAGGGAACAAGGTTGTTCTAAGCCTAGGGATATGAAAGGTGTTGATATAAGTGCCCAAGCAGGGGATATTGAGAATCTTATTAATAGCCTTCAGCAAGAGGCAGTTATTAGTATCATAGATGAAGAGCAAGTTGGTTCTTTTGTCCTTGACATGGGCATGGTGGATGCTGATCATGAGAAGCTACATAGGATTCAGGCTGATGTAGTTTATAGTGGGAGGAAGGATGGTTCTTTTGACATGGGCATGGTGGATGTTTATCGTGTAGAAACTACTCCAACACCTCAGATACAGGAGAGACCATTCAAACCTTTTAATAATAAAGTTGCATTGGGTCTGAGTAAGAGAAGAAGAGACAGTATGAACAAAAGTTTGGTGAGAAAGGACTATGGCATCCAAGTTCACAATAAATATGGCTTATTGCAAGAGCAACAGGGTGATAGTGAAAGAAAGAAATATTATGAAGTTGTTGGTACATCTCAAGGGAAGAACGATCTTAGCGATGATTATAGAGTTATCCACTCTGAGGAAGAAGATCTACCTATAGTAGAAAAAGGGGACATAGAAGAGGATATAGAGGTTATAAAGGAGCATATTGATGAAGATATTCAGAAAGCAATCACTAAAATGACTATTCATCATGTCCTTTCTCCCAAGGGTAGGAGAAACAAAAAGAAGAATAACACAAGGGCTTATTCTAGCCATTCAGCTGGCCCAGCCAGACCAAAAACTAGGTCACAAACTAAGCAGACTCATGATTAATACCCTATGCAGGAATGCTAGAAGTATTAATACTTAGGGAGTGCTGGAAAGACTCCAACAACTCAGGCATCTGCTTCAACTTTCTATAATTGCCATACTTGAGCCTTTTGCTGATAACTCTCAAATTAAATTTTGTAAAACTCAACTTCTCATGGAACATGCAGAGTACAATGATAATGGCAAAATCTGGTTATTTTGGGGCCATAAATTAGTGTCACGACCCAGACCATCATGAGTGGCACCCACCTGACCCCAGGATGAGAGAACCAATAGAGTTCCACCCTTTTCCTAGACTAACAGCCTAAAACCAGCAAACAGAAGTAAACTAGCAATTAAATAAGTAAAGAACTATAACATTAATATCATCCTGCGGAAAATCCCTTTAGAAACTGAAAGTCGTAGTACCAAACATTACTACCAATATCTAGAGTACGGGGATGCAACCTCAAAAAGAAATACGGAAGTAGTTTTAACCCAAAACAATTAGGATGAAACTCTAGAGATAAATCCAAGGTAGCTTGATCAAGCAGCACACCCTTGAAGTCAAAAATCGTCGGTGCTATAGATAAGGTTGCGTCTCAGTCGCTGAAAGATTTTCTATACTCACCAAAAGAAAAGCAAGTGCAGTATTAGTACACCACCATTGTGTACTGGTAGGATCATCAGCCAGTTTTCAAATAAACAGTGTATAAACAGTACGACAATATCAAGTAAAAGGTATGGAAAACATGCAACAATATCAACATACACACCTAGACTACAAGTCTCTACTTAGCTTGTTCCCGCATGAATTCCACCACCTATACTCTAAGGCATAACCATATACCAATAAATATACCTTTCCGTCTAGCCTGGACCCACCTTAGGATCCCCTCTAGACAATACAAAATGTCAATTAACAACCCGGCCTAAACCAAGACCAACATAACAGTTATACAAAAAAAAATTGGCCGCTCAAGGGCCACCAAACCAATAACACATTTCAATAAGTAGCCCGGTCCACTCACGGAACAAATATCAGACAATGCAACACAACAATAAAAGTGCAATGATGCAACAAAAGTAAACCCGTACCATGTGTCACACCCTCTTTTGAACTGGCCAAAATATGTTTGCAACATCCAACTCTTCTACCTAGTTTTAAAAAAGGGTTTAGAGTCTCCCCTAATCTTTTTAGGAAAAATTGAGAAAATCATTTGTTAATGTAAAACTCTATTTTTAGTCTGCAAAAACCAACGAAATTTTAGGTAAGGGTTTTGGTTACTCGAGGGGAAGGTATTAAGCACCCCTCAGAGCCTATATGAAGATAGTCCTTAAAACTTAATTTTAAAAAAACATTAGGGATATTTGTTTAGCGTTACTTGTTAAAAGAAAGATCTTTTTTAGAAGATGCAATTTTAAATAAAATATAAAAAAAAAGTAAAATAAATTAAAATCATTTCTTTTTTTTAAAAGAAAGTATGAGGTATATAAAAAAAAGCCAAAGAAATATATGTAATACGGTAGTGCTATAAGAGGTGAATATGATTTTAAAGTAAATATATATAACATGCAAAAAATAATATAAAATATATAAAATGTGTAGTAAAGTATATATGTATGTAAATAATGTATGTGTAGTAATTGTAAAATAAATCTGTGTGAAGTATATATATAAACAAAATGTACAATAAAGTATATATAGAATATAATATGTGTGTAGATTTAAAATGACTTATAAATATATGTATATGTAGTAAAAAAATTGTATTAGATATAAAATGACTTATAAAAATATTTATATGTAGTAAAACATATGTAGATATATATGTGATGTATGAAATATGTAACATATATAATGTGTGTTTAAAGTAGTATGTGAAATAGTATTTGAGGTACGTAGTAATATATGAAAGATGATAAATGTATGAAATATGGGCAAAAATAATGTGAGTAGTATGCATACAAAGTGGTGTTAATAAATAGAAATAGTGAAAGGTTAGTATTAACATAATATATATTGTTTTGTAAAAATAGGATAAAATATACCTTATCGGAGGAATGACATGTTGAAATGAATTTATTCGCGCCCAATATACTAAGTCCAAACTTTGGAGTTGGAACATTAGTAAGAAATTAATTTTATCTGACTGTGGTGAACAAATACTTGATTTGAGTTAAGCTCAAGGATCATCTATAGCGACTTGATCCTAACTTGGCAGAAAACTCATCAGATTTGAAGAAAAATAAAATCAAACAATGAAAACGTTAGTAATTGTTACATACTTAAAAAAATACAGGTAGATGAACACATAATTTTAACAAAGATGAAATAAGGTTAGAAAAAGACTCTTTTGTTTAATTCTTCATCCAAAATGCATGTCTTTACTTGGTCTTAACATTGTGCCAAGTTCGACTGCTAACTATTCCTGAAAGCATAAAGAATATAGTTAGTCCAAACACATGTCACCCCTATGGTGTGGCGTTATAAATAAAAACCATATTGATGTAACTCAAAATCCATGAAGGTTTTGATTAAGAAGGCACGGATATCTTGAAATGAAGTCCTAGGAAAGAGATTGAGTCAAGTCGTGGTTGTAGATACTAATTGATAGTCAGCCATCCTAGCATGCAACCACAATACGTCCGTCAATTTCACCTTATTTGGACATTAAATTTCTCGTCATCGCCTCTTTCCAAAGGGTCCAAACCGAGGACAACTATCCGAATGGGCATGGCCTCAAATTATATTTCATCGGCCTTACTGTAGCGTCGTGATCATATCAGTAGAGAAGTGTAGCCTTTACGCTTGCAAATATACAATACTTATTCATTTTATAGCAGCTATTTAAAACAACCTTGAAGCAGCAAATTTTGGCTCAAAATAATGCAGCGATTCGCCTCAGTACTGCAGCAACAATGCAACAATAGTTTGCATCAATGTACAGCCATAAATTGGCCCAAAATGCAACAGAGATGGGCTCAAAATATGGAAGCAAAGTAGTGGTAGTTTGTGTCAATAGGCAGCAGTAAATTACTTCCAGAATGAGGTGTAAATGACCAAAAAAATACAGCAACTCATGGCCTAAAAATAATAGCAAAAATGGCACCAAAATAGTGGCAAATTTCCCTAGAACCATAGCAATAAATTTGCATCAAGTGAAGCCATTTTATCTCAAAATGCAGCAACTATTAGACTAAAAAATGCAGCAGTGGTTTCACTTCACAACATAGTAGTGAGTGGCTCAAGCTTGGCCAAAGATACGGCAGCAATTGACCCTTTAAGGCAACCATAAATTGCTCATATTATAGCGAACTCAAGGGCAACATGACAACAAATAGTAGCATCCCACGGTAAGGTTTCAATGAGCAGCTCAATGTCGAGCCCCAAAATGAGACTTCTTGCAATATGAGCCTCGTAGGAAGATCCCATTTTTGTTCCCCATGTGCACATGTACAATAAAAGAAAGAAAAATGAGAGAGTGAATTAGAATAATCTTGATTTTATTAAACAAAATAAAAAGCTTCAGATGACAAATTGTACACAATGAATTTGTGATAATCCTAAACAAGTTACAAGGATTTGGGAGAAAGTTTCAAGTTGGTTTGAAAAATATTTGATAGTACGAATGTGCTTCAAGTGAACAAGTAACTTTATGAACTCATTAATTCCTTCATGCTTCAAAGAAAAAAAAAGAGGGAAACAACAGCTAATCTACCTTGGCATCACACAAACCAATAATTTGAGTTCTGTACAAAAGATAATTTTTAGCTTGATTACTTATGAGCACGTGGTCTCTAAGAAAACAAATAGGACTTTAACTACAAGCATGCTTCAAAGCACCAACAGGCCAAACTATTCAAGTAACGTTGAGCAATTTTTAGCTAAATGGCATGGGAAAACATAATACCTAGCACATGGGAGTTCTTATCAAATTCTCAACTAAAAGGTATATCACTAAAATTAGGCATTTAAAGACTTACTCTCAGGTTCTCAAGCATGAGTGAATTAAACAGAAAACTCCTTAACACATGTTAAATCAATAATCAATACTTTCTTCTACCTTGGTTTATCCACCTTTTCTAAATCATGGTATATACAAAGAAAGGAACACCTCAACTAAAGGCTCGAGTATGTTAAACAGAGAACAAAACAACTATTAATTTCATTGTAGATTATCTCTTCGTGATTTGTTAGCCTCCTTTCTACATCACTCTTTAAAGTTTGGTAACATACTATTTTGTATGAAAGACATGAAAACAGGCTACTAAGATAATTGAAAATGGCATTGAGATGTGCGACGAGGTTACTCACATGTTCGAAACAAAATCTTACAAAGGATTTTTCATAATTGGGAAACTGGACATACTTATGTTTTAAGTCTGTTAGAGTTTTTTTTTTCGTGCTAAACTAAGGCTGCCAACCTCTTGTAAACATACAGACATGGACTAGAAACAGTTAGAACAACTACAATGATGCTCGAACATTTCAATAAAATGTTACAATAGCCTTATATTAGGCAGTAAACCATACTTTGATACTGAAATTGATGGACAGCTAAAGCACACTTAAAACGTCAAATTTTGTAAAACATCTTTTAGCTAATTCAAGGCTGTGAACACTTCACGAATAGATAATCAGACTTATACAAGATCACATGACCAGAAACTATTTTTGTTTTATATTTTTAAGCCCAAAATCAGCAGGCTAAATGGCGAAAGTCCCGACTAGAAACACGATTGAAAATTCACTTAAAATTAAACGCAATGGGATCGAATTTACCTTGTGTTGTGCAATGATTAAGGCTGTTGAATTGTTGGTTCAAGTTCAAGGATTCCGGCTCCACCTCCGCCTCCGCCTCCGCCTCAAGGTATCGATATAGAGCATGCGAGAAGAAAGGTAAAAGACAATCAGGGAGTAGAAGCATAATGATATGAGTAATCAGAGAACCATTTTTTTCCCTCGACAATGGGAACCCAAAGGCCCTTTTATAGTAGAAATTAGTGTCTGTGAGCTTCTTGGAGAAGATTTTTTAATTCAAAATTGGGGGTGGGAAAAGTGACCGTTTGAGAGGGAAAAAAGAGGATAATGATGAACAAAATCCCACCTTTTTTATCAGATTTGAAAGATTAGAACTTGTTGGGTCGTTTGAGCTCGGACCCATCGGATTAAGATTGTACCCTTTGGTTTTAGAGCTTTAGTCCTCTTTCTTGAAGCCTAGCATAGAGGGAGAGCCGTTGAGCTCTGTTTTACCTTAGAAAAGGTGATGGATGGATGTAAAGTTAATGGGGGAGACGATGTTGACGTAAAGTGGAGGAGAAAGGCGAAAACCACCAGATTTTTCCATTATTCGGTGGTCTAGAAGTGTTCAAGAGAGAAGAGAGACGTTGGTTCTGGTTGGGGTTTTCTAGTTTTATTTGGACAAGGAAGTGCGAAAGGGTAGATTAGGGTGTTTCTTGGTTAAGCTTTTAGGCTGGGTCAGGGATATTATTGGGTTGGGTCAAGTAATTTTGGCTGAAAAGAAATATAAATTTGGCCCAAAATGTGCGTAAGTAAATTAGTTGGTAAGAAAAATTTAATTTTCCCCGATCGTTTTTTACTTAATTAATTTAACGATGCTTCTTTCGTCCAAATTAGTTTTTCAATATATACAATTCGTATTTATATATATATATATATATATATATATACACACACATATATACGATATAGATGCATAACTCTGTATATATAACTTAAATAATTTTAATATGCGTAATTGCAATTCATGATCAATGGGACTATATTTAGGAAATATTATAACGACACGACAAAAATTATTAGAGTTTGAAATAAAAGTTACTGTACTAATATTTTATTGAATATAGTGAAAAGAATGAATTATAAAATATTTTTTGAGTAGTTTTATAAGATACGATATTACTAGTTATTATTATTATGAAGAAGAAAATAATTTTTAAACAATGATTATTGGTTCCAAATTTATTAAAATAATATAAAAATAAGAAAATCATTTTGGAAAAGTTCTCGGGATTAAGAAGCATAGAAAGATTAATTATGGGAAAAAAGAAGAGTCAAAATTGGGTGTCAAAAACTTGCCCCTCTTCGAACAGAGATGATGAAAGAAGCTTTGGGAGAAGATGTTGACGTAAAGCCAATTTTGTCTCGACTGGAAAAAATTAGATTGGTATTTGAAAGGATCATAAGGAACAAAATGGTGAAGCTAGAGTCAGTGTTATTGTGATTATGGATTCAACCAAACTCTGGTCTATGAGTTGCCTACATATCTAGGTTTCATGAGAATCAGGCCGATGTAGTTCAAAAAATTTGAGAGGTCCTCAAAATTTTGCCCCAGTGTTGGTTTTATGGTGACACTGGTATTTCTTGCGGTAAAAGGGAAGATGATCTTGGCACGAATGGAGTGGGTACGGCCGTACTCAGAGTTGAGCTACCTACATATCCCTAAGGTAAATGCGAATCAGGACGATTGTAGTTCTGAATAAAGGATTATGGTAAATTTTGAGGCAGTTCTCAAAATTTGCCCAGTGTATGATTTATGGTTAACACTGGTCTCTTAGTTGATCTTGGAAAGAGTTTTATGGAATTACAGTAGATTATTTTCTAGATGAATAACTTTTTTAGGATAGGCGCACTTTCACAGCCTCCCGATTATAAGTGTGGTGCACAACACACCTATAAACGAGACTCTACTAGGTGCATCTCGCATCCCTATTAGATCACATCGAATTGTTGGATGGAGGTAGTCCCTTTAATATCCTCTAGTGAGAATTCTAGGAGATGAATAAAAGGGTATCGATGCTTGCGAGAGCATGTGTACTCTAATTTAGAAATATGGACGACTGATTATAGGAATTGGAGTCGGAGTGCTAGTCTTGAAACTATGGCTTGTGAGTTTGGTATTCGTCTCAAGCATTGCCTCAATCAATGCTTAGAGGTAGTTCAACTCTGTAGTGTGTCGTTCTGCAAAACAGGTAAGAAGGGGTTACAAAGTACTTGTTGAGGCTCAAAACTGTAAATTAAAATTGTAATGTAAAGAGCAGAGTGTAGATATCCAAACAATTGTTGACGTCTCCATTTTGCGGAGTCGATGTAATGTAGGTGAAATAACTTGGGAAGTAAAGCCTCTGGCTGGCGGGGCAACACTTAAAAAGTAAAGCTACTCGACTGGCGGGGCAACACTTGTAAAGTAAAGCCTCTCGACTGGAAGGGCAACACTGTAAATAAAACCTCTTGACTGGCGGGGCAACCCTGTAAAGTAAAGACTCTCGACTGGCGGGGTAACACTTGTAAAGTAAAGCCTCTCGACTGGCAGTGCAACACTTGAAAGTAAAGCCTCTCGACTGGCGGGGAAATCTTGTAAAGTAAAGCCTCTCGACTGGCGGGGAAACACTTGTAAAGTTTCTCTCCTGGCGGGGCAACACTTGAAAGTAAAGCCTCTCGAATGGCGGGGCAATCTTGTAAAGTAAAGCCTCTCGACTGGCGGGGAAATACTTGGGAAGTAAAGTCTTCATCTGGTGAATCAGCCGTGACATCTCCATTTGGTGGAGCGTTCTTTAATGCAAAAATGAGGATGTTGCTAGCATGCATGCTTATGATTGATGGAGTTATGATGATGTTTGTATGATGCAGCCTCCGATTGGCGGAGTATGTTTTGCTTGCTAATATACATTTCTCTGATTTGGCAGAGTGTCGCTTGCTTGCTTATGTACAGGCTCCAATCGTTAGAGCGTCGTCTTGTTTGCTTATGTACAAGCTCTAATCGGCAGAGCATCATTTTGATTACTTATGTACAAGCTCCAATCGGCAGAGCATCATTTTGTTTGCTTATGTACAAGCTCCAATCAGCAGAGCGTCGTTTTGTTTGCTTATGTACAGGCTCCAATTGCTGGAGCATCATCTGCTTGCTTATGCGCAGTCTCCAATCGATGGAGCATCGTCTGCCTGGTTATGTACAGCCTCTGATTGTCGGAGTTTGACGATGTTTTCTCATGTACAGCCTCTGATCGACAGAGTTTAAAGAATTTAGACGGCATTCTCTGATTGGCGGAGTTATTTGACGCAATTAGATGGCAATCTCCGATTGGCGGAGTTATTTGACGCAATTAGATGGCAATCTCTGATTGGCGGAGTTATTTGGAAAGAGATAAACTATCCTATTTGTCCTACGAGAGCTCTCTATCTTTGATACTTGATTCGTATCTCAGACGCACCTGCAAAGACATAAATGAAAACCTTTTAAGAATTGTAAGAATCGGGATAAAGTATTTTTAAATAGAGTAGGGGAGGAATATTTGGCTTATGGTGTCGTGATAGCCAAAAGATTTCTCCAATCATGTCCATGAGCTTGACTTGACATCATCCTATCGTGATTCCTGTTTTTCTTCGCTCAAAGAAAAATTCTTAGTTTTGGGAGGGGTGTTGATTTGTGTCGGCTTGTGGACCCTGGCCTTGCCGTTAGATTTTTTCAAAACCTCCTCGGTTGCTTGTGATTTCCTATCCCAGGGACTCAGTATGCCTACATATCCAAGTGGAATCAGGTCAGAACGTAGTTCAATTACATTGGGAAGAATAAAAATATGTGATGCAATGACCGAGCCTGACTCAGGCTGTCTACGTATCCAAACAAAATCAGGTCAGAACGTAGTTCAAGTACATTAGGAAAAATGGAAAAGATGAAATGCATTGATCGGGCCTGACTCAGGATGCCTACGTATCCAAATGGAATCAGGTCATAACGTAGTTCAAGTACAATATGAGAGTAAAGATATGAAGGGACGAAATTCGATGAGGATTGCCTATGTATCCCACCGAGGGAAGTCACGTCAATCATAGTTCTAAATACATGAAAGATAATGTGTTTGGTTTTTCTAAGGGAGGACCGTACACGATGTGGGTTGCCTACGTACCCCACCGTGGGAAGTCAAGTCGAGACGTAGTTCTGTTACGTTAGAGAAATGCAAAAAGTACAAGGTATCAGAAACTAGTCTTGATGTCTTAAGATGTAGTATTTCTAGATGGCGTCTGAATTGATCGACTTCGTGCTCACTGTGCCGTCCATATCTGCTAGTATTATTGCTCCTCCTGAGAGTACCCTATGAACCATGTAGGGACCTTGCCAATTTGGCGCGAATTTCCTTTTAGCTTCATCTTGGTGGGGAAATATCTTCTTCAACAGTAACTGTCCTGGTGTGAATTTTCGAGGCTTGACTTTCTTGTTGAACCCTTTGATCATTTTGTTTTGATAGAGCTGACCGTGACAGACTGCGTCTAGTCTCTTCTCATCAATGAGCAGCAACTGTTCAATCCTGCTATGAACCCATTCCGCGTCATCTAGACCAACCTCTTGGATGATTCTTAGGGAAGGTATTTCCACTTCTGCAAGTATCACTACTTCTGAACCGTAGACCAACATGTAGGGAGTTGCCCCAGTGGATGTCCTAATTGTGGTACGATAGCCGAGCAAAGCATATGGCAGCTTCTTATGCCATTCTCTGTTACTGTCTACTATTTTCCTCAGGATCCTCTTGATATTCTTGTTTGCGGCCTCGACTGCTCAATTCATTTGTGGCCGATATGCTGTGGAATTCCGTTGAGAAATCTTAAACCTTTCACAAGTCTCTCTCATGAGATCACTATTAAGATTGGCCCCGTTGTCTGTTATGATTGAATCTGGAATTTCGAACCGACAAACTATGTTATTGCAGAAGAAATCTGCTACCACCTTCTTAGTTACTGCCCTGTGCGTTGAAGCTTCAACCCATTTTATGAAATAGTCAATAGCTACCAAGATGAAACGGTGTCCATTTGATGCAGGAGGCTCTATGGGTCCAATCACGTCCATGCCCCAAGCGGCAAATGGCCAAGGGGAACCCATCACATTGATCTCATTGGTGGAACACGTATGAGGTCTCCATGAACTTGACACTGATAACATTTCTGCACATACCGGATTCTATCCCTCTCCATAGTCATCCAAAACTATCCAGCTCTCAAAATCTTCTATGCCAAAGTGAGGCCATTCATATGTGGTCCACATGTTCCTGCATGTATTTTTTCCAATAGTCTTGTTGCTTCAATCGCATCGACACACCTTAGTAATCCCAAATCCGGAATTCTCCTGTACAAGATTTCTCCATTAAGGAAGAAATGATTGGCCATTCTCCTTAAAGTTTGCTTCTGCTTACTACTGGCATTTTCAAGATATTCTCCTGCTTAGAGCAACCTTCTGATGTCATAGTACCATGTCTTTCCATCAAACTCTTCATCTATGTGAAAACAGTGTGCGTGTTGGTCACATATCTCCACTTCAATAGGGTTGATGAAATTCTTGTCCGGGTGCTGGATCATTAAGGACAAAGTAGCCAAAGCATCAGGAAACTCGTTCTGAGCCCGAGGGACATGTTTGAACTCAATATTCGTGAACCTTTTGCTTAGTTCCTTTACATATTCCAGATAAGGAAGGATTTTGACATTCTTGGTGGCCCACTCTCCTTGAACCTGATGAATCAATAAATCAGAATCACCTATTACCAAAAGCTCTTTGATGTTCATATCCACAGCCATCCTAAGTCCGAGAATACACGCTTCGTATTCTACCATGTTGTTCGTGCAAGGAAACCTAATCTTGGCTGAGATTGGGTAGTGTTGACCCGTTTCTGAAACCAAGACCACTCCAATTCTGACTCCTTTGAAATTTGATGCTCCATCGAAGAACAATCTCCATCCATCATATGAATCTGAGATGTCCTCTCCTACAAATAATACTTCTTCATCGGGGAAGTAGGTCATGAGCGGTTCATAATCTTTATCCACCGGGTTTTTTCTGTGAGGTGATCGGCTAAAGCTTGTCCTTTGATGGCCTTTTGTGTCACATACACAATATCAAACTCACTCAACAAAATCTGCCACTTTGCTAGTTTCCCAGTAGGCATTGGTTTCTGAAAGATGTACTTGAGTGGATCCATTCTTGAGATCAAGTACGTGGTGTATGCAGATAGGTAATGCCTCAACTTTTGCGCAATCCAAGTCAAAGGACAACATGTTCGTTCTAACAAGGTATATCTTGCCTCGTATGGTGTAAATTTCTTGCTCAAGTACTAAATAGCTTGCTCTTTCTTTCCCGTGTCATCGTGTTGTCCCAACACACATCCAAATGCTCCATCCATGACGGATAGATATAGTAGCAATGGCTTTCCGGGCTCTGGTGGAACCAGTACTGGTGGGTTGGACAAGTACTCCTTAATCCTATCAAAAGCCCTTTGGCACTCCTCCATCCATCTTGTGGCGGCATCCTTCTTTAGTAACTTGAATATGGGTTCACAGATTACTGTGGATTGAGCTATGAACTGACTGATGTAATTAAGTCTCCCCAAGAAGCTCATCACATCCTTCTTGGTCTTGGGGAGAGGTAACTCTTGAACCGCCTTGATTTTTGATGGATCCAACTTTATGCCTTTCCTACTGACAATGAACCCTAGTAGCTTTTCGGCAGGAACTCCGAATGCGCACTTTGCTGGATTCAATTTCAAATTATATTTCTGCAACCTCTCAAAGATTTTTTGTAAATCCTCCAAGTGGTCCGAACTCTGGACTTGATAAGCACATCATCCACGTATACCTCAATCTCCTTGTGAGTCATATTATGGAAGAGAGTATTCATGGCCCTCATATAGGTTGCACCAGCATTTTTGAGTCCAAATGGCATCACTCTATCGCAATACACTCCCAATGGAGTGATAAATGTCGTTTTCTCTACATCATCTTCATTCATCAGGATTTGGTGATATCCTGTAAAGCAATCAACAAATGATTGCAACTCATGTTTTGCACAATTGTCAATGAGTATATGAATATTTGGAAGAGGAAAATCATCTTTGGGACTAGGTTTTTTAAGATCCTGATAGTCTACACATATCCTGATTTTCCCGTCCTTTTTTGGCACCGGCACAATATTGGAAAACCATGTGGGGTAATTAGTAACCCTCACAACATTTTCCTGGATCTGCTTAGTTACCTCCTCCTTGATTCTTAAACTCAAATCAGGCTTGAACTTCCTCGTCTTTTGCTTCACAGGAGAGCAAGCAGGATCATTTGGTAGCCTGTGTGAGATGATATCAGTGCTTAGACCTAGCATGTCATCATAGGACCAAGCAAACAGATCAACATATTGCTTGAGCAACTCAATCAATTCTCGCTTTCTTTCATCTTCTAAGTGTATACTGACTCGTGTGTCTTTCACTGTTTCTTCATCTCCCAAGTTGACAACCTCCGTTTCATCCTTATTGGGATTTTTCTTACTTTCAAGTTGATCGGTCTCCTGAGGTAGATTTTCAGGCATCATGCTTTCATCGTATTCTTCATAGTCCTGCTCATGGCTCATACTTTGCTCAATGGATTCGTTACATGTCATAACCATTGTACGATGACTTTTACTAATATTAGCGCAGGACTCCTGTCGAAACAAGGATGGGATGATGGTCCAGTTCTGTAAGACTTCTCCAGGCTCGGCATCGTGGATGGTCAGATTCTTGATACCTATCTCAAGTCCTTCGTCAATCACGGCCATAAACAGATTTCCTATTCCTTCAGTGACATCTTCATCAACTGCTTCATCTGGGATTAGAACTTCTCCTGGCACGAACATTATCTCACCAAACTTTGTGTTGCGGACTCCTTCCAAAGTAGGCTCATATCCAAGTCTGGTGGTACCCTTCTAATGTTTCAATTAGATTGGTTAAATTATACCATCGGCCTTAGGTCTGAGCCCCGTCTTTGGCTGATACCCATATTTCAACATCTCTGACGCAACCATCTTCGCTGCTCTTGGCATCTTCACCCCAACAGGCTCTATTTTCTCATCAATTCTTACAGCTTGCATGATCTCTAGAGCATGGAAAGCGGCTCCATCCAATTCTTCGATGGCTGGAACAGAATTCACGGAATAGATGGGGTGACTGAGCTCCCCATGAATGGTAACTTCGGTGCAACCCCACTCAAACATCACACACTGATGGAGGGTGGAGGGAACTTCTTGTAATGACCCTTCCGGTCATTTACACATTTTCGCCTTTCTTGTACCATTAGAGCTTACTTGTAGCGGCCCAAGTCATTTATGGCTTGTCGGGACCGGTAGTTCGGTGCCCGGGCCATTTGTTTGGTCTTTACGGACGTTCCTCATTTTAGAGCTTCAACTTTGGAAATCGTTGACTTCCGTCAACTTTCTTGGTAATATCAAAGAATTAAACCAAGGTTCTTGGTCAAAGGAATCCCTTACTCGAAAGTTCGAGTTAGAGAAATTCCTCGTGTAACACCTCGCCCGTTTGGAAGATTTAAAGTAACCCGTGCCTTTGGGGTAAGACTAATAGTGTCTAATATACTAAGAAGGATGTTTTATGAGGTATTATAGTCGCAAAATGGTCGTATGATAAGTTTTGAAGTCAAGCAAGTTGCGAAACAAAAGTCGGAAAAAGTTATTGTAAATTCCTTTAAGGAATTTTCTTGCAATTTGGGTTAAATGTCTTGGGATGTTTATCCCTATATATAAAGTGTTAGTGGGCCTCCGATATACCAAATCGAAGTTCTACGAGTCTAGTTTCCAACGCACTAAACCATTCATCCATACGACTTCAGAATAGAGAGATATTCATGTTTTCATAAGACTGCACAAGCAGACACGTCAAAGCGGGGCCCACATCCTAAGTCGGTTTGCCTTTATAAATCAGCTTCTCCTTCGTTTTAAACCCATAAAAACAGAACAAAACCATAGAAAAACAGATACAAACCTTAGAAATAATCCATGGATCTTGATCCTTTCAATTCGGAAGTTTAACGGAAGTTGCTCTACGTCGCGAGCTCATCATCGTGGTATAGTTTTCTCGTCGTTTTGGCTCCGTTTGTTGCTACTGCAAGGAGGAAGTTCGTGGGACTGATATTTTTATGGTATTATCATTTGATTATCGGAAGGTAAGGGTTCTAAATCCTCGACCCATTCTTAATTTGATCTTTAGAATCAATTCCGAGGAGAACTTATCGTTATCGGCATGTTTGTCGTGTTTTCTTGCCATATATTGTTACAGCTCGTGGTGGGTCCTTATAACAGCATGTTTAGCTTGGTATTTCAAAGATTTTTGTCAAGGTAACCTTCCTCCTACGACCCTACTTCATTATTATATGTTCTAGTATTGTTTTATGGATTTCTGAGCCCCGAAATGGTATTTTGGATTTGTGGCTTTGGACAGCCCCTTTATCTTGTTATGTTTGGTTATTGTTGTGGTGTTATGGTTATGGTAGGTGCTGGAGGGATTGGTAAATTGTGCGATTCTTTTTGGGATCACATACGATAGTGATTGGATTGGACAAACGTGAAGTATGCCTTGAAATAGTGCCTCGGGAGTTCGTCGCTCCTTGGAGATGTGGTTAACGTATTGTTGTTGGATTTATCCGCCATTTGTTATTTTTATTGGACTCATTTTTATGCTTTGGAGTTGGCTGGTCGCGAGTGTGACATTAACACCTTATCAATTGGCTATGGCTCGTTCTTGCAGCCTTGTCGATTCTAGCAATTGTTCCATTACCTTGGTTGGTCAGGCTTCATAGAGACGCCTTTGGGGCTTCAGTTGAAAGTATTTGTTTTGTGTGATTCAGAGCTTCCTGGAGCAGTTCAAGCCTGGACGACGCCGTTCCCGTAGCTAGTCATCGGATGACAGGTAGGTTATGGTTTTCCCCTATCTAGACTCTACGTATATAGGCTATAACTGCAATAATTAGCATCCTTGGATGGGTTGTTATAGGTTGGTACCCCAGACCTTGTCCACCTTGTTCGTCCGTTATTTCATGCGTTGTTTGTAGTATTCACGTAGTATTGTATATTACCCTTGTGGTCCTGTGTGGCCTTTTATTGACTCTGGAACATAGATGGTGGGCAATTTGGGAATGTCCACAAGTCCTGGACATAGAGATTATCCTTTTAGGCTGGTTATGTCTGCTGAGTAGCTATTGGGCCTGTGCAGGGCTGATAGAAATTGTTGTGAGTCGTTGGGATACTTTTATATTTGTGTGCGAGCATATCATCCATGAGAAAGGATTTCCCCTGCATGTTTTACTACAATTATGGCTGCGACCCACTACTGACAGTTTTCCTAAATCTGCATGGCCCTGGGGGCCCTTTTTGATATTGTTGATGATAGAAAAGAGGATTTTTGGATGTTTTCGCAGTGATTTTATTAATGGTACTAGTCTCTGCGTGGAAGAGCACCAGAATTAATTTTATTACTGATACTAGTCTCTGCGGGGTGGAGCACCGGACTTGATTTTATAACTGATACTAGTCTCTGCAGGGCGGAGCACTAGACTTGATTTACTACAGTTTTAGACCCGGTTACGCCCGGTCAACCTTGGAGGGGTTTTTGAGGCATTTTATACTACTTTAGTCCTAGACAGGGTCTAGGCATGCATATTTGAGACTGGGTCTCTATCTTGATCCCAAGCTTTCTTCGAATGATATGTCTTGATACTGAGTTTTAGTATAGGGTCGGGGACCTCCATGGACCTTGCCGCTCCGGGCCTAAGACTTCGGGCTACGTGCGCCGGAGGGAAGGGTACACGGTGGAGTAGAGGTATACAGGCTGAGTCCTTCTATAGAACCTGTCTGTTGGGCCCGATTAGCACCGAAGGAGGTACATACAGAGGTTCTATTTCATATCATATCATATCATGCATTGGATTCCACCCTTGTTTTCTGTGTGTTCAGTGTACGCTCCGGTAGTATGGGATGTCGGAGGGTTTGCTTTCACTTGATTGTGTTCCTTGGTTGTATGGGCGGCCGTTGGGATTGTAGGTAGACTATATTTACTCTTGTTTTTACTTAGAGCTTGTCTTGGCACCCAGTTTTTGAAAGATTAGTGATGGCTAGCCTGTTGAAGCTTTGGTTGTGGGTTTTTTTATTATTGAGAGGGATTTGGAGTCCTATCTTATTGAGGCACTTTTGTGTGGCCTTCTGAGTAGAGTGTGAGACTTTGGTTCTATTCTTGTGGGAAGTTGAGTGGTATCTCTCGGTTATTGTGGCCTAGTTATTTCATCCTAGGGTTGTACTTGTGAGGTGATTCCCTGGTTATGCTATCATATGATGGGATTGGTGTTATGATTTCCTTATACTGGTTGATTCCATTTTGAGTATGTTAGACTGCTCTCTGTCTTTTCCTTCCACTTGAGGTTACCGGTATACCGCCATTTTCTCAACTCTCTCTCTACTTACTTATATTTTTGTACAAGGACTCCAGGTGCATTCTTCTTTCCTTCACCAGTCATTTTGTGTGATTGTATCTCTGTGCTAGCATGTGTTACTTGAAGCTCTTGGTTATGGATGATTTGTGCTAGCTTCTTGTGCTTTGCTTATTGCCTCAGTGACTGCTTTCTTGCTATCTGTTACTTACTGCTTTTATATCTTATTTGCGCTCAGTCAGCCTATGATACCTACTGAGTACCCGTAGTTTTGGTGCTCATACTACACTTCTGCACTTTTTTGTGCAGATATTAGTTGAGCTTTCGCCGTTGATCACGTTGGAGACTCGTGTAGATTTTGGATCTTTGAGACTAAGGTGAGCGCCTGACGGTCGGGGCTTGTCTACATCTCATCTGTTGTACTGTTGCTTCTTGTACTTTCGGAGGCAATTTATGTTGCATTTTGTTACTACTAGCACTTGTATCCTATTAGAAGCTTCTGTACTATTGATACCAAGTCTTGGGGTTGGTGTAGTTTCCTTTATGTATTTATATTCGAGTTTTGCTTTCACTTATTTCTGCTTGCTGGTGCGTTTTGGTTAGGTTGTATCCATTACTAACTGTTCTGGGCTACGAGAATTGGTTCGCCTACTGGGGATTGTAGGTGCCATCATGACTTGAGAAATCGGGTTGTGACAGCTTGGTATCAGAGCCAGGTTCATCGGTGTCATGGTACAGATGCAAGTGTCTAAGTAGAGTCTTGTGGATCTTTACGATGACGTTCGTATCCTATCTGCAGGAGGCTACAGGGCATTGTTAGGAAATATTTCATCTTTTTGGCTCCTCATCGTGCGTTCCTGACTCTATTGACTTCTAAACTTCAGTTGTTCATTCATTCTGAGATGCCTCAGACGAGTGCGATAGCGGTTGGTCCCGAGGCTTCTGCGCTTGTTGCTTCAGTGCTTCCGTTAGCACCAAGACTTCAGAGTGAGAGTTTACCGCCTCAGATAGGGGTGTGGGGTCAGCCCTGCCTTCGATTGGATTTATAGCTACCCCAGTTCTTCAGGACACCGTGGCTAGGACTCTGAGTCCTCCGGTGAGTGTTTCAGTACCTAGTTCTGTGAGTGGTGCTTCATTTATAGTTGAGCTTCTAGTTCTTCAGCAGGGTTGTCTGTCGGTATTGGAGTACGAGGTGAGATTTACCCATCGGACTTTATCTTGTAGAGGCTATTTTCGGTATGGTGAGCATGGGCACTTTGCTAGGAATTTCCCCACGATTGTGTATCCCGGACAACCTGTTTGTTATCATTGTGGAGAGACTGGTCACCTTTATAGAGCTTGTCCCCAGCGAGGGACGATTGGGCCTTCAGTTTTGACTACTCAGTCTAGAGTTAGATCCCGCCAGCTTGATGCTCCTCTTGGTGGGCTAGAGGTAGAGGTTCCTGATACTATTGCTCCAGGTCAGGCTTTTGCTACCTTCGACTTATGTTAGTCCCGCTCGTGTTGTGACTCTATCCCTTCTATCATGTAATTGTGTATATGCCTACCTGCTACTTGTTTAAGTTGTTTGGCTACTCGAATTGTAGTATCAATATGTTGTTTTATTGGTAGTTTATTCTTTAGTAGTGGATGGGGGTAAGTTAGCCTTGAGAGGTGTTTTCCTAGAGTCATACCTCATGGGTAGTTCTTGTTCTGTTTCTAGTTGGGTTATCCCTGTTTCATTGTGATTTTTGACTTGTGGTTGAGTTGCCCTTGTTGAACGGTCCTAGATGGTTGTTGCCTAGGCCGTTATCTAGCGTGGCTAGAGATCCATGTGATGGTTTGGTGTATTACCGGTAGTTGGTCCAGAGTTGAGATTTTGCCTCAGTTGGGAGATATTAGTTGTGCTAGTGTGCATAGATTGGTTTGGTCTCCCGAGTGTCTAGAGTCGACCCTCTTTGTTGATTAGTTTAGGAGGTTGGCAGGTATGTGGGTTGTTCCTATAGTCTCCTCCACTTCCTGGTCTGCTGGGTCTTTTGTTGTATCCCTAGCTCCAGTTGGAACGAATCTTGATCGTAGTTCTTTCGATGAGCTCTGGATATTAGCATCGTGATTGGGTCTTGACTTTAAGCACTCCGACTAAGTGTTGATCGTAACCTCGTGGTTAGGTTGTATTTGTGGGAATTTCAGGTGAGTTGGGCATTCGGCCCATTCTTTTCCTGCCTTATTGAATTTGATGTGTAGCTATGAGTAGTAAGGTAATGACTTCAGGTTCTTATTTGAGAAAGGATTTGTAAGGTTTAGTATGTGCTAAGGAAGCATTTTGGTTTAGTTGAAAAAGAAGGGAGATAACTCTTTATATGTGTTTATGTGTCCTCGTAGTTGCCTGAGGTGGCGATAAAGGTTAGCTTTGGAATTGTGTGTCGGTGATTCGATTCAGCCATCTAAATATTGATGTGGGGTTTCCATCGATTGGTTTTGTTTCAGTAGAAACTGCGGTGTTGGAAATTTGCATATTCAGGCCTAGTTGGCTTGGGTTCCTAAGGGTTCATTGGCAGCATCCTGGTTCGACCAAGGCTTTAGTTGGCAGTTTTGAAATTAGGGTTCAAAATCATGGCTTGGCAGGTTACATCGAATGATTCGTGGTAGTTTCTATTTGGTTGCAGCATCCTAGTGCCGGGAGGCAGTGGGTGCGGGCAACTTACCTTCTTTACTTCAGTTGTGGATGCGACTATTGGCCTTGGACACCTAGTCCTTGGCTAACCTCTGCAAGAGGCGAGATATTCTAGATTTCAGCAGTGTTCTAGTTAGTACGAGGTTCTTCTACCATGGTTGGACAGACTCAGCGGCGTAAGTTTGAGCTTCAGTCGTGGTGTATGCTTTATGTGGTCAGCTTGTGCGGGTTGAGACTAGCGAGGTTATTTTGAGCTCTGATGATACGTAGAGACTAGTAATCCCCATTCATTTGCCAAGGATTTGAAAGCTTATTTAATTGATTCCTCCAGAGTTGTTATTTATGTGGGGTTCCACTATTGGTCAGACTCGGCCAGTATGGACTAGAAGTTTGTTATGATATATGCTTCGAAGTGGTTGGTGTTTGTAGAACTAGTAGAGAGGTTGATTCAAGCCAAAGGAATGAGTTGAAAGTATATGCCAAAATTTCTATGGCTAGATGGTAACTTTGAACCCCAGGCACCTTTTCCTTTGCCTTCGGATTGTTTGGAGTTGATATTTGTGGCATGGTGGACTTCTTCCTGAGGTGAGATTCTTAAGGCGATTTCACATTCAAATAGTGTTCGAGTGTTCGGAGTAGCAGCAGTGTTTTCTAGAGTTGGGAGCTTGGCTCATGGTTACAGACTTCGTGGTAGGCTTACCACACTTCTTGCAGGATCATGGTTTTGGTTTGGGTCTTTTGGGCAGGTTGCCCTGGTTCATTTACTTTCAGCTGATTCATACCTGGCATGGTTCAGTTAGCGAATTTGGTGTTAGAAATAATATTCGTTCGTTGGTTGGTGGTCAGTCAAGGCAGGTAACTTTAGTTTCAATCATATGCTACGGGTTGTTATCTTGGATGGCAAAGGCTAGTAGCCTATATATTGACTTAAAACGCATTTGAATAAAATGGGTGACTTCGTTCGTGGTAAAGTATAAGCAGGAACTATGGATCTCCGGTGTGTCAGTTGATGCTTCGAGGGTGGTTTGAGTGTTCAGCTTGTATGCAGCTTCCTTTTTGTGGTGCTAAAGGATTCAGTTCAGAAAAAAAAGGGCTTTTGCGGAACAGCGGGTTCATGAGTTAGAGTTTTGGGTTGATGGATTTTCTGGTAAACTTGATATGGTTTTGAGGATTCGAGTTTTGTGTGTTGATAGCCTTGGTGCACTGGTTTTGGTGTTGTGTAGGTGCTTTTTGGTTAAGATTCTCGAGGTTCAGTTTGGGTTGGCAGATCTTTGGAGGTTGAAATATAGCTTGGCTAGTATGAAATTAAGGCTTGGTTGCTTTCTTTGGTTCTGTTCTATTGGGTGCCATCCGAACGCGGAGGTTACCCGGGTTGTCCGAGAGAGTAGTACGGGCATGGTATCTGTTGTTCTTAAATCTCTGGTATTTTCTTCTTTCTTGACTTTCGGGGACGAAAGTCTTTTTACTAGTGGATGATGTAATGACCCTTTCGGTTATTTACACATTTTCGCCTTGCTTGTACCATTAGAGCTTACTTGTAGCGGCCCAAGTCATTTATGGCTTGTCGGGACCGGTAGTTCGGTGCCTGGGCCGTTTGTTTGGTCTTTATGGACGTTCCTCATTTTAGAGCTTCAACTTTGGAAATCGTTGACTTCCGTCAACATTCTTGGTAATATCAAAGAATTAAACCAAGGTACTTGGTCAAAGGAATCCCTTACTCGAAAGTTCGAGTTAAAGAAATGCCTCGTGTAACACCTCTCCCGTTTGGAAGATTTAAAGTACCCCGTGCCTTTGGGGTAAGACTAATAGTGTCTAATATACTAATAAGGATGTTTTATGAGGTATTATAATCGCAAAATGGTCGTATGATAAGTTTTGAAGTCAAGCAAGTTGCGAAACAAAAGTCGGAAAAAGTTATTGTAAATTCCTTTAAGGAATTCTGTTCAAATTTGGGTTAAATGTCTTGGGGTGTTTCTCCCTATCTATAAAGTGTTAGTGGGCCTCCGATATACCAAATTGAAGTTCTACGAGTCTAATTTCCAACACACTAAACCGTTCATCCATACGACTTCAGAATAGAGAGATATTCATGTTTCCGTAAGACTGCACAAGCAGACACGTCAAAGCGGGGCCCACATCCTAAGTCGGTTTGCCTTTATAAATCAGCTTCTCCTTCATTTTAAACCCATAAAAACAGACCAAAACCATAGAAAAACAGATAAAAACCTTAGAAATAATCCATGGACCTTGATCCTTTCAACTCGGAAGTTTAACAGAAGTTGCTCTACGTCGCGAGCTCATCGTCGTGGTATAGTTTTCTCGTCATTTTTTCTCCTTTTGTTGCTACTTCAAGGAGGCAGTTCGTGGGACTGATATTTTTATGGTATTATCATTTGATTATCGGAAGGTAAGGGTTCTAAATCCTCGACTTATTCTTAATTTGAGCTTTAGAATCAATTCCGAGGAGAACTTATCGTTATCGGCATGTTTGTCGTGTTTTCTTGCCGTATATTGTTACAGATCTTGGTGGCTCCTTATAACAGCATGTTTAGCTTGGTATTTCAAAGATTTTAGTCAAGGTAACCTTCCTCCTACGACCCTCCTTCATTATTATATGTTCTAGTATTGTTTTATGGATTTCTTAGCCCCGAAATGGTATTTTGGATTTGTGGCTTTGGACAGCTCCTTTATCTTGTTATGTTTGGTTATTGTTGTGGTGTTCTGGTTATGGTAAGGTGCTGGAGGGATTGGTAAATTGTGCGATTCTTTTTGGGATCACATACGATAGTGATTGGATTGGACAAACGTGAAGTATGCCTTGAAATAGTGCCTCGGGAGCTCGTCGCTCCTTGGAGATGTGGTTAACGTAATGTTGTTGGATTTAGCTGCCATTTGTTATTGTTATTGGACTCATTTTTATGCTTTGGAGTTGGCTGGTCGCGAGTGTGGCATTAACACCTTATCAATTGGCTATGGCTCGTTCTTGCAGCCTTGTCGATTCTAGCAATTGTTCCATTACCTTGGTTGGTCAGGCTTCATAGAGACGCCTTTGGGGCTTCAGATGAAAGTATTTGTTTTGTGTGATTCAGAGCTTCCTGGAGCAGTTCAAGCCTGGACGATGCCGTTCCCGCAGCTAGTCATCGGATGACAGGTAAGTTATGGTTTTCCCCTATCTAGACTCTGCGTATATAGGCTATAACTGCATTAATTAGCATCCTTGGATGGGTTGTTATAGGTTGGTACCCCAGACCTTGTCCACCTTGTTCGTCCGTTATTTCATGCGTTGTTTGTAGTATTCACGTAGTATTGTATATTACCCTTGTGGTCCTGTGTGGCCTTGTATTGACTCTGGAACATAGATGGTGTGCTATTTGGGAATGTTCGCGAGTCCCGAACATAGAGATTATCCTTTTAAGCTGGTTATGTCTGCTGAGTAGCTATTGGGCCTGTGCAGGGCTGATAGGAATTGTTGTGAGCCGTTGGGCTACTTTTATATTTGTGTGCGAGCATATCATCCATGAGAAAGGTTTTCCCCTGCATGTTTTACTACTGTTTTGGCTGCGAGCCACTACTGAAGTTTTCCTAAATCTGCATGGCCCTGGGGGCCTTTTTGGTACTGTTGATGATAGAAAAGGGGATTTTTGGATGTTTTCGCACTGATTTTATTACTGGTACTAGTCTCTGCGTGGCAGAGCACCAGACTTAATTTTATTACTGATACTAGTCTCTGCGGGGCAGAGCACCAGACTTGATTTTATTACTGATACTAGTCTCTGCAGCGCGGAGCACTAGACTTGATTTACTACAGTTTTAGACCCGGTTATGCCCGGGCACCCTTGGAGGGGTTTTTGAGGCATTTTATACTACTTTAGTCCTGGACAGGGTCTGGGCATGCATATTTGAGACTGGGTCTCTATCTTGATCCCGGACTTGCTTCTGGATGACATGTCTTGATACTGAGTTTTAGTATGGGGTCGGGGACCTCCATGGACCTTGCCGCTCCAGGCCTGGGGCTTCGGGCTGCGTGCGCTGGAGGGAAGGGTATATGGTGGAGTAGAGGTATACAGGCTGAGTCCTTCCATGGAACCAGCCTGCTGGGCCCGATTGGCACCGAAGGAGGTACATACAGAGGTTCTATTTCATATCATATCATATCATGCATTGGATTCCACCCTTGTTTGTTGTATGTTCAGTGTACGCTCTGGTAGTATGGGATGCCGGAGGGTTTTCTTTCACTTGATTGTGTTCCTCGGTTGTATGGGCGGCCGTTGGGACTGTAGGTAGACTATATTTACTATTGTTTTTACTTAGAGCTTGACTTGGCACGCAGTTTTTGAAATATTAGTGATGGCTAGCCTGTTGAGGCTTTGGTTGTGGGATTTTTGATTATTGAGAGGGCTTTGGAGTCCTATCTTATTGAGGCACTTTTATGTGGCCTTCTGAGCAGAGTGTGAGACTCTGGTTCTATTCTTGTGGGAAGTTAAGTGGTATCTCTCGGTTATTGTGGCCTAGTTATTTCATCCTAGGGTTGTACTTGTGAGGTGATTCCCTGGTTATGCTATCATATGATGGGATTGGTGTTATGATTTCCTTATACTGGTTGATTCCATTTTGAGTATGTTAGACTGCTCTCCGTCTTTTACTTCCACTTGAGGTTATCGGTGTACCGCCATTTTCTCAACTCTCTCTCTACTTACTTATATTGTTGTACAAGGACTCCATGTGCGTTCTTCTTTCCTTCACCAGTGATTCTGTGTGATTGTATCTCTGTGCTAGCATGTGTTACTTGAAGCTCTTGGTTATGGATGATCTGTGCTAGCTCCTTGTGCCTTGCTTATTGCCTCAGTGACTGCTTTCTTGCTATCTGTTACTTACTGCTTTTATATCTTATATGCGCTTAGTCGTCCTATGATACCTACTGAGTACCCGTGGTTTTGGTGCTCATACTACACTTCTGCACTTTTTTGTTCAGATATTAGCTGAGCTTTCGCCACTGATCACGTTGGAGACTCGTGCAGCTTTTGGATCTTTGAGACTAGGGTGAGCGCCTGACGGTCGGGGCTTGTCTACATCTCATTTGTTGTACTGTTGCTCCTTGTACTTTCGGAGGCAATTTATGTTGCATTTTGTTACTACTAGCACTTGTATCCTATTAGAAGCTTTTGTACTATTGATACCAAGCCTTGGAGTTGGTGTAGTTTCCTTTATGTATTTATATTCGAGTTTTGCTTTCGCTTATTTCTGCTTGCTATTGCGTTTTGGTTAGGTAGTAGACCATTACTAACCGTTCTGGGCTACGAGAATTGGTTCACCTACTGTGGATTATAGGTCCCATCATGACTTGAGAAATTGGGTCGTGACACAACTCTCTCCGTTTGGACCCATGGCCTTCCTAGCAACAAGTTGTAGTTTGACGACACATCCATCACTTGAAATAAGATGGGGAATTCAGCTGGACCTACTTGTAATGTTAAATAGATTTCTCCAATGACGCTTCTCTGTGCGCCATTAAAAGCTCTCACCTTCACAAGACTTTCTCTTATCTCTCCCATATTCACACCTAAATCTCTCAACGTGGTGAGATGGCAAATGTTGCATCCAGAACCGCAATCGATCAAAACTCTAGTCACAATCTTATCACAACACTTGACCGCGATGTGAAGTTCTTTGTTGTGACCAACTCCTTCTGCCGGTAGTTCATCATCATGGAAAGAGATTTTGTTCACTTCCACCATTCTTCCAATTGTTGCATCCAACGTGTCACTTGTATTCTCTTTTGGTATGCTAACCCCTCTCAGAACTTGTACCAAATCATTCCTATAGGCTTCAGAACTCATAAGCAAGGACATAATAGAAATATGGGCTGGTGTCTTCTTTAGTTGTTCTTCGATTGAGTAATCTTTAGACTGCATCTTCTTCCAAAATTTTGTGGCTTCAGCGTCAGTAACATTCTTCTTTGGATTTTGTTCCTTCCCAGAAACCCCTCGATTTAGATACTCCGAGGCATAACACCTTCCTGACCTGGTCATTCCGTGAGCCACAGTGGCGTCTATCATCTTACCCTTGACATCCGTCCGATAGTCCCATGGGACTACTTTAGTGTCATAGTCATGTTTCCCAGTGGCTATAGTGGTTACCACAATTCTCGGCAGGTAGGTTTGAACATTCAAAGACTCTCTCAACTGAACTGTGATAAAAGGTTGCGCTGGAGATGTAGTGGCAACTTCTTATGTGTTCCAAATAGGCACGATAGCTCCTTCCAAGTCATCCTTTTCCTCCAGGGTAATCATGTTGACTTCTCGATTCTCATGATCTGGTAAAGGGTTATTGTTCACATTCGGAGGAGTAGCGGTGCATTTGATTACTCCTTTTATAATAAGAGACTCGATCTGGTTCTTCAAGCCAAAACACTCATCCCTGTCATGTCCTTGGATTCCCGAGTGGTATGCACATCGCTTGTTTCCATCAAAGCTTCACGATATTGGATCAGGGATTCTTCCCTCAACTGGCTGCAATAAACTGCTACCCTCAACCTTTCAAACAATTAAGCCAAAGGCTCGGCAATAGGAGTGTAGGTGCGGGTATTTCTGGCTTCAAGATTAGGACGTGGTCTTGGTGCATATGCTGGTCTGTTTTGGTGAACTGGAGCTTGGACAGGGGCATATGGCTTTGGTGGATTTTGGTGTGCTGGAGCTCGAGGTGGATTATAGTGTGGCTGGGTATTATATACCGGAACCTGTGCGATAATTTGGGGGTTGTTGAGGTATCGATGGGATAATCCTCCGTGGTGGTAGTAAGGTGTGACGGCTGAGACATCTTCTTTCTTCTTCTTGATACCACCAATCAAACCTGACTGTATGTCCTTGCTTGCGTCTTGCAACGCGACCATGGACTGAATCTTTTCGGACTTAATACCTTCTTCAATGAAGTCTCCCATCTTGACCAATTCTGCAAACTTTTGGCCCATCATTGACATCATCTTGTCGAAGTAAACACCTTTCTGAGCTCGGATAAAGTACTTAGAGAGCTCACTCTCATCCAGCGGTGGTTGAACCCTGGCAACCTCAATTCTCCATCTCCGAGCGTACTCTTGGAATGCTTCCGATGGTTTTTTCTGTATGTTGGCCAATGAGAACCTATCTGGAGTGATTTCAGTGTTAAACCTGAAACGAGTCATGAAATCCTCGGCCATTTCTTGCCATTTGCGGGGATCCTGACATGTATAACAAGTCAAAGCTTCTCCAGATTAACTTTGGATGAACAACTTCATCCTTAACTTCTCGTTTCTCCCTACACCGACTAGCTTGTCACAGTAAGCTCTCAAATGCGCATGAGGGTCACCCTTTCCATCAAATACATCAAACTTTTGTGGCTTGTACCCTACTGGCATATCGATGTCTGGATGGATGCACAAGTCATCATAGTCTAGGCTTTCAGTTCCTCTACTGACTTGTAATCCTTTCAACGCCCTTCTTAAGCTATGGAGCTGAGTGGCTATCGAGTCTTCTTCTTTCAATCGGGCATACTTCTCCATTTCAGCATATTGATCGACCTCGTATAGAACTGGTACCATGAAAGTAGGAGCTCTAGCAGCATATACAGGTGGCACGGGTAGCTCATAGGAAGTGGCAACGTGTGCCCCAGGTATGTGTTGCATTGCTTGATAGGCAGGCATGGTAGGGTTCTGAGTAGGTAATGGAAGATCAGGTGCGATCTTGACTGCGGGTGGAGAAATTGGTGGGACTTGAGCATGCGGGGTTTGTTTAGGTAGGTTTCGTAGGTCAGCATTTGGAAAGTGGATGGGTTTTTCAAAAGATGGGAATTGAAATTGAGGTGGGAACGCGATAGGCGTGAGTTTGGTCAAGTCTCGTACTTGGCACAATTTTTCTCTTAACACTT
Organism: Jaltomata sinuosa; assembly: GCA_003996215.1. Classification (NCBI taxonomy): domain Eukaryota; kingdom Viridiplantae; phylum Streptophyta; class Magnoliopsida; order Solanales; family Solanaceae; genus Jaltomata; species Jaltomata sinuosa. The sequence goes on from QJPP01000201.1 coordinate 49,160, forward strand.
CAAGTTCTTGTTCCATGTGAGCCATTTTCTCATCATTTTGAGTGTTTGCTATCTTTCGAGAACTCTCGTGGTTCTCTATCGGTATCATTATATTTGCGGCAGCATCAAATTCATCCATATCCGTCATCTTTCTTTTAGATCGAAGGTTGTACCCTGAGTCGGCCAGTTTGTAAATCGACACAAATCAACTTTCTTGGGGATTGATAATAAACAAAAAGAAAAGAAAAGAAAAGAAAAAGGAAACTATGTTAGTTTTGGAAATGTTGGAAGATATAACAAATATATACGCCAAATTGACGATATTCACACAAAAACGTGTCCTAATATGGAGCCTCGTTTTGCCAGAGGTAAACCTACATTACATACATTTTGATAGTAAATGATCCACTTTGAACATATTTAGGATTTGGGATAAACGTAACTTTAATTTAGCAGAAGGTGGCTTCAAAAGCTTACAATAGATAGCCTATGGGAGCCTAAAAATGAAACACATGGGATTGCCACGAGGGCATACACAGGGATGGCACGGGATGCACTTTTGGGGAATATCAAAGGGGTACAACGAGAAAGGATTACCTAAGGCCACGTAGGACCGTCATCACTATCATCATATATGTATAAATAAGGCCCTGGGTGGTATTCTCTGAGATCCCATTCTCTCATCTGCCATTCCTGCTAATCTAGATCATCTTCTTCCAGGAACACTAAAGATCCATACTCAGATTGATCTTCAGGTTCTTCCCCTAGATCTTCTCTTATATCATCTTGACTGTCCAAAGTTATCTCATCTTTAACTGAGCCCGGAATAATCTATTCACGCATGGAGGCGGTGAGACATATCTGAGATATTATTTCCCTGGAGACTTGAGTCACCATGTCATATAGTCTATAAAACCAGGGATCCATTCCTAACTTGGTCGCATTATGGGACCTCCCTCTACTTTCCACGCATAATATTCCAAGGTGCACCAATTTGTTTGTCCGATATCTACGGATATTATATTTATCCATGATTCCTGCAGTCTTCTAATCCTTGCCGAAGGTATTTCTCTTTTGTAAGCGACCTCCCCAGGTTCCATGTGGGACCACAAAGGAACATCCTGATTGATGCCAAATTAGCGCAGAACTCTAAGTGGAGCGTATGGTTGGATCCCTTCTAACCCGATCAACACAATAAAATAGCTGGTATATCTCCTCAGTAATGATCTTCCAGTGATCCAAGGGAGCTTCCATTGGATGGCATCTCCCTTGAGATGCGTTAGATAGGCCCGCCATCCTTCTCGCCCTATCGGTGCATTCCAAAATTTCATCCTCCGCTCATGGCTTTGCATCCTGTTGCAGACTCCTTCAAGGTTATCGTTGGCTTGTTCTCTTTAGAAGAAATGCTCTATGGCCCAAATTTATAGTAGCAAATTGCATCCGCCAGAACAATCATATCCTCTGGAGCAGGCGGACAAAGCTCTGAATAATTCTGCCAAAAGCATTGGTACAAATGTTAAATTTTTGGAGCTATTGAACAGGGCAAGGACTACTGGCATCAAATTAATATTGATGCAGCCTATCTTCTTAGGGAAAACCATGATCCCTAAGAAAATGAGTGCAAAATCCACAGGTCTGATTCTCTCCCATTTTGCTCTGCTACAAAAAAATTCATGTCGATAACCATCTTAGCTTTCTTGACGTCCAAACCTCTGAAAGAGATAGTTCAAACCTACACATCCGTTTTCTACATTCCTAAGGGCCGGGAAGACTTTTAGACCCAAAGCATGTAGAAATTTTCTTCCAGACATAGTTGAGGGCGATATTGGTTCTCTTCCTTCGAGCGCCAGATCTGTGAGGCTACTGACGTCTTCCAAGGTAGGCGTGATTTTAAAGTCGGGGAACTGAAATGTCGTGGTGGTTGGGTTCCAAAATTCAATCAGCAACTTTGTTAGCATCTCATTGGCTTGGATGTCCAACAGCTCTGTGAGAGATCCCAGGTGTTTGGAAATCTCGTGTCCATATGGAGTCCTGATGTTGTTCCACCAGCATTGTAGGTTATGGAAAGCTGAGAAAATCATTTGGATGTTCGGCAAGTTTTGGTTGATTTCCATCTGAAAGAAAAGGTAAAGGGTATGATAAGTTTCTTTATCCAAACTCCATTATGTGTTTTAGTTTGGATCATTTACATCAATCTCACACAAAAGTATATGTCGTTGGGTTTTATGAAAAATCCATTGACACAAGGGTGGTTTCCTAAATGTAGTGTCAATCCCAAGGATCGTCCTGCCTAAGGCTATGCAACATGACCTATTTATGGAATAAGAGTATTTTTCTAGATTTGAGAGTGGGACTGAATAACTGCGAGACGGCACACTAACCTAATTGCACCGACTCTGAAACTAAGGAATCCAAAAGAAGGTTTGAGGGGGCATAAAAAAAACCGTGTGTACCACAGTGTGTGAAATGTGTACGGCCAAAGACTTGATAGAGAAATACAAGTGAGAAAGCAGTAACAAGTAGTGTTTATCAAACAAATAAGGAACGCAAGTTTGGATTTGGCTTGCGTCCTTTCAAACAAAGCATGTTATAAACATAAATAAAGCAAATAATGTACTGAAAATAAACAAACATCCCAGATAATATTTCTAAACTAAGCCTGCTAAGGTAAAAACCTAAGTTATTTCCCCAGTAGAGTCGCCATTCTGTCGCGCCCTATTTTGAACTGGCCAAAATATGTTTGCAACATCCGGCTCTTCTACCTGGTTTTAAAAAAGGGTTTAGAGTCGCCACCTAATCTTTTTAGGAAAAATTGGGAAAATTATTTGTTAATGTAAAACTCTATTTTTAGTCTGCGAAAACCAATGAAATTCTAGGTAAGTGTTTTGGTTACTCGAGGGGAAGGTATTAAGCACCCCTCAGAGCCTATTCGAAGATAGTCCTTAAAACTTAATTTTAAAAAAACATTAGGGATATTTGTTTAGCGTTACTTGTTAAAAGAAAGATATTTTTTAGAAGATGCGATTTTAAATAAAATACAAAAAAAAAGAGTAAAATAAATTAAAATTATTTCTTTTGTTTAAAAGAAAGTATGAGGTATATAAAAAAAAGCAAAAGAAATATATGTAATACGGGAGTGATATAAGAGGTGAATATGATTTTAAAGTAAATATATGTAACATGCAGAAAATAATATAAAGTATATAAAATGTGTAGTAAAGTATATATGTATGTAAATAATGTATGTGTAGTAATTGTAAAATAAATTTGTGTGAAGTATATATATAAACAAAATGTACAATAAAGTATATATAGAATATAATATGTGTGTAGATTTAAAATGACTTATAAATATATGTATATGTAGTAAAAAAAATTGTATTAGATATAAAATGACTTATAAATATATGTATATGTAGTAAAAAATATGTAGATATATATGTGATGTATGAAATATGTAACATATATAATGTGTGTTTAAGTAGTATGTGAAATAGTATTTGAGGTACGTAGTAATATATGAAAGATGATAAATGTATGAAATATGGGCAAAAATAATGTGAGTAGTATGCATACAAAGTGGTGTTAATAAATAGAAATAGTGAAAGGTTAGTATTAACATAATATATATAGTTTTGTAAAAATAGGATAAAATATACCTTATCGGAGGAATGACATGTTGAACTTAATTTATTCGCGCCCAATATACTAAGTCCAAACTTTGGAGTTGGAACATTAGTAATAAATTGATTTTATCTGACTGTGGTGAACAAATACTTGATTTGAGTTAAGCTCAATGATCATCTATGGCGACTTGATCCTAACTTGACAGAAAACTCATCAGATTTGAAGAATAATAAAATAAAACAATGAAAACGTTAGTAATTGTTACATATTTAAAAAAATACAAGTAGATGAACACATAATTTAAACAAAGATGAAATAAGGTTAGGAAAAGACTCTTTTGTTTAATTCTTCATCCAAAATGCATGTCTTTACTCGGTCTTAACATTGTGCCAAGTTCGACTGCTAACTATTCCTGAAAGCATAAATAATATAGTTAGTCCAAACACATGTCACCCCTATGGTGTGGCGTTACAAATAAAAACCATATTGATGTAACTCAAAATCCATGAAGGTTTTGATTAAGAAGGCTCGGATATCTTGAAATGAAGTCCTAGGAAAGAGATTGAGTCGAGTCGTGGTTGTAAATACTAGTTGCTCGTCAGCCATCCTAGCATGCAACCACAATACGTCCGTCAATTTTACCTTATTTGGACATTAAATTTCTCGTCATCGCCTCTTTCTGAAGGGTCCAAATCGAGGACAACTATCTGAATGGGCATGGCCTCATATTATATTTCATCGTCCTTACTGTAGCATCGTGATCATATCAGTAGAGAAGTGTAGCCTTTACGCTTGCAAATATACAATACTTATTCATTGTATAACATCTATTTAAAACAACCTTGAAGCAGCAAATTTTTGCTCAAAATAATGCAGTGATTCGGCAGTACTGCAGCAACAATGCAACAGTAGTTTGCATCAATGTACAGCCATAAATTGGCCCAAAATGCAACAGAGATGGTCTCAAAATATGGCAGCAAAGTAGTGGTAGTTTGTGTCAATAGGCAGCAGTAAATTACTTCCAGAATGAGTTGTAAATGACCAAAAAAATGCAGCAACTCATGGCCTAAAAATAATAGCAAAAATTGCACCAAAATAGTGGCAAATTTCCCTAGAACCATAGCAATAAATTTGCATCAAGTGCAGACATTTTATCTCAAAATACAGCAACTATTAGACTAAAAAATGCAGCAGTGGTTTCACTTCACAACATAGTAGTGAGTGGATCAAGCTTGGCCAAAGATACGGCAACAATTGACCCCTTAAGGCAACCAAAAATTCCTCATATTATAGCGAACTCAAGGGAAGCATGACAACAAATAGTAGCATCCCACGGTAAGGTTTCAAATGAGCAGCTCAATGTCGAGCCCCAAAACGAGACTTCTTGCAATATGAGCCTCGTAGGAAGATCCCATTTTTGTTCCCCAACTGCACATGTACAATAAAAGAAAGAAAAATGAGAGAGAGAATTAGAATAATCTTGATTTAATTAAACAAAATAAACAGCTTCAGATAACAAATTGTACACAATGAATTTGTGATAATCCTAAACAAGTTACAAGGATTTGGGAGAAAGTTTCAAGTTGGTTTGAAAAATATTTGATAGTACGAATGTGCTGCAAGTGAACAAGTAACTTTATGAACTCGTTAATTCCTTCATGCTTCAAAGAAAAAAAAGAAGGGAAACAACAGCTAATCTACCTTGGCATCACACAAACCAATAATTTGAGTTCTGTACACAAAGATAATTTTTAGCTTGATTACTTATGAGCACGGGGTCTCGAAAAAAACAAATAGGACTTTAACTACAAGCATGCTTCAAAGCACCAACAGGCCAAACTATTCAAGTAACGTTGAGCAATTTTTAGCTAATGGCATGGAAAAATATAATACCTAGCACATGGGGGTTCTTATTAAATTCTCAACTAAAAGGTATATCACTAAAATTAGGCCTTTAAAGATTTACTCTCAGGTTCTCAAGCATGAGTGAATTAAACATAAAACTCCTTAACACATGTTAAATCAATAATCAATACTTTCTTCTACCTTGGTTTATCCACCTTTTCTAAATCATGGTATATACAAAGAAAGGAACACCTCAACTAAAGGCTCAAGTATGTTAAACAGAGAACAAAACAACTATTAATTTCATTGTAGATTATCTCTTCGTGATTTGTTAGCCTCCTTTATGCATCACTCTTTAAAGTTTGGTAACATACTATTTTGTATGAAAGACATGAAAACAGGCTACTAAGATAATTAAAAATGGCATCGAGATGGGCGACGAGGTTACTCACATGTTCAAAACAAAATCTTACAAAGGATTTTTCATAATTGGGCAACTGGACATACTTATGTTTTAAGTCTTTTAGAGTTTTTTTTTTGTGCTAAACTAAGGCTGCCAACCTCTTGTAAACATACAGACATGGCCTAGAAACAGTTAGAACAACTACAATGATGCTCGAACATTTCAATCAAACATTAAAATAGCCTTATAATAGGCAGTCAACCATACTTTGATACTGAAACGATGGACAGCTAAAGCACACTTAAAACGTCAAATTTTGTAAGACATTTTTTAGCTAATTCAAGGCTGTGAACACTTCACGAATAGATAATCAGACTTATACAAGATCACATGACCAGAAACTATTTTGGTTTTATATTTTTACGCCCAAAATCAGCAGGCTAAACGGCTAAAGTCCCGACTAGAAACACGATTGAAAATTCACTTAAAATTAAACGCAATGGGATAGAATTTACCTTGTGTTGTGCAACGATTAAGGTTGTTGAATTGTTGGTTTGAGTTCAAGGACTCCGGCTCCGCCTCCGCCTCAAGGTATCTAATAGAGCAAGTGAGAAGAAAGGCAAAAGACAATCAGGGAGTAGAAAGATAATGATATGAGTAATCAGAGAACCATTTTTTTTCCCTCGACAATGGGAACCCAAAGGCCCTTTTATAGTAGAAATCAGTGGCCTGTGAGCTTCTTGAAGAAGCTTTTTGAATTCAAAATTGGGGGTGGGAAAATTGACTGTTTGAGAGGGGGAAAAAAGAGGATAATGATGTCCAAAATCTCACCTTTTTTTATCAGATTTGAAAGATTAGAACTTGTTGGGTCGTTTGAGCTCGGACCCATCAGATTAAGCTTGTACCCTTTGGTTTTAGAGCTTTAGTCCTCTTTCTTGAAGCCTAGCAGAGAGGGAGAGTCGTTGGCCTCTGTTTTACTTTAGAAAAGGTGATGGATGGATGTAAAGTTGATGGGGGAGACGATGTTGACGTATAGTGGAGGAGAAAGGCAAAAACCACCAGATTTCGCCATTATCCGGTGGTCTAGCGACGTTCAAGAGAGAAGAGAGACGTTGGTTCTGGTTGGGGTTTGCTAGTTTTATTTGGACAAGGAAGTGGCGAAAGGGTAGATTAGGGTGTTTCTTGGTTAAGCTTTTAGGCCGGGTCAGGGATATTATTGGGCTGAGTCAAGTAATTTTGGCTGAAAAGAAATACAAATTTGGCCCAAAATGTGCATACGTAAATTAGTTGGTAAAAAAAATTTAATTTTCCCCGATCATTTTTTACTTAATTAATTTAACGATGCTTCTTTCGTCCAAATTAGTTTTCCAATATATACAATTCATATTCATATATATATATATATATAAATATATATACATACTTATACACATATATACGATATACATGCATAACTTTGTATATATAACTTAAATAATTTTAATATGCGTAATTTCAATTCATGATCAATGGAACTATATTTAGGAAATATTATAACGACACGACAAAAATTATTAGAGTTTGAAATAAAAGTTACTATACTAATATTTTATTGAAAATAGTGAAAAGAATGAATTATAAAATATTTTTTGAGTAATTTTATAAGATACGATATTACTAGTTATTATTATTATTATTATAAAAAAATAATTATTGGTGCCAAATATTTTATTGAAAATAATGAATTATAAAATATTTTTTGAGTAATTTTATAAGATACGATATTACTAGTTAATATTATTATAAAAAAAATTAAAAATGATTATTGGTGCCAAATTTATTAAAATAATATAAAAATAAGAAAATCATTTTGGAAAAGTTCTCGGGATTAAGAAGCATAGAAAGATTAATTATGGGAAAAAAGAAGAGTCAAAATTGGGTGTCAACACCAGGCGTGGTACCCAAACCAACCGTTAGTATTCCTATACCAGGCGTGGTTCCCGAGCCAACTATTTATTATACTCGTACCAGGCGTGGTACCCGAGCCAACCGAATGTCAACAACCCACAGTCAAATAGATGATCAAACAACTTGGAAACCAACAAGCAAACACCGTTCAAATCACAGACTGTAAAGTAGGAACCTTAGACATTCTACACAACTTTCCTAAGCAATGTAATTCATACAAACACTTAGATATGAGTACAAGAATATACAACATTCACAGAAATCTTAAGCCATCACATACCTCGAAATGATCCAAGCTTTATTCAATCTGAGCTTTCCCGTGTTCCGGATTCCTTTCTCGTTCTTCATCTAAAATAACACACAAGTACATACAATTAACACACAAGGCCTGCACAATACCGGGTTACACCAAATCCCCAAACCCCAGGCCACCCATGATTATCCAACCCTTTTCCTAGGCTTTTCCACCGTTAATTCACCTACTTGTATCAATTTTATGGATAAAAATAGAGAATTTAGCAACCTATGATCATAATAACATACTTTAACAATGCCCAAGAACATTCATGCTTGGAATCCCCTTCCTTCCTCGGATTCTACCATTCCTAGGTTATTCCAACCTTTCCCCAAGTTCCCTCCTAGCAATTCTACCACATAGGAAACGTAGTACAAAGATTGGGGAGTAGAAACCTTACCTTAGGGAAGAAATTCGAAGGAAAATCGCCTGGAATCGCCTAGCCCTTCTCCCAAAATGAAGTTGTGAAACTAAATTTTTTTGGGGAATATTTCTGCATTAAAATCCCGTCGGCACGCTATAACGGTCCCCGCTCTGCTATAGCGGATGACCTTCGCTATAGCAGTCTTAAGCGGTGTTGACCGCCTTGACCACCTTTATAGCAGTATTCTCCACCGTTATAGCGGAGGCCGCTACCACAGACAGTTGCGCTCGTCACGGACAGAATGTCCAAAAATTTCCAAGTTTTGGCCATTTTACAACACACTTTCTTTCCCCGATGACTCAAAACAACACCTTTCACGTCAAACATGATTCTGGGAGTTCTACTTACCCAAATTTGATTCCGAAAAGTCCCATGGACTCCTTTATGTATTGTCTACGCGGAAGACTAGCTTAACACAAGACATATAAACCAATCCTTACCCGAATTTCCTAGACTCCACCTTGCTCCAAAATTGGTCGAGGCTAGCCTAGCCCAGAATTTCTAACTCCCAAACCCGGAGTTTTCTAACTCTAAAACTTGGTATGATTGGACTACCCATAACGACGGATTTGGTCATTACAACAGATACCAATTTACCCATCGTTCATCCTCGAATGATCAAACCTGAAATTATAGAAATAAAAGAAGGGAAGTGTAGTACCTGAATCCTCAAACAGTTAAGGGTACTTGTCCCGCATGTACTTCTCAATTTACCAAATGGTTTCCTCAATCAGACGATACTTCCACTGAACCTTTACCATGTCAATCACCTTTGTCCTCAACCTCCGGATATCCCGAGCAAGAATCAAAACTGGTTTCTCTTCATAACGAAGATTCTTATCGAAAAGTACCTCATCCCACTTGATGATGTAATCCCCATCCCCATTGTATCTCTTAAGCATGGATACATAGAATACCGGATGGACGCTCAAAAAACTAGGTGGCAGTGCTAACTTATAAACCACTGGTACTATAATTTCAAGAACTTCAAACGGACCAATGAACCGAGGGCTAAGCTTGCTCTTCTTACCAAACCGCATAACCCCTTTCATTGGTGACACCTTCAACAATACCTGTTCACTAGGCTGAAAGTCCATGTCCCAGACCTTGCGATATGTATATTCCTCATGCCTGCTTTGAGCATCCAGCAACTTGGTCTGAATGCCCCTTACCTTTTCCTGTGCTTTCTTCACTAAGTCTACGCCCAGAGGCTTTACATCGCCTTTCTCAAACCACTCAATCGATGATCTGCAATTCCTCCCATACAATGCCTCAAACGGTGCCATGTCGATACTGGAGTGGTAGCTATTGTTGTTCGAGAATTCGCACAACGGTAGAATATGGTCCCAATGACCCTCGAAGTCCATCACACATGCTCTTAGCATGTCCTCCAATACCTGGATCATCCTCTCCGACTGACCATCAGTCTGAGGATGGAAAGTTGTGCTAAAAGTGAGTTTTGTACCAAACTCTTCAAGTAGCTTGCCCAGAATTTAGAAGTAAACTGCGTACCCCTGTCTGAAATGATCGATAGTGGTACCCCATACAGTCTCACAATCTCCTTCAAGTAGATCTTAGCCAAATGCTGCGAATTGTAATCTACCCTGACCGGAATGAAATGAGCAGACTTGGTCAGCCTGTCAACAATGACCCAAATTGAGTCATACTTCCCCAATCTCTTGGGAAGACCCACCCCAAAATCCATGGCTATCATTTCCCACTTCCACTCTGGAATTAGCATTCTCTTAAGTAGTCCTGCAGGTCTCTAATGTTCATACTTTACCTGCGGTAGTTCTAACATTTGGACACAAAATCAACTATGTCCCTTTTCATTCTGGGCCACCAGTAACGCTGCCTCAAGTTCCTGTACATTTTAGTCACACCCGAATGAATTAAGTACCGCAAATCATGAGCTTCTGCCAGGATTTTTTGAATCCTATCATCTACCCAAGGAACACAAATCCTCACCCTGAAATGCAACACTCCACCAGAGTCTAGCATATCATCTCTGGACTTCCCAGATATTGCTTGACCTTGCAACTTACTCAGTTTCGGATCATGAAATTATTTCGCCTTTATTTCCTCTATGAAGGTGGCCTTGACCTCAATGCTGGCCAATAACCCACCTTGATCTGAAACACCCAAGTGCATGAACTTGGCCTCCAAAGCCCAAATTTCCTTAGCTAGTGGTCATTTGGACACCCACAAACAAGCCAAGCTACCCATGCTAACTGTTTTCTGGCTTAATGCGTCTGCCACCACATTAGCCTTACCCGGATGGTATTGAATAGTCACATCATAGTACTTCAATAACTCCATCCACCTCCTCTGCCTCAGATTCAAATCTTTCTGAGTGAACACATGTTGCATACTGTGATGATTAGTGAACATTTCACACTTGACACCATAAAGATAGTGTCTCTAAATCTTTAGTGCAAAAACCACCGCTGCCAACTCTAAGTCATGAGTCGGGTAATTTCTCTCAAGCACCTTCAACTTCCTGGATGCATAGGCTATCACATTCTTATCCTGCATCAACACAACACACAAACCAGAATGTGAAGCATCAAAGTAAACAATAAAGTCTTTACCTTCAATCAGCAAGAACAATAAAGGAGTCATGGTCAAAAGTGTCTTGAGCTTTTGAAAGATCTCCTCGCACTTGTCGGACCACACGAACAGTACATCTTTCTGTGTCAGCCTGGTCAGGTGAGTAGCAATAGAAGAAAAATTCTCAACAAACCTCTGGTAGTACCCTACGAGCCCAACAAAACTCCTCACCTCAGTCACAGAGCTAGGCCGGGCCTAACTATTGACTGCTTCAATTTTATGGGGATCCACCATCACCCCCTGTTCTGACACTACGTGCCCCAAAAATGCAACCGAAGTCAACCAAAACTCACACTTAGTGAATTTTGCATAAAGTGTTTGGTGTCTCAAGATATCCAGCACAATACGAAGATGATTAGCATGTTCCTCCCTACTCTTAGAGTAGATCAAAATATCATCGATGAACACGATATGAAGGAATTCAAGTAGGACTTAAACACCTCATTCATCAAACTCATGAATGCTACCGGCGTATTAGTCAAACCAAATGACATTACTAGAAACTCATAATGTCTATACCGAGTCAGAAAAGTAGTTTTTGGAATGTCCTCGGGCCTAATCTTTAAATGATGGTACCCCGACCTCAAGTCAATTTTTGAAAACACTAATGCACCCTGAAGCTGGTCAAACAAATCATCTATACGGGGTAGAGGGTACTTATTCCGGATGGTCACCTTGTTCAACTGCCTATAATCTATGCACATTCGCATACTAACATCCTTCTTCTTTACAAATAAAACCGGAGCACCCCAGGGCAAAGCACTGGGACATATAAATCCCTTATCTAGGAGTTCCTGCAGCTGAGTCTTAAGTTCCCTTAACTCTGCCGGAGCTATACGATACGGAGGAATGGAAATGGGATCAGTGCCTGGCTCCAAATCAATACAAAAATTTATATCCCTGTCTGGAGGCATACCAGGCAAGTCCACTGGAAACACCTCTAAAAATTCAGAAACCACTGGAACTGACTCAATAGGCGAGGACTCCATACTATCATCCTGGAGATGAACCAAGAATGCTAGACACCCCCTCCCTAGTAGCTTCCTAGCCCAAACAAATAATATTATCTTGACTGGCTTAGGCTTGTACACACCCTCCCACTCTAGTCTATCCTTTCCCAGAATCTCTAAAGCCACAGTCTTGGTGTTACAGTTCAACACAGCATGATAAGGAGTTAGCTAGGTCATACCAAAGATAATATCAAAATCAGTCATATCCAGAATTACCAAGTCTACCCAAGTATGCAACCCCACAAACACAATAGAACAGTCATGATATACATGAGTCATAATCACAGACTCTCCAACCGGGGTAGAAACATGGATAAGGCAATCAAGGATATCACAAATCAAATCCAGCCCCAATGCAAAAATCACAGACACATAACAATATGTAGAACCTGCATCAAATAATACCGAAACCATTTCATCACAAACAAGAATGGTACTTGTGATCACCGCATCTAAGGCTTCCGCCTCGGTCCTCTCTGGAAAAGCATGGAAATGAGCCTGATCATCAATCGGAGCAACTTCTCGGGCTGGCTGCGCCCCACCCCTGCTTGTACCATCGTCCCCTCTGTCTCCCCCGCCTCCCTAAAAATTACCTCGCCCACCCTGTGGATGACCCCTAGCATTACCGCCTCTGCCTGCCTGGACCACTGCTCTAGTATGCTGCTGACCCTGATCACCTGCCTGCCTATGTGGACACTACCTCTTAAAGTGGCCCAGCTCACCACAATGGAAGCAACCATGGTCAAGTGCAGGCCTGCTAGCTGATGTATAAGACGCTCCCTGGCCTCTAGGAGCTGAAGACTGAGCTCCCTGACGACCACCTGTAGTAGCTGGCAAGGCTGACTTAATAGGACGGGCCGAGTAAGCCTGTTGATTCTGGCCCCTGGAGTATAACCACCATAGTTTCCCTCATTTCGGGGCTTCTTGGCTAAAGCCTTAGCCTGCCCTGCTTGCCTAACTTCCTCTAACTTCTTCACATAATCCACCACATCATTAAAGCCCTTTCCTGAAGAAGTCATATGCACTGACAGTACCTGCAGTTCAGTATTCAGACCCTTGACAAACAACCGGACCCATTCCTCCTCGGACAACAACATCTGTGTAATAAAGTGAGACAAGGCATGGCACTTGGCCTCATAAGCCGAGACCGACATGCCACCCTGTTCCAAATTCAAGAACTCATTTTTTTCTGGTTCCTTAAAGTACGGGGTACGTACTTCTCCAAAAACAAGGAATGGAACTGCTCCCAAGTCAGTGAAGGTAGAAAAGAAGACCGACACTCAACATGAGACCTCCACTACTGCTTGGCATCACCCTGCAGCTGAAAAGTGACAAATTCAACTCCATGCTGATGTACAATACCCAACTTGTGCAACCTCTCATAGCAATCCAATATAAACTCATAAGCATCCTCCCTATCCGTACCCTGAAACGTAGGAGGTTTCAGCTTGAGAAACTTGGTCAACATCTCATGCTCATTCCCTTTCATCACTGGGCCTAGCATTGGCCTGAAGAAACTATTCGTACCCAAATTTGCGTCCATCCTAGGCGATGCAGTAACCGTTGGCTGAGTATCCAAGGCCTAATTTTCATAATCTGCGGGTATGGCTCCAGCACCAACCAACCCACTCAGAATGTTCCAAGCCTACTGGAAGGCTTCTGGTATCATAGCAGGAAGGCCTGCACCCCCAATCCTAGGCTTCTGGCTCTGCTTGCACCCCTTAATCCTCCACAATCACTTTCACCTCTTCCGCCACATGATCCTAAGGTGGGGGAGAAGTCGCTTCAAAAACCTCAGCAGCACCTTCAGCTCTAAACCTCGCGGGTGCGACTCCTGCTTGTCCCCTGCCCCTTCCCCTACCTCTGCCATGAACTACCGGGCCTGCTACTGGGACCGCTGGCCTTGCCTCGTTGTTACTTGTAGTAACCATTTGCGGACCGAAGAGTGAATAAGGTTAGATACCAATTTGTATCACCAGATACCAATTGGAATCAAATTATAGCACGAAGGAAAGAAGGAAGAGATAGTTTTTCCTAAAGCCTCATAGCCTCTAATAGAAGAGTACGGACGTCTCCACACTGTTATGCAAGACTCTACAACACCTGTTTGGTACGACGAGATCAACAAAGCAAGGGCTCTGATACCATCTTTGTCATGACCCAGACTGTCGTGAGTGGCACCCACCCAACCCCCGGATGAGCGAACCAATAGAGTTCAACCCTTTGCCTAGACTAACAGTCTAAAACCAGCAAACAGAAGTAAACTAGCAATTAAATAAGCAAAGAACTATAACATTAATATCATCCTGCGGAAAATACCCCTAGAAACTGAAAGTCGCAGTACCAAACATTACTACAAATATCTAGAGTACGGGGATGCAACCCCAAAAAGAAATACGGAAGTAGTTTTAACCCGAAACAAGTGGGTTGAAACTCTAGAGATAAATCCAAGGTAGCTTGATCAAGCAGCTCACCCTTGAAGTCAGAAATCGTCGGTGCTATAGATGAGGTCGCGTCTCAGCCGCTGAAAGATTTCTTGTACTCACCAAAAGAATAGCAAGTGCAGTATTAGTACACCACCACTGTGTACTGGTAGGATCATCAGCTAGTTTTCAAATAAACAGTGTATAAATAGTACGACAATATCAAATAACAGGTATGGAAGACATGCAACAATATCAACAGACACACCTAGACTACAAGTCTCTACTTAGCTTGTTCTCATATGAATTCCACCACCTATACTCTAAGCCACAACCATATACCAATAAATATACCTTTCCGTCTACCCCAGACCCACCCTGGGATCCCCTCTAGACAACACAAAATATCAATTAACAACCCGGCCTAAACCAAGACCAACACAACAGTTATACAGAAATTCCAGGCTGCTCAAGGGCAACAAAACCAATAACACATTTCAAAAAGCAGCCCGGTCCACTCACGAAACCAATATCAGTCAATGCAACACAACAGTAAAAGTGCAATGATGCAACAAAAGTAAACACGTACCAGGCGTGATACCTGATCCAACCATTAGTATTCATGTACCAGGCGTGGTACCCGAGCCAACCATTTTTTATACCCGTACAAGGTGTGGTACCCGAGCCAACCGAAAGTCAACAACCCACAGTCAAATAGATGATCAAACAACTTGTAAACCAACAAGCAAATACCGTTCAAATCACAGACTGTAAAGTAGGAACCTTAGACATTCTACACAACTTCCCTAAGTAATGTAATTCATACAAACACTTAGATATGAGTATAAGAATATACAACATTCACAGAAATCGTAAGCCATCACCTACCTCGAAATGATCCAAGCTCTATTCAACCCGAGCTTTCCCATGTTTTGGATTCCTTTCTCATTCTTGGTCTAATATAACACACAAGTACATACAATTAACACACAAGGCCTGCACAATACCTGGGTTACACCAAATACCCAAACCCCAGGACACCCATGATCATCTCACCCTTTTCTCAGGCTTTTCCACCGTTAATTCACCTAGTTCTATCATTTTTACGGATAACAATAGAGAATTTAACAACTTATGATCATAATAACATACTTTAACAATTCCCAAGAACATTCATGCTTGGAATCCCCTTCCTTCCACGGATTCTACCATTCCTAGGTTATTTCAACCTTTCCCCAAGTTCCCTCCTAGCAATTCAACCGCATAGGAAATGTAGTACAAAGAATGGGGAGAAGAAACCTTACCTTAGGGAAGAAATTCGAAGGAAAAAGGAGGAAAATCGCCTAGCCCTTCTCCCAAAACAAAGTTGTGAAACTAAATATTTTTGGGGAATGTTTCTGCATTAAAATCCCATCGGCCTGCTATAGCGGTCCCCGCTCCACTATAGCGGATGACTTCCGCTATAGCGGTGTTGACCGCCTTGACCACCGCTATAGCAGTATTTTCCACCACTATAGTGGAGGCCGCTACCAAGGATGGTTGTGCTCGTCACAGACAGAATGTTCAGAAATTTCCCAATTTTGGCCATTTTACAACACACTTGCTTTCCCCGATGACTCGAAATAACCCCTTCACGTCAAACGCAATTTCGGGATTTCTACTTACCCAAATTCGATTCTGAAAAGTCCCCCGGACTCCTTTATGTCTTGGCTACGCGGAAGAATAGCTTAACACAAGACACATAAAACAATCCTTAACCAGATTTCCCTAGACTCCACCTCACTCCAAAATTGGTTGAGGCTAGCCTAGCCCAGAATTTTAAACTCCCAAACCCAGAGTTTTCTAAATCTAAAATCTAGCACGATTGGACTACCTGTAATGACAGACTCGGTCATTACAAGTAGACTATAAGTTCCTGCATAAGGATGATCAGCAATTGACTTGTGAAGTCAAACATGTGGCTCATCCTAAGACCTATATGCACACTTTTGTATATACTAAGTGTCAAGCTTATATAAGAATAGACCTTTGGGAAACTTAATGCATTATGTAGACTATACCCATCATTGGTGTGTCATGGGTGATTTCAATGTCATTACGAATGTAGAGGAGAAGCTAGGTGGACAGCCTTACAATTTGACTAAGAGTATTGACTTTATTATTGTCATAGAGGCCTGTGGCTTGAGTGATATTGGTTACCAGGGGGAATTATACATGGTGTAACAAAAGAGCTGGTAAATCTAGAATATGGAAGAGATTGGATAGGGAATTGGTGAATGAATGGTGGCTAGATAAAATGCCTACTTCTACTATTACCCACCTTCCTTCTACAGGATTTGATCATTGTCCTTTACTACTGGAGCTCTTTGACAGAACTACTAACCCTGTGAAATAATTTAAGTTCTTGAACTATTGGGTAGAGAATGCAACCTTCATGGATACTATGAGAAATTGTTAGTCTAGGCCTGTAGAAGGTGATCCTATGTGGTCTTTCCATTTGAAGCTCAAAAGAGTGTCTCATACTTTAAGTGCTTGATCCAGAAAGGAGTATGGTGATATATATGTTGCAAAAAGAGTTTGAGAAGAAAGTTAAGCAGGCTGAAACTGCAATCTTAAGTCATAACACTGAGGCTAATAGAAATAATCTCAATTGTGTTACAACTGAATATATTAGACACTTGAAGCTTGAACATTCTATTCTTAATAAAAAGACTCAGCTTCAATGGTTTAAAGATGGTGATGCAAATTCTAAATACTTTCATGCATTGTTGAGAGGAAGGAGGAGAAGGCTTTTTATTCATCAAGTTATTAATGAAAATGGGAATAGTATTCAGGGGGATGAGAATATTGCAGTTGTTGCTTGTACACATTTTGGGAGAATCTTTACTGGAGAGGATAAGAAGATTGATGAAGATATGTTGTCCTATATTCCTAAACTAGTTACTGAGGAACAAAATATTAGTTTGTAGGCTATGCTTTCTATGGCTGAGATACACAGGTGGTTTTTTCCATGGATCCTCATTCAGCAACTGGTCCTGATGGAATGAATGGTATATTTTTCCACACTTGTTGGGATGTTATTTGTCAGGATCTGTTAATGCTGGTCCGCTATTTCTTCTGTGGGAATACCATGCCTAAATAGTTTTTCATGCCTTTCTAGTTCATCTGCCTAAAGTTCCTCACCCTACTAAACTGACTAAATATAGACTATTAGCCTCAGCAATTCTGTTAATAAGATCATTTCCAAGTTGAATTACAATAGACTGTCTCCCATTCTTCCTCTTATAATCTCTGATAACCAATCTGGATTTATCAAGGGAAGAAGTATAGCTGAAAACATAATGCTTGCTCAAGAAATACTTCATGACATCAAAAAGCCTACAGTGGGTGATAATGTTGTGATTAAATTAGACATGGCAAAAGCCTATGATAGGGTATCTTGGTCATACACTTGTCTTGTGATGAGAAGACTAGGCTCTGGGTAGCAGCTTATTGATATGGTATGGAAAATCATGGAGAATAATTGGTATTCTGTGCTGGTAAACGGAGTCAGGCATGGATTCTTTCACTCTAATAGGGTTTTGAAACAGGGTGATCCACTTTCACTTGCTCTTTTTATACTAGGGGCAGAGGTATTATCAAGATTGTTGAATAACCTACACCATCATTACTTGTTTCATGGTTTTCATATGGAGAAGAAGGGTCCTCAGGTTAATCACCTAAGTTTTGTTGATGATGTTATCATTTTCTCTTCTACAACAAAGCCTTCTCTACAACTCATAATGAAAATGTTGCACAAATATGAAGATTGTTCAGAACAGCATATAAACAAGGATAAGAGCAACTTCATGCTTCCTAACAAAACACCAGTAGAAGTTATTGATAAAATACAGGACATTACTGGATTCACTATGAAAGACAATCCTATCACTTACCTTGGTTTCCCTTTATATATTGGAGGAAGGAGAGTAATTTACTTCTCACACATGGTATCCAAAGTTCTGAATAAGATAAGGGGCTGGCAGATAAAACTGCTTAGTTATGGAGGGAGGATTACTCTTATCAAATCAGTTCTACAATATTTACATATACATTTGCTTTCAGTCATGTCCCCTACTAAAACCACTATCAAACAACTCAAGAGCAGCATTGCATACTTCTTCAGGTGATGGAGTAAAGGCAAAGAAAAGTATCATTGGGCTTCCTAGGAAACTCTAAGCTTTCTTTATGATGAAGGAGGGGTTGGGGTCAGATAGCTAGAGGATATTTACTTAGCTATGCAATATAAACAATGGTGGAATTTTAGAACAAAGAGGTCCCTATGGGGTGATTTTTTTAGGGCCAAATATTGTCAAAGAGCTAATCATGTCATCAAAAATGGGCTAAAGGATAATCTTTGGTATGGAAATACATGATGCAAAACAAAGTGGAGGTGGAGAAACACATTGAAAGGAGACTTAACTCAGGCAGCTATTGTTTCTGGTGGGATGATTGGCTTGGTATAGGACCCTTGGCTGCTCACAGGAACTCTGAGTCTAAGCCTGGAAACATTATAGTGGATAAAATTTAGGTACAAGGACAATGGAATGAACTTATTGTTAGAAGACATCCCCCCATCTTGTTCAACTGATATTAGCTACACCTATCAGGTATAAAGCACATATCCCAGATCATCCTATTTGGAAACCAAACTCCAATGGTGAATTTACTTGTTCCTTTGCATAGAATTTTGTGAGGAATAAAAGGAATACTACTCTTACTAGTAAAGAACGTTGGGCCAGTTATATCCCGTTTAAAATGTCCTTCCTTCTATGGAGAGTTCTCAAGAATAAGCTTCCTACTAATGACAAAATCATAACATTTGGACACAATCCTGTAGATTGTAGTTGTTGCATCATACCTGGGGAAGATTCAAATGATCATATATTTGTTTCAGGGAGTTTTGCTACCTATACTTGGAAGCTCTTTTCTAGCATTATAGGCATCAGTCATGTGAGTATTCCATTGCCTAATCTGCTAATGAGGTGGTGGTCTATTAAGCTAAGAATGACATACATAAGCTGATCATGCAAGCATTACCTATCTTTTTATGCTGGCAATTATGGAAGAATAGATGTTCAAGCAAATATGGAGGTAAAAAGTCTAGCAGCACTAGGGTCATAATTGTTGTTATGAAGGATCTGTATATGTTATTATGTACTACTCATTCATACATTGCATGGTCTTTTAATTGGAGAGTGCTGTTGTAACACCCCAAAAATCCTAAGCCTAGAACCAGCTCAAAATCCTAAGTGTGAAACTGTTAAGGTGTCAGACAGGATGCACGAGCCAGATCTACAAGTCATGGAACAGTCCACAAGTCGTGGACTGAGCCTGTGGAATTATATCAAAGACCAGATAATTTGGTCAGAGAACTACGACTAGTGTCTACGGATCATGGATTGATCCACGACCCATGGATTGGGTTCGTGGAACTAAGACTTGAGGCCTACCATTTCTCTGAGAACCACAAAGTGGTTCTATAGACCATGGAATGATCAATGATTCATGAACTCGATTCATAGAAATCATACATGAGGCTCGACAAAAGGCCAGAAACCACGACAAGGTTTCTATGAGCCGTAGAATCATCTATGGATGTCCGTGGAACCCGAGTCATATTTTTCCAGCAAATTTATTTTATTTTCTCAGGGGTGTTTTGGATTTTTCTAATCTCTTCTAAGGCCTAAGTTATGTCGTTTTTCTTAGTCTAATCATAATTAATATGTCAAAAACTACCTAAATCTCCCATTCTCCTTAAAATCATCCGACACTTAGAAAAATAGAGAAAAAAAGTGATAGTTTCTCTCCAGAACAAGCAGGACATTTTCTTCAAGATTAGCCCCAAAAATCCAAAGGTTTCACCGTAGAACCTTCTTCCAGGTATGTGGAATTTCATCAATGGGTCCTTTTCACCCGTTGAGTCCCTAGATTCAATCTGGTTCTTCAGTTTACAAGTAGTTCTTTAGACCTAGGGTTTTTGAATTCTGTCAATTGGTGTATTTCACTATCCATGATGATATATAGGGTTCCTCAGATATCCTTGGAAACCCAGGATAGTTATCTACTCAGATTTTGTATAGCCCTATCATGTGTAATTTTAGTATCTTCAGTTCATGCATGCTAAACAGATATTGTAGTCAGTTCTGTTTCAGAATTAGAATGCCATCAGTTTTCAGTATTAGTATATTGCATTCTTAGATGATTATCAGTATTTGACATATTCAGTATTTTAGTTACATTCATTGCTTTACATTTAGTTGGGAGTAGGCTTAGTACCGAGAGGACAAAGGGATGAAATCTATGTTGTAAGCATAGGTTGAGACCTTTAGTAGAATTCCCTAAGTCCCAGAACTAAGGCACCACCATGGGTATCAAAGGGGTCAACTGTCAGATTAGGTTGGGCACCCTTGTCCCTTGTGGACATCAGTTTAGTGGATCCACGTCAGATTTGTTTGTACCCTTGGCAAGGTATGAACACCCTTCCATCCAGGGTTACAAGTTAGCCCCACAGTTAGCTCAGCTTGGGGTATGTCTGTTGATAGTAGCTCTTATAGTTCAAATTCATTACTTGCAGCTGACCTTGCATTCAATCTTTCAGTTATTCAGTTCAGCATATTACAGTACATAATTTAATGCTTGGTCATTGCGTCTAGTTTATCTCTCAATTCATGCTTCAATATATACTTCCTTGTTCAGTATTTATGTTTTACAGCTTTGCATATATTCCGCATGCACAGTATATTTGAAGTACTGACGCATACTTTTGTGCTGCATCTTATCATGATGTAGGTTTAGGTGCTCAGCATCCAAACCGCGCTTAGTGCAACTTTCCAGTCCTTACTCAGTAGCTCAGTGGTGAGTCCTCATTGTTCGAGGCCAATAGTTATGCTTATTAATTTTAGTTTTATATTTCAGTTTTTTTATACTTTTAGAGTTAGCTGGGGACTTGTCCCATCAACTCGCTTCAGTTAGAAGCTTTCAGAAATAGAACTAAAATTAGCATTTGGGTTGTCAGTTTTACTTTCAGACTCACTACATTCTCAGATATTTATACTTTCGGATATGCTTGGATTATCATTTTTTTAACCAGTTTAGCTTTCGCACATATTGTTTTTTATTTAAGCATGCCTAGATATGCCAGACCATGGGTTAGCTTGGGGTCACTTGTGACACTAGGCACCGTGTTGCGTCTAGGGGGTAGCCTCGTGGCATGACAAACTTGGTATCAGAGCCCTAGGTTTAAGTGTCCTAGGGTGTCTAAATGTTGCGTCGGGTAGAGTCTTTGTCATTGGTGTAAAGCGCGCCACACTTATGAGAGAGAGGCTATGAGATATTTTTAGGAAAACTTCCCTTCTTTCTATTCTGTCTCGTGCTATAAAGTATGAACTATATTTAATCTCCTTCTAACTCGTGTTCTATGCATTACAGAAAATGCCTCCCAGAAGTGTGAACACAAGAGGGAAGGAAAACAGGAATGGCCACCAACAAGCACCACCAGCTCCAGCAGATCCTCTGAATGATTAAGTAACTCATGCAAAGTTCAGGGCTGCCTTTTAGGTGCTTTCTCCAGCCATGACTTCCCAGGTTAATCAGTAAGTTGTGGCACCAGCCCCGCCACAGACTAACTCTGCACCAGCTAGGGTTTGAGACTTCACTCGGATTAACCCTCGAGAGTTCCATGGTTCTAAGTCTGAAGAGGATCCATAGGAATACCTGGATGACATCCAGAAAGTGACAGAGATTATGGGTTTCACCTCGATTGAGAGTGCAGACTTAGCCACTTTTCAGTTGAAAGGAGTGGCTCATGTGTGGTATCAGTAATGGAAAGAGTCGCGAGGAAAAAATGTAGGCCCAATAGATTGGAATTATTTTCAGACAATATTTTTAGACAGGTTCTTCCTGATTGAACTCATAGAATCAAGGGTTCAGGAGTTCATCAACTTGAGAAAAAATGATATGAGTGTGAAGGAGTACTCTCTCAAGTTTACTCAATTGTTGAAGTATGATCCGATAATGGTTGATGACTCTAGGGCCCATATGAGCAAGTTCGTATCAGGTGTTTCAGATGATGTGGTCAATAAGTGTAGGACTGCTATGCTAGTGAAGGACATGGATATTTCTAGGTTAATGACTCATGCCTAACAGATTAAGGAGGGAAATATCAAAATAAGGGCAAGCGAAAATAAGAGGGCAAGAACAGATGACTTTAGTTACTCTCAGCAAAGGTCAGATGGTGGTAAGTTCCACCAGAAATTTTAAGCTTCGGCCCCATCTTCTGGTAGTGCCCCAGTGCCTAAGTTTAGACAGGACCGACGGGATAGGGCGCCAGGCTCTATGTCCCAAGGTAGTGTCACTTGGGGGCGCACTCTTCCAGTTTGCAAAAAGTGTGGTAGGAACCACCAAGATGAGTGTATGGAAGGCAGTGGAAATTGTTTTGGGTGTGGTAAGCTAGGCCACAGGATGGAGGATTGTCCAGTAGCTTTTCAAAAGGGTAAGGATACTAGCCCACAGAATCAGGCTAGTTCTACAGTGTCTCTAGCAGGTCGCCCAACTCAGCAGGGTGCCTCATCTAGTGCAGGTGGCGGTTAGCGCTAGAACAGATTATATGCCCTCCAAACTTAACAGGACCCGGAGGATTCTCCCGATTTGGTCACATTTATGTTACAAGTCTTCCATCTTAATGTTTATACATTGTTAGACCCAGAGGCTACACTTTCTTTTGTAACTCCCTATATAGCAGTAAATTTTAGTAACAATCTAGAAACCCTCCCAGAACTTTTCTCAGTCTCTACTCCAGTTGATGGCCCAGTTATAGCTAAGAGGGTTTAAAGAAATTGCCATGTCATAGTTTCCCAGAAAGTCACCTCAGCCGACCTAGTAGAGTTAGAAATGACTGACTTTGATATTAATTTAGGCATGAATTGGTTACACTCTTGTTATGCCTCAGTCGATTGTAGAACCAGGATAGTTCGGCTCCAGTTTCCTAATAAACCAGTACTAGAATGGAAGGGTAATACCTTAGTGCTTGTAGGTCGATTCATCTCTTACTTTAAGGCTAGAAAAATGATTTCCAAAGGGTATATCTATAACCTTGTTCGGGTTAAGGATTCAAATTCTGAGGCCCCAACTCTTGAGTCAGTCCCAGTGGTGAATGAATTCCCAGAGGTGTTTCCAGATGATCTTCCCAGAGTTTCTCCCAAAAGGAAAATTAACTTTAGAATAGATCTTCTTCCAGACACCCAGCCTATCTTAATTCCTCCTTACAGAATGTCTCCAACTGAGCTTAAGGAATTGAAGGAATAGCTGAAAAACCTTCTAGATAATGGCTTCATCAGACCCAGAATCTCTCCATGGGGTGCTCCAGTGCTTTTTGTGCGTAAGAAAGATGGTTGTCTCAGGATGTGCATTGACTATCAGTTGAACAAAGTCACAATCAAGAACAAATATCCCATCCCTAGGATTGATGACTTGTTCGACTAGCTTCAAGGTGCTAGTTGTTTCTCTAAGGTCAACCTCAGATCCGGTTATCATCAGCTTAAAGTTAGAGATAGTGACATCCCGAAGATAGCCTTCAGGTTTTGGTATGGTCACTATGAATTTGTAGTTATGTCTTTTGGACTAACGAATGCTCCTACAGCTTTTATGGATTTGATGTCTTCATTGATGATATACTTGTATATTCTCGAAGTAAAGAGGAGTACGTGAATCATTTGAGAGTTGTGCTTCAAACTCTCAGGGATTGTCAGTTATTCACAAAATTCAGTAAGTGTGAGTTTTGGTTGAAGTCATTTGCCTTCCTTGGTCATGTGGTGTCTAGTGAGGGCATCCGAGTTGATTCACAGAAGATAGAGGCAGTTAAGAACTGGCCTAGACCCACTTCTCTGATAGACATCATGAGCTTTTTGGGTTTGGCTGGTTACTACAGGAGGTATGTTGAGGAATTTTCTTCCATAACTACTCCATTGACCAGGTTGACTCAAAAAAGGTTAAATTCCAGTGGTCAGACAAATGTGAGAAAAACTTCTTAGAATTGAAGACTAGGTTGACTACAGCTCTGGTTTTGACTCTACCAAAAGGGTTAGATAGTTTTGTAGTTTACTGTGATGCATCCAGAGTTGGTTTAGGTGGTGTCTTGATGCAGCATGGTAAGGTCATAGATTATGCCTGTAAACAACTTAAGATTTATGAGAAGAACTACCTGACTCATGACCTTGAGCTTACATCAGTTGTTTTTGCCTTAAAAATTTGGAGACACTACTTGTATGGTGTTCATGTAGACGTATTGACAGATCATAAGAGCCTCCAGTATGTGTTCACCCAGAAGGAGTTGAATCTTCATCATAGAAGATGGCTTGAGTTCCTCAAAGACTATGAAATGAATGTGCTCTACCATCCAGGTAAAGCTAATGTTGTGTCTAATGCCCTCAGCAGACTGTCTATGGGTAGCGTGTCTTGTGTTGAGGAGAAAAGGAAAGAATTGGCTAAGGAAGTTCATAGACTTGCTCGCCTGGGATTTTGCCTTATTGACACTACAGACGGCAGTGTGGTAGTTTAAAATGGGTCAGAATCTTCTCTAGTAGCCGAGGTAAACAAGGATCAAGACAGTGATTCCACCTTGCTTCAGTTAAAAGGTGTGGTCCACCAGCAGAGAGTAAAGGTGTTCTCCCAAGGGGGAGATCGTGTGCTGTGCTACCAGTCATTTATGTATCCCTAATATGGGTGATTTGAGGCAGCGAATCCTGACAGAGGCTCATAACTCCAGATATTCTATTTATCTCGACACCACCAAGATGTACCATAACCTACGAGAGGTATATTGGTGGAATAGTATGAGGAGGGACATCACAAATTTTGTGTCCAAGTGTCCCAACTACCAGCAGTTGAAGGTAGAAGATCAGAGACCGAAAGGTGTGACTCAGGAGATTAGCATTCTTACTTAGAAGTGGGAAGTGATCAACATGGATTTTATTACAGTCTTACCTCATACTCGTAGACAAAATGACTCCATTTGGGTGATTGTGGATAGGGTTACCAAATCAGTCTCACTTCTTAGCGATTAAGACTACGGATTCAGCAAAAGATTATGCTAGACTCTACATCAGCAAGATAGTCAGGTTGCATAGAGTCCCCTTGTCTATTATCTCGTATAGGGGTACTCGGTTTACAACTCATTTTTGGAGATCCTTTCAGAAAGGTCTTGGTACTCAGGTAAACCTCATCACAACATTTCATCTGCAGATGGATGCTTAGGAAGAGCATACCATTCAGACCTTAGAGGACATGTTGAGAGCTTGTGTTATTGATTTCAAGGGTAGTTGGGATGATCACTTACTTCTCATAGAGTTCGCCTACAATAACAACTTCCATTCCAGCATTCAGATGGCCCCGTATAAAGCACTTTATGGGCATAGGTGCAGATCACCTGTTGGCTGGTTTAAAGTAGGTGAAGCAGCTTTGATTGGGACAGATTCACTTTATGAGGCTATGGATAAAGTTCAGCTTATTAGGGAAAGGTTGAAGATCGCTCAAAGTCGTCAGAAGTCCTATGCATATGTAAGGAGAAGAGATTTAGAGTTTGAGGTTGATGATTGGGTTTTCCTGAAAGTGTCACCCATGAAAAGTGTGATGAGATTTGGCAAGAAAAGGAAGCTCAGTCCCAGATATGTAGGTCCTTACAGGATTCTGAGAAGGATTAGTAAGGTGGCTTACGAGTTAGAGTTGCCAGTAGAACTAGCAGTGGTTCACCCAGTTTTCCATATTTCTTTGTTGAAAAAATGTGTTGGCAATCCAGCATCGATTGTGCCTTTAGACATTGTGGTTGTGAAGGATAGCCTCACCTATGAGGAGGTCCCAGTTAAGATTCTTGACTATCAGGTTCGTAGGTTGAGAAATAAGGAAGTTGCTTCAGTGAAAGTACTTTGGAGGAATCAATCAGTTGAGAGAGCTACTTGGGAAGCAGAAGCAACTATTAAGGCCAAATACCCTCATCTCTTTCCTTCTGATTCGATTTCAGCTTGAGGTAATAGTTTCTCTCCAGTCCCTCAGTATTATGTTTCCTCCACTTTTTCTGCATCTTCAGCATACTTTCATGTCCTTAGAACTTAACTCAGTTAGATCTAAGCTTCTAGAACTCAGTGGTAGGGATTGCAGCTCTTTCCCTCCATACTCATCTTGTTTAGTCTTCATTCGAGTATGAATGATCCTAAGGGGGAGATATTGTAACACCCTAGAAATCCTAAGCGTAGAACCAGCTCAAAATCATAAGTGTGAAACTATTCAGGTGTCAGACAGGATCCACGAGCCAGATCCACGAGTCGTGGAACAGTCCATGATCAGTGGACTGAGCCCATGGAATCAAATCAGAGACTAGATGATTTGGTCTGAGAACAACAACCAGTATCTACGGACTGTGGATTGATCCACGTCCCTTGGATTAATCTATAACCCGTGGATTAGGTCTGTGGAACTCAGACCTGAGGCCTACTATTTCTTTGAGAACCACGAACTGGTTCTACAGATTATGGAATAATCCATGAGTCGTGAACCCAGTTCGAGGAAATTA
This sequence comes from Jaltomata sinuosa, assembly GCA_003996215.1. Lineage (NCBI taxonomy): Eukaryota > Viridiplantae > Streptophyta > Magnoliopsida > Solanales > Solanaceae > Jaltomata > Jaltomata sinuosa. The sequence continues at coordinate 76,327 of QJPP01000201.1, forward strand.
GACTTGAGGCTTGACAAAAGTCCAAAAACCACGACAGGGTTTGTAGGGGCCGTAGAAGCATCTACGGACCGTAAACCTGTTCGTGGAACCTGAGTCACGATTTTTCCAGCAGATTTCTTTTATTTTCCCAGGGGTGTTTTGGACTTTTCATATCTCTTCTAAGGCCTAAGCTATGTCATTTTGCTTAGTCTAAGCTTAATTAATGATTGAAAAACTACCTAAATCTCCCATTCTCCTAAAAATCATCTGACACTTAGAAAAATAGAGAAAAGAAGCGACGGTTTCTCTCAAGAACAAGCAGGACATTTTATTCAAGCCCAGCCCCAAAAACCCAAAGGTTTCACCATAGGACCTTATTCCAGGTATGTGGGATTTCATCAATGGGACCCTTTCACCCATTGAGTCCCTAGATTCAGTCTGGTTCTTTAGTTGTCAAGTAGTTCTTCAGACCTAGGGTTTCTAAATTCTATGCAATTGGTGTATTTCACTATCCATGATGATATATAGGGTTCCTCAGATATCCTTGGAAACCCAGGATAGTTATCTACTCAGATTTCGTATAGCCCTATCATGTGTAATTTTAGTATCTTCAGTTCATGCATGCTAAACAGATATTGTAGTCAGTTCTATTTCAAAATTAGAATGCCATCAGTTTTCAGTATTAGTATATTGCATTCTCAGATGATTATCAGTATTTGAGCTATTCAGTATTTCAGTTACATTCATTACTTTACATTCAGTTGGGAGTAGGCTTAGTACCGAGAGGACAAAGGGATGAAAGCTCTGCTGTCAGCATAGGTTGAGACCTTTAGTAGAAGTCCCTAAGTCCCAGAACTAAGGCAACACCATGGGTATCAAAGGGGTCAGCTGTCAGATTAGGTTGGGCACCCTTGTCCCTTGTGGACATCAGTTTAGTGGATCCACGTCAGATTTGTTTGTACCCTTGGCAAGGTATGAACACCCTTCCATCCAGGGTTACAGGTTGGCCCCATAGTTAGCTCAGCTTGGGGTATGTCAGTTAATAGTAGCTCCCGCGATTCAAATTCATTACTTGCAGCTGACCTTGCATTTAGTCTTTCAGTTATTCAGCTCAGCATATTACAGTACATAATTTAATGATTGGTCATTGTGTCCAGTTTATCTCTCAGTTCATGCTTCAATATATACTTCCTTGTTCAGTATTCATGTTTTACAACTTTGCATATATTTCGCATGCTCAGTGCATCCAGTGTAATCATGCATACTTCTGTGCTACATCTTATCATGATGTAGGTTCAGGCGCTCAGCATCCAACCGCGCTTAGTGCAACTTTCCAGTCCTTACTCAGCAGTTCAGTGGTGAGTCCTCATAGTTCGAGGATAATAGTTATGCTTATTCATTTGAGTTTTATATTTTAGTTTTTTTCCAGACTTTTAGAGTTAGCTGGGGGGGGTTTCCCAGCAACTCACTTCAGTTAGAGGCTTTCAGACATAGAACTAGAATTAGGATTTGGGTTGTCAGTTTTACTTTCAGACTCACTACATTCTTAGATATTTATACTTTTGGATATGCTTGGATTATCATTTTTTTAACTAGCTTAGCTTTCGTACAGATTGTATTTGATTTAATCATGCCTAGATATGACAGACCATGGGTTAGCTTGGGGTAACTCGTGACACTAGGCACCGTGTTGCGTCTAGAGGGTAGCCTCGAGACGTGACAGTTGTTTCAGCAGATGGAAAAATGGCAGCATGAGATACAGGTTATACAGGTTTGCTGGACTAAACCACTGGCTACATTGGTTAAATTAAACATTGATGGAAGGGATTTGACCAACCCTGGTGATATTGGGGCTGGGGGTGTCCTTAGAGATGCTAGAGGCAATCTTATATGTGCCTTTACAACCCCTTTGGGGATAGGCACTAATAATCAGGCTGAAATACAGGCAACTATTATTGGTCTCACTTGGTGTATTCAGAATGGTTATAGGAAGGTGATTTTGGAGGTGGATTCAGAATTGCTGGTTAAATGGGTGACTTGCACATACAATATCCTTGGAGTCTATATAAGTACACTGAGGAGATGAAATACATAGGCTAGTCACTTGAAATATTTCACTGTCAGCACATGTACAGAGAATCAAATTTCACAGCAGATGCGTTGTCTAAACATGGCCATCAAATTAATAAACTTTAATTCTACACTGTTGTTCACCAATTACCTGCAACTGTCAGGGGATACATCAGAATGGATAAGCTGGAAGTGGCCATCTTCAGAAGAAGGAAGAAGAGAAGGGTCAAAATACCACTATAGAGTAGAAGTTCACATGTTGTTCTTTGTTGTTCTTTGTTGTTCTTTTTCTATGTTTTTAGTTGGTTTTTTCCTGTTTCTTGTACACCTAGAGCTTTCCTAGCTCCTTCATAGCATGGGAATGAATTGAAGGCCTTAGCAGATTCATCAATTCTAGTACCACCAATAGGTTGGATGTACGGTTTTATGTCCACCTCCTTTGTATCTTTTCTGCTTTGATCAATAAAAATATAAATTTACCCTAAAAAAGGATCCAAAAACTCAACCCAAGAGTCATCCCAAAGCCCATAATGGCAAAACTAGAATTTAATTAGAAAAATCAATTTACCCAAAGCTTAAGGAGTTCAAATATAAAATTTCATCGAAAACAAGATCAAAATCAAGCTCAAAACCATTAATTTATCAAACTTTAACTTTACCCAAGAAAACCACAAAATTTCAAGTTCAAACGCAATTTAAAATGAGAAAAATTGATAAATTTGTGCTAAAATCAGATTACTCATACTTCAAGAACCTTAGTTTCCCAAAGATCAATGAAAACCCATCACAAATTGATCCTAAAATGAAGAACTTCTAATTTCATAAACTTTGGAGTTTCAAATCTCGACTTGTGAATACAAATTATGAAAAACGAAAAGGATAATCTTTGTAAATGAACAAAATGAAGTTAAAAACACATACCCCATGAATGTACGAGAAAATAACATGAAAAATTACTTCAATCGGAGTTTTCTAGCTCTCAAAATGTCAAAAATAGAAAATATGTTGATTTAAGTAAACTCAGGCAATTCTCACAATCACGATGACCGTTGGTGGCGACCCTTCGCGGTCGCGACAAAAGGCTCGCGATCGCGACTTTAGCAGCACCAGCAACAACTGCTCGTAGTAAAATAATCATATCTCCCTCATACGAGCTTTAAATACGATGATTCTTTTTGTGTTAGTTCCAAAATTTTGATACGGATCTAATGGTACCATTCTAATATCAAATGGAGCTCATTTGCTGCAGGTGACACTACTAAAACCCAACAATGATAAACTTCCAAACTCTGAACGAGTACCCAAAACTCGTCCGAGACCTTCTGGACACGAACCAATAGTGCAAACCAGTTGGAAAACACATTCTGGACCTGATGGAATCATCAAAATACCCAAACAAGATCATCTTGACCAAATATTGACCGAAGTCAACCCTTAACTTAGAAACTTTCAAATTTCCAAGTATTGATTCAAAACTCATTCCAAAGCCCGGAAACTGAATCAAACCTTCAATTAGACCAAAAGTAACCCTCTGGACCTAGTGAAATTGTCAAAATTCAAAAATAACCTTTCTAACCTCAAATGTTGACTTTGGTCAACTCTCTTAAGTTTCCAACTTTTAAAATTCATAAACTCTTCTAAAACTCGTCCAAATCTCTCCTAACCCAAACAAATAGTCCTACTAACCCAAAAATAATATTTTGGAGCTGAAGGCGTTGCTGGAATTTTCATACGAGATCAAATTCTATGGATGTTGACTAAAGTCAACCATATCAGCTTTTTTTTAACCTTCCAAAAAGAAAAACTTGCATAATTCTCAACCAACCACATCGGAAACCATACCGTCTATTCCCACAAACTAAGAATACCATGATACAACTATGAAGAGGATTAAAATGGTTAAAATACACCAAAAGTCAAAAATTACTATGAGGGTTGTTAGATTATCCACCACTAAAACACACATTCATCCTTGAACATAAGAGTAAGGAAAGTACCAAGACTACCGAGCAACTACAAATACCCATGATAGACCTCATACAAACACTTCCGAGCAAAGTTACATCTGTAGTGCCGCTTGTTCACCGTAACTATCAAAATCCTTCTTGGTTTTATCCCTTAAGACTACATCTCTAGTATCCAAAACCAAAACTTCTTCAAATATTTGATTTTCATACTTTTGAGCTGCCTCTACATGTGATAACTGAGTTGATCATAACCATAATTTTGTACATACTAAATTCACCATATCCTAACTAAGACATCATGGGCTGATAATTGTAAATCTAGTGTCAAATATATACCAACTGAATACCATGACCTTACAAATCCTTTATTCACATTTTCAAAATCGTCATTAGTACTAAACACCCTTACAGTACACATTACCACTCTCTAAAACCTTGAGTTATGACTTTTCATTTTCCCAACAAGGGATCTTCTACCCTTCGAAGCCTATTCTAGGCATTTCTCATCAGAAACTAGCCTTACCCATGGCTGATAGAGTTGATTCCAAGTCTATAAGTACTTTTTCATCGATCTGAAGCTACCGAGTCAGAAATCAATATCAGTTTCATATAAATCTTCAAATATCATACTTCAACCACTATTCCAACAATCTTATTCTCATACTAAAACTCAGAGAAAACTAGCAATCACCCCAACAACCTTTTTATACCATAAGCATATACCTTTATACCTCGCCAATAAGTCTAAGTAACTCATCATCCTAATCCATATAGTTTCTGTGAACTAGGTATTATCAATTCCACCTGGAATCCTCAATCAATCCTTAGAACTGTATGTCTTTCCCATAATACACTTGTAAGCCACCTGATATAAAATGATCAATCTAACCCAACATAGCAATGCAAAAGTCACCCACACATCCCTGGTTGTCACCAAAACCAACATCCAATCTACAGAAGAGCCACTAATAAGTCTTTTATACTTCTATGCCCAAAACCACTCAATCTTCCACTAACGAATATCCCAACTCGTGTTATCATTTTTGAACCCAAAGGCTAATATCTACAGAAACCTCCAACTCTGTACTAAGGATCATGTATAATACTCATATTTCCTAACTTATACCGATCATGCAATGTAGTTAGAATTTCATGTAACTCTGAGTACCCCTGATCTTCTAATATAAGAGCCCCTTATTCTTTTCTTTAACTCATTTACCATTCAGTATTATTTAACACAAGGCCCATGACATAATACCTCACACTCTAAACCAAAACCTTCGAGTGAAATACTTCATCATATCCTTTAACATCCCAAAGTGATAATTCTGCAACCCATGTGATCTTCTGTGCGCAAGTCCTTCTATGTTCTCTATAACTGACTTTCTCAATCTTTCTTATCTTACCAATCCATACCCTAACATAATCCACTACTATACATGTAGAATTACTGCAGAAAGCCTAAATTCTTATCCAAATCATATAGCTGACTTCCTTTGCCTACCAATATCAGCCCATTCACTTATGGATATTATAATATCACATGGCTTAGTACATCACTAATAATTTTCCCGTAGATCTGATCACATACGCCATTTGAAATCTGAATCTTACTAGTTACCAAGCTCGAAACCACCATGAAACTTACTGCAACACTTGACCCAAACATTCGTAGACCTCCTTTTTTAAGCATACTCTTAGTTTGTGACCCATATGAACAACACGTGATGTATCACCATAAACAGAACAAAACTCAAGTAACCACGTCATTCTAAACCCAAGTCTCACTTTCTGAAGATGAATCCTTAGCCTTCCAAATTGATTCAGATACACTCGTCTTATTTTTTAAATGTCATATTCCATTTTCAATCACTATTACCAATATAAATTGAAATTCCTTCAGGCCTGTAATAATTTGATTTCTCAGTCATGATGGCACCTACAACTCCCCAGTAGGTGAATCAATCCCTACAGATCAGAATGGTTAGTAATGGGGTACTATTTAACAAACAAGCGGAAGAAGCATAATATAAGCGGAAACAAGGGAAATAAGATAAAGAGACAAGCGTTAGAAAAGCGTAAGCGGAAGCCAAACTAAACCCAAAAACTGGTATCATTGTATAAGAGTCAAAACTACATCAACAGAGTACAAAGGATCCAAAAAGGAGATATACATATGTCTTTAAATGATAACGGAGTACATAATACAATCGACGCACTAAAAGCTAAGCCTTAGTCACAAAGAGCTCACCCTCAGCCTCGGATAGTCCAAGAACACCTCGCATAAAGAAGCACGATCAGCAGTGAGAACTCACACTCGGATCTGCACCAAAAGATACAAAAGTGTAGTATGAGCACCACTTGCAAAGCAACGAGTACCCAGTAGGTATCATAGACCGACTGGGCGCATATAGGATATAAAAGAAATAATATAATAGAAAAGAAATAAGTAGTCACAGAAATAACAAATAAGCACATGGAAGCTAGCACAGAAAGGATACAAGTTAAAATACGACATTACTCATGTATCCCTTGGTCCGGATAGGCAAGTTCCATGGAGGTCTACTTGTAAACCACATAATAATCTCATAATCTCAATTAACTGTCCGGAGTGTAGTCGAATCCAAATAAGTCACCAAACCTCAAAAATGCACTCCTAGGGTTCTACCCGGGTCTAAATCAGTGAATCAAATCTCAAAAACCCCAACAAGGGTGCCCGGACATAACCGGGTCTAAAGCAGTAGTAAAACCAGGTTGTTGCTCGGTCCGATCGAGTCTAGTATCATTTCAAATTAATACGAAATCAATGCTAGTACTACGGCCCAGCCGAGTCTAGGATAAGAATGAAAACAGTGATAAAAATCATCCTTTTAATTCTTTCTCACCCCAAGAAGATCCATGAAAATAATTCCAACCTTTACTAACTACTTTTACCAAAAATGGGTCCTTGGGGCCAGGCAAGGTTTTAAAAAAACCATCAATAGTAGGCCCGAAGCCAAAACCATAGTAAAATATGTGAAAAACCTCTTTGTATGCATGATAATGGTATACTGAATCACAAAGAGTAGCCCAACGGCTCACAATCAACCTATCGGCCCTACACAGGCTCCAATCGCTTTACAACAAGCATAACCAGCTCTATAATAACAGTATCGATGTTCGAGACTCATGGACATTCCCAAATAACCCACCATCTATGATCTAGAGTAAAAAACAAGGCTACACAAGACCACAAGGGTGATACTATCAACTACCACGAATACTACAGTCAATGGAGAAAAAATAAGGCGTACATGATGAAGCGGACAAGGTCTAGGGTACCAAGCTAATAAATCCAACCCAAGGATGCTAATTAGTACAGTTATATCATATATATGCAAAGTCTAAAGGAGTTAAACCGTAACCTACCTGTCATCCGATGACAAGCTACTAGAACGATGATGTCCAAGCCCGAACTACTCCAAGAAGCTCCTAAATGAAAGCAAACTCAAATTCAGGCTTGAATAACTTGACGGAGATATTCAATTTTCTTTGGAGGATCAAAATAAAGCGTCAAAAATGTTTGCCTACAAAATTACTCTATGAATTCCTTAAGAATATATCCAGTACAATAGACATATATCTTGCCTCAACTATAGAGAAATAAATGGTCAAAACCCACTGTACCTTCTGTATATATATATATATATATATATATATATATATTTGTTACATATGGTGAATGACTCACCTCTGGTCAATTAACAAGATACCTATAATAAATACACATGCCACTTTATTTTATCTAATAAGCTAATGAGGGAACAAGTGGTAGCATCCATTTTTGGTATGGCTTCCCTTGACTCCACGTGGAGTCTTGGTGTCACACCATAATGTTTTGCACGATTATCTATATATTCGGGTATTGCAGAGGTTCGTGGTAAAATAAATATATCTTTTCAAACATATCATAATCAATAGAAAATCATTTCAATTAAAACCTATTATATTATAATAATAATTTTGAACATAACTAAGTTTACTATCTCCGTTAAAATATTAACAATTTATAAAACTCTTATAAAATAAATACATACAAAAATATATCATAACAAAAGTATTTTTTCATAAATATTTAAAATATTTTTAGAAAAAATAAAACTTTTTACCAAATTCAACTTTCAAATCAAATATTTTCAAATATGCGCGATGTTAATAAAATTCTTAAATTTAGGCTTGCAAGCCTTTGATACGGGACAAAGGTTAAGGTCATACGACACCTTGAATTAGGATCGATCTTCCCACAAGGTCAATTGAGGTCACACAAGGCCAGGGCACCGAACCACGGGTTCCAGCAAGACATAAATGACTTGGGGCTAATACAGGCAAGCTCTAACAGTACAAGAAAAGTGTAAACGCAGGAATGATCAGAAGGGTCATTAAATCATCCACTACTAAAAAGGACTTTCGTCCTTGAAAGTCAAGAATAGGTAAGTACCTGAGGGCTCAAATAGCTGCAGATACTGAGCCCGCATCACTCTCTCAGACTCTCAGGTACACTTCTCAACTGGACGGTGCCTACACCGAACCTTAAGAACCAAGATCTCCCTAGACCTCAATCTCGTGACATCTCTGGCCAAAATAGTTATCGTCTCCTCAACAAAGGCTAAACTCTCATCCAACTGAACCGAATCCCACTGCAACACATGAGACTCATCTGGAGCATACCGTCGCAACATCGATACATGGAAAATCAGGTGCATAGCTGAAAACAAAAAGTGGCAAAGCTAATATGTAAGCAACACTACCAACCCTCTGAAGCATCTCAAATGGCCCAATGTACCTGGGCCTAAGCTTGCCCCGCCTACCAAATCTCATCACGCCCTTCATGGGTGATACATGGAAGAACACCAAGTCACCAACACTAAACTCCAAGCATGAAGTCTACGATCAGCGTAGCTCTTCTGCCTGCTCTGAGTTGCTCGAAGTCTGTCCTGAATCACTCGTACTCAGTTTAAGGAATCACGAAGCAAATTTGTATTTTGCATCCTAGACTCCAACCCATCAAACCAACCAACTGGCAATCTGCAATGCCTACCATAAAAAGCCTCGAAAGGTGTCATGCCAATACTCAAATGAAAACTATTATTATAAGAAAACTCGGCCAAAGGCACAAACTGATCCCAAGAACCTCTAAAGTCAAGAACACAGGCCCGAAGCATGTCCTCCAAGACCTGAATAGTCCTCTCAGACTGGCCATCTGTCTAGGGTTGAATGCGATACTAAGTTGAACCTCTGTACCCAAACCTTGCTGAATAGCCCTCCAAAACTGAGATGTAAACTGAGTGTCGCGGTCTGAAATGATAGAAGTTGGGACCCCATGCAACCGAACAATCTCACAAATACAGATCTGAGCTAACCTCTCTGCACTGTAAGTAGTCTGAACTGGCAAGAAGTGCACTGACTTACTCAGTTGATCAATAATCACTCAAATAGAATTAAAATTCCTAGAAGTACGTGGCAATCCAACTACAAAGTCTATAGTAATTCCTTCCTATTTCCACTTAGGAATGGGAAGTCACTGCATCAAACCACCAGGTCGCATGTGCTCAAACTTCACCTGCTGACACTTTAAGCACCGAGATACAAACTCCACTACATTTCTCTTCATACCACTCCACCAGTAAAGCAATCTCAAATCCCTATTTATCTTGGTTTTGCCAGGATGGATGGAATATTTAGAACAATGTGCCCCATAGAGAATCAACTGAATCAAATTACCAACTCTCGGAACACACAGATGACTATCAAATCTCAAAATGCCATCTGAATCTAGAGTAGCCTGGTTGGCCTCACCCCAAACAACCTGATCACGAAGGTCACACAATCGCTGATCCTCAGACTGGCGGCTCCTAATCTGATCAACCAAGGTAAAACGAACCTCAACACTGGCAAGAACTTTGCTAGGATATGACAATTCAAGCCTAACCAAACGGTTAGCCAAGGACTGGATATCCAAGGCCAACGGTTGCTCTGAAACTGAAAGTGAAGCTAGGATACCCATACCGCCTTCTGGCTTAAGGCATCCGCTACCATGTTTGCCTTGCTCGGATGATACAGATTAGTGAAGTCATAGTCCTTCAGTAGCTCAATCCATCTCCTCTACGTTAAGTTCAGCTCTCGCTGACTCGTAATGTACTAAAGACTATGGTGATTGGTAAATAACTCACAATAAACTCTATATAAGTAGTGCCTCCAAATATTAAGCGCGAAGACTACTGCCGCCAACTCTAAGTCATGAGTGGGATAGTTGTGCTCGTGAACCTTCAGCTGCCTCAAAGAATATGTTATCACACTAACTTGTTGCATTAATACACAACCAAGAACAACCCCCTTAAGAATCACAATATACCAAGAAACCCAGACTCTCAACTGGCAGAGTCAACACCGGTGTTGAAGTCAACGAGGCTTTAAGCCTCTAAAAGCTATCATCGCACTGATCTAACCACTAAAATGGGACATCCTTCTTAATCAGCCTAATGAATGGTGATGCTATGGAAGAAAATCCTTCAACGAACCTCATGTAGTACCCTGCAAATCCAACAAAGCTGCAAAACTTAGTAAGAGTAGTAGGTTTTGGTCAATCACAAACTGATAATATCTTACCCCGGTCCACTCTAATCCCATCCTTAAACAGCATGTGTCCTAGGAATGCAACTGACTCAAGCCAAAACTCGCACTTTAAGAACTTGGCATAAGGTCAATGATCTCTCAAATTCTAGAGTATAATCCTCAAGTGCTGCTCATGCTCATCTCTACTCCACGAGTATACCAAGATGTCATCTATGAAAACTATCACAAATGAGTCCAAATATGGGCCAAGCACCATGTGTATCAAGTTCATGAAAGTTGCGGGGGCATTAGTCAACCCAAAAGATATCACCAGGAACTCATAGTGGCCATAATGTGTCCTGAATAACGTCTTAGGGATGTCCTTTGTCCTAATCCTCAACTAGTGGTAGCATGACCTCAAATCTATCTTCTAAAACATGACCAAACCCTGAAGCTGATCAAACAAATCATCTATGTGCGGCATGGGATACCCATTCCTCACAGTAACCCTATTCAGTTATCGATAATCAATACACATCCGCATCGACCCATTCCTCTTCTTCACAAATAGAACAGGAACACCCCATGGTGATACACTCGGCCTAATGAAACCCTTAGCTAACAAGTCTTGGAGCTTCTCCTTAAGCTCCCTCAACTCAACTGGAGCCATATGGTAAGGAGAGATGGAAATGGGCCTGGTGCCTGGCTCTAACTCAATAGAAAAGTTGATGTCTCTATCAGGTGAAAGGCCTAGCAGGTTGGTAGGAAACATATCTAGGAAATATCTAACCATAGGAACCAACTCAGGGGAAGAAGGGTCAGAACTAGCATCTTAGACATATGCTATATAAGACAAACACCCATGAGAAATAAACTTTCTAGCTCAAAGACAAGAGATGATCCCAGATGGTGCGTGGCTGACAGAACCCTACCACACAACTAGGGATACGCCAGGCATAGCTATGGTAACGGTCTTGGCATAACAATCCAAAACCGCACGATAAGGGGATAACTAGTCCATGCCCAGAATGACATCAAAGTATAACATATCAAGAATTATCAAATCACCCCAAGTCTCAATATCTCCAACAAAAATCATATAGGATCTCATAATTTGATCCCTACTAAAGAATCTTCTACCAGGTTTGAAATAGATACCAGTACAGATAATGGCTCACTAGCCAACCCCAAACTAGGCAAATAGTAGGAAAAAACATACGAGCAAGTAGATCCAGGATCAAATAAGTCCAAAGCTGACTGACGCCATACAAAAATTGTATATCACCCTCCAGTATCCTAGGGACCGTAAAAATTTAATGACGACCACCGCCTGACCGAGCGCTATCCCTACCACCTATTGTGGGACACCAGCCCTAGTCTGACCACCACCTCCTCTAATCGGTGGTTGAACTGCACAGATAGGCTAAGCCGGCTGAGCGGCTGGTTGAACTATACCTCGTTGGGGGTAATCTCTAGCAAAGTGCCCAATAACTCCATACTAATAGCAAGCCCCTGACGGCCTATACTATTGAGACAAACCAGCTGAACATGTATGGCCACCACGGCCTAATACCCCAAAAACTTAACCCCCCAGAGTCTGACTACTGAAACCCTGCTGGCTACTCTGTCCCTGCTCAAACTGAGAACTACTAAAAGCCTGAAGCAAAGGCTGAACTGGTCGACTAGACTAACCCTGGTGCTGCTGTGGCTGATAACCTCAGCCTCACTGGCCTGAACCTCTATCACTGTGATATCAACCATTGTTGCTGCCCTGGTGAAGGGGCCTTTTATCCCTAGCCTCGGGATCATGACGGTGCAAATCCTCCATGGTATGGGCATAATTTGTGATGGCCTGAAATGATTGACCACCGGCAACCAATATCTCAGCTGGCTATCTAAGCTCTGTTCGCAATCCCCAAACAAAATTACGGACTCTATCAGGTTCTATAGGCATGATCATAGCCCCAAATAGAGCAAGCTGGTGGAAGCGATTCTCATACTAAGATATGGTCATAGAACCCTGTATAAGTCTGGTAAACTTTTCTCTATGATGATCACGGTCACTTTGGGGTAGAAACATAGCCATAAAGGTCTCATAGAACTATGACCAAGACAACAGGGGAGACGAAGATGGTCTACAAGTAACTTGGGCCCTCCACCATAACATAGCTGGGCCCTCCAGCTGATAAGTAGTGTATCCAACACTGTGAGTCTCCAGTAAACCCAAATGATGTAGCATCTCCTCACAAGTAGTGATAAATTCATGCGGATCCTGACCAAGAGTACCCGTAAATCTAGGTGGAGTCAATCTCAAAAATCTTCCCAACGCCTTCTGCTTCGGCTCTGTCATCGTTGGGCAAGGAGCAAGAGGTTGTGCGACAGATGGAACTGGAAGAACTTCAGCACAGGGAGCTGCAGTAGCAGGTTGCACTCCTGAACTCTTTACACCCAGGGCTAGCCCCTGAGCGGATGTTTATGCTACCTCAGCATGTTGATCCCCGATCATACCCAATAACTGTAAAAGTAAACCCCAAATACCTTAAGACTGAGCTGAGGCTTAAGCTGGCACAGAAACTGGCACGGGAACTGGTGGTACCTAGGTTGTGCCCTGGTCCACAAGTTGTTGCTCTAAAATAATCTCGGGGTCAACCTCGACCCTAGGAGCTCTAACTAGTGCTGCTACTTGTGCATGTCCCCTATCTCTACCTCTGTGACCTCCCCAGCCTTTAGCTGGAGTCAGGGGTGCCAGAGTCAAAGGCTCGCCCCTGCCTGATGTCGACACTATCATATGAACCATCTGCAGGAGAATGAACTAGAATAAGCGAGATTTTAGGAAACCATCAAGGATAAGATGCACGATATAGAAGCAATAAGAGATTAGTATTTCCTAAGATGTCGATGTAGCCTCCTGAAGATTGAGTACAAATATCTCCACCCTGATCCGCAGGACTCTACTAGACATTGTCTCCTATACCGATGACACTGGTGAACCTAGGCTCTGATATCAAGCTGTCATGACCCAATATCTCAATCATAATGGTACCTACAACCCCCCAGTAGGGTAACCAATCCCCGTAGCTCAGAATGATTAGTAATGGGCTACTATCTAATAAAAAAGCGGAAAAAGCATAATATAAGCAGAAACAAGGGAAATAAAATAAAGAGACAAGCATTAGAAATGCGTAAGCAGAAGCCAAACCAAACCCAAAACCCTAGTATCATAGTATAAGAGACAAAACAACATTAACAGAGTACAAAGAATCCAAAAATGAGATATACATGTCTCTGAATGAGAATGGAGTACATAATACAGTAAATGAACTAAAAGCTAAGCCCCGGTCGCTAAGAGCTCACCCTCAGTCTTTGATATTCCAAGAACACCTTGCACAAGGTAGCACAATCACCAGCGACAACTCACACTCGGATCTGCATCAAAAGATGCAGAAGTGTAGTGTAATGACCCTTCTGGTCATTCCCGCGTTACGCTTTCCTTGTTCCGTAGGAGCTAGTATCGAGATCGTGTGATGATAAATTGCGTTCGTATAACCTTAACCTCCATTCTGTATCAAGGGCTTGTGAGCCTAAATTTAATAATTTTATTAACATCGCGCGTATTTGAAAATATTTTATTTTAAAGATTGAATGTGGTAAAAAGTTATATTGCCTTCCTAAAATATTTTAAAGGTGTATGAAAAATACTTTTATTATGATATAATTGTGTATGTATTTATTTTATAAGGTTTTTATACATTGTAATATTTTAACGAAGATAGTAAACTTAGTTATGTTAAAAATTATTGTTATAATATAGTAGGTTTTATTTGAAATAATTTTCTATTTATTGTGATATATTTAAAATATTATATTTATTTTACCACAAACTTATGCAATACCTGAGTACATAGATATCGGGGAAGGAACGTTTTAATATGTTTCCACCTCCACTCCACGTGGAAGTGGAGGGAGTGGGCAACAAATTGTTACAAATGAGTTGGCTGCCACTTGCCACCTATATAGATATCAACATTACATGTAGTATATGTATTTAAATAAATTAAGTTATCAATCTACCTTATCCATTATATATATGTATTGAGGTTCTGGATTATGGAGTTGGTTAATTTTCTTTTCTAAAGAACAAGATGATTCTTCTATTATTAATGGTTAAACTAGTTTTTCAACTGTGAGTATTCCAATATAGAGAGCTGCTCGCATGGTCTATATATTTATTTTGGAAATATTTGATGGAAAAGATTATTTTTTTTATTATATTTGATTCTCGGAAGGAAATGGGTTATATACGTCAAGTTATTCACTCCCGAGTTCAAGTTTGATTTTATTTCGTAGCTTTTCGGAGCGGTTCGAGCTCGGAAATCTTTGTCCTAGCAGCTTGTCATCGGAAGACAGGTAGGTTATAGTTTAAAATCCCTAGACTTAGCATATATCGGATAAAATTATACTAGCTGGCATCCTTGGGTTGGATTATTAGGTTGGTACCACAGACCTTGACCGCTTTATTCATGTCCGCCTACTTTTGTTCCTCCGATGCTTGTAGTAATTGACGATATGTTTTATTTACCCTTGTGGTCCTGTGAGGCCTTGTTGACTCTGGAACATAGAAGGTGGGATATTGGGAATGTCTGCGAGTCCCGGGCATAGAATTTTCCTTCTAGGCTGGTTATGCTTGCTGAGTAGCTATGGGCCTGTGCAGGGTCGATAGGTTGATTGTGAGCTGCTGGGTAGATATTGTGTTTTATCATACCATTTCCATACATATAAATAGATTTTATCCATGTTTTACTACGGTTTTGGCTTCGGGACTACTGGCACTATTTTCTAAACCTTGCATGGCCCCGGGGGCCCTTTTTTATGGAAATGATTTGGAAATGGTTTGATTTAACTTGTGAATATTCTTGGGTAAAAGAAGGTAAAATTATGATTTATATCACCAGTTTTACGATTAACGCTAGACTCGGAAGGGCTGAGGTGCTAGTTGAGTTTTCTTACTACTTGGGATGATTTTAGCCTCGGTCGGACCGAGCACCTGAGATGACTTTCTACTGTTTAGACCCGGTTATGCCCGGGCACCCTTGGAGGAGTTTTTGAGATATTTTTCTACTACGTTAGTCCTGGACAGGGTCTGGCCATGCATTTTCGAGACTGGGTCTCTATCTTGAAACCGAACTTGCTTTCGGATGACATGTTTTGATATTGAATTTTAGTATGGGGTCGGGGACCTCCATGGACCTTGCCATCCGAGCCTTGGGCTTCGGGCTGCGTGTGTCGGAGGAGAGGTATACGACAGAGTAGAGGTATACGGGCAGTGTCCTTCCATGGAACCTACCTGCTGGGCCAGATCGACACCGGAGGGGGTACATACAGAGATACCATTTCACTTGAAATTTTCATGCATCATATCATTCATTGTTTGAGGATCCACCCTTGTTTGTTGTTTGTTGATTGTACGCTCCGGTAGTATGGGATGCCGGAGGGTTTGTATTCACTTGTTTGTGTTCCTCGGTGGTATGGGCGGCCGGGGGACTGTAGGTAGACTCTTGCTATTTACTTACAGAATTATTCCCTGTTATGGTTAAGTATGGAATTGGTTACTGCTAGGCTGTTAGTTTCTGTACTTGAGATTGATATGATTAGTTGAGTTTGATTCCTGTCTTTGAGCATGCCTATCATTACTCTTTTCCTCTTCTTGCATTTGAGGTTACTGGTATACCGTCCATTTCATAAACTTATTATGTATACACTGTTATTGAAAGGACCCCAGGTGCGTTATTTCTTACTTTCACCTGTGCCTATGGTGTATATATTCGGCTTGCTGGCCTTACATGTGGTTCTGTTGATTTCCCTCTGGCTAGTTCATGTGTAATTTTTGTTGATTTCTGTGACTACTTGCTTTTATTCTGTCTGTTACTACGCTTTTATCTTATATGTGCCCAGTCGGCCTATGATACCTACTGGGTACCTTATGCTTCGCATTTGGTGCTCACCCTACCCCGTGCATCTTTTGGTGTAGATCCTAGCATGGGCCATCGTCGTTAGATCGCTGTAATTCGTGCTTTGAGATCTGCTTGGGACTACTTCAGACTGAGGGTGAGCTCTTGGCAATCGGAGCTTAGCTTTAGTTTATCTTTTGCTTCATGTACTCTATTACCATTCGGAGACATCTGTATACGTTGTTTTGGATCGTTTGTACTCCTTATATATAGTTCTGGCTCTATACTATGATACCAGGTCTTGGGGTTTGGTTTAGTTTCTGCATATGTGTATATATATATATTCCTGCTATCTATTCTCTTCATCATGTTCCCTTACTTTTGCTTATTAAACTATGCTTCCGCTTATTTGTTAGATAGTAGCCCATTACTAACTGTCTTGGGCTACGGGGATTGGTTCTCCTACTGGGGGGATTGTAGGAGCCATCATGACCGAGAAATCTGGTCGTGACAGCTTGGTATCAGAGCTCTAGATTTACCGGTGCCATCGCTATAGGAGCCAATGTCTAGTAGAGTCCTGCGGACCGGGGCGAAGACGTCCATACTCAATCTTCGGGAGGCTACAGTGACATTTTAGGAAATTTGACTCTTTCATTGCTTTTGTGTCGTGCCTAGAACCCTTGAAGTTTCTGGAAATCTCATTTGTTCTACTTTATTCTTCCGCAGATGGTTCGTACGAGATCATCGACATCACGCGGAGATGATCCCCCCACTCCAGCTAAGGGTCGATGACGCTCTTGAGCAGTGGCACCTTCTAGAGCTGTTAGAGTTGACATAGAGCCTGAGCAGCATATGGATCGGGGGGCAGCCCAGGTACCACCAGCTCCAGTACCAGCTGCAGCGCCCATTTCTGTGCCAGCTCCAGTCGCAGCTCAGTCTCTAGATATTCGGGGGTTACTATTACAGCTTTTGGGTATGATTGGAGAGCGGTCTTCTGAGGTAGCACAGACATCCGCTCAGGAGGCATCCCTGGGTGCACAGAGTTCAGGAGCGCAGCCTGCTACTGTGGCTCCCCATGCGGAGGTTATTCCTGTTCCATCAGTTGCACAGCCTCTTGCTCCTCGCCCAGCTATGATAGAGTCAGAGCAGAAGGCGTTGGGTAGGTTTTTGAGGTTAGCACCTCCGAGGTTTGCAGGTACTTCTGGACAGGATCCACATGACTTTATTACTACCTGCGAGGAGATGTTGCATCATTTGGGTTTGTTAGAGACTCACGGGGTTGGTTATACTACCTATCAGTTGGAGGGCCCAGCAAACTTATGGTGGAGGGCCCATGTTGCTTGTAGACCATCCTCGTCACCTCCTTTGACCTGGTCTGAGTTTTATGAGGTCTTTATGGCCAAGTTCCTACCTTAGAGTGATCGTGAGCATCGCAGGGAGCAGTTTACTCACCTTATGCAGGAGTCTACGACTTTCTCGGAGTATGAGACCCATTTTCATCAGCTAGCACCATTTAGAGCTATGATCATTCCTACCAAGGCAGATAGGATTCACAGATTTGTATGGGGTTTAAGGCCAGAGATCAGGCAGCCAGCTGAGATACTGATTACTGGTGGTTGGTCATTCCAGGCTATCGGAGACTATGACCGCACTGTGAAGGACTTACAGCGACATGATCAGGGGTCTAGAGATAAGAGGCCTCGACATCAGGGTGGCTACAATGGTTACAGTTATGGTGGTAAAGGTTCTGGATAGTGGAGCCGGGGTTATCAGCCACAGTAGCACCAGGGTCAGTCCAGCTGACCGGTTCAGGCTTCCCTTCAGACTTTCGATAGTACCCAGTTTGAGCAGGGTCAGAGCAGCCATCAGGGCTATAGCGGCCATTCTTCGAGGGGTACAGTTTCTGGGGCATCAGGCCATGGTGGTTATACGGGATCTGCTGGTTCATCTCGACCGAGTAGGCCGCCAGGGGCTTGTTTTACTTGTGGTCTGATTGGTCATTTTGCTAGAGATTGCCCTCAGCAGGGTACAGTTCAGTTAGCCGAGGCTTTACGAGTAGTTCAGCCTCCGGCTAGAGGGGGTGGTCGTCAGGGTAGAGGTGGTGCTCCGCATGGCAGAGTAGGTGTTAGGGATGGCGGTCGGGCAGGTGGAGGTCGTCATCAGTTTTACGCGGTCCCTAGGAGACCAGAGGCAAAGGCCTCAGATGCTGTGATTACAGGTACGATTTTTGTGTGCCATCAGTCTGCTATGGCTTTATTTGATCCTGGATCCACTTGTTCATATGTATCTGCCTATTTTGTGCCTTGTTTGGGGTTGACTAGTGAGCCATTATTTGTTCCTGTTTCTGTTTTGACCCCAGTAGGAGATTCTTTAGTAGTGGATCGGATTGTGAGATCTTGTATGCTATCTATTGGTGATTCAGAGACTTGGGGTGATTTGATGATTCTTGATATGCTAGATTTTGATGTGATACTGGGCATGGACTGGTTATCCTCTCACCGTGTAATTTTGGATTGTTATGCCAAGATCATTACCATAGTTGTGCCCGGTGTATCCCCGGCTGTGTGGCAGGGTTCGGTTAGCCATGCACCATCTGTGATCATCTCTTGTCTTTGAGCTAGGAAGTTGATTTCCCGTGGGTGTTTAGCTTATCTAGCATATGTCCGAGATGTTAGTGCTGACCCTACTTCTCCTGAGTCTGTTCTTGTGGTTAGAGACTTCCTTGATGTGTTTCCTACCGACCTGCCAGGCCTTCCACCTGAGAGAGATATTGATTTTGCTATTGAGTTAGAGTCGGGCACCAGACCCATTTCTATTTCTCCTTACCGTATGGCTCCGGCTGAGTTGAGGGAGCTTAAGGAGCAGCTCCAGGATCTATTAGCTAAGGGGTTTATTAGACCGAGTGTGTCACCTTGGGGTGCTCCTGTTCTCTTCGTGAAGAAGAAGGATGGGTTGATACGCATGTGTATTGATTATCGGCAACTGAATAGGGTGAAAGTGAAGAATAGGTATCCGATGCCACGGATTAATGACTTGTTTGACCAGCTTCAGGGTTCAGCTGTGTTTTCGAAGATTGATTTGAGGTCCGGCTACCATCAATTGAGGATTAGGGCGGAGGACATCCCTAAGACAGCATTCAGGACACGTTATGGCCATTATGAGTTCCTGGTGATGTCTTTTGGGTTGACCAATGCCCCCGCAGCCTTTATGAACTTGATGCACAAGGTTTCTGGAC
Source organism: Jaltomata sinuosa (assembly GCA_003996215.1). Lineage (NCBI taxonomy): Eukaryota > Viridiplantae > Streptophyta > Magnoliopsida > Solanales > Solanaceae > Jaltomata > Jaltomata sinuosa. The sequence goes on from QJPP01000201.1 coordinate 96,117, forward strand.
CATATTTGGACTCATTTGTGATTGTTTTTATAGATGACATCTTGGTATACTCGCGTAGTAGAGATGAGCATGAGCAGCACTTGAGGGTTATACTCCAGACTTTGAGAGATCATCGGCTTTATGCCAAGTTCTCAAAGTGTGAGTTTTAGCTTTAGTCAGTTTCATTCCTAGGGCATGTGGTGTCTAAGGATGGGATTAGGGTTGATTCGAGAAAGATTTTAGCGGTTTGTGAGTGGCCTAGACCTACTATTGTTACTGAGGTTCTTAGTTTTATTGGGTTAGCAGGTTACTACAGACGCTCTGTTCAGGGATTTTCTTCCATAGCAGCACCCTTGACTATGCTGACTAGGAAGGATGTCCCATTTCAGTGGTCGGATCAGTGCGAGGATAGCTTTCAGAGGCTTAAGGCCTTATTGACTTCAGCTCCAGTTTTGACTTTGCCAATTGAGGGTCAGAGCTTCTCCGTGTATTGTGATGCTTATGGGGTTGGTCTTGGTTGTGTGTTGAGGCAGCAGGGTCGAGTAATAGCATATACGTCGAGGCAGCGCAAGGTTCACGAGCGCAACTACCCCACTCATGACTTAGAGTTGGAAGCGATAGTTTTCCCGCTCAAGATCTGGAGGCATTACCTATATGGAGTTCACTGTGAGATCTTCACTGATCACCATAGTCTTCAGTATATCACGAGTCAGCGAGAGCTGAACTCGAGGCAGAGGAGATGGGTTGAGCTACTGAAGGACTATGACTTTACTATTCTATATCATCCGGGCAAGGCAAACATGGTAGCGGATGCCTTGAGCCGAAAGGCAGTGAGTATGGGTAGCCTAGCTTCTCTTTCATTTTCAGAGCGACCGTTGGCCTTGGACATCCAGTCCTTGGCTAACCGTTTGATTAGGCTTGACTTGTCGGATCCTAGCAGAGTTCTCGCCAGTGTTGAGGTTTGTTCTACTTTGATTGATCAGATTTTGAGCCGTCAGTTTGAGAATCAGCAGTTGTGTGACCTTCGTGATCAGGTTGTTCAGGGTGAGAACAGTCGGGCTACTCTAGATTCAGATGGGGTTATGAGGTTTGATAGTCGCCTTTGTGTTCCTAGGATTAGTGATTTGATTCAGTTGATACTTCATGAGGAACATTGTACTAGATACTCCATTCACCCTGGCACAGCAAAGATGTATAGAGACTTGAGACAGCTTTACTTGTGGAGTGGTATGAAGCGGGATATAGCGGAGTTCGTATCTCGGTGCTTGAACTGTCAGCAGGTTAAGTTTGAGCACATGAGACCTGGTGGTTTGATGCAGCGACTTCCCATTCCCGAGTGGAAGTGGGAAGGGATTACTATGGACTTCGTTGTTGGTTTGCCTCGTACTTCTCATAGGTTTTATTCCATATGGGTGATTGTTGATAGGCTGACTAAGTTAGCATATTTCTTGCCGGTTCAGAGTTCTTATGGTGCAGAGAGGTTATCTAAGATTTACCTTTGTGAGATTGTTTGGTTGCACGAGGTTCCAGCTTCTATCATTTCAGACCACGGCACTCAGTTCACATCTCAGTTTTGGAGGGCTATTCAGCGAGATTTGGGTACAGAGGTTCATCTTAGTACCGCTTTCCACCCTCAGACAGATGGCCAGTCCGAGAGGACCATTCAGGTTCTGGAAGACATTCTTTGGGTCTGTGTTCTTGACTTTGGAGATTCCTGGGATCAGTTTGTTCCCTTGGAAGAGTTTGCGTATAATAACAGTTTTCATTCGAGTATTGGCATGGAACCTTTTGAAGCTTTGTATGGCAGGCGTTGCAGATCACCGGTAGGGTGGTTTGATGGTTTTGATTCTAGGCCACAGAGTACAGATTTGCTTCAAGATTCCTTAGATCAGGTCCGAGCGATTCAGGACAGACTTCGGGCAGCTCAGAGCAGGCAAAAGAGTTATGTTGATCGTAGGCTTCGTGCCTTGGAGTTTAGTGTCGGTGACTTGGTGTTTCTCCGTGTATCGCCCATGAAGGACGTGATGAGATTTGGTAGGCGGGGCAAGCTTAGCCCCAGGTACATTGGGTCGTTTGAGATTCTTCAGAGGGTTGGTAGCGTTGCCTATCAGCTAGCCTTGCCTCCGATATTTTCAGCTATACATCCTATATTTCATGTTTTGATGTTGCGTCGGTATGTCCCAGACGAGTCTCATGTGTTACAGTGGGATTCAGTTCAGTTGGGTGAGGGTTTAGCCTCTGTTGAGGAGCCAGCAGCTATTTTGGCCAGAGATGTCAGGAGATTGAGGTCTCGAGATATCTCGATTGTTAAGGTTCAGTGGAGGCACCGTCTAGTCGTTAAGGCTACCTGGGAGACCGAGAGAGATATGCGGGCCCAGTATCCGCAGCCTTTTGAGCCTTCAGGTACCCCCTTGACCTTGACTTTCGAGGACGAAAGTCCCTTTTAGTAGTGGATGATGTAATGACCCTTCTGGTCATTCCCACGTTACGCTTTCCTTGTTCCGTAGGAGCTTAGTATCGAGATCATGCGATGATAAATTGCGTTCGTATAACCTTAACCTCCATTCCGTATCAAGGTCTTGCGAGCCTAAATTTAATAATTTTATTAACATCGCGCGTATTTGAAAATATTTTATTTTAAAGATTGAATGTGGTAAAAAGTTATATTTTATTGCCTTCCTAAAATATTTTAAAGGTCTATGAAAAATACTTTTATTATGATATAATTGTGTATGTATTTATTTTATAAGGTTTTTATACATTGTAATATTTTAACGAAGATAGTAAACTTAGTTATGTTGAAAATTATTGTTATAATATAGTAGGTTTTATTTGAAATGATTTTCTATTTATTGTGATATATTTAAAATATTATATTTATTTTACCACAAACTTATGCAATACCCGAGTACATATATATCGGGGAAGGAACATTTAATATGTTTCCACCTCCACTCCACATGGAAGTGGAGGGAGTGGGCAACAAATTGTTACAAATGAGTTGGCTTCCACTTACCACCTATATAGATATCAACATTACATGTAGTATATGTATTTAAATAAATTAAGTTATCAATCTACCTTATCCATTATATATATGTATTGAGGTTCTGGATTATGGAGTTGGTTAATTTTCTTTTCTAAAGAACAAGATGATTCTTCTATTATTAATGGTTCAACTAGTTTTTCAACCGTGAGTATTCCAATATAGAGAGCTGCTCGCATGGTCTATATATTTATGTTGGAAAGATTTGATGGAAAAGATTATTTTTTTATTATATTTGATTCTCGGAAGGAAATAGGTTATATACGTCAAGTTATTCAAGCCCGAGTTCAAGTTTGATTTCATTTCGTAGCTTTTCGGAGCGGTTCGAGCTCGGAAATCGTTGTCCTAGCAGCTTGTCATCGGACGACAGGTAGGTTATGGTTTAAAATCCCTAGACTTAGCATATATCGGATAAAATTGTACTAGCTGGCATCTTTGGGTTGGATTATTAGGTTGGTACCACAGACCTTGACCGCTTTATTCATGTCCACCTACTTTTGTTCCTCCGATGCTTGTAGTACCTGCCAATATGTTTTATTTACCCTTGTGGTCATGTGAGGCCTTGTTGACTCTAGAACATAGAAGGTGGAATATTGGGAATGTCCGCGAGTCCCGGGCATAGAATTATCCTTCTAGGCTGGTTATGCTTGCTGAGTAGCTATGGGCCTGTGCAGGGTCGATAGGTTGATTGTGAGCTGCTGGGAAGCTATTGTGTTTGATCATACCATTTCCATGCATATAAAGAGGTTTTATCCATGTTTTACTACGGTTTTGGCTTCGGGCCTACTGGCACTATTTTCTAAACCTTGCATGTCCCCGGGGGCCCCTTTTTTATGGAAATGATTTGGAAATGGTTTGATTTAACTTGTGAATATTCTTGGGTAAAAGAAGGTAAAATTATGATTTATATCACCAGTTTTATGATTAACGCTAGGCTCGGCAGGGCTGGGGTGCTAGTTGAGTTTTCTTACTACTTGGGATGATTTTAGCCTTGGTCGGACCGAGCACCTGAGATGACTTTCTACTATTTAGACCCGATTATGCCCGGGCACCCTTGGAGGGGTTTTTGAGATATTTTCCTACTACTTTAGTCCTGGACAGGGTCTGGCCATGCAGATTCGAGACTGGGTCTCTATCTTGAAATCGGACTTGCTTCCGGATGACATGTTTTGATACTGAGTTTTAGTATGGGGTCGGGGACCTCCATGGACCTTGCCATCTGGGCCTGGGGCTTCGGGCTGCGTGTGCCGGAGGAAGGGTATATGGCGGAGTAGAGGTATACGGGCAGTGTCCTTCCATGGAACCTACCTGCTGGGCCGGATCGGCACCGGAGGAGGTACATACAGAGATACCATTTCACTTGAGATCTTCATGTATCATATCATTCATTGTTTGAGGCTCCACCCTTGTTTGTTGTTTGTTGATTGTAGGCTCCGGTAGTATGGGATGTCGGAGGGTTTGTTTTCACTTGTTTGTGTTCCTCGGTTGTATGAGCGGCCGGGGGACTGTAGGTAGACTCTTGCTAGTTACTTACAGAATTGTTCCCTGTTACGGTTAAGTATAGAATTGGTTACTGCTAGGCTGTTAGTTTCTGGACTTGAGATTGATATGATTAGTTGAGTTTGATTCCTCTCTCTGAGCATGCCTATCATTACTCTTTCCCTCTTCTTGCACTTGAGGTTATCGGTATACCGTCCATTTCGTAAACTTATTAGCTATACACTGTTATTGCAAGGACCCCAGGTGCGTTATTTCTTACTTTCACCTGTGCCTATGGTGTATATATTTGGCTTGCTGGCCTCACATGTGATTCTGTTGATTTTTCTCTGGGCTAGTTCCTGTGTACTTTTTGTTGATTTCTGTGACTACTTGCTTCTATTCTGTCTGTTACTACGCTTTTATCTTATATATGCCCAGTCGGCCTATGATACCTACTGGGTACCTTATGCTTCGCATTTGGTGCTAACCCTACCCCTTGCATCTTTTGGTGCAGATCCTAGCGTGGGCCATCGCCGTTAGATCACTGTGATTCGTGCTTGGAGATCTGTTGGGGACTACTTCAGACTGAGGGTGAGCTCTTGGCGATTGGATCTTAGCTTTAGTTTATATTTTGCTTCATGTACTCTATTACCATTCGAAGACATCTGTATACGTTGTTTTGGATCGTTTGTACTCCTTATATGTAGTTCTGGCTCTATACTATGATACCAGGTCTTGGGGTTTGGTTTAGTTTCCGCATATGTGTATATATATATATTCTTGCTATCTATTCTCTTCATCTTGTTCCCTTACTTTTGCTTAATTAATTAACCTTAACACTTGTTAATCAATATATATCTATTTCCATTCATAAGTTGCTTTTCCTTAGTAGTACCATGTCATGAAAGTCCACAACATACACCACTTTTCTACAACATATCCATCGAGAAGGTCATATCCAGATCACATCATACATTTCTACCCATCAAGTAACAATAATACATTACATGAATTATCCAGTTTCTAGCCCAAAATAATATGTACCCTTGATAAAGAAATATCGTTACATAGTCCCATAGAATTCAATCATGAAAGAAACTTTCATACTCTTGGCCTAAAACCGGCAATCATCTCTCTTCAAGAACTCTTAATACTTGGTATTTTTTCATCCATCATGTCACCTTCCACATAGTCAATTTATCCTTTCATAAATCTCAGTCGATAGAAAAATTAGCACACCTCGTGACTCTAGCCAGATAAACACAAGTCCTATTATAGAAGCCATATCATATAACTCAGACCATTCAAACTCTCTTTGTCGTATAACCACTTCACAAGATAGAAGGCATACTCTTCATAGATATTGTGAAACTAGTCATACCATCTCAAACCTTATTATAAGAATCTTTCCTTCATACATTACCATAATCCCGGTTCTTTTACCCAATCCGTTGGTTCTTTACAACTTTAACCGTTCTTTAAGATAATGATAGTACCCATCCCATCAGTGAATCATTGAATCCTTGCTAATATACTCATGCCATAAGACTGTAGTAGAAATTTTGATCTCTATTGAAACTGATAGGATATACTATTAACCATGTAGTTTATATGTTATAGTATTATGTTTACATCCCATGTAAAGACTATTTATTTTATTTACTTAATTTAATAAAGTCTTTATTTAAATAGATCATTGTGTTAACATGTGTTTCCTTTACTTATATAGTAGACGATTTTGTGTATGAAGTTATTTAACTCATGCACAAAAGATTAAAATTGCCGGTTCTTATAAGTGATAAATTATTGTTCACAATAAGAGATGAAGTAGGACAAACATCTTGATGATTGTAGCACAAGATTAAATATAATTTGATCTTAATTATGAGAGTGGTAATATTCTGACTTCTTATGCTAGTACATTTCGTATGTATTAAACGGACCAAGTAGAGATGTTCATTTATATTCTGAATATTAATAAATAACTTCTCAAGTCAATTACATGTACTTATACTCTTAATCTTGATATAATTATTATGATCTATGTAGTTTGACTTATTATTTTAATCTATCAAAAGGTGAGACTTTATTATGAGTCAATGTATTCCTAATAGATTGAATGATGAGAAATCACACTAGTGAAATAATAATTAGTTAATAGAACCATGTCTCAGATTTGAGATAGAAGACACCCCTTTATGGTTGCTTATAAGTTTTTAGTGAAAACCCTGCAGGTGGATTTAATATCCGTCACGTGAAATAAGTTGGGCATCATTATAAAAGATTAAGTTAGTCAATAAATTAAATTTTCAAAAAATTTGATTTAATTGATTGGTGTCGGTAATTCTAACATGGGGAGTTAAATAAGATGTAATAATAGATTTCAAAATTAAATCAAGGAGTGCAATTATAGATTTTTAGTGGAATAATTTATAATTTATTATGATATTTTAATTTATTCATTTACGAATTAATATCATAATTGAAAGCATCAATTAATAAATTTGTGATCCCTACTATGCCTGATTAATTAATCAATTTTTAAAAAAAAGGAGTACTCTGGAAGAAGTAAATTATTTTTACTAGTCTTTTAATATTTGTTTTAATAATTCTTTAAAACGGAAAATTTTAAGGAGTATTAAAACAGAAAATGGGTACATATTTATGGATAAAAAAATGTTTTACCTATTTATGGAGAAAATATATTTTTTCACGTATTTATGGGAAAACATTTTTTGTCTTAATGGTGAAATAAACAGACGCTCTTACAACTTCAACCTCTGTTGAAAATTGTGTATAAAGAGGAGACTGCTTTTTCACCAAAAGATACACTTTTCAGGAAAAAAAAACTTACTTGCCTACACAAGTATTAATTTGAAGATTAGTCAAGAACTAGTAAAAAGATTCAGATTTGGCGAGCAAGGAGAATAAGGCGTTGAACAATTTGTGTAAAAGCTTCAACAGGTAATCAGCTTTTTCAATTTCATTTTAGTTTATATTATCTAGTTATCATGTAAGTTTGTGATCCGAAATCATGCTTCCGTTGTATGTATGAATTGTATACTCTAACAGAAGCATCTTCATTCTCATCATACATTAAGCAACCCATTCTTGTCATGACAAACTTTCTTAATTATAGTCTCCAAAGTCACCACGTTTATTATTGATTTTTTTCCTTTAGTCATTTCATTACCACTCATCAACACCATTACATATACCGTCTCTACCACATATACTCTTTCAACTGCCAAAAACTAACCATAGGAGATAAGATGTTCATGAAGTTCTTCAAACAATTATTCACATTTCCATAAGAATACCCCCATAATGTATAACCTCAAATACAACCTTACTTAACCCGTCCTCGAATCATAGATATAATCTGAATCTGGCTACAAATCCTCCTCAGTAGTCTACCAGTGCCTCTTTAGTACCAGGTCTTGCACCAAACCACATGATGTCATCCCCAACTATAAGCGTGTGAATCCCAAAAGTATCCTCACTATAAGTGAAAGAATGGAATGAGGAGGTTTTTAAGAGTTAGACCGGATCAAGAACGCACGATAAAAAATCAAGAAAATGAAATTTTCTAAAGTCCTATTGCATCTCAGGGATAGATAAGGGACGTCTTCGCACCGATCCACAAGACTTTACTAGACATTGCTCATGTACTCATAAGACTGGTGAATCTAGTGCTCTGATACCAACTTGTCACGACCCAAAATTCTAAGAGTTGTGATGGCACCTACCCTAACCCAACCATGGTAGGTAAGCCTAACTTAACGAACACAAGCAACTTAGAAATAAAGAAAATAGCAAAAAAATATAGCGATTAACTAATAACAACTCAAATCAAAGATAATCAAAATAAAATCAAGTAATAGGCTCCAATACATCCTAAGACTCAGCTATCACGAATACACAAGCGACTCTAAGTACAAAATATCCTAATCAAATACTACAACACTGTTTGAGAAAGTAATAGAAATAAAGATAAATAGTAGAGGAAACCAGGATAGCCTCCGAACACAGGATCTCACCACAGCTTTGAAGATATCAAATAGCACAAACTCTAATCGTGGGATCCATTTATACCTGAATCTGCATCAGAAGGATGCAGGAAAGTATGAGTGAGTACGGTCCACTTGTACTCAGTAGGCATCATAAGTCGATCGAGCTTAAGTAGTTACTACATCGGATAAAGAATACTAAAATAACCCTGCACGCAGAAAAGTCCTAGAAGATTAAAATCAAAGATAACACGATATATCTCAATCACAATAACAATCTAAATGATAATGCAATGCAATGATATGGATGAGTTACAATGGACAATGCCTACCGTATACACCTTTCGAGTATATACCGCTCCAAAACAGAACCCATGAGGGACTCGCTACATCCATATATAATAACTCAAAATCACTCGATAGTATCATACCTCACCATCTAGCAAACACATCGAATCACTCATAAAAATATCATTTCCTCACCATCTGGAAAATACATCGTATCACTCGTAAAAATATCATTTCTTCACCATATAGCAAATGCATCAGATCACTCATAAAAATATCATTTTTTCCACTCCATGCACTCTCTAATGTTTTATGAGATGAACGAATATGCATGCTCAAAATAATAATTCAAAGCCAAATATAATAAATATGATCAAAATCTTTGAATCACAATAAGTTTATAAACACCGGCTATGAGCCTCAATCTCAGATGAGGAATCTAAGTTCCTTTTTTACCCATATAGTAAAGGCTCTAATTTGGGCTTTGTCATGCCCCGAGCCTACATCTTGGACGTAACACGGGACTTGGAATCACAAGTGGCTTCAAGTTAACTCTTCATGCTGGCATAATTCATAAGCAACTGAATAAAAACATATAAACTGAAAAACATTATTCGAAAGCTGAAATGTGTGCTGAGCTCTTGAAAAAAAATACTATAATAAAATAAACTTTCATAAACTGAAATATAAATCATTTGAAGAACTGATACAACTAACTGACTGTCCATGAATCCTCTACTAATACTGATTTTAATTAGACAGGATAGGACCCCTAACTATCTCTAATCAATGTTAAGAACTGAAATAACTACTATAGATACTAACTGACTGGATTTCCTGAGTAAAGAGAACACATTCTCTGCTGCCTCAAAGCTGCGATCTTTCTGACCATGATGTTGGGAGCGAGCACTGAAACCTACATCATGAAATGATGGAGCAAGGAAAGTATGCGTTCAATACTTTGAATGTACTGAGCATGTGAAATAATGCACTAACTTTAAAATCATGAGAAAGCATGTATATACTGAAAACATAACTGAAAACTGGATTAAGTATAGATGTTTGAGAATGCATAAGTCAAACTGCAGAATATAAGCTATTTTACTGAAGAAGGTGTAAATAATTTTTCTAAACTATAACTATGAGATTATGATATTTAAACATACGTAAAATTGTTACTTTGATATCCATAGACTAAAAAGATGAATTACGTTTTTAAGTCATGATTTAGTACAACTGAGCTGAAAATCATGAGTCATGCCAAAATTCATGTCTAAAGTAAATCCCTAGGGGAGTTTCTTCTACTAAGCATGCTGAAAATACTGAAATTAGTGAACTGATGCAATGACCAAGTAGATAACATATAATTGAAAAAATTACTACAAGGTCATGTAATAACTGAATCTGAACTGTGGGAGCTACTGTTAACCGATATACCCCAAGCTGAGCTAACTATGGGTCCGACCTGTAACTCTGGCTGGGAGGGTATTCATACCATTCCAAGGGTACAAACACTGACTGGCGTGGATCCACTAATCTGATATTCAAAAAGGACTAAGGTGTCAAGCCTGATCTGATGGGTTATCCTTTAGAACCTACGGTGGCACTGTAGTTTTGGGACTTGGGGACTTCTACTAAAGGTCTCAGCCTTTTATCTACACCTACAAGCTAAGGAGGAAACATTACACCTAAAAGAAAATTTGTTACTTCACTTCCCATCTAAGCTACTACTTAGCTCCCTCCACTAACAGCTATGACAACATAAGCCAAGATCAGTGAAGGAATAGAGTGAGAATATGAGCATCACGAATGAAGGAATATTGATTGGTGTTGACTTACACTTAGTGTGATCTAGCCACTCAAGGTGAGGTTTGAGAAGTTAAGTGCAAAGGCCAGAGTGTCTCACATTTTGTACATATGAAGCATGCTTAGAGTAAGAAAATCATAAGCACGAACTGTTCAAGAAATATGGTCTAAGCATATACATGATGCAGCATGGTTTCATTATCCATTAAGGCTTATCTTGAGGACTTAACTAAGTACATAGAACTGAGCATACTATGAGACATGAGTTAACATGTATAATGAATCTCATGGCATAAAGCTGGGATTCATAGAATCGTAGAGTACGACTGGAATCGTTGTCTGGAGAAAATTCTATTTGTTTTAGGAGCTGAGCATAGATATGAATCTATATTGAGTGCATGAACTTAGCCATTAACATGACATAAATACGTATGAGTATAGTTTCAACTAGTCTAAAGTGCTAGGAAATCCACTGGAATAATAATGGATTGATATCCCATATAGCCCTTTCTAGAATTCTATACTAGTTAAGTCGTAAGACTCGACTTGGTTCTTCATTCTATCATCTCCCCCTTAGCTCAAAAGTCACCCTTGTAAGTCTGCGGATCTCTTTCCCAAACAAGACTATAATTAACTAACCCTTGTAAGGTCGGGGTATCATTGTACTCCCGGACGCCAAACTCGTCTTGATAGGCTATAATTGAAGATTTTAAACCCTTGCTAGGTCTTCTTCTGAGGCATCTCTTAGCTTCCTCTTTACCCTTAAGGTTATCACTTAAGGACTCATACTCTTATTGGCGCACCTAACAACTCCTTCTAACAATTAGCAATCTGGTCTTTGTTATTCATCTACTAACATCACATCTCTAAGTTCACATTCACCCAAGTCAACTGAATAAAAGCACACACTAAGGGACTTCAACATCATCTATCTATAACCTCTTGAATTCATCTCTAAGACACCATATAATATACACCTATCCTTCTCCATAATTAGCAACCTGAGAATTCTAAACTAGTCACACATAGCACCATAGAATCCCTGAACACCATGCAACAACATACTACTCTAGATACACATCTACTTTTCTACCATTCAAGGATCTTCTTCACCTAGTCCAAATATGCTCTAAGTTATCTTAACCATCCTTCATCTACTTATTACCATGGAACCTACCCATAACTTATTACTCTTTCCTTAATGGCAAGGCACTCATAACCCTAATACTCACCTTATTGATACATGACTATGGCTACATACTTCAGTCCATCCCTATCCCTATCTTATAGCTACTATACTTCTGAATGCGTACACCTAACTCTGTGTCATACTGCTACTTATGGCCTATAACATCTCAATTCGCACTAACTCTTGCATGACTATACTACCCAAGTTCTTAGAGAACCATACTTTTTGGCTAAGGGAGCCATTCATAGTAAAGTATCTGGATAGGGTTTGAGAGCACATCTTACTGTAGGCTCAACTACAGGATTTATACAAACAAGGTCCCACACTTTTGAATCAGTAAACTTAATGATCTAGTGGGATCCTCTCAAGCCCTTGTGTAGTCTTTCACTTTCTGATGGATCTATCTGAGAGCGTCTCACTAACAGGAACATGAACTTTACTATTTCCACCACCTCGAAGATGAGACATAGTTAGAGGAATTGGAGCAATGCTGAAAATATTAAAATAAATGAACTGATGCAATGACCAAGTAGATAACATACAACTGAATAATACTAAATTGAATAACTGACTACAAGGTCATGCAATAATTAAATCTGAACTATGGGAGCTACTGTTAACCGACCTACCCCAAGATGAGCTAACTATGGGGCCAACCTGTAACTATGGCTGGAAGGGTGTTCATACCTTGCCAAGGATACAAACATTGGCTGGCGGGGGTCCACTAATTTAATGTTCAAAAAAAACTAAGGTGTAAATTCTGATTTGACGGATGACCTTTTAGAACCTATGGTGGCGCGGTATTTCTGGGACTTGGAGACTTCTACTAAAGGTCTAAGCCTAAACTAATCGGTGAACCTTAATCCCCGCATCTGCTCGGTGCTAAGTATTACTCCCAACTGAATATATAAGTAAACTGACATACTGGATAGCTCAAAATACTGACTTTATGAGAATGCAAAGTAATACTGAGACTGAAAGTATTTAAATAATATAATTATGAATAACTAGACATCTATCTAAAAATGCATGAAACATAAACTAATCGGGTGTTCATAACCCACCATCCTAAGAAATTTAATTTATGTCAACAATTCTAGGATCTGAAATAAATATGTAATTCAAAATCATAGTTCGAAGTCATGGGTTAGACAACATGCTGAGGGTTTAAGGACAAATTCCATAGTCAAAAATCATCGTGAGGAAATTTAAACTTGTTTGTACTGAATGTTGATAAGCTGAACTGAATTATGAAGGAAAAGTTAGGTTCTGAGAAAATATTGAAAAATCAGGTTAAAACTTGCTTCTCCCAAGAATCTTGAATTTTGAAATCTATTTGCGAGAATTCATGTAAAAATCATTCTAATAGAGGTAGTAGTTATGTAGAATCATCAAGAAATCGAATTCATAGTGAAATATATGTTTGGGTAAGAACCCTAGAATCATAACTTGTAAAATCATACTGAAATCTGAAACTTTGGACAATAGGCTGAAAGGAAACCCTTATTGAAATCTCACATACCTGTTTAATGGAGAATCTTGAACTGAACTTGGAGGATTTGATCTTGAGGATGAACCCTAGGTTTTTGCTTCTTTGAGAGAACCTTTCTGTTGTTCTGAAGTTTCATCGTAAGAATGAGAGGAGAATAGACTGAGAAAATAACCTCTATTGGTGTTTAAAGATATTGAGTAGGGGTTCTAAGTCAAGAAAATGTCTAAGATACCCCTGGAAGACAAATAAATGACTGCTGAAAAAAAAAGAAATTTGACGCAGGATTCCACGGGCATGAACCACGGTCCATGGAATTGGGGTCGTGGTTCTTGGGCATTTTTAGGCCTCTAGGTTGATTTTCACGAGGTGAAACCACAGTCCGTGGTTTGATCCACGAGCCGTGGATGCCTCTCGTGATTGTTGTCTGTCATTTTGATAGACATACACATTTTAGTAAAATAATGATAACCTTTTACTCCAGACTCAAATTAATATGCGATCAGTGGCTTTGGAAGGAAGACCCAAAGACCTTTAATTTGGTGGGTACTCACCTAAATCTTTATATTCTAGGAGTAATGATCATTTGAAGTTGACACTTGCAAAATCTTATACCAAAACTCAATCGGTAAGGAAGCTTTCAACTCAACTTTGAATTGTTCTTTATGACCTTAATTATTATCTAATACACTTTTCACACATAAGAATTGATCTTAACACCTATGTTCCATTTGAAATAATCTAGTTCGGGTCTAGCAATATATGAAAAATAGCTTGGATCTTAGCTTATGATTTTTGGGGTGTTACAGGCTTCACAATGATAGATCAACTTATTATGTACTCATAACCACAATTTCACCCAATCCATAGCATGGTTTACACGATAAGTCCCCATCTAAGTAAAGTCTGAAGAGAGTTAAGCCATAATCTACCTCAAAGTCAAACAACAAACTTTACGATATCACACCTGGGCCTTTCCTTTACGAAGAGTCTCCAAACGCAACCACTCTATCAAGAACAAGTTCTACGCGTAAGCACGAGTCCAACGATACCCATATTGCTAAAGTTCTAAACTGGGTCCAAAAAGTCAATCCAAAAGTTAACCCCAATCCCACAAGAGTAAAAATGAAATTTTATTAGAAAATCAATTTATCCAAAGCTTAATAAGTTCAAATATAAAATTTCATTGAAAATGGAATCAAAATAGAGCTTGAAACTATCAACTTATCAAACTTTAACTTTACCCGAGAAAACCCAAAAATTCCAAGTTCAAACGTGGTTTAAAATGAGAAAAATCAATAAATTTATGCTAAAATCAGTTTACTCATACTTCAATAACCTTAGTTTCTAAAAATCCAATGAAAACCCATCACAAATTGATCCTAAAATGAAGAACTTTTGATTTCATAAACTTTGGAATTTCAAATCTCGACTTGTGAATATAATCATGAAAAATGAATAGCATAATCTTAGTAAATGAACAAAATGGAGTTAGAAACACATACCGTATGATTTTATGAGAAAAACGCATCAAAAATTGTCTCAATTGGAGTTTCCTAGCTCACAAAATGTCAAAAATACGAAATTTGCCGATTTAGGTAAACTCATGCAATTCTCGCGATCGAGACCAAAAGACTCACGTTCGCAATGACCTTTGGTGGCAACCATTCGCGGTCGCGACAAAAGGCTCATGATCGCGACCTTAGCAGCACCAACAATAGCTGTCCGTAGTAAAACGATTATATCTCCCTCATACGAGCTCTGAATACGATGATTCTTTTGGTGTTAGTTCCAAAATTTTGATATGGATCTAATGGTACCATATGAACACAAAATGGAGCTCATTTTCTTCAGGTGACACTACTGAAACCCAACAATGATAAACTTCCAAACTCCGAACGAGTACGTAAAACTCGTTCGAGACCTCTTGGATACGAACCAATAGTGCAAACCAGTTGTAAAATACATTCCGGACCTGATGGAATCATCAAAACACCCAAACAAGATCATCTTGACCAAATATTGACCGAAGTCAACTATTAACTCAAAACTTTTAAATTTCTAAATAACGACTCATAACTCATTCCAAAACCTCGGGAACTGAATCAAACTTTCAATTAGACCAAAAGTAACCCTCCGGACCTAGTGGAGTTGTTGAAACGCAAAAATAACCTTTCTAACCTCAAATATTGACTTTGGTGAACTCTCATAAGTTTGCAACTTTCAAAACTCAAAAACTCTTCTAAAACTCGTCCAAATGTCTCTGAACCCAAACCAATAGTCCTACTAACCCAAAAATGACGTTCCAGAGCTGATGGAGTTGACAAAATTTTAATACAAGCTCAAATTCTATGAATGTTGACTAAAGTCAACTATATCAGCTTTTTTTAACTTTCCAAAAAGAAAACCTTGCATAATTATCAACCAACCACCTCGGGAACCATGCCACCTATTTTCGCAAATACACATTGCACTCTTTTTTTCTTGACCTAGATTTTATTTCAATAGATCTTCCTTGCAAGGTTTTTAATGAGGCAGCCAATAATGCGTATTAAAATATATGTGTACTCCTTTTTCTTCACTAAGATTTTTCTCTACAAGATTTTTCTTAGTAAGATTTTAACGAGGCACATTATCTATGGACATCCAAGGGGAAGTGTTATAAAATATTATAGTTAGTGTGGATATCCACTACTTCAAGAATTTACTCCCACTAATCTTCTCGATGATGTATATTTACTCCTTCACTACTCACACATCATTATGGGTATAGCTCCCATACCTTGTAACTTCCCCCAAAATCTTCTTGTTTAATGTTATGTAATGACAATCTTTTGTATGCCTCTATGAAGACTACAAATAGAGGCATAGGATTTCATATTGAAAACACTTGATACTTGGAAGAATAAGAAAAACTCTCTTCTCTTGTCTCTTTAATTTCTTGTCTTCTTTCTTCTTTTATATTGTTATTATGAGCTTGAATTTATAACAATATTGATATTTCTTAGATTGATATGTGAGTGCATGAGATATGGATATTCTATGTATGGCACGGGGAGTCTGTTTGTCACGACCAAACTAAGAGGATCATGCGGGCACCTACTCTAATCTATCTAGATAGGAGAACCATGTACCACCCAATCATAAACATGCAGAAGTCATTGAAAATAAATTTATTAAACCATCAAATTACTAACAAAATCTTACAAAAAATTTTACAATAAAATAAAAAAACAATATCTTTCCGAGGACCTAATCTAAACATATACAAAAACTTTTAATACAATAAAGGACATAACAAGAGTAGGACTATTACCTTTGACATTTTCCTCTTATTAGGTGAATAGATATGGATATCTAGCTTTCATATCTTCTTCAGCTTCCCATGTAGTCTCCTCAACAAATTGGTTCCTCTACAATACTTTCATCAATGCTACCTTCTGGGTCCTCAGCTTGCGAACATGATGATCTAGAATTTTCACTAGAACCTCTTCATATGATAAGCTATCTTTCACCCTAACACTTTCCATAGGAACAATGAGTGAGGGGTCACCGACACACTTCTTAATCATGGAGATATGAAACACTGGATGCATGGATTTCAAATCCACATGTAGCTCTAATTCATAAGCTACTTTTTCAATCCTTTTCAAGATTCGATATGGACCAATATACCGAGGACTAAGTTTCCCTTTCTTTTAAAATTACATGACACCCTTCATGGTTTAAACCTTCAATAAGACCCAATCATCAACATTAAACTCCAAATCTCTTTGCCTCACATCTGATTAAGACTTTTGGTGGCTTTGCGCAATCTTCAACCGCTCTTGAATGATCTTAAATTTCTCTATAGTATGATGTACTAATTCTGGCCCTATCAAATTAACTTCACCAACCTCAAACCATCCAATAAGGGATTACACTTTCGCCCATAAAGAGACTCATATAGAGCCATCTAGATACTGAACTAGTAGCTATTATTGTACGCAAACTCTATAAGAGGTAGGTATTCATCACAGTTATCTTTGAAGTCTTTCACACAGTCCCTCAACATGTTTTCAAGTGTCTGAATGGTACATTCTTCCTGACCATCGATTTACAGATAAAATGTGGTACTAAGATTCACCTTCGTATCTAAACCCTTTTGGAAAAACTATCAAGTTTTAATGGGAAAACACAAGAATCATAATCAAAGAATAAAGAACTTAGGTTATAGAATAATTCATGAACCTTAGATTCGATTTGATGTCTAAACCAAGTTTTAGACATGATTGTGGAAAAGAACACGGTTCCCATGATGAAGGGTTAGCCTTACATACCTAAGATGGAGAAGGAAGCTTGGAGAAAACCTTGTTTGAATCTCTATACTTTGCTTCTAAGAAACTTCTGAACTTGGAGTTTCATAGAGAAAATGAGAGAATATCATTCGATCCAATTTTCTAAATGTTGGACGTTTAAGGGGGTTAATAGTCGTGCTAGGAGGTTTCTTGGGGGTGATAGAACTAAATTTCCTTTAATTAGACAGAGTTATGAGAAAACTTTATGCTTCGAATGCCTTAGACGCGCCACGGAGTCCATAGTGCCTCCCGAGGGGTGCGCCACATAGTCCATAGCAGCAACCCAAAGGCATGGGGCATCTCCCATAGCGCCAGAGGTCAGTTTTGCAATTGTTTCAAAGTTTTGAAATAGCACAGCGTGGACCTTAATGCAGAGACCCTCCAGCGTAATGCATCGGCTATTTCTCGTGCCTAAAACTTTTGTTCAAGTCCCAAAACTCATTTCAAATGATTTACAAATGATCTAAGGGTCATATATGACTCAGTTTTCAAGCTCAAAAGGCATTAAGAACTACTTGAAAGTGAAATGACCTCCAAAGTGTTACATGCTCGCCCTGAAGAGATTGTTCGTACCATGTGAAAGAATTATATAAAAGAATAACTAGTTATTATTATTGTTGACTAGTGCATCTTTATAAATTATGTGTACTTGAAATTTTGTAATCACGTATATTTATTTATAAAAGGAATATGAAGATTTGTAATTTATCAATGCAGTATCTTAGGATATTACGAAATCCTATTTATGAACTATGATTTTCTCATTTGATAATATTTTATAAGAATTAAAAAAAAAATCACAACTTATGGAATTTTCATATTTATGAAAAAACTAGTGATGGTGTGCCCGTGCTCCCAATCCTTTTAAGTAAATGAGAAAAAGTAAAGCCCAAGAATTGATAATGTAATGCACGAGTTTCTTTGTTATATTTTGATTTTATGAATTTGCTAGAAACAAGATCGCTATAGCTAGAACTAAATTAACCAGTTAAAAAAGGAAGCTTTCTTGTAAAAATAAATATGAAAAAAAAACATACAGTAAGCTAAAATGTTATTAACGTAGATCTTAAATGCTGTAAAGTTTGAAAAGATAGTTGTTATTATGATGATAAGCTCACACAGGAAAAGTTACCTTTATTAAATTTGCTTTATTTTTCTTTTCGCTCGTAAGAGAAGAAAAGTTCTACTTGTGAATTTATTGTGTAGTGTTAGAGCTCTTTATTAAGAAAATAATTTTGTTGAAACTCCAGTTGGCAACAGATTTAGATTTATGACTATAATTGAAAAAAGCTACATGAAAGGAAAATAATGAAACATATAAATCTGATAGTATTTACACAAAATATGGGAGATTGTATTGCAGTGAATAACTGCGTCAAAATTTGTTTTGACCGTAAGTGTTACAGTAGCAAAAATAAGTACAAACATCTACAAACATAAGTATGCACTGTTGTTTATAGAGAATGCAGAATATTGTATTGCAGTCAACAACTATATCAAAATGTGCTTCAACCATTAGTGCTACAGCTGCGGTAGAATATCAAAAAATATTTGCAAACATTATCGTATTCAGGAAATTTTTGCTTTGCTCAAAATCTGCTTCCTGATTTATAGAAAGAACAAATTTTCAATGAGGGGGTGAAAAGATTTCAAATTATGTAATTTTCAAATAGTAATAATAGAGAAAAGAAAGTAGCCTGGATGTGATGAGATTTGTATTTTAATTATAATTTTAAGTTTTCAAGTTTCAGTGGCAAACCTACAAACCTTCAGTGTTTCTGTATCGACATGAATACTTGTGTTTTTTTATTTTTTTGGTCAATAACGCAACTTTTGTTGATGAAGGAGCATATTCTTCTGTAGAAGTTATGGATTCTTTCTTTTAGTACCCTCGTGAATAGTTATTAGTGTTGAAGGCTGCGGTAAATCAAACACGATTTATTTTTTATTATAACATAAAAAAATTAGTGAAAGGAGTGTTTTATCCAGTGTCCAGGGTAGTGATTTTTGCAAGTAAATTTTAAACCATTTCTGCAATAACTTCTCTCGAATACACTCAACAGTCAATTATTTCTGCAGAAAGAAGCTTGCGGGTTGTAAAACCATTAAAGCTAAAGATTTTCAATTAAATTTTTTAAGGAGAAGTTACTTTAATGTTATATATATTTGCACCTTGATAACGGTCATTTCATAGATTTGCTCTGTTGTCATGGAAAGTATTTTTCAGTCAATTTCTCTGACACCGTTGTTGTTGTTGTTCCACTTGCATCTGTGATTTAAACTTCAAAATCAAACCTGCAATATTATTTTTTAAAAGTAATTTTATATTTGATATTTAATATAATTTTTGCTATCACATGTGTGTAATAATACTTTGATAGGGGTAAGAATTATTATTACCTTGGAATCAATATTTTGCGAAGCTTGCACTCTCTATATTGAATTTTTTTCCCGCTTCATTCGTACCAAATATTTGCATTCTGAGCATAAAAGAATGTAAAAGTATTGAAATTCACTTGACAACGATATTTTGCCTTCGACATAAAAAGTTTGAGCTTGTTCAAAAATTTATCAACAGGTAGCAGTTAGTAACTACAATATCAATTACTCACAAGGTAAAATACTATCTACAATATTAGTCATACTATTGTAGCAGAATGTAGAAAGACAGCGAAAAAGCAAAGTAACTCTACGTTGTAAATAAGGAGCATAATTGTAAAAGTGCATTCAATTCAATGGTAATTAAGAATAAAATGATTGGACTGATTATGTTTAATTTTTAAATATCTCTCTGTTAGCAAGAAAAATTTATTTCTCTCTTTATGAATATTTTTTATTCTTAGTTAATCACCTCAACTTGTGTATTAATTGCAAGCATGTTAATACATAAAGAAGTTGAAAGTAAATTTTGAAAGAAGCTAAAGTAAGCTATCATCATTTGAAATACGTAATAATATGGCATAACAATAATTAGATATAGCACTAAAAGAAAACGCATAGTAGATTGCGATGAAATGCTTGAAATGGAGATTATTTTGTTTTTAAAAGGCACAACATTTAGTGAAGAAGATGACTCAGATGAACTTTTCAGAGTGTATGCAACTAAGATCTGCTTATTGTCCTTTGCCCTGCAATGTAATCGTAGCTATTATGAAATTTTATTTTTGTAAAAGTTCTAAATAAACAGAAATGTAATAGTGAGCAAACAAAGTTTGTCTGATACCAATTCATTAACTCTTTCGCCTGTGGGTACAGAGGGTTGATAAGGATCGTTGAGTTGAACCTTATTGTCAATCGAATTTCTGTGTAGGATATGTTTGTCGATGAGTAAATTTAAATATTATATGCATGTGTCAGACGAAAAATATCACAATACCTTTCTTAAAGTTAAAAACAACAATTTGTTTAGCGAGAATCACATGGTATTCTTATAATTGTTGCAATAGTTGAGTTTCCTCATTGTCTGCTAGTTCTCCCAAGATGAAAAATAAGAAAGGTCTTTTTCTGTGAAATTGAAGGAGTGTTAAATATGTATTTTATTGTTAAATAGAATGAAAATCTAATTTCCTTACTTCTCATCTATGAAAATAGCTTCTTGAGATCTTTTGTCTTTGTTCTCATGATATTTAATGGATTCACAATTCGCGATAACAACCAATAGATCTTCTTCGACAAATCATGTAGATGTAAAATTGAAATCCAAGTGTTTAAATTTGATAGTGAATACATATGAATCTATTAGCACGGTAAATAAATATAATAGTAAGAGTAGTGTTTACTTATCGAATTCAATACCTGAAACTTATTTTTCAATATCAGCAAAAGAAATTGTGTTTAATCTTGTACGCAATGGCAATGGTTCTTCTTCTTCATTATTCTCTGTAACTTTCTCGACGACGGTAAATATATCAACGATCCATTCAAATTTGTGGAGCAGTATTGCACATGGTGAAGCTTCTCTAACTTTTGTTGTCAAGATGAGACAGGTGTCAAAAAATTTAAACAGATCGTCATAATATGGAATTTCAAAACCATATACCACGATGCAGATTTATTCTTTCTATAATTTATTAATTAATACCATATATGTATTTACTATTTAAAATCTTGGTAGAGAATTTATTGTATAGTTAAAGAGTTGAAAAACTTACATTTTCATTTTGTAGAAAGATCATTTGAAAATGGACCAGTTGATCTTTGCTAATTTTTGGGCAAAATTTATCAATAACATGTACTTTACAGTTTCAATCACTAATGAGAAGTGTGATTTGATTGATGGTATATTTCGATTCTATTTTCTGAGTATCAATAACCTGTAAAAACTAAAATAATAAAATTGAGTAATTGAAAGAATAGTTATATACAGAGGTACTGAATATTAGAAAGAACAAGTACAAAACAGAAATCAAGAGAATGCTTTCTTAATTATTTCATCGTAAATCATATCCTCAAATTCTTTAAACTTGATCCAACAAGACTGCAGTAATTTTCAACTAAATTTTATGATCATACATCAATTTGTAATGCCCTTATCTCTTACAAAGCTTACTTGTGAATAGACAACCTTACCGTTGTTGTGAGAAACTTGAGATTATTTGTCAAAAATATGGTGTTGTCAAGTGCTTATACAGGTGCAATGCAAATTTTATTACAAATTAACCTAACCACTTGCATTGTTTCCTTTTGTGACTCGCACTTAAGGAGTGCTTTGTTGTAACGCTAAAGAGTGTAAACAAAGTCAAAATATTTGGTATCTTCTCTCAAATGAAGCATCAAGTTATAGAGAATTGATATGTTATGTTTTAATTCTTGTCTCTTTACTTTTATGAGGTAGAGATAAAGTCTGCGTACAGTCTACCCTCCCTCCCAGACCCCACATTGTCCTTAATTATTTCAAAGAAAGGTGGACAAGATATTATCAACTAACATCTCCGCACAATATTGTCCTAAAACCCATCTTAGTAAGAGAAACTATTCTGTGAAACAAAGGGTAACAGATCTCGGGAAAACAAATAGAGTATTATTTTCGTACGTCCGGAGTCATTGGTTTAAATTCAATAGTACGTAAAACTTATTGAATATCATTGACTTTGGGATCAAATAAAGTTTAGAAGAGGTCTCAGATAAGGTAGTGGTGATGGTCATTTGTTGCATTTTTATGTGCACATAGGGATCTATTTCATGCCCTATGCCTATAGGCTACAAGTGTTGCTATATACAGGTCAAGGAAACAGCCACGAAGTAAACAGAATTCACGATGTTCAAAGATTAATCAATATCAATTTCACAAGAATCATTAACTTGAATTGTATGAAAAACTGAAAATAGTAGTGTTTGGAAGCAAAACAGGCAAAATAAGTCTATCTTGACAATGTCCCTAAAGTAAATGTGAACGACCAACTAAGTTCAAAGTAGAAGCAGTTCATGCTCCACACTCCACTGATTAAAACATCAATTGAAGAATTCCATTAATTTTTTATCTCTAGCATCCGCCAAAAGCAAAAAGGACTGGAAACAGAGAGTTCTAATCACTTTTATTATTACAGCATCACCAAATTCAAATCCACAAGCTGGAAGATCATCTGTCATGACCCAGACCACCGTGAGTGGCACCCACCCAATACCCCTGGGTGAGCGGACCAAATCCAACCCAACACTTAATCAACCTAGCAGCTTAAAACAAAAGCATAAAATAAACTAGCAATAAAATCACAAATACTATTTCATAAAACTGCGAAAACATCCTCCCTAGAACCTGAAAGTCATCGTACCAAAATATTCTACCAAATTGTCTAGAAAATATGGTGATGCAACCCCAAATAAGCAAGAGTTTAAGCCCAAAACAAGTGGCCTATAACTAAACAGGAAAAAACAAAGGTAGCTCGATCGGAACAGCTCACCCTTGATGTTTGAAAGCGCTGGGACTAAAGGTGAGATTGTGCGTCAGCCGCCGGAAGATTTCCTGTACTCACAAAAAGAGATGTAAGTGCAAAATCAGTACACATCCACCGTGTACTAGTAGGATCATCAGCCAATTCTAAATAAACAGTATATGAACAGCAACTAAAGCCAAGTAAAGCACAGGAAACATGTGAACAAGCCAATAGATATCTCTAGATTACAAGTCTCCTCCTAGCTTATCCCCACATGTAATCTACTTCACAACCATTGACAACATTCAATGAAAACATAATAAATATTCCTTTTTACTTAGCCCGGACTCACCCTGGGATTTCCCTAACAACACCTAAGTGTTAAACATACAACTCGGTTTACACCAAGAACAACTCACAATCAAATATAATAATAATCCGGCCTCTCAAGGACCAGATGCAATATCACAATTCAGCAACACAATATGGTCCACTCATAGAACCATCGCAAGAATGCACAATGCAATAAAATAAACTCGTACCGGGTGTGGTACTCGAGCCAACCAGTTAGTATCCCGTACCAAGCGTGGTACCCAAGCCAACCATTTATTATCCCGTACCAAGCGTGGTACCCGAGCCAACCATTAGTATTCCATACCAGGCGTGGTACCCGAGCAAACCAAAGATCATACAGAATCCACAATCACAAATAATGAACAATCAACACTTGTAAACCCACAAGCAATAACACCTAGTTCATTTCACAAGACTGATAACATGACAATTGGACTTTCCTAAATCATTCCCTAAGCATACAACTCATATAACACTTAAGCAAAAGTACACAAACATACAATACATACAGGAATCAATAACCATCACCTACCTCGAAATATTTCAAGCTCTACTCAATCAGAGCTTTCTCGTTTCCCGAAGTTCTTGCTGGTTCTTGGTCTAAAACAATACACAATAACCAAAATCAATCCTTATGGCCTAATAGTTACCCGGATTATGCAAAAATCTCAAACCTCAGGCCAACCATGATCATCCTACCCCCTTTTTTTAGGCTTTCCCACCATTAATTCATCTATTCCTACCATTTTTATAGATACATTTAGAGAATTAAGGTCACATGATCCTAATCTAATGAAATCAGCAACACCCAAGAACTTCTACACCTTAGAATCCCTTATTTCCCCAGATTCTACAATCCTAGGTCATTCCAAACCTTTTCCCAAGTCCACCCCTACAATTCTATAGTGTAGGAAAGATAGTACGGAGTTTGGGGAGTAGAATTCTTACCTTTAGGACAAAAATTGGTGGAAAACTGATGAAAATCACCCAAAATTGCCTTTCCCTTCTCCCAAAATGTGTTGAGGAAAATTGACTATTTTTGGGGAAGTTTCTGCATTAAATCCCATCATGCTCCGCTATAGCGGTACCACCATAGCAGAATCGACCGCTATAGTGGAGGCTGATCGATGTTGACTTCCGTTGTAGCGGTATTTTCTCTACTACGGCGGAGGTTTCTATGGAGGTGTGTCAACCACTACGGCCATTGACACGAAACAAAAAGTCATAAAGTCCCCCAAATTGGTCTATTTTACAGCACACTCATTTTTCTGACATTCCAGAAAGATCCCTTCACGTTAACCTCGATATTGGGAGTTCTACTCACCCGAATTCGATTCTGAAAAGTCCCCCAGACTCCTTTATGTCTTAGCTAAATGAAAAACTAGCTCAAATTAGTAAACGTTACCCAATCCTTACCCGGATTGCCCTAGACCATACCTCACTCCAAAACTGGCCGAGACTAGCCTAGCCCAAAATTTCCAACTCCCAAATTCAGAAGTTTTCTGACTTGAAACTTGGCACGAAAAGTCTACCCATACCGAAAAACCTGATCATTACAACAGATACCAATTTACCCATCATTCATCCCCGAATGATCCAACCCAAAATTATGGAAATAAAGAAAGGAAATTGTAGTACCTGAATCCTCAAACAAGTGAGGGTAATTGTCCCACATGTCCTTCTCAGTTTTCCAAGTGGCTTCCTCAACTGGACGATGCTTCCATTGAACCTTTACCATACTGATCACCTTTATCCTCAAATTTTGGATATCCCGATCAAGAATCACGACCTGCTCCTCTTTATAACGAAGATCCTTATCAAATAACACTTCATCCCACTTGATGATGTAGTCCTCATCCCCATGGTATCGCTTTAGCAATACATGAAATACTAGATGGATACCTGACAAATTGGGCGGCAGTGCTAACCTGTAAGCCACTGGCTCTACAATCTCAAGAACTTTGAATGGTCTGATGAACTGAGGGTTGAGCTTGCCCTTCTTACTGAAATGCATAACTCCCTTCATTGGTTACACCTTCAGTAGTACATGTTCACCAATCTAAAAATCTATGTCCCTTACCTTGCGATCCGCATATTCCTTCTGCCTACTTTGGGCCACTAGCAACTTGGTCTGAATGCCTCTCACCTTTTCTTGTGCTTCCCTTACCAAGTACTCGCCCAAAGTCTTTACATCGCCTTCCTCAAACCACCCTATAGGTGACCTACAACTCCTCCCATACAGTGCCTCAAATGGTGCCATGTTGATACTGGAGTGGTAGCTATTATTGTATGAGAACTCACACAACGGTAGAAACTGGTCCCAATGACCCCCGAAGCTAATTACACATGCTCTCAGCATGTCCTCCAATACCTGGATCGTCCTCTCTGACTGACCATCAGTCTGGGGATGGAAGGTTGTATTGAAGGTGAGTTGAGTGCCTAACTCTTTGTGTAACTTACCTTAAAACTTAGAGGTACTCTGCCTTACCCTATCTGAAATGATGGACAGTGGTATCCCATGCAATCTCACGATCTCTTTCACATAAATCTCAGCCAATTACTGTGAATTGTAGTCCACCCTAACCGAAATAAAATGAGCTGACTTGGTCAACCTATCCACAATGACCCAAATAGAGTCATACTTCCCCAAGGTCTTGGGAAGACCCACCACAAAATTCATGGCTATCATTTCCCACTTCCATTCTGGAATGGACATCCTCTGAAGTAGTCCTGCAAGTCTTTGGTGCTCATACTTTACCTGCTGATAATTTTGACATTTGGACACAAAATTATCTATGTCCCTTTTTATCCTAGGCCACCAGTAATGCTGCCTCAAATCCCTGTACATCTTGGTTACACCCGGATGAATTGAATACCGCGAGCCATGAGCCTCTGCTAACACTTTTTGAATGATGTCGTCAACCGGAGGAACACAAATCCTTTCTCTAAAATTTAACACGCTGCCAGAATCCAACATGGCATCCCCAGACTCTCCAGATATTGCCTTTCTCCGAAGCCTGCTCAACTACGAAACATGAAACTGTTTGGCCTTTATCTCTTCTATGAATGTGGAATTGACCTCAATACTGGACAACACCCCACCCTATTCTGAAATACCCAAGTTCATGAACCTAGATTCCAAAGCCTGAATCTCCCTTACCAAAGGTCATTTGGACACCCCCAAACAAGCCAAACTGCCCATGCTAACTGTCTTCCGGCTCAATGCGTCTACCACCATATTAGCCTTACCCGGATGGTACTAAATGGTCACATCATAGTCTTTTAACAACTCCATCAACCTTCTCTGCCTTAGATTCAAGTCCTTCTAGGTAAAAACATACTGCAAACTGCGATGATCGGTGAACACCTCACACTTGACACCATAGAGATAGTGTCTCCAAACTTGAGTGCAAACATCACCGCTACAAACTCTAAGTCATGGGCTGGGTAATTTCTCTCATGAACTTTCAACTACCTGGATGCATAGGCTATCACATTCATGTCCTGCATCAACACAACACCCAAACCCAAATGTGAAGCATCACAAAAATAATAAAGTCCTTACCTTCAACCGGCAAAGACAAAATAGGAGTCGTGGTCAAAAGTGTCTTGAGATTTTGGAAGCTCTCCTCACACTTGTTGGACCACAGAAATGGTACCTCCTTCTGAGTCAGCCTTGTCAAGTGAGTAGCAATATATGCAAAGTACTTGAGAAACCTACGATAGTAGCCTCCGAGCCCAACAAAACTCCCTACTTCAGTCACAGAGCTAGGCCAGACCCAACTCTTGACTATCTCAATCTTCTGGGGATCCACTATCACCCCCTTTTCTGACACTACTTTCCCCAAGAATGCGACTGAAGTAAATCAAAATTCACACTTGGATAACTTCGCAAAAAGCTTTTGGTGACTCAATATTTCTAATACAATACGGAAATGTTCGGCATGCTCCTCCCTACTCTTGGAGTAGATCAAAATATCATCAATAAAAATAATGACGAATGAGTCCAAATAGGACGTAAATACCCCATTCATCAAACTCATGAATGTTGTCAGTACATTAGTCAACCCAAATGACTTCACTAAGAACTCGTAATGCCCATATCGAGTGCAGAAAGCAGCCTTAGGAATATCCTCGGGCCTAATCATTAACTGATGGTACCCTGACCTTAAGTCAATTTTTGAAAATACAAATGCACCTTGTAACTGGTCAAAAAGATCATCAATACAGAGTAAAGGGTACTTACTCCGGATAGTAACATTGTTTAACTGCCTGTAGTCTATGCACATCCGCATACTACCATCCTTTTTCTTCATAAATTAGATCGGAGCACCGCAAGGCGAAGCACTGGGACGGATAAATTCCTTATCTAGGAGTTCCTGAAGCTGAGTCTTAAGTTCTCTTAACTCTGTCGGAGCCATACGATATGGAGGAATGGAAATTGGGCGAGTGCCCGGCTCTAAATGAATCAGAAGTCAATCCATGTCCGGAAGTATACCAGGCAAATCCATCGGGAACACCTCCTGAAACTCTGAAACAACCGGAACTGACTCAATAGATGGGGAATCCACACTATCATCCCGGAGATACACCAAAAAGGCTAAACACCCTCTCCCCACTAGCCTCCTAGCCCAAACAAAAGATATGATCTTAACCGGCTTAGGCCTGTACACACATCATTCCAAAAGCTTGATTACTCTGACTTTCGTCCATTGAATTAAACTTAAGGTCGAACAAAGGTTGAAGTGGGATTTGGGCGTCTCCACCTTCAAGTTCGCCTCATTCATAACATCCTCACTATGAGATGCCATGGCATCTTTCAACAAAATGACAATAAACAAAACAAAAATAACTATTCACAAAAATTGAACTAGAGTAAGTAAACTTAAATTCTAAACTAACTCAATACGCCAAATTATTCCCCGGTAACGGCCCTATTTTTTATAAACGTTCAAATCATGCTCTCCAATTAAGGAGGTCACGACGATCACATAGTTAAAACAAAATTTAAAATTTCCAACGAGTGTTGTGGTCGAACCCAAGGGAACAATGCAGTCGCGATCGAGCTAGTAAAGAATAAAAGCAACTTATTGAAGTTCAAATAACAAAAAGGGGAAAAGATATCTAAAGGGGGGTTTTAACTACAACTAAAAGATAAAGAAAACAAATAAAAGATAGGTGATCAATGTATTTCCTTGCTTTCGTCAAGCAAGGACAACAAGGGGGATATAGGCTTGGGAATTCAAATTCACAAGAGTTGCACCCGGTTGACACCTAGGTAGTCTTTGCTATAGGTATGCCTAACTGTCTCTCGACCAATCAAGCATATATCTCATGTATTTTCTCTCGAACTAACACGATTAAGCAATAAACCAGCCAAATAAATTGGGGAGGTCGTCCTATCTCTAGCTCAGACCCTTAAATGGGAGAATCCGTGATGGGAGCTATCTCTAGCCTCCAATCTAGATGGATACCCAAGTTCCCACTATTGAATCTTCCCGAATTTAGGGAAATTCTCTCTCGAGCAATAACCTAAATTAGAAAACTAAGTCAATGTTTGCAACCATTGACCATAAATTCTAGCAATTCAAGATTCAAGAGACTCAAATAATCAAACAAGAACAAATCTAGATTTAGAATCAAAAACCTAACAAGTATTATCACTAATACAAACCCAAAATCTCAAGTCAACAATCACACCAAATAAATAGCAATTAAGAACAAGAGTTGAAGAATGGAATCCAAAGATTTTACAATACAAAGCATCCATATCTTCACTTCTATGGTGGTGGTTGATGAACCTTGCTCCCAAGCTTGCTCAAAAGTTGTGAAAATAGCCAAAGATATGTTTCAAGATGGCTTAGGAGTGTTTTATGTGAATTGGGGTTTTGACAGATATGAAATTCCAAAACTGCCCAGCTGCTCCCTTTCCTTCTTTGCCTACGCGAAAGGTCAGCCGCGTACGCAAAGTGTCTTTATCTGGTTGACCTTTGCGTACGCGGTCAAGGGGTCGCATTCGCAGAGCATTGCCTCAGTAGGCCTTCATGTTCGCGGCTTGGACCCCGCGTTCGTGAAGGCAAGTATTGCTGACAGCTACTTGCTTCTCCAAATAGCTTCCTTTTGACTTGTTTTCATCCAAATTCCTCCTGAACATTTCTAAAATGCAAAGACCGGTAAAATAGAAGTAATTCATGTCAATTGCATTATTTTTTCATTTATTCTTAGCAAAAGCATAATCTTAAAGGTTAAATAAGTAGGTAGAATACCGACTTATCAAACCCCCAAACTTGAACTATTGCTTATCCTCAAGCAACTTAAAAATTCCAACGCAAGAGGCATACAACACAAGTGCAATTGACAATATTACAAGCCAAGGAAAAAAACTACTTCAAGCACCAAACATGACTTTGGTTGGTACTAATGATTAGTCAATCACATGCTAACTTACTCTAAGCATTTCCTTCGATTCAAAATACATACTCATGATGCAAAGGCACAATAAGAACAAGCAAGTGACAACAACCAATCCTCAAGATGTGACTCAACCACTAGCCTACCAAAACATACTCATTTGACTCATTTTTGGAGTTTATCAATGTCACCAACTATCCTAATTCGCATGCCCTCACAAGAACGAAAGTCCTAAAAAACATACTATGTACAAAGTTAATCACAAGGGATATGTAACACCCCAAAAATCAAACCAGCTATCTAAGTTTAAATCTCAAAAAAATTCCATGTTTCAGGAATGACGGGTCCAAACCACGGACCATGGTTTGAACCACGGGTCGTGGAATAGAACCATGATTCCTGTTTGTTTGGTTAAGCCTCTGGTCTGGAACCACAAGCAGTTTCTACGGACCATGATTCAAACCACGGGTCCATCATATCCACTCGTGGAACACAGATCAGAGGGATAGTAAGTCCCCCAGGTTCCACGACTTGGTTTGATGACTCATCATTTGAATGACGACCCGTCATTTTGAGTCGTAGTTTGACCTAGAGATCAGCTAAGTTCCCAGCAATGACGACTCTAAACAATGACCCATCGTTTGTTCTATGGGTCCATCTTGTTAACCCATAGAAATATTCCTGCAGACTGTCTAGTCAACCAGGTTCCACGAGTTGGAACCACGAGTCGTGGTTCAAACGATGACCCATGGAACCAACCAGTAGAACCTAAAACCGATCCATTTTTCAAATTTTTCTAAATTAAATTCCAGGGGTATTTTAGTCATTACCCACCCTTTTAACTCCTGAGTGAGGTTATTTTGACTATTTCAAGAAGGGTTTTCACCCTTATTATCCCAAGTCTCTTCTAAATCCTTATTATCCTAAGTCTCTTCTACGAACTCATGCTTATTACTCAAATTATGATATGTACTTATGACTTCTTTGATTATGCATGAACTCAATTTTCAGTTATGTTTGAAGCATGTTTTCATATTATTTACGCATATCCTGCATACTCAGTACATCCTATAGTACTGACGCATATCTAGCGTTGCATCCTTTGATGATGCAGATTCAGGTGTACCTCCTCAGATTCGTGGCTAGAGTTTCCTAGCCACTCCCAAACACCTGTTGGTGAGTCCTCTTAGGTCGAGGACAAGTTATATTTCTAGCTTTGATAGCTTTTCATTTCTGTACTTCGAGTTAGCTAGGGTCTTGTCCTAGCAATTCTTTATGTCATGAGTAGAGGCTTTTCAGACATAGACAGTATTTGAGTCCTCTTACGGATCTTCTATTTCTATTTGACTTGATTATACATGTATGATATTCTGACTTTATCTATTATGCTTCCGCTTATCTTTTGTTATGCTTGAGAATGCTATGACTAAAGGTTAGCTTGGGATCCTTGTGGTCCTAAGTCCCATGTTACGTCTAGAGGGTGACCTCGGGGTGTGACAAACTTAGTATCAGAGCCTCAGGTTCAAGAGTCCTAGGATGTCTGAAAGCCACATCGAGTAGACTATTTTTCATGTGTGTGAAGTGCGCCACACATATGAGAGGAAAGCTATGAGATGTCTTAGAAACCTTCACTTCTTTCATGATCATGTCGTGCGATAGAGCTTAACTCTTATGTTCCTCTAATCCTCATCTTGTACATTTCAGATTATGCCTCCTCGACATGCTATGCCTCCCCGAGCTGCTCTGAATGTTGTTCCTCCTATTCTGATCCCTGATGTCACGAATGAGGAATTCAGAAATGCCATCCATTTGCTATCCCAGACTTTGGCCACTCAGTCCAATCAGCAGGCTCCTGCCCCCGTTCATCCTCAAGGTGGGGTAGCGGCTCGAGTTTGGGACTTTGTACGAATGAACCCACCTGAATTTTGGGGTTTGAAAGTGAGTGAGGACCCACTCAACTTTATTGATGAAGTGAAGAAGGTCTTTAAAGTTATGCAAGTGGTTGAGGTTGATTGTGTCAAGCTTGCATCCTATCAACTCAAGGATGTAGCTCATATTTGGTTCATGTAATGGAAGAAGACTAGGGTGAGGGACACGGTCCCCATGACTTGGGAGTATTTTTAGAGGGCCTTCCTTGATAGGTTCTTTCCCCAGGAGTTGAGGCAAGTGAAGGTGGAGGAATTTGTGAACTTGAGACAAGGTTCAATGTCGGTTCAAGAGTATAGTCTGAAGTTCACTCAGTTGTCTAGATATGCTCCCTCCATGGTAGCGGATCCGCATGATCAAATGAGCAAGTTCATTTATGGGGCTTCTGATGTGGTGAAGAAAGAGTGTAGGTCTGCTTTGCTTTTGAGTGACATGAATATTTTCTGACTCATGCCCATCAAATTAAGGGTGACAAGCTTAGGGAGATGGCCAGGAAGAACAAAAGAGCTAGATCTGAGGGTTCAGGATTTAGCTATCAGAGGTACGGAGGTGGGCATCGCTCCTCGTTCCAGAAGAAGTCATCAGGACACATTCATTCTTCTGCTAGTACTCCTACCCAGGCCTAGAGGCCTCGTCATGATCAGGGTGGGAGAGGATTTGGTTCCTATTCCCAGTCTCAGAGTAGTGTTGCTAAGGGACCTTTCTACCCAGCTTGTGTTAAGTGTGGGAATACTTATTATGGTGAGTGTTTGTATGGTTCAGGTAGTTGCTTCGGTTGTGGTCAGGCTGGGCACTTTGTTAGAGATTGCCCTTCAGCTAAGAAGGGGCAGGGAGGCAGTAGGGCTCAGTCTGCTCTAGTAGCTTCAGGAGGTTGACCAGCCCAGCAGGGCGCAACTTCTAGTTCTAGTGGTCAGCGCCAGAACTGTCTCTATGTTATGTTCTCTTGTCAGGATTAGAAGAGTTCTCCAGATGTTGTTACTGGTATGTTGAAAGTCTTCTCTTTTGATGTGTATGCTTTGTTAGACCCCGGTGCCTCCTTATCTTTTGTGACCC
The DNA here is from genome assembly GCA_003996215.1 of Jaltomata sinuosa. Taxonomy (NCBI): domain Eukaryota; kingdom Viridiplantae; phylum Streptophyta; class Magnoliopsida; order Solanales; family Solanaceae; genus Jaltomata; species Jaltomata sinuosa. The sequence goes on from QJPP01000201.1 coordinate 129,357, forward strand.
CTTATATAGCATGCAATTTGAAGTATGTCCTGAATTTCTTTTAGAACCCTTTTGTGTTTCTACTCTTGTTGGTGAGTCAGTCTTATCCAAAAGAATCTACCGAAATTGCCCTATCTCAGTCCTTCATAGATTCACTTCAGCGGATTTAGTAGAGTTGGAGATGACTGATTTTGATGTCATTCTTGGTATGGATTGGTTGTATGCATGTTATGCTTATGTTGATTATTGTACTCGGGTTTTTAGTTTCAAGTTTCCTAATGAACCCGTTTTAGAATGGTAAGGTAGCCCCCTTCCTCGAAAGGTCCCTTCATATAGTATCTTAAGGCTAGAAAGATTATTTCAAAGGGGTATGTTTATCACATAGTGTGGGTTATGGAAAAGGAGTCTGAAACCCCATCCCTTCAGTCTGTTCCTATTGTGAATGAATTCCCAGAAGTGTTTCCCGATGATTTGCCTGGAGTCCCTCCTGAGCGAGAGATCGACTCTGGGATAGATCTTCATCCGGATACGAATCGTATCTCTATTCCTCTCTATAGAATGGCTCCGACAGAATTTAAAGAATTGAAAGATCAGTTGAAGGATCTTCTTGATAAAAGTTTCATCAGGCCTAGCATTTCTCCATGGGGTGCCCCAGTTTTGTTTGTTCGGAAGAAGGATGGTTCTTTTAGAATGTGTATTAATTATAGTCAGTTGAACAAAGTCACAATCAAGAATAAGTATCTCATTCCTAGGATTGATGACTTGTTCAATCAGCTTCAGGGTGTTAGTTTCTTCTCAAAATCGACCTTAGATCCGATTATCATCAGCTTCGTGTTAGAGAGTGTGATATTCAGAAGACAGACTTCAGGACTCGGTATGGTCATTATGAGTTTGTTGTTATGTATTTTGTTCTAACTAATGCTCCTACAGCCTTTATGGATTTGATGAATCGTGTGTTCAAGTAGTATTTAGATATATTTGTGATTATTTTCATTGATGATATCCTCATCTACTCTCGGAGTGAGGGGGAGCATGCGGATCACTTGAGGGTTATGTTGCAAACTCTCAAGGATAGACAGTTGTTTGCTAAGTTTAGCAAGTGTGAGTTTTGGATGCAGTCTGTTGCTTTTCTGGGTCATATTGTGGCTAAAGATGGTATCCGAGTGGATTCTCAAAAGATAGAGGCAGTAAAGAATTGGCCTAGACCTACATCCCTATCCGATATTAGGAGCTTTTTGGGTTTGGTTGGTTACTACAGGAGGTTTATGGAAGGATTTTCTTTCATAGCTGCCCCTTTGACCCAATTGACTCAGAAAAAGGTAAAATTTTAGTGGTCCGACTTGTGTGAGAAGAAATTTCAGGAACTGAAGACTAGATTGACCACAGCTCCAGTGTTAGCTCTACCCGAGGGCTTAGATGATTTTGTTGTGTATTGTGATACTTCTAGGATTGGTTTGGGTTGTGTTTTGATGCAGCATGGTAAGGTGATTGCTTATGCTTCGAGATAGCTTAAGACTTATGAGAAGAACTATCCTACTCATGATCTTGAATTGGCAGCCATGGTCTTTACTTTGAAGATTTGGAGACATTACCTGTATGGTGTGCATGTGGATGTATTCACCGATCATAAGAGTCTTCAATATGTGTTCACTCAAAAGGAATTGAATTTGCGACAAAGAAGATGGCTTGAGCTTCTTAAGGATTATGATATGAGTGTGCTTTATCATTCGGGTAAGGCCAATGTCGTGGCGGATGCTTTGGGTAGACTGCTCATGGGAAGTGTGTCTTCCGTTGATGATGGAAAGAAAAAATTGGTTAAGGAGGTTCATAGGCTAGCTCGGTTGGGAGTTCAACTTATGGACTCGACAGAAGGTGGTGTGATTGTAAAAAATGGTGTTGAATCATCTTTGGTAGCTGAGGTGAAGGCAAAGCAAAACGAGGATCACATTCTACTTCAGCTTAAGGGTGCTGTTCATCAGCAGCTGGTGGAGGTTTTCTCCCAAGAGGGAGATGGTGTTCTTTGTTACCAGGGTCACTTATGTGTGCCAGATATAGATGGGTTGAGACAGCAAATTCTGACTGAGGCTCACAGTTCTAGATATTCTATTCATTCGGGTGCTACTAAGATGTACCATGATCTACGGGAAGTCTTTTGGTGGAATGGTATGAAGAGGGACATAACCGGGTTTATGGCTAAGTGTCCCAACTGTCAACAAGTAAAGGTGGAGCATCAATGGCCGGGTGGTATGATTCAAGATATTGACCTTCCCACTTGGAAATGAGAAGCCATCAATATGGACTTTATTACGGGTTTGCCTCGTACTCAAAGGCAACATGATTCCATTTGGGTGATTGTCGATCGGATGACCAAGTCATCCCACTTCTTGGCTATTAAGACTACTGATTCAGCAGACGACTATGCCAGACTCTACATTCGGGAGATAGTTCGATTGCATGGTGTTCCCTTGTCCATCATTTCTGATAGAGGTCCTCAGTTTACATCTCAGTTTTGGAGATCGTTTCAGAAAGGTCTTGGTACTCAGGTAAAGCTTAGCACAACTTTCCATCCTCAGCCAGACGGTCAGGTAGAGAGCATTATTCATACTTTGGAGGATATGTTGAGAGCGTGTGTGATTGACTTCAAGGGTAATTGGGATGATCATTTACCTCTTATCGAGTTTGCCTACAACAACAAATTTCACTCTAGCATCCAGATGGCTCCATATGAGGCACTTTATGGTCGGAGGTGTAGATCTCCTATTGGTTGGTTTGAGGTTGGTAAGGCAGCCTTTATTGGTCCAGTTTCTATGCACAAGACCATGGAGAAGGTTCATCTTATTCGGGAAAGGTTGAAGACCGCTCAGAGTCGACAAAAATCTTATGCGGATGTGAGGAGAAGGGAGTTGGAATTTGAGGTTGAGGATTGGGTTTTACTTAAGGTGTCACCCATGAAGGGGGTGATGAGGTTTGGCAAGAAAGGAAAGCTTAGTCCCCATTTTGTAGGTCCTTATCGTATTTTAAGGAGAGTTGGTAGCGTTGCTTATGAGTTGGAGTTGCCAACAGAGTTGGAAGCGGTTCACCCAGTTTTCCATGTTTCCCTATTGAAGAAGTGTGTTAGTTATCCGACCTTCATTGTTCCCTTGGAGGATGTGAGTGTGAAGGATAGTCTCACCTATGAGGAGGTTCTCGTGGAGATCCTTGATCGTCAGATTCGGAGGTTGAGGAAAAAAGAAGTCGCTTCGGTGAAAGTCCTTTGGAGGAATCAGCTTGTAGAGGGTGCTGCTTGGGAAGCGGAAGAGGCCATGAAGGCCAAATACCCTCATCTCTTTCCTTCCGGTTCAGTTTCAGCTTGAGGTACTAGTTTCCTTCTTAATATGTTGATACGCCCAAATTACAACTCCAATTACGAAGCGTAAGCGGTGATCGTCAAATATAGAACCCAACAAAGGTTGGGGTCGATCCCACAGGGAATAAGGTGCAAATTAAATCGTTAGTGAATTAGTTGACTAGTGGTCAATAGTTTCCGGTAAATTGGGGGGGGGGGTCTGTGATCAATATTTGAACAATGCAAGTAACTAATTTCGAGTTTCAACGAGTATTAATCAATATGGGAATGAACTAGGGAAGTGTTCACCATGGCGTCATAACAATTTTGACTCAAAGCTTAACTGGGTTCTTTCTATATGCATAACACGATGTGATTGACTTAAGGGTATCATCTAAACGTTTCTCAACCAAATAGACGAATTTCCTTTTCAATTCTCTCAAACTTGAAAAGGGTGAACTTTCTTATTTCAATCCTAAACATCGAGTAGATTAATCTAGTTACATCATTAATCATAAGACGAGAGTTGATAGTCTCGAATCCTCGTAGTTAATCAAATTTCCCGATTTTAATCTCATTGTTCAAGCAAATCAAACCTAGGTATGTTCTAATGTTTGCAACCATTAGAAAACGTAAATAACGAATGATTAGCCACGTGACAAAATATAAATTTAACCCAACGCTACCCGGAATCTACATTGTGACTCTTGCCATGGATCCCACAACCCTAGTTGTGAGGAGTTTAGCCACTCATGCTAGCAAAGCGAAGTAAAGAAATCATAGTATTCATATTAGAAGAAAGAATTCTTACAATAGGAAATTACTACTTTACTTTGAACTTCATAAAATCCGAGCACCAATGGTGAAAATCCCAAGAACAATGGAAAGAGAGGAAGAAAACGTGTTTGTGTCATGTTTTCCTCTCTAAAACTCGTCCAAACGTTTGCACAAAATATTAATTAATGAATAATATAAAATAACCCTAACACTGGGTATTTATAGCAGTCCAGGAAATAAAGTCCAAAAGTAGAATTTTTGGAGTCCCGCTTCGCGTTGACGGGTCGCTTGACGGACTATCACCCATGAGACTGGACGTCACTCCAAGTCATCACCACTATCCAGTGCATGCTATCCTTTAGCTCTAACTTGATGGCTTGGCTGACGGGCAGTCACGGGCGTGACGGGCCATCACGCCAACCGTCGCCACTATCCAGTGCATGCTCTCCTTGAGCTCTAACTTGACGGCTTGGCTGACGGTCAGTCACGGGTGTGATAGGCCGTCATGCCAACCGTCGCCGCTATCCAGTGCCTCCTTTAGCTGCTGCCAGGTTTGGTGGCTCCCCTGACGGTCAGTCACCTGTGTGACGAGCCATTAGGCCCTCCGTCAAGCCTAACCCTTGTTACTTAGCTTTGAGTATTTTTCATTCCTTTTTATCCTTGTCTCTATTTCCTGCAAATACAACATAAAAACATCAAAAACCACAAAAGTTCCTTTAAAACTCGTGAATATTCTTAGTTAAAGGCATCAAATATTCCGTAGAATCCTGGCACATCAACACCCTCAACTTAAAACGTTCGCTTGTCCTCAAGCAACATGACAACAAAAACAAAATGACGACTCAACTAAGAATACAAACACATATCTTTAGAAAATCATGTCCACTCAACAGTCTATTAAATTTAAATCAAGCCCCCCCGGTGGTACACAAATGTATGAAACGCTAACTTGCAAGGATCCACACATGTCATTCCGATATGATAGAATATTCTACATACACACACAACAGCTATCCCAACAGTCAATAGATGATACAGAAATCTCGGTGCCCTTACTACAAAGAAGTCCCACACACAAGATTTGGGATTAGGTAAGGCGCTCACACTCACAAACGATTTCAAACAATGCACATGCGATGCCATAAGCTTGCCCTTGCTATTCTATTTCAGTTTTTCAGAAAGCCGCTCAGGATCACTACAGGACTTGTTTTGGCTTGTAATGAGGCTTCGGGTGCAGGTAGGATACGTTTGGGGAATAGTGACTAAACCCTCCTTGGAATCACCGACCTACTATTTTGCTTAACTTTACTTCATCCATCCTTATTCATCTTTTTATTCCCTTCTTTCTAGCTACAGGTGCGGCCTCTTTCTTTTGATAATTCTTTTTTTTTCTCTTTTTCGTTTCTTTTCTTAGGCACACACTCGAAATTTTCATTCTATCCACAACCAACCTTATCCATCCTATTTTTCTTATCATTTACCTCTATAGTAGCCACCCTCAACTTAGGCTGATTGCCTGAGTTGAGGTGCACGATGTCCAAGGAAGGACCAGGGCCAAAATAGGGATTCAAAGTTAAAAAGAAACGGTGACAGGTTATTGAAAGAATAGGGTCAATTATGTCTCAAACAGGGATCAAAGGGATTATTTGCATTTGGACGGTTTTATAGGCTAAGTGGACTGCACACAAAAAGGGCATGTGATCCTTTCCTAAGCAACCAACTTCAAGCTTAACAAAATAGACCGGGCAAGTTCTAGATGCATGCACAGAGTAAGAGTTTTTAACAATAAGCTCACACACACTCGGCACCAAGACACCATACCACTACCAACTATCAAAATATCAGCTCGGCTTAAGCATAATTATTACAATCACACTCACACAATGACATTCAAGGATCCAGAACAGTCAATCATTTCAAACATAAGTACAAAATCAACTTTTTCAGAGGGGGCTCCTTTTAGTTCAGGTTTCAAAAAAAAAACCATGCTTGCTATAGACATCACAACACAACCAAAATTTAAATGACAACCTAAACATGTCGGTTCTACTAGATAGCACACCGAAGGAAAAGAAACACGGCAACAAAAACCTCCGGTGGTGCCCCTACCCCTAACAAAAGAATTTAGCATTGTCCTCAATGCTCAAGGAAACAGATATTCAGAACAAAGGCATAGGGGTACCTGGGAAACCTAGGTTTCCGTACGTAGCTCATCAATATCTAGAGTCTCTCCAAACTCCGGTACTGCACTGGATAATGCCCCACCTGCTTGGGCACGCACTCTTTTCTGTCGTAGCTGCTCATCTACTACCGATCGCTGCTTCGCAACCTCTAACTCGTCCTCCTCAGCTGATATCTTTTTGTGCTTTCTCTTCTTTGACTTCTTTACCCCACTTTCACCTGCTTAGGGTTCATTAATTTTCAGTGGCTGACCCATCAAATCCACTATCGTGGTTTCTTCGTCCAAGTCCACGAACTCCGAAGTCTCATTATAAAGCGCTTTTTCTTGCTTGAGGACGGTGATATCAATTTTTTACCTTCTTCAGTTCCACATCAAATCTTGCCAGGTCCGGGATGCTCATTCGTTTAGCCTTGCCTCCATCCGGGTTTCCATCGCATCGACCCTTGCACGCAGCCCCTCAAATAGCTTCAGAGCCTTCCGTATTGCTTTATCAATTGTGGGTTTGAACAAGTCCATCCAAGCGGTAATTTGTTTATCCAACTGTTTCTGCTTCTGCACCATTTTAGCAAAATTTTGGGGATTCATGTGATATTCCGGTGGTAGAGGAGGCCTTGCTGCAGTGTCAGAGCTTTCGGCAGTAGTTCTCGTTGTTTGTGAAGTCTTTGGATCAAACACCGCAAGTGGCATCTATGTGCCTGATGGAGTGTCGGTTGCCTCGGAGGTGGTTGTGGTTGGTTCCTCGAAGATCTGAGGCTTATGAATCCTCATGTCAAACTTAGTGTCATCCTTTGATTTGTCAATATTTTGCGTGGATGACGCTGTCACTTGCTCATCAATACCGTCCAATATCAGCACCTCTGCACGCCTGCATAACTCAGTAACCAGACACGGGAACGGCAAAGAAGAAGTAGTTTTATGGCCCTGGTCCGTATCTCATTTGCAATTATCATTCTGAAGTTGATAACGTATCCGGCTATCAAACTTGCTACAAGTATGGCTCTTCCCTCATCCAAATTAGCGTCTCTACCTATTGGAAATAGCCTATACCGCACAACAGCCCACGAAAACTTTGCTACGAAGCTTAGTGATTACTTCGATATCCGTCCCCTCTGAGTTAGCCAAGATGGTGAGCCATCAGTCAATGTCCGTGCTAACTATGGTCTCTGCGAGTATATGTTGGCAATTTTGTCATGAAACTCCGGCATATCAGGTGGAGGAATGTATTCAGGACCGAAGAGGACTCTGTTAATCATCTCTCGGGAGATGTCTACTTGTTTACCCCGAACCGGAACCCGGTCCTGCCTTGGTGCTGATTTAACCCCTTTTCCTTTCTCACATTTGCTCTCCAACAGTGCCAAATAGTTGGCATAGAACTCCCGGACCAGTTCTGGATAATAGAATCCCGGAGGTGTGCTCATCCACTCAAGTTGGTACCTCTGAAACTGTGTCTGAAGAACTGGGTATTCTGGTAGATCCGTGGTAATAATTTGCACTTCTTCAGCTATCGGTCTTTTGTGGCTTCTCGATATTATTTTGGTAAGACCGTCAAGATAGTGCTTTCGAGCACCCTCAAATGCCCACCAGATCGATTCTCTATCCATGGGTGCCTTCCCTGCATTTTTGGTGGTTTCAGTACCACTTACATCCTCTGGATTGGGGCTGGAGCTACCACTTTCTTCAGATCCACAATCACTCCCCGACCTACTGCTAGATGACCCACTCTCCTCTTCAGACTGGGAGACTTGGGTGTTTCTTCATTTGGATAGACTAGTCTGGTAAGTAGGGGCTTCAACTGCTTCTTATTCGCTACTCGATTCATCTATTAGGGTCCGAGTGGTAGCGGTTCTTTCTTTCCTCTTTTGTGCTTGACCGCGAGGTGGTTGTTGTTTGGGGGCCATGTACCTGATGTGGTGGTCGAAGTGACGGTCCATCAACAACCTGGCGGTCCGTCACTTGGTGCGTCTTACATAAACAGTGAGCCCTTGTGAGTGCCTTGGTGACGGCCTGGGATGACGGTCCACCAAGGCTTTGACGGTCCGTCACTCTTACCGTCACCACCAAACAGTGGGGATAAACATTTGTCCAACTGTGACAGTTTGTGTGACGGTCCGTTGTACAGTTGACGACCCACCAACAGGAACCGTCACTCGTAGACAGAACATGCTGCTACTTCCACCTTTTTGTACCTGCACACTCAATGCCCAAATTTAATCAATTCTAACAAATCAAATTTTTCTAAGATCATAATATAACAACAATTCATGGGTTGCCTCCCATACAGCGCCTGATTTAACGTCGCGGCACAACGCGGGTGTCTTGATTACACAGACTTCATCAAGATACACCAGAGACAGAACATGTACCTTCTCCGGGAGGCCCAGATATTGCTTTACCCTCTGCCCATTGGCTTTGAACAACTCACCATCCTTATTTTCGAGTTCAACCACACCGGATGGAAACACTTGGTGTACTTTGAATGGTCTGGACCATTTGGATTTGAGTTTCCCGAGAAATAATTTGAACTTAGAGTTGAACAACAATACCAAGTCCCCAACCTTGAACTCCCTTTTCTCAATTTTTCTGTCATGGTATAGCTTCATTCGTTCCTTGTAGAGAGCGGATCTCTCATATGCTCGCAATCGGAACTCATCCATCTCATTCAATTGTTCCAATCTTAGTTTTGATGCCTCTCTCCAACTGAGATTTAACTTTTTGAGCGCCCAAAGGGCTTTGTGCTCAAGTTCCACGGGCAAGTGACAAGCTTTACCAAAAATAAATTGGTAAGGAGACATACCTATTGGCGTCTTAAATGCTGTTCGGTACACCCAGAGTGCGTCATCCAGCTTTCTTGCCCAATCTCGCTGGTTCACATTCACAGACTTTGCCAATATCTCTTTAATTTCATGGTTCGACACTTTGACTTGCCCACTGGTTTTGGGGGTGATAAGGTGTGGCTACCTTGTGTTGCTTCACCCCATATTTTGCTAGAGCAGCCCCGAACAACTTATTGCAAAAATGTGAACCTCCATCACTTATGATTGTGCGAGGGGTGCCAAACCAAGCAAAGATGTTTCTTTTTAGAAAAGCCACCACACTTCTCCCTTCGTTATCGGCCAAAGCAACCGTCTTTACCCACTTTGAAACATAATCCACCGCTACCAAGATGTAACGGTTCCCATAACAGCTGTCAAAAGGGCCCATGAAATCTATTCCCCATACATCGAACAACTCAACCTCCAAAATAATGGACATGGGCAACTCTTGTCGGCGAGAGATTGCTCTTCTTCGTTGGCATTGATCACAGAACTTGGAAAATTCATATGAATCTTTCTGGATTGTTGGCCAATAATAACCACACTGTAAGATTTTTCGGGCGGTTCGATTACCCGCATGATGTCCTCCAACTGGGGACGAATGACAAGCTTGCAAGATGCTTGTCATTTCCACTTCCGGTACACATCTCCTCACTATGTTGTCAGCACAAAACTGGAATAAATACGGCTCATCCTAGAAAAACTTACTTGCATCATGGAGAAATTTCTTTTTCTGGTGGAAGTTCAAATTTTCTGGGATCATGTCACTCACCACATAATTTGCGAAATCAGCGTACCAAGGCACCATATCAAGTGACGCGGCCATCACCTGCTCATCCGGGAATGCATCATCAATCTCTGGTTCATCTACTACGTTCTCTTCCCTCTCGAGCCTGGACAGATGATCTGCTACCTGGTTTTCACACCCTTTCCGATCTTTGACTTCAAAGTCAAATTCCTGTAACAATAGCACCCATAGGATTAGTTGAGGTTTTGCATCCTTTTTGGTCATTAAATACCTCAAGGTTGCATGATCTGTGTGCACCACCACTTTTGTACCAAGTAAGTACGCTCTGAATTTCTCAAAAGCGTATACAACAGCCAGCAGCTCATATTCTGTCACTGTGTAGTTCTTTTGCGCTCCATTCAATGCTTTACTAGCATAATAAATGGGGTGAAAAAGTTTATCTCGCTTCTGTCCCAGAACAGCTCCAAGTGCAACACCACTTGCATCGCACATTACTTCGAACGGTTTGGACCAATCCGGGGCAATTATAATAGGAGCATCCACTAACTTTTCTTTCAGGCACTCAAACGCCCTCAAACACTCAGCATCAAATACAAACTTAGTCTCCTTTTCAAGCAACCTGCACAATGGGGTAGCAACCTTAGAGAAATCTTTAATGAATCTTTGGTAGAAACCGGCATGACCAAGAAAGCTCCTCACACCCTTTACTGAAATGGGTGGAGGTAGTTTCTCGATGACTTCTATCTTGGCTCTATCCACCTCTAGACCTCTTATAGATATTTTGTGCCCTAATACAATGCCTTCTTTCACCATGAAATGGCATTTCTCCCAATTCAGCACGAGGTTTGACTCTTCACACCTTTGCAATGCTTGACCCATATTAGTCAAGCAATCATCAAATGCATCACCCACTACCGAAAAGTCATCCATGAAGACTCCCAATGTGTTCTCCACCATATCAAAAAAGATAGACATCATGCATCTTTGGAATGTTGCAGGAGCATTGCAAAGACAAAAGGGCATGCGTCTAAACGCAAACGTACCGTAGGGACAGGTGAAAGTGGTTTTCTCCTGATCTTCCGGGGCAATAGATATTTGGTTGTACCCCGAATATCCATCTAAAAAGATATACCAACCCCTGCCAGCTAATCTATCCAGCATCTGATCCATAAAGGGCATGGAGAAATGATCACGGAGAGTCCAGGAGTTTAGCTTCCGGTAATCCATACAGACTCGCCACCCCGTGACAGGTCTTAATGGAATCAGCTCATTTTTGTCATTTGCTACCACAGTCATTCCTCCCTTCTTAGGAACACATTGCACTGGGATTACCCATTTGCTATCAGAAATTGGGTAAACCACTCCAGCATCGAGCCATTTGATGATCTCTTTCTTCACCACCTATTGCATTGGCTGATTCAGTCTCCGCTGGTGCTCGGTGGTGGGAGTGCAATTTTCTTCTAACTATATCTTATGAGTACAAATACCTGGTGGGATGCCAATAATATCTGCAATAGTCCAGCCGATTTCTCTCTTGTGTCTCCTCAGTGTGGATAGTAAAGCTTCAACTTGAGATTGTACAATGTCTGTCGCAATGATTATAGGTAAGGTATCTTTGTCACCTAAAAATGCATACTTCAGATGGCCTGGCAACTCTTTCAACTCTAATACCAGCGCTTCCTCAATAGAAGGCTTTGCAGGAGGTGTCGGTCTGTTCTTTAAATCGAGGTCTAATTTCTTTGGGGCGTAACAATATGACCCCATTCCAACCACAGCATTTATAATTTCTTCATAATCTTCGATGTCATCATCATCGAAGTTCATCATGACTGCTGCTAATGTCTCTACAGCGAGTCTCTCTTCAACAGAAACAATCACATCAGATTTGGCAACAACATCAATAACTGAGACGAGATTCATGTCCCTCGGTTGCCTCATTGACTTGCACACATTAAACTTCACTACTTCATCGTTACACCTGAAGGTCAACTCGTTGCTCTCCATATCTACTAATACTCTTCCGGTTGCCAAGAAGGGTCGTCCCAAAATAATAGGGACTTCAAAGTTCACTTCGCAGTCCAAAATCATGAAGTCTGCCGGAAATATGAACTTCCCCACCTTCACAAGCACATCATACAAAATACCCACCAGGCGTTTAACTGATCTATCAGCCATCAACAGTCTTATAGTTGTCGATTTGGGAGCTCCTAAGCCCACCTGCCGGTAGATGGCTAACGGTATCAAGTTTATGCTAGCCCCCAAGTCACAAAGAGTTTTTGCAAAGTTAAACTCCCCTATGGTGCAAGGAATAGTGAACGCACCTGAGTCTTCTCGCTTTTGGACTAGCGACCTTGATGAAATGGCGCTACAATGGTGGAGGTTGTCTTCCGGTTCAAAACTTACCGACCTCTTCTTTGTGATCAAGTCCTTCATGAACTTGGCATAACTGGGCATTTGTTCGAGCGCATCTACCAGAGGAATGTTCACTGATATCTGCTTGAGCATGGTCATGAAATTTAGGAACTTGCTATCTTCCACTTTCTTCTTCAACCGTTGTGGGAAAGGAGGCGGTGGCTGAGGCATCATAGTTGGAAGTTTTTCAACTTCCTTGCTTTTATCCGTGAGCACTTGAGTAGCATCCTCTACCTCAATGGGTTTTTCAAAAGATACTCTCACACCCTCATCGACCATATTTTCAGCATCTACTAACTCATCTTCCTCAGCATCATTACCTTTCTGAGTCTGAATTACCGGATGTGATTCCGATAATGTCTTACCGCTTCTGGTGGTGATTGCCATACAATTTCCGTCGTTTCTCAGGTTTTGAATGGTGTCACTCGGCAATGTCCCAGCTTTCTTTTGATTTAGGGACGCCGAGACTTGACTCATTTATTGCTGTAGCTCCTTGATTGAGGTGGAATGAAAATTCACTAACTGACTCATTGATGATAATTCAGATTTCATTTCCTTGACTCCGGAGTCAGTAGATTCCACCTTCAACAACATCTTTGCCATCATATTCTCTAACTTGGACGTCCCTGTCTTGTTGCTAGCTCTTTCCCTATTACCAGGTGGTACATACAACCCACCTCCATCAGTTTTATTCTTCCAGTTCCCCTGATCACGGTCTCTGTAGCCAGCTTTTTCATAGTAGTTGTCCTTCTGATAGTTCCGACCTTGGTTTCCCTGACCATTGGCCTGGAAATCACCCAAATCATTTGCCTCCTCCTCAGATTCAAACTCTGCTGCTCTACCTTGGGAACCCACAGTTTTCACTTTCTCTCTACCTCCTGACAGCAAATGTTTTGTCAGTAGGTCCATTTGCGTTTTCAGATGGGCCATATCTTGGTCCCGCTCTTCCTCTTTCCTGCGCTGTTCCGCTGACATACCGACTGCATAAGTGCTAGAAGCCACCTCCGTATCCCGTGTATGCCAGGCCCTGTTGGTTTTAGTGAGCCGGTCCAAAATAGTTGTGGCATCGATAAAGGTAAGCCCCATAAACGCTCAACCTGCTGCATTATCCAGTGTCGGCTTTGTAGCCGAATTCAGTGCCCTATAGAATGTTTGCATTAGGAAATTTTTTGTCAACTGATGGTTCGGGCATTGTGTCAGCTTCTTCTTGAACCGCAATCATGTCTCATGTAAAGCCTCATGAGGTTGTTTTCTGAAATTGCTAATTTCATCCCTCAACTGTATCATCCTAGAGGGAGGAAAGAACCTTTCAACTCTCCCCAGGTTGTGATAGAGTCGGGGGTTAGCTCTGTCAACCATAACGCTGCCTCATCAGACAGAGACAATGGAAACAACCTGAGTCTGATCGCGGTCTGACTTACTCCAGGCAATTCGAACGACTTGCAGATACCCACAAAATTCATCAGGTGTCAGTTTGGATCATCACCAGCCATACCACGAAACAATCCCTTTAAGTTCAACAGCTGGAGCATTGTGCTAGTAATGTTGAACTTGGCCCCGGGCGCTAGCAAAGGAAGAACAATGGCGCCCATAGCACCAACTTTATCTAATGCAATATCATCCTCTATATCCTCAACATTCAACTGATGCTGATCCTGTTGAGCTTGCTGTTCTGCAACGAGCCTTGCTGCCTCTTGTTGTTGTACATTCATGGTTTGCCTTAGCGTTCTTAAGAGCTCGGGGTCGTAGGGTAATATTGGTTCACCGAGCGTCAGGTACTTGGTATCATCTAAACGTTTCTCAACCAAATAGACGAATTTCCTTTTCAATTCTCTCAAACTTGAAAAGGTGAACTTTCTTATTTCAATCCTAAACATCGAGTAGATTAATCTAGTTACAGCATTAATCATAAGACGAGAGTTGGTAGTCTCGAATCCTCGTAGTTAATCAAATTTCCCGGTTTTAATCTCTTTGTTCAAGCAAATCAAACCTAGGTATGTTCTAATATTTGCAACCATTAGAAAACGTATATAACGAATGATTAACCACGTGACAAAATATAAATTTAACCCCACGCTACCCGGAATCTACATTGTGACTCTTGCCATGAATCCCACAATCCTAGTTGTGGGGAGTTTAGCCACTCATGCTAGCAAAGCGAAGTAAGGAAATCATAGTATTCATATGAGAAGAAAGAATTCTTACAATAGGAAATTACTACTTTACTTTGAACTTCGTAAAATCTGAGCACCAATGGTGAAAATCCCAAGAACAATGGAAAGAGAGGAAGAAAACGTGTTTGTGTCGTGTTTTCCTCTCTAAAACTCATCCAAAAGTTTGCACAAAATATTAGTTAATGAATAATATAAAATAACCCTAACACTGGGTATTTATAGCAATCCAGGAAATAAAGTCCAAAAATAGAATTTTCAGAGTCCCGCTTCGCGTTGACGGGTCGCTTGATGGACCGTCACACATGAGACTGGCCGTCACTCTAAGTCATCTCCACTATCCAGTGCATGCTATCCTTTAGCTCTAACTTGACGGCTTGGCTGACGGGCAGTCACGGGCGTGACGGGCTGTCACGCCAACCGTCGCCACTATCCAGTGCATGCTCTCCTTGAGCTCTAACTTGACGGCTTGGCTGACGGTCAGTCACGGGTGTGATGGGCCGTCACACCAACCATCACTGCTATCCAGTGCCTCCTTTAGCTGCTGCCAGGTTTGGTGGCTCCCCTGACGGTCAGTCACCTGTGTGACGAGCCGTCAGGCCCTCCGTCAAGCCTAACCCTTGTTACTTAGCTTTGAGTATTTTTCATTCCTTTTTATCCTTGTCTCCATTTCCTGCAAATACAACATAAAAACATCAAAAACCACAAAAGTTGCTTGAAAACTCGCGAGTATTCTTAGTTAAAGGCGTCAAATGTGTCGTAGAATCCCGGCACATCATATGTCCCTCCGATTCTATTCCATCAGTTCCTCTCATGATTCTAGCATGCATCCATGTCTTACGAAGTTAGTTTATTATGTTTTCAAGTTGAAAAGTTCAGTTTTTATGTTTACTCTTTGATTTCCATGTTTTGTTGATGGTTGGGCTGTTTTCTCTTCAGTTTTCGCTTGTTTAGTCTTCATTCGAGGATGAATGATCCCAAGGGGGAGATATTGTAATACCCCGGAAATCAAACCAGCTATCTAAGTTAAAATCTCAGAAAAATTCCATGTTTCAGGAATGACGGGTCCAAAACATGGACCGTGGTTCGAACCACGGGTCGTGAAATGGAACCATGATTCCTGTTTAGTTGGTTCAGCCTCTGGTCTGGAACCACGAGCGGTTTCTATGAACCGTGGTTCAAACCATGGTTCCGTCCTGTCCACTCATGGAACACAGATCAGAGGGATCGTAAGTCCCCCTGGTTCCATGACTTGGTTTGATGACTCATCTTTTGAATGACGACCAGTCATTTTGAGTCGTGGTTTGACCCAGAGATCAGCTAAGTTCCCAGCAATGACGACTCCCTACGATGACCCATCGTTTGTTCTACGGGTCCATCCTGTTGACCCATAGAAATGTTCCTGCAGACTGTCTTGTCGACCAGGTTCCACGAGTTGGAACCACGAGTCGTGGTTCAAACGACGGCCCGTGGAACCAACCCGTAGAACATGAAGCCGACCCATTTTCCATATTTTTCTAAATTAAATTCCAGGGGTATTTTAGTCATTACCTACCCTTTTAACTCCTGAGTGAGGTTGTTTTTACTATTTCAAGAAGGGTTTTCACCCTTATTATCCTAAGTATCTTCTAAATCCTTCATTCACCTCCCAAAAAGGGAAAGGATTCTCTCAAGCTCAAGGTCTCAAGCTTCATGTTCAAGTCTCCTAAATCTTTCCAATTCAAGTGGGTTAGCTCCAATCAAGGTATGTGAGTATTCAACAATGGGTTCCTTTCACCCTTGTGCCCAAAACCCCCAATCCTTACTTTGATTTATGAACTTATGAAATTAGGGTTTTGACCTAAATTGGGGGAAAACTTATGAAATCGGTTTCTATGCATCAATTCATGGTTTCTTATGGTTTATCTATGATTTTAATTAGATTCTTTAATTGGTCTCAAAATCCCATATATTAAAGTTGAATTCTAGCATGAATCCATTAAATTGTATGATTTCAAGTAAAAATTTACATGTTTAGATAACATGTCCTTATGTATTTATGAAATTGCATGCCTAATTCTTCAAGTATGATTTAAGAAAGAAAAGTATGTTTGAATTATGGCTATGCTAAGCTTCATAAACTTATGATATGAGAATTGCATGATGCCAGATGTGTTTTCATGCTTTTCATATAAGATTTGGCATGAGATGGTGCCACTATAAAATTATGAGCTATATGTATATGTTTTGGGAGTAGTATTTAGCACCGAGCGACGAGGGTTCTATTACCCAAGTTCATAAACTACATTGCCAGCGTAGGTTATGAAATGAAGTGCCCTATGGGCTTATGAGAGTGGATCCACATCTTGAGAATGGTGTCATGTGTCTTAGCGGGCATTACGGCAGCTTTGCCAACTAGGGTTATATAGTTGGGGATGGTGACTTGTTCCTTGGCAAGTTCAAATAAGCTTTGCTAACTAGGGTTATATAGTTAAATTCCATGTAGCTCACATGGTCTAATGTCGGTTATAAGAAACTCTCGTATGAATGATTTCCAGTTTTCTAAGCTTTTGATATCTTATGTTGAGGTTTTGACTACGAACTCATGTTTATTACTCAAATTATGATATGTACTTATGACTTCTTCGATTATGCATGAACTCAGTTTTCAGTTATGTTTGAAGCATGTTTTCATATTATTTACGCATATCCCGCATACTCAGTACATCCTATCGTACTGACGCATATATTGCGCTGCATCCTTTGATGATGCAGATTCAGGTGTACCTCCTCAGATTCGTGGCTAGAGTTTCCCGGCCACTCCCAGACAGCTGTTGGTGAGTCCTCTTAGGTCGAGGACTAGTTATGTTTCTAGCTTTGTTAGCTTTTCATTTCCGTATTTCGAGTTAGCTAGGGTCTTATCCTAGCAACTCTTTATGTCATGAGTAGAGGCTTTTCAGACATAGACAGTATTTGAGTCCTCTTACGGATCTTGTATTCCTATTTGACTTGATTCTAAATGTATGTTATTCCGACTTTATCTATTATGCTTCCGCTTATCTTTTGTTATGCTTGAGAATGCTATGACCAAGGGTTAGCTTGGGATCCTTGTGGTCCTAAGTCCTGTGTTACATCTAAGGGGTGACCTCGAGGCGTGACCTCGGGGCGTGATAGGACAAATACAAACACTCACACTCACAAGGAAGTTCAAGTGCACACATGTCGAGCCATAGGCTTGCCCTTCATGTAGATCGCCACTAATGTAGGATAGCCAAGCTCGGAATCACCAAGGACTTACGGGTTACGATGGCTAGGGCTAAGGTTAGGATATCATTTGGTTCAAGTGACTATACCTCCCTAATGCTCTTTGTTCTCATTTCGAACACCGCTCACATTTTTCAATTTTCAACTTCACCTTATTTCTCCCTCACACGACCCAAGATTTCTCTTTTTCAACTCATGATCATTCACACCTTATATCACCTTCACTTGGTAGCACCAATTTTTGCTTTTCAATTTGCTCGTTGATCTTTTGGAAAAATGTTCAATTTTTGAAGTAAGGTGCTACCTTGCACTTGAAGTGCATTTATTTTCTTCTCCTCATTTGATCACATGCACCCCCAAACTTAGACATTTGCCTATGTTATTTTTTGCTTCTCCCCCCAAACTTAGGCTTTTAGCCTACATTTCATTTTCAACCAATTAGGGAGGATGGGTTCCAAGATGGAGGTTCCAAAAAGGTCAAGGTGTTGACAAGGTGCCAAAGAGCGGTCACAAGCTCAAAGGGGTTCACTAGGATTTGATGTCATTGGGAAGTCATTTGGGTGAAGTGGCTATCAAAAATGGCCTAAGGTCATCTTCTAAGCTTGGTAACACCTAGAATTTTGCCTTGAATCACATTCGAGCAAGTTTTAGATGACACACATGCACAAGAATTATTCAACTAAACCTCACCACACATGGCATGCGAATCATTCAGGAAGGATCAATTTTTAACTTCCTAAACAAGAACAAAGATGAGCTATTCTACATTATCACCACTAATGAGTCAAGAGTCACAAAAGATTAAAAGAGTTGCCACAAAATCACTCCATGCATTTTTCACAAAAGTTTTTGGAAGGGTATGCCTATTTCACTTAGCATGCAAGACTACTTCATTGGTACCAAACAAGTCAATTTGCAACCAAAACCTCAAAAGATGACGATTTGCCCTTAAGAATGTCGTCACTCAGTCTATCATTGGGCCAATTCATCTATCTAAATCGGCATGGCTACACAAGGTGGATCAAAGTACATATGACATTTTCCCGGCACATGTGATTCACATGTAACAAAGTGTGTGTCACACGTGCAACGCACAGGCCAAACAGTGGGCCTGTGCAAAGCTCGTACGGTTCGCACATCGTCACTTACAGAACAATTATCCCCTAGCAAGTTCCATCTAGCCTAATGGGTACTCAGACTTCCCCTGTCCCACAACAACCATATCTCAACTACAAAATAACAAAAGAAACTAAAAACTAAATCATCAACTTCTTTCACACAACATCAAAACCCGACGAGGGTGCAAATCCACAAGGTACACCCGATAAGGGCGCAAAACATATATAGACAAACAAACAAAACAAGCCTGGCAAGGGCACAATAATATCCAAAAAAACAACAAAACAAGCCCGATGAGGGCATAATAATATCCATAAGTAAATCAAGCTAAACTAGAAAGATAGAGCGCGGATCATACGCCACCCCCAACTAAGATAGGGCAGTGCCCTCACTACATCAAAGTAAAGAATAAGTTTGAGGGCGCTCCCTGAGGTGCATCAATCTGAACTGTAAGAAGAGGGAAACTCAAGTCTCTCCTCATCCTTATCATCATCATCCTCTTCAGCTTCCCCCGATCTGCAAAAAGACTTCAATCTATCTATCATCTTGTTTAAGAACTTGCTCTTCTTCTTCTCGTGCTCGCTCAACTTCTTTTGCCGCTTTTCCACTTTTCCTTGTCTGTGGATTATGTGCTCTAAGCATGAATTCATTGCACTCAAATGCCCATTAATCAATTTCTGCTCATTGGCCACTTTGGCCAAGGATGGGGGGGACTCAGTACATGCTGGTGTGTTGGCTCTAACTGAACCCGAAGAGAATCCGGCCAACAACTGATGAACATGTGCATCCAATCCCTGAATCTGGCTAGATAGATGGTTCATGATATAGGGCCCAGACTGTAGAGATATCACAGACTGGATGATCCAGATGCAACAGTGGAAGGACCCGCATGCTCAGTCGAAGACTCTGGAAACTGTCTGAAGGATGGAGAAGCTACATCAATCTTTCTCTTTTTCTACTTTGCTTCTGGGGCCCTCTTCAACAATGGGTGTATCATAGTCGCTGGCTTCTTCTCACATCAGTAGGGTCTTTCAACACCCCAGCATCATAGCATAACTGAGTCACTAATGAAGGAAAGAAAAGGCTTTTAGACCTTCCACTAGCGACCTCAGCCATCTGATCCACAATATGGACCCCAAAATCAAATCTATGCCATCAATGAGGGCTGTCACCATCAATTCTCGATCAGGGGTCACATCTGTGTCATGAGTGGATGGCATGATCCTCGCACAGATAATGGAAAGCCAAGTCTTGCCTTCTGCAGTAAACTCGTGTAAATCAACCCCTTTCTGTGAAGTTAACCAATTCGGGGTCACCCCATCATTCAACTTGTCTACCAATCACTGGTGCCCTTCGGCTTTAGCTTTTGCAATGTAGACCTCATTGTCAGCATCCGGGAGGTTGTATAAGGCATTGATGATCTCGGGGATGAAGCTCATTTGGACTAACGGTAGTGACTAGAGCGTCATTAAAATCAGTGATCAAAGCATTAGCGTAGAACTTAGTGACCACTTTGTGGTTACCCACTGTAGGTGGAGGAGCAAAACATATCCAACCCCGCTCCACCAACCTCTTGTAGAATTCCGGCATCTTCTTCTCAACTTTATCCATATTGATTCCTTTATCCCTAACAAAGGGTTTGGACAATAGCTCATTATACCGGCGTTCACATGATGCCGATAGGAACCTATCATGATCATAGCTCTCCTCTATTTCCACATCTGGAGCATTTTCAACTTCATTGTCACTACCGTTGGAGGCCATCCTTTTGATCAAAGTACCTACAAAACACATCATTATGTTAAAAGTTCTTAGGGACACTTAAAACAATGTATTATGAAGTACTTCGGCAAAAGAAATAGCGGAATGAAGTTCTAAGGCGGGTTGTGCGATGCCACTATTTTGAAACTGCCAGGCAATCCTTCTTCGCGTTCGCGGCCAGCTGGCTACGTTCGCGAAGAAGGAATTATTTTTCAGAATTTTTAGCCTTTGCGAACGCGGCCAGGTGCTCGCGAATGCGAAGGTTATCATGATGCCTGGAATAATGCCTCTTTGAGGCATTTTCTCAAACACATGGGAGGCAAGCAGTGTTTGCTTGGTCTCCCAAGGTTTTAGAACCAATAAAAACACCACTTTTTAGTCCCACCATTTAGGACATAGCCTCAACCAATTTCACCCAACAATTTAACACTTAAGAATTAAAGCAAGAGGAGACCAACTAAGAATTGTCATTACCCATTTTCTCCATGTCAAGTTGAGGAAGAAAGGAATTCATTACCCAATTCAAAGGGGGTGGAGAACATACCTGAAGGATTGCACTTGGGAAGCAATTGATGGAAGAACTTGATGATGTTATTGTGTGCCAAAAGGGAGAGGAGTATTTATGCTTTGAGAATGAACCATTTGAGGCATCTGATTTCTTTAAACATTTTTCAAAACTTTACCTGAACTGTCTGGAAGCTTCATTCGCGATCGGCCCGCCGCGTTCGCGAAGGCTTGACATTTACCTGGCCATCGCATTCGCGGCTGGTTCGCCGCATTCGCGAAGGACTGTAGCAAGGCTGGTCTTCGCGTTCGCGGCCAGTCTTCCGCGTTCGCAAAGAAGACTGGTCTGACCAAAATTTCACTTTTTCTTGAGCATTCTGCCCGCGATGTGTGATGCCTTGTGCAACGGGCACTTTGTGAGGTGTGAAATACACAACGTTCACATATGCCAGTGTTTTTGAGCAGTTCACTGGTTGCTTGTGCGATGGCATGTGAGACGGGAACCCTTCCAGGTGCGAAAGGCACATTTTTCAGAGGTATTTTTGGTGCTTCTCAACACTTGGTTCCTCTTCTCATTCCCTTGGGCACCTAAAACACACCAAAAAGAAACAAAAAGTGAAGTAAAGCATAAAAACGATGGGTTGGCTCCCATCAAGCGCACAATTTAACATCACGGCGCGACGCCGACTACCTCACCCTCGATATTTCCACTTGGAAGATTTGAACCTTCGAACCAAACATGAATCGAATTTCCGATGGCACTCCTGGGGTGAAGGTTTTAGCATGAGAAGGCCATTCTCTTGATTTCGCAATCCATACTTTTTGGCCTTCAAGTGAGGAAGGACGCTTTGACTTCGTTCCACGACAAACTCAAAACCGGATAGACCTTCATCCACCCTCCTTCCAAGTTCTTCCAAAAGCTTGATTACTCTGACTTTCGTCCATTGAATTAAACATAAGGTCGAACAAAGGTTGAAGTGGGATTTGGGCGTCTCCACCTTCAAGTTCGCCTCATTCATAACACCCTCACTATGAGATGCCATGGCATCTTTCAACAAAATGACAATAAACAAAACAAAAACAACTATTCACAAAAATTGAACTAGAGTAAGTAAACTTAAATCCTATACTAACTCAATACGCCAAATTATTCCCCGGTAACGGCCCCATTTTTTATAAATGCTCAAATCGTGCTCTCCAATTAAGGAGGTCACGACGATCACGTAGTCAAAACAAAATTTAAAATTCCCAACGGGTGTTGGGGTCGAACCCAAGGGAACAATGCAGTCGCGATCGAGCTAGTAAAGAATAAAAGCAACTTATTGAAGTTCAAATAACAAAAAGGGGAAAAGATATCTAAAGGGGGGTTTTAACTACAACTAAAAGATAAAGAAAACAAATAAAAGATAGGTGATCAATGGATTTCCTTGCTTTCGTCAAGCAAGGACAACAAGGGGGATATAGGCTTGGGAATTCAAATTCACAAGACTTGCACCCGGTTGACACCTAGGTAGTCTTTGCTATAGGTATGCCTAACTGTCTCTCGACCAATCAAGCATATATCTCACGTATTTTCTCTCGAACTAACACGATTAAGCAATAAACCAGCCAAATAACTTGGGGAGGTCATCCTATCTCTAGCTCAGACCCTTAAATGGGAGAATCCGTGATTGGAGCTATCTCTAGCCTCCAATCTAGATGGATACCCAAGTTCCCACTATTGAATCTTCCCGAATTTAGGGAAATTCTCTCTCGAGCAATAACCTAAATCAGAAAACTAAGTCAATGTTTGCAACGATTGACCATAAATTCTAGCAATTCAAGATTCAAGAGACTCAAATAATCAAACAAGAACAAATCTAGATTTAGAATAAAAAAACCCAACAAGTATTATCACTAATACAAACCCAAAATCTCAAGAAAACAATCACACCAAATAAATAGCAATTAAGAACAAGAGTTGAAGAATGGAATCCAAAGATTTTACAATACAAAGCATCCAAATCTTCACTCCAATGGTGGTGGTTGATGAACCTTGCTCCCAAGCTTGCTCAAAAGTTGTGAAAATAGCCAAAGATATGTTTCAAGACGGCTTAGGAGTGTTTTATGTGAATTGGGGTTTTTCCAGATATGAAATTCCAAAACTGCCCAGCTGCTCCGCTTTCCTTCTTTGCCTACGCGAAAGGTCGGCTGCGTACGCAAAATGTCTTTATCTGGTTGACCTTTGCGTACGCGATCAAGGGGTCGCATTCGCGAAGCATTGCCTCAGTAGTCCTTCACGTTCGCGGCTTGGACCCCGCGTTCATGAAGGTAAGTACTGCTGACAGCTACTTTCTTCTCCAAATAGCTTCCTTTTGACTTGTTTTCATCCAAATTCCTCCCGAACACTTCTAAAACACAAACACCGGTAAAATAGAAGTAATCTGTGTCAATTGCATTTTTTTCCATTTATTCTTAGCAAAAGCATAATCTTAAAGGTTAAATAAGTAGGTAGAATACCGACTTATCAAAAGGCAAAACAGTGAGCTCGGTCATCAATCCGGGCAACTTCTTCGGCCGGCTGCGCCACACCCCTGCCCGCGTCGCCATTCTCTCTGTCTCTTCGACCTCTTTGAAAGTTACCTCGCCCACCCTATAGAGGACCTATAGCATAGACACCTCTACCTGCTGGTACCACAACCTTAGACTGCTGCTGAGCCTGGTGACCTGTCTGTCTGTGAGGGCATTCCCTCTTAAAATGGCCCATATCACCACAATGAAAACAACTGCGATCAAGTGTAAGCCAGCTAGTAAATGTGTGAGAATCTCTCTGGCCTCTAGGAGCTGAAAACTATTGATTAGCTCCCGAACGACCATCTGTAGCAGATGGCAGAGCTTACTGAATAAGACGGGTAGAGTACACCTGTTGATTGTGTCCCCTGGAGTATGAACCACTATAATTCTCATCATTACGAGGCTTCTTGGCTAACACTTTACCCTCCCCGACCTGCTTGACTCCTTCTAACTTCTTAACATAGTCTGTGACCTCATTGAAGCCCTTCCCTGCTGAAGTCATGTGCACCGATAACACCTGTAAATCCGTATTCAAACTCTTCACAAATAATCAAATCCGCTCCTTCTCAGAACCCAACAACTGTATACCAAAATAAGACAAGGCATGAAACTTAGCCTCATAAGAAGAGACCGACATGTTACCCTATTCTAGAGCCAGGAACTCATCCTTTTTGCGATCTCTAAAAGTATGAGGCACGTATTTCTCCAAGAAGAGAGAGTGAAACTACTCCCAAGTCAATGGGGTCAAAATAGATGACTGACATTCCACATGATACCTCCACCACTGCTTAGCATCACCCTGCAGCTGAAAGGTGAAAAACTCAACCCCATGTTGTTGCACAATGCCCAGCTTGTGCAGCCTCTCATAACAGTCCAATATGAACTCATAAGCATCTTTCTTTTTAGTACCCTGAAACGTAGGATGTTTCATCTTAAGAACTTGGTCAGCATCTCATGCTCATTCCCTGTCATGACCGGACCTTACATTGGTCTGAAAAAGTCGTATGTGCCCGACGCCAAATCTAGGAGCTGTAGTAGCCGTTGGCTGAGTACCTGGAACCTGATTTGCAGTCTCCGTGGGGTTGGCTCCAGCACCAACCAGCCCACTCAGGAAGGACCACACTTGCTGAAATGTTGCGAGTGTAATAGGGGGAAGGTTTGCACCTCCAGCTGGTGCTACCTCTGCCTGCTCTACACCTTCCTCAACAGCAACCTCGACCTCCTCTTCAACCTGATCCTGGGGTGGGGGAGGGGTCGCCTCACATGCTCCTGCAGCCGCTTGAGTTCCATCCCTGGCAGGTTTTTCCCTCCTCGGCCCCTGCCCCTTCCTCTACCTCTGACAGTCGGGGCCGCTGCTCTCGCTTTGTTGTTTCTTGTATTAACCATCTGCGGACAGAAGAGAGAACGAAGTCAGATACCAATTTGTATCACCAGATACCAATTGGAATCAAGTTATAGCACAATGGGAGAAAGAAGAGATAGTTCCTAAACTCCTATAGCCTCTCGAAGAAAAGTACGGACGTCTCTACACCCTTCCGCAAGACTCTACTAGACCTGTTTTGGTACGATGAGATCAACGAACCTAGGACTCTGATCCCATCTTTGCCATGACCCAGACCGCTATGAGTGGCACCCACCCAATACCCCCAGGTGAGCGAACCAAATTTGACCCAACACTTAATCAACCTAGCAGCTTAAAACCAAAGCATAAAATAAACTAGCAATAAAATCACAAATACTATTTCATAAAACTGTGGAAACGTCTTCCCTAGAAACTGAAAGTCATCGTACCAAAACATTCTACCAAATTATCTAGAAAATACGGGGATTCAACCCCAAATAAGCAAGAGTTTAAGACCAAAACAAGTGGGCTATAACTAAATAGGAAGAAACCAAGGTAGCTCGATCGAAACAGCTCACCCTTGATGTCTGAAAGTGTTGGGACTAAAGGTGAGATTGTGTGTCAGCCTCCGGAATATTGCATGTACTCACAAAAATAAATGCAAGTGCAGAATCAGTACACAACCACTGTGTACTGGTAGGATCATCAACCAATTTCAAATAAACAGTAACTAAAGCCAAGTAAAGCACATGAATCATGTGAACAAGCCAACAGATATCTCTAGACCACAAGTCTCCTCCTAGCTTATCCCCACATGTAATCCACTTCACACCCATTGAAAACATTCAATGACAACATAATAAACATTCCTTTTTACTTAGCCAAGACCCACCCTGGGATCCCCCTAACAACACCTAAGTGTTAAACATACAACCCGATCTACACCAAGAATAACTCATAATCAAATATAATAATAATCCGGCCTCTCAAGGACCATATGCAATATCACAATTCAGCAACACAACCCGGTCCACTCATGGAACCATCGCAAGAATGCACAATGCAATAAAATAAACCCGTACCAGATGTGGTACTCGAGCCAATCAGTTAGTATCCCATACCAGGCGTGGTACCTGAACCAACTATTTGTTATCCCGTACCAGGCGTGATACCTGAGCCAACCATTAGTATTCCATACTAGGCGTAGTACCCGAGATAACTGAATGTCACACAGAATCCACATTCACAAACAATGAACAATCAACACTTGTAAACCCACAAGCAATAACACCTATTTTATTTCACAAGACTGATAACATGACACTTGGACTTTCCTAAATTATTCCCTAAGCATGCAACTCATACAATACTTAAGCAAAAGTACACGAACATACAATGCATACAGGAATCAATAACCATCACCTACCTCGAAATATTCCAAGCTCTACTCAATTGGAGCTTTCCCATTTCCCGAAGTTCTTGTCGGTTCTTGGTCTAAAACAACACACAATAACTAAAATCAATCCTTATGGCTTAATCGTTACCCGGATTATGCAAAAATCCCAAACCTCAAGCCAACCATGATCATCCCACCATTTTTTCTGAGCTTTCCCACTATTAATTCATCTATTCCTACCATTTTTATAGATACATTTAGAGAATTAAGATCACATAATCGTAATCTAATGAAATCATCAACACCCAATAACTTGTACACCTTAGAATCCCCTATTTCCTCGGATTCTACAATCCTAGGTCATTCCAAACCTTTACCCAAGTCCACCCCTAGTAATTCTATAGCGTAGGAAAGATAGTACTACCTTTAGGACGAAAATTGGTGGAAAACTGATGAAAATCGCCCAAAATTGCCTTGCCCTTCTCCCAAAATGTGTTGAGGAAAACTGACTATTTTTGGGGAAGTTTCTGTATTAAATCCCATCATGCTCCGATATAGCGGTCCACTCCTCTATAGCGGTATCGCCGTAGCATAATCGACCATTATAGCAGAGGCTGACCGATGTTGACTTCCGATGTAGCGGTATTTTCTCCGCTACGGAGGAGGTCGCTATGGAGGTGTCTCAATGGTAGTGGTGGTTGACACGGGATAGAAAGTCGTAATGTCCCCTAAATTGTTCTATTTTACAACACACTCATTTTTCTGACGTTCCAGAATAACCCCTTCACGTCAACCTCAATACCGGGAGTTCTACTCACCCCAATTCAATTCCAAAAAGTCCCTTGGACTCTTTTATGTCTTAGATAAACGGAAAACTAGCTCAAAAAAGGATACGTTACCCAATCCTTATCCGAATTGCCCTAGATCATACCTCGCTCTAAAACCGGCCGAGACTAGCCTAGCCCAGAATTTTCAACTCCCAAATCCGAAAGTTTTCTGACTTGAAACTTGGCACAAAAAGTTTACTCGTAATGATGAACCCAGTCATTACATCATTGCACTTTTAAAATAATAGGTACAGTAAAATCAAGGAAAAAGTACTAACCACAGTGTAATACCCCAGAAATTCTAAGTTATGATCCAAATCATTCTTCATATATGGTTAGATCCAAACGGATGAATTTTCTATGAATACAAGTATTAATGTCAATTCTTAAGTTTGGAGTTGTATTAGATATAAATTAGAGTCATAAAGAATGTCTAGCTCAAAGTTGAGTTGAAAGCCTTTCTACCGATTAAGTTTTCATGTAAGTTATAACTAGAGCCAACTTCAAATGACTATATCTCCTGGAATATAAAGATTTAGGTGGCCTAGTACCCACAAAATTAAAGGTATTTGAATTATCATTCCAACGCCACTGACTTCTCATTGATACAAGTCCGGAGTAAGAAGTCAGGGGCATTTTAGTGAAGAACTATCAGCTGTCAAAAGCTGACGGGCTGGACGACGGGCGTGGCTCATTCTGAAGGGCTGGCCGACGCCCGTGGTTCCGACGATGGCCCGTGGTGGAAGCCCATGGGAACCAACTAGTGAGCCCTTTTGTCCCTCTGTAAGGGCCACGGTTGGGTCTGACGGCCCATGGGGGCCACGACAGCTCGTGGGAAGCCCCGTCCGATGACTTTTCTACATTTATTTTAGCATTTAAGTTGCGGGTAGTTTGGTCCTTTTCTTACCTCAAGCTTTTTCCCTTGTCTTTTAAACCCCCAAAGGGGGTTATTCCTCAGAAAAACATCGATCAATCTCTAGAATTATTCTCTAAAAACTCTAAGGCAAGACACATAGGGTTTCAAGCAAGCAAGATCATAGAAGCTCAAGCAAGAAAGTCTCTCAAGGGTTTTCCTTCAGATTTCTTTTCCAATTTTTCATCCCCCAGTTCCAGCCCTAGAAATTCTTTAGTAATCATGTATATGGGTATTCAATAAGAGATTTCTTTCACCCTTATGCCCAAAATTCTCAAGTTTTACTTTGGTTTATGAACTTGTGAAATTAGGGTTCTTACCCAAATTGGGGAAAAGTTATAGATTTTGTTTTAAAGTGTCAATTTATGGTTTCCCATTAATTACCCATGTTTTAATGGGATTCGTTAAGTGTTTTCCAAAAGCCCATGCATAAAGAAGGATTTCTCTAGTATGATTTCATTGCATTGCATGTTTTCAAGTGAAATTTGACATGTTTAGATAACATGGCCTCAGTAATATGAAATTGCATGCCTAATTCTTCAAGTTATGAATTTAGAAAGAAAAGTATGTTTTGGATTATGGCGATGCTAAGTTTTAAGGATTTTGAAGTATGCATTATATGACATTAGATATGTCTCTATGTTTATGAGAGGTTTGGCATCTAGATATGTCTACCTAAGTTATTTGAATTGCATGATATCAGATATACCCTTATGCTTTTCAAACAGATTTGGCATCAGATATGCCCAAGTATAAGATGAATTATAAGTACATTTTGGGAGTAGTATTAAGCACCGAGTTGGATTGGGTGAGCGTACCCCTTGTATATCCCAGAACTATGTGCCACCGTAGGTTCTAAGTCCCCTCAGTTGGGCATCAGATTTAGTGATTATGCCACAGTCATGCCTTTATACCCAGAACCAATGGGGCATATACATCAGATTCCATGTAGCTCACATGGTCTATGTCGGTTAGAGAACCTCCCACAGAAACAGTTTCAAGTTTTTAAGTGCATTGACTCTTTGATTTCATATTTCAGACTTTCTACTATCTCTATGATTCTAAAGGTGTTTTCAGTTTATGATACTATATTGAGTCATTTCATTACAGATTTTACTATCGTTACATGACTTTTAGCATGACTCATGGTTTTCAGCTCAGTTGCACTTTTTCATGATTTAGAGACATAATTCATCCTTTCAGTTTATGGATCCCGAAGTAACAGTTTTACTTATCTTAAAATATCATGATCTCACAGTTACAGCTCAGAAGCATGATTTGCAGCCTCTTCAGTAAAAGAGCTTATGCTCTATAGTTTAACTTATGCATTCTCAGACATCTATGTTTAGCCCAGCTTTCTGTTATGCTTTCAGCATATACATGTTTTCTCATGATTTTAAGTTGGTGCATTATCTCACATGCTCAGTACATTCCATAGTACTGACCGCATACATTCCTTGTGCTGCATTATTTCATGATGTAGGTTTCAGTGCTAGCTCCCAGGATCATGGTCAGACAAATCGCAGCTTCTAGCCAGCAGTTGAGGATGAGTTATCCTTATTCGGGAACTCCAGTCAGGAGTAGTCATATCAGTTTACTTTCAATTTGATATATTGATTAGAGATAGTTGGGGGTCATGTCTCGACTAACTATAGTCAGTATTAATAGAGGCTTCATAGACAGTTAGACAGTCAGTCAGTGAGTTGTATCAGTTTTCAAACACTCTTGTATCTTAGTTATGAAAGTTCATTTTGTTATAATATTTTTAAAGAGCTCAGCATATTTCAGCTTCCGCATTTACTTTCAGTCTATATCTCAGCAGTATGCCAGGCCATGGGTTAGCTTGGGGTCACTTGTGACTCTAAGCACCGTGTCGCGTCTAGGGTATAGGTTTGAGGTGTGACAAACTTGGTATCAGAGCACAGAGTTCAAGTGTCCTAGGGTGTCTATGAAGCCGTGTCTAGTAGAGTATTGCAGAACGGTACGAAAATGTATGTATTTTTCTTCGAGGGGCTACTAGAATTTAGGAAATATTTCCCTTTGTTCATACTCTAGATTGTGTAGTTCGTTAATCCAATTCCTCCAATCATGCCTCATCTTCGAGGTGGTGGAAATAGTAAAGTTTAGATCCCTATCAGTAAGGTGCTCTCAGATAGAGCCATCAGAAAGTTGAGAGACTGCACAAGGGCTATACAGGAGCCCACTAGTGCATAAAGTCTACCAATCCACAAGCATGTACCATGTTTCCATTCGTGCAGGTTTATCCCGTAGTAGAATGTGCTCTCAAAATCTCTTCCAGAATCTTTACTATGAATAGCGCCTTAGCCATAAAGTATGGTTCCCTAAGCGTTTGGGTAGTACAGTCACTCAAGAGTTAGTGTGAATTGAGGTTTTATGAGCCATAAGTAACCAAATGACCCCAGAACTAGATGTATGAATTCAGAAGTATAGTAACTATAAGGTGAGATGGTGATGCTAGTCTTATAGAATTGACCTAGTAGGCTTGACATATATGTATGCAGAGAATTAAGTTGATTAATTTACAAGGAGTATGGTGGTGTAGTTAAGATGTGTATATGACCCCTAGACGAATTAGTAGATTTTGACTAAGTCATGAGATAAAGAAGAGCCTTAAACATTACAAAGATAGATGTGTACCAAGTGTAGTATGTTGTTGCATGATATTTAGGGATCTTATGGTACTATGTGTGACTAGTTTAGAAATTCTCAGGTTGTTGATTTTGGAGGAGGCCTTGTGTATATCATATGGTGTTCTTAAGAAAGCAATTCACGGGAGTATAGATATACGATGTTGAGACCCTTAGTATGGTTTTAGTTCAGTTGTTTTGGGTGGATATTGTAACACCCCAGCATTCAGACCAGCATTTAAAACCCAGCACTCAGAAAGAACTCAGAAAATTTCATCTCTAGTCAAGCCCCATGGGCTGACCAACAAGCGTCGAAGGTCCGATGGCCCATCAGGGTCACCGTGGGAAGAGCCCAGTGGCTCTGTTCAGCCAGCTTTAGCCCGACAGAAGTCCCCACGGGCGTCGAAAGTCTGAAGGGCTGTGGGACAGGCTGTGAGAAACCACCAATGCCCCCCCAGGCATCCTGAACCTCGATGGGCTGTCACCACAGTCGTTGATGGTCCGACAGGCCATGGGGAAGCCCGTGGGAACCCGCTAGAGCCCCATCCTACCCTCCCTAGTCTAGACGGGCAATAACCATGGCCGTTGTGGATGCGACGACCCATGGGAGCCATCATGGGGATTATCCAGAGGACTAGCCCAGCCTACCCTTTTCTAATGCCCGAATCCGATGGGCCATCTCAGATCCGATGCCCGTCGGGTAGCCCGTTCGGTGAAGGAAAAGTCTATAATTTTTTTTTAGTCAGTGGCATTCTAGTATCTTCCCTACTCCTTTAACTCCTACATCCCAAACTCAGAGGGGTGACTTTTGAACTAAGGGGGAGATGACGGAATAAGGAACAAAGTCGAGTCTTGCAACTCAACTAGTATAGAATTCTAGAAAGATCTATGATAGGATATCAATCCATTCTTATTCTAGCGGATTCTCTAGCACTTCAGTCAAGATGACACTATACTCAGACGTATTTGTTCCATATTCATGACTAAGTTCATGCACTCTATACAGCTTCATGTCCATGCTCAACTCCTAAAACAAACAGAAATTGCTTCAGAAAGCAATCCCAGTTTTACTTTATGATTCCATGAATTTCAGCTTTATATTGAGAGACTGATTATATATAATCCCATATCTCACAGTATATTCAGTTCTATGCCCTCAGTCCTCAAGTTATGCCTTAATGGCTAATAGCACCAGGCTAAATCATGTGGATGCTCAGATCAGATCTTTGGAATGACTCGTGCTTATGATTTCCTTGCTCAAAGCTTTATGTACTTACACCTAAACTAGTGATGGGTGGTCATAACATGCATGCTTAGAATAATCCTCTATTCAGGCCTTTTATGCTCAGTATGTGAAGTACTCATGCCCTTTGCACTCATGTCCCTAAGTATCATCTTAAGTGACTAAGTCTCGCTAGGTATGAGTCAAGATTCAGTAATACCCCGTATCCTTGTTAATGATGCTCAGTTCAAATTCATTGTTCATAGACAAGAGTAGGCCTATAGTTGCAGGTCAGGTATCAGACTAGCATTACCATTCTAGGTGTAGCACTTTATGCCTCCAAGTTTGGTTTGAACATAGTGAAACCAAGAAGTTAGGCTCAGACCTCAGTAGTTACATGTTCTAGTTTTACACTTATGGTTCGTGCTTAGCCGCCTCTTCATGATTTTATGAGAGTCCTCATAATAAATCAGTTTAGACCTGCCAGTATCTATTTTCTTAAACAAGGAGGCTTTCCATTCATCTTAATCCACACTAGTAAGTTCAGTTTAGAAGAGAATAGTTTTCTCGTACATTTATTCCTCTCAGTTTTATGTTCCTTTCAGCTAACTATGATTTCTAAGAATGCGTTCATTCTTTATGAGTTTCATCTAAGTCCCTACACTCACTCCAGACCAGTTATCATGTTGGATATCAAGTTTCATGTCCTATCAGTGTTCTTATGCTCTCAGTATGCATACATGCCTCACGAACCTAGCTCGGCTCATGTTTCAGTTAGAAATTAGTTACCATGTCAGTACTCCAGCTTTTAGAACTCAGTCAGTGGGATTGTAGACCTTTCCCCATAACTTCATCCCAGTTAGTCTTCATTCGAGGATGAATGATCCCAAGGGGGAGATATTGTAACACCCCAAAAATTCTAAGCTAAGATCCAAATCGTTCTTCATATATGGTTAGATCCAAATGGATGAATTTTCTATGAATATAAGTATTAATGTCAATTCTTAAGTTTGGAGGTGTATTAGATATGAATTAGAGTCATAAAGAACATCTAGCTCAAAGTTAAGTTGAAAGCCTTTCTACCGATTAAGTTTTCATGTAAGTTCTAACTAGGGTCAACTTCAAATGACCATATCTCCAGGAATATAAAGACTTAGGTAGCCTAGTACACACCAAATTAAAGGTATTTGAATTATATTTCCAACGCCACTGATCGCTTGTTGATACAAGTCCGGAGTAAAATATTATGGGCATTTTAGTGAAGAACTATCAGCTGTCAAAAGCTGACAGGCTGGCCGACGGGCGTGGCTCATTCTGACTGGCTGGCCGACACCCGTGGCTCCCACGATGGTCCGTGGTGGCAGCCTGTGGGAACCAACCAGTGAGCCCTTTTGTCCCCCTGTAAGGGCCACGGTTGGGTCCAATGGCCCATGGGGGCCATAACGGCCCGTGGGAAGCCCCGTACGATGACTTTTCTATATTTTTTTCAGCATTTAAGTTAGGGGTAATTTGGTCCTTTTCTTACCTCAATCTTTTTCCCTTGTATTTTAAATACCCAAAGGGGGTTATTCCTCAGAAAAATATTTATCAATCTCTAGAATTATTCTCTCAAAACTCTAAGACAAGACACCTAGGGTTTCAAGCAAGCAAGATCATAGAAGCTCAAGCAAGAAAGTCTTTCAAGGGTTTTCCTTCAGATTTCTTCTCCAAGATTTCATCCCCCAGTTCCAGCCCTAGAAATTCTTCAGTAATCAGGTATGTCGGTATTCAGTAAGGGATTTCTTTCACCCTTATGCCCATAATTCTCAAGTTTTACTTTGATTTATGAATTTGTGAAATTAGGGTTCTTACCCAAATTGGGGAAATGTTATAGGTTTTGTTTTAAAGTATCAATTTATGGTTTTCCATTAATTACCCATGTTCTAATTGAGATTCATTAAGTGATTTCCAAAAGCCCATGCATAAAGAAGGATTTCTCTAGTATGATTTCATTGCATTGCATGTTTTCAAGTGAAATTTGACATGTTTAGATAACATGGCCTCAGTATTATGAAATTGCATGCTTAATTCATCAAGTTATGAATTTAGAAAGAAAAGTTTGTTTTGGATTATGGCGATGCTAAGTTTTAAGGATTTTGAAGTATGCAATATATGACATTAGATATGTCTTTATGTTTATGAGAGGTTTGGCATCTAGATATGTCTACCTAAGTTATGTGAATTGCATGGTATCAGATATACCCTTATGCTTTTCAAACAGATTTGGCATCAGATATGCCCAAGTATAAGATGAGCTATAAGTATGTTTGGGAGTAGTATTGAGCACCGAGTTGGATTGGGTGAGCGTACCCCTTGTATATCCCGGACCTACGTGCCACTACAGGTTTTAAGTCCCCTCAGTTGGACATCAGATTTAGTGATCACGCCACAGTCATGCCTTTATACCCTGGCAAGGTATATTGGGTCCTCTTGATGGGGCGTATACATTAGATTCGATGTAGCTCACATGGTCTATGTCGGTTAGAGAACCTACCACAGAAACAGTTTCAAGTTTTTAAGTGCATTGAGTCTTTGATTTCAGATTTCAGACTTTCTACTATCTCTATGATTCTAAAGGTGTTTTCAGCTTATGATACTACATTGAGTCATTTCATTACAGATTTTACTATCGTTAATGACTTTTAGCATGACTCATGATTTTCAGCTCAGTTGCACTCTTTCATGATTTAGAGACATAATTCATCCTTTTAGTTTATGGATCCCCAAGTAACAATTTTACTTATTTTAAAATATCATGATCTCACAGTTATAACTCAGAAACATGATTTGCACCCTCTTCAGTAAAAGAGCTTATGCTCTATAATTTAACTTATGCATTCTCAGACATCTATGTTTAGCCCATCTTTCAGTTATGCTTTCAGTATATACATGTTTTCTCATGATTTTGAGTTGGTGCATTATCTCACATGCTCAGTACATTTCGTAGTACTAACCGCATACATTCCTTGTGCTGCATCATTTTATGATGTAGGTTTCAGTGCTAGCTCCCAGGATCATGGTCAGACAGATCGCAGCTTCTAGCCAGCAGTTGAGGATGAGTTATCCTTATTCGGGAACTCCAGTCAGTAGTAGTCATATCAGTTTACTTTCAATTTGATATATTGATTAGAGATAGTTGGGGGTCATGTCTCGACTAACTATAGTCAGTATTAATAGAGGCTTCATAGACAGTTAGACAGTCAGTCAGTGAGTTGTATCAGTTTTCAAACACTTTTGTATCTCAGTTATGAAAGTTCATTTTGTTATAATATTTTTAAAGAGCTCAGCATATTTCATCTTTCGCATTTACTTTCAGTCTATATCTCAGTAGTATGCCAAGCCATAGGTTAGCTTGGGGTCACTTGTGACTCTAAGCACCGTGTCGCGTCTAGGGTGTAGGTTCGGGGCGTGACACACGGCTGCTATTTACTTATTCATTTGGTGAGAAAAAATAATATTGAAAATTTGAGTGGCAGAAGCTGAAGCAGCTACTTTTGAAGTAACAGAAAGAAAAGCAACCAATGGAGTGGAAGAGTCAGAGTAGAAAAAAGGATTTCATATGAGCCCGGGGTATCGATACACAAATATTTAAAAACTTACTATTGGCTATAAGAAAGTTTCAAAATACTATGTATTAGTTACTGTTGACAAAGCAACACTAATGAAAACTCTGAAAAGTAAGGAAAATAGATTAAAAGGAACACGAAAGAACAACTATAACTTAGGTGCTCAATAATGAAAAAATCAAAATCAAATTGAAAATTCTAACAACTAAGTTTTGTTTAAGTATTTGCTCGTCTAGAAAACTCAGCTAATTGAGCTTCTTCTTAGTCTGTTTTAGTTCATTTAATCGATAGACCAACTAGAAAAAAATCGCTAATTTAATGGGTTAAGAACCTGAGTTTTTTGACTATTAATTCCCAGAAAGCTTTTACTAAAAGGACACAAAGAAATTTCAACAAACACTCTTTTTAGTATATGCATCCAGATAAATAAAAAAGCATTAACTTCAGCAACATCTGAAATACCAGTTGAAAAAGCAGCCAAATTTTGGCAAAAAGAAAAATCAAGAAAATGTTTAGGGGAAAAAAGGCATTAACTTTAGCAAAGTCGAAAGCTCGCAGTTGAAGAATCGAACAAAGCAAGTAAAATTTTTCACCCAAAATTGAAACCTGCTAACAAAAAGAATAGCACAAAACTCACCTGATATCGTACAAACAATACGCTTTAACTGAAGAAAAAGAAAAAAAGTCCTACAGAAAGAAGGAAAACCACCAGGGACTTTCAAATAGCTATGAAATTTTGCTGGGATTGAGAGGATTAGCTGACAAGGTTTTGAAGAGCCGAGAAGGAATAGCACGCATTAGCATTAAAAGACGACACAAATCAGAAGAAAATTAGAAGATACAAATCAGAAAAAAATTAACTTATAATCAGAATAATATCGAATTACCCAAAATACCCCCATAATCTCAAGCTCCTCTTTGGTGGCGTTTCTAAATAAGTAGTAAAATACAACTTAAAAAATTCAAATTGCATATCTAACAAAACTTCAACTTTATATGAGATGATTTCTTATCACATGTTCAAACGGGTCCTTAGTTTTTCATGTCTCAACAAAAGAATAACCTTAGGGATCATTTGGTAGCTGGTTAGAGTTATGCAGGTATTAGTAATATAGGGATTAGTTATAGAAAATCTATGTATTATTTATTCAGATATTAGTTATGCAGGAATTAATCATTCATGTATTAGTTATACATGTATTACTTATTCCACCTTATATCTGCATGATATAATACATAAATTCCCTCATAACTTATACATACATTAGTTATGTGAGTTTCTAAATTGCAAAACAAATATCATATTAATTTTATATATAAATAATTTGCGTTCTAACCAGCTATTAAATATGATATATTTATGCAAAATTTAATACATATGTAACCACATCCAAACCAGCTACCAAACAACCCCTTAGGGTGGGGGAAGAAACTAGAAAGCTGCTGCGAAACCTATCCATAAAACCCGCTCCATTTTCAATTCATAACACTCTTCTCCTGCCGATATCACACTTGACTACTTTGAAAACCTCCAAAAAGGAGAGAGTTTTGATCTTCTTCTTCTTCTCCCTCTTCTTCTTCTTCTTCAGGTGATGGATAACATAGGTATAGTTTCTTCACCTAAAATGGTTTTGGGTCTCTCTTCAAACCCAAGAAGAAATCCCTTGTTTGGCCTTCCTCATCTACCCAAAACACCCTGCAAGAATGGAAGAATTGCCAGACCCACAACTTATTTTCAAGTGGTATCTTCTTTTCAGGGTCCAAGGCTCACTAAAAACATTGGTACTTTTTTCTACTTGCAAACTGCACTTCCTTTTCTCTTATCTGTTTTATTTGAAGCTTCAATTTATCTTAAAGTAGAGGAGTGCACTAGGCTGAGTTTGTATCATGTTAATTTTGCTGTTTCTATAGGACGAAGAGTCCTTTTTTTATTTGACTGAAGCTTGGCTGCATCTCAAAGTAGAAATTCAGTGTTGAGAGGAGTAGTCTTTAAAGAGAAATTTTAAAAATTTCAGTACTAAAAATGTTTCTTGATTTATTTGCTTGTTGGTAGGCATAAAAGCCAATCTGTTCATACTAAAATAAGTGAATGGATATCTGTTTGAAGTGTGAGTTGTTTCTATGAGAGCTGAGGTTCTGCTGGTTGTCTCTTGTGTCGAGCCGTTTTGCTTGTACATATGCTTGTCATTTGGTTGGGTAGGACACTTAGTCGATAATGTTTTGAATTAGTAAAATAAGTGTCCTGCAGTGAACTTTGATGTGAAGAACAGAGGGATGGATTAGCTTAATGATAATTCTTTTTGTCCAAATATTAATGGATTTTAAGCCAGTTCAGTATTTTGTATAGGATTCAGAAATTTTTCTGTGTTTGTGAGGTAACTGTATAGGCTGGTAGGGTTACAAAAGTAAAAGTTTTTTCAACTTTTGATTATGTTAATATAGGTGGATGGTAAAACTTACTACCCGAGCTAGAAGCATTATCAAATGCAAATTAAGTATTATGCAAATGAAGGCTTTCGGTACTCATAGTTTAGATGATGTCTTCTGATTAATGAGTTGTGGATGACATCAAGAACATGGTGATTAATTTCAAGGAATCTATTGATGAGGTTAAGGTGGGTGCTTCTGTAAACGGTAACCTTTACTGGTGAATGATATCAGTGTATCAAAAGATCACATGTATGCTAATATAATTCATTTTACTGGAAAGGTTACATAGGTGTTTCTATGTTGCCAGCTTTTGGATTTATTTTAGAATTGTTAATAAGATAATAAACTGTTACATGCTCCGTCTAAAAAGAATAAACTGTTACATGCTGATTTATAAGGCAAGTGGGACTGGAAATGAAGAAGGAAAATATTGGATAACCGACCTATAGATGAATTGGCTATATTTCATGCAATTCTACTGCAGTACACCTAAGTACTCAAAATCACACTGCTATGGAAGCTTAATTGGCCTAAACCTCAGATAGGTTACTAAGAAGAGCAACACGTAAATCTTTTCTTTTTGTTTGATAACTGAGAGATCCCTTCCAATGGCGCACAGTTTGAAATTTGGTGGATAACGGACCCCCCACCCTTCTCCACTTAAATACCAGGCTTTTGTCTACTACAAGGTTTGGACCCATAACGTGCACCTAACCCACACATCACAAGTTATGCTCTCACTACTAGACCAAAGGCCTGGGGACGAAACAATACATAAATGTAAATCTAAAACTACAAAAAATATGCTAAAAGCGACAAATCTCTAGGATGAAAGATTTTCCTACTTCTGGTTGTGTCTGCATTATCCTGCTCTAAATTGATGTGAACTCAGTTTCAAATTTTGTGCTGTTGCCGGCTGGTAATAATATACCCCTATGAAATCATGCCTATAGGGGCTTATATTTTGAGAGGCATGCAACAACAGAGCCAAAAGTATATCTAGTGCACTTCATGTAGGTATTCATATTCCCTTTTCTTGGATGAAGGGAAAAAAGAGAAGGAGAGAAGGCCTAAAGTACGAAAGTATTCTCTAATATATTACAAGCAGACATATTGTGTTGACTAGTAACTTTACTTAAGGGCTCAAAGTGGCTAAACATAAAAAATCCTAATGTACCATTTAGAAATGTGTAATTTGAAAATGGATTGTTTTAATTTGTTGAAGAATGATCCTAATATGTAGTACTCCCTCCGTTTCAATTTGATTGTCTGATTTTGACTTGACACGGAGTTTAAGAAAATAAAGAAAACTTTTGAATCCATTGGTCTTAAATTAAAGATATGTCGAATGTATCAAAATGTCCTTTAATCTCGTGGTCTTAAACATGCCATGTGGAAAGTTGAAATTAAAGAGTTGCCAAAAAGGGAAAGAGACATACTTTCTGAATGGACTAAACAGTGAAGTAACACAAACAAATTGAGACGGAGGGATTGTGTTGTTATTTCAGGAAAAGTTATTTATGGCCTGATGCAGTTGCCAACGCGAGTTTCTTGATAAGATATTGTCCCAAAATATATTATAGGACAAAGAGAGAAAATATTTGCAAATTGGAAAAATATATATTTGTCGAAAGGGGAAAGGAAGATGGTCGCTTTTTTAACAAGGCCTTGCTAAGGAAATGGCCGTGTAGATTTAGGATAAAGGAGCATGAACTATGGTGAGAGGTGATAGCAAACCTAAATGGATGAATGAAGAAGCACACCCCGTAGACTTCAAGAGCTCTTGCTCGACCTATCCTCCTACTTCTTATTATGTGGGTCACAAAAAGATATGTAAATGAAATATGACATCATTGGGAGGGGGGGGGGGGGTTGGAGAACAAGAAACATCACGAATCCTTTTAGTTATGCAGTCATTGGAGGAACATTAAATAGGGAAGGGAAGAGTTTAGCGTCTCTTTCTGGGTCGGGGACGGATAAAAGGGTAGTTTTTTTCGGGGGACAGGTGGTGTGGGGATAACATGTTAAGGATCACTTTTCCGAACATCTAAATATTTTATGCTAAAAAGAGATGATACTACATCAAGTTTGAAGATAACATGATGTGAGTGTTATTTGGGATCTCAAATTTAGAAGGAACTTTTGGGATTGGGATATAGTGGAGTTCCAAAGTCTACTTGAAATGCTCTATAAACAATTTTACCGGTAGAGAGCCATGACTATTGGGTGTTAGAGAGCAGGAACTATTTTCGGTGAAAAGCTACTATTGTAAGTTGATAGCTAGAGCGAAGTTGGATTTCCCTCATCTTTTGACAACCGAAAACTTGAAAAAGAGGAGGATTAATTATGTTAGTTAATGCTTTATGTGTAAACCCTTGTGTTGGACTTGGGTCATCTCTTACTACAATGCTAGTTAGCATCACGTTTGTAGGATCTTTTTAGATGGTTCAGGATACAATGAACCATGCTGGGTACTGTGAAGGATGCATTATTTAGTTGGGCCTTTAGAGAATGGAAAAAAAGATGCCGTACATGGGATGTATCTCCAATAGCACTTATATGGATAGTATAGTGGGAAAGAAATAGGAGATTTTTGAAAGGAAAGGCACGACTTTGTACATCTGAGGGTTAACTTCCTACTTTAGTTTCCTCTTGGTGCACCCATGAAGGTTCCTATTTGTGTAGAATAATGGGTGTCTTTCATAGAGGGTCATATCTTTTGTAGATTCTCTACTTTAGGAAATACCTCTTCTATACAGGAGTTTTTTCATTATCAATAATATTATACGTGATCAAAATAAATAACTAAATAAATTATTGGATGGTTCTTGTGCTTTAAATTCATTCACATCATGTTTACATGGGTAACGAAAAAATTTCTCTGTAGTTGTTGCTTCTACAAATTTGGTATGCTTTATATCTGGCTAGTCAACCAAATTAGAAAATGCCTGTGTTGTTGGAATGGAACAGACTATACATAAATTGCTATATCTTGAAGGGTAAAACCACTTCTTCATGGATGTGACAGTCACTTCTCTTGTCCCAAGTTTCTTATACATTTTATCATTTAGTGATCCATTGTCATATTCTTGCTAATAATTATGCTGCTGCTTAGCCTTTCTTTCAACTTGTTCTATGCAGTGCTGGGAAAACTAGGGAGGGATTCTTTTGCTAGCACTACAACTTCAGGTGGCCAACAAACTTCTTCAGTTGGTGTAAATCCACAATTTTCAGCTCCATCACCACCATCTCAAGTGTAATAATTTGTATTGTTCCCCATTTAATTTGTTTCATCTTGTATATAAGCTAACCTATAGTTTCTCGCTTTACATGTTTCTCTTATTGTGTTTGTATCTTCATCAACAATTAACATCTCCTGATTTGCTTACTTGTTTATTGTTATTTTTCGTCTTCAGGGGGTCTCCTCTTTTTTGGATTGGAGTTGGTGTTGGGCTTTCAGCACTTTTCTCATGGGTGAGAAGGAGAATATTTTGATTTTATGGGTTACACTCTGTTTCATTTTTTGTTTTACTAACTCTTTACTTTTCTCTGGATTTTCTGAAACATATTGCAGGTGGCTTCATACCTAAAGGCAAGTGCTTCTTAAATGAGGTGTAATTAAATTTTGCATCAATTTGATGCTTGTCTCACTCTGTTTCTTATAGCGCGACTATCAGTGTGGCAGCTAAGAGAATTTAGACTTTAGAGAAAATATGCGTTTTAACTTATTGATATTATGACATGCACATGATGGGACATAACTCGTTTGTTATGAGCAGTAGTTTAGAGGATTGATCAAATATTAAGAAAAATGGGTCAACGAATCAGATAAGGAAGACAAGAATGACCATGCATTAGTTCATGGTGTCTGTAATTACAAAATTAATAATGATGAGCATTTTAACCTAGAATACTTGTGAAATGATCTAGGGCCTCACTATTGAATATGCTTTTGAGGTTGAGTAGTTAAAATCATGCTGCATCATCACAATCTGGTATTGAGAGGCCAACAATATCCTTATTTATTTTTAACTATTTTGCTATACTTGTCTTTTCTTTTAGAGTCCTACTCTTGCTGTTACATTTAGTTGATTTTCTTTCTTGTTTTTTGTGAGCTTAAAGATAAATTCAATGGCCTTCCTCCTTTTAAACAACTAAATTATTTCTGCTAATGAGTCAATCTGAATTATAGATTCAATAGTTGGTCGGAAAACATAAAATCAGGTTGTTTGTTTTAGGTGATTCTTTTTTATTCTTTATGGCGGAAAATCGTGTTTTAAATCTCTTTCATATTCTTCATGTTTCATATGTTTTGGTTTTTAATCATACGTGGATATATTTCTTTGTTTCCTATGTGGAGGCCACTGAGTGCAGCTACAGATTCGATAAAGCCTGACCTTTCATATGTGTCTTAACTATTTCTGCATATTGTTTTCCCATGCTTCCAGAAGTACGCTATGCAGCAAGCATTCAAAACAATGATGGGACAAATGAATAGCCAGAATAGTCAATTTAGCAACACTGCCTTTTCACCTGCGTCACCTCTTCCTTTTCCATTCCCACCACCTCCAGTGTCAGGTCCAGCTAGTTCATCACCTCCACCACCTACTGCGTCTACCTCATCTACACCATCAGCTTCATTTGCACCTCAGCAAGTGACTGTTGATGTATCCGCAACTAAAGTGGAGGAACCTCCAGCTGTGAATGTCAAAAATGATACAGAAGCTGAAAAGGGGCCAAAGAAAAATGGTACACAATGATTGCACTCTAAATGTCATTTATATCTGCTTCTAGTGTTTGTTTGTTTGTTTTTTCTTTACATATAGAAAGACAGCAATTATAGCAAGAAGGCAGATTCATCGAAAGCCTCTTGACATTTACCCTTGAATAGACCTTGTAAATGCCAAGCTTTGATCACCCTGAACGTTGATTTGTCTCATTAAACTGAAGGATATTAGAGTATATCAGTGAGAGAATTAAACTATCTTAAATGAGTGAGTTAGCCGCTAAATTTTAAAATTAAGCAATTTAGCTGTTGATCTTTAAAACGCCAGAGCATCAACCATCTGCAGCACATTCTTGAAGGAATTTGGAGTGTCATGATGTGATAGTTTGTTAACTTCTGAGCTTTTATATGGAAATTCATCTTTTCCCTTCTTTCTTATTTTCCAAGTATTTTTCTCACCCCAAAACCACTTGCCATCTCTTTCATGCATGAAAGTCACTAGCATACATTAATGCTATGCTGGCACTGTATCCCCTCTAAGCCGTAGCCATGTTGACCCTACATAGCCCTAGAAATATAACCTCCTCATGTACTACAAGAACCCATTGCTGACAAGAGGCGGGGAGGGGAAAGTTGGCTTGGGAGAAAAGCTCTACATTAAAGTGCGGGAAAGCCCCGGTTAAAATAAAAGGAATGAGCAGGAGGAAGGTACCATTTCAATTTCTTCGAGGTTAATTTGTTTTAAGTATTTGACAAATTTTTTGTTTGTGCCTCAATCATCAAAATTTATTTTTTCTTTTAATATTCAAGTAGATTACTTGCCTGCCTTCTGCAACTGTCCCTGACCAGAGCCAAATTTTAGACTCCACTATTATCGCAGAATAATGACCTCCTCAAAAAAGAATAGTAGGATGCTTTGAGGAAACAACAGATTTTGTGAGAGGCTGGCTATGGATGGATTTACGAGAGGTCGTGGTAGACCGAAGAAATATTGGAGAGAGGTGATTAGGGGGGATTTGGTGCAGTTGCAGCTTACCGAGGACATGACTTTAGATAGGAAGGTGTGGAGGGCTCAGATTAGGGTTGTAGGTTAGTAGGTTGGTTGGTTTCTTTGTAGGGAGGAGTGCGGGGTTTTGTTGTCTTTTTAGTAGTTGCAAGGCTACGCTTGTAGCTTTTGTTTCTTCTGCGCCGGCTACTTGCTAGTGCCTTGTGTAGTTAGATTTTTATATTATTTTGTTGTAGTATAGTTTTGTGTTTATCTGTTGTTTTGTTTATTGGTTTTATCTCCTGGATTGCTTTGAGCCGAGGGTCTATCGGAAACAACCTCTTTACTTCATTCTGGGTACATCTTACCCTCCCCAGACCCCAGAATATACTGGGTATGTTGTTGTTATCCTCCTTTGACATCTTTCTTAAATGCTAACAACCATTGAGGACAGTAGAAATTGATACCTGGGTTTAGTTGTAGTAGGGAACTGGTGCAGTTTTAATGATATCAGAGGAGTTCACTTTTGTTCTAACCATAGTTATAAAAATGCTAATGCTTCCCAAGTTGGAAGTTGGAACCACCTTTTAATATAGTGATACACATATTACTTTTATAAAAATATTTTGATTTTCTGGTTATGATATTAAATCTGTGAATAAAACTTCGTTGCAGCTTTTGTTGACATTTCTCCTGATGAAACATTCCAGAAGGGTGCTTTTGAAAATTATAAGGAATCAACTGAGACAGCTTCGGTAACTGTTGATGAGGTAAGTGAGTAGCTATTATCTGGGAATATGGTGTTGTGGAACAATTGCACTTAATAATATTTTTGAATGTCTATTAGGTAACTCAAAATGGAGCTGCTTCACAGTCAGGGTTTGGTGCAAATACATCTGACAGTACCTCATCAACTGGTAAACCACTTGCTGGTCCTGCCCGTATGGCATAGCTGTTGTAGTTTTACTTAGGAATATCATTCAAGCATCAGGACCTGATGTTTATTTTCTTCTTTGTCAATCCATTATTTTTATTTGAGTTTAAGAATCTTGCAATAGATAATAAAGGTGGACATACTTGATAGCTCCACAGATCCTCCCTTTTAGTATATAGGGTGGTTTGGAGGATGTGCTAAGC
The DNA here is from genome assembly GCA_003996215.1 of Jaltomata sinuosa. Taxonomy (NCBI): domain Eukaryota; kingdom Viridiplantae; phylum Streptophyta; class Magnoliopsida; order Solanales; family Solanaceae; genus Jaltomata; species Jaltomata sinuosa. Next base: position 174,175 of record QJPP01000201.1, read on the forward strand.
TGCGAACAATGCCCAGGTGGTTAAACTGTGAAATTCTTAATGCCCACTCTGTACTTATGCCTTGACAAAATGAAATGAGGTTGTATGTACCATAATGTGGTCGGACAAAAATCACAAGTACATTCTGTGGTCTTTTTCCTATTTAGGAAAAAATGAGGACAAAGGCCAGTTTCTTGTGCAATTGCAGTATGTAGCATAATATAGATATGTAGTGGTATTTTGGTGAATCTTCATGGTGTAAGACTTCAAGAAATGGCATAGTTTAGTACTTTTTGTGTTTCCAATGTGATCCTTTTAGTCCAATAAAGGCTAAAGGCACGATCATGTTATGTACACTCATACCTGTGTACATATAGAATTTAGAAGTGGTTAAAAACTCTTAAGTCAATAATCCATGTTGTATGAGATATTGCATCAGATACAGACAATGAGTGTTCAGGAAAAAGGGTGAACATCCAAATCAGAAGCTGTGACTTTGTAGTGACCCAAATATGGTGTCATGTGGCAACCTGAATAAAACTTCCTACATCCTAAAAACTGCTTAGTGCTCTAACGGGCATGTTTCGTGGAAGAATGACCTATTTCTTACAGTTCCCATGGAATTCTGTGTCCATGAATTTGTTTCGAGGTTGGATGTTTTCCAGCTTTGTTGGTCATGTCTGTTTATTAGGAATGTGTTGTCTATAACTTTATTTTGGCCTAATTTTCCTTCGTGCTTTCTTTTTATGGAAAAACAATTGCCTTCATGCTCTCTTCTTCTCAGACACAGGTAACTTTGCATGATCTTCTTTCTTGAACAGGAAAATCCAATCCGCTATTGTCAGTGGATGCTCTGGAGAAAATGATGGAAGATCCAACAGTGCAGAAGATGGTTTACCCGTAAGATAGCATGTTCCTGTTCTGTTATGTTCTACTAGTTGTTGGATTATTTGAATATTTGCTAATTTCTAGATTACTCAGCATTCTGGTTTATAATAATGAAACTCTAGTTTCAGTTACACCATGCTACCATGTATTGCGTTATAATTAAAATTGGAATGCACTTCCGATGGAGTCAAAATTCTTTTGTTTGAGATTTAGTTTTGAACCTTTCCCAAGGCGTTGCAGGGAAAATATCATTCCATCAGTACTGTGTTCAATCAATAGGTTTTTATAGTGTGCTGTAGACTACTTTGGTAAAGATGGAAGGAAGTGAACTAATATGAGATTTGGGATGCTTAAATGATGTTTCTAAAAAGATTTTTAGATGAACTCAACAGAATAGGACTTAAAGCATTATACCTCTATGTTGCGCAGACTCTCCAAAAATTATGTCGCACCCGTCGACATTTTTGATGAGTCCGAGCAACATAGTTATACCTTATTTGAGATGGATGTTGGTAGTTAGTTGAAAATGTTAAGGATGTGGAATGAACTTTTGAGATTGACGGGAAAAGTATAAGTAAGGAAACTTCGAGTTAATTGGCTAATGCATAGTCCTTATTAAAAATTTGCTTAAAAATATTTAAGTTTACGGGTTTGCTAATGTATATTCTAGTTTTTTAAAGTTTATGGAGAAGGAAAGGTTCTAATTATTTATTTCCTGCAAAGTGTTAATCTAAACTGACATTTCTCTTCTATGTTACATCTATTTTGCTTTTCTTGTGACCACAGCCACACCTTTCATCTTATTCTTATGTGACATATGGTTTGTGTGTATAAACTACTTGTACTTTATTTTGAGAGAACCATACCTTTTATTCGGTGTTTGTGCAGATATCTGCCGGAGGAGATGAGGAACCCTACAACATTTAAATGTGAGCTGTCATCTGATGCACTTTTCTATGAACTCTGACTTCCCCAGAACTCCTTTTCTTAATTTTAACTACTGATGGATCTCTAGAAGGATATAAGCGCAGACAAGTACATCTAGTACACATTGCCTAAGTTGTGCAACTTTTCTTGTTAGTGTTCTTTTGCATTAGATGTGATTAACCAACTCATGATTCAGATTTTAGAGTAAACATTTCTTCTTTTATCATTGACTTTTTCTGTCGGAATTGCTATGTTGTAGGCCGATTCAAGAACAAGAGTTAAATGCCATCAATTATTTATTGTTCTGTCTTCTTCTTATTGGGAATACTTGTCATTCTGGTTTCTTGTGACTCTACTACCTTTATGGTTCATTGCTATAAGTTTTTCAAACTCTTTTTATCTACTTCCTCTGTCGGATAAAACTAAAAGGACGCATCTATTTATATGACAGGGATGCTACAAAATCCACAATACCGTCAACAGTTGCAGGACATGATGTAAGTCTGATTCAATTGTCTTTCAAGTGCATATTTCTTTATTCCGTGCCTAAATACATTACTTGTATTTTCATTTACTTTTCTAAACTTTCTGTTCGATAATCAGTAACCCAGCCATCCACTGAGTTTTACCATAAGCATTGTCACAAAGGCTGTTTGGATAGAAACTAATGCCATTCTATAATGTGCTTTAAGTGTGGTGTAACTTTGCTGTATGTGAACTGCTTCTTTTCCCCCTTCCGCGGACTACTTTTTATTTACCAGAGTAACCAGTTCCTTTTGAACTTGTGCAAATGAGACCTGACTTTTTTCTTCTGTCTGCGTAGGGTTTAAATCCTCATCTTGTATGAGAATATATTCCATTCCAATGTATGTATGACACTGGCATACATTGGATTCGAATTGGTAGTTTTCATCTTGTCCATCTAATTGCATTTCTATGATTCTTCAGTATACACCTAATATCAACTGATATCAATTATCTGTCTGGAATCAAATGTTCGTAGGACTACTTATTCCTTGTCAAGCTGCTTGCAGTTATGCTTTTTTGGTATCGTTTGTTGCTCAAATTTTGAAAAGGAAAGAAGAAAAAAAAAGAAAAGAACATGAAAAGATACAGAGATGTTGAATCATCCGCCATTTTATGGTTGATGAGGATTTCTAGTGTTAAATACTCTCTCTTGCGTCTATGAAGAACTTATCAGGGTTTTCATCATTTGCCCCTCCCAGGAATAACATGGGTGGAAACCCAGAATGGGACAACCGCATGATGGATTCCTTGAAGAATTTTGATCTTAGCAGCCCTGAAATCAAGCAACAATTTGGTAAGTTAGAGTAGTTATATTCTTCTTTTCCTGGTCTATTCCACCGACCATCAACATATATTTTCCATATCTCATTTGATCAACAAAGTATTAGTAGGGTGGCGAATGAGCAGTTTGGCTAAATTTGGGCGGGTCAATAAATGGGTCATTGCCCAACTCTGCCCAAAGTTTAGGTGGGGCTAAGATGCTCTAAACAATGGATCATAGACCAACCCACCCAACTTGACCCATCATTTTTACAATTTCAAACTTACAGAGCGCACATGTTAAGAAAAATACTAGTAAATTTTATTGAAGGAGGAGGGAGAAAATTGTAGTTAATAACATGTCAGGAAGACCTTTTAGGCTACAAGCAGTTGCTATAGCCAAAACTATCGAATGATATGATTTGTACTTTTCTTTGTTTATTTATTATTTTTATGGTTGCAGATCAAATAGGGCTTACTCCCGAGGAAGTCATTTCGAAGATTATGGCTAATCCTGATGTTGCTACGGCTTTCCAAAATCCAAGAGTTCAAGCAGCCATCATGGATGTATGCACTTGTTGCCCCCTTTCTATTTTAACCCCCTATTGTATCCTCTTGAATTTGTTGAAGTTCCTAGCATAGATTTGAATAATTATAGGATATAACACACATTTATTATTGCTTGAAATGTTGATGCACTCTGACTTTTATGATTATTGCAGTGTTCTCAGAATCCACTGAGTATTGCAAAATATCAAAATGACAAGGAGGTAAGAACGTAATTTCATCTGAAACATTTATTGATATTGATCTAAATTTGAGTATGAAGTTTGCACTTGTAATTGACTGCTTGCATTTGCTTCACCACATGAGACTCGAGAGCAGTGCATCAGTTTGACAGTTTTGATCAATACTTCAAATTTTGTGTTCTTATTTCATCTTATGTTTGCCTAGTATAGCATGAATTCAATGTATACATATTTGTTATTACTTTGGATTATTCTGGACTAAATAGAGAAGTTCAACTACATATTATGTTGCATGTATGTGTATATACTGATATATACATTTGATAAATGCCTAATACATATAGTTGAATATATGGTTATAGGTGATGGACGTCTTCAACAAAATATCAGAACTATTCCCTGGGGTGTCAGGTTCACCGTGATTCTGTCCTTCCTGCTTAAGCAGCTATTATGTGACCACACTTCTTGTCATTTTTGTTCTGTTTGAGTGAGGTATCAGTCAGAACTATTAAGATGTAGTTTGCACCCTCTGTTGGTTGGGGTCATTTTGCAACGGATGCACATGAAAACGCCGCCTCCTTGTCAAAAAAATATATAAATTCATCGCCCTTGTCAAATTTTGTGGATGTTGACATACTTGCCTTTGCTTACCAGTAGCCTTTAGAAGCCAAGTTCAGCTGTAAATTTTCCAGTTTCTTTATGGTTTTAGAGTCACCTAAGCTTGTTTAACTGTATGATTTGATGAAAATGTTGTATTCTTCTATCTTGAGGTATGCCTTCTTACCTGGGGACCTTTCAACTTTCAAGCATTTCTTGTATTTTGCTTGATTCCTGTTATCTTTCTACATTGCTTGCCACATGCTCCTGCAAAGTCATGAGTTTATTTTCTTTGTTTTTGTCATGAAATACTTCATTGATGGAGTTATTGGGGTCTCTAACATCCCAACTCCCATAAAAGATGACCCAAGGTTGGTTATCGTCGATGTACAAATCTTAAATGAAATTGTACATAGTCAAGCGAAAATTCAAATATCTTACGGTTCGTTGGATCAACTTTTAGGTCTCCAATTTTCAGATATTTTAGCAAAAAGAAATAATTGAGCTTAGAGAAGACAGGAAAGACTGATGAAAAAGACTGAAAAATTGCAGAAGTATATGCATGCCGTGCAAGGATTATAGAATTATGGATTATATATCATAGAATTGAAATGTTTGAATTATAATTAGTCACAATACAAAATATGTTATATTGACTAATAGGGCTTAAAATGTTTCTTTATTTCGTATTATTATCAAATATTAAATATTTTCTCCAACTTTTTCCTGTATATTAACGTCAAATAATGCATTTTCGGGGGTATCGGCATTATGTTTAGACTCTTCCGCCTTTTGTACTAATAGTAATAGATATGTGGTTTATATTAGGGAAAACTACATAAGTAATCAAACATCCTTACCCTAATTACTAAATATCTCAACACTTTAAAATAATTATATTTATCCCATTAAATTGAAATTACATGGTTAAAAAACTGTATCCACCACAATCTCTAAAAAAGGGTCGAAAATCACTCAACCTGTATCTGAAGGCAATAGTTTTTCTCTCTCTCAAATTTTCCCCCCCAAATCACGCCTTCAAGCAAGGACTCCATCTTCCATACGATCTTCCTTCACTTTTCACAATAGTCGGGCACAAAGCTATTGTGCTGGAAGAAATTAAAAAGTTTGTCACCCTGTTGCCTCATTGGTTGTCGCTCAGCAATTTTTATGACAATACTGATCGCACAGACTGGTTAAAATTGGAAGCATACAATGGAAAAACAGATCAGGATTCATTTGACATTCATTGAGTCAGTGACATAGTTCAACAAAAAGGCGGTAGTATGTACGTATCTTCCGTCTTTTTTTTTAAATATATTGTCATAATTAACGATTAAAATAGTCATTTTCTCACATCATTAAAATATGTTTAGGGATTGTGGAGTGTACGTAGCATCATTTGCAGATTTTTTGAGTGATGGAGAACATATTCCTTCCTCCAACTTTGATGTAAAACTTCAGCGTGTCAGATATATGGTGCATTTTTATGAAATTACGGCGGCCCTAAAGCGAGTTCTGGTTCGATCACTGACAATGACGATCCACCAAAGCCACCCCGTCAGCCCATCAATCCAGATGCACATGACATATTCAATGTTGATTAGCTTTTCAAGAGTTTTGGTGCACTTTTAAGTTTCAAGTATTAAGATTAGCTCATCTATTTTCGAATTTAGGTTTAATATAATAGAGATACAGTTTACTATCTATTACAAATGTCTACTTATGAATACTTTAGTTTTTTGTCGGATATGGGTGAATGTTAAGTATGTTAATACAACATGTATTTTGTACTTACTTTTTCATGGTTATAAGACATGTATCCAATGGTACCATGTATTCAAATATAGTCATAGCTCATTGCTGTTTAAATGTGTATCCAATGATATTGTTAGGTTCACATAAAGTTGTTACCATGAATTTTAATGTTACTTGTTGTTTAAGCTCTAACTGAACATGTATCCAACAATATTGTACAATGTATCCAAGCTTCTATTCATGTACCAAAGCTTAATGTCATGTTCTTTCCATGTATCCAATATTACAAAATTAGTTGCTGATTTAATGTGTATCCAAGTATTTTTGGTGTCTACATGTATCCAATGAGATTTAAACATTGGACATGTATCCAACAATATTGTACAATGAATCTAAGCATTGGTCATGTATCCACGCATTGGACATGTATCCAACAATAGTTAAACTTTGGATATGTATCCAACAATATTTTTGTACAGTGTATTCAAGCTTTTATTCATGTGCAAAAGCTTAATTTCATGTTCTTTCCGTGTATCAAATAGTACAAAATTAATTGCTGATTTAATGTGTATCCAAGAATTTTTTGTGCTTACATGTATCCAATTAGATTAAAACATATATCTGAGTTTACCAGTAAATATACATTACTCCTATTTTTAACTGCTCTTTTATTGAAGCTGAAAATTATTTAGTTGTATGCAGGAATACAACTATTTTTGTCAACAGATAAATGAATTTATTGGACATGATTTTACACCAATTGCTGTTACCATGGATCCAAGCTTACAAACTTAAGCCTTCAAAAGAATAATCAGGTTTACATGGGGTCATTGGATACATGTTAACAAAGATCTTAGACAAAATATAGATGTTTAAATGCTCAAAAAAAGATAAATAAAATAGTCTATAGAACAGACTACCTCTTAAAAAAATTTAGTTTATGATGCTATAGAACATAAAAAATTTAAAAATAGATCCTTTCACTTCTTCTTTGGAAAATAGCTACAACTACGCCTGTTATGACCTTTACGGCCACATCTTCCACAACAATTACTGCTTTTTGAAAGCGTTTCACTGGACTTCTTATGTCTCCCTTTTTTGGGACGTTCGGGAGGCCTCCTGTAAATAGGTGGCAAAACCACCTCGGCTGAAATACTTTCTGGTATTTTCCACTCCTTTTGATCTGGTAGTGGACACACAGGCAGCTCATATGTCTTCACGAGTGTTACCAGCTTGTAGTAATCTGAGCAGTAAGGTCCAAAATCATCAATATTTTTGCTTTTCAAAACAGAAATTGCATGTGGACATGGTAGCTCATCCAACTGAAACCTTCAACAACAACACATTTTTTTTCTAGGCAAACAATATACTTTCTTCCATTGACACTTACTGTGTATAAGAATTCAGATGACGGTCTAACCTGAAAAGAACATAGGTCAAACTATCAAATTATCTCTAATCGAACTAAATTGTGTCAGATTCATTATTGAAACTAAAAAAAATTGAACTTAATGAGTACAAACACATACCGTCATTCGTGGCGATTCACTCTCATTTAGTACTAGCATTTGCTGGAATTTACCACATAACGGAGTTTCGGTATATTTAGCTTTTGCACCATTACTGCAATTTCATTCACCAAACAATATTCGCGCTTTTTCCAAAAAATATAAAATAGGCAGTTCCCGTGCATTAAATAAACACCCATTGATACATTCCGCTATATTGGAAGTCATCATCCGCCCTCTGTTTATTGGCACATGCACTCTAGCTCATTTCTCGTATACGACTTCAAACAAATAATCTTTCACTCTATGGTCCATCTTGTCAACCTTTTCAATAAGATAATCAAAATCGTCTACCTTGTATGCTTTTGCCATCGCGTAATACACATCACTTAGTTTATCTCTGCTTTTTCGAAAATTCGTGTAGACGTTCTTCCAAAGATGCCATATGCATGCATAATGTGGTATAATTGGAAACACTCTGCTAACACTCTTAATTATTCTTTCATTACGGTCAGACACCACACACATGTTTGGACGCTCACCAAAGGCACCTTTAAATTGTTCAAGAAACCACGTCTAGGAGGCATCATTTTCAGTGTCGACTACGCCATCCACAAGTGGTAATATGCAGCCTGAAAAATAAATTAATGTTAACTTCAAAATATAAAGTAATTAACTGCACAAAAATTTACTTCTTTTGATAGGAATGTGTATCACACTAAAAATAAAATTAAACACGTATCAACATGTTTATCAAAATTTTTTTAAAATACATCCTTTACCTGCACCATCCAGAGTACTTACAGATACAAATGTCCCATGGTATGCCCCTCGCATGTGAGCCCCGTCCACAACGACTACTGGTCTACAATATTCAAACCCTCCCCTCATTGGATTCAGTGAAATGAATATACACATGAACTCATCCCTCGGGGATTTATGCATACGTAGGTACGAATTTGGATACACTTGGTCCAACATGTACAAATACCCAGACAACTGCTGGTAACTATCCGTCGGATCCCCCCGCACCATCTTCATAGCCCGCTCCTTGCCACGCCATGCCTTCATATAATTAATGTCAACTCCTAGGTCACGTTTAAGGTCTTCTTGAATGTCCTTTGGTGAGATTTTATTTTTATGATTGACACACTTTGGCACAACTAATCCACCAATGAATCCAGTAGTTGCCTGACGTTGATTGAACACCTTATCCTTCAATTGACAAGTGTGCACATCATCGAAACTTCTCAGAAAAAAATATGACTAATCGTTAAGACTCGAAGATCTGAACGACCATGGACATTCTTCAGAGTTACATAACAGGTAAGAGCTGCACAGAGAGAAATACTAGTTAACTTAATAAATCTATTACTTAACAAAATGTATATATTCATTTTAAATCACTGAAATGCGCAAAATTAATTAGTGTATATCTTTTATAAGTAATATACACCTTTTTTTAAAAACACACTCTATTCTAACCAAATGAATGACAGAAAAATGCAGATGTCTATCGCAATCATATGTGTAAATTACAGCCTCGGACTATTATATCTATTTTGTAATTCAAATACTGTGTATCTACCAAATACATGGCTACATGATAAATACATCAAATATAATTGGATACAGATAAAATTAGAAAAGTTACCTGGATACAAGTCCACAAGAACATAATAGGATACACGAAAAATTCGAATTTGATAGAAATATACCTGGATACATGTTGATATGCTTGGATACATACAAATATCTATATACTTGGATACACATTAAACAATACATAATTACAGAAACAGAATAAAGGTCATTTTTAACAATGTGAATCGACCATATCTAAGCATTAAAGATTGATACAATACTGTTCAAGAGAACTAACCTTTCTTGTCTGATCTTTCGGTTCTAAACTGATATCGATTAACAATTGCATGATTTGCCATCACCGACACAAGTGTGTCTTTATCCTTATAGAGTTGGTCAACCCTTACTACTTTGTGATTACAGTCTGTAATCACATGATCAACATCCATATCCATCACACTTAATGAATCAACGTTACCATCACCCCTTATCGCAAGAACACCACTTTCAGACCCTTCTATACATGCAATTGCGCCCGTATTTGGTTCGTAGGCAATTTCCCCAAACATGCAGCCAGGGACTGATTTTTCATGAGTCGTTAATATCAATGGATACACCCCAAAATTGAAATTCTTCTTCTTCAACTCCATATAAAGTCGCATTCCCATATTATTTCTGATCTCCATTGCCGATTCATTACCCTCAACAATGTATCTGATTTGTATATCGAACTTCAATATATCTATCTCCAAATGATTCAAAATCGTTGAAATAAGAACTTCATAGGAATCATAATCGTTCAAAACAATACCATCACTTTTGTATTTATCGTACACATTAGATGCAATCCACGTTCCAGAGTGCCTAAGCAAGATCGTTATTAACGTCATGCTTTATCTTGATAAAAGATGAGGAAACCTTTATCTGTTCTGCAGTATTAGCGTTGGAATGAATGAGAATTCTTACTTCAAAGTGCGTTTGAAATTTGAATTCTCCAGTCGTTTGAGGCAACTAGGATACTGCATCATCGTTTGTAACTGATTGAAGAGTAATTTACTCCTCATTAATTGTAAATCTGTTATTTCCTTTTAAAGCGCCATAATAGAAACAGGTTTACCATTAATGAAGAGATTATATGTATCCAGGGTACACGAAAATACAAAGGATACACGCCTTTCCTTTTTTAAACTACCGAGGAAAATGTAATATTTTAAAGTAGTGGGATAAAACGTAATTAGGGACCAAACTACTGTGTTTTATGTTGTTTACACTTTATATTATTGTTTAAAACGTGGAATTTAGGATGAGTTTACTCTATTAGATTGTAAGATCTCTAATAATGGACAATTTGATCATCATAATTCAGCTAAAAGAAGTGAGGGTAATATACTTGAGAAGTTATAACATTTTATTGAATAAATTTCAGAAACAGCTAACTTTAGGGTGAAAATTAGTCTCCTTAGCTACCCTTTTACTAATAAAGTAATAATAATTTATAGCTACATTTTAGTTTGCCATAGGATGTATCAAATGTATTTAAAAACGAAAGGGATCAGAAAAAAATTGGGTCCGGACCTTCTGCGGGAATGATTTAGAAGATCCAAAATCAAGTGTTGGATCCAAAGCTGGTGTTAAAGAGTACAAATTGACTTATTATACTCCTGATTACCAAATCAAGGATACTGATATATTGACAGCATTTCGAGTACAAATACAAATACAAACATACATGATTTGTGTGAATAACTCTAGGAGATCTTTTCTAAAATTAGAAAATTATCATAAATCATGTGCAATCAATTTTTCAATCTTTCATTTACAAACTGGACCCTTAAAGCTCATAGCTTCAGTATTATATATGAATACTTTAACATCACTCTTCAAATTTTAAAATACAAATTCAATATTGAATCAAATTTTCTTAGATTTCTTCATCCGAAGTGATACATGTATAGTAAACTTCCATCATAACATCGATTTTTGCCGATTATGGTGATACAAAAAACATTTTTCACGATTTGTAGGTTTCAATGATACAGATAAAAAAAATACATTGATACAAATATATAACAACAAATAAATACAATATAACAACAAATAAATACACTAAATACATGATACAAATGTATAACAAGGAATACATACACTTAAATTTATTGATACAAATGTACAACTACATTGATACAAAATACATTTTAATACATTGACACAAATGTATAACCAGAAGTGGATACACTCATCTACATTGATACTGTCACAATCCAAATGGCCGTGAGTGATACGCACCCTAATTCTCCGGTGGGCGAACCAAGTGTTACCATCTAACCCAAGCCCTAACAGATCATTTAACAACAATAAAATATTTCAAGGCATAAAAATTAAATCTCAAAAACTAATTTAAAGAAAATGCGAAAGTCTGACTAATACATTCCAAAATTCAAAAGTCATTTAAAAACAGGTTTCAATAGTTAAGCTTATTCATGCAAGAAATGTCAGGCCAACAATATCGATCACAACTATGTCCAAAGACCAACCAACATGCTATCAATTCAAAACACATATAAGAGACTATATTAAGTCTAACTCCATGTAAAATCATTACCTACCTCAATCGAAGAATCTGAATCAACAAGCTACTTTGCAAGAGCCTTGCCTTTTCTCAACGCCTCAGAACATTCAAAGTCTAGAATTAAATAATATTAAGAGTAATTAATCATCTACTCTATCAAATTCAAGTCTTGAGAATTCAAACCCACTAAATCTACTTTTATTCGAGGTCTGTACCATTCCCCAAGGGCCAATTATCCATAAACTAGTCTCACATTATTCACATTATCAACATTCATGGAGTTTCTACTCCAGCCCCCCCTTAAGCCATTGTTATGCTAAAGATCACATTTTTATGGGACTCAAGGTTCTCATTCATCACTATTCATGTTTTAGAACAACAAATACATGCTAGGAAGTTTTTATCTACACTCTAGAAGCATTCTATATGATTATTTCATCTACCCATAGGCTTTCCCATAATTTCACAGACCTAGGATTCTAACCCATATTTTCCACCATCATAATCTCCTCAATAATTCTACGATGATAATGGATTACTAAGCAAAGAGGTTGATGGAATAACTTACCTCTATCGAGGAAAATCACACAAGCCTTGGAAAAATTTCTCTTCAAGAGCTCTGGAATGAGGTTTTGGAGTTTATAAAATAAAACTCAAAAAATTGACTTAAACAGGCAGTCTATCTCCCGTCATCTGCTACAATGGCCCTTTTGTCGCTACGACGAGACCACTATGACAGAAATGGGCTCGCTATGGTGAGCTCTGGATACTTGTCGAGTTCTGCTATGGCGGGACTCTGACTATTACAGCGGTCTCGCTGCAGCGAAAAGAAATCCTTTCGCTGCAGCGGTCCCTGAACCAGTAACTGGAGAACTCTGTTTACAACATACTTTTTGAACTTAAGACATCACGAAACTATCTCATCACGATAGACACTATAAACACATGCTACAAATTTATTTGAAGATTCAATTTTTTTACAGAGGTCTAGATTACTAGGTCACCCTCTAACGAGTCACGATAATATAAAATACAACCCCGCGAATCATAATTTGTCACAATTAGACACAAAACATGTTTTCTGCCTTAAACCATCTGACCTTGAGATTTCATTAATTCAACTCACTAGGAAAAACTTTTACAGCATACTTAGGTCCTAACTATTCCATAACAGCTGGGAGGGTCGTTATATCCGATACCAATTAAAAAACCGTTCGTACCTGACTCAGTAAAAAACTGGGAAAACTTGTTGCGCATGTCTGATTCGGTCTCCCAAGTGGCCTCCCAACGAGATAGTTCTTCCACTGGACCTTCATAGATGCAATCTCCTTCGATCTCAACTTGCGGACCTCTTTATTTAGTATAGCGACAAGTTCCTCTTTATAGGATAGATTTTCAGTAAACAAGACCGAATCCCAGCGAATAATGTAATTTACATCTCTATGATATTTCTTCAACATGGACATATGAAACACCAGGTGAACTCCCACCAAACTTGAAGGTAAATCCAATTCATAGGCTACCTCCCTCACACGCTTAAGAATTTCGAATGGCACAATGAATCTTGGGCTGAGCTTGCATCGCTCACCAAATGATACTAACCCACCTCTCAAGACGTACTTCAGAAGAAAATATCGACAAAAAGATAACGAATTGAAGTGCTTTGGATAAACACATTCTACAACAGTTGTTTAGCAACTGTTCCCTGGATTTTCTCCAGTAGTTGGGTTAACAATTATTATTCTTAGTTTGTAGTTTATGGTGTAAGTCTTATCCTATTATGTTCTCTATAAATATGTAATTAGGATTAGTTATTCAGATATGTAATTCAGAATTAAAATTATTATATTCAGGATTTTTGTCCTCTCCATACGGACAACTTTATTAGTGACACAAGTTTGCCAGTAATATTACCTTCTTTTTTCTATTTTTTTGGTTCTTTACTTCTGGTTACTATTAGTTTTGGTATCAGAGCAGATCGATCCAACATGGTCAATACCAGATCTTCTAATTCTCAAAAAGACACTCTGAATATTAAATGGTCAATACCAGATCTTCTAATTCTCAAAAAGACACTCTGAATATTGAATCTCTTGCCCAACAATTATTTGCCATAGCATCAAATCTAAATACGATCAATTCATTGACAGCAGACGTTGCTACATTGAAAGCCCAGACTGGTTGCACCCAACAAGAGAAAACCAGTCACCGAACTCATAGTATAGAAAAATCTGCTTGGCAAGAAGAGGAAGAAGACATTGATAGTCCAGCGTGGCCAAAAAATCCTTCCTGGAGGCCACACACAAAGATGAAATTCCCCAAATTTGAAGGAGGCGATCCTAGAGGATAGATTTTGAAGGCAAAAAAATGTTTCTGCTACTATCAAACTTCAGAGGAACACAAAATTTACATTGCAGTGATGTATTTGGAAGGCGATGCTGTTGATCTCTTCTCCTAGATAAATCATGAGAGAACTTTACTTTATTGGGAAGAGCTTGTTAAAGAATTGAAGGAAAATTATGGTTCTACAGAGTTCCAAAATCTAGACGAGCATCTTTGTAGCATTCAACAAACAAGTTCTATACAGGAGTATCATCAAGAATTTGCAAAACAGTCGTCTAGGGTCACAAACTAGCCAGATCACTGTCTCTTAGGGGTGTTCCTGAATGAGATAAAAGAGAAACTTAAATCTGATGTTAGGATTCACAAGCCCAGAACAATTTACAGGGCTATGAGTTTGGCACTTGATTTGAATATAAATTAGGTCCAATTCACAGCAATAGAGGGCCTAATTGGAACCCAGCCAACAGAGCTTCTATACAAAGCCTATTACACTCTATTAGAAACTTCCAGAACAATTCTTCCTCTATACATCAAAATCCATGCAACAATTTTTCTTCCAAGCCTACTGCTTCCCAACCTCTTCAAACACGAACATGGGATACCGAGAGAAGAAATTCGATGGCACGAGGACTTTATTTTCGTTGCGTTGCCATGAGAAATGTTCACCCGATCATAGATACAAATATGTGAAACTATATATCATGGACCTTACAGGAGGAGATCAAGTGAAAGATATTGAAGAGGTTATTGCAGGAGTTGGTGGTGACCTTCAAGAAACTGACATTGCTGAAATTTCTTTCCATGCCATTTTGGGATAGTCAATTGGTGCTACGATGAAGCTTCAGGGTGAAATCAACCATAGAAAGATTTTAATACTTGTGGATAGTGGTCCCACACATAATTTTGTTGCCGAATCTATTATGGAGGAGAATAAACTCCCAGTAGAAATAGTTCCAACATTCGGTGTGCAAATAGGGAATGAGGACATCATACGCTGCAATAAAGTTTGCCGAAATCTTTAAATTCAATTGCCAGGTATTACCATCACTGAGGATTTCTACCCATTTGCAATTGGTGGGGCTGATTTGGTTTTTGGTATCAAATGGTTAGCTTCTCTCAATACTATTCAAGCTATGTGGAAGGATATGTTAATAATTTTCAATTGGCAAGGGAAACGTTACAAACTCCAAGGGGTGAAATTGATAAATTCCATCACGGCTTCCCTCTAATCTTTTAACATATTATCTGAGACTCCAGGTAATCATATTCAAACACTTTTAGATGAATTTCAGTTTGTATTTTCTGAACCAACATCTCTTCCACCTTTTAGAGAACATACTCATGCTATTTGTCTTTTACCAAACTGTAAACCTCCAAACATCAGACCTTATCATTACCTATATGGCCAAAATATTGAAATTGAGAACCAAGTTGCTGCTTTATTAGAATTTGGTTTCACTCATCCTAGTTCAAGTCCCTTTGCTAGCTAGTTCTGCTAGTGAAAAAGAAAGATAATTCTTGAAGGTTTTTTGTGGATTAACATAGCCTTAACAAAATCACTGTTCCAAACAAATACCCCATACCCAATATTGATGAGTTGTTAGATGAGTTACATGGAGCCACTATTTTTTTAAAAATTGATCTTCGTTCAGGATACCATCAAATTTATGTCCAACCTGATAATGTCTATAAAACTGCCTTTCGGACTCATTCAAGCCATTATAAGTTTCTCGTAATGCCTTTTGGACTCACCAATGCACCATCCACATTTCAAGCCACCATGAATGATCTTTTTAGGCCATACCTTGGAAAATCTATCCTAGTGTTCTTTGATGATATTCTGATATATAGTCCTGACCCTCAAACACACCAACAACACCTTCAAACAACCCTTCATCTTCTTTCTGCTAATTCCTTTTTTGCTAATCCAAAGAAATGTTTGTTTGGCCAACACCAAGTTGGGTTTTTCGGTCATATGATTTTTCGAGATGGAGTAGCCGTGGATTCAGAAAAAATATCTGTTGTGTTGGAATGGCCTATTCCATGGAATGTTAAGGAACTCCGCAGTTTCTTAGGTCTCACAGGCTATTACATGCGCTTTGTTAAGAACTATGGGATCATTGCTCATCCTTTAACAGACTTGACCAAGAAAGATTCTTTTTCTTGGAATGCAAATGTAGAAGAGGTTTTCCAAAACATCAGTACCGGTGCTTCGTCTTCCTAACTTTACTCAATAGTTTACAGTTGAGTTTGATGCTTTGTATGATGGAGTAGGGGCTATTTTACTGCAACAGGGCCATCCAATTGCCTATTTCAGTAAGGGGTTTTCCTTTTCTAGTCGCATTAAATCTACTTATGATTGTGAATTGTTGGCTTTGATCCTTGCACTGCAAAAATGGAAGCACTATATTTTGGGTTGGCATTTTATTTTCACTACTGACCATTGCAGCCTAAAGTACCTCTTGCATCAGCGGGTGACTATTGCTGAATAACAACGCTTGTTGTTTAAGTTACTACCTTTTGATTTCACTATTGTCTATAAGTCAGGAAGTGAAAACAAAGGAGCTGATGATTTATCCCATCGCCCTCAACATGTTATCTTTTTACTTTGATGATTCCTATTCCATTAGATTTTAGTGATTTGAGAAAAGCAATTGAAGCTGATCCATATACTAAGCAGATCCGCGATCAACTTTCTTCTGATTCGTTGGTTCATCCATAATTTTTCGTTGTCTGCGAACTATATTTACTACAAATCTAGGTTGGTTATTCCTGATTATCCTGATCTCAAAGACAAGATTTTAGCAGTCACATGATTCTCCAACAGGAGGGCATGGAGGTTACTTGAAAACTCTCAAAAGGGTATCTGTAAATTTTTTCTGGCCTTGTTTGAAGCATGCTGTTAAGTTATTTGTCCAGAATTGTTTGATATGCCAGCAACATAAATATGAAATGTTAACTCCAGCTGGTCTCTTACAGCCTTTACTAGTTCCTAAAAGAGTTTGGGAGGATATTTCCCTAGACTTCATTGTTGGACTTCCACCTTTTAATGGCTTTGAGACTATTCTTGCGATGGTTGACTGGTTTAGTAAATACAATCATTTTCTTTCTTTATCTAATCCCTTTACTGCTAAAATAGTGGCTGTTGTTTTTTATAAAGAAATTGTCAGGTTGTATGGTTTACCTCACTCCATTCTTTCGGATCGTGATGTTGTCTTCACAAGTGAAATTTGGAAGGAACTTTTTCGCCTTTGTCGCACTCGTATCCATGTGGGTACTTCATATCATCCCCAATCTGACGGTCAAATGGAGGTGGTCAATCGATGCCTTGAAACTTACTTGCGCTGCTTTGCTCATGACAAGCCAAAATCATGGCTTCAGTATCTACCTTGGGCTGAATACTCTTTCAACAACGGGTACCATTCTTCATCCAATATGACTCCTTTCTAGATTATGTATGGGAGGGAATACCACTCGTGTATCCCTTTGTTCATGGAGAAACTAAAGTTGCTAAACTTGGATAGCAACACATGGAATGAGATCACACGTTAGCAGTCCTGCGCTCCAATCTCATGAGGGCTCAATTCAGAACGAAGTCTCAAGTTTATTCAAAGAGGCGTGATTTATCTTTTAATATGGGTGTTGCTGTCTTCCTTCGTTTGCGACCTTATCGGCAGAAGAGTTTAGCCAAACGTCTTAATGAGAAGCTTCCACCTCGATATTTTGGACCATACAAAATTGTTGGCAAAGTTGGTCCTGTTTCTTATGAATTGCAGCTACCTCAAACATGAAAGGTGCATCCTATTTTTCATGTCTCATTGCTTTGCCATACTCGTGGTTGTTCTGATATTACTTCCCCTCCACCCTTATCACTATATGGTGAATTGGAATTTATGGTGGAACCTGAAATTTTTTTATCGCATCGTTGGGTGAAAGAATCGGAAGTGCCAACTCTGGAGTTACTTATTCAATGGCATCGTCGACCTGTTGAAGAGGCTAGTCAGGAAGACTATGACTTGCTTGTTGTTCAATTCCCTTTTTTCTTCCTTGAGGACAAGGCATATTTTTAGGGGAGGGGGGTGCACTGATACTAACCCACCTCTCAAGACGTACTTCAGAAGAAAATATCGACAAAAGGATAATGAATTGAAGTGCTTTGGACAAACACAACTTCTATAGCAGTTGTTTAGCAATTGTTCCCTGGATTTGCTCCAGTAGTTGGTTTAGCAATTATTATTTCTAATTTGTAATTTATGGTGTAAGTCGTATCCTATTATATTCTCTATAAATATGTAATTAGGATTAGTTATTTAGATATGTAGCTCAGAATTAAAACTATTGTATTCTGGAGTCTTGTCCTCTCCATACATATAACTTTATTGCTGTAATTGTGTTTAAGATTATTGCACAAGTTTGCCAGTAATATTACCTTCATTGTTCTCTTTCTTTGGTTCGTTACTTATGGTTACTATCACCAAACCTCATCACACCCTTCATGGGTGAAAGTTTGAGCAACACTTGCTCTTCTACCATGAACTCCATATCCATGACTTTCTGTTCTGCACACTCCTTCTGCCTACTCTGGGATTCTAAGAGCCTCTCTCGAATGAACTTCACTTTCTCTAATGACTCCCTTAACAAATAGGTACCCGGAGGTCTCACCTTAAATGTATCAAACCAACCAATAGGGGACCTACATCTCCTTTCGTATAATACCTCAAATGGATCCATATCAATACTCGAGTGATAACTATTGATATATGCAAACTCAACCAATCGCAAGAACTGATCCCAATGACCACCAAAGTCTATCACACACGCCAGAAGCATGTCTTTTAAAACCTGAATCATCCACTTAGAATGTCCATAAGTTTGAGGGTGAAAAGTCGTACTAAGTTCCAACCTAGTACTCAACTCAGCCTGCAATGTTTTCCAGAAGTTAGAGGTAAACTGAGTACATCTATAAGAAATAATAGAGACCGAGACTCTATGTAAATGAACCAGTTCACCTCATGGATATTGATCTTGGCTAACTTCTCTGCATCATAAGTCACTTGCACTGGAATAAAGTCTGCAGATTTAGTCAATGGTCAACGATGACCCAAATAGAATAAAACTTACTCAAGGTCTTTGGAAGACCAACCATAAAATCCATTGGAATTCTTTCCCACTCCCATTAAGGAATGAGCATTCTCTGAAGTGTCCCTCTAGATCTTTAGTGCTCATACTTAACCTGTTGACAATTTGGGCACTGTGCGACAAAATCAATAATATTGCATTTCATCCTGCCCCACCAATAATGCTTTCTCAGATCACGATACATCTTGGTGGCGCCAGGATGTATAAAGTACCTCAAACTATGAGCCTCTGCAAGAATAGTCTTGATCAAATCATCAACACATGAAACACATACACGCCTATTAATTCTCAAAACACCCTCGTTATCAATCATGGCCTCCTTAGACTTTCCCTACAAGGCCTTATCACGAGTCTTTCCCAACTTAACATCTTCAAACTGCCTAGACTTAATCTGCTCTAGAAAAGAGGACCTTGCCTCTATATAAGCCAACACTCCACTAAACACGGTCAAATCAAGCCTTATCAAACTGTTAGCTAGAGTTTGAATCTATCTAGCCAACGGATGCCTTGTAGCCTCCAAACTAGTTAGGTTACCCATACTTTCAGGCTTTCTTCTCAACACATCAACTATCATATTTGCCTTACTCGGATGATACAAGATAGTGATATCATAATCCTTGAGCAGCTCCATCTATCGATGATGTCTCAAGTTCAAATCCCTATGCGTAAACTCATGTTTGTAAGTTGTGTGGTCAGTGAACACCTCACAATGGACACCATAAAGATAGTGCCTCCAAATTTTAAGAGTGAAAACCACCACTGCCAACTCTAAGTCATGCGCATGATAGTTCTTCTCATGCACCTTCAAATGCATAGAAGAATATGCAGTGACTTTCTTATCATGCATCAAAATAACACCTAAGCTAGAACGTGAAGCACCACAATAAACAACAAATCCCTTACCTTATATAAGGAAATCAAAGATGGGAGCTGTAGTCAAAAAATTCTTGAGCTTTTGGAAGCTCTCCTTACACTCATCAGATCACACAAAAGTTATATCTTTCTGGTTCAAGCGAGTGAGCTAGGAAGCAATAGAAGCGAACCCCTTTACAAACTGACTGTAATAGCTAGCCAACCCCACAAAATGGAGAATCTTAGTCACAGAGGTAGGCCTAGCCTAACTCTTGATTGCCTTTATTTTTTGTGGGTCAACCATGATTCCCTCTTTTGAAACTAGTTGCCCCAAGAAGGACATCGAATCCATCCAGAACTCACACTTCGAAAATTTTGCAAATATCTGCTTTCTTTCAGCAATTCCAATACAAATCTCAAATGAGCCTTATATTGTTTCTTACTCTTTGAATATACCAGGATGTCGTCAGTATATACAATAACAATAAAAATCCAAAATGGGCTTAAAGATCCGATTCATTGAACTCATAAAAGCAGTTAGGGCATTAGTAAGCCCAGAAGACATCACCAAGAATGCGTAATGCCTATACCTGGTATACAAAGCAGTCTTAGGTATATTCTCAGCTCGAATCTTCAACTGATGATACCCAAACCTTAAGTCAATCTTGGAGAATACTGAAGCACCCTGAAGCTGATGAACAAGTCATTTATGCAAGGAAGAGGGTACTTATTCTGATTAGTGACCTTATTCAACTGGCGATAGTTAATGCACATACGCATACACCCATCTTTCTTTTTCATAAATAACATAGGAGCACCCCATGGAGAGGCACTTGGACAAATAAACCCTTTACTAAGTAAGTCCTGCAACTGAACTTTCAAGTCCCTCAACTCAGTAGGTTCCATTCTATAAGGAGGAATAGAAATAGGACGAGTCCCAAGATCTAAATAAATGCAAAAAACAATATCACGGTGTGGTGACATGCTAGGTAAATGCATGGAAAACATTTTCAAGAAATCGCAGACCATAGAAACTAACCCTATGACTGGAACCGTAACACTAGTGTCCCAAAGATGTACTAGAAATTCCAGACATCCCCTCTTAATAAATTTCTTAGCATGAATAAAGGATATAATCTTTTAAGGAACATGACTACAGTCACCCTCCCACTCCAGTCTAGACATACCAGGCATTGCTATAGTCACAATCTTAGAATTACAATCTAATATGGCATGATATGGGAAAAACTAACTCATCCCCAGAATGATATCAAAATCCACCTTGTCAAGAATTACTAGATCTACCCAAGTCTTATACCCTATGAAAGTAACAAGGCAAGAACGATAGACTTTATCTACTATCATAGAATCACCAACAGGAGTAGAAACATGTAGAGACACATCAAGTAAATCGCAAATCATGTCCAGCCCCATAGCAAAATAGGTAGACACATAAGAAAAGGTGAATCCTAGATCTAATAAGGCCGTAGCCATCCGGTCACAGACTATAATAGTGCCTGCGACAGTGTCGAACGCTTCCATCTTGGGTCAGCCTGGAAAATCATAGAAATGGGTCCTACCACCTATCTGTGTGCCACCTTTAATGGGCTGAGTACCACCTCTACCAGTATGTCCACTACCCCGATTGGGATGGGTGAGACTCCTACTAGCCTTGTAACCACTATGCCCAGCATAAAGACGATCTCTACTATGTGCACCACCTCCCCCACCTGCTGGAGCTGGAGCTCTTGGAGCCTAATGCTGAGCTGACTGACCAATTTGTTTAAATTTGGGACACCATCTCCAGTAGGATGTGTCCCCACCTCACCACATTCATAGAAAGCCCTATCCAAAATGGGGCTCTAAGCCGAAGTCAAAGAAAGAATATAACCACTGTGATCAGAAGAAGGATAGTTGGCCCCTAGTGGACCTACAATTGATACCTGCATGCTGACTCAATGAGGCATCCAAAATACCCCTGAGAAATTAGGCCCATTGAGAAAGAGCCATCGTAGATACCACCCTTTTGGGCCTACTTTTCAGAAGACTTAACATAACCATCCTGTTTTACCCCTTCCACATTTTTGACGTACTCAACCACTTCCTAAAGAGTCTTCTTAGAAGACACCATCTAAAAATTCAGCCTTTTAACAAACCTGCGAATCCTCTCCTCCTCTGTATGTAACAACTGTAGTGAATACCTGGAGAGTTAGTGAAATCTAGCCTCATAGGCTCCAACAGAAGAACTTCCCTACTCGATACTAGTAAACTCATCCCGCCACTTATCTCATAAGGTACGAGGGACGTACTTCTCTAGAAAGACAGTATAGAATTGTGTTCAGGTCAATGGTGGTGACCCGACTGGCCTACACTCTACATAGGCTCTCCATCATAACTTTGCATCCCCATCAATTGATAAGTGACTAACTCCACCCCATATCCCTCTACGACACCCAATTTATGGAGTCTCTCATGACAATCTATAATGAACTCGTAAGCATCTTCTCTCAGTACCATATAAAATAGGAGGCTCCAATGAACCTACAGAATAAGTCGTGCTTCTCTCCAGTCATCGATCACCGGTCTTGGAAATATTCCTACCTTGGAAGCCTCATCCATCCATAGAGCCACAACAACAACATGTTTAATCCCCTGATTCTGACTTGTAGGAACCACAGGTGCTACTTGAGTCCCTGTCAAATGGCCAGTAGTGCCAAAACCTATTGTAGTACCTCAGAAGAATTTGGAGTAGGCGTAGCACCTCCCTAAGCTGCTGGTAATGCCTCCTCTACTGCCACACCAAAGTGATTCTCTATCTCGGCGTGATACTCTAGCTACGGAGGCAATTTTGATCTATCACGGACCTGTCTAGCAGCTGGAGTTACTCTCCATCTCCTACCTCTGCCACCTCCTCTCGCGCATCTTCTACCTCAAGCCACGGGTCCAGCAGCCTGCTTAGGTGTCTCCTCTCTCACCTCTACTGCACGTGTCCTCACCATCTATGATAGAAAAGCATGAAAGAGGTCATATACCAATTTGGATCACCAATTACTAATTGGAATCAAGTAATAGCACAAAAAAAAGAATGGAGTTTTTCTAGTGCCCTGCAGCCTCTCGAAGAAAAGTACAGATGTCTCCATACCGTTTCACAAGACTCTACTAGATATGCCCTTGTACGATGAGATTGATAAACCTAGAGCTTTGATACCAACTTTATCACGATCCAAATATCCGTGAGTGGCACCTACACTAATCTCTCGGTGGGTGAACCAAGTGATACCATCTAAACCAAGCCTTAACCAATTCATTTAGCAACAATAAAATATTTCAAGGCATAAAAATTAAATCTCATAAACCCTTTTAAAGCAAATGCGAAAGTCTGACTAATACATCCCAAAATCCAAAATTCAATTAAAAACATGCTTTAATAGTTTAGCTTATTCATGCAAGCAATGTCAAGCCAACAATATAAATCACAACTATGTCTGAAGACCAACCAACATGCTATCAATCCAACACACATATAAGAGACCATATTAAGTCTAACACCACGTAAAATCATAACCTACCTCAACCGAAGAATCCGAATCAACAAGCTACTTTGCAAGAGCCTTGCCTTTCCTTAATGCCTTAGAACATTCAAAGTCTAGAATCAAACAATATTAAGAGTAATTAATCATTTACTATATCAAATTCAAGTCTCGGGAATTCAAACCCACTAACTCTACCCTTATTCGAGGTCAGTATCATTCCCCAAGGGTCAATTACCCATAAACTAATCTCACATTATTCATATTATCAACATTCATAGAGTTTCTACTCCAATTCCCCCTCTTTTAAGCCACTTTTATGCTAGAGATCACATTTTAATGGAACTCAAGGTCCCATTCATCACTATTCATGTTTTAGAACAACAAATAAATGTTAGGAAATGTTTATCAACATTCTATAAGCATTCTAGATGATTATTTCATCTGCCCATAGGTTTCTCATAATTTTACAGACCTAGAATTCTAACCCATATTTTCCACCATCATAATATCCCCAAACGATTCTACAATGACAATTAATTACTAAGTGAAGAGGTTGATAGAATAACTTACCTCTATCGAAGAAAATCACCCTAGCCTTGGGAAAATTGCCTTTCAAAAGATCTGGAACGAGGTTTTGGAGTTTATGAAATAAAACTCAAAAAATTAACTTAAATAGGTATTCTACTTCACCATCATCCGCTGCAACGACCCTTTTCTCGCTATGACAAGACCACTGTGGCAGAAATGGGCTCACTATGGCGAGCTCTGGTGACTCACCGATTTTTGCTATGATGGGACTCCGACTGCTATGACGGTCTTGCTGCATCAGAAATCCTTCCGCTGCAGCAGTCCCTAAACCAGTAACTCGAGAACTCTATCCAGCAGCCCCATTTCACAATACACTTTTTAAACTTAAGACATCACGAAATTACCCCATCACAACAACCACTATAAACACATTCTACGAATTTATTCGTAGATCCAAATTTTTTTACTAAGGTCTAGATTACTATATCACCCTCTAACGGATCACAACAACATTAAATATATCCCAGTGAATCATATTTTGCCAAAATTAGACACAACACATGTTTTCTTCCTTAAACCACCCTTCCTTCAGATTTTAACTCAACTCACTAGGGAAAACTTTAACAGGGTACTTAGGCCCTAACCATTCCATAACGACAGGGAGAGTCATTACAGATACAAATGTATAACAAGGAACATATACACTTGAATACAATTGATACAAAAGTATAATAAAGAACAGAGACTCTTGAATACATTGATACAAAAAGTATAACAATTAACAGATACACTTGAATATAGTGATACAAATGCATAAGAATGAATAAATATACAAAAATTCCTCCTGAAGTACAAAAAATACATCCAAATCTAAAAAATTTCCATAAAAAATACATACACAAATTGAAACACATACCTGCCCATCGTGTTAGCCACTGAATCCTTCGTGTTAGATATCATGTGTTAGCCATAAAAATAGTCTTATTAAGAACTGATTTTGATCTCCCAGAAAAAAAAACACCCATCGTTCTACTCCATCGGAACATCTTGTTTTTCGCCCTTCATCCACCAAAAACCACCATTGGAATACATCCAAAATTCACAATTTTTAGATCTGTGAGGCTGACGATTATGATGGCGTAAGAGGAGGTTGAGGCGGCAATGATGATGGAGGTGGAAGAGGCAAAGACAACGATGGCTGACAAGGAATTGTGATTTGAAAATAGAAGAGGGAAGAATGCCCCAAGCTTAGGGTTAATGAGAGAAAAGAGAGAAGAAAACAAATGAATTAAAACAAGCTCTAGAAATATGTAATATTACACGGCTAATTTATATAAACTGAATATTTGCTATTAAATTGAAAGTGCAACTGCGAATTGTAACTAAATTAAACTATAGTTGTGTTAAATACATAACACATGTTTGTTTTATTATGTAATTTTTCCTTTTTATTTATATAATTTAGAAGAGCTGTTTTCTACTACTTAATTTAAGTTCATTAAGGGCCAGGTTTAAGAAAGTTTTTTGAAGCCTTTTGCTTCTTATGGGATACCATATTTTAATTTGGGCTGGAGACCGGAAGCTGCCAAAAGAAATCCAGAATACTGTGTCCACAATAGACTCTAAGAGTGTCATAAGCACTGGTCGGGACAAGGCCCTGACTATACCCAAACTGTAGAACAAAAGTAAACATCCTCTTAACTATCCACAAAAATCAAATTAATTATTCTTGGCTATCTATTTTTTTTATTCATCAAACTAATTATCCTTGTCTATTTATTATAGCTTTTGTAGAGAAGTTTCTCTTTTTTCTCTTTTCTGTTTTCTCCTTTTTGATTCATTTTTTTCAAATCATATTATTTTTTGTTTTTTTCACCGTAATTTAATTTCATATTCATTTTTGTCTACTTACTCTTCATTTTTTTTCTTTTTAGAAACTTCTCTTTCTTTTTCTAATTTTTTTAGTAGCTTTTCTAATTTCATTTAACTCTTTTTTTTTTCATAATATAATTTCATTCACTTTATTTTGGTCTTTTTATTTTTTATACAATAAAGAAATAACATTCATTTACATTTTTTAATACAACTGATATAATATACATTCTGTCTTTATTTTTCTCTAAAATCAATTATCAAATAACCTATACATTATATTTATTTTTGTTTTTATTTTTTTCTCCTTCTCTAATGCCATCTTTTTTCAAATCTTTTTTTTGGTTCTTTTTCTCGTAATCTAATACTATACTATTTAGTTCCTTTTTTTGATCTCTTTTTTTGCTATGTCCTTTAAAAAGATAACTGATATAGTATATATCTATTTTTCTCATATTAATTATCATAAAATAACTTATTCTAGCATAGAGTATATCAAATCAGTAATAGTTACATTATACTTATGCACATGGTATATATCATATACTAAAAGAATGTCATAAAATACTGATTTATTCCTTCAAATAAAACACTTTCCAATTCTTTATGATATATTCACATGGTATATATCATATATTGATAGAGGTTTGATTCATTCCTTTTAAAAGGCTCAGTCTCTTATGATATCAACCTGATAAATATCATAAACTGACAGGGTATCACAGAGAACATATTCATTTCTTAAAAAACACTCATCAGTCCTCTGTGATACCCACATGGTATATCTCATTTACTGACATAGTATCATAGTACATTGGTTTATTTTTTAAAAAGAGTACTTCTCAATCCTGTATGATACCCACATGCTATATATCATAAATTGGCAAGGTATTATTTATCAATGATTCATTGCTTTAAAAAGAGTTTAGCCTATATGACACCAACATTGTATATCTTATATTGACATGATATCATAAAATTCAAATTCATTTATAAAAACAAAAAAACAATCTTCATCTTCTACACCCATAACACATGGTATCATATACTGATAGAGGATTATAAAGACTATGTTCATTCATTCAAAAGAAAAAAATAATTTATAAAAAATATAAAAATAGAGTTTAAGCTTAATTTTGATATTTTAATTTTTATATCATTATTAGAAAATTTTATTTGTGGAAACAATAGATATATATATTATGCGCGCATGTGTTTTGTTTTCATTTGCAAAGGAAATTATTTTTAAGAAGTATATTTTCTGTGTGTGCGTGCGTGTGTTTTATTTTAATTTGCAAAGGGTATTTTTTTAGAAGTATATTTCCTATTAATATAAGTTTAAATAAATAAGTTAATGACTTTAATATTTTTTAATTACTTCTAGATTAATTATTTTATTTTTCTATATTTTGTTATAGTTAGCTGATATTTTTATCTTTATATATTTTTTATTTTTATCTTTATACAGACAGAACAAAAAGAAAGGGAAAAACACAAAATAGTACTAACCCAATGCTACACAATTAATACTTTTTGCTACAATATATTCTCAAAAATAAATTTCTGTATATATGATTTTTTTAAAACTCCATTTATGAAATTACACAAAAGATGCTATTATTAATGTACTACAAGATAGGCCTCGTATAATATTTTCATTTGCAAAGCTTGATGAATAATTTTGCTCAAAGGAATAAATTTCTCTGTATTCAATTTCTCCCTAAGTCGAAATCAATTAGAACAAAGATGAAGCAACAATGAAAATATTTATATGCTACAAGTATATGCTTAAAAATAAAGATAAAATCTGTGTACATCTTGTTCTTTTCAAACCTCATTTGTGAAATTATATGAGTATGTTATTGTTATTGTATGAAGCAACAATGACCCATTATTCAATAGGCACACAAATAATTATTTGAAAAAAAGATATGGGGTGACGATTAGGAAAAATAATAGTAACTTACATAAAACCCACTAGTATAGGAGCTAATTATTTTCTCAAACACTAGTTTTTCAAATTACATATTTTACCACTTAAAAGGCATCCAGATACATCCCTTTTTAAGCTGTCACATGTATCTCCGATACATGCTAACTAATTTCTGTAACTAAAGAAATTTTTGGTAACAAAATCGCATAATATAAGGCAAAATTCAAGGGGTAAACAGAAACATGTATCATGATTATGTAATTTGATTAATTTCATTTTTATTACTCTTTAAAATAATAAATTTATTGATTTGATGTATCTATTATCAATTTTATATGGCGTATTTAAATACATACACCTGGTATAAAAAATACGTATATCTGATGTTAAAGATGCACGGATACATTCATCAAATTTTATCTTGTGTATCTGTTTATATGTATCTAATATTAATTTCATGTATCTAGTATTAATTTCATATATCTTATTTATATGTATCTAGTATTATTTCATATATTTGTTTACATGTATTCAATATTAATTTGATGTATTTAGTATCAATTTCATACATTATATCTAAAATACATGTTTCTAGTATCAATTTTATACATTATATCTAAAATGCATGTATCTCGTATCAAAGTTGTCCTGCCAAAATTTTTAATACATGTATTTGTGTATAGTTACGTAATTAGAAGAAGAAAAAAAGAAACACAGTATCCAATATCAATTTCTAATATATCAATTATTAATTTGACATATCCAATTTCAATTTCATGCATATATTCAAAAATATATGTATCTAGTATAAAAGTTGCCCCCTCAAAATTTTTGATACATGTATTTGTGCATAGATACATGCTTAAAAGAAGAAGAATAAGAAGAAACAAAGATCTGACCGAAAAACTCTATCTTCCCTATCCCCATTTTTAAATCTGGTCGGAAAACTCAATTTCATGCCAGAGCACAACAACTAATGGAATAAATACCAATCAGGAAGACGAGCATGACAATGTTAAGAACTGATATCTTTTGCCAATTCCTTCTCAGATCTTCAATAACTCCAGTCTTGCAAGAATCAAACTCATAGCATAGTAAATTTGGATCATTATTCTAACAATAACAATTCACCTCCTGTATCAATGTTGTCAATCCATAGTTGCCCCCTCCAATGATACGATGGTGCTCTGCAATTCACAGTAAGAATTTTCAGCAAAAATAGACTGGAGTGAGAAGGAAACTTAATTACCATGATTTGAGTGATTTAAATTTGGGTAGAAAAGTTTGCGCGAATCGCAGTGTGAGGGAAGAGAGTTACAGGTGTATTTTGTTCATTGTGTGTGACTGATTGGATTTCTGTGTGACATTCGGTTGGTTCGTGTACCACGCCTGGTACAGGTTACTTAGAGGTTGGCTCGGGTACTATGTCTAGTACAGGTTACTTATTGGTTGGCTTGGGTAGCATGCCTGATACAGGTTACTTATTGGTTGACTCGGATACCACGCCTAGTACAAGTTACTTATTGGTTGGCTTGGGTACCACGCCTGGTACAAGTTACTTATTGGTTGGCTCGGGTACCACGCTTGGTACGGGATTGTTTATTATTTTGGTTGTATTTCTTACGATGGTTCCAATGAGTGGACCGGGTTGTGTTTATGATTTGTGATATTGCATATGGTCCTTGAGATACTGGGTTGTTCAATTAAATATGGGGGATGGTCTTAGGGTAGACCGGGCATCGCATCTAAACACTTAGGTGTTGGTCTAGGGATCTTTGATTGGTCCGGGTAATGAAAAAGGGTAAATGTCATGTTTATTATTATTGTTGAATGATTGTTGAACCTGTCCCCTATGGTTGATAAGTCAAAAGGTAGACTGAGAGTCTGAAATTATACTATTGGCTGTTATTATATGTTATACTGCTTTACTCAGTGCAGGTGTACTATTTGTTCTTTACATGTTGGGTACTTGAGAGGGCCGAGATTTATTATTATTTGGTGCATAGTTGTTATTTGAAGGGCCGGGTTAGTGTGCTTAAGTGATAAAGTGATTCTTCTGTGAGTCGGTATTTCATGTTATTGGCATAGATGATGTCCTAGGGATCCTTATTTGGTTCGGGTCATGTAAAAAGGATATATTTTGTTATCACTAAGAATTGTCAAGGTCGGTTAGACTTGTTACGTGCGGTTGATAAGCTAAGGAGGAGACTTATCGTCTGGTTATGATGTTGGTTGTTGTTACTTGTTGAGTATGGCCTGGGTGTCGTTGGGGGACATTTTGTACTAGTAGGTGGTGGTATGACGGGTGTGGTCTACGTCACCAAGTAGTGGGGTTTACTCCAGATTATTGAGTCATAGCGGTTGACTTGGGTAAGGAAATGGTAGTCCGGGCATGGGCATCGATGTTGGCAATGGTAAGTGTGACTTGGGAAGTCTAGGTGATAAATGTCACTCTGGAAGTCTAAGGGTTAAAGTGACTTGGGAAGTCTAGGAGTCAAGGTGATTTGGGAAGTCTAGGTGACAAGGTGACTTGGGAAGTCTAAGGGATAGGAAGGTTGGTTCTGAAGTGGGTTTTAATAATGGTAGATGTTGACGGGTGAAAGTACTTGACTTATGTATTTACCTTGATTTCTTATATGATGGTAGGAGTGGATTCGGGTCGACCGATGATGCCTACCAGTATATGTGTTTTTACTGATTCTACTCTTGCTATACCTTTTGGGGTATAGTCTGGTTGCAGGGTTGGTGATGTCTCACAGGTTTAGGATGACGGTGATTCTCCAGCAGCTCCTACTTCTTGCTTCTATGGTGGGAGTTGTCTTCTTTATTTTTGTATCACCTTATAGTAGCTCTTGTACCGTCTTAGACTAGGTTCTAGGGAGGTCTGTCTCATATTGTAAATGTTTTTCCGCAAGTTCTTTAAGTCATTTATTTTTCTGAAAATTTTGTAAAGGAAGTTCCATGTATTAAAAAGGGTTTTATTTCATGATTTATGTTCTTTTACGCTTTGCCTGTTGGTTCAGGTGGTAAGAGTTCTCCTATATAGGTGGATTAGAGTAGGTGCCCGCACGGTTCGGTAGTTGGGTCGTGACAAAATTGTATCAGAGCCTAGGTTACCGGTCTTCCAGTATAAAAGCAAAATATTGAATAGAGTCCTACAGAATTGTGTGTTGACGTTCACATCTAATCTTTTGGAAGCTATGAAACATTCTAGGAAAAATCTCTCTTCTTTTATTTGGTTCATGCGGTTTGTCACTTGCTTGTATGAGTTGAGTCCAATTGGTATCCCTCGATTCCAATTGGTATCTCGACAAGGAAAAAAGATGTCGTTTGACTCCGATTGAGATTACACAAGCAAGGGATATTGGAACCGGGAAGGTTCCAATTGGTATCTGGCCGGGGAGGCTATGTAAAGGTATGGATGGATCGGCTAATGGTCATCCATGAGGCGAATAAAAGGTAATGAAACTGATTTGATTGAGTGTTTAAGCTTGAGACTTGAGATTGTACTTATGTGTATCGATGTTGTTTGAATAACTACAAATGTGTGGTGTGCAATTGTTTGATTTTTTGTGAATATTTTGGTCCTGGAGGAGTCATAACTTGATTTTGTGTGCTTTGGTTGGTAATAACTTTCTATGTGTCCTTGAAGTGATCAATAAAGTGGTATTACAATTTGAAAATGGACTTGCCATTGGTAAAAATGGGAAGGGAACAAGGTTTATGACTATAGGAAAACTCCGGTTTCAAGACAGTCGGGATTGGTTGGGAACCATGGGAAAAAGGGCTATTATTTGCTTGATACCGGGAGTTGCGGTAAGAAAATTTTTGTGGTAACTCACGATTGTGACTTAAGAAAATTTATTCTGGCTTTAAAGTTTGTGATTTGCTTTAGGGGTAAATTGCGGTATGCTTTAATTGGAATAGTTTGTATTACATTAGGGTATAAACTTACCGTTGGTATAGATGGTAAGGGGACAAAAGGAATTGATAACTGTGGGGAAGCTCCGGTTTCGGGATGGTCAGGATCGGTTGGGAACCATAGGAAGAAAAAAGGGGACTAGTAGAGCACGATAGCGGGAATGAGATATTGTGTGAGGTTATGGGGTGTTTCATAACTGATTTTATGATAATGTGGTGCTAAATTCTCAACTAGGCATAGTTGAGGTTGGTATTGAGGTTATGTTGAAAGACCGTAACATGATTTCATGTGTTAAGGTGAAAACATGGAAGGGGTATGAGGGAATTTTCAGAGAATGGTAAATTTTCTGAACTGCTATTGTTGGGGGTCACCGTAGTGGTGTGCAAGCTGCTATAGCGGGATGGGCAGGGCATAGTCCTTGTCCTGTTTCCCCTGTTTTATATTTCATTTCTGGATTATTTTAAATCTCCAGTTGAGCTAGTGCATGAATTATAAGGATTAATATCCATGTGCGATAAAAGGAAATGGGTAGATATGGTATTACATAGTTGTTATTTTCTTTGAGTGATTGAGACATGTTGAGTCAGTAATTTGACTAGCTATAAGCTAGTTGTGAGGCTATATAAGCATAGCTTGACCTCGGGTGATAACTAAAAAGTTGGTTAGTTATAAATGATGGATTGATGAAGGTTAAATAGACTAATGTAAGAGATGGTGGAAAATCTATGTGTTAATGAAACCCATAATGGTGTATTGGTTATTGGTTATACTCTAGATGGTCTATCCTTATGTGTTGGTCATGTAAGGGTGAAAAGGGTCATAAGGTAGAAGTCCCAAAGGGAAAACACGGTGTAGTGCTTGGTAATATAATGTTCGGTATATCATTGTTTAGGGTGTAATTGCCCAGGTTAAGATTTTTCTCGGGTTAGGAGTTAGAATTTTAATGCTAAGCTAGTCTCGGATGACTTCTGGGCAAGGTATGGTCTAGGAAAATTCAGGTGAGGATTGGGTGACGTGTCTTGTTTTGAATTAGTTTGCCTTTAAGCTAAGACATAATTGAGTCCGGGGGACTTTTTGAAATTAAATTTGGGTAAGTAGAACTCTCGGTATGAAGGTTGACGTGAAGGGGTTGTTCCGGAATGTCAGGAAATTAAGTGTGTTGTAAAATGGGCACTTTTGGAGAGCTTTATGACTTTCTGTCTTGTGTCAACCGCCATGGCAGTTGACATATCGCTATTTCTACCTCCGCTATAGAGGAGAAATTACTGCTATAGCGGAGTGCTCACGGCTATAGCGGACTGGGTCGCCACAACGAGTTTTGGTTCCTCGTAGCATGGAAATTAAGTTTTGGTCCGTTACGTTTGAAATTCTTTCGCTCCGATATTTTGACAAGGCCCTAGATTTCTTGGGCACTCGAGGAGGAGTAATCTAACCGGTCTCGTATAGCTCAAAGGAAGGAATTCCTTAACAGAGCAAAATCGAATTAAATTTTGGTTGAACTGGGGTACACCCGAGAGATTTGAAAGTTTGGTGGTTCGCGTAATGCTGTTTCTATGCTGTCATGGTAGAGCGTTAAGGTTCTAGGGGCTGGTTCATTCTTTTCCTTCTTCCTTAAAGATTGTTCAGGGATGAACGATCGGTAAATTGGTATCTGTTGTAACGACCTATTCCGTCGTTACTGAAAATATCTGTGATCAAGGAAGGTGCCTCTTATTCGTAATAAGATTTAGGATTAATTCTTTAGTATGAGAGTACATTTGGTATGTACTAAGGTCATACAATACTCCTAGCACAGAGTTAAGTTGAAAGCTTCCTTACCGATTTAGTTTCGGGCTAAGTTCAAACTAGGGTCAACTTCAAACGTGAATTACTCCTAGAATATAAGGAGTTAGGGGTCCCAATACCTACCAAATTAGATATCTGTGAGTCTCTTTCCAATGCCACCGACCGTTCGATAATCCGCTTCTCGAGTAAAAAGTTATGACTATTTTACTGAAGACTGTCCGTGCTGAAAAATTGAGTTCGCTGTAGCGGGATTAGGTCACTGTACCGCCATAGCGATTGACAGTCCGCTATAGAGGAATGACGGAACCAGAAAGCCCAGAAATGAGTTTTATAATCCCATTCTCCCTTTTTTAGTTAGAAACAGACGAGGGTTGCTCCAAAAACCCTCCTAAGCTGCTCCAAAGCTTGGGAGCCATGGGGAGGAGGGATTTCGGCTGAAAGAATGCAAAACCATGGATTTTGGGCCTGCCATCCATCAAGGAACGCCTTCATAGAGATAGAATATGCGTTGTGAAACTGCTTGGTATCTAGGTAGGCTAGGTTTTCTTTATTGAGTAGATTGACCTGCTTAAATTTCGTACTTGTTGTATAGATTGAAAGGGAGAATCCATGCTAAGACTTAGGGCACGGAGTCTGGAGGAGAATTGTTTGGTTGAATTGGTTAAACTAGATATGGTTGATTTGTATAATGTGTTGTAATAATCTGGGTTGTTATGCTTAATTAGGTAGGGTATGAAAAATGCAATCCAGGGACTGTAATGTCGGGAAGGTTCAGGGAACCGAAAGGGTTTGGTAATTAAATGACTGTGAAAGGAACAAATGTTCCGGGAAATAAATTTGTATAAAAAGTAGAATATCACAAATGGCAGTATTACCAAGGTTAGGGGAGGTTTCTCCATATTGTATTTTGGTCCTAGGAGGAGGGTTAGAAATAGGTGTATCTATTAGTGTGTGTTAAGGGGTGAACCAGGGTTAGTCTTCAGACGGGATTTCAAGGTTAAGATTATGCACCCGGAATAGGGGTAGGTGATGGTTATTGATTTCCTGTATGCATTGTATGTTTTTTTACTTTTATCTAAGTATTTGTATGGTTTAAATTGCTTAGGGAATGATTTAGGAATGTCTAAAAGTCCTGTTTTCAGTCTTGTAAAATGAACTGGTGTTATTTCTTATTGGTTTACGAGTGTATTTTGTTCATTGTGTGTGACTGATTAGATTTTTGTGTGAAATTCGGTTGGCTCGGGTACCACGCCTGGTACAGGTTACTTATTGGTTGGCTCGGATACCACGCATGGTACAGGTTACTTATTGGTTGGCTTGAGTACCATGCCTAGTACAAGTTACTTATTGGTTGGCTCGGGTACCACGCCTGGTACAAGTTACTTATTGGTTGGCTCGGGTACCACGCTTGGTACGAGATTGTTTATTATTTTGGTTGTATTTCTTACGATGGTTCCAATGAGTGGACCAGGTTGTGTTTATGATTTGTGATATTGCATATGGTCCTTGAGATGCTGGGTTGTTCAATTAAATATGGAGGATGGTCTTAGGGTAGACCGGGCATCGCATCTAAACACTTAGGTGTTGGTCTAGGGATCTTTGATTGGTCCGGGTAATGAAAAAGGGTAAATGTCATGTTTATTATTATTGTTGAATGATTGTTGAACCTGTCCCCTATGGTTGATAAGTCAAAAGGTAGACTGAGAGTCTGAAATTATACTAGTGTCTGTTATTATATGTTGTACTGCTTTACTCAGTGCAAGTGTACTATTTGTTCTTTACATGTTGGGTTCCTGAGAGGGCCGAGATTTATTATTTTTTGGTGCATAGTTGGTCCTTGAAGGGCCGGGTTAGTGTTCTTAAGTGACAAGGTGGTTCTTCTGTGAATCGAGGTCGCATGTTATTGGCATAGATGATGTCCTAGGGTTTCTTATTTGGTTCGAGTCATGTAAAAAGGATATATGTTATTGTCACTAAGAATTGTCAAGGTCGGTTAGACTTGTTACGTGCGGTTGATAAGCGAAGGAGGAGACTTATCATCTGGTTATGATGTTGGTTGTTGTTACTTGTTGAGTATGGCCTGGGGGTCGTTGGGGGACATTTTGTACTAGTATGTGGCGGTATGACGGGTGTGGTCCACGTCACCAAGTAGTGGGGTTTACTCCGGGTTGTTGAGTCATAGCGGTTGACTTGGATAAGGAAATGGTAGTCCGGGCATGGGCATCGATGTTGGAAATGGTAAGTGTGACTTGGGAAGTCTAGGTGATAAATGTGACTTGGGAAGTCTAAGAGTTAAGGTGACTTGGGAAGTCTAGGCGTCAGGGTGACTTGTAAAGTCTAGGTGACAAGGTGACATGGGAAGTCTAAGGGATAGGAAGGTTGGTTCCGAAGTGGGTTTTGATAATGGTGGATGTTGACAGGTGGAAGTACTTGACTTATGAATTTACCTTGATTTCTTATATGATGGTAGGAGTGGATTCGGGTCGATCGATGATGCCTACCAGTATGTGTGTTTGTACTGATTCTACTCTTGCTATACCTTTTTGGGTATAGTCTGGTTGCAGAGTTGGTGATGTCTCACAGGTTTAGGATGACGGTAATTCTCCAGCAACTCCTACTTCTTGCTTCTATGGTGGGAGTTGTGTCTTCTTCATTTTTGTATCACCTTGTAGTAGCTCTTGTACCGACTTAGACTAGGTTCTAGGAAAGGCTGTCTCATATTCTAAATGTTTTTCCACAAGTTCTTTAAGTCATTTATTTTTCTGAAAATTTTGTAAAGGAAGTTCCATGTATTAAAAAGGGTTTTATTTCATGATTTATATTCTTTTTCGCTTTGCCTATAGGTTCGGGTGGTAAGGGTTCTCCTACGTTGGTGTATTAGAGTAGGTGAACGTACGGCCCGGTAGTTGGGTCGTGACACAATATGTATCTGCATCAATTGTTATCTGATACAATATGCATCTGTATCAATGGTATCTGATACAATTATATAGGATGTGTACATAAACTGTATAGTTATTGTATAAAAATGTATCTATATAATATGTCTATATAAATTGTATAATTATTGAATAGAATATGTATATGAATAATTATTATAGCTAAAGGTTGTATGGGATGTGTATAGAAACTGTATAATTATTGTATAGAATATATATTTGTATATGATGTATATAAAAATTATATTATTGTTGTATAGAATATGTATCTGTATCGGATGCATATAGAAACTGTATCGATATGTATTGTATTATATATATGTATCAATATATATTTATACATATGGAGGTTGTATCGATACATCAGACTAAGAAGAAGAAGATACAATCATCCAGATAGATGTATATCAAAGATAGAATGTATCTACTGTCAAATATGAACTGATACATTCTTTTCTTTTGATTGTATGTGCAAAAAATACACTATTTTTATATTTGATTGTTAAAAAAAGAGCAAAAACAAGTTTTACAAAAAAAGAGCAGCAAAAAACTAAAAACAAAAGTAGTGAAGAAAAAGTGCAGTACCTTCTTTTTTTTTAAAAATAAATTAAAAAGCAAAAAAAGCAGCGAAAAAAGCAAAATAAATAAATAAGAGTAGCAACGAATGACCATTAGTGTCCTTCTTCCTAATTAATTTGTGCTTCTTGGATAATTTAGGTAATTTATATGTATATGCATAAAAAGATATAATTAAATAGATTCAAATGAATATTTGGTGTAATTTTCCTTAATTTTTATTTATTTTCAAGTGTACCTGGCATGAGATTCTTGATCTAATGCTGAAATAAATAAAGATAATCGACGCATCTCAAAACATTTTCGTCATTATTCTTTTTTTCTTTTTTTGATAAATCTGGAGAAAAGACCATAAAGAAGTGAATATAATACCTAGTCTATTCAAGTCAAATTGGTGAATTTTCTTAGTTATATGGTATTTAAGATCAAAGTGTTGACTTATAAGAGATTCCAGCAGGGGCGACTCTACCCTTTCGAGAAAAAGGTGGCCGCCTTAGACCCCAAAATTCGAAGGTAGGGTTTTTATAAGAAAAATATTAAATACAATTTCTAGAAAAAATAAACTTTTTCTATAAATATCACGGTCCGATCATGATGACACCTACTATAATCCACCAGTAGATAAACCTATCTTAGCCCAGAATAACAAGTAACGGGCTAACTAGAGAGCGACATTCACAACAAAATAATCTGGAATAAGAGGAAGAAAGCATATATATATATATATGTCATGCCCTATTTTTTACCAAGCTTAGATAAAGCACAACTTATGGACTCTAAAAGAATTTTTATTATGTACAGAGTCGCCACCCAATTTTTAAGGAAAATAAGGAAACCTATTTTTTATTATTGACATGTATGACTCGTATTTTAATCTGCGAAAAACCATTTGAGATTCTAGGTAAGGGTTCAAGTTATTCCGAAGGGAAGGTGTTAGGCATCCTTCGGAATCCACAAATGTGGTACCTGACTAAACTTAATTTTTAAAGAGAGAGGAGGTAAAACATCATTTTTAAAAAAAGTATAAATATGAACAGTAGAAAATATATGTATACAAGTTTAAAATATGTGCCTAAGAGTATGAAAAATGTACTTTTATATGTATGAGAAAATTTATATGTATGAAAATTTATATGTAAGAAAGTATACAAAAGAGTGTAACAGAATGTATATTGTTAATATGAAAAGTATGTAAATATGTAAATATAAGTAGATACTATTACGAAATATATATAAAGAAAATGTGTAAGTAATGTATGTTAAATACATTGAGCAAAGAATGTAAAAGGAGCATTGAAAAGATTGTACAATAATTACGTCGATTGACTTGCGTTTTTTCATTATGTAAATATTGTTTCACTTTTGCAAGAAAAAATGAGTTTAAGAATGAGAAAGGAATATTAGTTTAAAAGTTTTTTTTT
This sequence comes from Jaltomata sinuosa, assembly GCA_003996215.1. Lineage (NCBI taxonomy): Eukaryota > Viridiplantae > Streptophyta > Magnoliopsida > Solanales > Solanaceae > Jaltomata > Jaltomata sinuosa. The sequence goes on from QJPP01000201.1 coordinate 212,864, forward strand.
TTTAACAAAAGAATGTGTAAAAGGATTATTTGTAAAGTTTAGGTAAACTAATTAGAAGGAAAAGAAAAGAAAAGACGTCCTAATGTTTGCGTAACGTAAAAAATATGAATTAATTAACTTAAGTATCTAAGTTAAATTAATTTGTTTATAAAAGTATTTACGACTTAAAGTTTTGCCTAAGCGCGTAAAAATAGATAAGTAAATAAAGGGACACTCCCACCCGACATCCCAAAAGTAAAGTTTTCACTATATTTTAGTTTTTGTACAATTACAAGAATTACAAAAATATAGATAAAGCAATGAATTTTGGGGAGATCTTCAAACTCCTTTTAATTATCGTCTTCGGGAAGCATCCTTGCGTACCTGTATAAACACTTAGTAAAAATATTAATAACAAATAAATATTTACCAAAATAAGTCAAGAAATACATATATGTATGTAAATATAAGAAAATATAATTTTATTATAGTATGGGCTCAGATATGTAGTTGTATTAAGTTTTAGATACGTCATGGCTGCGAAACATCGGTTGGCCACCCGAGATCACCTCGCCAAGATACGGATCATAAAACTTTTTATTTTGTCTTTGTAATATTACAATTTCGTCATCGCCCATAATTTATTTTCCTCGCTACGTATGTATATATCCGTCTTTTTTATTGTGGAGGCCTCAAAAATTGATGGGAGTTTTTTCATTGGCCAATGCAGTGTAGCATTTGTTCGATATCATCGTGATGATGTCCCAAAAATAGTGCGAGGGCAAAAATGCCAAAAAAAATAGTTCAAAACAACCCACAAACAGTGATAATCGTAGCAACAAGAAAATTGCCGGAGAATAACCTGCAAACGACAATCAACGTATACATGAACATACAAAATATAGAACTCAAAATCATTCTGTGAAATCCATTGGAGCTCGCCGGAGTCGACATTTTCCGGCCAACAATAGTACACAAAAGAGGGAAACGGGGAGAGTAGTGGCGGCGTTGCTTCTACGGCTTCGCCGGAGCAACGCCGAAAATAAAAGATTCGGCCAGATCTGCAAAAATACACAACCATCGTGTTAAATCAATAAAACCCATTTTTATCGAAATTTATGGAGTTTCGCCGGAGTCGACATTTTTTGGCCAACAATAGTACACAAAAGAGGGAAACGGGGAGAGTAGTGGCGGCGTTGCTTCCACGGCTTCGCCGGAGCAACGCCGGAAACAAAAGATCCGGCCAGATCTGGAGACCTCAACGCCATATTTTCCGGCGTGGTAGCGGCAAAACGGCGGGGAAGGGGAAAGAAAGGAGAGGGGCGTTGGTGGCCGTGTGGTGGAGTGCTCGCCGGTCACCACCTCCGGCGAGGCAGCGACGGAAGGAGAGAGCGGGGAGAGAGAGAGAGCCACTTGAGGCTTTAGAGAAAAGACAAAAGGAAGAAATTTGAGGGTGTGTGGGTGTGTATAAAAAATGTGTGTGTGTGTAGTTTGTATGTGTGTATATTTTTTGTGTGTGTGTTTCCCCCCAAATAAATGCCCCCTTCCCCCTCTATTTATAATACAAAATATGCCCTCCCTTTATCCAAAAGATGATAACTTTTTACCCTTTTATTTTTTAGTTATTATCCGATAGATTATTTACTCTATTAACCAATGTATAAAGTTTATTAACCGATGGACGATAGCCCTATTCAGTCATGTCAAATGTCACCTTTATTAAATGTGACAAGACCTTGACTTGACCTAACTTATTAACCAATGCACAAGGTTATTAACTAGAGGACGATAGCCGCATTTAGTCACATCAAATGTCATCTTTTTAAAAAGGTGACAAGACCTTGACTTGACTGATTCGTTGCTCTGCGTATTAGAATTAATTGCTCCGAACTCTTGTGCTTGCGGAATGTATTAGAGAATATAAATAATGTGTGTATTGGTATGTGATTAAAAAATAAAATAAAAATGTAATGTGTTTTAAATAATTGAAATTGTAGTATTTGTATTGTGTACGTGTGCGGATGACTTGTAAAAAAAATTGCGATTATCAAAATTGTATAATGACAATAAATTGATAAAATCCTAATATTTACAAAATAAAGGATAATTATCAATAAATTGTGAGAAATAAAAATATATCAATAAATTGATAAAATTCCTAAAATAAGGATGATTATCAATAAATTATTATATTTCATGAAAAATGTGTAAAAATGTATTTTGTGCTCTTTAACGATCAGGAAACCTGAAGACGTTAATTTTAAGCACGGAGAGCCAAAATTGGGTGTCAACAGTTTGCCCCTTTTCGACTAAAGATGATGTAAGGATCTTTGGGCGAAAACGTTGACATTAAGCCAATTTTTCTCGATAAAGAATTATGATAAAAATATGTCCGAACTCTGATTTAGAGTTGCCTACATACCTCGAATTACACGAAGATTAGGTCAGGTGTAGTTCAAAAGTTGAGGCAAATTACCTCTTGTCCTATTGTTCGGGGTGGACGACCCTGGAAAAAATAATTAAAGGAAAAGACTATTTGGGAACAGAAGCATTTACATATTCCCAATGTCTATTTCAAAATTGCCCCAATGTCGAGCTGTGAGACGCTGGGGATGCAAGATTGTGTACTTGCTGGAAAAAGAATGATTATGATGCTTGCTCCGGTTTGTGTGCCGAAGCGTTAATGAAATGGAGTCTTGGGTTGTGTACCAAGATCTCAATGCATGCTCCGATTTATGTGCCGGAGCGTTAATGAAATGGAGTCTTGGGTTGTGTACCAAGATCTCAATGCATGCTCCGATTTGTGTGCCAGAGCATTAATGAAATGAAGTCTTGGGTTGTGTGTACCAAGATCTCAATGCATGCTCCGGTTTGTGTGCCGGAGCGTTAATGAAATGGAGTCTTGGGTTGTGTACCAAGATATCAATGCATGCTCCGGTTTGTGTGCCGGAGCGTTAATGAAATGGAGTCTTGGGTTGTGTACCAAGATCTCAATGCATGCTCCGATTTATGTGCCAGAGCGTTAATGAAATGGAGTCTTGGGTTGGGTACCAAGATCTCAATGCATGCTCCGGTTTGTGTGCCGGAGCGTTAATGAAATGGAGTCTTGGGTTGTACCAAGATCTCAATGCATGCTCCGGTTTGTGTGCTGGAGCGTTAATGAAATGGAGTCTTGGGTTGTGTACCAAGATCCTGATGCATGCTCCGGTTTGTGTGCTGAAGCGTTAATGAAATAGAGTCTTGGGTTGTGTACCAAGATCTCAATGCATGCTCCGGTTTGTGTGCTGGAGTGTTAATGAAATGGAGTCTTGGGTTGTGTACCAAGATCTCAATATATGCTCCGGTTTGTGTGCCAGAGCGTTAATGAAATGGAGTCTTGGGTTGTGTACCAAGATCCTGATGCATGCTCCGGTTTGTGTGCTGAAGCGTTAATGAAATGGAGTCTTGGGTTGTGTACCAAGATCTCAATGCATGCTCCGGTTTGTGTGCCGGAGCGTTAATGAAATGGAGTCTTGGGTTGTGTACCAAGATCTCAATGCATGCTCCGGTTTGTGTGCCGGAGCGTTAATGAAATGGAATCTTGGGTTGTGTACCAAGATCTCAATGCATGCTCCAGTTTGTGTGCCGGAGCGTTAATGAAATGAAATCTTGGGTTGTGTACCAAGATCCTGATGCATACTCCGGTTTGTGTGCCGGAGCTTTGAATGAATACCCGCATTAGAAGGTGAGCGCCTATAAAATGTACTGAATGTAAATACCCGCGTTAGAAGGTGGGCGCCTGTAAAATGGACTTGAATGTAAATACCCGCATTAGAAGGTGGGCGCCTGTAAAATGTACTTGAATGTAAATACCCGCATTAGAAGGTGAGCGCCTGTAAAATGGACTTGAATGTAAATACCCGCATTAGAAGGTGGGCGCCTGTAAAAGGGACTGAAATGTAAATACCCGCATTAGAAGGTGGGCGCCTGTGAAGGAAGAAAACTTTTTTTTTTTTTTTTTTTTGGTTGTAAGAATGTTGAAAAGAAAATCATGCCTTGACTTTCAGTTGGTACCAACAATTTGTCTTATGCATAAGAATTCCACCATCTTTCCCAGCTAACCGAGTTCAACTTCGGGTAATTCCAATAGTTTCAAATGGTACCTCAGACGTACCTAAGTATCAACAAGATTTGTTCCTCTTGATTCAAACAAAGATTTTGAACTATATCTTTCCTCATGTTTCACGTGCCTCACCAAAAGAAAGTCCTATTCTTCACACATTTGAGTATTTTGATTTTAGGACATTTTGAGAAGTGCACTCACACTCAGAAGGATATTCAATGCATGCGATTGTGATACCATAGGCTTGGCCTTCATGTAAGTATCCACTAATGTGAGAACACTTGAAATAGGATCATGTAGGGCTTTTATCAGCTTGTAATGTAGGCTTGGGGATGGGTAGGATATTATTTGGGATAAAAGTGACTAATCCTCCCTTGAGCATGCACTATATTTGTGCTTTGACATTTGTTGCATTTGGACGCTTGATCTTCTTTGTCTCGTAGTCCCTTTCTTTGAATTTGTATCGACTTCTTTTCGTTGTTGGAGTCCTTTTTCCCCTTTTGGAGTTCTTTTCTCTTTTTGTTTTGTTTTTTTTGTTTTTTTTTTGATTTTTTTTTTGAAATTTCTCCACATTTGTTGGAGTGTTTTTCATTATATATTTTTTGGGGGGGATTTCTCCATGTTTTGATTTGTGGGGAATTTTACTCCTTCTTTGAAGTCGTATTTTCATCTTTATTCCTCTGGGACTTTGCATCTTCTGCCTTTGGCATCTTTGATCTTGAATCTTTGTCCGCAATTTGCACATTTTAATGCGCTCAGGGAGGTCGGGCCAAAAAAGGGTAGTGCTTGTAAGCACTCAGAAAGGTATAGGCTGAAATGTGGTTGTTCAAAGAAAAGGCTTTAGGCTCAAAGGGGGAATGCTAGGGATAATGTCATTTGGTAGGTTATGAAAGGCTCAATCGGGTCAAAGAAGGCCTACGATCCTTTCCCAAATCAATTGTAACTCAGGATTTCGCCTCAACAAACATTTAGGCCAAGTTCTAGATCAACAATGCAATGCAATGAATTAATCTAATGCTCGCCACACAATGCACATAAAACGATGAGGTTGATTTTGTTCTTGTCTTAGATGCATGCAAGAGAATTTTTCGAGTGTCACTAAGGTGCGATTAAGAGGTACCAAAAGGATCTATGGTTTACCACGAAATCGGTCCTCTCCATCATACCATTTGTTTCTTTCTCATGCACACTTCTAACTATGTTGGTACCAACCAAGTCAAAACTTTCGTTTTTTTTTTATTCGAAAATGAGACCGAACCCTTATGAGGGTTGCCTACGTATCTTGTATAAACAAGAAATCAGGTCTGCGTAGTTCAGGAAGATGCGAACTAAAATGTATGTACACATTTTTTTATTTTTTTATTTTTTTTTTGTTTTTCCAATAAGGAATACCGAACCCAAGAAGGGCTGCCTACGTATCTCATCGAGATGAGAATCAGGTTCGCGTTGTTCGTGAAGATACGAACTAAAATGTATGTACACATTTTTTCGTTTTTCTAATAAGGAATACCGAACCCAAGAAGGGCTACCTACGTATCTCATCGAGATGAGAATCAGGTTCGCGTAGTTCGTGAAGATGCGGTAGTAAATATATGTTCAGAAAAGAATTCACCTCTAGAAGGAATATAAGGCAAAAAATTAAAATATTTACCGAATATAAAAATATGTATAAAAAATAATGCAAAGATATAGACAAACTCGGAGCGATGCCTAGTATGTCGGGTGTTGGTGATGTCCTCGATGAGAGTGTCTCCCGACTGTTTGTGGGGATGATCGTTGTTGCGATTTCCCAATTATTTATGGGGACCGTCCATTGTTGTGATCGTCTCCAATTGTTGTTGGAGATGACATGTTGTGACCTCTTGATTGCTTGCGAGGGCACTCATTGATGTGTCCGTCCCCGATTAAGTGGGGACGGTTCTCCTGTAAAGGAATAAGAAAGGAGTGAAAGTAGGAAAGTCATGAAAAAATAATAATATAATTACATGGTCAAAAACTCCCCTGATTTGTCTGTTCCATTGAATATGAATGCCTCAAAAAGTTCGAGGTCGGATGTTATCTCATGTGAAGTTCAGAGATTATTTAACTTCTTCAGACTCGACTCCTCTCTTTTTATTGCTTGATATCCTATGATAGGCGCGCCTACAAAGAAAATGAGCCAACTTGTGTTGAACCCTTAGATTTGGAAAGTGAAAGTGATTTACCGTAGTTCCATGGCCTACGACATTTGAGAGGTTTGAAGAGAGACTTAGGTCTTCAGATTTTGAGACTAAAGTCGAATGGAGATTATGGTAAGAGTGATATTGATAATCTTGAATTTTGGACTTGAGGGAATTGATTGACGCTTGTCATTATTTATTTTTTTAAGGGTTGAGAGCGTCAGTGGACCATTCCAAAATATTTGCCCCAGTTTGCAATCCTAAAAAAAAATCATTTTAGAATAGCAGGAAGACCGAACCCTTATGTAGGATTGCCTACATATCTCACCAAGATGAATTAAGATAAGAATCAGGTCAGGACGTAGTTCATAATGAATCCATGGGTGTGATATGTATGATTGTCATGAACTGGTGGTTATTCTTGAAAAGTGATGTGACAGGCGGCTGTGAGGAACCAATTACAGACAAAGAGCTTTAAAAATACTTTGATCAGACAATCAAGATGACGGATGTAAAAAGATAGACAGATTTTTGTAACTACTCTACTACGCTGAAAATATTACAAAGAAAGAGAAGCATGGAAAATATTTGATATTACTTCGCCCCTGTCGGAAGAATTGAATGACTGGGAGAGTGTTGAACTCTTGATTTTGAAAGTAAAGGCCAAAATGTCACATTTCATAATCTACGATGATTGAGAGAAAAAGAAACTTATGTCCCATGTTCTAGGATCAAAGTCGAGTGAAGGTTTGAATGTAAGGCCAATATTGACACTGATGTCAGAGAGATTTGGATTTGAGGGAAACTGTTGATTTGCACTGTCAACAGGACTTTGGAGAGGGTATTTGAATTGTTTCAAAAATTTGCCCCAGTTTTTAAAATCCTGGAGAAATTATTTTGAAACAATGGAAGACCGAACCCTTATGTAGGGTTGCCTACGTATCTTGCCAGAACAAGAATCAGGTCTAAACGTAGTTCGAACCTTCCCCCTCTATTTATAATACAAAATATGCTATGAGTGAGTTTGGACAAGAAAAAGGTACGGTATAAAGATGAAAAGAATATACAAGGCTGTATTGAAAATTTCTTGAAAAAGAATGATGAAATCCAAAAGAGTGATCGTAAAGATCGACATTGGGTATGAGAAAGAACGATATATGAAGGATGGTCTTATAGATCGAGAATGAATGTGGGGGATTGAAAAGGTCCCAGGCTCAACACAAGTCAACCAAAATTGTCAGACAAAATGGACGAGGACGAAAATGACATGTGTACATATATGTATAAACCAAAAAGTATGCACAAAAATATAAAAACGCAGAATATATAATAATCAAAGAGCAAGTATCAATTAAAAATATATAACAAATAAAGAATAAAAATTCATTCGACTAAAGTAACGATCGTATGTACAACGGCCTAAGGATTCTAGGAGTAGATTCACCTAAGCTGATAAAGAATATTAGGACAACTGCGAGAAAATGCATAGTAATTTAAATGCGCCGACTCTGAAGCTAAGGAATCCAAAGAAGTTTTGGAGGAGCGTGAAACACTCCTCGCGTGAACCACAGTGTGTGATAGTGTACGGCCAAGACTTTATAGAAACGATGTGATAAATAAATAATGTGTAGAAGTATTTCGAACATATATCTATATTATAACGTAAATAATGAATCAAAGAATAATTAATATAAAGAATTTATGTATAAGCAAAACTAAAAATTTATATGTACAATACAAATAACATATACAATTCATAGTGTGCAAAAATAATTTGAAAAATTAAATAATCAAAATGTGAATAGAAATACCTCCCTCAATTGAAAAATTGAGTCTATGATGGTTAGAACCTGGTTCTTTTCCCCAGTGGAGTCGCCATTCTGTCATGCCCTATTTTTTACCAAGGTTAGATAAAGCACAACTTATGGACTCTAAAAGAATTTTTATTATGTACAGAGTCGCCACCCAATTTTTAAGGAAAATAAGGAAACCTATTTTTTATTATTGACATGTATGACTCGTATTTTAATCTGCGAAAAACCATTTGAGATTCTAGGTAAGGGTTCAAGTTATTCCGAAGGGAAGGTGTTAGGCATCCTTCGGAATCCACAAATGTGGTACCTGACTAAACTTAATTTTTAAAGAGATAGGAGGTAAAACATCATTTTAAAAAAAAGTATAAATATGAACAGTAGAAAATATATGTATACAAGTTTAAAATATGTGCCTAAGAGTATGAAAAATGTACTTTTATATGTATGAGAAAATTTATATGTATGAAAATTTATATGTAAGAAAGTATACAAAAGAGTGTAAAAGAATGTATATTGTTAATATGAAAAGTATGTAAATATGTAAATATAAGTAGATACTATTACGAAATATATATAAAGAAAATGTGTAAGTAATGTATGTTAAATACATTGAGCAAAGAATGTAAAAGGAGCATTGAAAAGATTGTACAATAATTACGTCGATTGACTTGCGTTTTTTCATTATGTAAATATTGTTTCACTTTTGCAAGAAAAAATGAGTTTAAGAATGAGAAAGGAATATTAGTTTAAAAGTTTTTTTTTTTTAACAAAAGAATGTGTAAAAGGATTATTTGTAAAGTTTAGGTAAACTAATTAGAAGGAAAAGAAAAGAAAAGACGTCCTAATGTTTGCGTAACGTAAAAAATATGAATTAATTAACTTAAGTATCTAAGTTAAATTAATTTGTTTATAAAAGTATTTACGACTTAAAATTTTGCCTAAGCGCGTAAAAATAGATAAGTAAATAAAGGGACACTCCCACCCGACACCCCAAAAGTAAAGTTTTCACTATATTTTAGTTTTTGTACAATTACAAGAATTACAAAAATATAGATAAAGCAATGAATTTTGGGGAGATCTTCAAACTCCTTTTAATTATCGTTTTCGGGAAGCATCCTCGCGTACCTGTATAAACATTTAGTAAAAATATTAATAACAAATAAATATTTACCAAAATAAGTCAAGAAATACATATATGTATGTAAATATAAGAAAATATAATTTTATTATAGTATGGGCTCAGATATGTAGTTGTATTAAGTTTTAGATACGTCATGGCTGCGAAACATCGGTTGGCCACCCGAGATCACCTCGCCAAGATACGGATCATAAAACTTTTTATTTTGTCTTTGTAATATTACAATTTCGTCATCGCCCATAATTTATTTTCCTCGCTACGTATGTATATATCCGTCTTTTTTATTGTGGAGGCCTCAAAAATCGACGGGAGTTTTTTCATTGGCCAATGCAGTGTAGCATTTGTTCGATATCATCGTGATGATGTCCCAAAAATAGTGCGAGGGCAAAAATGCCAAAAAAAAATAGTTCAAAACAACCCACAAACAGTGATAATCGTAGCAACAAGAAAATTGCCGGAGAATAACCTGCAAACGACAATCAACGTATACATGAACATACAAAATATAGAACTCAAAATCATTCTGTGAAATCCATTGGAGCTCGCCGGAGTCGATATTTTCCGGCCAACAATAGTACACAAAAGAGGGAAACGGGGAGAGTAGTGGCGGCGTTGCTTCTACGGCTTCGCCGGAGCAACGCCGGAAACAAAAGATTCGGCCAGATCTGCAAAAATACACAACCATCATGTTAAATCAATAAAACCCATTTTTATCGGAATTCATGGAGTTTCGCCGGAGTCGACATTTTCCGGCCAACAATAGTACACAAAAGAGGAAAACGGGGAGAGTAGTGGCGGCGTTGCTTCCACGGCTTCGCCGGAGCAACGCCGGAAACAAAAGATCCGGCCAGATCTGGAGACCTCAACGCCATGTTTTCCGGCGTGGTAGCGGAAAAACGGCGGGGAAGGGGAAAGAAAGGAGAGGGGCGTTGGTGGCCGTGTGGTGGAGTGCTCGCCGGTCACCACCTCCGGCGAGGCAGCGACGGAAGGAGAGAGCGGGGAGAGAGAGAGAGCCACTTGAGGCTTTAGAGAAAAGACAAAAGGAAGAAATCTGAGGGTGTGTGTGTGTGTATAAAAAATACGTGTGTGTGTAGTTTGTATGTGTGTATATTTTTTGTGTGTGTGTTTCCCCCCAAATAAATGCCCCCTTCCCCCTCTATTTATAATACAAAATATGCCCTCCCTTTATCCAAAAGATGATAACTTTTTACCCTTTTATTTTTTAGTTATTATCCGATAGATTATTTACTCTATTAACCAATGTATAAAGTTTATTAACCGATGGACGATAGCCCTATTCAGTCATGTCAAATGTCACCTTTATTAAAGGTGACAAGACCTTGACTTGACCTAACTTATTAACCAATGCACAAGGTTATTAACTAGAGGACGATAGCCGTATTTAGTCACATCAAATGTCATCTTTTTAAAAAGGTGACAAGACCTTGACTTGACTGATTCGTTGCTCTGCGTATTAGAATTAATTGCTCCGAACTCTTGTGCTTGCGGAATGTATTAGAGAATATAAATAATGTGTGTATTGGTATGTGATTAAAAAATAAAATAAAAATGTAATGTGTTTTAAATAATTGAAATTGTAGTATTTGTATTGTGTACGTGTGCGGATGACTTGTAAAAAAAATTGCGATTATCAAAATTGTATAATGACAATAAATTGATAAAATCCTAATATTTACAAAATAAAATATAATTTTCAATAAATTGTGAGAAATAAAAATATATCAATAAATTGATAAAATTCCTAAAATAAGGATGATTATCAATAAATTATTATATTTCATGAAAAATGTGTAAAAATGTATTTTTGTGCTCTTTAACGATCAGGAAACCTGAAGACGTTAATTTTAAGCACGGAGAGCTAAAATTGGGTGTCAACAATATACATATATAAATATAAACAGGGAGGGAAGAGAACCAAATATACAATGAAATCCCCAAAACCTGGTATTGGCCAGTACAAGAGCTACTACGGCATAAGGAGTACTAGATTACACGAAAATGTACACACAACAGTCTCCAAAATAAAAAAGAAGACTAATCCCAAAGTAGAAGGTGATAAATCAGCTTCCAACGCCAGAAGCTTAGTCTGAATCTCCGAATTCACAACTCAGCACTAGGACAACGTCAGCGGTGAAAACTCGTGCTAGGGTATGCATCAGGGAAAAATATACAGAAGGGTAGCATGAGTACCAAAACACGTGATACCCAATAGGCATCATAGGTCGACTGAGCTCAATTAAGATAAAAGTATGGTAAAATACGAATATATTAAAGGGAAATAAAGAGGGATCCAAAATAAAGATACATGTCATAACTAGACAATATAGAGGGAGAAAGTGAATAACTGCGCGAGGCATAAAGTAGGATAAAGTAAAGCAATCTAGCTAAAACCTAGCCGAACCCCCATAAGCCCGAAAGGTAAACGCAATCAAAGAATAACCTAACCGGACCCCCATAAGCCTGAAAGATACAAACAACAAACAATAGACCCAGCCGGGACCCCCCATAAGCCCAGTGGATACAAACAACATACAATAATCGCTAGCAATCAACCTGATTGGGAAAATGCATGTGAAAATATGTCATGATATGCAGTATGATACGAGTCAAGTGCCAACAGTACTGTATACTCCTCCTTCAGCCGTAACTTGCAAAGGCAGGACCCATCGGGGACTTGCAAAATTCATATACCAAATCTGAACCATATCTCAATAAGCATGCCATGATAAGAATCTGTAAAACCACCCGAAGCACATGTCTCTTCGGGCATGCAGGTTTAAAAAAATACTAATAAAATAATGCGGAACACTTTCTCTCAGGCATGCAAGTTTATCTCAAATCAACATTTCATAAATATACCATGTTTTCCGTAAGAAAGCCCAAAAGTATCAAATATTCCCCAAAAATCCATTTATGATACCAAAAACCATGTTTTAAACCAAGTTTTTCATGTGCCATGAAGCAAACAACCACAATACAGGAACATAGATGAATACACACAGAAAGAGTATCACTTCCAAGCCTAATCAACCCGCACTGAAGTAAACTAAGGTCACAGGCTAATGAAAGATCTCAAGTTTTAGGAAAATCACCTAGAAGAGCCAAGCTTATAACAAACTTCTAAAGGGAACCCAACCCAAGGTAAACACCTAACCAACTCTAGGCTAAGGCGCTAACTTTTCCAAGACGAGCTAAAAGGAGTAACAAACCAAGAAAAGCTAAGGATAAAGTAATCTGACCTAGAGTCCAGCATCCACAGCCTCATGCCCACAATTACTCAATACAAAAAATAAATATAACAGGAAGAAATAGCATATAAGTGAATAACAAGCACCTATCCTATCACGACATCCAACGGTAACTCTATACTAAGGATTTCTAACTTAACCACCCTAAGGCCCAAGAAGACTAACTAAGCTAAGGAAAGAACATCTATGGAATTTAAGGAACCACTCCGGCTATGCCAAACCTTAAGGGTACCAGGATAACCTAAACTAATGATCCCAATCCCCAATTATAAGCTAAAGCACCTAAGTCGACTACCAAAAATATAATCGCCTAACCTCATTTATTCAATCCGCAAAGTCCCACCAACAATTGGCAAAATACCACACAAATATCTTAAATGAGCTAAGTCTAGAGTAGGTAAGCCGTAGCCTACTTGAAAGTCGAACACGCGCGCTCGCATCCACTAGACCAAAGTTTTCCTTTTTGGGAAGCCTTCGACTGCTGCCACGCTATCAAAATAGTAATCTACTTGTTAAAATATGAACAATGATATCCATATTGTAACTTTATAATTTAGCATAAAAAATTAGGTGAAAAATCACCCATGGGGCCCGCATGTGAATTTTGAAGATTTAAATCAGAGAAAATATCCCTCGTGGGACACTGATTATATGCCCAAGACATTAGGCAATATTAGCTCCCAGAACGAGCTAAAACATCCCCCAATTCAAGAGAGAAAAGCAAAGATTAAAATGAGAATTGAACAAAAAAGGGGTCAAAAACTTACAATTTAAAGACAGGAGAATAATCACGGACGAGGAATAAATAGCATCAAGCTCTACTTATGATCCCCTCTTGATTTTTGAGCTTTCAAGCTCCCAAGAGTGGAGTAAGTTCAGGTTTGGAAACATGAAAATAATGAAGGGGATGACCCTTTTAAATGTCAGCAATCACCGCACCAACGAAAGAAGCGGTGCAGGTACGACGATGCCACAGTGGGGAAATCATCACAGGAGCAGAGGTCAATAGGAACCTACAGCTACGGGGGCGCGGCTCAAGTACCACAGGAGAGGCTCTGCAAGAGCGGACAAGCTTTGCGGGAGCGATGCACAGCTGACATCACCAGGCACCGTAAGTATGGCTGGTCGCCACAGGCGTTGCTCCACTGGTATGGGCCAGGCGCCATAAGGGCAGCTGTACCAATACCAGCTACATTAGAAAAAATAACAACACCAACAAGACTTCGATCACACCCTCGAGATTTATTCGAAACCCCATGAACATAAAACAAACATACTACCCAACTAGAAATGGCATTCCGGACTCAATGTAATTGACAAAATTCCCAACAGAGATTGTTTTAATAAAAAGTGGGTTCCACACCCAAAAACCATCATTTAACCAAAAAAAAACCAATAGCCTAAACTAAGTCCAAAAGCCTCGGGACCCAAACCAGAGGTCCCACTACCTCAAAGTTCATGCTTCAAAGCTAACAACGTTGATGGAATTTTTATCTGAGACCGTTTACTCCAAATATTGATCAAAGTCAACACTTTTTACTTTAAGAGTTTCAAAACTGGGAAATGGACTTAAAACTCAAATGAACTGCCTGAAAATCAAATTATCAGTCTCGACAAATCATAAATGACCTATAGCCACTTTGGAAAAGCTCAAACCATGAAAAAGCACGAAAACAGAGAAAATAAGCTAAAGGGTTAGTACAACACCCACTATTAAAAAGGACTTTAATCCTCTAAAGTTAAGGAAAGAAAGGTACCTAAAGGGTGGAATAGGTGAGGATACTGGACTCGCATATCATGCTCAGTCTCCCAAGTAGCCTCCTAAAAGGAATGATGTCTCCACTGTACCTTAACTACCAAATTCTCTCTAGATCTCAACCATCTAACATCCCAATCTAAAATAGATACTAGATCCTTCTCAAAAGTCAAATGCTCATCTAACTGATATGAATCCCACTAAAGCACATGAGACTCAATTGGAATGTAACACCAGAGCATCGACACGTGGAAAACATGATGAATAGCTGAAAAAGCTGGAGGCAAGGCTAACTCATATGAAACATCACCAAGTCGATGAAGAATCTCAACTCGGCCCAATATACCTAAGGCTAAGCTTGCCCATCCTCTTGAACCTCATCATGCCCTTTATGGGAGACACCCAAAGTAACACACGATCACTAACCCAAAACTTTAAAGCACGATGCCTACGGTCAACATAACTCCTTTGTCTACTCTGTGCTTCTCGATGTCTATCCTGAATCACCAAAACCTGATCCAAAGATTGATGCAGGAAATAAGTACCCTGTAGCCTAGCCTCAAAAACATCAAACCACCTAATAGGAGACCTACACCGCCTACTATACAACACCTCAAATGGAGCCATTAGGATACACGAGTGGTACCTGTTATTACAATTAAACTCCACTAAGGCTAGAAACTGGTCCCACTGACCCCAAAATCCATAACACAAGCATAGAGCATGCCCTCTAGAACCTGAATAGTTTGCTCAGATTGACAATGGTCTAGGGGTGAAACATTATGCTAAGATTGACCCAGGCACCCAACTCCTCCTGAAATGTTCTCCAGAAGTGAGAAGTGAATTGAGTAACCTTATCAGAAATAATGGACACCGACACACCCTGAAGACGGACTACCTCTCACACATAAATCTGGGCTAGCCTCTCAGCACTGAAGGAAGACTGGATGAGTAATAAGTGAGCAGACTTAGTCAACTAATTTGTAATGACCCAAATTCTATCAAAGCCCCAAAAGGTACACAATAAGCCAACCAAGAAGTCCATGGTAATCCATTCCCATTTCCACTAAGGAATGGGTAGCCTCTGAAGGAAACCACCAGGTCTCAAGTGCTCGGACTTCACCTGCTGACAGCTCAAGCACTGAGATATGAACTTTTCTATATCCCTCTTCATCCCGCTCCATGAGTAATGCTATGTCAAGTCCATATACATCTTAGCTACCCCAGGATAAATGGCATACTTTGAATAATGAGCCTCTCACAATATCAACTGAATCAAGTCACCAACCCTCAAAACACAAATACGACCCTTGAATCTCATAACACCCTCTGAATCTAAGTCGGCCTTCCTGGCCTCACCACTCAACACCTAATCTGGAAGCCCACAAAGTCAACTATCCTCAAACTGCCACTCTCAAATCATCCCCAACAATGTAGACTAAGCCTCAACTCGAGCAAAAATCCTCTCCAGGTCAGAAATATCAAGACAAACCAACCTATTGGCTAAGGACTAAATGTCCAAGACCAATGGTCTCTCTAAAACTGATAGGAAAGCAAAACTCCCCATACTCACCGTCTTCCATCTCAAGGCATCTACTACCATATTGGCCTTGTATGGATGATAAAGAATAGAGATGTCATAGTCCTTCAGTAACTCTATCCACCTCCGCTGACTCAAATTAAGATCCTTTTGGCTCATAATGTAATATAGGCTATGATGGTTGGTGAATATCTCATAATGCACACCATACAAATAATGCCTCTAAATTTTAAGCATGAAAACTACTGCCGTCAACTCCAAGTCATAGGTTAGTTTTTCTCACGCACTTTCAGCTGTCTAGAAGAATATGCTATCACTTGGCCCAGCTGCTTCAAAAAACAACCCAAACCACCCGATGCATCACAATAAATTGTGAACCCTTGGCCCTCAACTAGAAGAGTCAATGTTGGAGCTATAGTCAGTAAGGCCTTAATCTTCAGAAAGCTCTCCTCACACTCATAAAACCACTAAAATAGGACATCCTTCCTAGTTAGTCTAGTTAATGGCTCTCCAATGGAAGAGAAACCCTCGATGAACTATCTGTAGTAACCAGCTAACCCAATGAAACTGTGAACCTCTATAGGAGAAGTGGGCCTAGCCCAATCATGAACTACCTCAATCTTCGCTGGGTCTACCATAATCCCATCCTTGGATACCACGTTCCCCAAGAATACTACAAACTCAAGACAAAACTCACACTTTAATAACTTGGCATAAAGTTGCTGATCTCTCAAAGTCTGGAGCACAATCTTCAAATACTGCTCATGCTCCTCCCTACTCCTCAAGTAGACAAGAATGTCATCAATGAAAACTATCACAATGGAGTCCAAATACGACATGAACATGCGGTTCATTAAGTCTATGAATGCTTCTGGGGCATTGGTCAACCCAAAAGACATCAATATAAACTCGTAATGGCCGCCATTGTGAGTCCTGAAGGCTATCTTAGGGATGTATGCTTCCCGAATCCTTAACTGATGGTTGCCCGATCTCAAGTCAATCTTAGAAAAGATGACTTCAGCTTGAAGCTGGTCAAATAAATCATCAATATGCAGCATCGGGTACTTATTCTTCACTGTCACCTTTTTCAACTATCGATAATTGATGCACAAATGCATAATGCCATCCTTTTTCTCCACAAATAGGATAGGAGCACTTCAAGGAGAAACACTCGATCAAATAAAACCCTTACCCAGAAGGTTCTGATGCTGAACACTAAGCTCCCTCAACTCAGCGGGTGCAATACGGTAAAGAGGAATAAAAATGGGCATGGTGTGCAGTTTGACATTAATGGACTATATCACACTCAAGCAGAAGGCCAGATAAGTTGGTAGGAAATACAACTGCAAACTCGAAGACCAAAGAAACAGAATCAAGCGAAGAAGTGTCGGTGCTAACATCACGGACATAACCAAGATATGCGAAACACCCCTTTGATACCAAACACCTAGCCTAAATATAAAAAATGATCCTAGATGGCGCATAACTAAGAATTGTCTTCCATACAACCGGGTGTCTGTCATTCATGGATAAGGTAACCATCTTGGTAGAGAAATCCAAGACTGCACGATAAGAGGATAACCAGTCCATGCCTAAAATAGTATCAAAATCAACCATATCAAGCATAATAAGATCTGCCTAGGTGTCATACTCCCAAATAGTCACCACACAAGACCTAACCACCTGATCCACTACTAAAGAATCACCTAGGGAGTAGCTACACATAACGGTACATGCAAAGTCTTACTAGACAACCCCAATTGAGAAGTAAAATAGATAGACATATATGAATATGAATAAGTGGAGCCTGGATCAAATAAGACCGATGCTGGATGATAGAAAACTGAAATCATACCTGTAATCACAAAGTCTAAAGCCTCTACCTCTAGTCTACCTGGCATGATATATAATTGACTGCGCTCACTACTGGGCTGAGCACCCGCATGACCACTAGTCCTACTCGACTGAGAACCATCTTGAGCACCCATACCTATTTGAGTACCACCTCTACCACCCTGAGCACCACCACTAGCCCATGGAACCACTGCTTTAATAGGCTAGGTAGCTACTGAAGGCTCGGACATCCCATGCTGAGGATAATCTCTAGCAAAATGAACAAGCTCCCCACAGTCATAACAACCCTGAGAGGCTCTACCCTGATGTGTAGAACCCGCCAACCAAATTGTCCACCATAGCCTGAAGATCTAGAATGTGAACCCCTCAAATACTGATTGGAGCTCTGATCATTGTAACCAAGCTAGCTTCTACTACTATAAAATTGAAGTGAGGCTAGAACGGGCATAGTAGGCTGAAAGTACCACTACTTCTGACCCTTGTCCTAAAACCCCCTACCTCTAAACTAGGAACCACTAAAATAGCCCTGATAATAGGGCCTCTTATCATTTTCTCTGTGGGCCTCACGATGTATACTCCCAATGTGCAGGCATGGTCAACAACATCTAAAAAGGACTGGCCCTAAGATACCATACTCTCTGTAGCCAAGTAAAACTAAAGTCTCAATCCTCTGATGAAACAACATACTCGCTTTTGCTCAGTAGGAAAAATCATAGTAGCATGCTGGCTAAGTCATAAAATCTTGACTCATACTTTTCCACATACATAAAACCCTACTCCAACCTCAAAAAAGCATCCCTGAGTCTCTCACACTCACTGTGAGGTATGTGCTTCCATAATAAAACCTCAAAGAACTACGCCTAAGTTATTATCATGCCCCGAGCCTACACTCTAGACATAACACGAGATCTGGAACCACAAGTGGCCCCAAACTAACTTTTCATGCTCGCATAATTCATGAGCAACTGAATAGGAACATATAAATTGGAAAACATTATGCACAAGCAAGATTATGGGATGACTTGTTCAATGAATCACTGGCCAAAGTATTTATAATATTGTATTATGAAAAAGAAGAAACTGGATTGAATACAATAATTCTGACTGACTGTCTATGAAGCCTCTACTAACACTGACTATAGTTAGCCAGGATATGAGCCCAACTGTCTCTAATCAATACATACTGATTGAGATAATCTTCTATGACTAATAACTAACTAGAGTTCCTGAACAAGGAGAAATCATCACCTGCTGGCTGGAAGCTGCGATATATCTGCCCCCGATTTATGAGAGCTAGCGCTAAAACCTCCATCATGAAAGGATTCAACACAAGAAGGTATGCGATCAGTACTTTGAATGTACTGAGCATATGAGATATGCACTAATATATACATGCTGAATATGATGAGATAACTGAACATGAAGGATAAACTGAGACATGAACTGAAAGGTAAGCTGATGCATGACCAAGTATTTAAGCATGCAACTGTATTATACTGAAATGAATAACTGAATACAAGGTCATGCAATACTAAATTTGAACTATGGTACCTACTGTTAACCGACATACCCAAAGTTGAGCTAACTATGGGGCCAACTTGTAACCCTAGTTGAGAGGGTGTTCATACTTTGCCAAGGGTACAACTAGCATGGATTCACTAGTCTGATGTCCAACAAAGGACTAGGATGTCAAGCCTGATTTGGCGGGTGACCTCTTTAGAACCTATGATGGTGCTGTAGTTCTGGGACTTAGGTACTTCTACTAAAGGTCACGGCCTAAACTGACGGGTGAGCCTTCATCCCTTCGTCCGCTCGGTGCTAAGTCTACTCCCAATTGAATATGTAATGAACTGAAGTACTGGATAGCTCAAAATACTGAAACTGAGAGCATTCAAATCATGGAATTTTGAGTAACTAAACATCTGACTAAAATGCATGAACCAAAAACTGATCGGGTGTTCATAAAACCACCACCTTTATGAATTTAACCACTCTTAACAATGCTAGAATCTGTCCGAAGTAAGGAAATTCTTAGTTATAAATTCAACATTCAAGTATGATACCATATAGAGAGGGTTTTAGGGTTTCTGAGAATATAATAGTACTAGTCTTCAAGAAACATGCAAATAAAGATTCATAGTTCATAGGGAAACTGAAATACACGGGAATTCATCAAATCATAAGAACCCTAGGTTCTGAAAATTTAACTGAAACTGAAGAACTTGACTGAATCTAAAGACTCAATGGGTAAAAGGAAACCATTGATGAAATCCCACATACATGAAAGCAAAACCCTTGGTGAAATCCTTAGGTTTGGAGCCTGAAGTTGAAGAACCCTAATATTTGCCTTGGAGGAGAAAATTGCCTCTTTTCTCTATTTTTGACCAAGTGTCGATCTGATTATTGAGGGAATGAGAGATTTAGGGTAGCTTAGACTTAATATAAGGTTTAGGCTAGTTAAAATGATGTAGTTTTGGTGTTAAACGAGTGGGAAAAGACCAAAAAAAACCCTCTTAAAATGCGTTAACAATGGAGAACGTGTCTGTTTTATTATTCAAGTGATGAACCATCAGACCCTTGATGAGTCATCACTCAAACTATCAAGCATGACCAATATTTTGGTCTTTCTGGTTAAGCTATCAGTTGACTTGACGAATCATCACAGTGTGATGACTCGTTAGCTGAGTCGTCACTCTTAGGCAAACGTACATTTTTTTGGTAAATTGAGCATAACTTTTTACTCTAGGCTCGAATTAATGTGCGGTCAATAACGTTAGAAAGAAGACTCAAAGACCTTTAATTTGGTGAATATTAGGCCACCAAACTCTTCATATGCTAGAGTAATAATCCTTTGAAGTTGACCAAAGTTTAATCTTACATGAGAACTTAATCGATTTGGGTGCTTTCAACTTCACTTGATGATAGGAGTTTCTTATGAGCATTTTCGCATCCAAAGCACTCATCACACTAGGGAAAAAATCATTACAGTCATGGAAATAGTTTAGGTCTTTAGCTTTAGCTTTGAGTTTTCAGGGTGTTTCAATATCTCCCCCCTAGATAATTCGTCCTTGAATGATGGTTAATGCTAAGATAAATGGATGAATTAAGACATTACCTTGTTCATTGGATGGAAATACAAATACTAACATTAACTAAGATGCATCAACTCAAAGGTCAAGATATGTTATAAAGCATTCATAAGCATGAGTTATTTTGAATATGAAATCTATGACATGGAAGACGTTGAGCGTACTTAAGAATCTATGCCAAGAGTAAGGATTTTTCCTTCTTTCTCAAGGGACTGAACATGGTCTAGAAGAGGTTCTATACGCAAATGCTAGAATAGAGTAGCACCTTGACCAAGATAAAAAGAGGATGCACATGCAATAATAAATTGCTACTTACCAATGCCCTACCTCTTTCTCTTATAAGGGAAACTCTTGGTCACTTAAGACTAGTCTTTGCTTACTAGTTCACCATCTCCCCCTTAGATCAAAATCCATCCTCCTAAGTCTGTGGACCTCTTCAATAATCCTATAAACTGAACCCTGATCACTTTACTCTAACAGTCAGGGTCTACCTATACCCTTGAATGCTAAACTCCCCTAAAAGACTATATCTATAGACACAACCCTTGCTGGTACTTCCTTCTAAGATACTACACCACACTAACGGTTCCCAATGGAAATCACACAAGCCTCAAACATTCACCCCCATATAATATTTTTCTTTATCTTATCCATCAACCACAATTCAAGCTTAGAGTTTAACACTCATCATGGATAACTACACAACTTAACAAATACTATACTGACTAAACCCCTACTAACTCCAATCTACAAACACGTTCTTCTTTCATGATCCAACTACTCATCCTTGTCACCACCCTATACACACCTTCAACTCATAAGGTACTATCTAAATTTTTCCCATCTTTTAACCATTTCATAACTACTACACTACTAACTCTAGGGTAATTCTATCTCTATAACTCATGGATCATAACACTGAAACCACAACATCTTTCGGGTAATAACATTATCCAAGCATCCTAAAACATACTTCCCCCTAAAAGGTCTCACATGTATACTAAGATCTTGAAAGGATTCTAAGAGCATAGCTTACCTTTTGCTCAAAATGTAACACCCTGAAAATTCTGAGCTAAGATTTGAACCGTTCTTCATAAGTTGTTAGACCCAAACTAGATGATTTCAAATGGTACATAGGTGTTAATATCCATTCCTAAGTGTGGAAAGTGTATTAGACATGAATTAAGTTCCTAAATAACCTCTAGCTCAAATTTGAGTTGAAAGCTTCCTTACCGATTGAGTTTTAGTATAAGATTTTTCAAGGGTCAACTTCAAATGATCATAACTCCTACAATATGAAGAGTTAGGTAATCTAATACCTAGAAAATTAAAAATCTTGAAGTTTTCTTTCCAACTCCACTGACCATGTATTAATACGAGTTTGGAGTAAAAGGTTATCAATATTTTACTAAAATGTGTCTGTCTATCAAACTAACAGATAGAAACCACGAGAGGAATCCACGACTCATGGATCAAACCACAGACCGTGGAATGCCCTCATAGAAGTCAGTCCTGCAAATTGATTTTTCACCTGAAAACTGCGATGGTGTTCCACGGGTCATGAAACCCACTCATGGAAATAGTCTGGAAGGCGAAAAAGTGGTCTGAGAACCATGACTTCCATCCATGGATCGTGGTTCATATCCGTGGAACACGACGATGAGCTTTTTCAGGAGCTTTTACTTAGTTTTCTTAGGGGTATTTTAGACTTATCCCACCTTGCTTTTAATTCCTAAACTAAGTTGTTTTAGGCATATTTGGAGGGGTTTTATCCGTACTTAGTCGTTCCTCTCCTTATTCTATCGATTCAAGTTTCAAGAAAAGAAAAGAACGCTCTCTTTCAAGGTACAGACGTAGGGTTCATCCTTAAGATCGATTCCTCCATGTTCCATTCAATATTCTCCATTAAATGGGTATGTGGGATTTCAATGAGGGTTTTATTTCACCCTCATGCCCAAAGTTTTAGATTTTCAGTATGATTTTACAAGTTATGATTCTAGGGTCTTACTCAAACATATGTTTCACTATGAATTCGATTTCTTAATGATTCTACATATCTAATACCCTTATTAGAATGATTTTTACATGAATTCTTGCAAATAGATTTCAAAACCCAAGATTTTTAGGAGAAGTAAGTTTTAGCCTGATTTTATAATATTTTCTCAAAATTTAGCTTTTCCTCCATATTTCAATTCAGCTTGTCAGCATCCATTCTAAATAAGTTTAAGTTCCATGATGATTTCTAACTGTGCAATTTGTCCTCAAACCCTCAGCATGTTGTGTAACCCATGACTTTAGACTATGATTTTGAATTGCATATTTGTTTCAAATTCTAAATTTGTTGACAGTACTTCAATTTCTTAGGATGGTGAGTTAGGAACACCCAATCAGTTTATGTTTCATGCATTTTCAGGCAGATTCTTAATTATTCAGAACATACATGATTAGAATGCTTTCAGTCTCAGTAATCTTTTGCATTCTCAGAAAGTCAGTATTTTGAGTTATCCAACATTTTAGTTGTAATTGTTTGTTTACATATTCAGTTGGGAGTAGACTTAGCACCGAACGAACGAGGGGATGAAGGCTCACCCATTAGTTTAGGCTAAGACTTTTAGCAGCAGTCTCTAAGTTCCAGAACTACAGCACCACCGTAGGTTATATAAGGGTCACCTGTCAGTTTAGGCTTGAGACCCTAGTCCCTTGTTGAACATCATATTAGCGGATCCACACCAGAAAATGTTTGTACCCTTGGCAAGGTATGAACACCCTCCCAGCAAGGGTTACAGGTTGGCCCCATAGTTATCTCAGCTTGGGGTATGTTAGTTAATAGTAGCTCCCACAGTTTATACTTAGTTAGTGCATAACCTCGTAGTCAGTTATTCAGTTTAGTATTATTTTGTTTCATGTTATCTACTTGGTCTTGCATTATTTCACCTATTTCAGTATTTTCAGCATGCTCAGTAGAAGGAACTGCCCTAAAGATTTACTTTAAACATGAGTTTTGGCATGACCCAGAGTTTTCATCTTAGTTGCACTATTTTATGACTTGCAAACATTATTCATATTTTTAGTCCATGGATTCCCAATTAACAATTTTACTTATCTTTAAACATCATAATCTCACAGTTACAATCCAGAAACATGATTTATATTCTCTTCAGTAAAAGAGCTTATGATCTACAATTTGACTTATGCATTCTCAGATATCCATACTTAGTCCAGCTTTCAGTTATGGTTCTAGTATATACATGTTTTCTCATTTTCTCAAAGTTAGTGCATTATCTCACATGCTCAGTACATTCAAAGTACTGATTGCATACCTTCTTGTGCTGCATCCTTTTGATGATGCAGGTTTTAGTGCTTGCTCCTTGGATCATGGTCAGACAGATCGTAGCTTCCAGTCAGTAAGGAACAAGTTCTCCTTTTCCGGGAACTCCAGTCAGTTAGTAGTTATAGAGGTTATTTTAGTTGTTATATATTAATTAAAGATAGTTGGGGGTCATGTCCCAGCTAACCATAGTCAGTGTTAGTAGAGGCTTCATAGACAGTCGGTCAGTTAGTTGTATCAGTTTTCAAATGATTATGTATTTTAGTTTATAAAAGTTTATTTTATTACAGTACTCTTCAAGAGCTCAGTATATATTTCAGCTTTCGCATAATATTTCTTTTTGTTTATATGTCTCTACACTTATGGTTTTAGGTCCCATGTTACATCCAGGGTGTAGGCTCGGGGTGTGATAAACTTGGTATCAGAGTACAAAGTTCAAGTGTCCTAGGGTGTCTATAAAGCCGTGTCTAGTAGAGTCTTGCTTATGGGTGTGTTGTGCACCACACTTATAATCAAGAGGCTATAGGACATTTAGGAAATGTTTCCCTATTTTCATACTCCAGATCATGCAATAGAGTTATTCTTTAAGAAACTTCTGCAGATTCATGCATAAATCTAATTCCTCTAATCTTACCTCATCTTTGAGGTAGTGGAAACAATAAAATTTAGATTCCTGTCAGTGAGATGCTCTCAGATAGAGTCATCAGAAAGTTAAGAAACTGTATAAGGGCTTGAGAGGAACCCACTAGTGAGCTAAGTCTATTGATTCAAAACCATGTATCCTTTTTCACTCATGTAGTTGAGTCTATAGTAGAATATACTCTCAGACCCTCTTTTGGAAACTTTAGTATGAATGAAACCCTTAGCCAAAAAGTATGATTCTCTAAGCACTTGGGTAGTATAGTCACTTTAGAGTTACTGTAAATTAAGATGTTATGAGTTACAAGTAGTAAGATGACCCCAGAGCTATATGTGTGGTTTCAGAAGTATAATAGCCATACAATTGGTATAGTGATGGACGAATGTCCATAGCCATAGTCATCTTAGAGCATATTTGAACTCGGTGAAGAAGATCCTTGAATGGTAGAAGGGTTGATGTCTATCCAGAGTAGTATGTTATATCATGGTATGCAAACATTTTATGGTGCTATATGTGACTAGTTTAGAATTCTCAGGTTGCTAATTATGGAGAAGGCTAGGTGTATATTATATGGTGTTCTTAGAGATGAATTCAGGAGATTATAGATAGAAGATGTTGAGTTTCTTAGTATGGTTTTAATTCAGTTAATTTGGGTGGATTTGAACTTAGAGATGTGATGTTAGTAGATGAATAAGTGAAGGATAGATTTCTAAGTGTTAGAATAAATGGTTAGGTATGCCAGTAAGAGTATGAGTCCTTTAGTGATAGCCTTAAGGGTAAAGAGAAAGATAAAAGAAACCTCAAAAGAATACCTAGCAAGGGTTTAGCATCTTCAGTTATAGCCTAGCTGGGAGAGGGATCCACAGACTTAGAGGGGTGACTTTTGAGATAAGGGGGGGATGATAAAATGAAGAACCAAGTTGAGTTTTGTGACTCAACTATTATAGGATTCTAAAAGAGCTCTGATGGTATATCGATCCATTCTTATTCCAGTGGATTTCCTAGTGCTTCAGCGAAGATGACACTATACTCAGATGTATTTGCGCCATATTCATGAACAAGTTCATGCACTCCATGCAGATTTATGTCCATGATCAGCTCCTAAAACAACAAAAATTGCTCCTGATAGCAATTCCAGTCTTACTCTATGATTCTATGAATCCTAGCTTCATGTCTTAAGGCTCGCTATATATGTAAACTCATGTCTTATAGTATGAACAGTTCTATGTACTAAGTCCAGTCTTCAATATATGCCTTAATGGCTAATAAAACCATGATACATCATGTATATGCTCAGACCATATTTCTTGAATAGTTCATGCTTATGATTTCCTTACTCTAACCATACTTCATATTTCCAGTATGTAAGACACTCAGGCCTTTGCACTTGACTTATCAGACCCCACCTTGAGTGGCTAGACCACGCTAAGTGTAAGTCAAGACTGATCAATATTATTTCACACGTGATGCTCATGCTCCCACTCTATTCCTTAGGTGATATTGGCTTATGTTGTGATAGGTGTTAGTTGAGGTAACTAAGTAGTATCTTTGATGGGAAGTAGTGGATTTTCTCTTTTGATAAACTGGTTCCACCTTAGCTTGTAGGTGTGGATGACAAACGAGATAAGGAATTTTCATGTGTAATAGTTATATGAGAAAGGTTAGTGTATCTTTTGTAGAAGTTCCTGCAGTTACAGATTCTAGATATGCTAGGGAAAAAGAGAGAAGTCTCAGATAGTGTCAACTACAAAGAATCCATAAGATGATGATAGTGATAAGCTTAAATGTCATGATGAAATACATGTGGGAATTTTCTTTGTGCGACTAGTGACCCATTGATTAGAACTTAAGGTTAGTTAATTTTTATGATAAGAAGTAATACCATTCTTGAGAGATAACTCTAGATATAAGAGATTTAGTCGAGATAGGCTTGAACATGGTGAGAGAATATAGTTAGGCTAAGACATCATCATCTATATGTGCACTGATGAGAATTTTAGTTGCAAATGGAAAATATGGTATTTAGAGGAGTTAGTGTAGTTAAAAGGTGCTCCTAAGCTTAAAAGATGTCAACCATGTTGTTTAAGGCAGGAATAGGCTTGTTCTTACTCTCTGCCCAGGGTTCTCATACCTTATGTCCAGTTGCTTCAGCTAGAAAGATAGTAGACTCTTTATGTCAGATCAGTTCAGACCTGTTGGTAATCATTCCTAAGGCCAGTCCAGTAGGCCCTATGTTCAGCTCAGTTCTTAGCACTAAGTTCAATTAGGAGAGAATAGTCTTCTCATACAGTCACTCCTCTCAGTTTTATATTCCTTTCACTTAATTTCAAGTTCTAAGAATGCGTTCATTCTCAATAAGTTTCAGCTGAGTCCCTACTCTTAACCCAGACCATATATCATGTTAGATATTCAGTTTCATGTACCATAAGTTGTTCTCATGCCCTTAGTATGCATACATGCCTCATGAATTCAACTCAATTTATATTTCAGTCAAAAATCAGTTTCCATATTAGTACTTCATCTTTTAAAACTCAGTTAGTGGGACTGCAACTCATTCCCTACCATCTCAACCTAGTTAGACTTTATTCGAGGATGAATGATCCCAAGGGGGAGATATTGTAACACCCTGAAAAATTTGAGCTAAGATTTAAACCATTCTTCATACGTTGTTAGACCCGAACTAGATGATTTCAAATGGTACATAGGTGTTAGGATCCATTCCTAAGTGTGGGAAGTGTATTAGACATGAATTAAGGTCATAAAGAACCTCTAGCTCAAAGTTGAGTTGAAAGTTTCCTTACTGATTGAGTTTTAGTATAGATTTTTTGATATGATCATGGTTTGGCTTGGGGAGTAGGATTTTTGTATAATCCAGGTAATTTAGGCTAGTTAATTAACTATAGTGTTTATGTGTTTGTTTCTAGACCAAGAACAAGCAAGGGATCCTGAAGAAAGGAAAGCTTAGGCACTGTAGAGATTGATTATTCGAGGTAGGTGATGGTTATTGATTCTTGTATGCATTGTGTGTTGTGTACTCATATCTAAGTAATTGTATGATTTGCATTGCTTAGGGAATGGTTTAAGAATGTCCAAAAAATCATGTTTTCAAGCTGGTAAAATGAACTAGGTGTTTTGCTTGTTGGTTTTACAAGTGTTGATTATTAATTATTTGTGATTGTAAGTTTATATGACATTCGGTTGGCTCGGGTACCACGCTTGGTATGGGATATACTAACGGTTGGCTCGGGTACCACGTTTGGTATGGGATATACTAATGGTTAGCTCAGGTACCACCCCTGGTACGGGATATACTAACGGTTGGCTCAGGTACCACGCCTGATACGAGTTTACTTATTTGTATTATTGCATCTTTACTAATGGTTCCCTGAGTGGACTGTGTTGTGTATGATTTATGGTTATGCATTTGGTCCTTGAGGGGCCGGATTGTTACATTGATCTATGAATTTGGTCTTGGTGTAGGTCGGGTTATATGTTTGACACTTAGGTGTTGTCTAGAGGGGATCCAGGGTAAGTCCGAGATATGTAATGTGGTATAATTGTTGTTATTGTGGATGTTTAATCATGGTTGTGAAAGGGGTTTACATGTGGGGACAGGTTATGGAGAGACTTCTAGTCTAGAAATATATGTTGACTTGTTTACATGTTTTATGTTCTCTTAGTTGACTTCTGTAATGTCCATACACTATTTATTTGGAACTGGCTGATGATCCTACCAGTATACGGTAGTTGTGTACTGATACTGCACTTGCTTGTCTTTTTGTGAGTATAGGAAATCTTTCGGCGATTGACGCATGACCTCACCTGTAGGGCTGATACTTTGAGATATCAAGGGTGAGCTGTTCGACCAAGATTTCTTGATTTCTATCTATTAGGTTGTAGACCACTTGTTTTGGGCTTAGACTATTCTTTATTTGGGGTTCGAGGATCAGAGTTTGTGTAACCTTCGTGATCAGTAGTTCAGGGTGAGGCCAACCAGGCTACTTTGGGTTCTGATGGTATTCTCCGGGTTGGTGGTAGACTTTGTGTTCCGAGGATTGGAGATTTGATTTAGTTGATACTTCCTGAGGCGCATTATTCTAGATACTCCATTTATCTTGGTGCGGCAAAGATGTATATGGATTTGAGGTAGCTCTACTGGTGGGGTGGTATAAAGTAGGATGTAACAGAGTTTATATCTCGGTGCTTGAACTGTCAGCAGGTGAAGTTTGAGCATATGAGGCTGGGTGGTTTAATACAACGACTTCCCATTCCTGAGTGGAAGTGGGAAGGCATTACTATGGACTTCATTGTTAGTTTGCCTCGTACTTCTTGGGGTTTTGATTGCATTTGGGTGATTATGGATTGGCTGACTAAGTTGGCCCATTTCTTGCCGGTTCAGACTTCCTACGGTGCTGAGAGGTTAGCTCAGATTTACATTCATGAGGTTGTTCGATTGCACGAGGTCCCAGCTTCTATCATTTCATACTGCAGCACTCAGTTCACATCTTAGTTTTAGAGGGCTATTCAACAAGATTTGGGTACAGAGGTTCAGCTTTGTACTGCTTTTCATCCTCAGATAGATGGCCAGTCCGAAAGGACTATTCAGGTCAAAGAGGACATGCTTCCGGCTTGTGTACTTTACTTTGGAGGTTCTTGGGATTAGTTTGTGCATTTGGCCGAGTTTGCTTATAATAATAGCTTCCATTCAAGCATCGGCATGTCACCTTTCGAGGCGTTGTATAGTAGGCGTTGCAGATCGCCGATTGGTTGGTTTGATGGGTTAGAGTCCAGATCGCAGAATACAAATTTGCTTAGAGATTCCTTAGACTGAGTCCGTTTGATTCAGGATAGACTCAGAGTAGCCCAGAGTAGGCAGAAGAGCTACGCTGATCATAGACTTTGTGCCTTAGAGTTCAGTGTTGGTGACTTGGTTTTCCTTCGAGTATCGCCCATGAAGGGCGTGATGAGATTTGGTCGGCGGGGTAATCTTAGCCCCAGGTTCATTGGACCTTTTGAGATTCTCCAGAGGGTTGGTAGTGTTGCCTACATATTAGCTTTGCCTCTGATGTTTTCAGCTGTTCACCCAGTTTTTCATATTTCGATGTTGCGCTGGTATGTTTTAGCTGAGTCCCATGTGTTGCATTGGGATTCGGTTCAGCTAGATGAGAGTTTATCTTTTCTTGAGTAGCCGATAGCTATTCTGGCCAGAGATACCAGGAGATTGAGATCTAGGAAGATTCCAGTTGTGAAAGTTCAGTAAAGACATCGTTCGATTGAAGAGGCTACTTGGGATACCGAGAGTGAGTTGCGTGCTCAGTATTCACAGTTGTTCAAGCCTTCAGGTACTCCCTTCTTCTTGACTTTTGAGGACGAAAGTCTTTTTAGTAGTGGATGTTGTGATGACCCTTCTGGTCATCTTTGCGTTTTTACATTCATTGTACTGTTAGAGCTTTCCTGTAGTGACCCCAAGTCATTTATGGCTTGCTGGGACTGGTAGTTTGGTGCCCTAGTCGTTCGTTCGGTTGTTTAGGTCGTTTGCCTATTTTAGAACCTTCACTTAGAATATCATTGACTTTAGTCAACATTCTTAACTAACGTGCTCAAAATCAAATTCTGATAGTTTCGTTAGCTCTGGAGCATAGATTTTGGTTTAGAAGGACCTTTAGTCAGGTTCTAGGAGCTTTTGGTTTTGTTTTGTCTTAGTTTTTGTGTTTTAGCCAAGTTAAACTTGAAAGTTTGACTAGGGTCAACATTCAGAGAAGACGACCTCGGATGGAAATTCTGGCAGTGATGTTAGCTCCGGAATGTGACATTTGGGTTAGAGGGACCTTTGGTTTATGTCCCGACGCTTCCAGACTCATTTTAGGCCTTGGTGTTATGTTTTGGAAAGATAGGCCTAAATTTGGTTTTTGGGCGTGGGGCCAAGTTTTTGTGCTATCAACCTCCGTTAGGATTTTCGTCAATTCCATTGAGTTTGGAATGCCGTTTGTAGTCAAATAGCTCTGTTTGTTTGTGTTCGGGGGACCCTGGGTGTGTTCCCGAGGGTCCATCGGAGTAGTTTTCTTGTTGGGCATTACTGTTGGCAGCTAGTGCTGTCATGCCACTAGCTTGGCCTTCACATTTGCGGTGGCCGGTCGTGTTCGCGTAGGCATATTCCATCTGCCCACTCAGCTTAGCCATCACATTCGCGGTGGCCGGCCGCGTTTGCGTAGGCTTGTGCTAGCCGCCTGGGAAATTGTTAATTGCGGACGCGATGGCTGGCCGCGTTCGCGAAGGGCTAGGCCAGCAGCTATTTAAGCTGGCCATTACGATTTTCCATCTCTATTCTCTCATTTTACCCAACTCTAAACTCACCCAAACCCTCTCTAAAGTACTCCAAATCTGTACACCCTTGTAGAATCCTTGTTCCCTCGATAAAGCCTTGCTCTGTTGGCGTTTTGGGTAAATTTCTCCTCTTTTTCATTGTTGTTTTCTCCATTGTCTTAAATCTCCATTGTTTCCATCCTCCCCAAGCTCATAAATTTGGTTGTAGATTCTGTTCCGGGTGAAGTGCATGCTTGGCAGGCTTGTTCTTAATCATACCCTTGGCTTGATTCTTCCATTTGGTAAGTAATTCTTGCTTCTTTCCAGTTTTAATTCTGTATTTTTTCCATAATTGGGTTCTTGGCTATTTGGGGCTATTTTAGCTAGAATTTGTTGCCCAATTTCTTTGATTTTTTTCCGGGCATGTACTCCTATGGTCCTTGTGATCATATTGTGTGTTTTCATTTTCAATCTCAAGTTGTGGCGCCCAAGGGCCACTGGTGACTCGAATTTCAACCCGACTATAATTGTAGCATTATGAGTATCATTAGACTCATTTTAACGTATTATTTATGCTTATGATAGTTTGATCATCATTCGGGGTCTCTCGGAGCGATTCGGGCTTGGACACTATTGTTCGGGCAGTTTGTCATCGGATGATAGGTAGGTTATGGTTTAAACTCCCTAGACTTAGCATATATCAGATAAAATTGTACTAACTGGCATCCTTGGGTTGGGATTATTAGGTTGGTACCACACACCTTGACCGTTTTCCATGTTTTTCCTCGTTTCTTTCCTCCATTGTGTGTAGTATTCTCCGTAGTTGATATTATCACCCTTATGGTCTTGTGTGGCCTTGTTTTGACTCTGGACCATAGATGGTGGGTTATTTGAGGGTGCCCGTGAGTCTCGGACATCATTATAGTGATATTATGCTGGCTATCTATGCTGTAGAGCAATTGGAGCCTGTGCAAGGCCGATATGTTGATAGTGAGCTGTTGGGCGGCTAGTTGTGTTTGATCATATCATTTCTATGCATATAAAGAGGATTCATCCATGTTTTTACTATGGTTTTGGCCTTGGGCCCTCTGGAACTGATTTTCTAAATTTTGCATGGCCTTGGGGCCCGTTTTCGACGAAAATGAATTGGAAATGGTTTGGCTTACCATGTGGTTGGGGTAAAAGAGAGTTAAATTATAATTTCTATCACCAATTTTACTACTAACGCTAGACTCGGCAGGGCCAAGGTGCTAGTTGAGTTTTCTTACTGATTATGGATGACTTTAGCCTCGGTCGGACCGAGCACCTGAGATGACTTTCTACTGTTTTAGACCCGGTTACGCCTAGGCACCCTTGGAGGGGTTTTTGAGACATTTTCCCACTACTTTTGTCCTAGACAGGGTCTGGGCATGCATATCCGAGACTGGGTCTCTAGCTTGAACCCGGACCTACTCCGGATGACATGTTTTGGTACTGAGTTTTAGTATGGGGTCCGAGACCTCCATGGACGTTGCCATTCCTGACCTGGGTCCTGGGGATGCGTGTACCAGAGGAAGGGTATACGGTGGAGTAGAGGTATACGGGCAATGTCCTTCCATGGAACCTACCTGCTAGGCCCGATCGGCACCAGAGGAGATACATACAGAGTTACTATCCCACTCTGAGGTTATCATGCATCATATCATTCATTGTATGAGGCTCCACCCTTGTTTGCTATTTGTTGGGTGTATGCTATGGTTGTATGGGCAGCCGAAGGTTTTTTTTCACTTGTTTGCATTCCTCGGTTATATGGGTGGTCGGGGGACTATAGGTATACTCCTATTATCTATTCTCTTTATCTTGTTCCCTTGCTTCCACTTATTAAACTGTTTCTTCCGCTTAGATTATTAGATAGTAGCCCATTACTGACCGTTCTAGGCTATGGGGATTGTTTCGTCTACTGGGGGGTTGTAGGTGCCATCATAACCGAGAAATCGGGTCATGACACATAGCCAATATTACAACCCGTTAAAGTCCTATTTGATTCTATTCGAGCATGCTTAATTAGTGGAGATGTACATAATGGGCAATCCAATGGTTCTTTGTGCATATATGTGAATTCTTTTGTGAGTGTGAAAGTTGTTCTTTGATGCTAAGTCCTTAATTTATATTCGATTCTTTAAATTGAGTGTGTGGACTATTTCTTCTTATGAGGAAACTTGTTTCATGATAGATAGGTGATTTTATTAGCTTTCTTTGATGGAGTAGGTGAGAAATTTTAATTTGATGAGTTAGAGTCCATCTTTGAGGTTAGGAGGTTAGAAATTTGTTGTTTAATATCTTGCATAATGATCGGGAAGTGTACTTGGTGTTGTGATTTGTTATATGGTCTAATTGTTTGTATCAATCAAAGTGGACACTATTCATGCCTTACGTGCCCAGTGTGTGAAGTACTCATGCCTATTGCGCTCGATTCCCCAAGACGCACCTTGGGTGGCTAAATCATGCTAAGTGTAAGTCAAGATCGATCAATAATTCTTCATTCGTGACGCTCATGCTCCTACTTTTTTCTTTCTGTGATTTTGGCTTATGTTAGATGTTAGGGGAGGAAGCCTAGTAGTAGCCTAGATGGGAAGTAGTAGATTTCTTTTCCTTTTTGGTGTACTTGTTCCACCTTGACTTCTAGGTGTGGATGAATTGCGAGGTAAGGATTATTCATGCGAAGTAGTTAGATGAGGAATTTTGGTATGTCTCTCTGTAGAAGTTCTTGAAGTTGCAGCTCCTAAATATGCTAGGGAAGAGGGGAGAAGTCTTTGATATGGTAAGCTACAAAACTATATGATGACCATAGTTATAAGCTTGAATATCGTGATGAAATATAGGTGGACCTTTGCTTTGTGCGACTAGTGACCCTTTTGATTGGGAGCTCAAGGTTAGTTGGTTTTTTTTTGTGATAAGAAGGAAAACTATTCTTAGTAGATACTCTAGATGCAAGTGATTTAGTCGAGATAGGATTGAACATGGAGAAAACAGGTAATTAGACTCAGACCTTAGTATTGATATGTGTGCTAGTGAGAATTGTAGTTGCTTATGGTAAGGGTGGTATTCAGAGGAGTTAGTGTAGTTAGAAAGGTTTTCCTCAACTGAAAGGCTGTCAACCGTATTGTTAAGGAGAGGATAATCTTGTTCTTACTCCCTGCCAAGGTGCTCATATCTTATGTCCAGTAGTTTTAGCTTGCAAGATACTAGACCCTCTTATCCGACCAGTTCATACCTATTGGTTATCATAACTAAGGGCAATAGGCCCTATGTTCAGTTCAGTCCATGAAAGTAAGTTCAATTAGGAGAGAATTGTTTTCTTGTATAATTACTTCTCTCAGTTTGACGTCCCTTTCAGTTAACTGCGATTTCAAAAGTTAACTGTTTATTTGCATGGGGTGACTGTTTCTATCATTTCTGACCATGGTACTCAGTTTACTTTGTATTTCTGGAGGTCTATTAAGAGTGAGTTGGGTACCAGAGTTGATCTTAGCACTGCTTTTCACCCACAGACTAATGGTCAGTTGGAGCGCACTATTCAGGTTCTATAGGATATGTTGCGGTCTTGTATTATTGATTTCAGAGGTCAGGGGGACCAATTCTTAGCCTTGGCAGAGTTCGCGTATAATAAAAGTTACCACTCCTGTATTCGGATGGCTCCATTTGAGGTTTTTAATATGGTAGGCAGTGCAGGTCTCTGCTGGGTTGGTTTGATGCCTTCGAGGTTAGGTCATGGGGTACTGACTTGCTTCATGATTCTATGGATAGAGTTTAGGTCATTCAGGAGAGAGTTTGCACTGCCCAAAGTAGGCAAAAGGGTTATGCTGACCGGAGGGTTCAAGACTTAGAGTCTAGGATAGGAATATACCTAGAACGCCTTGTTTCATTTATACGAGAAGATATATAAATACTTTCGGAATAAGATGTCACATCCCCGCTCAACGATGTAGTTGTGATACTATTCTGGATAGGCAATTAGAGGCTCGGAAGACCATAGTTGTAAAATCAACCCCGAAATCAACAATTAGATAAACAAACAAGTCAATGAAATTTCTTACTCAACATGATTGTTAGCGAATCCATACTCCTAGATCAATTTTATCACATTGATTACGTAAAAATTTGCTCTTTATTTTGTTAATTGTTCATTAGTTAACTTCTTATTTTTATTTCTAGATTAGTTGATAATAAATTCACCTTTAGAATTTTACGCTTGAATAAATAAATAGAACTAGTTTAATCTAGTAAAATAGTTAATCGACAAGTCCCTATGGGTACGATATCTGGACTCTCAATCCTATATTACTTGTACGACCGCGTACACTTGCGTGTGCGTTTGGATGTAACAAGTTTTTGGCGGCGTTTCCGGGGATTTAAAAGTTAATTGTTTATCTAGATTAGACTTTTTCAAGTTATTTATTTGAGTTGTACATATTTTTTTTTACATAGTTATCTTTTTAGTTTCTTTTGTTTTTCCATCACTCTTCTTGATATGTCAGTCTGGGATAGATGGTGGTCGAATGATGATGATTCTTGTTGTTTTTGTGAAGGACCCCACCTGGAGAGTATTTGTCAAAACTTTTAGGGGAGCGAGTGGTGTGCACCTACTCAATCTGCTGAATTGGATACTAGTCGGTCTGTGAAAAAGGAGAAAGAATTTCAACCACTCAACTATCATTCTTTGATTGAGGGTGACGTTGAGAGGGAGTATAAATGTGAGTATGTCGTAAATAATACAAGTTTTGAGTTGGGTGTCACGACCCAACTACCGGGCCGTGCGGGCACCTACTCTAATCCACCTAGATAGGAGAACCCTTACCACCCGAACCAACATGCATAGCCAAAAAGAACATAAACCATGAAATAAAATCCTTTTTAATACATGGAACTTCTTTGACAAAATTTTCAGAAAAATAAACGACTTAAAGAACTTGCGAAAATACATTTACAATATGAGACAGCCCTCCCTAGAACCTAGTCTAAGCCGGTACAAGAGCTACTACAAGATGATACAAAAATGAAGAAGACACAACTCCCACCATAGAAGCAAGAAGTAGGAGCTGCAGGAGAATCACCATCATCCTGAACCTGTGAAACATCACCAACCCTGCAACCAGACTATACCCAAAAAGGTATAGCAAGAGTAGAATCAGTACAACCACACGTACTGGTAGGCATCATCGGTCAACCCAAATCCACTCCTACCATTATATAAGAAATCAAGGTAAATACATAAGTCAAGTACTTCCACCCGTAAACATCCACCATTATCAAAACCCACTTCGGGACCAACCTTTCTATCCCTTAGACTTCCCAAGTCACCTTGTAACCCAGACTTCCCAAGTCACCTTGACACCTAGACTTCTCAAGTAACCTTAACCCTTAGACTTCCCAAGTCACCTTGACACCTAGACTTCCCAAGTCACCTTGACACCTAGACTTCCCAAGTCACATTAACCCTTAGACTTCCCAAGTCACATTTATCACCTAGACTTCTCAAGTCACACTTACCATTAGACTTCCCAAGTCACATTTATCACCTAGACTTCCCAAGTCACACTTACCATTGCCGACATCTATGCCCATACCCGTACTACCATTTTCTTACCCCCAAGTCAACCGCTATGACTCAACAACCCAGAGTAAGCCCCACTACTTGGTGACGTAGACTAAACCCGTCATACTGTCACCTACTAGTACAAAACTGCCCCCAACGACCCCCAGGGCCATACTCAACAAGTAACAACAACCAACATCATAACCAGACAACAAGTCTCATCCTTAGCTTATCAACCGCACGTAATAAGTCTAACCGACCTTGAAAATTCTTAGTGACAACAACATATAACCTTTTTACATAACCCGTACCAAATAAGGATCCCTAGGACATCATCTACGCCAATAACATGCATCCCTGGTTCACAGAAGAACCAACTTGTCACTAAAGCACACTAACCCGGCCCTTCAAGGACTAACTATGCACCAAATAATAATAAATCCCGGCCCTCTCAGGAACCCAACATGCAAAGAACAAATAGTACACCCGCAATGAGTAAAGCAGTACAACATATAGTAAACTTGACATTTACCCTTTTTATATAGCCCAGACCCACCCTAGGATCCCCTCTAAACAACACCTAAGCGTTAACATGCAACCCGGTCTACACCAAGACCAAACTCACGAATCAATACAATGATAACTCGGCCTCTCAAGGACCATATGGACAATCAGAATTCATAAACACAATCCAGTCCACTCAAGGAAACATTATTAAAGATACAACAATATAATAAAGTAAACCCATACCAGGCGTGGTAACCGAGCCAACCAAATAGTAACCTATACCAAGTGTGGTACCCGAGCTAACCAAATAGTAACCTGTACCAGGCGTGGTATCTAAGCCAACCAAGTAGTAACCTGTACCAGGTGTGGTACCCGAGCCGACCAAATAGTAACCTGTACCAAGCGTGGTACTCGAGCCAACGGAATGTCACAAAGAAATCCAACAGTCAACAACAATGAGCAACAACACACTCGCAAACCAACAAGCAGCAACAACTAGTTCATTTCACAAGACTGACAATCGGACCATTAGACATTCATAAATCAGTCCTTAAGCATGCAACTCATACAACACAAAGAGATAATACATGTACACCTATCACATATTAGGGATCCATAACCATCACCTAAGTGTTTAACATGTCATCCCGGTCTATACTAAGATCAATCCCACACTTAAGTTCAACTACCCGGCCTCTCACAGGACAAAATGCAATTATCCCAGTTTCACTTATTAACCCAGTCCACTCATGGGATTATCAAAAAATATGACCAATAAGTAAGATTAGACCCGCCCAAAGATTAATACCTGACTCATCATATTAAACACGTATAATCGTTTTCATTTAATCCAGACGCCTTCCCTAAAAAGTAAGTGCGTTCTAGGGATTTTACCCCTGACAGTACAGACTCTGAACCCTGCCTGTTCTTCTCATTTACCTTATTTAAATATTCCCGGGAACCCACTACAACTTAGAGAATCCCTTATCCCATGAACATTATTGGTTCCCCGAACCTACCCAACCATTTAGTTTCCCAGAGTCTAGCATCCCACACAATCTAATAAGTAAAAAAATTACACTCGAATGAACATGTCGCCCCGACCCTATCATTCCCTATTCAATCAATATCCAGACCAATACAATAATCCTCTAGACTCCGTGCCCGAAGGCCTATAACATGAATTCTCCCGTCAATCTACACAACAGTATGAAATGAAAATAGGTCAAAAGTCTACTCAACTAAAAACCTAGCCTACCTGGACGCCAAGCAACTGTACGATGCAATTTTTGGCTCCATGAATGCATTTATTGATGGATGACAAGCCACAAATCTATGGTTTTGCATTCTTTTAGCCGGAATCCCTCCTCCCCATGTCTCCCAAGCTTTGGAGCAGCCTAGGAGGGTTTTTGGAGCAACCCTCATCTGTTTTTGACTAAAGAAGGGAGAATGAGATCATAAAACCCATTTTTGGGTTTTCTGCTTCTGTCATTCTGCTATAGCAAACTGCCAACCGCTACGGCGGTATTGCTATAGCAACCTAAATCCCGCTACAGTGGACTCAATGTTTTAGCACAAACAGTCTTGAGTAAAACAGTCATAACTTTTTACTCGAGAAGGGGATTGATGAAAGGTTGGTAGTATTGTAAAGAAGACTCAGAGATCTTTAATTTGGTGGATATTGGGACCCCTAACTCCATATATTCTAGGAGGAATGCACATTTGAAGTTGACCCTAGTTTGAACTTAGCCCGAAACTAAATCGGTAAGGAAGCTTTCAACTTAACTTTGTGCTAGAAGTATTGTAAGACCTTAGTACATACCAAATATACTCTCATACTAAAGAATTAATCCTAACTCTTATTACGAATTGAGAGGCACCTGCCTTGATCGCATATATTTTCAGTAACGACAGAGCAGTTTGTTACAACAGATACCAATTTACCCATTGTTCATCCCCAAACGATCTCTAAGGTAGAAGGAAAAGAATGAACCAACCCCTAGAACCTTAATGCACTACCATGAAAGTATAGAAATAGCCTTACACGAACCACCAAACTCTCAAATCCCCGGGGTGTACCCAAGCTCAACTAAAATTTAATTCGATTCTGCTCTGTCAACGAATTTCTTCCTTCGAGTTGTATGAAACTAGTTAGATTACTCTTCCTCAAGTGCCCAAGAAATTTGGGGCCTCGTTGAAATACCAAAGAAAAAGAATTTCAACATAACGAACCAAAACTTAATTTCCACGCTACGAGGAATCAAAACTCGCTGTGGCGACCCAGTCCGTTATAGTCATCAGCACTCTACTATAGCGGTAATTTCTCCGCAATAGCGGAGGTTGCAATAGCTCCCCAAAAGTATCCATTTTACAACACACTTAATTCTTGACGTTCTAGAACAACCCCTTCACGTCAACCTTCATACCGAGAATTCTACTTACCCAAATTCAATTCCAAAAAGTTCCCCGGACTCCTTTATGTCTCAGCTAAAAGGAAAACTATCTCAATACAAGACACATTACCTAATCGACACCCAAATTTTCCTATACCATACCTTGCTCAAAAATTATCCGAGACTAGCCTAATATTAAAATTTTAACTCCTAACCCGAGAAAAATCTTAACCTGGGCAATTACACCCTAAACAATGATATACCGAACATTATATTACCAAACACTACACCGTGTTTTCCCTTTGGGACTTCTACCTTATGACCCTTTTCACCCTTACATGACAAACACATAAGGATAGACCATCTAGAGTATAACCAATAACCAATACACCATTATGGGTTTCATTAACACATAGATTTTCCACCATCTCTTACATTAGTCTATTTAACCCTCATCAATCCATCATTTATAACTAACCAACTTTTTAGTTATCACCCGAGGTCAAGCTATGCTTATATAGCCTCACAACTAGCTTATATCTAGTCAAATTACTGACTCAACATGTCCTAATTACTCAAAGAAAATAACAACTACGTAATACCATATCTACCCATTTCCTTTTATCGCACATGGATATTAATCCTTATAATTCATGCACTAGCTCAACTGGAGATTTAAAATAATCCAGAAATGAAAAATAAAACAGGGGAAATAGGACAAGGACTATGCCCTTCCCATCTCGCTATAGCAGCTTGCACACCGCTATGGCGACCCCCTACAATAGCAGTTCAAAAAATTTACCGTTCTCCGTAAAATTCCCTCATTCCCCTTCTCTATTTTCACATGAACACATGAAATCACGTTACGGTCTTTAAACATAACCTCAAGACCAACCTCAACTATGCCTAGTTTAGAATGTAGCACCACATTATCATAAAATCCATTATGAAACAACCCAGAACCGCACACAATATCACATTCCCGCTATCGTGCACTACTAGTCCCTCTTTTTCCTTTCTATGGTTCCCAACCGATCCTGACTGTCCTGAAACTGGAGCTTCCCCATAGTCATCAATTCCTTTTATCCCCTGACCATATATACCAACTGTAAGTTCATACCCAAATGTAATACAAATCATTCCAATTAAAGCATACAGCAATTTATCCCTATAGCAAACACAAACTTTAAAGCCAGAATAAATTTTTCCTTAAGTCACAATAATGAGTTACCAATAAATATTTCCTTACTGGAATTCTTGCTATCAAGCAATAATAGCCCTTTTTTCCCATGGTTACCAACCAATCCCGACTGTCCTGAAACCAAAGTTTCCCTACAGTCATAAGCCTTGTTCCCTTACCATTTTTTTTACCAATGGCAAGTCCATTTACGAATTGTAATACCACTTTACTGATCACTTCAAGCACACATAGAAAGTTATTACCAACCAAAGCACACAAAATCAAGTTATGACTCCTCCCGGACCAAAATATTCACAGTAAATCAAACAATTGTACACCACACATTTGCAGTTATTCAAACAACATCAATACGCATAAGCACAATCTCAAGTCTCCAGCTTAAACACTCAATCAAATCAGTTTCATTACCTATTATTTGCCTCATGGATGACTGTTAGCCGATCCATCCATACCTTTACATAGCCTCCCTAGCCAGATACCAATTGGAACCTTCCCGGTTTCAATTTTCCTTGCTTGTGTCATCCCAATTGGAGTTAAATGACATCTTTCTTCCTTGTTGAGATACCAATTAGAATCAAGAGATACTAATTAGACTCAACCCATACAAGCAAGTGACAAGCCGCAGGAAAGGAATGAAAGAAGAGAGATGTTTCCTAGAATGTTTCATAGCTTCCCAAAGATTAGATGTGGATGTCAACACACCAATTCGTAGGACTCTATTCGACATTTTGCTCTTGTACTAGGAGATCGGTAACCTGAGCTCTAATACCATTTGTCACGACCCAACTACTGGCCCGTGCGGACACCTTCTCTAATCCACCTAGAGAGGAAAAACCTTACCACCCAAACCTATAGGCATAGCAGAAAAGAACATAAATCATGAAATAAAATTCTTTTTAATACATGGAAGTTCTT
Source organism: Jaltomata sinuosa (assembly GCA_003996215.1). Lineage (NCBI taxonomy): Eukaryota > Viridiplantae > Streptophyta > Magnoliopsida > Solanales > Solanaceae > Jaltomata > Jaltomata sinuosa. The sequence goes on from QJPP01000201.1 coordinate 254,426, forward strand.
TTACAAAATTTTCAGAAAAATAAATGACTTAAAGAACTTGCGAAAATACATTTACAATATGAGACAGCCCTCCCTTGAACCTAGTCTAAGCCGGTACAAGATCTACTACAAGATGATACAAAAATGAAGAAGATACAACTCCCACCATAGAATCAAGAAGTAGGAGCTGCTGGAGAATCACAGTCATCCTGAATCTGTGAAACATCACCAATCCTGCAACTAGACTATACCCAAAAAGGTATAGCAAGAGTAGAATCAGTATAAATACACGTACTGGTAGGCATCATCGGTCGACCCTAATCCACTCTTACCATTATAAAAGAAATCAAGGTAAATACATAAGTCAAGTACTTCCACCCGTTAACATCCACCATTATCAAAACCCACTTTGGGACTAACCTTTCTATCCCTTAGACTTCCCAAGTCACCTTGTCACCTAGACTTCCCAAGTCACCTGTAACACCCTAGAATTTGAACCAACTTTCTAAGTTTGAAACTGAAAATTTCATGTTCCGTCCAAACCACGGACCGTGGTTTGAACCATGGGTCATGAAATAGAACCGTGGTTGCCTTCTACTAGTTTAGCCTCTGGTCTGACAACCATGAATTGGTTCTACAGGCCGCGGTTCTGACTATGGTCCATTTTGTCAACTCGTAGAATCAGATCAGAAGGTTGATAAGTTCCCCAGGAACTACGACTTGGGTCTACGACCCGTGATTCTTTCTACGGGTCTGTCCTATTGACCCGTATACCACTTTCTGTAGCTTGTTCTTTTGGCCAGGAATGATGGATGGAATCTACGAGCCGTGGTTTGGTCTACGACCCGTGGAACCCATCCGTGGTTCCTGAAAGTTAACTTTTTTCAGCTTTTTCCTAATTATATCCCAGGGGTATTTTAGTCATTACCCACCCTTTTAACTCATAAATAATGTCATTTTGACTATTTATATAAGGTTTTTCACCCTCATTAGCCTAAGTCCCTTCTAAAATCTTCATTCATCTCCTAAAAAGAGAAAGAACTCCTTCAAGCTCCAAGTCTCAAGCTTCAAGATCAAGCCTCCTTTCTTTGCAATTTCAAGTGGGTTAACTTCAACCAAGGTATGTGGGTATTCAACATTGGGTTCCTTTCACCCTTGTACCCAAAACCCCCAATTCTTATTTTGAATTATGAAATTGTCAAATTAGGGTTTTGATCTAAATGGGGGAAAACTTATGAAATCTGTTTCTATGTATCAATTCATGGTTTCTTATGGTTTATTTATAATTTGATCAAGATTACTTAATTGGTTTCAAAATCCCATGCATCAAAACTTATTTTTAGCATGATTCCATTGAATTGCATGATTTCAAGGGAAAGTTTACATGTTTAGATAACATGTCCTCGTGTATTTACGAAATTGCATGCATAATTCTTCAAGTATGATTTAAGAAAGAAAAGTATGTTTTGAATTATGGCTATGCTAAGCTTCATGAACTTATGATATGAGAATTGCATGATGCCCGATGTGTTTTCATGCTTTTCAATAAGATTTGGCATGAGATTGTGCCACTATGAAATTATGAATTATATGTATATGTTTTGGGAGTTGTATTTAGCACCGAGCGATGAAGGTTCGATTACCTAAGTCCAAAACTATATTTTCAACGTAGGTTATGAAATGAAGTCTCCTATGGGATTATGAGAGTGGTACCACATATTGATCATGGTGTCATGTGCTGAGGATGCATTAGTACAACTTTGCCAACTAGGAGTATATAGGTGGATATGGTGACTCGTTCTTTGACACGGTTTAAGTCAGCTTTGCTAACTAGGGTTATATAGTTAGATTCCATGTAGCTCGCATATTTTATTGTTGGTTATAATAAACTTCCTTATGAATGTTTTGATTTGTTTAAGCTTATGAAATCTATTTTGAAGTTTTGACTCTTATATCATATTTACCATTGAAGTTATGATATTTACTTATGATATCCCTTTTATTCATGAACTCAGTTTTAAACACGTTCTCAATATGTTTTCATCATGATTATGCATGTCTCACATACTCGGTACGTCCTATAGTACTGACGTATATTTTGCGATGCATCCTCTTGATGATGCAGATTCAGGCTCCTTTCCTCAAGCACGTGGCTAGAGATTTCAGGACATTCCCAGTCCATTGTTGGTGAGTCCTCATGGTCCGAGGGCTAGTTAAGATCTTAGCTAGTTTATGGTTATTTACTTCTGTACTTTGAGTTAGCTAGGGTCTTGTCCTAGCAACTCCTTAGGTTATGTATAGAGGCTTTTTAAGACATAGACAGTATTCAAGTCTCTTCCCCTAGAGTTGTATGTCTTTTGACTCGGTTATCTATATGTTTGATTTTGAATCTTCTTACTATGCTTCCGCTTATCTATTATTTTGCTTGAGTACACTATGACCAAGGGTTAATCTAGAGCACTCGTGCTCTGGATCTCATGTTACATCTAGGGGGTAGCCTCGGGGCGTGAAAAATTTGGTATCTGAGCCTCAGGTTTAGGAGTTTTAGGATGTCCAAAAGCCGCATCGAGTAAAGTCTCCTTCATGTGTGTGAACAACACTACACATATGAGAGGGAAGCTATGAGATGTATTAGAAAACTTCACTTCTTTCATGATCATATTATGCGATAGAGTTTAACTGTAGTGTTCCTCTAATCTTTACCTTGTACGTTTTAGATTATGCCTCGATGTGCTATGCCTCACCGAGCCACTCAGAATGCTTCTCCTCCAGTTTCGGCTCTCGAGGTCACGAAAGAGGAGTTTAGGAATGCCATCCATTTGCTAGCCCAAACTATGGCCGCTCAAGCCAACCAGCCATCTCCTATCCCCGGCCACCTCAAGGTTGGGTAGCGGCCCGATTCCTAATTTTGTCCGAATGAACCCACCTAAATTTTAGGGTTCGAAAGTGAGTGAAGACCCACTTAACTTTGTTGATGAAGTGAAGAAGATCTTTGATGTTATGCAAGTGGTTGGTGTTGATTGTGTTGAGCTCACATCCTATCAACTCAAGGATGTAGCTCATATCTAGTTCACTTAATGGAAGGAAGCTAGAGCTAGGGAGGTGGTACCTTTGACTTGGGAGTGTTTCGAGAGAGCCTTCCTTGAATGGTTCTTTCCTCGAGAGTTGAGGCAAGCGAAGGCTGAGGAGTTTGTGAACTTGAGACAAGGGTCGATGTCAGTTCAAGAGTACAGTTTGAAGTTCACTCAGTTGTCTAATTATACCCCTTCTATGGTAACTGACCCGCATGACCAAATGAGTAAGTTTATCTATGGGATTTCAGATATGGTGAAGAATGAGTGTAGGCCTGCTATGTTGTTGAGTGATATGAATATTTCCAGGCTTATGACTCATGCTCACTAGATCGAGGGAGACAAGCTTAGGGAGATGGCTAAGGAGAACAAAAGAGTCAGATCTGAGGGTTTGGGGTTTAGCCATCAGAAGTCGAGAGGTGGACATCGCTCTTCCTTTTAGAAAAGGTTACCAGAAACATGCATTCTTCAGCCAGTACTCCTTCCCAGGCCTCCAGGACCTATCATAATCAGTTCGGTAGAGGTGCAGGCTCTTATTCTCAGGGTAGTAGTGCAAAGGGGACCTTTTTCCCCATTTGTACCAAGTGTGGAAAGAATCATCTCAGTGAGTGTTTAGATGGATCAGGTGGTTGCTTTGGATGTGGTCAGGTTGGCCACAGGATTAAGGATTGACCTTCAGCTAAGAAAGGATAGGGAGGTAGTAGGGCTCAGTCTGCTCCAGCAACCCCAGGAGGTCGACCAACCCAGCAGGGCACAACTTCTAGTTATGGTGGTCAGCGCCAGAACCGCCTTTATGCTATTTCCTCTCGCCAGGATCAGGAGAGCTTGCCTGATGTTATCACTGGTATGTTGAAAGTCCTCTGTTTAGATGTGTGTGCTTGGATGGACCCCAGAGCCTCCCTATCTTTTGTGACCCCTTATGTAGCATGCAAATTCAAAATTTATCCTAAATTGCTTTTAGAACCCATTAGTGTATCTACTCCTGTTGGTGAGTCAATCCTAGACAAAAGAATCTACCAAAATTGCCCTATCTAGTCCTTCATAGAGTCACTTCAGCGGATTTAGTAGAGTTAGAGATGACCGATTTTAATGTTATTCTGGGTATAGATTGGTTGTATGCTTGTTATACCTCTGTTGATTGACGTACTCGTGTTGTAAGTTTCAAGTTTCCGAATGAACACATCTTAGAATGGCAAGGTAGCCCCCTTCCTCGAAAGGTCATTTTATATCTTAGCTTAAGGCTAGAAAGATGATTTCTAAAGGGTATGTTTATCACATAGTTCGGGTCATGGACACGGAGTCCGGGACCACACCCTTTCAGTCTGTTCCTATTGTGAATGAGTTCCCAGAAGTATTTTCTGAGGATTTGCCCGAAGTCCCTCCCGAGCAAGAGATTGACTTTAGGATAGATCTTCTCCCAGTCCTATCTCTATTCCTCCCTATAAAATGGCTCCTGTGGAACTTAAGGAATTAAAGGATCAGTTGAAGGATATTTTTGATAAGGGTTTCATCAGGCCTAGCATTTCTCCATGGGGTGCCTTAGTTTTGTTTGTTCGGAAGAAAGATGGCTCTCTTAGAATGTGTATCGACTATCGTCAGTTAAACAAGGTCACAATCAAGAATAAGTATCCCATTCCTAGGATTGATGACTTGTTCGATCAGCTTTAGGGTGCTAGTTTCTTCTCTAAAATCAACCTTAGATCCGGTTATCATCAACTTCGTGTTAGAGAGTGCAATTTTTTGAAGACAGCCTTCAAGACTCGGTATGGTCATTATGAATTTGTTGTGATGTCTTTTGGTCTAATGAATGCTCCTGTAGCTTTTATGGATTTGATGAACCGTGTATTCAAATAGTATTTGGATATGTTTGTGATTGTTTTCATTGACGATATCCTTATCTACTCTCGGAGTGAGAAGGAGCATGTGGACTATTTTAGAGTTGTGTTGCAGACTCTCAAGGATAGACAGTATTCAAGTCTCTTCTTTAGAGTTTTATGTCTTTTGACTTGGTTATCTATATGTTTGATTTTGAATCTTCTTACTATGCTTCCCCTTATCAATTTTTTTGCTTGAGTACGCTATGACCAAGGGTTAATCTAGAGCACTTGTGCTCTGGATCTCATGTTACATCTAGCGGGTAGCCTCGGGGCATAACAAACTTGGTACTGTGGAACTTAAGGAATTAAAGGATCAGTTGAAGGATCTTCTTGATAAGGGTTTCATCAGGCCTAGATTTTCTCCATAGGGTGCCCCAGTTTTGTTTGTTCAGAAGAAAGATGGTTCTCTTAGAATTTGTATCGACTACCTTCAGTTAAACAAGGTCACAATCAAGAATAAGTATCCCATTCCTAGGATTGATGACTCATTCGATCAGCTTCAGGGTGCTAGTTTCTTCTCCAAAGTTGACCTTAGATCCGGTTATCATCAGCTTTGTGCTAGAGAGTGTGATTTTCCGAAGACATCTTTCAGGACTCGGTATGGTCATTATGAATTTGTTGTGATGTCTTTTAGTCTAACGAATGCTCCTGCAGCTTTTATGGATTTGATGAACCATGTGTTCAAGCAGTATTTTGATATGTTTGTGATTGTTTTCATTGATGATATCCTTATCTACTCTCAGAGTGAGAAGGAGCATGCAGACCATTTGAGGGTTATGTTACAGACTCTCAAGGATAGGCAGTTGTTTGCTAAGTTTAGCAAGTGTGAGTTCTGGATTCAGTCCATGGCTTTTCTGTGTCACATTGTGTCTTGTGATGGTATTCGAGTTGATTCTCAAAAGATCTAGTCAGTAAATAACTGGCCTAGACCCACTTCCCCATCCGATATTAGGAGCTTTTTGGGTTTGGCTGGTTACCACAGGAGATTTGTGGAAGGATTTTATTCTATTGCTGCCCCTTTGACTCAGTTGACTCAGAAGAGGGTAAAATTTCGGTGGTCAGATCTATGTGAGAAGAACTTTCAGGAATTGAAGACCATATTGACCACAACGCTAGTGTTTGCTCTACCCGAGGGATTAGATGACTTTGTTGTGTATTGTGATGCTTCTAGGATTGGTTTGGGTTGTGTTTTGATGCAGTGTGGTAAAGTGAATTCTTATGCCTCTAGACAACTTAAGATTCATGAGAAGAACTACCCTACTCATGATCTTGAGCTATCAGCCGTGGTTTTTGCTTTGATGATTTGGAAACATTCCTTGTATGGTGTGCATGTGGATGTTTTCACTGATCATAAGAGTATTTAGTATGTGTTCAACCAAAAGGAACTGAATTTGCGACAAAGGAGATGTCTTGAGCTTCTTAAAGATTATGATATGAGTGCGCTTTACCACTCGGGTAAGGCAAATATTATGGCGGATGCATTTAGCAGATTGTCCATGGGTAGCGTGTCTTCTGTTGATGATGGAAAGAAGGAATTTATTAAGGAGGTGCATAGGCTTGCTTGGTTGGGAGATCACCTTATGGACTCGATAGAAGGTGGTGTTATTGTTTAGAATGGATCTGATTCATCCTTGGTAGCTAAAGTTATGGCAAAGCAAGACAATGATCCCATTTTGCTTCAGCTAAAGGGTGCAGTCCACCAGCAGAGAGTTGAGGTTTTCTCCAAAGGGAGAGATGGTGTGCTTCGTTATCAGGGTTGATTGTTTGTGCCAGATGTAGATGGGTTGAGATAGCAGATTTTGACTGAGGCTCACATATTACATTCACCCTGGTGCCACCAAGATGTAACATGATCTGCATGAAGTCTATTGGTGGAATGGTATGAAGAGGGACATAGCCGGTTTTGCGGCTAAGTGTCCCAACTGTCAGCAAGTGAAGGTAGAGCATCAGCAACCGGGTGGCATGACTCAGGATATTGACCTTCCTACTTGGAAGTGGGAGGCGATCAATATGGACTTCATTATAGGTTTGCCTCATACTCGAAGGCAACATGATTCCATTTGGGTGATTATCGATCATATGAAAAAGTCATGCCACTTCTTGGATGTTAAGACTACAGATTCAACGGATGATTATACTAGACTCTACATCCGGGAGATAGTCCGATTGCATGGTGTCTTATTGTCCATCATTTCAGATAGAGGTACTCAGTTTACCTCATATTTTTGGAGATCGTTACAGAGAGGCCTTGGTACTCAGGTGAAGCTTAGCACAACCTTTAACTCTCAGACAGATGGCCAGGCAGTTTGTACCATTCAGACTTTGGAGTATATGTTGAGATCTTGTGTGATTGACTTCAAAGGTAATTGGGATGATCACATACCTCTTATCAAGTTTGCCGACAACAACAACTTTAACTCTAGCATCCAAATGGCTCATTATGAGGCACATTATGGCCGAAGGTATAGATATCCTATTGGTTGGTTTGAGGTAGGTGAGGCAGCTTTGATTAGTCCCAATTTTGTTCATGAGACTATGGAGAAGGTTCAGTTGATTAGGGAAAGATTGAAGACCGCTAAGAGTCGACAGAAATCATATGCAGATGTGAGGAGGAGGGAGTTGGAATTTAAAGTCGATGATTGGGTTTTTCTGAAGGTGTCACCCATTAAGGGTGTGATGAGATTTGGTAAGAAAGGGAAGCTTATCCCCTGTTTTGTAGGTCCTTATCAGATTCTGAGGAGAGTTGGTAGCATTGCTTATGAGTTGGATTTGCCATAAGATTTAGAAGCGGTTCTTCCTTTTTTCCATATTTCCTTATTGAAGAAGTGTTTTGATGACCCGGCCTTGATTGTCCCTTTGGAGGATGTGGGTGTGAAGGATAGTCTCACTTATGATGAGGTTCCCATAGAGATCCTTGATCGTCATATTCGGAGGTTGAGAAACAAAGAAGTCACTTCAGTAAAGGTCCTTTGGAGGAACCAACTAGTTGAGGGAGCTACTTGGGAAGCAGAATCAGCCATGAAAGCCAAGTACCCTCATCTCTTTCCTTCTGATTCTTCTTCAGCGTGAGGTAATAGTTTCCTCCTCAGTATGTTCCTCCGATCCTATTCCATCAGTTTTTCTCATGATCCTAGCATGCATTCATGTTTTTGAAGTTGATTCAATCATGTCTTAAGTTGAAAAGTTAAGTTTTCATGTTTATTTCTTGATTTCCATGTTTTGTTGTTGATTGGGCTATTTTCTCTTCAGTTTCCCTTGTTTATTCTTTATTCGAGGAAGAATGATCCCAAGGGAGAGATATTGTAACTCCCCGAAATTCGAACTAACTTTCTAAGTTTGAAACTCTGAAAATTTCATGTTCCCAGGAATTACAGGTCCAAACCACGGATCATGGTTTGAACCATGGGTCGTGAAATGGAACTGTGGTTGCCTTCTGCTGGTTCAGCCTCTGGTCTGAGAACCACGAATTGGTTCTACAGACCGTGGTTCAAACTACGGTCCATCCTGTCAACACTTGGAATCAGATCAGAGGGTTGATAAGTTCCCCAGGAACTATGACTTGGGTCTACGACCCATGATTCTTTCTATGGGTCCATTCTGTTGTCCCGTAGACTTCCTTCTGTAGCTTGTTCTTTTGGCCAGGAATGATGTATAGAAACCACGAGCCGGTTTGGTCTATGACCCGTGGAACCCATCTGTGGTCCCTGAAAGTCAACTTTTTTCAGCTTTTTCCTAATTACGTCCCAGGGGTATTTTATTCATTACCCACCCTTTTAACTCCTAAATGATGTCGTTTTGACTATTTCTAGAAGGGTTTTCACTCTCATTAGCCTAAGTCCCTTCTAAAATCTTCATTCATCTCCCTAAAAGAGAAAGAACTCCTTCAAGCTCTAAGTCTCAAGCTTCAAGATCAAGCCTCCTTTCTTTTAAATTTCAAGGGGGTTAACTTCAATCAAGGTATGTGGGTATTCAATAATTGGTTCCTTTTACCCTTGTTCCCAAAACCCCCAATTCTTATTTTAAATTATGAGCTATATGTATATGTTTTAGGAGTAGTATTTAGCACCGAGCATTAAGGGTTTGATTACCCAAGTACAAAACTACGGCTAGCATAGGTTATGAAATGAAGTGCCCTATAGGCTTATGAGAGTGGTACCATATATTGATCATGGTGTCTTGTGCTTAGCGGACATTCAGACAGCATTGCCAACTAGGGTTATATAGTTGGATATGGAGACTGAATCCTTGGCATGGTTCAAGTCAGCTTTGCTAACTAGGGTTATATAGTTAGATTCCATGTAGCTCGCATGGTCTATTATCGATTATAAGAAACTCCGTTATGAATGTTTTGATTTGTTTAAGCTTATGAAATCTATTTTAAAGTTTTGACTCTTATCTCATGTTTACCATTCAAGTTATGATATTTACTTATGATATCCCTTTTATGTATGAACTCAATTCTAAGCACGTTCTCAGCATGTTTTCATCATGATTATGCATGTCTCACATACTCGGTACATCCTATAGTACTTACGTATATTTTATGCTGGATCCTCTTGATGATACAGATTTAGGCTCCTTCCCTTAGGCACGTGGCTAGAGATTTCAGGCTATTCCAAGTACGCTGTTGGTGAGTCATCATGGCCCGAGGGCTAGTTATGATCTTAGCTAGTTTATGGTTATTTACTTCCGTACTTTGAGTTAGCTAGGGTCTTGTCCTAGAAACTCCTTAAGTTATGTGTAGAGGCTTTTCAAACATAGACAGTGTTGAAGTCTAATTCTTGGAGTTGTATGTCTGTTGACTCGATTATCAATATGCTTGATTTTGAATCTTTTTACTATGCTTTCGCTTATCTATTATTTTGCTCGAGTACGCTATGACCAAGAGTTAATCTAGAGCACCTTGTGCTTTGAATCCCGTCTTACATCTTGAGGGTAGCCTCGGGGACTGAAAAACTGCTTGTGATATGTTTTGGTCTAACAAATGCTCCTGCAGCTTTTATGGATTTGATGAACCATGTGTTCAAGCAGTATTTGGATACGTTTGTGATTGTTTTCATTGATCATATACTTATCTACTCTCGGAGTGAGAAGGAGCATGCGGACCATTTGAGGGTTGTGTTGCAGACTCTCAAGGATAGGCAGTTGTTTGCTAAGTTTAGCAAGTGTGAGTTATGGATGCAGTCCGTGGCTTTTCTAGGTCACATTATGTCTCGTGATGGTATTCGAGTTGATTCTCAAAAGATTGAGAGAGTAAAGAACTGGCCTAGACCCACTTCCCCATCCGATATTAGGAGCTTTTTGGGTTTTGCTGGTTACTACAGGAGATTTGTGGAAGGATTTTCTTCCATTGCTGCCCCTTTGACTCGATTGACTTAGAAGAAGGTAAATTTTTAGTGGTCAGATCTATGTGAGAAGTACTTTCAGGAATTGAAGACCATATTGACCAAAACCCTAGTGTTGGCTCTACCTGAGGGCCTAGATGACTTTGTTGTGTATTGTGATCCTTCTAGAATTGGTTTGGGTTGTGTTTTGATGCAGCGTGGTAAAGTGATTGATTTTACCTCTAGACAACTTAAGATTCATAAGAAGAAATACCCTACTCATGATCTTGAGATAGAAGCCATGGTTTTCTCTTTGAAGATTTGGAGACATTAATTGTATGGTGTGCATGCGGATGTTTTCACCGATCATAAGAGTCTTCAGTATGTGTTCACTCTAAAGGAACTGAATTTGCGACAAAAGAGATGGCTTGAGCTTCTTATGGATTATGATATGAGTGTGCTTTACCACCAGGGTAAGGCAAATATTGTGGCTGATACACTTAGGAGATTGTCCATGGGTAGCGTGTCTTCTATTGAAGATGGAAATAATGAATTAGTTAAGGAGATGCATAGGCTTTCTTGGTTGGGATTTCATCTTATAGACTCGACAGAAGGTGGTATTATTGTTCAGAATGGTTCCGAATCATCCTTGGTAGCTGAAGTAAAGGCAAAGCTAGACAATGATCCCATTTTGCTTCAACTAAAGGGTGCAGTCCACCAGTACAGAGTTGAGTTTTTCTCCAAAGGGGGAGATGGTGTGCTTTATTATCAGGGTCGACTGTGTGTGCCTGATGTAGATGGGTTGAGACAGTAGATTTTGACTGAGGCTCATAGTTCCAGATATTCTATTCACCCTGGTGCCACCAAGATTTATCGTGATCTACGAAAGTCTATTGGTGGAATGGGATGAAGAGGGACATAGTCGGTTTTGTGGCTAAGTCTCCCAAATGTCAGCAAGTGAAGGTAGAGCATCAACAACTAGGTGGTATGACTCAGGATATTGACCTTCCTACTTGGAAGTGGGAGGCGATAAATATGGACTTCATTACAGGTTTGCCTCGTACTCGAAGGCAACATGATTCCATTTGGGTGATTGTCGACCAGATGAAAAAGTCCACTTCTTAGCTGTTAAAACTGTGGATTAAGCTGATGATTATGCTAGACTCTACATCTGGGAGATAGTCTGATTGCATGGTGTCCTGTTGTCTAATATTTCAGATAGAGCTACTTAGTTTACCTCGTAGTTTTAGAGATCATTTCAGAGAGGTCTTGGTACTCAGGTGAATCTTAGCACAACTTTTCACCCTCAGACAGATGGCCAGGCAGAGCGTACCATTCAGACTTTGGAGGATATGTTAAGAGCTTGTGTGATTGACTTCAAAGGTAATTGGGATTATCACTTACCTCTTATCGAGTTTGCCTACAACAACAACTTTCACTCTAGCATCCAGATGGCTCCTTATGAGGCACTTTATGGCTGAAGGTGTAGATCTACTATTGGTTGGTTTGAGGTAGGTGAGGCATCTTTTTTTGGTCCCGATTCGGTTCATGAGACAATGGAGAAGGTTCAGCTGATTAGGGGAAGATTGAAGACCTCTCAGAGTCAAAGATATCATATGCGGATGTGAGGAGGAGGGAGTTGGAATTTGAAGTCAATGATTGGGTTTTTCTGAAGGTGTCACCCATGAAGGGTGTGATGAGATTTGGTAAGAAAGGGAAGCTTAGCCCCAGTTTTGTAGGTCCTTATCAGTTTTATAGGAGAGTTGTTAGCGTTGCTTCTGAGTTGGATTTGCCATCGGATTTAGAAGCGGTTCATCCAGTTTTTCATATTTCCTTATTGAAGAAGTGTGTTGGTTACCCGGCCTTGATTGTACCTTTGTAGGATGTGGGTGTGAAGGATAGTCTCACTTATGAGGAGGTTTCCATGGAGATCCTTGATAGTCAGATTCAGATGTTGAGAAACAAAGAAGTCACTTCGGTAAAGGTCCTTTGGAGGAACTAACTAGTTGAGGGAGCTACTTGGGAAGCAGAATCAGCCATGAAAGCCAAGTACCCTCATCTCTTTCCTTCTAATTCCGCTTCAGCGTGAGGTCATAGTTTCCTCCTTAGTATGTTCCTCCGATCCTATTCCATCGGTTTTAATCATGATCCTAGTATGCATGCATGTTTTGATATTTATTTCTTAATTTCCATGTTTTGTTGCTGGTTGGGCTATTTTATCTTCAGTTTCCCTTATTTAGTCTTTATTCAAGGATGAATGATCCCAAGGGGGAGATATTTGAACACCCCAAAATTCGAACCAGCTTTCTAAGTTTGAAACTCTAAAAATTTCATGTTCCCAGGAATTACAGGTCCAAACCACGGACCGTGGTTTGAACCACGGGTCATGAAATGGAACCGTTGTTGCCTTTTGCTGGTTCAGCCTCTGGCCTGAGAACCAGGAATTAGTTCTATGGACCGTGGTTCTGACTACGGTTAGTCCTGTCAACTCGTGGAATTAGATCAAAGGGTTGATAAGTTCCCCAGGAACTACGACTTAGGTCTACGACCTATGATTTTTTCTATGGGTCCATCCTATTGACCCGTATACTGCCTTCTGCAGCTTGTTCATTTGTCCAGGAACAACGGAAACCACGAGCCGTGGTTTGGTCTATGACCCGTGAAACCCATTCGTGGTCCCTGAAAGTCAACTTTTTCTAGCTTTTTCCTAATTACATCCCAGGGGTATTTTAGTCATTACCCATCCTTTTAACTCCTAAATGATATCGTTTTGACTATTTATAGAAGTGTTTTCACCCTCATTAGCCTAAGTCCCTTCTAAGATCTTCATTCATCTCCCAAAATGAGAAAGAACTCCTTCAAGCTCCAAGTCTCAAGCTTCAAGATCAAGCCTCCTTTCTTTTCAATTTCAAGTGGGTTAACTTCAATCAAGATATGTGGGTATTCAACAATGGGTTCCTTTCACCCTTGTGCCAAAACCCCCAATTCTTATTTTAAATTATGAATTTAGGAATTTAGGGTTTTGATCTAAATTGGGGAAAACTTATTAAATCAGTTCTATGTATCAATTCATGGTTTCTTATGGTTTATATATGATTTGATCAAGATTCCTTAATTGGTTTCAAAAGCCCATGCATCAAAATTTATTTCTAGCATGATTCCATTGAATTGCATGATTTCAAGTGAAAGTTTATATGTTTAGATAACATGTCCTTATGTATTTATAAAATTGGATGCCTAATTATTCAAGTATGATTTAAGAAAGAAAATTATGTTTTGAATTATGGCTATGCTAAGCTTCATGAACTTATGATATGAGAATTGCATGATGCCCGATGTGTTTTCATTCTTTTCAACAAGATTTGGCAGGAGATTGTGCCACTATGAAATTATAAGCTATAGGTATATATTTTGGGAGTAGTATTTCGAACCAAGCGATGAGGGTTTGATTACTCAAGTACAAAATTATGTTGCCAACATAGGTTATGAAATGAAGTGCCTTATGGGATTATGAGAGTGGTACCACATATTTATCATGGTGTCCTGTGCTTAGCGGGCATTCGGATAGCTTTGCCAACTAGAGTTATATAGTTGGATATAGTGACTCATTTCTTGGCACGATTTAAGTTAGCTTTGCTAACAAGGGTTATATAGTTAGATTCCATATACCTCGTATAGTCTATTATCGGTTATAAGAAACTCCATTACGAATGTTTTGATTTGTTTAAGCTTATGAAATCTATTTTGAAGTTTTGACTCTTATCTCATGTTTACCATTCAAGTTATGATATTTACTTATGATATCCCTTTTATGCATGAACTCAGTTTTAAGCATGTTCTCAGCATGTTTTCATCATGATTAGCATATCTCACATACTCAGTACATCCTATAGTACTGACACATATTTTGCGCTGCATCCTCTTGATGATGCATATTTAGGCTCCTTCCCTCAGGAACGTGGCTAGAGATTTCAGGTCATTCCCAGTTCGTTGTTGGTGAGTCCTCATGGTCTGAGGGCTAGTTATGATCTTAGCTAGTTTATGGTTATTTACTTCCATACTTTGAGTTAGCTAGGGTCTTGTCTCAGAAACTCCTTAGGTTATTTGTAGAGGATTTTCAGATATAGACAGTATTCAAGTCTCTTTCTTGGAGTTGTATGTCTTTTGACTCTGTTATCTATATGTTTGATTTTGAATCTTCTTACTATGCTTTAGCTTATCTATTATTTTATTGAGTATGCTATGACCAAGGGTTAATATAGAGAACTTGTGCTCCGAATCCCGTGTTACATCTAGGGGGTAGCCTCGGGGCATGACAAACTGCGTGTGATGTCTTTTGGTCTAACAAATGCTCCTGCAGCTTTTATGGATTTGATGAACCGTGTGTTTAATCAGTATTTGGATACGTTTGTGATTGTGTTCATTGATCATATCCTTATCTACTCTCGGAGTGAGAAGGAGTATGCAAACCATTTGAGGGTTGTGTTGCAGACTCTCAAGGATAGGTTGTTGTTTTCTAAGTTTAGCAAGTGTGAGTTTTGGATGTAGTCTATGGCTTTTCTAGGTCACATTATGTCTCGTGATGGTATTCGAGTTGATTCTCAAAAGATTGAGAGAGTAAAGAACTGGCCTAGACCCACTTCCCCATCCGATATTAGGAGCTTTTTGGGTTTTGCTGGTTACTACAGGAGATTTGTGGAAGGATTTTCTTTCATTGCTGCCCCTTTGACTCGATTGACTTAGAAGAAGGTAAATTTTTAGTGGTCAGATCTATGTGAGAAGTACTTTCAGGAATTGAAGACCATATTGACCAAAACCCTAGTGTTGGCTCTACCTGAGGGCCTAAATGACTTTGTTGTGTATTGTGATCCTTCTAGAATTGGTTTGGGTTGTGTTTTGATGCAGCGTGGTAAAGTGATTGATTTTACCTCTAGACAACTTAAGATTCATAAGAAGAAATACCCTACTCATGATCTTGAGATAGAAGCCATGGTTTTCTCTTTGAAGATCTGGAGACATTACTTGTATGGTGTGCATGTGGATGTTTTCACCGATCATAAGAGTCTTCAGTATGTGTTCACTCTAAAGGAACTGAATTTGCGACAAAGGAGATGGCTTGATCTTCTTAAAGATTATTATATGAGTGTGCTTTACCACCCGGGTAAGGCAAATGTTATGGTGGATGCACTTAGCAGATTGTCCATGGGTAGCATGTCTTCTGTTGAAGACGGAAAGAAGGAATTGGTTAAGGAGGTGCATAGGCTTGCTTTGTTGGGAGTTCGCCTTATGGACTCGACAGAAGGTGGTGTTATTGTTTAGAATGGTTCCGAATCATCCTTGGTAGCTGAAGTCAAGGCAAAGCAAGATAGTGATCCCATTTTGCTTCAGCTAAAGGGTGCAGTCCACTAGTAGAGAGTTGAGGTTTTCTCCAAAGGGGGAGACAGTGTGCTTCGTTAACTGTGGGTGCCAGATGTATATGGGTTGAGACAATTGATTTTGACTAAGGCTCATAGTTCTAGATATTTCATTCACCCTGGTGCCACCAAGATGTATTGTGATCTACGGGAAGTCTATTGGTGGAATGGTATGAAGAGGGACATAGCCAGTTTTGGTTCTAAGTGTCCCAACTGTCAGCAAGTGAAGGTAGAGCATCAGTGATCGGGTGGCATGACTCAGGATATTGACCTTCCTACTTGAAAGTGGGAAGCAATTAATATGGACTTCATTAAAGGTTTGCCTCATACTCGAAGGCAACATGATTCCATTTGGGTGATTGTTGACCGAATGACAAAGTCATCCCACTTCATGGCTATTAAGACTACAGATTCAGTGGATGATTATGCTAGACTCTACATCCGGGAGATAGTCTAATTGCATGGTGTCCTGTTGTCCATCATTTCAGATAGAGGTACTCAGTTTACCTCACAGTTTTGGAGATTGTTTCAGAGAGGTCTTGGTACTCAGGTGAAGCTTAGCACAGCCCTTCACCCTCAGACAGATGGCCAAGCAGAGCGTACCATTCAGACTTTGGAGGATATTTTGAGAGCTTGTGTGATTGACTTCTAAGGTAATTGTGATGATCACTTACCTCTTATCGAGTTTGCCGACAACAACAACTTTAACCCTAGCATCCAGATGGCTCCTTATGAAGCACTTTATGGTCAAAGGTATAGATCTCCTATTGGTTGGTTTGAGGTAGGAGAGGCAGCTTTGATTAGTCCCTATTTTATTCATAAGACTATGGAGAAGGTTCAGCTGATTAGGGAAAGATTGAAGACTGCTCAGAGTCGACAGAAATCATATGCGGATGTGAGGAGGAGGGAGTTGATTTGAAGTCAATGATTGGGTTTTTCTGAAGTTGTTACCCATGAACGGTGTGATCAGATTTGGCAAGAAAGGGAAGCTTAGCCCCCATTTTATAGGTCCTTATCAGATTCTGAGGAGAGTTGGTAGTGTTGCTTATGAGTTGGATTTGCCATCGGATTTAGAAGTAGTTCATCTGGTTTTCCATATTTCCTTATCAAAGAAGTGTGTTGGTGACCCGACCTTGATTATCCCTTTGGAAGAGAGGGTGTGAAGGATAGTTTCACTTATGAGAAGGTTCCCGTATAGATCCTTGATCATCAGATTCAGAGGTTCAGAAACAAATAAGTTGATTCTATATAGATCCTTTGGAGGAACCAGCTAGTCTAGGGAGCTACATGGGAAGCAGAATCAGCCATGAAAGTCAATTACCCTCATCTCTTTCCTTCCGATTCTGCTTCAGCGTGAGGTAATAGTTTCCTTCTTAGTATGTTCCTACGATCCTATTCCATCAGTTTCTCTCATGATCCTAGCATGCATTCATGTTTTCAAAGTTGATTCAATCATGTTTTAAGTTAAAAAGTTTAGTTTTCATGTTTATTTCTTGATTTCCATGTTTTGTTGCTTGTTGGGCTATTTTCTCTTCTGTTTCCCTTTTTTAATCTTCATTCCAGGATGAATGATCCCAAGGGAGAAATATTGTAACATCCCGGAATTTGAACCAGCTTTTTAAGTTTGAAACTCTGAAAATTTGATGTTCCCAAGAATTATGGGTCCAACCCACAAACCATGGTTTAAACCACGAGTCATGAAATAGAACCGTGGTTGCCTTCTGCTGGTTCAACCTCTAGTATAAGAACCATGAATTGGTTCTATGGACCGTGGTTTTGACTATGGTCCATCTTGTGAACTCGTGGAATCAGATCAGAAGGTTGATTAATTCCCCAGGAACTACGACTTGGATCTATGACCTGTGATTCTTTCTACGAGTCCATCATGTTGACCCGTAGACCGCCTTTTATGGCTTGTTCTTTTGGCCAGGAATGACGGATGGAAACTATGAGCCGTGGTTTGGTCTACGACCCGTGGAACCCATCCGTGGTCCTTGAAAGTCAACTTTTTCCAACTTTTTCCAAATTATGTTCTAGGAATATTTTAGTCATTACTCATCCTTTTAACTCCTAAATGATGTTGTTTTAACTATTTCTAGAAGGATTTTCCCCCTCATTAGCCTAAGTCCCTTCTAAGATCTTCATTCATCTCCCCAAAAGACAAAGAATTCCTTCAAGCTCCAAGTCTCAAGCTTCAAGATCAAGCCTCTTTTCTTTTAAATTTCAAGTGGGTTAACTTCAATCAAGGTATGTGGGTATTCAACAATGAGTTCCTTTCACCCTTGTTCCCAAAACCCCTAATTCTTATTTTGAATTATGAACTTGTGAAATTAGGGTTTTGATCTAAATTGGGGAAAACTTATGAAATCAGTGTTTATGTATCAATTCATAGTTTCTTATGGTTTATTTATGATTTGATCAAGATTCCTTAATTGGTTTCAAAATCCCATGCATCAAAACTTATTTCTAGCATGATTCCATTGAATTGCATGATTTCAAGTGAAAGTTTACATGTTTAGATAACATGTCCTTATGTATTTATGAAATTGCATGCCTAATTCTTCAAGTATGATTTAAGAAAGAAATGTATGTTTTGAATTATGTCTATGCTAAGCTTCATGAACTTATGATATGAGAATTGCAAGATGCCCGATGTGTTTTCATGCTTTTCAACAAGATTTGGAATGAGATTGTGCCACTAAGAAAGTATGAGTTGTATGTATATGTTTTGGGAAAAGTAATTAGCACCGAGTGATGAGGGTTTGATTACCCAAGTCCAAAACTACATTGTCAGCGTAGGTTATAAAATTAAGTGCCCTATGGGCTTATGAGAGTGGTACCACATATTGATCATGGTTACATGTGCTTAGCGGGCATTAGGACAACTTTGCCAACTAGGGTTGTATAGTTGGATATGGTGACTCATTCCTTGGCACGATTCATGTCAGCTTTGCTAACTAGGGTTATATAGTTAGATTCCATGTAGCTCGCATGGTGTATTGTCGGTTATAAGAAACTCCCTTATGAATGTTTTGATTTGTTTAAGCTTATGAAATCTATTTTGAAGTTTTGACTCTTATATCATGTTTACCATTCAAGTTATGATATTTAGTTATGATATCCCTTTTATGCATGAACTCAGTTTTAAGCATGTTCTCAGCATGTTTTCATTATGATTATGCATGTCTCATATACTCGGTACATCCTATAGTACTGACATATATTTTGCACTACATCCTCTTAATGATGCCGATTCAGGCTCCTTCTCTCAGGCACGTGGCTAGAGATTTCAGGCCATTCCCAGTACACTGTTAGTGAGTCCTCATGGTTCGAGGGCTAGTTATGATCTTAGATAGTTTATGGTTATTTACTTCCATACTTTGAGTTAGCTAGGGTCATGTCCTAGAAACTTCTTAGGTTATGTGTAGAGGCTTTTCAGATATAGCCAGTATTTGTGTCTCTTCCTTGGAGTTGTATGTCTTTTGACTCGGTTATCTATATGTTTGATTTTGAATCTTCTTACTATGCTTCCCCTTATCTATTATTTTTCTTGAGTACGATATGACCAAGGGTTAATCTAGAGCACTTGTGCTTCGGATCCCGTGTTACGTCTAGGGGGTAGCCTCAGGGCGTGACAAACTTGGTATTAGAGCCTCAAGTTCAAGAGTCCTAGGATGTATGAAAGCCGCATCGAGTAGAGTCTCCTTCATGTGTGTGAAGCGCGCCACACATATGAGAGGGAAGCTATGAGTTGTCTTAGAAAACTTCACTTCTTTCATGATCATATCATGGGATAGAGTTTAACTCTAGTGTTCCTCTAATACTTACCTTGCACATTTCAGATTATGCCTCGATGTGCTATGCTTCACCGAGCTGCTCGAAATGCTTCTCCTCCAGTTCCAGTTCCAGCTCCTGAGGTCACGAATGAGGAGTTCAGGAACGCCATCCATTTGCTAGCCCTTACTATAGCCTCTCAGGCCAACCAGCCAGCTATTATCCCCGTCTACCCTCAAGGTGGTGTAGCACCCGGGTTCATGACTTTGTCTGAATGAACCTACCTGAATTTTGGGGTCCGAAAGTGAGTGAGGACCCACTTAACTTTATTGATGAAGTGAAGAACATCTTTGATGTTATACAAGTGGTTGATGGTGATTATGTGGAGTTCACATCCTATCAACACAAGAGAGCATTTCTTGACCAGTTCTTTCCCCGAGATTTGAGGCAATTTAAGGATGAGGAGTTTGTGAACGTGAGACAAGGGTTGATGTCAATCCAAGAGTACAATTTGAAGTTCACTCAGTTGTCTAGGTATGCCTCTTCTATAGTAGCTAACCCGCATAACCAATGAGTAAGTTTATCTATGGGGTTTCAGATATGGTGAAGAATGAGTGTAGGTCTGCTATGCTATTAAGTGATATGACTATTTCCAGGCTGATGATTCATGCTCACCAGATCGAGGGAGACAAGCTTAGGGAGATGGCTAAGGAGAATAAAAGAGTCAGATCTGAGGGTTCAGGGTTTAGACATCAGAAGTACGGAGGTGGACATCGCTCTTCCTTTTAGAAGAGGTTGTCAGGACCCGTGAATTCTTTAGCCAATACTCCTTCCCAAGCCTCCAGGCCCCATCATGATCAGTCTGATAGAGGTGCAGGATCTTATTCTCATGGTAGTGGTGCAAAGGGGCTCTTTTTCCCCGTTTATACCAAGTGTGGGAAGAATCATCCCGGTGAGTGTTTAGTTGGATCAGGTGGTTGCTTTGGATGTGGTCAAGTTTGCCACAGGATTAAGTATTGCCCTTCAGCTAAGAAATAACAGGGAGGTAGTAGGGCTCAGTCTGCTCCAGCAGCCCTAGAAGGTCGACCAGCCCAGCAAGGCACAACTTCTAGTTCTGGTGGTCAGTGCCAGAACCGCCTTTATGCTATGTCCTCTCACCAGGACCAGGAGAGCTCGGCTAATGTTGTCACTGGTATGTTGAAAGTCCTCTCTCTAGATGTGTATGCTTTGTTGGACCCCTAATCCTCCCTATCTTTTGTGACCTCTTATGTAGCATGCAAATTCAAAATTTATCCTGAATTGATTTTAGAACCCTTTAGTGTATCTACTCCTATTGGTGAGTCAGTCCTAGCTAAAAGAATCTACCAAAATTGCCCTATCTCAGTCCTTCATAAAGCCATTTCATCGGATTTAGTAGAGTTAGAGATGACTGATTTTGATGTTATTCTGGGTACGAATTAGTTGTATGCCTGTTATGCCTCTATTGATTGTGGTACTTGTGTTGTCAGTTTTAAGTTTCTGAATGAACCCTTCTTCGAATGGCAAGGTACCCCCCTTCCTCGAAAGGTCATTTTATATCTTATCTTAAGGCTGGGAAGATGATTTCTAAAGGGTATATTTATCACATAGTTCGGGTCATGGACACGGAGTCCTGAACCCTACACCTTCAATCTGTTCCTATTTTGAATGAGTTCCCAGAAGTGTTTCCCGAGGATTTGTCTGGAGTCCCTCCCAAGCAGGAGATCGACTTTGGGATAGATCTTCTCCCAGATACGAATCCTATCTCTATTTCTCCCTATAGAATGGCTCATGTGGAACTTAAGGATTTAAAGGATAAGTTGAAGGATCTTCTTGATAAGGGTTTCATCAGGCCTAGAATGTCTCCATGGGGTGCGCCGGTTTTGTTAGTTTGGAAGAAAGATGATTCTCTTAGAATTTGTATCGACTACCATCAGTTAAATAAATCACAATCAAGAATAAGTATCCCATTCCTAGGATTGATGACTTGTTCGATCAGCTTCAGGGTACTAGTTTCTTCTCCAAAATTGACCTTAGATTAAGTTATCATCAGCTTCATGTTAAAGAGCACAATTTTCCGAAGACAGCCTTCAGGACTCGGTATGGTCATTATGAATTTGTTGTGAGGTCTTTTGGTCTAACGAATGCTCCTGTAGCTTTTATGGATTTGATGAACCGTGTGTTCAAGCAGTATTTGAATATGTTTGTGATTGTTTTCATTGATGATATCCTTATCTACTCTCAAAATGAGAAAGAGCATGCGGACCATTTGAGAGTTGTGTTGCAAACTCTCAAGGATAGGCAGTTGCTTGCTAAGTTTAGCAAGTGTGAGTACTGGATGTAGTCCGTGGCTTTTGTGGGTCACATTATGTCTCGTGATGGTATTCGAGTTGATTCTCAAAAGATCGGGGCAGTAAAGAACTTGCCTAGACCAACTTCCCCATCCGATATTAGGAGCTTTTTGGGTTTGGCTAGTTACTGCAGGAGATTTGTGAAAGGATTTTCTTCCATTGCTGCCCCTTTGACTCGGTTGACTTAAAAGAAGGTAAAATTTTAGTGGTCAGATCTATGATAGAAGAACTTTCAGGAATTGAAGACCAGATTGACCACAGCCCCAGTGTTGGCTCTACCCGAGGGTCAAGATGACTTTGTTATGTATTGTGATGCTTCTAGGATTGGTTTGGGTTGTGTTTTGATGCAGCGTGGTAAAGTGATTGCTTATGCCTCTAGATAGCTTATGATTCATGAGAATAACTACCCTACTCATGATCTTGAGCTAGAAGCCGTGGTTTTCGCTTTGAAGATTTTGAGACATAACTTGTATGGTGTGCATGTGGATGTTTTCATCGATCATAAGAGTCTTCAGTATGTATTCACTCAAAAAGAATTGATTTTGCGACAAAGGAGATTGCTTGAGCTTCTTAAGGAAAAATATATAGTGTTCTTTACCACCCGGGTAAGGCAAATGTTATGACAGATGCACTTAGCAGATTGTCTATGGGTAGCGTGTCTTCTGTTAAAGACAGAAAGAAGGAATTGGTTAAGGAGGTGCATAGGCTTGCTCGTTTGGGAGTTTACCTTATGGACTCGACAGAAGGTAGTGGTATTGTTCAGAATGATTCTGAATCATCCTTGGTAGCTGAAGTGAAGGCAAAGCAAGACAATGATCCCATTTTGCTTCAGCTAAAGGGTGCAGTCCACCATCAGAGAGTTGAGGTTTTTTCCAAAGGGGGAGATGGTGTGCTTCGTTATCATGGTCGACTGTGTGTGCTAGATGTAGATGGGTTAAGATAGAAGATTTTGAGTGAGGCTCATAGTTCCAGATATTCCATTCACCTTGGTGCCACCAAGATGTACCGTGATCTATGAAAAGTCTATTGGTGGAATGGTATGAAGAGGGACATAGCCGGTTTTGTGGCTAAGTGTCCCAACTATCAGCAAGTGAAGGTAGAGCATCAGCGACCTAGTGGCATGACTCAGGATATTGACCTTCCTACTTGGAAGTGGGAAGAGATCAATATGGACTTCATTACAAGTTTTCCTCGTACTTGAAGGCAACATGATTCCATTTGAATGATTGTCGACCGAGTGACAAAGTCATCCCATTTCTTGGTTGTAAAAACTACGGATTTAGCGGAAGATTATGCTAGACTCTACATCCGGGAGATAGTCCGATTGCATAGTGTCCCATTTTCTATCATTTCAGATAGAGGTACTCATTTTACCTTACAGTTTTGGAGATTATTTCAGAGAGGTCTTGGTACTCAGGTAAAGCTTAGCACAACTTTTCACCCTCAGACAGATGGACAAGCAGCGTACCATTCAGACTTTGGAGGATATGTTGAGAGCTTGTGTGATTGACTTTAAAGGTAATTGGGTTGATTACCTACCTCTTATCGAGTTTGCCTACAACAACAGCTTTCACTCTAGCATCCAGATGGCTCCTTATGAGGCACTTTATGGCCGAAGGTGTAGATCTCCTATTGGTTGGTTTGAGGTAGGTGATGCAGCTTTGATTGGTCCTGATTCAGTTCATGACACTATGGAGAAGGTTCAACTGATTAGGGAAGGATTTAAGACCGCTCAGAGTCGACAGAAATCATATGCAGATGTGAGGAGGAGGGAGTTGGAATTTGAAGCCGATGATTGGGTTTTTCTGAAGGTGTCACCCATGAAGGGTGTGATGAGATTTGGCAAGAAAGGGAAGCTTAGCCCCCATTTTGTAGGTCCTTATCGAATTTTGAGGAGAGTTGGTAGCTCTGCTTATGAGTTGGATTTGCAATCAGATTTAGAAGCGGTTCATCCAACTTTCTATATTTCCTTATTGAAGAAGTGTGTTTGTGACCCGACCTTGATTGTCCCTTTGGAGGATATGGGTGTGAAGGATAGTCTCACATATGAGAAATTTCCCGTGGAGATCCTTGATCGTCAGATTTGGAGGTTGAGAAACAAAGAAGTCACTTTGGTAAAGGTCCTTTGGAGGAACCAGCTAGTTGAGGGAGCTACTTGGGAAGCAGAATCAACCATGAAAGCCAAGTACCCTCATCTCTTTCCTTTCGATTATGCTTCAGCGTGAGGTAATAGTTTCCTCTTTAGTATGTTCCTTCGATCCTATTTCATCAGTTTCTCTCATGATCCTAGCATGCATTCATGTTTTTGAAGTTGATTCAATCATGTTTTAAGTTGAAAAGTTTAGTTTTCATGTTTATTTCTTGATTTCCATGTTTTGTTGCTGGTTGGGCTGTTTTCTCTTCAGTTTCCCTTGTTTAGTCTTCATTCAAGGACGATTGATCCCAAAGGGGAGATATTGTAACACCCCAGAATTCGAACCAGCTTTCTAAGTTTAAAACTCAAAAAATTTCATGTTCACAGGAATTACGGGTCCAAACCACGGGTCACGAAATGGAACCGTGGTTGCCTTCTGCTGGTTCTGCCTCTGGTCTGAGAACCACGAATTGGTTCTACAGACCATGGTTCTAACTACGGTCTGTACTGTCAACTCGTGGAATCAGATTAGAGGGTTGATAAGTTCCCCAGGAACTACGACTTAGGTCTACAACACATGATTCTTTCTACGGGTCCGTCCTGTTGACCAGTAGATCACCTTCTGCAACTTGTTCTTTTGGCCAGGAACGACGGATAGAAACCACGAGCCATGGTTTGGTCTATGACTCGTGGAACCCATCTGTGGTCCCTGAAATTCAACTTTTTCCAGCTTTTTCCTAATTACATCCCAGGGGTATTTTAGTCATTACCCATTCTTTTAACTCCTAAATGATGTCATTTTGACTATTTCTAGAAGGGTTTTCACCCTCATTAGCCTAATTCCCTTCTAAAATCTTCATTCATCTCCTAAAAAGAGAAAGAACTCCTTCAAGCTTCAAGTCTCAAGCTTCAACATCAAGCCTCCTTTCTTTACAATTTCAAGTGGGTTAACTTCAATCAAGGTATGTGGGTATTCAACAATGGGTTTCTTTAACCCTTGTGCCCAAAACCCCCAATTCTTATTTTGAATTATGAACTTGTGAAATTAGGGTTTTGATCTAAATTGGGTAAAACTTATGAAATCAGTTTCTATGTATCAATTCATGGTTTCTTATGGTTTATTTATGATTTGATCAAGATTCCTTAATTGGTTTCAAAATCCCATGCATCAAAACTTATTTCATGCATGATTCCATTGAATTACATGATTTCAAGTGAAAGTTTATATGTTTAGATAACATGTCCTTATGTATTTACTAAATTACATGCCTAATTCGTCATGTATGATTTAAGAAAGAAAAGTATGTTTTGAATTATGGCTATACTAAGCTTCATGAACTTATGATATGAGAATTTCATGATGCCCGATGTGTTTTCATTCTTTTCAACAAGATTTGGCATGAGATTGTTCCACTATGAAATTATGAGTTATATGTATATGTTTTGGGAGTAGTATTTAGCACCGAGCGACAAGGGTTTGATTACCCAAGTCCAAAACTACGTTGCCAGTGTAGGTTATGAAATGAAGTGCCCTATGGGCTTATGATAGTGGTACCACATATTGATCATGGTGTCCTGTGCTTAGCAGGCATTAAGACAGTTTTGCCAACTAGGGTTATATAGTTGGATATGGTGACTCATTCCTTGGCACGATTGAAGTTAGCTTTGCTAACTAGGGTTATATAGTTAGATTCCATGTAGCTCTCATGGTCTATTGTCGTTATAAGAAACTCCCTTACGAATGTTTTGATTTGTTTAAGCTTATGAAATTTATTTTGAAGTTTTGACTCTTATCTCATGTTTACCATTCAAGTTATGATATTTACTTATGATATACCCTTTATGCATGAACTCAATTTTAAGCACGTTCTCAGCATGTTTTCATCATGATTATGCATGTCTCACATACTCGGTACATCCTATAGTAATGACACATATTTTGCGTTGCATCCTCTTGATGATGCAGATTCAGGATCCTTCCTTCAGGCACGTGGCTAGAGATTTCAGGCCATTCCCAGTATGCTGTTGGTGAGTCCTCATGGTCCGATGGCTAGTTATGATCTTATCTAGTTTATGGTTACTTACTTCCGTACTTTAAGTTAGCTAGGGTCTTGTCCTAGCAACTCCTTAGGTTATGTGTAGAGGCTTTTCAGACATAGACAGTGTTCGAGTCTCTTCCTTGGAGTTGTATGTCTTTTGACTCGGTTATCTATATGCTTGATTTTGAATCTTCTTACTATGCTTCCGCTTATCTATTGTTTTTCCTGAGTACACTATGACCAAGGGTTAATCTAGAGCACTTGTGCTCTGGATCCCGTGTTACGTCTAGGGGATAGCCTCGGGGCGTGACATCACCTTGACACCTAGACTTTCCAAGTCACCTTAACTCTTAGACTTCCCAAGTCACATTTATCACCTAGACTTCTCAAGTCACACTTACCATTAGACTTCCAAAGTCACATTTATCACTTAGACTTCCCAAGTCACACTTACCATTGTTGACATCTATGCCCATACCCGGACTACCATTTTCTTACCCAAGTCAACCGCTCTGACTCAACAACCCGGAGTAAACCCCACGACTTGGTGACGTAGACCACACCCGTCATACCGTCACTTACTAGTACAAAACTGCCCCCAACGACCCCCAGGGCCATATAACAACAACCAACATCATAACCATATGACAAGTCTCTTCCTTAGCTTATCAACCGCACGTAATAAGTCTAACCGACCTTGATATTTTGTAGTGACAATAACATATAACCTTTTTACATAACCCAGACTAAATAAGGAACCCTAGGACATCATCTACGTCAATAACATGCGACCCCAGTTCACAGAAGAACCACCTTGTCACTTAAGCACACTAACCCAGCCCTTCAAGGACCAACTATGCACCAAATAATAATAAATCTCGGCCCTCTCAGGAACTCAACATGCAAAGAACAAATAGTACACCCATATTGAGTAAATCAGTACAATATATAGTAAACTTGACATTTACTCTTTTTATATAGCCCGGAACCACCTTAGGATCCCCTCTAAACAACACCTAAGCGTTAACATGCAACCCGGTCTACACCAAGACTAAACTCACGAATCAATACAATGACAACCTAGCCTCTCAAGGACATACGCACAATCAAAATTCATAAACACAATCTGGTCCACTCAGGGAACCATTATTAAAGATGCAGCAATACAATAGAGTAAACTCATACCAAGCGTGGTACCCAAGCCAACCAAATAGCAACCTGTACCAGACATGGTACCCGAGCCAACCAAATAGTAACCTATACCAGGCGTGGTCCCCGAGCTAACCAAGTAGTAACCTATACCAGGCGTGGTACCCGAGCCAACCAAATAGTAACCTGTACCAGGCGTGGTACCCGACCTAACAGAATTTCACACAGAAAACCAACAGTCAACAACAATGAACAACAACACACTTGGAAACCAACAAGCAACAACAACTAGTTCATTTCACAAGACTGACAACCGGACCATTAGACATTCATAAATCATTCCTTAAGCATGCAACTCATACAACAACAAGAGATAATACATGTACACCTATCATATATTAGGGATCCATAAGCATCACCTAAGTGTTCAACATGTCATCCTGGTCTATACTAAGACCAATCCCACACTTAAGTTCAACTACACGGCCTCTCACATGCCAAAATAAAATTATCCCAGTTTTAATTATTAACCCAATCCACTCATGGGACCATCAACAAATATGACCAATAATGGAAGATTAGACCCGCTGAAAGACTAATACCCGGCTCATCATATTAAACACGTATAATCGTTTTCATCTAAACCAAACTCCTTCCCTGAAAAGTAAGTGCGTTCTAGGGATTTCACCCTGACAATACGGACTCCAGACCCTGCTTGTTCATCTCATTTACCTTATTTAAATATTCTCGGAAACTCACTACAACTTAGCAATTACCTCATCCCATGAACATACTAGTTCCCCGAACCTACCTAACCATTTAGTTTCCCGGAGTCTAGCATCCCACATAATCTAACAAGTAAAAAAATTACACCCGAATGAACATGTCATCCCGACCCTATTATTCCCTATTCAATTAATAGCCAGACCAATACAATAATCCTCCAGACTCCATGCCCGAAGGCCTATAACATGAATTCTCCCATCAATCTATACAACAATATGAAATAAAAATAGTTCAAAAGTCTACTCAACGAAAAACCTAGACTACCTGGACGCCAAGCAGGTGCACGATGCAATTTCTTACTCCGTGAAGGTGTTCCTTATTGATGACAGGCCAGAAATCTATGGTTTTGCATTCTTTCAGCTGGAATCCCTCCTCCCCGTGACTCCCAAGCTTTGGAGCAGCCTAGGAGGATTTTTGGAGCAACCCTCGTCTATTTTTGACTAAAAAGGTAAAATGGGATTAAAAACCCCGTTTCTGGGCTTTCTGATTCAGTCATTCCGATATAGCAGACTATCAACCACTATGGCGGTAATGCTATAGCGACCTAAATCCCATTACAGCGAACTAAATTTTTTAGCACAGACAGTCTTCAGTAAAATAGTCATAACTTTTTACTCAGAAAGCGGATTGACAAATGGTCAGTGGCGTTTGAAAGAAGACTCAGATATCTTTAATTTGGTTGGTATTGGGACCTATAACTCCATATATTCTAGGAGGAATGCACGTTTGAAGTTGACCATATTTTGAACTTAGCCCAAAACTAAATCGGAAGGAAGCTTTCAACTTAACTTTGTGCTAGGAGTATTGTAACACCTTAGTACAAACAAAATGTACTCTCATACTAAAGAATTAATCCTAAATCTTATTACGAATTGAGAGGCACCTACCTTGATTGCAGATATTTTCAGTAATGACGGAACAGGTTGTTACATTGGGACGTGTTGGACCTCATTTTAATCACTTTTCTCCATTATGCTTAGATGATGACATGAAAATTGAGTCATATGAACTGATGGAGAAGTGTTTAGATGAGGAACAAGGCCCTTACATTCTAAAATTTTCCACACCAAAGAGACAAAACAACATTCCTCACTTAAGGGCCAAGAAGTGCAAGATGCGACATCCTTTGCTTGGTCCCTTCATCTTTATACCACTGCCCCTTGAGCTGAGCGGAAAATTTGATGCAAATTTAGGGGTGTAATTCATAAGCTCTAAGTGGAAAGAAAAGTGGTGAACTTGATGGCGTCGTGCCGCAACATTAAATTAGGCGTTTGTTGGGAGGCAACTCAATTTGTAGTGTAGCTTCTTATTTTGTATTTCATTGTGTTACGTTTTTTTTTCTTGTTTTTACTTTTGCAGATTAGGGGAAGTCTGAGTACCCGAATTTGAAGCTAAGGAGCATGATTGGGCGTAAGTGTGGGATTGCGCAATCCTTGATGACTAATTGAAGAAACATGCCTCTAGCTAGGTCCTAGAGGGCCTCAGGGAGTATCTCTAACCCTTCTTCTTCATCTTTTTTTTATAAATTGCTTTGGGGTAAAACATGATTTTAAGCGTGGGGTGGGAATTCTTCCGATAATTATGAGTTTAAGGGTGAGTATGTCGTAGAATTTTATTTTATTTGACAAAAAAATACAAAAAAAAGATATATAGAAAAAAAATACAAAAAGATTTTTATATTTTTTATTGTAGTTTTTAAACGACATATTTCATTCATCCCTTAGTTTTTTTTATGGCCTCGGTTCTTTTTCGAGGGGGGGATCTTTGAACCGGGTAATTTTTAATTTTTTTAGAGTAATTTTTTTGATTTGTTTTTACTCTTTTTATTTTTATTTTTTTGGATAGTTTTTTTTAGGAGAGAAAAGAAGACCTTTTTGACTTGTTTGATACTAGCAATTTAGGCCTGATTTTGAGTAGTACTTTTCTGTGAGTGCTTGAGTATAAAATAAATTAGCAAATCTTTTGACACCTACGCTCATAGTAGTGACTCAGTATATAACTTAATCTTATTTTGTAGTTTGCTATGACCCTGTCTGTCTTAAAAGTAGAATTGATTCATCTTGATTGATACTTGTGCCATGTGTAGTGAGAATTTCTTGTATATTTTATATTTTGCATCTTAGTCTAGAACTTGCCCTGCATGTTATTGAAGAGAAATAATAAGTATTGCTCTGTTTGGAAGATGATAATAGGCTTTCTTGGATTTGTCTTGTAAATTTTAGCCTTTTCAGATATCATATCACTAGTAGCCCCTTTGAGCCTGTTTTGTTTGGTAGCCGTATTTTTGTCTTAATCCTTTGGTTGAATCCCTAGTTTTTGCATCCTGCTTTCTTGAGTACTGTAGCATAAATTGTGATAAAATTGTTAAATCTAAAGAAAAGGGATGATTGAGTGTAAAAGGTGACCAATGACAGCTACAAAATGATGAAAAGGCCCTCTTTGAAAGAATGTGACATGAAAAAAAAGAGAAAATTTGCTTGAGAAAAAAAAATGATGATTGAAGCATTCTTGATATGATAAGAATACTAGTGAAAATAATTGAAGATGGGGCAAAAAAAATAAAGTGATAAAAATAATGGGTGATGATGAAGTCCTAAAAAATGCAAAGTGCTTAGGGAAGTGTAAGTCACTATTATATAGTTTTTCTACCCGTCCCATAGCCAATATTACAACACATTAAAGCCCTATTTGATTCTATTCAAGCATGCTTGATTAGTGAAGATGTACATAATGGGCAAGCCTATGGTTCTTTGTGCATATATGTGAATTCTTTTGTGAGTGCGAGACTTGTTCTTTGATGCTAAGTCCTTAATTTATATTTGATTCTTTAAATTGAGTGTGTGGACTATATTTTCTTGTGAGGACACTCGTTTCATGATAGATAGCTGATTTTATTAGCTTTCTTTGATGGAGTAGGTGAGAAAATTTAATTTGATGAGTTAGAGTCCATCTTTGAGGTTAGGAGGTTAGAAATTTGTTGTTTAATATCTTGCATAATGATCGAAAAGTGTACTTGGTGTTGTAATTTGTTATATGGTCTAATTGTTTGTATCAACCAAAGTGGTGGTGTCCCTAGTTTGATTTTTTTGAGATGAGCTTAAATGCTTGCTCGAGGACGAGCAAAAGTCTAAGTGTGGGGTGGTGACGTGAGGCCAAAAATACATATATTTAGTCATTGTTTGCCTCATATTTAATCTTTTCATTATTATTTTTGAGCATTAATTTTATGAATTATTTTTATATTGCGTATTTTTATTTGTAGGATTAAAATGGTGGAATGTTGAAGAGATTGGGAGAAGAAACGAATTAAAAATGAGAAGTCATATCAGGAAATCAACCAGACAGCTTAATGAATTAACTTTAATATAATAATATATATAAAGTTGCAGCCTTCAAAATTGCAATTGAAATTTCATTTCAATTTACCTGCTGACACGTGGAATAATTTGAAGACAAGTGCAACAAATTGAATTGAAGGCGGCGCAGCAGTCCGGACGTCGCACGGATTTTCTTTAATCAATTCATTTTGGACTCAATTATTTTATTTGAAGTTTTTTCTTACACCTATAAATATTCCATATAAATAATCTTTTAATAACTTTTGACCTACGAAGAGCTAGGAGCCGTCGTGGAGGCCGGAAAATATTGGTTTCATTTT
Organism: Jaltomata sinuosa; assembly: GCA_003996215.1. NCBI lineage: Eukaryota > Viridiplantae > Streptophyta > Magnoliopsida > Solanales > Solanaceae > Jaltomata > Jaltomata sinuosa. The sequence continues at coordinate 286,000 of QJPP01000201.1, forward strand.
TTCTTCTACTTTATTATTTATTTTACATTTTTCTTTGGATGATTTGTTGTAATTGCTCCATGTCTGTATGGAATTAAACTTCTCGTTCTAGGATTATGGTAGCTTCATGATTGTTATAGTATACAATTGATTCGATTTGTGAAGATTATCATATTAGTTGTTCTTATATTCTTGTGCTTACTATTTTAATGTTTAGCTACCATTAAAATAAATCTATAATCTCTTTGTAAATTCGGAAGAAGAATCATTGGGATAGAACGAAGAATATAGGGAGCAAGACCTCTCTTTTGTAATGTAAAGGGTAGGTTCGCGACTAGGATAGGAATATACCTAGAACCCCTTGTTTGGTTTATACGGGAAATATATAAATGCGTTCCGAATAAGATGTCACATCTCCGCTCAACGATGTAGTTGTGATGCTATTCTGGATAGGCAATTAGAGGCTCGAAAGACCATAGTTGTAAAAAATCAACCCCGAAATCAATAATTAGATAAACAAACAAGTCAATGAAATTGCTTACTCAACATGATTGTTAGCGAATCCAGTGGCGGAGCCACTCTTTGGCCAGGGGTTCATCCGAACCCCCTTTGGCAGAAAATTATACTACTTATACATGGTTAAAATTATTTTTTATGTATATATAGTAGATGTTGAACCCCCTTCGACTAGTTCATATGTTTGTATTTTCAGATTTTGAACTCCCTTAATGAAAATCCTGGCTTCGCCTTTGAGCGAATTCATACTCCTAGATCAATTTCATCACATTGATTACGTGAAAATCTGCTCTTTATTTTGTTAATTGTTCATTAGTTAACTTCTTATTTTTATTTCTATATTAGTTGATAATAAATTCACCTTTAGAATTTTACCCTTGAATAAATAATTAGAACTAGTTTAATTTGGTAAAATAGTTAATCGACAAGTCCCTGTGGGTACGATATCTGGACTCTCAATCCTATATTACTTGTACGACTGCGTACACTTGCATGTGCGTTTGGACGCAACAAGTTTTTGGCGCCGTTACAATCAAGAATAAATATCCACTCCCCAAAATCAATGACTTGTTTGACCAACTTAAGGGTTTCAAGTGTTTCTTTAAAATGAACATTAGGTTCGGTTACCATCAGGTGATAGTTCAGGAGGAAGATATCTAGAAGACAACCTCAAGGACTCGATATGGTCACTTTGAATTTCTCATGATATCCTTTGGGTTGACTAATGAACTAACAGTTTTGATGGATCTAATAAAAAATGTTTTTAAGTTGTATATTAACATATTTATGATTATCTTTATTGACGATATCCTGATTTATTCCTGTAGTGAGGAAGAGCATGCGAATCACCTTTAGATTATATTATAGATATTTAAGGATTGTCAATTGTATGCAAAGTTGTTTAAATATGAATTTTGGTTGAACTCTCTGGCATTTCTTGATCATATTGTTCTTAGTGAGGGTTTCAATTTTGATTCCTAAAAGATTGACGCAATTTAAAATGGGTCTAGACCCACAACCCTGACAAATATTAGAATTTTGTAAGTTTAGTTGTTACTACAAAAGGTTTGTAGAGGGTTTCTCCTCCATTGCTACTCCATTGACAAGGTTAACTCAGAAGACAACTAAATTTCAATGGTCTAAAGTTTGTGAGAATTTTTTTCAAGAATTAAAAATGAAGCTGACATCTTCTCCAGTGTTGTCTCTACCTAAGGGAACCAATGGGTTTATCATATACTGTGATGCCTCCAGAGTTAGTATAGTTTGTGTTCTAATGCAACATGATAAAGATATAGGTTATGCATCCAGACAACTTAAGAACCACAAGAAGAGCTACCCGACTCATGACCTTGAGTTGGCAGCAGTCACTACTAAAAAAAGACTAAAAAGGGATGGCCAAAAGGGACGTTAGCAATCGCATTTTGGCCAAAAGCGACAGAAAAACGACGGTGTCACTCCCATGGAAAAATGGTCTGTCGCTTTTCCAAAAGCGACGGACAACGACGCAAACAAAAAAGCGACGTTTTGTTTTCTTTTTTCCATAAAAGCGACGCAGTCTGTCGCTTTGTTCTTGAACTTGAAGAACAAAGTGACACTGTGCGTCGCTTTTCCTGATAAAAAATTTTCAGAAAAGTGACGCTGTCCATTGCTTTTCCTGGGTATTTTTTAAAAAAAAATCAGAAAAGCGACGGATAGTGTCGCTTTTTCTGGGAATTTTTTAAAAAAATTCTAGAAAAGTAACGGACAAAAGAGACCCTGTCTATCACTTTTCTGCATTTTTTCCAGCTGTAAAAATCTGATTTTTCAATATGCACCACCTGTCATTTACAAAACTAATTCAAATACAGCCCACATTAGCACTAATTATTGCCACAATATTCATAAAGCAACTACAACATCTACAAGAAACTAACTATGAAGTAAAACATTCATTAAATACATAAAAGATCCACCCAAAGGACCTACAAAGTGTTTCAAAACATAAAAGAATTATAAAATTATAATAAAGTGTCAAAAAGCTATTGCAAACTAAAAGAAAGTCAATCTAAGAGGCTCGACGGTCTTGCATATCTTTATCTTTCTCCTTCGGTTGTCTCTCAGAATCTGTCAAGGCATAAGTTGTGTGATTTACCATCACCTGATGACATCTGAATGCAAATTTACATTAAAATATATAAAGAAAATCATAAGTATTAAAGAAAACCATAATCATAAGTATTAAAGAAATGAAAATCATAATCATAAGTATAAACAAATTTACATACTAGTCCATATTCTCCCAATCTTCGTCCTCACTTGATTCATTTTTATCAGTTTCCCATTCTTCCTCATAACTTGTTTCATTTTCATCATCCCATTCTTCCTCCTCAGTTATTTGTCCCTCAAGATTTGCGATGGCAATCAACTCATCATCAGAAACTTCTTCTAATATGTGTTGAGGATGTTCTAGATTGTTTTCCAACTCAGCTTCCACTGCTTGATGAACAACTGCGACATCATTCTGGTATGCCACATCTAACAAATTCTCAATCTCAATCTCAATCTCAATCCTACCCACATGCTTAATTTTTATGACCACCCACCAATCAACCTTATCTCTGCACAACAGATATGAAGTGTAATACACCTGCTTAATATTTTGTGCAATGATAAAAGGATCATAGCGACCATATTATCTCGTGTGCTTTACTTCAATTATATTATGTTGTTGATTCACCCTAGTACCTCTATGTGAAGGATCAAACCACTTGCACCAAAATAGTACTATCTTTTTTTCGGCCAACCAGGAAATCTAACTTCAATAATCTCTTGTATGACACCATAATATTTAACAGTTTGGCCATTAATGTCTACATCACCTTGAATGCACACTCCGCTATTATTAGTTTTCTTATACTTAGAAACTTCTTCAGTTTGAAACTTGAAGCCATTCACACAACACTTAGTCATTATTTGAATTTGACTTTCAGTCCCAAGTATAACATCTCTACCAATTGTGGATGTTCGACAGTATTATGTTCATAAAAAACCTACAAATTAAATTTTAGTAAATGAGTATATTATACATGTTGATTCAATATAAGCGTAAATGAGTAAATGAACTTTTACACACTTACATATTTTTTCAGCCAATCAGAAAAGTTTTTATATATATGGCATCATTACCCCATATGCTTACGAATTTACTGTGTAATGACCCTTCCGGTCTTCTTCCCTTTACATGTGATTCTGTGTGTTTATATCTTTTGTGCTAGCATTGTTTGCTTATAACTCTTGGTTGTCTATTCTCTGTGCTAGTTCATTGTGCTTTCTCAATTGCTTCCGTGACTGCTTTCTTGCTATCTGCTACTTACTATTTTTATATCTTATATGCGCTTAGTCAAACGATGATGCCTACTGAGTACTCATTGTCTTGGTGATCATACTACACTTCTGCATCTTTCTGGTGCAGATATTAGTTGAGCTTTCATTGTTGATCGCATTGGAGACTCGTGCAGCTTTTGGTATGTTCAAGACTAGGGTGAGCACCTGACGGCCGGGGCTTGTCTACATCTCATCTTTTGTACGGATACTCTTTGTATATTCGGAGATAGTTGCACTTATATGTTGTTACTTCTAGCATTTGTACTCTATTAGAAGCTTATGTATTGTCGATACCAAGTCTTTGGGTTGGTGTAGTTTTCTTTATGTATATATTCGGGTTATTTTCTTCCGCATTGTCTATCTTTACATTCTGCTTCCGCTTATTTCCGCTTATTTTTGCTTATTGTGCATTTTGGTTAGGTAGTAGCCCATTACTAATGGTTTTGAGCTATGGGGATTGGTTTGCCTACTAGAGGGTTATAGGTGCCATCATGACCTGAGAAACCGGGTTGTGATAGCTTGGTATCAGAGCTCTAGGTTCACCAGTGTTGTAGTACAGAAGCAAGTGTCTAAGTAGAGTCTCGTGGATCGGTATGATGATTTCCATATCCTATCTGCGGGATGCCACATGGCATTGTTAGTGAAAGTTTTATCTTCTTGGCTCATTATCATGCTATCCTGGGTCTATTCTTTTAAACTTTAGTTGTTTCATTCCTTCTCAGATGCCTAAGACGAGTGCGACAGCGGTTGGTGTTGAAGCTGTTGTGCCTGTTGCCTCAGTGCTTCCATCAGCGCCAGGACTTTAGAGTGAGGGTTTGCCGTATCAGATAAGGGGTGTGGGGCCAGCCCAACCTCTGATTGGATTTTTAGCTATCTCAGTTCTTCAGGATACCATGGCTAGGACTTTCAGTCCTTCGGTGGGTATTTCTGTACCCGGCACTACTAGGGTTGAGCTACCAGTTCTTCAGCAGGGTTGTCTGTCGATATTGGAGTACGAGGTGAGATTTCATGAGATGGTTAGACGTACTGCTAGGACTATGCCTTCAGAGTTTGATAGAGTTTAGAGCTTTGTTGGGGGTTTGATTTCACTGCTCTGCTTGGCGACTAATCATTTGGTTACAGTTAGGACGACCTTCCTTCAGGTAGTGGATCATGCTTGGGCTATTGAGGGCTTATACCGTGATGCTTATGGAGGTAGTGCTAAGAAACATCATCGGCATGATAGTTTATGAGGTTCTCAGACTCGAGATAGGGGATTCTCCACCAGAGATAGGTTTCATTGCTTCTTATCTACCAGGCCAGTTTTAGTTGCTCCACGAGTTCCAGAAAGTGGTTATATACGGCATGTTGAGCAAAGTAGGAAGGGTACGAATCATATTCTTCGGGATTTGCCTTCAGAATGTGCAGGCTGTGGGGTTGTCGGTCAGGTCCAGTAGGATCATCCCATCAGACTCCACTTGGAAAGGTTTGTTATGGTGCAGGGAGCGTGGGCACTTAGTTAGGGATTATCCCGCGATTCTGCCTTCCTGTCAGTAGGGTCAACAGGTGTTATCTCCCAGGGCGTCAGTGCCACTGGCCAGAGGTAGGGTACAGGGTAGTAAGGGTGGTCTCTACATAGAAAGAGGTAGTGCGCAGGGTTGCGGGGGTGGTCCCTGAATAGTAAGAGGTGGCTTTCAGCCGAGTAGTTCAGGTACTGTCCAGAGTTGACAGGCATCGTGCGTCAGAGTAGAGCTTCTTTAGGTTGCTATAGTTGTGGGGTGATGGGACATTATACTAGAGATTGTCCCGGTCGAGGGATGCTAGAGCTTTCAGCTTTGACTACTCCGGGTATGGTTAGACACCATTAGTCTGATGCTCCTCTTGATAGGCCAGAGGTAGAGGTTCCGAACATCGTTGCTCCAGGTAAGGCTCTTGCTACCTTCAGCTTGTGATAGTAATGGTCGCATTGCAATTCCTTCCCTTCTATCATTTAATTGCTTATATGCCTACCTTCTACTTATTTAGTTGTTTGATTTCTGGATTGTATTCCTTAGTAGTGGATGGGGGTGAGTTGTTCTTGCGAGGTGTTTTCCCAGAGTCGTAGCTCATGGGTAGTTTTTGTTAGTCTCTTTTCTGGGTGTTTTGCCTCTGGTTTTGTTGTGGCTCTAGGCTTGTGCTGAGTCTTCCCTTTTGAGAGGTCCTAGATGGTTGATTTCCTAGGCTGTTACCTAGCTTTTGCTAGAGGTTTTGGTGTTGGTTTGATGTGATACCGGTAGTTATGCCGGAGTTGAGATTTTGTCTTAAGTTGGGAGATATTGGGTATGCTAGCGTGACTTGATCAGTTTGGTTTTCTTAGGTGTTTAGAGTTGATCTTGTTTATTGGTTGGTTTAGGAGGTTGGAAGGTATGTGGGTTTTTCCCATAGTCTCCTTCAGTTTCTTATCCGGTTAGGCTATCTTATCATTTTCCCCTGATTCAGTCGGAATGAATTTTGATCATAGTTCTCTGGATGAGCTTTTGATTTTGGCATTGTGATTGAGTTTGGCTTTGGCATTTTCAACTAAGTGTTCATAGTTGTCTTATGGCTGAGTGGTACTCATAGCATTTTGGGTGAGTTGGGCATCCGGCTTATTATTCTCCTTCTTTATTGAGTTTAGCAACATAGATGTGAAAACTAAGTTGAAAAAAAAGGGAGATGACTACTTGTTCATGCTTGTGTGTTTTAATAGTTGACTGAGATGATGGCGAAGGTTTTCTTGGGTTATAGGTTGGTAACTTGATTCGAACGACTACAGATTGCAGTAGTTTCTCCTTTGATTGGTTTGAGGTTTCGGTAATGGCTACGGATTTGGCAACTTGCATATTCAAGACTAGTTGGCTTCAGTTCCTAAGGGTTCACTAACAACATATGGGTTCGATAGAGGCAATGGTTGGTAAACTGGGGTTTGGTTTCAGAATCATGGCTTGGCAGGTTACATCGGATGGTTTGTGGCATTTTTTTTTTTGTTACAGCATCCTAGTGCCGGGAGGTAGTAGGTACAGCCAACTTAGCTTTTTTACTTCAGTTTCGGATGCGGCTATTGGCCTTGAACACCTAGTCCTCAGCTAACCTCTAATTTAGGCTGGATAATCCTGATTTCAGCGGTGCTTTTCATGGTATAAAATTTCTCCCATCTTGGTTGGACAGATGCAGTGCTGTAAGTTCCAGAATCAGTAGCAATGTATTGTTAGTGGTCAAGTTGTGCAGGTTGAGACTAGTGAGCCTATTCTTGGGTTTTAATGATACTCTGAGGTTTGTGGTCGCTTTCATTCGCTGGGAGTTTGGAAGCTTGTTTAGTTTATTCTTTAAGGGTTGTCTTTTGCGTAGGGATCTAGTATTGGTTAAACTCGACCAGCATGGATTAAGAGTTCGGTATGTGGTATGCTTCCATGTGGTTGATTTGTGTGTTGCTTCAGTGTAGCGGTTGATTTGGTGCCAAAGGGGGGAGTTGAAAGTATATGCAAATTTCTATGGCTAAATGGCGACCTTGGGATTCAAGCACCCTTTTCTTTGCCTGCGAGGTGTTTGGACTTGATATTCATAGCATGGTAGACTTCTTCCTGAGGCGAGCGTTGTAAGGCAATTTCAATTCCGAATGGTGTTTGGGTACTCGGAGTAGCAGCTATATTCTTAGAGTTTGGAGCTTAGCTGGTGATTTTGGACTTTGTGGTAAGCGTACCATACTCCTTGCAGATCAGCGGGTTCATGATTTAGAGTTATGGTTGTTGAATTTTCTGGCGAACTTAGTTGTGGTTTCAAAGGTTCGAGTTCTGTGTGTTGGTCGCCTTGCTTCTCTTGGTGTTGCATCGGTGTTTTTCGATAAAGATTCTCGAGGTTTATTTTGGGTCGGCAGATCTTTAGAGTTTTGGAGTTGAGTTTGGAATCTAGCTTCGCTGGTATTGAGTTTTAGGCTTGGTTGCCTTTCATGGTTTTGTTCTGTTGGGTGCTGTCTTGTTGAGGAGGCTACCCGGGTTGTTCGAGAGAGTAGTGCAGGCTTTGTATCCACTGTTTTTTTAATCTCTAGTCTTTCCTTCTTTCCTGAATTTCGGGGATGAAAGTCTTTTTAGTAGTGGATGATGTAATGACCCTTCCAGTCATTTACGCATTTTCACCTTTTCTTATACCTTTAGAGCTTGCTTATAGCGGCCCCAACTCATTTATGTCTTGCTGGGACCAATAGTTCGGTGCCCAGGCAATTTATTTGGTCTTTTTGGTCGTTTCTTGATTTAGAGCTTTAAGCTTTTGAAATCATTGACTTAAGTCAACTTTCTTGGTAAACGTGCTCAGAATCGAATTCCGACAGTTCCGTTAGCTCCGGAGTGTGGACTTTGATTTAGAGGGACCTTTGGTCGGGATCCAGGAGATTTTTAGCTTAGAATTCTCTCTCGTTCTGTGTTTTCAGGACAGTTGGACTTGTTAGGTTGACTTTGGTCAACATTCGAAGAAGACGGCCTCGGATGGAAATTCCGTCAGCACCGTTAGCTCTGGAATGCCGAGTTTGTGTTAGTTAGTTAGTTGGTTTGGGTTCCAGATGAGCGGGGCTCATTTAGGGTGTTTGGTTGGCATTAGCTAGTGTTGACTTGGGTCAACAATCTTCCGAAATGACCTCGTATGGAAGTTTCATCGATTTCGTTAAGTCCGGAATGTCATTTCCACACTAATAGCACTATTTGTGTTTGAGTATCGAGTTCCGATTGTGCTCGGAATGCCCCGTAGAAGTTTTGGTTTTTCAAGTTTTTTCGGTTCTAGTGGCTTTTAGCGCGATAGCGCTGGCCTGTGATTTTCCATTCAGCACGATCCTGCTCCTTTAGCGCGATAGCCCTGGTCTGTGGTCCTTCCTTTAGTGCGATAGCTCTGCCCTATGATTTCCACTTCAGCATGATCCCGCTCCTTTAGCGCGATAGCGCTGGTCTGTGGTTCTTCCTTCAGCGCGATCGCGCTCTTTTAGTGCGATAGCGCTGACCAGTGACCAGCAACTATAAAATTCTTTGGCCTTCATTTTTCCAGCATTGTTCCTCATACTTTTCCAACTCTAAAACACAAATTCTCTCTACCAAATTGCTCCAAATTAGTTCTTGAGCTTGGGAAATCATTTGCTCATCAAAAATCTGCGCTTCCTCGACGATTAGTAAGTCTTCTTCCCCAACCTTTTCTTCTCTTGTTTTTTTCTAAATCCACCATTGTTGTTGGTTCTTAAAGCTTGGAATTCCTTGTAGAATCTTCCCTATTGAGCTTTTCATGATCAAGGATTCGGAATTCTCACTTCCTTAGCTCGTCTTCTCGTGGTGGTAAGTCCCTTTGGTTAATTTCCGGAATTAATTCTTGAAATTCCTCTTTTATTTCTTAGCTTGAGCGGGCTGTTTTTGAGCCCCATTTCAGGTTTATTTCGGCTAAAATTTTGAGCATGTGCTCCCGGGATGGTAGGGAAAACTTTGATGTTTTTCATTTCCAGTTTTGAGTTGCGGGGCCCATGGGCCCGTTTATGACCGGATTTCGACCCGGTTATGTTTATGGCATTATGGGTATCGTTAGTCTTTTTTTGACATATAGATTGCTATTTTGATATTAGTTTTGCAAATTGGAGCTTCTCAGAGCAGTTCGAACCTGGACGACGTAGTCCCCGCAGCTATTTATCAGACGACAGGTAAGTTATGGCTTTCCCTACCTAGATTCTGCGTATATAGGCTATAACTGCATTAATTAACATCCTTGGGTGGGTTGTATTAGGTTGGTACCCCAGACCTTGTTCGCCTTTCTGTCCGCTTATTTCATACATTGCTTGTAGTATTCGCGTAGTATCGTATATTACCCTCGTGGTCCTGTGCGGTCTTGTATTGAATCTGGAACATAGATGGTGGGTTATTCAGGAATGTCCGCGAGTCCCAGACATAGAGATATCTTTTTAGGCTGGTTATATTTGCTGAGTAGTTGTGGAGCCTGTACAGGGCCGGTAGGAATATTTGTGAGCCGTTGGGCTAATTTATATTTGTGTGCGAGCATATCCTTCATGAAAAAGGTTTTCCCTGCATGTTTTACTTTGATTTTGGCTGCGAGCCAGTATAGATGGTTTTTCTTAAACTTGCATGGCCCTGGGGTACCCTTTTTGGTATAATCTAATGATGAAATGAGATTTTGGATGATTTCGCTCTGATTTCCTACTGATACCAGGCTCTGCTGGGCAGAGCACTAGCCCTGATTTCCTACTGATACTGGGCTCTGCTGGGCAGAGCACTAGACCTGATTTCTTACTGATTTAGACTCAGATACACTCTGGGCACCCTTTTAGAGGGATATTGAGTTTTTCACCACTGATTTAGACCCGAGTATACTTTGGGCACCCTTTGAGAGGGTCTTTTGAGATTACTACTACTATTTTAGACCCGGTTCAATTTCGTGCATGCACTTCGAGGCTCTGATTCTCTAAGATTTTGCGTTCATTACTGTATATGGTCTGGGACCTCCATGGACCCTGTTGTTCCACGACCTGGCCAAAAGGTTGAGCGTGCCGGAGAAAGGGTATACAATGTCGGATGGTGTATAGCAGGTACGTTCCACCATGGGTCCTCATCATGCATATTTCACTCGGATTCCACCCTTGGTTGTTGTGTGTTCAATGTACGCTCCGGTTGTTTGGGCTGCCGTAGGGTTTGTTTTCACTTGATTGCGTTCCTCGATTGTATGGGCGGCCGTTGGGACTGTAGGTAGTTTAGATTACTCTTATCGCTTATAAAGGTGGCTATGGTCCTTGTTATTGGTGGTTTAGCGGTTATTAGCCTATTGAGGCTCCGGTTGTGGAATTTTGATTATTGAGAGGGGTAGGGAGTCCTACCTTATTGAGGAACTTTTGTGTGGCCTTCTGAGCAGATTCTGAGTTTCTTGTTCCATTCTTATCAAGATTTGAGTAGTATTTCTCGGTTATTGTGGGTTAGTTATTCCATCCTAGGGTTGTACTTGAGAGGTGGATTCCTATTTATGTTATCTTGAAGTTAGATGGGTGTTATGATTTCCTTATGCTTGTTGATTCCATCTTGAGTATGTTAGGCTGCTTTCCTTCTTTTCCTTTTACTTGAGGTTATCGGTATACCGCCATTGTTCTCAAATCTCCCTCTTTATTTACTTATATTATTGTTGTGCAAGGACTCCAGGTGCATTCTTCTTCCCTTCATATGTGATTCTATGTGTTTATATCTTTTATGCTAACATTGTTTGCTTATAACTCTTGGTTGTCTATTCTCCTTGCTAGTTCCTTGTGCTTTCTTTATTGCTTCCGTGATTGCTTTTTTGCTATCTTCTACTTACTATTTTTATATCTTATATGCGCTTAGTCGGCCGATGATGCCTACTGAGTACCTGTTGTCTTGGTATTCATAATACACTTCTGCATCTTTCTGGTGCAGATATTAGTTGAGCTTTCGCCGTTGATCGTGTTGGAGACTCGTGCAACTTTTAGGAGGTTCGAGACTAGGGTGAGCGCCTGATGGTCGGGGCTTGTCTACATCTCATCTTTTGTACTAATACTCTTTGTATATCGGAGACAGTTGTACTTATCTGTTGTTACTTATAGCACTTGTACTCTATTAGAAGCTTTTGTACTGTCGATACCAAGTCTTGGGGTTGGTTTAGTTTTCTTTATGTATATATTCGGGTTATTTTCTTCCTCATTGTCTATCTTTACATTCTGCTTTCGCTTATTGTGCATTTTGGTTAGGTAGTAGCCCATTACTAACTGTTCTCGGCAACAGGGATTGTTTCGCCTACTGGGGGGTTGTAGGTGCCATCATAACCTGAGAAACAGGGTCGTGACATACTGTTAAGTGTACATTGAGATATTTTGTTAGTTTAATTAACACTTAGTATTTAAATTTATGTAATTCAATAATACAATTCAACAAGACTTACCTAAGATATGGTTGAATCTCAGGACAATTGAGCAAAATATGTGTCACAACAGATTTCTTTTCAACACTAGTGAAACCTCGCCTTTGTCGTTTTTTAGATCCTCGCCCAGGTTGATTAAAAATTGAAATTGGTTCAAACATAGGATCACCATCACCGTCATCATTACGATTGACTCTATTTCTCTTACATAGCACTTCATTCCTGAAGTAGTAAGAACAAAAATGAGCAGTTTCTCTTGCAAGATAAGCTTCACAAATTGATCCTTCGATCTTTCCCCTTTGCTTAATAGTTTGTTTGCACTTGCCAATTGTCCTATTTAATTTCATGTTAGCTAATTAATATAATACGTTTAAGAAAGAATAACAAAAACAAGAAAGGGTCATTACCTCTCGAATGGATACATCCACCTTGTTTGAACTGGACCCCCAAGGCGTGCCTCTTCTATAAGGTGAACTGGAAGATGCTCCATCACATCAAAAAAGCCACATGCAGAGATCTTCTCCAACTTAGTGGTGATAACAGGAATATTTTGTTGCATCCTTTCCAAGCTACTCTCCAACAAAGTGTTAGAACACAAATTTTTAAAGAACAAACTTATTTCTGTGATTGGTTTCCATATCTTGTCGGGTAGGTGGCTAAATGTGATAAAAATCAGAGTTTTCATGAAAACATGACAATCATGGCTTTTCATACCAATCAATTTTCCTTCATCCATATATTTCCTCTTTCCCAAATTTGAAGCATAGCCCTCGGGCATTCTCAAATTCTTCACCCACTCATAAATTTCTCGTTTCTCATCCAATGTGAATGAAAAACTTGCCTTGGGCTTAACCACTTTACCATTTCTCATTTCCTGCAACCATAACTCATTTCTCCTATAATATTCCTTTAAGTCCATTCTAGCTTTTGGAATATTTTTTGTCTTGCCCTTAACATCCATTACTGTGTTGAACAAATTATCAAAATAATATTTTTCAGTGTGCATCATATCAAGATTATGTCGTAGATGATTATCCTTCCAATAGGGTAACTCCCAAAATATGCTTTGTTTGGTCCAATTATGTTCAACATCATATCAAGGAAGTCTAGAACTCTCTCCTAAATCTATAATTTTAGGACCTTGACTAACTCTCTCCCAAATCTGATGTCCTGAAAGTAATGGAGGTGTGGATCATTTTCAACCTTATTCTTTCTGAATGCATTTTTTATTGTGATGACCCTTCCGGTCATCTTCATGTTTATGCAATCATTATACTGTTAGAGCTTTCTAATAGCGTCCCTAAGTCATTTATGGCTTGTGGGGACCGGTAGTTTGGTGCCCTGGTCATTTGTTTGGTTGTTCTGCCCTTTTTCCTGTTTTAGAGCTTTAACTTAGAATATCATTGACTTTAGTCAACATTCTTAGCTAAAGTGCTTGGAATCAAATTTTGACAGTTCCGTTAGCTCCGTACCTTTGAGTTTGGTCTAGTTAGACCTTTGGTCGAGGCCTGAGAACTTCTGGTGTGGGTTTTGTGTGGTTTTCTCTGTTTTCAAGCCATTTGGAGTTGAAAGTGTAACTTTGGTTGACTTTTGATGATCAGAGTGTCAGATTCAAAATCTGACAATTCCATCAGCTCCAGAATGATGAGTTTGGGTTAGAAAGGTAATTTTTTGGGTTCGGGAAGCTTTTGGTTTCGTTTCGTCCTTGTTTGTGTGTTTTAGCCAAGATGAACATGAAAGTTTGACTTTAGTCAACATTCGGAGAAGATGGCCTCGGATGGAAATTTTGACAGTACTGTTAGCTCTAAAATGTTGACTTTGGGCTAGGGGGACCTTTGGTTCAGGTCCCGAGGCTTCCAGACCCATTTTAGGCCTCGGTGTTCTATTTTGGAAAGTTAGGCCTAAAGTTTGCTCTTGGGCGTGGGGCCCACTTTTCATGCTATCGACCTCCGTCAGAATTTTTGTCGATTCTGTTTAGTCTAGAATGCCATTTATAATCAAATAGATCTGCTCGTTTGTGTTTGCGGGAACCCGAGTGTGTTCCTGAAGGTCTATCAGAGTAAGTTTTCTTGTTGGGCATTGTTGTTGGCAGCTGGTGCTATCATGGCATCAGCTTGGCCTTCGCATTCGTGGTGGGCAGCCGCGTCCGCATATGCATAGGCCAGCTGCCCACTCATCTTGGCCTTCGCATTCGCGGTGGCCAGCCCCGTTCGCATAGGCTTGTGCCAGCCACCGAGAAGTTGTTCATCGCGAATGCGATGGCTGGCCGCGTTCGCGAAGGGTTAGGCCAGCAGCTATATAAGCTGGCCATCATGTTTTCCAGCCTTGTTTTCTCCATCCTCCACCAACTCTTAAGCTTCAAACTCCCTCTAAATCACTCCCAAATCAGTTCCTTGCCCCAGAAATTTATGTGCCTCGATATCCCGTGAGTTCCCTCGTCAATTGGTAAGTTCTCTTCCCTGTCTTGCTTTCCATTATTGTCCTCTTCATTGTCTTAAAACAACCATTGTTGCCACCCTCCTCAAGCTTGGATTTTGTTGTAGAATCAGTTCGTGGGTGACATTGCTGCCTCGTGGACTCATCCAATTAATAGTTCATAGCGTAATTCCCTTACTTGGTACGTAATTCTTGCTTATTTCCGGTTTTTCGTCCCTTAAATCCATTTTTGGGTTTCTTAGCTTTAGGGGTTGTTTTAGCTCGAATTTGTTGGCCAATCTCTTTGATTCTTCGGGCATCTACTCCTATGGTCTTGGGGATCATAATGTGAGTTTTTGTTTTTGGTTTCGGGTTGTGGGCCCCGCGATCCCGCTGGTGACCTGAATTTTGACCCAACTACTATAGTGGCAATATGGGTATTGTTACTCATTTTAACGTATTATTAATGTTTATGATAGTTTGATTGTCATTCGGGAGCTCTCGGAGCTATTCAGGCTTGGAAGTTGTTGTTCGGGCAGCTTGTCGTCGGACGACAGGTAGGTTACGGTTTAAACTCCCCAGACTTAGCATATATCGGATAAAATTATACTAGATGGCATCCTTGGGTTGAGTTATTAAGTTGGTACCACAGACCCTGACCGCTTTTCCATGGTTCATCCCATTTCTTTCCTCCGTTGTGTGTAGTATTCTTAGTTGTTGATATTATCACCCTTGTGGTCCTGTGAGGCCTTGTTGACTCTGGAACATAGATGGTGGGATTATTGGGGATGTTTGCGAGTCCCGGACATAAAAAGGATTTTCTACTCGATTTCTCTACGATTTTGGCTTCGGGCCCACTATTTATGATTTTCAAACCTTGCATGGCCTCGGGGGGCCCTTTTCAGTAAAATGTGTTATGAACGGTTTGGTATCCCTTTTATGGATCTTCTTGGGGTAAGAAAGGTTAAACGAGAGAGATGTCTCAGTTTTTTTATCCTACATTGGACTCGGGTGGATCGAGGTTCTAGATTGGTTCCGTTATTGGTAGGTGAGGGTTTTTAGACTCGGTTAAGCTGAGAAACAGTCCGTGTACTACTGTTATACACCCGAAGATGCTCGGGCACCCTTGGAGGGATTTTTACTGCATTTATTGCATTGATTTAGACCTGGATAGGATTCAGGCACCCATTCCAAGCATTTGTGACTAGTTGGATCCGGTGGTACTTCGGATGGTATTTTGAGGTTAGAGTGTAGTATCTGGTCTACGAGTAGACCTCCATGGACCCTGTCATTTTGGACCAAGTGTTACGGGCAAAAGGGTGACCGGGGGTAGGGGTTTACGGCAGAGCAGATGTACTCGAGAGAAGTCCTTCCATGGATTCTGCCTTTACTGTACCTTTGGGGCACCGGAGGGGGTAACATACTGACACTGAGATTTCATGATCTTGGCATTACATAGCATATCATTCATCTGTGTGAGGTACCACCCTTGTTTGATATTTGTTGATTGTACGCTCTGGTAGTATGGGATGTCGGAGGGTTTGTTTTCACTTATTTATGTTTCTCGATTAATGGGCGGCCGGGGGACTGTAGGTAGACTCTCGTTATTTTATTACAAAATTGGTCCCCGTTACTGTTATAAGTGTGGAGTTGGATATTGCTAGGTTGTTAGTTTCTGGACTTGAAATTGATATGATAAGTTTGATTGTTGTTTCCTATTTTCCGAGCATGTATACCTTTACTCTTCGCCCTTTTTTCTTATACTTTAGGTTATCGGTATACCGTCCATTTCTAAAACTTGTTATGTATATATTGTTATTGCAAGGATCCCATGTGCGCTTTTTCTTACTTTCAGATGTGCATGTTGTGTATATACTCCACTTGCTGGCCTTGTATGTTGTTCTGGTTGTCTTCCCTCTGGGCTAGTTCCTGTGTATTTTTTCGTTGATTTCTGTGACTGCTTGTTCCTATTCTGTCTGTTATTACTCTTTTATCTTATTTGTTCCCAGATGGCTTATGATACCTACTAGGTACCTTATGCTTCGCATTTGGTGCTCACCCCACACACTGCATCTTCTGGTGCAGATCTTAGTATGGGCCATCACCGGTAGCTCATTGGAGACTCGTGCGAGGTGTTATTTTGGACCATCCAGACTGAGGGTGAGCTCTTGGTGACCGGGTCTTAGATTTTAGTTTATCTGTATATTTTGTACTCTATTACTACTCGGAGACAACTTTGTATATATTACTTTTGGATCCTTTGTACTCCTTATATAGATCGGGCTCTTATACGCTATGATACAAAGTTTTGGGTTTGGTTTAGCTTCCGTATTGTTATATTATTCTTGTTATCTATTTTCCTTATCTTTTTCCCTTGCTTCCACATATTAAACTGTTCTTCCGCTTAGATTGTTAGATAGTAGCCCATTATTGACAGTTCCAGGATACGGGAATTGGTTCACCTACTAGGGGGTTGTAGGTGCCACCATGACCGAGAAATCGGGTCGTGACATCTTGGTATCAGAGCCCTAGGTTCACCGGTGTCATCGATATAGGAGCCAATATCTAGTAGAGTCCTACGGATCGGGGAGGAGACGTTCGTACTCAATCTTTGGAAGGCTATAGTTACATCTTAGGAAGAATTGGACTTTTCTTATTTCTATCTCGTGCGTAGTAACCTTGAAAGTTTCTGGAAATCTCACTTACTCTGGTTCACTCTTCCGCAAATGGTTCATACGAGATCTTCAGCTTCAGGCGGAGGAGAGCCTCCTGCCCCTGCGCCTCCAACTCCAGCTAGGAGTCGTGGTGGTTGAAGGGTAGAGGTAGAGGTCATCCCAGAGCAGTGGCACCACCTAGAGCTGCTAGAGTTAATATAGATCCTGAGCCTTATTATGAGCCTGAGTTTGCTCCTGAGCAGCAGCATGTGGACCCGGGGGCATCCCAAGTACCACCAGCTCCAGTACCAATTACAGCACCAGTTTCTGTGCTAGCTTCCGCCCCAGCTCAGTCTTCAGATATTAGGCGTTTACTTGTTCAGCTATTAGGTATGATTGGAGAGCAACCTTCTGAGGTTGCACAAACACCCTCTCAGGGGCCAATCCTGAGTTAAGGAGCACAGCCTGCTACTGCGGCTCCCCGTGCCGAGGTGTTTTTTATCCCTTTAGTTGCACAGCCTCTTTCTCCTCGCCCAGCTATGACAGATGGGGAGCAGAAGTCTTTGGGTAGGTTTTTGTGATTGGCACAATCGAGGTTTGCTGGTACGTCGGGTCAGGACCAACATGACTTCATTACTACTTGTGAGGAGATGTTACACCATCTCGGATTGCTAGAGACTCACAGAGTTAGATATACTACGTATCAGTTAGAGGGTCCAGTGAAGTTATGGTAGAGGGCACTGGTTGCTTGCCAATCTTCTACATCACCTCGTTTGACCTGGTTTGAGTTCTATGAGCCCTTATGGCCAATTCTTGCCTTAGAGTGATCGTGAGCATCGCAGGGAGCAGTTTAATCAGGTTATGTAGGGGTCTATGACCGTATCTGAGTATGAGACCCATTTTCATCAGTTATCACCATTTGGAGCTATGATCATTCCTACTGAGCCGGACATGATTTGCAGGTTTGTTTGGGGATTTAGGTTAGAATTTAGAGAGCCAGCCGAGATATTGGTTGCCAGTGGTAGATCATTTAAGGCCATTGCGGATTATGCTCGTACGGTAGAGGATATGCATTGTTATGGCCAAAGACAAGAGTCCTCAACATCAGGGTGGCTACAGTGGTTCCCATTAGGGGGTAGAGGTTCGAGCTAGTGGGGTCGAGGTTATTAGCCATAACAGCATCAGGGTCAGTCCAACCGACCGATTCAAGCTTCACTTCAGGCTATGGGTGGCACTCTGTTTGAGCAGGGTTAGAGTAGCCATCAGGGCCAGAGCGATCAGTCTTCAAGGGGTGCATCTTCTGGGGCATCAGTCCATGGTGGCCATTTGAGTTCTGCCAGCCCATCTCGACACTTTAGGCCGTCAGGGCCTTGCTATGAGTGTAGGGTGTTGGGTCACTATGCTAGAGATTGCCCCTAGAGGGGTACAGTTTAGTCGCTGCTCCACTAGTAGAGCTTGTACGAGCAGTTCAGCCTCCATCTAGAGGGGGTGGTGTTCAAGCTAGGGGTGGTACCCCGCGTGGAAGAGCAGGTGGTAGGGATAGCGGTCGGGCAGTCGGAGGTCGTCGTCAGTTCTACGTGGTCCCTAGGATACCAGAGGTAGAGGCCTCGGATGTTGTGATTATAGGTACGATTTCTGTATGTCATCAGTCTGCTACGACTTTATTTGATCCTGGATCCACTTGTTCATATGTATCTACCTACTTTCTGCCTTGTTTGGGGTTGGCTAGTGAGCCATTATTTGTTCCTATTTCTGTTTTGACCCCAGTAGGAGATTCTTTAATAGTGGATCAGATTGTGAGATCGTGTGTGATATCTATAGGTGATTTGGAGACATGGGATGATTTAATGATCATTGATATGTTTGATTTTGATGTGATACTGGGCATAGATTGGTTGTCCCCTCACCGTATAATTTTGGAATGTTATGCCAAGACCGTTACCATAGACGTGCCCGGTGTATCCCCGGTTGTGTGGCAGGGTTCTATTAGCCATGCACCATCTGGGATCTCTCTTGCCTTTGAGCTAGGAAGTTGATTTCCCGTGGGTATTTAGCTTATCTAGAATATGTCCGAGATGCTAGTACTGAACCTTCGTCTCCTGAGTTTGTTCCTGTGGTTAGAGATTTCCTAGATGTGTTTCTTACCGACCTTCCAGGCCGTCCACCTGAGAGAGATTTTGATTTTTCCATTAAGTTAGAGCCTTGAACCAGGCCCATTTCTATTCCTCCATACCGTATGGCTCCTGCTGAGTTGAGAGAGCTTAAGGAGCAGCTCCAGGATTTGTTAGCTAAGGGGTTCATTAGACCGAATGTGTCTCTTTGGGGTGGTCCTGTCCTCTTCGTGAAGAAGAAGGATGGGTCGATGTGGATGTATATTAACTATCGGCAGATGAATAAGGTGACACTGGAGAATAGGTATCTGATGCCGAGGATTGATGACTTGTTTGATCAGCTCCAAGGTTCAGCCGTATTTTTGAAGATCGATTTGAGGTTCGGCTACCATTAGTTAAGGATTAGGGCGGAGGACATCCCTAAGACAGCATTCAGGACACGTTATAGCCACTATGAGTTCCTGGTGATGTCTT
This sequence comes from Jaltomata sinuosa, assembly GCA_003996215.1. Taxonomy (NCBI): domain Eukaryota; kingdom Viridiplantae; phylum Streptophyta; class Magnoliopsida; order Solanales; family Solanaceae; genus Jaltomata; species Jaltomata sinuosa. The sequence goes on from QJPP01000201.1 coordinate 305,408, forward strand.
TTGGGTTAACTAATTCCCCCGTAGCCTTTATGGATTTTATGTATAGGATGCTTAGCCCATATCTGGATATGTTCGTGATAGTCTTCATTGATGACATTCTGATATACTCGAGGAGTAAGGACGAGCATGAGCAGCATTTGAGGACTGTACTTCAGACTTTGAAAGATCATCGTCTTTATGCCAAGTTCTCAAAGTGTGAGTTTTGTCTTGAGTCAGTTGTATTCCTAAGACACGTGGTGTCTAAGTATGGAATTAGAGTTAATCCGGGTAAGATTTATGCGGTTCATGATTGGCCTAGACCTACTACTCCTACCAAGGTTCATAGCTTCATTGGTTTAGCCGGGTACTACAGATGGTTCGTTGAGGGATTTTCTTCCATTGCATCACCCTTGACTATGCTGACTAGGAAGGATGTCCCATTTCAATGGTCGGATCAGTGCGAGGATAGCTTTCAGAGTCTTAAGGCATTATTGACTTCCAGTTCTGACTTTGCCGGTTAGGGTCAGAGTTTCTCCATGTATTGTGATGCTTCAGGGGTTAGTCTTGGTTGTGTGTTGATGCAGCGGGGTCGAGTGATAGCATATGCATCGAGACAGCTGAAGGTTCATGAGCTCAACTATCCCACTCATGACTTGGAGTTTGCGGTAGTAGTCTTCGTGCTCAAGATCTAGAGGCACTACTTGTATGGAGTTCACTATGAGATATTCACCGATCACCGTAGTCATAAGTACATTACGAGTCAGAGGGAGCTGAACTCGAGGCAGAGGAGATGGATTGAGCTACTAAAGGCTACAATTTCACTATTATATACCACTTGGGCAAGGCAAACATGGTAGTAGATGCCTTGAGTCGGAAGGCGGTGGGTATGGGCAGCTTAGCATCACTTTCAGTTTTTGAGCGACCGTTGGCCTTAGACATCTAGTCCTAGGCTAACCGATTGGTTAGGCTTGACTTTTTGGATCCCAACAGAGTGCTTGCCAGTGTTGAGGTCAGATCTACTCTAGTTGATCAGATTCAGAGCCGACAGTTTAAGGATAAGAGTTTGTGTGACCTTTGTGATCAGGTAGTTCGGGGTGAGGCCAGCCAAGCTACTTTAGGTTTTGATGGTATTCTAAGGTTTGATGGCCGATTGTGTGTTTCGAGGGTTGGTGATCTGATTTACTTGATACTTCATGAGGCACATTATTCTAGATACTCCATTCATCCTGGCCCGGCAAAGATGTATAGAGATTTAAGACAACTTTACTGGTGGTGTAGGAATGAAGTGGGACGTAGCAGGGTTTATATCTTGGTGCTTGAACTGTCAGCAGGTGAACTTCGAGCACATGAGACTGGGTGGCTTGTTTCAGCAACTTCCCATTCCTGAGTGGAAGTGGGAAGGTATTACTATGGACTTTGTTGTCGGTTTGCCTCGTACTACTTGGGGTTTTGATTCTATTTGGGTGATTGTGGATCGGCTGACTAAGTTGGCCCACTTTTTGTCGGTTCAGACATTCTACGGTGCTGAGAGGTTAGCTCAGATTTACATTCACGAGGTTGTTCGATTGCACGGGTTCCTAGCTTCTATCATTTCAGACCGTGGCACATAGTTCACATCTCAGTTCTAGAGATCTATACAGAGGGATTTGGGCACGGAGGTTCAGCTTAGTACCGCTTTCCACTCTCAGACAGATGGCCAGTCTGAAAGGACTATTCAGGTCCTGGAGGACATGCTTTGGGCTTGTGTGCTTGAATTTGGAGGTTCATGGGATCAGTTTGTGCCTTTGGCCCAGTTTGCTTATAATAATAGTTTCCATTCAAGCATCGGCATGGCACCTTTCGAGGCCTTGTATGGTAGACATTGCAGATCACCGATTGGTTAGTTTGATGGGTTACAGTCTAGACTGCAGAGTATTGATTTGCTTAGAGATTCCTTGGACTGAGTCCATTTGATTCAGGACAGACTTAGAGCTACGCTGATCGTAGGCTTCTAGACTTGGAGTTCAGTGTTGGTAACTTGGTTTATCTTCGAGTATTGCCCGTGAAGGGTGTGATGAGATTTGGTCGGCGGGGTAAGCTTAGCCCCAGGTTTATTGGGCCGTTTGAGATTCTACAGAGGATTGGTAGTGTTGCCTATATGTTGGCTTTGCCTCCTATGTTTTCAACGGTTCACCCAGTTTTTCATATCTCAATTTTTCACCGGTATGTTCCAGATGAGTCTCATGTGTTGCATTAGGATTCGATTCAACTAGACGAGAGTTTGTCATTTGTTGAGGAGCTGATAGCTATTTTGGCCAAAGATATCAGAAGATTGAGATCTAGGGAGATTTCGATTGTGAAGGTTCAATGGAGACATCATCCGGTCGAGGAAGCTACTTGGGAGACCGAGAGTGAGTTGCATGCTTAGTATCCGTAGTTGTTTGAGCCTTCAAGTACTCTCTTATTCTTGACTTCAAGGACGAAAGTCTTTTTAGTATTGGATGTTATGATGACCCTTATAGTCATCTTCGCGTTTACACATTCATTGTACCTTTGGTTTGATTGGGCTAGGGACCTTTGGTTCAGGTCCCGAGGTTTCCGGGCCCATTTTAGGACTCGGTGTTCCGTTTTGGAAAGTTAGGCCTAAAGTTTTCTCTTGGGCGTGGGGTCTACTTTTCATGCTATCGACCTTCATCAAAATTTTCGTCGATTCCATTGAGTGAAGAATTCCATTTATAATCAAATAGCTCTACTTGTTTGTGTTCGCAGGACCCCGGGTGTGTTCCCGAGGGCCCGTCAGAGTAAATTTTCTTGTTGGGCATTCCTTGTAACATCCCAGAAATTCTAAGCCAAGATCTGATCTGTTCTTCATTTGTTGTTAGACCTGAACTAGATAAATCTTCTATGAATCTAAGTATCTAGATCAATTCCTAAGTTTTGAAGGAGTATTAGATGTGAATCGAAGTCATAAAGGACCCCTAGCTCAAAATTAAGTTGAAAGACCTTCTACAGATTTAGTTTTTATGTAAGTTCTAACTACGGTCAACTTCAAGCGATCATAACTCCAAGAATATAAAGCGTTAGGTGGCCTAGTACCCACCAAATTAAAGGTATTTGAATAATGTTTCCAATGCCATTGACCACTTGTTGATACGAGTCAGGAGTAAAATGTTATGGGAATTTTAGTGAAGCACTGTCAGCTGTCAAAAGCTGACGGGCTGGCCGACGGGCGTGCCTCATTCTGACGGGCTAGCCTACGCCCATGTCTCCCACGACGGCCCATGGTGGAAGCCCGTGGGAACCAACCAGCGAACCCTTTTGTCCCCCTATAAGGGCAATGGTTGGTTCCGACTGCCCGTGGGAAGCCCTGTCCGGCGACTTTTCTGCTTTTTTTTAGCATTTAAGTTGGGGGTAGTTTGGTCCTTTTCTTACCTTAGGTCTTTCCCCTCATCTTTTAAACACCCAAAAGGGGTTATTCCTCATAAGAACATCACTCTATCTCTAAAGAATTCCCTCAAGACTCTAAGGCAAGGTACCTAGGTTTTCAAGCAAGCAAGATCATAGAAGCTAAAGCAAGGAAGTCTCTCAAGAGTTCTCTTTCAGATTTCTTCTCCAAGTCTCCACCTCCAACCTTAAGGATTCTTCTCCAAGCTTCATCCCCAAAGTTCTAGCTAGAAGTTATTCATGTTTTAGGTATGTGGGTATTTAACAATGGTTTTCTTCCACCCTTGTGCCCCAAACCCCAAATTTCTATTTTGATTTCATGAACTTGTAAATTAGGGTTTTACCCAATTCTTATGGGTTTTTCTATAAATTGCCTTCTCATGATTTTATTATGAAATTACTACTAAGTTTTATGATTTTCCATGGGTTTTTTATATATGAACTCCTATTTCAAATTGAAGATAATTATGGTAAATCCTATATGTATGAATTGATTTAAGAAAAAATTGGGTATTTGATAGCATATTTTTCATGGAATTTCAAGAAAGTGCATGCCTAGTTCCTAGTTTTTATGAAAGTATATGTTATTATGAAATTGAACTAGTACCATTCAATTTTCCAAGTTATGAACTATTATGCAAGACAAGATACTCGATGTGCCATCAATGCTCATGAATTATTTTCTAAACCAAAGTTCGTGAGTAGTATGAAGATCCAGGTTATGAACATGTTATGAACAAGTTTTGACATACAGATATGTCACATGTATGTGAGCATCATGTTATATATATATATATATATATATATATATGTGTGTTTTGGGAGTAGTATTTAGCACCGAGTTGGACTGGGTGAGAGTACCCTTAGTCCCAGAACTACGTGCCACCGTAGGTGACCTCTGTGGCTTATGACAGGATCCTGGTTTGACATGAAATGGTTCTAACTTTGACCAGTTAGGACAGCCTTTTTCATTATGGGTGCATGACACAAGACTCCATGTAACTCAGCATGGTTTATGTCGGTTACGAGAAACTCCCCACATGATTATTTTTACGAAGTTACATGATACTTTACTTTGAATCTTGATTTAACTTCCTGTTTTATGTCTTATATTTCAATATTTACTTATTATTTCTTCTACTTATGCATGGACTAATTTTTAAGCATGATTTCAAGTATATTTTATCATGACATATGCTTATCTCTCATACTCAGTATATTCCATAGTACTGACCGCATACTTATTTGTGTTGCATCCTATTATGATGTAGATCCTGTAGCCGCTCCCAGGCTCATGGCTAGTAGATCCGTATCATATCCAGCTAGCTTGGTGAGTCCTCTCCCTTCGAGGATTTGGAGTTTAGCTTCATTCTAGACTATTAGTTCTTTCTTTTAGTTTTCAGTATTTAGAGTTAGTTGGGGCCTTGTCCCAGCAACTCGTCAGTAGTAGAGGCTTTCAGACATAGAGTCAGATATTCAGCTTAATTCATATTGTCATTTTAGTCCTATTTTTATATAACAGATCAAGTTGCTCATTACTTCAGTTAAGCTTCTGTTCTTATGTTTGTTGTAGTTTTTAAGTCATGCTAATGTTAGAGGGTTATCTTGAGATTATTTGTGATATTGGGTCCCGTGTTACATCCAGGAGGTAGGCTCGGGGCATGACAAACTTGGTATCAGAGCATCAGGTTCAAGAATTCTAGGGTGTCTAAAAGGCGCATTAAGTAGAGTCTTTCTCATGGGTGTGAAGCGTGCCACATTTATGAGGGAGAGGCTACGAGACATTTTTAGGAAAACTCTACCTCTTTCATATTCCTTATCGTACGATAGAGTTTAACTCTATTTACCCCCATATTTATGTGTTGTTCCCAGTTCTATTGTTTATACTTCATATATGAGGTGCCAGAAGTAGTAAATCTCAGATTATCTATCAGCGAGGTACTCTCAGATCTCTTCCAGAACTTTGTTACTAATTATTTTCCTCAAGAAGGGAAAGTGTATACCTAGATCCTTGGGTAGTGTTTCCACCTGACAGATGTTGTGTTGTAAGCCATTAATAGTAGAATGGACCTCGAGCTAGAAGTATGAAGTCAAAAGTGAAGTAGCTTAGGGAGAAAAATAACATTTGGTTAGAGCAGCATTCAGAGTTGTGTTCTTTTAGATAGGTGATGGGATGATACATCCCTTTGTGTGGACTAAATAGTAGTAAGTTATTGTGCTAGTACAGACCAAGTATAGAATATGAACGAAAGGATGATAGTATGAGAGAGATAATGATGGTTTTGTGGGATTTATCTGGTAGGTGTGGTATAGTATAATGTAAGAGTTTATGAAATTACAACAAGTGTGAATATGTGAGCATGATATATATGTGGGCTAGAGAAGGATATACGATTTTGAGCCTCTCAGTATAGGCTTTAACGCATTTGGTGTGGTGGGTAGTAGAAAGAGAGAAATTTGAGAGTTAGAACCATGTAAGTCTAGCATGTCATTGCAAGGGATGGGTTGTAAATTATTGAATGTGGTTTGTACAACCCCTATTTAAGATAGAAAGATTGAGGCTTAGGCTTTTTAGGTGAGAGAGAGTCTTATGCTATAGAAGGAAGTGGATATTCCTGTTAGATTCTAGATTAGTGTATGTTCTGTTAGGGTAAAATGATCGTAGTTCAGTTTAGAGGATAGTGAGAAGTCCGCAGACTTAGAAAGGTAGCAGTAACCCAAGTGAGACATATTGTAGCACCCTAGAATTTGAACCAGCTTATAAACTTAGAACCCAAAAAATTTTCCAAAATCTTAGACCCGACAGGCAGCCGCCACGGGCGTCAGAGCTCCAATAAGACATAGGGTATTTCATGGGAATAATTCAGTGGCCCTGAACGATAGTTCTCCCAACTCGAAGACCTAGGGCAATGGGCATGGCATTCGCTACAGAACATCGACCTCGCCATGATAATGACCCAGTGGCCTTTTCCCAACCTTTCCTAGGTTCTGATGGGTGGTCACCACGGGCGTCGCTGTTGCGATGGGCCATGGTAACCCTCCATGGAAATCATCCAACAACCCTAGACCCTTATCCAGCTATTCTGACGACTGGTCCGATGGGCCATCGTGGTTCTGACGCCCGTCGGGTAGCCCGTCTGGCAGAAACTTTCCTGCAATCCTTCCTTAAAGTCAGGGGAAATTTGATTTTATCCCCGATTAGCCTAATCCTTCCCCATTTCCCTCATTATAAATTCCAAAAGGGAAAGAAATCCACTCCTCCAAGCTTCAATCTCCATCTTAAAGTCTCCATCCCTCAAGGTTCTAGCTTAGAAGTCTTCAATTCTGGTGTGTCTTGTTGTAGAAGTTCTTCTTGTTGCAGCTCTTAGATATGCTAGGGAAGAGAGGATAAGTCTTGGATAGATGTAAGATACAAGAAACCATAAGGTGACCAAGTTATAAGCTTGAATATCGGGATGAGATACATATGGGCTTTTGTTGTACGTGACTAGTGATCCCATTAGTTAAGAGCTTAAGGTTAGTTAGTTTTCATGATAAGAAGGAATATTATTCTTAGAGGGTAACTCTAGATACAGGAGATTTAGTTGAGATAGGCTTGAACATGGTTGAAGAAGGTAGTCAAACTCAGACCTTAGTATCAACAGGTGCGCTGGCGAAGATTTTAGTTGCCAATGGTAAGTGTGTTATTCAGGGAAGTTAGTGTAGTTAAAAAGGTGTTCTTAAGATTAAAAGTTATCAGTTGCGTTGTTTAGGTGGGAATTGTCTTGTTCTTACTCCCAGCCCAGGGTGGTCATATCATATCCGTTCAGACCTTCCGGTAATCATTCCTAAGGCCAGAAGACCCTACATTCAGCTAAGTCCATGGTAGTAAGTTCAGTTTAGAAGAGAATAGTTTTGTCGTATAGCTACTCCTCTCAGTTTGATGTTTCATTCAGTTGACTATGAACCCTAAGAATGTATTCGATCGCTTTGAGTTTCAGGCGAGTCCTTACTCTTAATCCAGACCAGTTATTATGTTAGATATTCGATTTCATGTCCCATCAGTTATACCTATGCTATCAGTATGCATATATGTTTCATAAATCCATCTCAGTTTATATTTCTGGCAAAAAAATCTATTACCATGAAATAATTCAGCTATTAGAACTCCATTGATAGTATGGAAACCCTTTACCCCCCCCTCCTATATCAACCTAGTAGTCTTCATTCGAGGACGAATGATCCCAAGGGGGAGATATTGTAACATCCCAGAAATTCTAAGCCAAGATCCGATCCGTTCTTCATTTGTTGTTAGACCCGAACTAGATGAATCTTCTATGAATCTAAGTATCTATATAAATTCCTAAGTTTTTAAGCAGTATTAGATGTGAATCTAAGTCATAAAGGACCCCTAGCTCAAAGTTAAGTTGAAAGTCCTTCTACCGATTTAGTTTTCATGTAAGTTCTAACTAGGGTAAACTTCAAATGATCATAACTCCTAGAATATAAAGCATTGGGTGGACTAGTATCCACCAAATTAAAGGTATTTGAATTATCTTTCCAACACCATCTACCTCTTGTTGATACGAGTCTAGAGTAAAAAGTTATGGGAATTTTAGTGAAGCACTGTCAACTGTCAAAAGCTGACGGGCTGGCCGACGTCCGTGGCTCCCACGATGGCCCGTGGTGGAAGACCATGGGAACCAACCAGTAAGCCCTTTTGGCCCCATGTAAGGGCCATGGTCATGTCCGATGGCCCATGGGGTCCACGATGTCCCATGGGAAGCCCCGTCTGGTGACCTTTCTGCTTTTTTTTTAGCATTTAAGTTGGGGGTAGTTTGGTCCTTTCCTTACCTCAGGTCTTTCCCCTCATGTTTTAAACACCCAAAAGGGTTATTCCTCATAAAAAATCACTCTATATCTAAATAATTCCCTCAAGACTCTAAGGCAAGGTACCTAGGGTTTCAAGCAAGCAAGATCATAGAAGCTCAAGCAAGGAAGTCTCTCAAGAGTTCTCTTTCAGATTTCTTCTCCAAGTCTCCACCTCAAACCTTAAGGATTCTTCTCCAAGCTTCATCCCCAAAATTCTATCTAGAAGTTCTTCATGTTTCAGGTATGTGGGTATTCAACAATGGGTTTCTTCCACCCTTGTGCCCAAAACCCCAAATTTCTATTTTGATTTCATGAACTTGTAAATTAGGGTTTTACCCAGTTCTTATGGGTTTTGCTATAAATTGCCTTCTCATGATTTTATTATGAAATTACTACTAAGTTGCATGATTTTGCATGGGTTTTTACATATGAACTCCTATTTCAAATTGAAGGCTAATTATGGTAAATCTTACATGTATGAATTGATTTAAGAAAAAAATGGGTAAATGATAGCATGTTTTTCATGGAATTTCAAGCAAGTGCATGCCTAGTTCCTAATTTTTACGAAAGTATATGTTATTATGAAATTGAACTAGTGCCATGCAAGTTTCCAAGTTATGAACTATTATGTAAGACAAGACACCCGATGTGCCATCAATGCTCATGAATTGTTTTCTAAATCAAGGTTCGTGAGTAGTATGAAGATCCAGGCTATGAACATGTTATGAACAAGTTTTGACATCCAGATATGTCACATGTATGTGAGCCTCATGTTATATTTATATATATATATATATATATATATATATATATGTTTTGGGAGTAGTATTTAGCACCGAGTTGGACTAGGTAAGAGTACCCTTAGTCCCAGATAACGGTCCACCGTAGGTGCCCTCAGTGGCTTATGACAGGATCCTGGTTTGACATGACATGGTTCTAACTTTGGCCAGTTAGGACAGCCTTTTTCAATGTGAGTGAATGAAACTGGACTCCATGTAGCTCATCATGGTTTAAGTTGGTTACGAGAAACTCCCCACATGATTATTTTCAAGTTACAAAGTTACATGATACTTTACTTTGAATCTTGATTTAACTTCATGTTTTATATCTTATACTTTGATATGTACTTATGATTTCTTCTACTTATGCATGGACTCAGTTCTAAGCATGTTTTCAAGTATATTTTATCATGACATATGCATATCTCTCATACTCAGTACATTCTATAGTACTGACCGCATACTTCTTTGTGTTACATCCTATTATGATGTAGATCCTGAAGCCGCTTCTAGACTCGTGGCTAGTAGATCCATAGCATATCCAGCCAGCTTGGTGAGTCCTCTATCTTTGAGGATTTGTAGTTTATCTTCATTCTAGACTATTAGTTCTTTCTTTCAGTTTTCAGTATTTAGAGGTAGCTGGGGGCTTATCCCAGTAACTCATCAGTAGTAGAGGATTTCAAACATAGAGTCAGATATTCAGCTTAATTCAGATTGTCATATTAGTCCTATTTTTATATAACAGATCAAGTTGCTCATTACTTCATTTAAGCTTCCATTCTTATGTTTGTTTCAATTTTTAAGTCATGCTAATGTTACAGGGTTATCTTAAGATCATTTGTGATCTTGGGTCCTGTGTTACGTCCAGGGGGTAGGCTCGGGGCATGATATTTTTGTTAGTAGCTGGTTCTATCATGGCATCAGCTTGGCCTTCGCGTTCGAGATGGCCAGCTGCGTTCGCATAGGCATGGGCCAGCTGCCCACTTGGCTTGGCCTTCGCATTCGCGGTGGCCATCCGCGTTTGCATAGGCTTGTGCCAGCCTCCAAGAAAATTTTCATTGCGATTGCGATGGCTGGACGCATTCACGAAGCATTAGGCCAAAAGCTATATAAGCTGGCCATTACATTTTCCAGCCTTGTTTTCTCCATCCTTCACCAACTCTTAAGCTCCAAACTCTCTCTAAATCACTCCCAAATCAGTTCCTTGCCCCAAAAATTGTTGTGCCTCGATATTCCATGAGTTCCCACGTCAATTGGTAAGTTCTCTTCCCAGTCTTGCTTTCCATTGTTGTCCTCTTCATTGGCTTAAAACCACTATTGTTTCCACCCTCCTCAAGCTTGGATTTTGTTGTAGAATCACTTCGTGGGTGATGTTGTTGCCTCGTGGACTCATCTAATTCATAGTTCTTGGCGTAATTCACTTACTTGGTAGGTAATTCTGGCCTATTTTCGGTTTTTCGTCCCTTAAATACATTTTTGGGTTTCTTAGCTTTAGGGGCTGTTTTAGCTCGAATTTATTGGCCAATCTCTTTGATTCTTTAGGCATGTACTCCTATGGTCTTGGGGATCATAATGTGAGTTTCCATTTTTCGTTTTGGATTGTGGGCCCCATGGGCCCGTCAGTGACTCGAATTTTGACCCAGCTACAATGGTGGCAATATGGGTATCGTTAGACTCATTTTAACGTATTATTTATGTTTATGATAGTTTGATTGTCATTCGGGAGCTTTCGAGGTAATTCGGGCTTGGACGTTGTTGTTCAGGCAGCTTGTCGTCGGACGACAGGTAGGTTACAGTTTAAACTCCCCAGACTTAGCATATATCGGATAAAATTATACTAGTTGACATCCTTGGGTTGGGTTATTAGGTTGGTACCACAGACCCTGACCGCTTTTCCATGGTTCGTCCCTTTTTTTCCTCCGTTGTGTGTAGTATTCTTAGTTTTTGATATTATCACCCTTGTGGTCCTGTGAGGCCTTGTTCACTCTGGAACATAGATGGTGGGATTATTGGGGATGTTCGCGAGTCCCGGACATAGAAATATCCTTCTAGGCTAGTTATGCTTGCTGAGTATTTGTGGAGCCTGTGCAGGGCCGTTAGGTTGATTGTGAGCTGCGGGGCAGCTATTTGTGTTTGATCATATCATTCCCATGCACATAAAAAAGGATTTTCTACTCGATTTCTCTATGATTTTGGCTTTGGGCCCACTATTTATGATTTCCAAACCTTGCATGGCCTCGGGGGGCCCTTTTCAGTAAAATGTGTTATGAACGGTTTGGTATCCCTTTTATGGATCTTCTTGGGGTAAGAAAGGTTAAACGAGAGAGATGTCTCAGTTTTTTTATCCTACATTGGACTCGGGTGGATCGAGGTTCTAGATTGGTTCCGTTATTGGTAGGTGAGGGTTTTTAGACTCGGTTAAGCCGAGAAACAGTCCGTGTACTACTGTTATACACCCGGAGATGCCCGGGCACCCTTGGAGGGATTTTTACTGCATTTATTGCATTGATTTAGACCTGGATAGGATTCAGGCACCCATTCCAAGCATTTGTGACTAGTTGGATCCGGTGGTACTTCGGATGGTATTTTGAGGTTAGAGTGTAGTATCTGGTCTACGAGTAGACCTCCATGGACCCTGTCATTTTGGACCAAGTGTTACGGGCAAAAGGGTGACCGGGGGTAGGGGTTTACGACAGAGCAGATGTACTTGAGAGAAGTCCTTCCATGGATTCCGCCTTTACTATACCTTTGGGGCACCAGAGGGGGTAACATACTGACACTGAGATTGCATGATCTTGGCATTACATAGCATATCATTCATCTGTGTGAGGTACCACCCTTCTTTGTTTTTTGTTGATTATACACTCTGGTTGTAACACCCTAAAAAATTCTAAACTAATAGCCAAACCTTTTTCCATGAGTGTAATGATCATTTTCCTAGTGTGGTGAGTGATTTGGATGTGAATCATGTTCATAAGAAACTCCTATTATCAAGTTAAGTCGCAAGCACCTCACCAAAGTAAGTTTTCATGTAAGTCTAAACTAGAGTCAACTTCAATCGATCATTCCTCCCAAAATATAAAGAGTTAGGTGGCCTAGTACCCACCAAATTTTAGGATTTTGAGTCTTCTTTCAAACACCACTGATTGCGCATTAATCCGAGTCTGGATTAAAAAGTTATGGGCAGTTTACTGCAGTGCTGTCAGTGATGACGGATCGGATGACGAACAGTCGTTTTGAACGACGGGTCCGTACTTTGTACCGTGATTGCTGAACTAAACACTGAAACTTTATTTTTTAAAACCATTGGTTGGTTGACGTCCCATAGATCAAAACCACAGTCCGTAGATGGACCCGTGGTTTGTCAAAATTCAGCTTTTCCTCCCCAAATTCCACGAGTGAGTTTACGACCCATCATTCATTCTACGGGTCCATCCTGTTGACCCGTAGAAATGAATCTCCAGCATGATGTTTCCAGCCTGGGTTCTATGTTTCCAAAGCACGATCCGTCATTCAGACCATGACCCGTAGATGGAGTCGTGGTCACTGAGTTGACTGTCTTTTTCATAATTTTCCTAATTATTTCCCAGGGGAATTTTGATCATTTTCCACCCTTTTAACTACTAAGTAGAGTCGTTTTGACTATTTCTAGTAGGGTTTTCACCCATATTATCCTAAGTTCCTCATTCTTCTCCCCAAAAAGAAGATTTCTCTCTAAAGTTTCTCTCAAGCTCAAGTCTCCTAGCTTCAAGTTCAAGCCTCCTAGTTCTTTTCCATTGAAGTGGGTTATCTTCTTCCAAGGTATGTGTGTTTCTAACAATGGGTTTCTTTCACCCTTGTGCCCAAATTCCCCAATTCTTATTTTGAATTATGAAGATATGAAAGTAGTGTTTTGATTAAAAGAATTGGGGAAAGTTTATTAAATCAGTTTCTATGTTTAAATTCATGGTTTATTCTTGATTACTCATGATTTAAGTATGATTCTCTCATTGGTTTTGAAATTCCAAGCATGAAAGTTGATTTCTAGCATGAACCCATGAAATTACATGTTTTCAAGAGAAATTTGGCATGATTAGATATCATGGCCTTTATGTATTTATGAAATTACATGCAAAAGTCTTCAAGTATGATTATGAAAGAAAAGTATGTTTTAAGCTATGGCTAAGCTAAGTCTTCAGATTATGAACTTGAATTGCATGGCATCAGATATGTCTTTTTACTTTTCAAACAGTTTTGGGCATCAGATATGTCCCTATGTTTATGAAAGTTTTGGACATCAGATATGTCCCTACGTTTATGAAAGGTTTCGCATCTAAACATGTATACCTAAGCTAAGTGAACTGCATGGTATCAGATATACCCTTATGCTTTTGAAATAGATTTGGCATCATATATGCCCAGTATTATATGAGCTATATGTATGTTTTGGGAGTAGTATTAGCACCGAGTTGGATAGGGTGAGAGTACCCCAAAAAGGTCCCAGAACTACGTGCCCCTGTAAGTATTAAGTCCCCTCTGTTGGGCATCAGTATTTAGTGATCACGCCAAAGTAATGCCTTTATACCCTGGCAAGGTATATTGGGTCCTTTCGATGGGGCGGATACATCGGATTCCATGTAGCTCACATGGTCTATGTCGGTTAGAGAACCTCCCACAGAAACAGTTTATGCTTTAAAAATGTATTGACTCTTTGCTTTCAGATTTCAGACTTACTACTTATGATTATGTTTTTAGCTTATGATATTGCATTGAGTCATTACATTACAGATTTTACTATTACCACATGATTTTAGCTTCAAAGATAATTTAAGCATGTTTTACCACAAATTATGCATGATCTCAGTTTTAAACAGGCTTTCAAGTATATTTTTATCATAACCTATGCATATCCCACATACTTAGTACATTCCATAGTACTAACGCATATTGGGTTGCATCCTTTGATGATGCAGATTTAGGTGTCCCTTCACAACTTTGTGGCTAGAGTTCCCGGCCACTCACGCCCAGCTTTGGTGAGTCCTTATAGTGCGAGGACTAGTTATGCTTTTCCTTATGTTAGCTTTACTTCTATACTCCGAGTTAGCTAGGGTCTTGTCCTAGCAACTCTTTATGTTATGACTAGAGGCTTTCAGACATAGTTTTGTATTCGAATTCCCTTTTTGGATATTGTATGTTATGGGACCGTTAGACACTTTATTGATGTTTCCTTGATAGGATTTCTGTATTATGCTTCCACTTATCTTTTGTTATGCTTGAGAATTCTATGACCAAAGGTTAGCTTGGGATTCTTGTGGTCCCAAGTCCCATGTTATGTATAGAGGGTAACCTCGGGGCGTGACAACCTTGGTATCAGAGCCTCAAGTTCAAGAGTCCTAGGATGTCTGAAAGCCGCATAGAGTAGAATCTCTTTCATGGGTGTGAAGCGCGCCACACTTATGAGGGGAAAGCTGTGAGATGTTTTAGGAAAATACTTCACTTATTCATGTTCACTATCTTGCGATAGAGTTTGACTCTACTTACCCTTCTAATCTGTTCCTTAAGCATTCTAGATAATGTCTCTTCAAAGAAACCCCACGAGGAATTCTAATCCAACCACTCCAAATCATGAGGTTACGAATGCAGAATTTTGTGAAGCCATCTGTATGTTGGCTCAAGCCATGACAGCTCAGTTGAATGAGAAGGAGAAACTAAAGAAAAGGAGAGGAAGAACAAGAAGACCAGAACACGGAACCAATCATCTTCTCAGCAGAGGTCATCCAGACCAACCCCATCTTTAGTTAGCACACCTACCCTTGACTCTCAGTCTTGTCACCATAGGGCTCCGAAGACCTTGAGGTACCCTCTTTGTAGTAGTTGTGGTAAGTTTCATTTGGGTGAGTGCCTTGCGGGCAAGGAGGGGTGTTTTAGGTGTGGTCAGTTAGGCCATAGGATCAGGGATTACCCCTTATCTAAGAGGAGCAACTGTGATGTTTAGCTCCAAAACCAATTCCTTTCATTGTCTAGACAGTCGGGTCAGAGTATTCCTCCAGAAGTTGAATCAGGTACGCCACTAGATTTTCTTCCTTTATGCACCCATAGCCCCCGGACCCCTACTCTTGGTTGGTTAAGAGTTGTCTTGACCTAGAACTAAGTGGGGATAGGAGGGTTGAGGCCTAGACTTTTAGGAGAATGAGAGTCTTAGACTATAGGAGAAAGTGGGTAGTCGTGCTAGATTCTGGAGTAGTGTATGTTCTGTTAGGGTAAAATGATCATAGTTCCTTTGAGAGGTTGGTTAGAGGTCCATAGACTTAGGAGGGTAGCATGAACCTAAGGGGGAGATGGTGGAATGTAGAATCAGTCAAATTTTAGAGGCTAAGGTAGCGATGCTTGTGGGTGTTAGAACAAAGTCAAGAGGGGAGGTAGAAGCTTATTTCCATCCTGGCGTCCTAAGTATACTTTTTCCATTATGATACCTTTTGCATGCCTTGTGTGTCAGCGCCATGGTCCTATTTCAGATTCACGCTCATGTTCAGATCCTAGAATGGCAAGTGACTGCTTCAGACAATGATTCTACTCTTAATCTGCGAGTCTATGAATCCCATCTTTATGCCTCGAGGTATGTTATTTATGTGAACTCATGTATCGCAGTATGCTCAGTTATGTTTACTTAGTTAGTCTTCAGAAATACCTCAATGGCTAATCAAATCATGTTACGCCATGTATATGATCAGACCTGATTCTTGAAAAGATTCACGCTTATGATTTCCTTATTCTAAATCCCTTTGATCTTTACCTTTGATGATGAGGGATGGTGATCCCCACTAACTCATGTCTTACGTGCCCAGTATGTGAAGTGCTCATGCCTATTGCACTGAATTCCCCAAGCCCCACCTTGAGTGGCTTGATCATGCTAAGTGTAAGTCTAGATCAATCTGTAATCCTTCATTCGTGACTCTCCTACTCCTGCTCTTTCCTTTCAATGATTCTAGTTTATGTTGTTATAAGTGTTAGGGAAGAAGGCCTTGTAGTAGCCTAGCTGGGAGGTAGCAAATTTCTTTTCCTTGTTAGTGTACTTGTTCCACCTTGACTTCTAGGTGTGGGTGAATTATGAGGTAAGGATTATTCATGCAAAATAGTTAGATGAGGAAGTTTAGCATGTCCCTCTGTAGAAGTTCTTGAATTTGTGATTCATAGTTATGATAGGAAAGAGGAAAGAAGTCTTAAATAGGATAAGCTACGAAACCATAGTGTGACCATAGTTATAATCTTGAATATCGTGATGGGATACATGTGGATAATTGTTTGCTCAACTAGTGACCCTTTGGTTAGGATCCCTAGGTTAGTTGGTCATTGTGATAAGAGGGAATACTATCCTTAGAAGACATTCTAGATGCAAGAGACCTGGTCGAGATAGGTTTAAATATGGAGAATCGAGTAGTTAGACTAAGACCTTAGTACCTTTATGTGTGTTGTTGAGGTTGTTAGTTGCAAATGGTAGGAGTGGTGTTTAGAAGAGAATAGTTTTCCCCGTATATCTACTCATCTCAGTTTTCAATTTACCTTCAAATCTTTGTTTTTCAACTTGAAATTTTGGGATTTCCTTGGTAAAGTTAAAGTTTGATAAATTGATGATTTTGAGCTTTATTTTTATTCTATTTTTGATGAAATTTCATAGTTGAACTTCTTAAACTATGGTAAACTGATTTTTCAATAAATTTCTTGTTTTTCCTTCTCGAGCTTAGAGTTGACCTTTGAATTGATTTTTTTGACTCAGATTAGAACCTTAGAAATATGCCTATTATTGAACTTGTGTTTATGTGTAAAACTTATTTTAGATAGATTAGTTATGTTCGGAGGCAATTTGGAAGGGAAAGGCTTTGTGTTGAGTGTGTGGGGCTTCAGTTAAGGCAAGTTGAGACTTTCTTTAACTCATTTTCGAAGTGTTTATGTGTTATGTGTGTATTTGAGGTGTAATGGAGAATGGGCGTCCTATATAGATGAGGTGATGAGGTATCTATGTGGGTTCCGATTTACTAAAAGAAGGGTTTAAAAAGATGAATTGTTTATGCGAATTGTCTATTTTTCCCTGTCCTTCGTGATTGAGTTGAGTTTGGCCTTGTGAGTCTGGATTAAGATATTTTTGCATTTGGCCTTGTGAGCCTAAACTTTGATGTTGTTGTATAGCCTTTTTCTTCATTGATCATGCATACTCACTTAGTAGATATTCGCAATAACAGAGCAAGAACAATAACAAAGTTTACAATTTCTCAACTCAAATCAATGAAGATAATCCACCATTCACAGCACACAATTCAAGCGATTAACAAACAAGAATGATGCGTATGAATGCAATGTATGCTACAGTATACACTCGCTACCCTGTATAGCTAGTTGAGACCCATGAGGGACTCGCGAGGTCTATATACCCATCCAGAATAGTTTTTCAATGGGCATGCAAATCATGAATTCGCCTAAAACCATTTTTGATTGGGCCACCCGAAATAATTTTCCATTGGACATGCAAGTAAAATCAGTAAAATCAACCAGAATACTTTTTCATCGGGCATGCAAGTTATCTCAAATCAATATTTCTAAGAACAACTATTTAACCATAATAATCTTCTGATAAATTGAGTAACCATAATTTTACTGTTCCTAAAAGTGTTCGTTCTATATATCCTGGTGTTTCTGCTATGCTTATTTTATTATCTATTAGCTGTTTTGCTATATATCCTATCCATAGTTGAATTGCTTTATTTATGTCTGCTACGCAGTCTAATTCTAAGAAATTACTGTTCTGATTAGTTGATTTTGGAGTCCATTTTCTATTTATTCTTTTATCCCATAAACTGTTTTGTCTATCGGATTGCTCATAACTTACTGTATAGTCTACTGGATTCAACACTTTTGGGTTTTTAACTCCTGATGTACTAGCTTCTTGTTCTTTTTCTTTTTCAACATCTCCTGCATTTATCTCAATTTCCTCATCTATTTTTTCTAGATTTGTTATCATTTCTGTATAAGTTTCGCTTATTTCTGAATTTTGTTCTGTCTGATTATCATTTATTTCGTTTATACCTAATTCCTCTTCAATTGGTTCTTCTATTTGCAATTTTTCTTTAAAATTTTCTATTTCCGTTTTTAATTTTGTCTCAATTTCTTTTTCTTTTTGTTTTGCCGCATATAATTCTTTTAACTTGGTTAATTCTTTTTCTAATGCTATTATCCTATCATTTTTTATTTCTTCAATTTGTTGTATTTCTTGTTTTGCTTGTTGTTTAATGATAGTTATCTCATTTTTCCGGTCTATTTCTTCATTTTCTCTAGCAAGTCTTACCATTGCCGTCAAACTATCTTCTAGTCTCAAAGATTCTTTTTCTAACATTAGACTTAGATTATCTCCTATTTTTTTATATCGTCGTCCTAAATTTGAAAATATAATCTTTATTTTTAATCCGTCGTGATTTTCATATGTTTTTTCGTCTATAGCAAATTCTTCTTTATTCATTTATAAATTATGTTGTAATTTGTATTCTAAACTATCTATTTGTAATTGTAAGTAAAATATAGTTTTCCTTTGTGCTTTGATAGATTCTTTACAAACTCCTGCAACTATATTATAATTAAGTCTATTTTGCCTGTGTTTTAATTCTTGTCTTTTTACTATAATTATTTCATTGAGATTTTGTCTGTATTCGTTAGTCATTGTTTCTTTAAGTATTTGATATATTTATATTCTATTTTAGATATTTTATCTATTAATTTATTTAATTTATCGTTATCAGTCTTTGTAATATTAAGTTGTTTATATTCCGGATATAGATTTTCTAATTGTCTTTTTAATTTTCTTATCTTTCTTCTAGTATATTTCAAATCATCCATGGCTCTGATACCAAACTGGGGGGGGTCCTACCATTTTGTTATTTTCTTATAATTATTGTCGCGTAGCGGAATTAATCTAATTGTTTCTTTTATGTTTTTCAGAATATATCCTAGATATTTTATATCTTGGGTTCTTTGATACATTTCTATCCTAAATAAGGGGTCTGTCTTTTTCTTATATTATAATTTATTCTTATTAGTTGGATATAATGACGTATTCTAGATCCAGTTGTAATTAAGGTTGTGTCTAATTACTTTAAATCTTGGTGGAGTAATCTTCTTTGTACCAAACTGGGGGGGTCCTACCATTTTGTTAGGTAGGAAAGCTAATGTTTTGATTACTTTTAAGGATCTGAAGCAAAAGTTGGGCTTGAAACTTGAAGATGCGGCAGAGAATCTTGTTGGTAAGACTTCCATAACATGCCGTCTATTTTCAACTAGCTGCATTTTCCTTCTTTTTGTCAAGCTTGTGTTGGTTTATATCTTTGTTTTTCAGTCAGCCGATCTACCTGAAGCGAATATACAGACAGTCTGATGGTTATCTTATAAGATGGCAAAGGCGAATCACTGCCTTCGTGAACCTTATAATGTAAGAGCCACATGACATCTAACTCCACTATAAGCAAGACATAGTCCCAATTGGTAGTGGAAAGCCAAGTTGCAAATATTACAATTTAAGGCTAACGTATAAAGAAGACATTGAAATTTCATCTCACATCCTCAGCAAGATTGGCGGACTTTCTGGAAGAAGTAACAAAAAGGCTCAAGTTAGAGAACGGAAGATTCATGTCAATCTAACCGATTCCGGCTTAACAAGCTTGATCTGTTGAAATGGGCACTATAAGCTTTTGTGCCAATTGGTATAATTCAGGGACCCTAATTCTTAGACAAGTATGTTAAACCGTTATTTATATCAACAATTTTGATGACGTTCAATTGAACTTTAGAAAGTGCACTTAACTGTGTTATCAATATTATCATAACGTGGATATTAGTTTTCTTAGAAAGTTTTCAAAACTCGTAGAGTTTCACTATTCATTACCGGTGTATTAGTGATAGAGTATCAGAAGTTGCTTGCACCTACTTTCATAATTACTTAATGGTGTTCACACGATATCTTGAAGGTAGAACTTTAAAGAAGAAAATGGGACTATGTCTTGTTTAGGAGTGGGGTTAGATGTCAAGTGACTCTTTAAAGTATCACCCATTTTCTTTTAAGTATTATATGAGTCTCAAGGTGAAGTGGTCAAATAAGCAAGTGTGTGCTCAAGCAAGAAACAAGCAAGCAATAAAGAGTGTGAGAAATAAAAGAGAGTTGCTAGAGTATGAGCCAAAGAAAAATCGTGTAAATATTTGTAAGATGGAAGTTGGTACTTTGCCGATTGTACTCAACAATAATATTCAATAAAGAGATTTCATCAGAAATTTAATGAATTTCAATTTTTAAATGATGTAAAAAAATAGAACAAACATACATGCTAAATATTTTGTAATGTTTGAATATAAAGAGATGAATTGAAGGAGTAGTCCTTTAAGAAATATGGATGTTATGTTTGGATAGTTGGATGAGATGGGCTGCACGCTCTTGTAAAGAAATCGAAACCCCTCACTCTCTCAGGGTCTTCTTTGGCACTTTTTTAGTTATGGCAATGTAGTCAACGACAACCTAGACAAATACGATCTGTTTCTGTTTGCTTCCACAGTTGCCTGCCTAGTTTCTTTGTCTAGTTTGGTTCTCTTTTCTTTAATCATTTTCCTCCCTTGGCTGCTAGTGAAATCAAAGAGGATATTCTGGTCAAGTAGAATAAAAAAATATTCTATTTTTCCTTTAGATACTGCATGCATGCCTAAATCAATGCAAGTTGCATTTTGTCCTCTATACCTAAGCTTAGTTATCTTATGATCACGTACTATTTACTTTGTTGAGTTAAAGCTGATCTATAACAATATCTATGTTTTCATATCATGGATATCTATGTTTTCATATCAAGTCCCATTATATGGCTATAACCTGAAAAATAAAGCATTAATAATCTCCTATACCATATACTAATGCACTAACGGTGAAAAGTTTTGCATTGTCGATGTATATATATGATTACTTTCTTATCTGCTTATGCAGCAAAGAACTTGTACTCTATCACGTCACCTTCACTTGTTATATATAGTAGCTAGTTTTCCTTCTTTTTTTTCCCCAAGATTTCAAATCCCATTTTGTATGAAGGCTTGGCCGCAGATGATTTTGGGTGACCCGATAGTGTAGTTTTATTTATACTAAAGAGGTGTATAACTTGAACTCGTTAACAGTGAATATAGAATTAGTAATGTTTTAATGCTCTTTCAGCAACCAGACTAAATGGAACGCAAGATATTATATAGAGGCATAAATATTCTCTTGAATTAAAGCTAGTCATGCAAATTTTGAAATAGAATTAACAATTCAGACACACACACACACCCAGAGAGAGTATAAACGGAAAAAAAAAAACAAGCTTTTGTATTTTAGAGAAGGAATCAAATTAAGAAAAAATGAAAACCTGCAATAGCAGGTAAATATTACCTGATAGTGTAAAAAAAGGATATATCACTCACTGTGCACAAAACTTAAACTCATATTTATATATTGCCTCCAAATTAGAGAAGAAGAAGAACCAATTTTTTTCTTATAAATCATTATTTGACACAAGGTTTATTAATCCATTTTCCAAGCTATCATACTAGGCATGATATAAGAAGTTACATGTTTTTATAGATCATCTAACCTCTGACTACACTCTGTCCACAAAAAAATGAAAATGGTGGTTTTCTCTCTGCATGTATTTATATTTACTGTGGATGGATTTGAATTTAGTGGAATGGTATTGCAATAGTATTTTTTTTCCCATCACCACTAAGCCCTAGCAAACCTAGACTCCCCCCCACTCTATTCTTTCCCTTTCTCCTCAGTACTCAATCCACTTTGCATGGACATTAACGCTAGATAACTCCACGTTTTGGCTTCATTCCTTTACTTCTATGTACTTATTACCTTATCTTCTAGTACCACAATATGGGCACACTTCTCAACTTTCTATATATACATCTCATTATCTCTTTCTTCCTCCTATCATTGACTAATAATTTATCAATTTAATCTTTTTTTCTTTTTGGGAATGCAAAAGAGAGTAGAAGTTGAAGCAAAAAGAAGAGCTCCAAAAGGGCACTTTGTGGTGTATGTAGGCAGTGAAATGACAAGATTTGTTGTTCCTACATCTTACTTGAAGAATCCATTGTTCCAAAAGATGCTTGATAAGGCTGCAGAAGAGTATGGTTTTCATAACACAAATAGAATTCTTATTCCTTGTGATGAATCCACCTTTCGCCAGCTTCTTATCACAATTTTAGGCAAGTCCTAGCCCATACCAGAGAAGATCAAACCTTAATTCTATCACTTACTACTATTATTTGCTTCCTTAAGTTGAGATGATTCTGAGTATCTAATTTGTATATATATACTCAGTGTAATATTATGAATTTTAATAGTACAAAAAACCCTTTTAGTGATGGGATGTGTTGTCATGATTGATGGCTTTTAATGACTGAAATGACAATTAGCGAAAGAAAAGTTTGGTCGCAAGAAACAGGTATAATGATCGGATCTTTTGTTGCCGTTAAAGAGCTTTTAACGGCCGGACTGAAATACCGGTCATTAACTTTTAACATCGAAATTTTTTCAATTCATTGACTTATAGAGACTGGATTAAGGCTTTTGACGAGCATATTTCCGGGCCTTTTTTCCTTGTAGTATTAATAGAGAGACGACATTTCGTTGGAAAATATTGGAAATCATGGAAATTCTCATAACTTGAGGCGTGCCTGTGGAACTGTCCTTAAGGATATTTCACCAGTTAAAGTGTATCCTCCATGATTCAACAAGCTCTTCTAGTAATAAACTATGAGCCAAAACCTAACAAAGATTTATAATAAAGAAAACGCAGCAAAAGAAATTAAGAAGAAGAGGAAGATATGTGAGCGAATTTGAATACTTCCGTCGAAGGTACTTTCGAACTGGCAAGACTCACTACCCCTTTCTTTTGGAAGGAAGGAAGATAGGTCTAAGCTCGAATGGTAAGTCTTTTAGTTCTCCCAAATTAGAATATCATGCTCACTGCTTTCAGTACCCTCTCAAACATGAGTAGATGAAAAATCATTTATAAGTGAATTAGGTGATATGCCAATGTTCAAAAGCAAACAATATAATTAAGACTAATCAAAGCCATAAAGGCAATGAGATATCACAAGAAAATTCTGAAAGTTGGCAATATATATTTGACCAAAATCAATGGCAGCCATTAAAGTGAATATAAATATATGAATAATTACTTTTGACCAAACCTATGGCAGCAATTAATTTGAATATAAATATATGAATAATTTACTTTGACCAAACTTAATAGCAGATGAATGTTGCCTTTTAAGGCTAATAAACATATGATTAATTCTTATTCTTTTTGAGATAATATTTATCAACAATCTTCCATATATTTCAAAAAAAAAATATTAATGAATAAAATGAAATAAGAAGTTCTGTTAGGCTTTCACAAATAAGAATAATGCGTCGAATTTGGTATCTCATAGACTATGAACCAGACCTAGATAAAGCAAGATTAAATTCACAGAACCATTGGTGAAGTTTAGAACTTCTATGAATAAAAATTTCTTTTGTAAGTTCAGGGTTTTATTTTAACACCCCGATATTCGATTCAACTTTCAAACTTAGAAAATCTGAAAATTTTGAGCTTCCCAGGAATTACGGGTCCAAACCACGGACCGTGGTTTGAACCACGGGTCGTGGAATGGAGTCATGGTTTGTATCTGCTGGTTCAGTCTCTGGTTTGAGAACCACGAGTTGGTTCTACAGATCGTGGTTCAGTCTACGGCCCGTCCTGTCCACTCGTGGAATCAGATCAGAGGGCTGATAATTTCCCTAGAACTACGGATTGGTCTACGGACCGTAGTTTGAACTACGGTCCATCCTGTTGACCCATCGTAAAACCTCTTCTGTAGCTTGAATTTTGGGCCAGGAACCACGAGTCGTGGTTCATTCTACAGCTCGTGGAATGCACCCGTGATCCCTGAAGCCAAAATTTTTACATTTTTTTCCTAATTAAATTCTAGGGTTATTTTTGTAATTACCCACCCTTTTAACTCTTAAGTGAGGTCGTTTTGACCACTTTTAGTAGGATTTCTACTCTTATTAGCCTAAGTCTTTCATTATTCCTCACTCATCTCCCAAAAGAAGAAAGAAGTACTCCTTCAAGCTCCAAGTCTCAAGCTCCAAGTTCAAGTCTCCATTTCTTTTCATCTTTGATCAATCAAGCTTCAATAAGGTATGTGAGTATTCAATAAGGGATTCCTTTCACCCTTATGCCCAAAACTCATAATTTTTACTTTGATTTATGAATTTATGAAATTAGGGTTCTTACTCAATTTGGGAAAAATTTATGGGTTCAGTTTTAAAGCTTCAATTCATGGTTTCTCATTACTTATCTATGATTTATTTGAGGTTCCTTAATTGATTTCAAAAGCCCATGCATTAAAGATGATTCCTAGCATGATTCCATTGAATTGCATATTTTCAAGTGAAAATTGGCATGTTTAGATAACATGACCTTATGTATTATGGAATTGCATGCCTAATTCTTCAAGTTATAAATTTAGAAAGAAAAGTATGTTTTGAATCATGGCTATGCTAAGTTTGAAGGATTTTGAAGTATGAATTACATGACATTAGATATGTCCTTATGATTTGTGAAAGGTTTGGCATCTGGATATGTCTACCTAAGCTATGTGAATTGCATGGTATTAGATATACCCTTATATTTTTCAAACATAATTGGCATTAGATATGTCACAAGTATATATGAGCTATATGTATATATTTTGGGAGTAGTATTTAGCACCGAGTTAGACAGGGTTAGATTATCCTTAGTCCTAAAACTGCGTGCCACCATAGGTGCCCTCTGTGGCTTATGACAGGATCCTGATATAATAAGGTTCTAACATTGGCCGATTAGGATAACTTTTTTCGATGTGGGTGTATGACACTGGACTCCATGTAGATCATCATGGTTTATGTTGGTTAAGAGAAACTCCCGTATGAAGATTTAAGACTTATGCTTTTTTTTAACGATCCTTGAGGGGGTCAGGGGTTGAGCAACACCCCCAGGCCTTAACATAAATAAAAATGATAAAAAGTACAAAGAAGGGGACATAAACCTTACCTCCGATCCTATGGTAGTTCATAAGTCGACTAGCCTACTAAGGCCGGTCAATTCATCTCCGATACTAGAGAAGAAACCTAGAAACTATGCACTTACGAGAGGACTCCTCTCAATACAAAATATCTAGGAAAGTAATAAATAAGGGAGACTCTCCCCTTACAAGGTAAGAAGAAAATCTAAAAAACTAAGACTTCTTCAAAAAAGCTATAACTAAACAAGAAATATCCTAGCCGAAGAAATTAGCAACACCAAAAAATTACAAGTGGAAACCTGTAAAGAACCTGGAAAAAAACTCCAAGATAAATAAAAATCTTCAAGGTGGCTTCTTGATTCTTTTCAACTTCCGTCTTCTGAAATTTGGCATTTCAAGCTTGTCCAAATTAAAGTGTCCTCTTGCTTCTTCAGGTAAATGCTGGTGGTTGAAGAAATATTGTGGGGCATCTATCAAGTGACTATGTTTGGATAGAACATCAGCAATTTAGTTGGCTTCTCTGTACGTATGATTGCATTTAAAACATTCCAGCATGTTACTAAGTTTTTGGAGAGTGATCAGGTCATTTTGGATGGTCCAGAGTGGTTTATTATTGTTGTTGAGCCATTTAATAAGAAGCTAGGAGTCCACCTCAAGTATGATTCTTCTATAACCATGTTGAATACACCAAGTAAGACCATAAATAGCTGCTTTAATCTCAGCATCATTGTTAGTTTCGACCCCCAAAGGTGTAGCAAACACATAGTTGAAATTACCATGGAGATCTCTAAGTATTCCTCCACATCCAATGTTTCCCGGATTGTCAAGAGCACTTCCATCGGTATTTAACTTAACCATAGCAGCCGGGGGTTTAATCCAACTAACTCTAGTCACTTTAATCTCGTGTGTGCAATTCTCCACTATCTTGAACAAATCTTTCCAGCCAGCAGGCCATTTAATGTAAGGGAAAACAATGGTGAGGATGTTGGAGATGTCTTTACTGATGGAGTACTTGACCCTAGCTGGATTGGATTGTTTCCCACCATACTTGGAAGCACATCTATTTTTCCAAAGGTTCCAACAAATGAAGATCGGAGTAGCATGAATAATAAGCTTGTGAACCTCATTATTGTGCTTGGAGATCCACTACCTCATATGAAGGTTCCTTAAAGGAATATGATCAAAATGAATGACCAAAAGATTCGAGAAAAATTTCCAGATATGAGTAGCAAAGTGACCCTCGATAAAAATATGATCAATCGTATCAAGACCAGGTCTGTAGCAACAGGAACAATCTGCTGGTTCATAACCAAAAGTAGTAATTTAATCGTTTGTAGGAAGCTTGCCTCTAAGTGCTCTCCAAAGAAGGAATGAGATCTTGAACGGTATATGCTTATGCCAAGTGAAGGTACTAGTCATAGTCTTACTCTTCCAACCCAGTTTCTAAGAAATGGTACACCGGACAATCCCTTGTGTGGAAATACATGACAAAGAACAGGTTAGCTGCCGAGACACACATCCATTGGATCTTGCACTCCAGTTCTTGTTGCTTTTAATGGGACGACTGGTTGGGTGTGGGTCCAATTGCTAACTACAGATTAGATAATACTAGACCAAACAACATTAAGATTTCTGAACTTTTGATTGATAGTGGCTGGAATGAAGAAGTGGTGAGACTGATTGCCCCCCTCAATTAATCCCCAGAATTCTTAACACTCAGTTCCATTTTCAAGAAGGAATTCCAGACCAGCCAGTTTGGAAACCAAATACCAATGGAATGTTCACTTGTTCTTCCACTTGGGATCTCGTAAGACTTATGCTTTTTTATTTCATGCTTTAAGCTTTAAACTATGAGATTTACTTATGACACTTCCTTATGCATGAACTCAATTTTAATTACATTTTAAGTATGTTTTTACCATGTTTATGCATGTCTCACCTACTCGATATATCCAATAGTACTGATGCATATCTTACACTGCACTTCTTGATGATGCAGATTCAGGTTCGTATCCTCAGATTCATGGTTAGAGATTAGCCAGTATCCCAGCTCCAAGTGGTGAGTCCTCATACTTCAAGGACTAGTATCAGTTTTCTATCTTTATGGTTTCTATTTAGTATTTGGAGTTAGCTGGGGTCTTGTCCCAGCAACTCATTATTCAGTTTAGAGTCTTTCAGAAATGGTAGAGATTCTGTATTTGGGTTTCAGATTCTGTTATGTTATGTTTGAGTTGTTGATGACTCAGTCTATTTATCTCTTCAGTTTGATGCTTCCGCTATGTTCCCTTATGATTATCTGAGTATGCTATGACCAAGGGTTAACTTGGGGTACTTGTGATCCCGGGTCCCGTGTTACGCCTAAGGGGTAGCCTCGGGGCCTGACAAACTTGGTATCAGAGCTTCAGGTTCAAGAGTCCTAGGGTGTCTGAAAGCTACATCGAGTAGATTCTATTTCATGTATGTGAAGCGTGCCACACTAATGAGAGAGAAGCTATGAGGTGTCTTAAGAAAAACTTTACTTTATTTCTGATCAATATCGTGCGATAGAGTTTAACTCTATTAATCCTCTAATCCATTCTTTATGCATTTTAGATTATGCCTCCTCGCTGTGCTATGCCTCGCTGGTCCAATGCTCGAAATGCTAATCCTTCGATTTCAGACCTTGAGGTCACAAATGCGGAGTTTAGAAATGTCATTCATATGCTAGCTCAGACTGTGCTGCTCAGGCCAATCAGCAGGCTCCTATCCCCGTCCATCCTCAAGGGCACATTACAAGTCTTCAATTTAGATGTTTATGCATTGTTAGACCTAGGGGCTACACTTTATTTTGTAACTCCTTACATAGCAGTAAATTTTGGTATCAGTCAAGAAATCCTGCCAGAACTCTTCTCAGTCTCTACTCCAGCTGGTGACCCAGTTATAGCTAGATGGGTATACATAAATTGCCCTATCACAGTTTTCCAGAAAGTCACCTCAGCCGATCTTATAGAGTTAGAAATGACTGATTTCAATATTATTCTAGGCATGGATTGGGTACATTCCTATTATGCCCTAGTAGATTGCAGAACTAGGATCGTTCGGTTTCAGTTTCCAAATGATCCAGTCTTAAAATGGAAGGGTAGTACCTTAGTGCCTGTAGGTCAATTTATCTCTTACCTTAAGGCCAAAAAAATGATTTCCAAAGGGTATATCTATCATCTTGTTCAGGTTAAGGATTCCAACTCCGACACCCTAACTCTCGAGTCAGTACTAGTGGTGAATGAATTCCCAAAAGTATTTCCAGAAGATCTTCCCAGGGTTCTTCCCGAAAGGGAAATCGACTTCGAAATAGATCTCCTTCCAGATACCCAGTCTATTTCGATTCCCCCTTATAGAATGGCTCCACCCGAGCTTAAGGAGATGGAAGAATAGTTGAAAGACCTTCTAAATAAGGGCTTTATCAGACCTAACATCTCTTCATGGGGTGCTCCAGTTCTCTTCGTGCATAAGAAAGACGATTCTCTCAGGATGTGAATTGACTACCGTCAGTTGAACAAAGTCACAATCAATAATAAATATCCCTTCCCCAAGATTGATGACTTGTTCGACCATCTTCAGGGTGCTAATTATTTTTCTAAGATAGACCTCAGATCCGACTAGCATCAGCTCAAAGTTAGAGATAGTGACATCCCAAAGATAGCCTTCAGGACTCGGTATGGTCACTATGAATTTGTAGTTATGTCTTTTGGACTAACCAATGCTCCTGCAGCTTTCATGGACTTAATGAATATGGTGTTCATACAGTATTTGGACTTGTTTGTCATTGTCTTCATTGATGATATCCTTGTTTATTCTCAAAATTAGGAGGAGCATGTGACATATCTGAGGGTTGTTCTGCAAACTCTGAAGGACCGCCAGCTATTCACTAAGTTCAGCAAGTGTGAATTTTGGTTGTAATATATTGCTTTCCTCGGTCATGCGGTGTCGAGCGAAGGAATTTGAGTGGATTCTCAGAAGATAGAGGCAGTATAGAGTTGGCCCAGACCCACTTCTCCGTCTGACATTAGAAGTTTCTTGGGTTTGGCTGGCTACTACATGATATTCATTGAAGGATTTTCATCCATAGCTGCCCCATTGACCAAGTTGACTCAGAAAAAGGACAAGTTCTAGTGGTCAGATGAGTGTGAGAAAAGCTTCTTAGAACTGAAGACCAGGTTGACTCTACCAGAGGTTTCAGACGGCTATGTGGTTTATTGCGATGCATCTAGTGTCGGCCTGTGTTGTGTTTTGATGCAACAGGGTAAGGTCATACCTTATGCTTCCAAACAACTTAAGATTAATGAGAAGAACTACCCAACTCATGACCTTGAGGTTGTATCTGTTGTATTTGACCTAAAGATTTTGAGACACTACTTGTATGGTGTTCATGTTGATGTGTTCACAGATCATAAGAGCCTACAATATGTGTTCACCCAGAAAGAGTTGAACCTTCTTCAGAGAAGGTGGCTTGAGTTCCTCAAAGACTATGATATGAATGTGCTCTACCATCCGGGTATGGCCAATGTAGTAGTTGATTCCCTCAGCAGACTGTCCATGGGTATTGTGTCACATATTAAGGAAGAGATGAAAGAATTATCCAGGGATGTTCATAGGCTTGCTCGCTTAGGAGTTTGCCTCATAGACACGGCAGATGGTGGTGTAATAGTCCAGAATGGGTCAGAATCTTTATTGGTAGCGGAGGTTAAAGAGAAACAAGACAGTGATCCCATATTACTTCAGTTGAAAGGTGCAGTTCATCAGCAGATAGTAGAGGTTTTCTCCCAAGGGGGAGATGGAGTGCTTCGCTACCAGGGTCGTTTATGTGTACCTGTCATGGGTGAGTTGAGGCAGCATATACTTACAGAAGACCATAATTCCAGATATTCTATTCAGTTGGGTTCCACTAAAATGTACCATGATCTACGGTAAGTCTATTGGTGGAACGGCATGAAAAGGGACATCGCTGATTTTGTGGTTGTGTCCCAACTGTCAGCAGCTTAAAGTAGAACATCAGAAACCAGGAGGTGTGACTCAGTATATTAGCACTCCTTCTTGGAAGTGGGAAGTGATCAACATAGATTTCATTACAGGTTTACCTCGTACTTGTAGACAATATGACTCCATTTGGGTGATAGTGGACAGAGTCACTAAGTTAGCTCACTCCTTGGCTCTTAAGACTACAGATTCAGTGGAGGACTATGCCAAACTCTACATCAGTGAGATAGTCAGGTTACATGGGGTTCCCTTGTCTATCATCTCAGATAGGGGTCCGCAGTTTACATCTCATTTCTGGAGATCATTTCAGAAAGGTCTTGGTACTCAAGTGAATCTTAGTACAACATTTCATCTGCAGATGGAAGGTCAGGAAGAGCGTACCATTCAGACCTTAGAGGACATGTTGAGAGCTTACGTGATAGATTTCAAGGGTAGTTGGGATTATCACCTACCCCTCATAGAGTTTGCCTATAATAACAGTTTCTACTCTAGTATTCAGATGGCCCCATATGAGGCACTCTATGGGCGTAGATGCAAGTCTCTAGTTGGTTGGTTTGAAGTAGGTGAAGCAGCCTTGGTTGGGCCAGATTTGGTTTATGAGGCTATGGAGAAAGTTCAGCTCATCAGAGAAAGATTAAAAACAGCTCAGAGTCGTCAGAAATCTTATGCAGATGTGAGGAGAAGGGACTTAAAGTTTGAGATCGATGATTGGGTATTCCTGAAAGTGTCACCCATGAAGGGGGTGATGAGATTTGTCAAGAAGGTAAAGCTCAGTCCTAGGTATGTAGACCCTTACATAATCTTGAAAATGATTGGTAATGTGGCTTATGAGTTAGAGTTGCCAGTAGTGCTAGCAGTAGTTCATCCAGTCTTTCATATTTCGTTGTTAAAGAAGTGTGTGGGTGATCTGGCATGGATAGTACCTTTAGAGAGTGTGGATGTGAAGGATAGCCTCACCTATGAGGAGGTTCCAGTTGAGATTCTTAACCGTCAGGTTTATAGGTTGAGAAATAAGGAAGTCGCTTCAGTAAAGGTCTTGTAGTGGAATTAGTCCGTAGAGGGAGCTACTTGGGAAGAAGAAGCAGCCATGATGGCTAAGTACCCTCACCTCTTTCCCTTAGGTTCAGTTTCATCTTGAGGTAATATTTCCTCTCTAATTTCTCAGTTTACTCTCATGTACTTCAGTCTCAGTATCATATTCCCTCAGCTACTCTTGCATTTCAGCATATTTGCATTTTCATGGGGCTCAATCCAATTAGATATCAGTTTTTCGTACTCGTTTGGTAGGGATTACAACTCTTTTCCTCCAAACTCAGCTTGTTTAGTTTACATTCGAGGACACATGATCCCAAGGGGGAGATATTGTAACATCCCAGGACTTTCAAGCCCAGAAATAGTTCAGGAAACCAGAAAAAAATAATTTTTCCAACTATCAGTTAGAATCACGAGTTAGTTCCACGACCTGTGGAAGTTTTCATGAGTTGTGGACTGGACTCGTGGAATCAGATTAGAATCTTGAAGATTCTTCTAAGAACCATATTTGGGTTCTACAGCCCGTGGAAGGATCCACGAGTCGTGAACCCAAGTTGTGGTACAAACCTGAGGCTTGACTTGCCTCTGAGAACCACGATTGGGTTCTATGGCCCGTGGAAGGATCCATGAGTCATGAACCCAAGTCATGGAACCAATTCCAGTAGCCCAAACCTGAGGGTCAAAAGCCAGCCAGGATCCACGAGTGGGATCCACAACCCGTGGAAGTTTTCATGAGTCGTGGACCACACTCATAGAACCAAACTCCAGTAGCCAAGATTTCCAGACCCAGGAATCCACGACAAGTCTCTACGAGCCATGGAAGTTTCCAGGAGTTGTGGCTCCCACCCGTGAAACCTGAGTGGCGAATTTCAAAAGTTTTTTTTAATTTTCCCAAGGGTATTCCAGACTTTTCCTACCTCTTTTAAGGCCTAAGATACATCGTTTTGGTTATTCTAAGTCTAATCAATTAGCCAAAAACTATATAAATCACCTATTCTCCTAAAAATCATCAGACTTAGAAAGAAAAGGATAAAAAGAGGCGATAATTTTCTCTCAAGAACAAGCAGGAGGTCTTCTTCAATCTCAGCCCTAAACCCAAAAATTTCCTCCATAGATTCTTCTCCAGGTATGTGGTATTTCATCAATGGGTTCCTTTCTGTAATGACCCTTCCGGTCATTTCCACGTATAAGTTTTGAAGTCAAGCAAATCGACAAAAGTTATCGTAAGTTCTTTAATGGATTTTTTGAACTTTGGGTCAAATGTCTCAGGGCTTTTCTCTCAATATATAAAGAGTTAGAAGTCCTCCGAAATACCAAATCGAAGGTCTACGAGTCTAGTTTCCTACGCACAAAACCTCACGTCCAACTGACCTCGGAGTAACAAGTTATGACTGTTTTATCGCTGACTGTCTGGCAGAAAATGGGTTGCGAACCGGGTCGCACGGGTCGGGTTAAATTCGATTTAAGCCTCGACGTCACGTTTTAAAATGCCATTTCAGTTCCGAAACAGTGATAAAACATAAGGGAGGATCCCGAGAGAGTTCTTGAGTATCAAATCGTGCGTTGGTGAATTGCGAGTCTAGATTTAAGAATTTTACTAGCATCGTGCGTGTATTTGAAAATATTTTATTTAAAAGTTGAATTTGGTAAAAATTATATTATTATTACCTTTTCAAAATATTTTAAAGGTTTATGAAAAATATTTTGTTATGAGATAATTGTATATGTATTTACTTTATAAGGTTTTTATACACCGTAATACTTTAACGGAGATAGTAAATTTAGTGATGTTGAAATTTATTATTTTAATATAGTAGGTTTTATTCGAAATAATTTTCTAATGAATATGGTATATTCAAAAATTATATTTATTTTACCACGAATTTATTCAATACCCGAATACATACATAACGGGCTGGAAATATTAAAATGTTGCCACCTCCACAACACGTGGAGGTGAGGCAAAGCAACCAGCAAACCGTAGCAGCTAGGTGACTAATACTTAGCTAAAGGGTTAGTGCCTACTATGTATCATCATATATATATTTATATAATATAAAGATCCTCATTTGCCTTGTCACTTTGAAAATTATCCAGCAACTTTTGTTCTCCCTTACTTTCTGTGTATGAATACGTACATACTATATACGTTGAGAATATTGGAATGGGAAAAGAAATATATTTAACGTTATATTTGATCGGCCGAAAGCAATCAATTATCTACGTCAAGTTATTCAAGCTCGAAGTCAAGTTTGATTTTGTTTTGGAGTTTTTCGGAGCAGTTCAGGATTGGATATCGTCGTTCTAGCAGCTTGTCATCGGACGACAGGTAGGTTACGGTTTATTTTTCCTAGACTCCATTTATATAAAATAAAATTGTATTAATGGGCATCCTTGGGTTGGTTTATTAGGTTGGTACCACAGACCTTGACCGCTTTATTCATGTCCGCCTACTTTTGTTCCTCCGTTGTTTGTAGTATTTGCCGATATATTTTATTCACCCTTGTGGTCCTGTGAGGCCTTGTTGACTCTGGAACATAGAAGGTGGGATTTTGGGAATGTCCGCGAGTCCCGGGCATAGAATTATCCTTCTAGGCTGGTTATGCTTGCTGAGTAGTTGTGGGCCTGTGCAGGGTCGATAGGTTGATTGTGAGCTGCTGGGCAGCTATTGTATGTGATCATACCATTTCCATGCATATAAAGAGGTTTTATCCATGTTTTACTATGGTTTTGGCTTCGGGCCTACTGGCACTATTTTCTAAACCTTGCATGGCCCGGGGGCCCATTTTTTATGGAAATAATTTGGAAATGGTTTGATTTAACTTGTGAATATTTCTGGATAAAGGAAAGTAAAATTATGTTTCAAATCATCAGTTTTACGATTATCGCTAGACTCGGCAGGGCCGGGGTGCTAGTTGAGTTTTCTTGTTACTTGAGATGATTTTTAGCCTCGGTCGGACCGAGCACCTGAGATGACTTTTTACTGTTTAGACCCGGTTATTCCCGGGCACCCTTGGAGGGGTTTTTGAGACATTTTCCTACTACTTTAGTCCTGGACAGGGTCTGGTCATTGCATATTCGAGACTGGGTCTCTATCTTGATACCGGACTTTCTTCTGGAAGACATGTGTTAATACTGAGTTTTAGTATGGGGTCTGGGACCTCCATGGACCTTGCCATCTGGGCTAGGGGCTATGGGCTGCGTGTGCCGGAGGAGGGGTATACGGCGGAGTAGAGGTATACGGGCAGTGTACTTCCATGGAACCTACCTGCTGGGCCGGATAGACGCCGGAGGAGGTACATACAGAGATACCATGGCACTTGAGATCTTCATGCATCATATCATTCATTGTTTGAGGCTCCACCCTTGTTTGTTGTTTGGTGATTGTACGCTCCGGTAGTATGGGATGCCGGAAGGTTTGTTATCACTTGTTTGTGTTCCTCGGTTGTATGGGCGGCCGGGGGACTGTAGGTAGACTTTTGCTCTTTACTTACAGAATTGTTCTCTATTATGGATAAGTATAAGATTGGTATGATTAGCTGAGTTTGATTCATGTCTCTGAGCATGCCTATTATTACTCTTTCTCTCTTCTTCTTACACTTGAGGTTACCGGTATACTGTCCATTTCGTAAACTTGTTTTGTATACACTGCTGTTGCAAGGACCCCAGGTGCATTATTTCTTACTTTCACCTGTGCCTATGGTGTGTGTATTCTGCTTACTAGCCTCACATGTGGTTCTGTTGATTTCCCTCTAGGCTAGTTCCTGTGTACCTTTCGTTGATTTCTGTGACTGATTGCTTCTATTCTGTCTATTACTACACTTTTATCTTATATGTGCCCAGTCGGCCTATGATACCTACTAGGTACCTTAT
Source organism: Jaltomata sinuosa (assembly GCA_003996215.1). Lineage (NCBI taxonomy): Eukaryota > Viridiplantae > Streptophyta > Magnoliopsida > Solanales > Solanaceae > Jaltomata > Jaltomata sinuosa. The sequence goes on from QJPP01000201.1 coordinate 340,453, forward strand.
GCTCCGCATTTGGTGCTCACCCCTACCCCCTGCATCTTTTGGTGCAGATCCTAGCGTAGGCCATTGCCGTTAGATCGCTGTGATTCGTGCTTGGAGATCTGTTGGGGACTACTTAAGGCTGAGGGTGAGCTCTTGGCGATCGGAGCTTAGCTTTAGTTTATCTTTTGCTTCATGTACTCTATTACCATTCAGAGACATCTGTATATATAGTTTTGGTTTATTTTGCACTCCATGTATGTAGTTTGGCTCTATACTATGATACCAGGTCTTGGGGTTTGGTTTAGTTTAGTTTCCGCATATGTATATAATTATATTCCTTTTATCTGTTCTCTTCGTCTTGTTCTCTTATTTGTTAGATAGTAGCCCATTACTAACTGTTCTGGGCTACGGGGATTGGTTCACCTACCGGGGGTTATAGGTGCCATCATGACCGAGAAATTGGGTCGTGACAGCTACGGGGATTGGTTCACCTACCGGGGGTTGTAGGTGCCATCATGACCGAGAAATCGGGTCGTGACACTACATTTGGTAGATAGTCAGATTGCATTGTGTTCCTTTGTCTATCATCTCAGATAGGGGTACTCATTTTACATCCCTGTTTTAGAGGTCATTCCAGAAGGGCCTTGGTACTCAGGTTAAGTTTAGCATACCATTTCATCCTCAGACGGATGGCTAGGCAGAGCGTACTATTCAAACTTCAAAGGATAATCGAAGAACTTGTGTGATTTATTTCAAAGGTAGTTGGTATGATCACTTACCTCTTATCGAGTTTGCCTACAACAACAGTTTTCATTCTAGCATCCAGATGGATCCTTATGAGGTACTTTATGGGCGGAGGTGTAGATCTCTGATTTGTTGGTTTGAGAAAGGTGAGGGAACGTTGATTGGTCCAGATTTTGTTCATGAGACCATAAAGAAGTTTCAGATCACTAGGGAGAGGTTGAAGACCACTCAAAGTCATCAGAAATCATATGCGGATGTGAGGAGAAGAGAATTGGAGTTTGAGGTTGATGATTGGGTGTTTCTGAAGGTGTCACCCATGAAGGGTGTGATAAGATTTGGTATGAAAGGGAAACTTATTCTATACTATGTAGGTCCTTATCAGATTCTAAGGAGAGTTGGTAGAGTTTCCTATGAGTGTGATTTGCCAACAGATTTAGAAGCGGTTAATCCAAGTTTCAATGTTTCCTTATTGAAGATGTGTGTTGGCAATCCGACCTCGATTTTTCCCTTGGAGGATTTGGGTGTGAAAGATAGCCTTACTTATTAGGAAGTTCCCATGGAGATTCTTGATCATCAGTTTCGAAGGTTGAGAAACAAAGAAGTTGCTTCGGTGAAGGTCCTTTGGAGAAATCAGCTAGTTGAGGGAGCTACTTGGGAAGAAGAAGCATTAATGAAAGCCAAGTACCCTAACCTCTTTCTTTCTGATCCAGTTTTAGCTTCAGGTATTAGTGTCCTCCGTAGTATGTCCCTCTGACTCTATTACATCAGTATCTCTCATGATCCTAGCATGCATTCATGTTTTCTGAAGTTAGTTTAATCATGTTTTAAGTTGAAAAGCTCAGTTTTCATGTTTATCCCTGAGATTTATGTTTTGTTGGTTGGTTGGGCTACTTTTTCTCTAGTTTTTCCTTGCGGAGTCTTCATTCGAGGAAGAATGATACCAAGGGGGAGATATTGTAGCACCCCAGAATTTGATTCAACCTTTTTAAGTTAAATCTCTTAAAATTTTGAACTTTCTAGGAATTACGCATCCAAACCACGTATTGTGGTTCGAACCACGAGTCGTGGAATGAACCCGTGGTTTGCCTTCTGCAGGGGTAGCCTCTGGTTTGAGAACCATGGGTCGTCCTATCCACTCATGGAAATTAACCTATAGGCTTACTGTTTTCTCAAAAATCTAGACAACCATCAATGCCTAGCCACGAACCAGAGGGAAGAAGCCTGAATCTGCATCATCAAAAGGATGCAGCGTAGATATGCGTTAGTACTATAGAATTTACTGAATATATGAGAATGCATAAATGAGGCAAAAACATATTTGGAACATGCTTAAGGTTCAGTTCATGCATAAAAGAGAAGTCATAAGAAATGTAATGGTGTAAGCATAAGGTAAAAGATATCAAAAGCATAAGACTTAAAAACATTTATTCGGGAGTTTCTTATAACTGACAATAGACCATGTGAGCTACATGGAATCGAACAATATCACCCTAGTTGGCAAAGCTACCCCAAACCTTGCAAAGGCACGGGGTACTCTACATATTATTGTGTGGAACAACTTTCATAAGGGACACTCTCAACTAATGAGGACCCTACTTCATGAGGAGACACTCTCAACTAACGAGGACCCTCTTCTCCTACGCTGGCAATGTAGTTTTGGACTTGGGTCATTTGGAACCCTCAATGCTCGGTGCTAAATATTACTCCCAAAACATACATATAGCTCATGTACTTCTAGAGGCATATCTAATGTCAATACTATTTGAAAATCATAAGTACATATCTAATGTCATGCAAATTCAAAATCATAAGTCTTAAAGCTTAGCATAGCCATAATTCACTTTTCTTTCTAAATTCATAACTTGAAGAAATTGGCATGCAATTTCATAAATACTTGAAATCATAATATCAATGCATGCAATTTTCCTTAAATCAACCCATGAATGCAAAATTTAGCTAGGGTTAGCCTTTCAATCATAAGGTAAATAATCAATTGCAAAACCTATGTAAATCATGAAATTGAACTTAGAATTTTTTGAAGAATCATGAGAAAATGCTTAACAGAAAAGCCCATCAGAATTGGGTAAGAACCCTAACTTGAAATTCATATATCTAATTTAGAAGAATTGGGGTTTTGGGCATAAGGGTGAAAGAATCCCCTTATTGAATACCCACATACCTGAATTGAAACTTTCTAAACCTTAGATAAGGAGAATGGAGGCTTGAAGATGAATCCTTAGATGGGATCTTGGAGCTTGAGAGAAGAAGACCTTTTTCCTCTTTTGGATTGAATGAGAGCTTAAGGAAAGGAACTTAGGCTAAGTGAAGTTAAAACCCTTTCTAGAATTTCCCAAAATGACCTCACTTAGGAGTTAAAAGGGTGGGTAATTACAAAAATACCACTTCAAATTAATTAGAGAAAAGATATTAAAAACATGGCTTCAAGTTCCACGGGTCCTTTCCACAAACCGTAGAAGAAATCACGAGGTGTGGATTGTACTCATGATTCCTGAGCCCAAAACCTAAGAAGTGGAATAGATCCCATGATTTAATAGTACGGCTCGTGGAAACTTCCATGAGTCGTGGAAACCTCTCATGGTTTTTGGGAATTTGACCACTCTCTATCTAAGTTCCACGGGTTGGTTCCAAGACCCGTGGAAACATCCACATACCGTGAAATTGACTCGTGGTTCTTAGACTTGAGGGTGGTCTGTAGGACTGGAATCACGAGTCCCTTCCACGAGTCATGGAACCATCCACGGCTCGTGGACTTTACCCATGATCCCTGGAAGTCCAAAATTTTTGCAAGTTTTTGAGTTTTAAAGATGGATCGAATTTCGGGATGTTACAATATCTCCCCCTTGGGATCATTCATCCTCGAATGAAGAGAAAACTGGAGAGAAAACAGCCCGCCCATACATCGCAACATGAAAACTCAAGGATTAACATGAAAACTGAGCTTTTCAACTTAAAACATGATTGAACTAAATTTGAAAAACATGAATGCATACAAGGATAATGAGGGAAACCGATGGAATAGAATCGAAGGTATATACTAATGAGAAAACTTCTACTTAAAGTTGAAACTATATCTGAAGGAAAGAGATGATGGTACTTAGCATTCATGGATGTTTCTTCTTCCCAAGTAGCTCCCTCAATTAGTTGGTTTCTCCAAAGAACCTTCACCGAAGTGACATCTTTGTTTCTCAACCTCCAAACTAGACGATCAAGAATCTCCACAAGAACTTCCTCATAAGTAAGGTTATCCTTCACATTCACATCTTCCAAAGGGACAATCAAGGTCGGATCACCAACACATTTCTTCAACATAGAAACATGGAAAACTTGATGAACCGCTTCTAAATCTGTTGGCAAATCCAACTCACAGGCAACACTACCAACTCTCCTCGGAATTCAATAAGGACCTACATAGTGGGGATATAGCTTCCCTTTCATTAAAAAACTCATCACATCCTTCATGGGTGACACTTTCATAAATACCTAATCATCAACCTCAAACTCTAACTCTCTTCTCCTAACATCTGCATATGATTTATTTTGACTTTGAGTGGTCTTCAATCTTTTCTAAATAAGATGAACTTTTCCATAGTCTCATGAACCAAATTTGGACCAATCAAAGAGTCCTTACCTACCTCACATCAATCAATAGGAGACCTACACCTTCGCCCATAAAGTGCCTCATAAATAGCCATCTAGATGCTAGAATGAAAGTTGTTGTTGTTGGCAAACTCGATAAGAGGTAATTGATCATCCCAATTACCCTTAAAATCAATCACACAAGCTCTCAACATATCCTCCAAAGTCTGAATAGTATGCTCTGCATGGCCATCCATCTGATGGTGAAAAGCTATGCTAAGCTTCACCTGAATACTAAGACCTTTCTGACAGGATTTCCAAAATTGGGATGTAAACTGTGTACCCCTATCTGAAATGATAGACAATGGAATACTATGCAATCTGACTATCTCCCAAATATAGAGTTTGGCCTAATCATCCACTAAATTCGTAGTCTTAACATCCAAAACGTGGGATGACATAGTAATCTGATCGACAATTACCCAAATAGAATCATGTTGCCTACGAGTACGAGGCAAACCAGTAATGAAGTCAATGTTGATCGCTTCCTACTTCTAAGTAGGAATATTAATATCTTTAGTCATACCACTCGATCGATGATGCTCTACCTTCACTTGTTGATAATTGGGACACTTATCCACAAAACCTGCTATGTCCCTCTTCATGCCATTCCACCAATAGACTTCCCATAGGTCACAGTACATCTTGGTGGCACTAGGGTGAATAGAATACCTGGAGCTATGTGCCTTTGTAAAAAATCATTTTCTCAACCCATATAGTTCAGGAACACACAATCGACCCTGATATCGAAGCACACCATCTCCCCCTTGGGAGAAAACCTCTACCCTTTGCTGATGGACTGCACCCTTTAACTAGTGCAAAATAGGATCACTGTCTTGATTCTCTTTCACTTCAGCTACCAAAGATTATTCGGATCCATTTTGAACAATAACGCCACCTTTGATCAAATCCATAAGATGAACTCCCAAATAAGCAAGTCGATGAACATCCTTGGCCAATTCCTTCTTTCGTCCTCAATCAAAGATATGCTACCCATGGACAACCTACTAAGTGCATCCGCCACAACTTTGGCCTTACCCATATGGTAAAGCACACTCATGTCATAATCCATAACAAGCTCAAGACACCTCCTTTGAAAAAGATTCAATTCCTTTTGAGTGAACACGTACTGAAGACTCTTGTGATGGGTGAATACATCCATGTGGATACCATAAAAGTAATGTCTCTAAATCTTTAAAGCAAAAACCATAGACGCTAACTCAAGAGCATGAGTAGGGTAGTTTTTCTCATGACTCTTAATCTGTCTCGAAGTATAAGAAATCACCTTACCACGTTGCTTTAACACACAACCCTTACCAATCCTAGAAGCATCACAATACACAACAAAGTCATCTAGGCCCTCGAGTAGAGCCAACACAGGAGCGGTGGTCAACCTAGTCTTCAATTCCTGAAAGTTCTTCTCACATAGATCAGAACACTGAAATTTAACCTTCTTTTGCGTCAACCGAGTCAATGGATCAAAATGGAGGAGAACCCTTCTACAAATCTCTTGTAGTAACCCGCCAAACCCAAAAATTTCCTAATATCAATGGGTCTAGGCCGGTTCTTTACTGGCTCGATCTTTTGAGAAGCAACTCAAATACCATCTCTAGTCACAATATGACTTACAAAAGAAATAGATTGCATCCAAAACTCACACTTGCTAAACTTAGGAAATTACTGTCGGTCTTTGAGAGTTTTCAACACCACTCTCAAATGGTCCACATGCTCCTCCTTACTCCGAGAATAGATAAGGATATCATCAAGAACATAATCACAAACATATCCAAATACTACTTGAACACACGGTTCATCAAATCCATAAAAGTTGTGGGAGAATTCGTTAGACCAAAAGATATCACAACAAATTCATAATGATCATACCGATTTTTCAAGGCTGTCTTCGGAATATCACACTCTCAAACATGAAGATGATGAATACCGGATCTAAGGTCAATCTAGGAGAATTATTTGGAACCCTGAAGCTGATCAAACAAGTCATCAATCCTAGGAATGAGATACGTATTCTTGATTGTGACCTTGTTCAACTGATGGTAGTCGATACACATTCTGATGGAACCATCTTTCTTTCGCATGAAATAAACTAGAGCGCCCCATGAAGAGATGTTGGGTCAGATAAAACCCTTATCAGGTAGGTCCTTCAACTGATCTTTCAATTCCTTAAGCTCCGTGGGTGCCATTCTATAGGGAGGAATAGAGATAGGATTCATATCTAGGAGAAGATGTATCCCAAATTTGATCTCCTGCTCGGGAGGGACTCTGGGCAAATCCCTGGTAAACACTTCAAAAAACTCCTTTACAATAGGAACTGACTGGAGGGATAGGGATTCAGACTCTGTGTCCACAACCCAAACTATATGATAAACATAACCCTTAGAGATCATCTTCCTAGCCTTGAGATAAGATATGAAATGACCCTTCGAGGATGGAGGACTACCCTGCCACTCTAAGGCAGGCTCATTTGAAAACTTGAAACTGATCACTCGATTATGACAATCAACTGAGGCATATCATGCATACAACCAATCCATACAAAAAATAACATCAAAATTAGTCATCTCACACTCTACTAGATCCGCTGAAGTGACTTTATGAAGGACAAATATAGGGCACTTTCAATAGGTTCTTTTGGCTATGACAGACTCACCAATAGGAGTAGAAACACAAAAGGGTTCTAAAAGATGATCAGGACAAATCTCAAACTTACAGGTAACATAAAGGGTCAAAAGATAAGAAGGCACCCGAATCCAATAAAGCATACATATCAAGAGAGAAGACTTTCAACATACCAGTAACCACATCTGGTGAACTCTCCTGGTCCTAGCGTGAGGACATAGCATAGAGGCAGTTCTAGCACTGTCTACGAAAACTAAAAGCAGTGCCCTAAGGGGTCGGTTGACCTCCTGAAGTTGCTGGAGTATGTTGAGTCCTACTACCTCCATGTCCCTTCTTAGCTGAAGGGCAATCCCTAATCTTGTGTCCAACCTGACCACATCCAAAGTATCGACCTGAACCAGCTAAACACTCACAAAGATTCCTTCAACCACATTTGTTGCAATAAGGGTAAGGAGTACCTTTTGCAACACTCCCCTGCGAATAGGAACCAGCTCATCTACCAGTCTGATCATAATGAAGCCTAAGGGCCTGGGTAGGAGCACTAGCTGCAGAATGAATGGGTCCTGGTTATTTCTTCTGGAACGAAGAGTGATGTCCGCCTCTTGACTTTTGATGGAAAAAATTTGTGCTCTCCAACCTAACCCTCTTATTCTCCCTTGCCTTCTTCCTCATCTTTTCTCCATCGATCTATTGGGCATGAGTCATAAGTCGGGAAATATTCCTGTCACCCAAAAGCATCACGGACATATACTCCTTCTTCACCGAATTTGAAACTCTGTAAACATACTTACTCATCTCATCCCACGGGTCAAATATCATGGAAGGAGCATACCTACAAAGTTGGGTGAACTTCAATTGGTATTCCTGAACCCACATGGAACTTTGCCTCCAATACATGAATTCTTTTACCTTAGCTTTCCTCAACTCCCTTGGAAAGAACCTGTCAAAAAAAGACCTCTCGAACCATTCCCAAGTCATAGGGACCACATCCCTAGCCCTACCATCTTTCCATTGAGTGAATCAAATATGAGCCACGTCCTTGATTTTATAGGAATCTAGCTCAATACAATGAACACCCCCCCTTTCATCACACCAAAGATCTTTTTTACCTCATCCAAGAAATTTTGTGGTTCCTCACCAACTTTCAAAACCCAGAACTTAGGTGGGTTCATGCGTACAAAATCTCAAACTTGACTTGGGAACTCAGGTGGGTTCATGCGTACGAAATCTCATACAAGTATTAGCATAGATAAGGTCCCCGGATAATGAGAACTCACCAATTAAATATGTACAACTGACAATGCCTATCCACAAACAAGAGGGAAGGATCCAGAATCTGCATCATCACGAGGATGCAGTCCAAATATGCATCAGTACTATAGGATGTACTAAATATATGAGAATGCATAAATGAGGCAAAAACATAATTGGAAAATGCTTAAGGTTGAGGTCATGCATAAAAAATAAGTCATAAGAAATGTACTAGTGTAAGCATAAGGTAAAAGATATCAAAGCATAAGACTTAAAAACATTCATACAAGAGTTTTTTATAATCGACAATAGACCATGTGAGCTACATGGAATCGAACTATATCACACTAATGGGCAAAGATACCCCAAACCTTTCCAAGGCATCGGGTACCATACATATCATAGCGTGGAACCACTTTCATAAGGGACACTCTAAACTAATAGGGACCTTGCTTCATGAGGAGACACTCTCAACTAACGAGGACCCTCTTAACCTATGCTGGCAACGTAGATTTAGACTTGGGTCATCTAAAACCCTCATCGCTCGGTGCTAAATACTACTCCCTAAACATACATATAGCTCATACACTACTAGAGGTATATCTAATGCCAAAACCGATTGAAAAGCATAAGAGCATATCTAATGTCATGAAAATTCAAATCATAAGTCTTAAATCTTTGCATAGCCATAATTCACTTTTCTTTCTAAATTCATAACATTAAGAATTTGGCATGCAATTTCATAAATTTTTGAAATCATAATATCAATGCATGCAATTTTCCTTAAATTAATCCATGCATGCAAAATTTAGTTAGGGTTAGCCTTCAAATCATAAGGGAAATAATCAATTGCAAAACCCATGTAAATCATAAAATTGAACTTAGAATTTATTGAAGAATCATGAGAAAATGCTTAATAGAAAAGCCCATGAGAATTGGGTAAGAACCCTAAGTTAAAATTCATAAATCCAATTTAGAAGAATTGGGGGTTTTGATATAAGGGTGAAAAATCCCCTTATTTAATACCCACATACCTGAATTGAAGCTTTCTAAACCTTAGATGAGGATAATGGAGGCTTAAAGATGAATCCTTAGACGGGAGCTTAGAGCTTGAGAGAAGAAGACTTTTTTTTCCTTTTTTGGATTGAATTAGAGCTTAAGGAAAGGAACTTAGGCTAGGTGAAGTTAAAACCCCTTCTAGAATTGCCCAAAATGAACTCACTTAGAAGTTAAAAGAGTGGGTAATTACAAAAATACCCTCTCAAAATAATTAGAGAAAAGCTATTAAAAACTCATCTTCAGGTTCCATTGGTCCTTTCCACAAACCGTAGAAGAAATCACGAGTCGTGGAAGGGACTCATGATTCCAGTCCTGCAGACCACCCTAAGGTGTGAGAACCACGAGTCAATTTCACGGTTCATGGATGTTTCCACGGGTCATGGAACCAACCCGTGGAACTTAGACAGAGAGTGGTCAAATTCCCAGAAACCACAAGAGGTTTCCATGACTCGTGGAAGTTTCCACAAGCCGTACTGTTAAATCGTGGTATTTGTTCCACAACTTGGATTTTGGGCTCAGGAACCAAGCTTTGTCATGCCCTAAGGATACCCCTTAGACGTAACACAAAACCCGGGACCACCAGTGTCCCAAGTTAACCCTTGGTCATAGCATACTCAGTCCAATACAAGAACATAGTAGAAGTATACTAAATGGAAATAGGCAACCATAACTAAATAAGAATATGGTCAAATAAATACCAAATCCAAACACGGAGTATAAGACTAGCTTTGTTCGAAGCCTCTAAACTATTATAAAGATTTGATGGGACAAGACCTCAACTAACTCGAGAATTTGAAAGAAAGACAATAGAAGTACTAGCATAACTAAGGTCCCCAAATAATGAGAACTCACCAATCAAATCTGGACAACTGAAAATGCCTAGCCACAAACTGGAGGGAAGGAGCCTGAATCTGCATCATCAAGAGGATGCACCATAGATATACGTCAGTACTATAGGATGTACTGAATATATGAAAATGCATAAATGAGGAAAAAACATACTTGGAACATTCTTAAGGTTGAGGTCATGCATAAATAAGAAGTCATAAGAAATGTAATACTGTAACCGTAAGGTAAAAGATATCAAAGCATAAGACTTAAAAACATTCATACGGGAGTTTCTTATAACCGACAATAGACCATGTGAGCTACATGGAATCGACAATATCACCCAAGTTGGCTAAGATACCCTGAACCTTGTCAAGGCACGGGGTACTATACATATCATAGCATGGAACGAGTTTCATAAGGGATACTCTCAACTACCAAGGACACTGCTTCATGAGGAGACACTCTCAACTAACGAGGACCCTCTTCATCTACGCTGGCAATGTAGTTTTGGACTTGGGTCATCTAGAACCCTAATTGCTCTGTGCTAAATACTACTCCCAAAATATACATATAGCTCATATACTACTAGAGGCATATCTAATGCCAAAACTGTTTGAAAAGCATAAGAGCATATCTAATGTCATGCAAATTCAAATCATAAGTCTTAAATCTTAACATAGCCATAATTCACATTTCTATCTAAATTCATAACTTGAAGAATTTGGCATGCAATTTCACAAATACATGAAATCATAATATCAATGCATGCAATTTTCCTTAAATCAAGTCATGCATGAAAAATTTATCTAGGGTTAGCCTTCAAATCATAAGGTAAATAATCAATTGCAAAACCCATGTAAATCATGAAATTCAACTTAGATGGGAGCTTGGAGCTTGAGATAAAAAGACTTTTTTCCTCCTTTGGATTGAATGAGAGCTTAAGGAAAGGCAATTAGGCTAAGTGAAGTTAAAACCCCTTCTAGAATTGCCCAAAATGACCTCAATTAGGAGTTAAAAGGGTGGGTAATTACAAAAATGCCCCTTCAAATTTATTAGATATAAGCTGTTAAAGACTTGGCTTCAGGTTCCATGGGTCTTTTCTATGGACCGCAGTAGAAATCACGAGTCTTGGATTGGACTCATGGTTCCTAAGTCCAAAATCCAAGCTGCGGAACAGATCCCATGATTTAACAGTACAACTCGTGGAAATTTCCACCAGTCGTGGAAACCTCTCATGGTTTCTTGGAATTCAACCACTCTCTGTCTGAGTTCCATGAGTTGGTTCCCAACTAGTGGAAATATCCATGAACTGTGAAATTGACTCATAATTCTCATACCTGAGGGTGGTCTGCAAGACTGGAATCACGAGTCCCTTCCATGACTCGTGGAACCATCCACGACTCGTGGACTTGACCCATGATCCCTGGAAGTTCAAAATATCTGCAAGTTTTTGAGTTTAAAAGCTGGATCAATTTTTGGGGTGTTATAATATCTCTCCCTTGGGATCATTCGTCCTCGAATGAAGATTAAGCAAGGAAAATATGAGAGAAAATAGCCCAACCAGATATCAAAATATGAAAACTCAAGGATAAACATGAAATTGAGCTTTTCAACTTAAATCATGATTGAACTAACTTCGTAAAACATGAATTCATGCCATTATCATGAGGGAAACCAATGGAAAAAAATCGGAAGGACATACTAATGAGGAAACTTTTACCTCAAGCTAAAACTGAATCGGAAGGAAAGAGATGAGGGTACTTGGCTTTCATGGCTGCTTCTGCTTCCTAAGTAGCTCCCTCAACTAGTTGGTTTCTCCAAAAAACAATCACCAATGCGACTTCTTTGTTTCTCAACCTCTGAATCTGACGATCAAGAATCTCCATGAGAACTTCCTTATAAGTAAGGTTATCCTTACCACTCACATATTCCAAAGGGATAATCAAGGTCGGATCACCAACACATTTCTTCAACATAAGAACATAGAAAATCGGATGAACCACTTCTAAATTTGTTGGAATATCCAACTCATAGGCAACACTATTAACTCTCCTCAGAATCTGATAAGGACCTACATAGAAGGGACTTAGCTTCTCTTTCTTTCCAAACCTCATCACACCCTTCATGGGTGACACTTTCATAAATACCCAATCATCAACCTCCAACTATAACTCTCTTCTCCTCATATCTGCATATGATTTCTATCGACTCTAAGCGGTCTTCAATCTCCCCTAATAAGCTGAAACTTCTCTATAGTCTCATGAATAGAATCTGGACTAATCAAAGCCGCCTTACCTACCTCAAACTAACTAATAGGAGACTTATACCTCTGCCCATAAAGTGCCTCATAAGGAGCTATCTGGATGCTATAATGAAAACTGTTATTGTAGGCAAACTTGAAAAGAGGTAAGTGATCATCCCCATTACTCTTAAAATAAATCACACAAGCTCTAAACATATCCTCCAAAGTCTGAATAGTACGCTCTGCCTGGCCATATGTCTAAAGGTGAAAAGTTGTGCTAACCTCCACCTGAGTACCAAGACCTTTCTGAAATAATTTCCAAAATTGGGATGTAAACTGTGTACTCCTATCTGAAATGTTAGACAATGGAACACCATGCAATCTGACTATCTCCCGAACAGATTAAGTTGCTTATTACTTCAGTTAAGCTTCCATTATTATGTTGTGTTCAGTTTTTAAGTCATGCTAATGCCAGAGGGTTATCTTGAGATGACTTATGATCTTGGGTCTCGTGTTACATCCCAGGGGTAGGCTCGGTGCATGACAAACTTGGTATCAGAGCATCTAGTTCAAGAGTCCTAGGGTGTCTGAAAACCACATCAAGTAGAGTATCTTTTCTGGGTGTGAAGCGTGCCACACTTATGAGAGGGAGGCTACGAGGTGTCTTAGGAAAAACATCATTTCTTTCATGTTCAATATCTTGCGATAGAGTTTAACTCATTTATTGTCCAAATTTATGCATTGTACCAATTCACCAATTTTTCTTTACATTTGTGGTGCCAAAAGTAGTAAATCTCAGATTATCTATCAGTGAGGTGCTCTAAGATTTTCTTTCCAAAACTTGTTACTAATTGTTCCATAAGTGGGGAAAGTGTGTACCTACATCCTTGGGTAGTGTTTCCACCCGACATATGTTGTGTAGTAAGCCATTAGTAGTAGAATTAACCTAGAGCCAAAAATATAAAGTCAGAAGTATGGTAGCCTAGACGGGAGAATGATAGGATGATACATCCCTTGGTGTGGATTAAAGAGTGGTAAGTTGTGGTTCTAGTATAGACCAAGTATAGGGTGTGAATGAAAGGGAGATAGCATGAGAGTGAGAATGATAGTTATGTGATATGTACAACCCATATATGAGATAGAAATGTGGAGCCTAATCATTTAGGTAAGGCATAGGCATAGACTATAGAAGGAAGTTTATATTTAGATTAACTCCTAGAGTAGTGTTTGCTCTGTTAGAGTAAAGTGATCATAGTTCCATTTAGAGGTTATAGAGAGGTCCAGAGACTTAGCACGTAGCATGAATCTAAGGTTAGGATGTAGAATCAGTCAGATTTTGGAGACTCATGTAGTGATGCTAATTTGTGTCAGAATAAAGTTATGAGGGGTGTAGAGACTTATTTCTATCCTAGCATCATAAGTATACTTCCCTAATTACAATACCTTATTCATGTCTTGTATTCCAGTGCCTTGGTATTAATTTAAACCCACAAACTTCATGTGGATTCACGCCCTTACTCAGTTCCTAGAACAAATAGAAATTACTCCGTACAATGATTCCAATCTTACTCTATGATTCTACAAAGTCTAGCTTTACGCCATAATACTCATTGTATATGAAAGCTCGTGTCTCACACTATGCTCAACTCTATATACTGAGTCCTCAGACATGCCTTAGTGGCTAATAAAATCATGCTACATTATGTATATGCTCATACCAGATTTCTTGAATAATTCATGCTTCTGATTCCTTACTCTAACCATGCTTTCTAAGTCCAGGATGTGGGACACTCATGTCCTTTCACTCCACCTCTCATACCTCACCTTGAGTTGCTAAATCAAGCTAAGTGTAAGTCAAGACCGATTGATATTCCTGTATTCATGATGCTCATGCTCCCACTCTATTCTCTCAATAGTTGTTAGTAGAGGAAGCTAAGTAGTAGCCTAGATAGGAAGTAGTAGGTAGTAAGCGTGAATGAAAAGTGAGGTGAGGATTATTCATGTGAAATAGTTAGATGAGAAATTTTTGTCTGTCTTTTTGTAGAAGTTCTTCAAGTCAAAACTCCTAGATGTGCTAGGGAAGAGAGGAGATGTCTTGGATAGTATGAGCTACAACCATAAGGTGATCATAGTGATAGGCTTAAGAGTCGTGATGAAATACATAGGGGCATTTGCTTTGTGCACCTAGTGACCCATTGATTAGAGCCCAAGGTTAGTTGATTTTCATGATAATAAGGAATATCATTCTTGGGAGGTAACTCTATAGATAAGAGATTTAGTTAAGATAGGCTTGAACATGGTGAAAGTAGGTATTTTGACTCAGACCTTAGTATTAAGAGGAGTTAGTGTAGTTAAAAGGTTTTTCTAAGCTTAAGAGTTGTCAACCGTAGTATTTAATCCAATAATTGTATTGTTCTTACTCCTAGCCCAAGGTGCTCATATCTTAGGTCCAGTAACTTCAGCTTGCAAGAATACTATACTCCTTATATCATATTAGTTCAAACCTATCGATAATCATTCCTAAGGCTAGAAGGCCCTACATTCAGTTTAGTACAAGGTAGTAAGTATAGTTTAAAAGAGAATGATTTTCTCATATGGTTACTCCTCTCAATTTGATGTCCTTTTTAGTTAACTACGATTTCTATAAATGTGCTCATTTCGTATGAGTTTCATCTTAGACACTACTCTTAATCCTGACCAATTATCATGTCAGGTATTCAGTTTCATGTCCCATCAGTTATTCTTACGCTCTCCGCAAGCATACGTGCCCCATGAATCCATATCTGTTTATATTTCAGTTACCATGAAATACTTCAGCTCTTAGAACTCAGTTGATGGGATTGCAACCCTTTCCCCCTCCCATTTAAACTTAGTAATCTTTATTGGAGGATTAATGATCCCAAGGGGGAGAAATTATAACATCCCAAAAGTTCTAAGCCATGATCGGAACCGTCCTTCATATGTTGTTAGACCCAAACTAGATAAATTTTCTATGTATATAAGAAGTAAGACCTATTCTTAAGTTTCAGACGTGTATTAGATATGAATAAGGGTCATAAAGAACCTCTAGCTCAAAGTTGAGTTGAAAGCTTCCTTACCGATTGAGTTTTAGTGTAAGATTTTTTCAATGGTCAAGTTCAGAAGAGAACAACTCCTAGAATATAAAGAGTTAGGTGACCTAGTACCTATTAAATTAAAAATTATTGAGTCTTCTTTCCAATGCCACCAACTGCACATTAATACATGTCTGGAGTAAAACGTTATCAACATTTTACTAAAATGTATCTGTCTGTCAAAAAGACAGACAGAAACCACGAGAGCCATCTATGGCTCATCGATTAAACCACGACCCGTGGTTTGAATCCGTGAAATTGAACCTGCAGTTCTATTTTTGGCCTGAGATTCATGAGTTTGATCCATGGGTCATAGATCAAACCATGAACTGTGGTTTCCACTCGTGGAAATCAGTCCAGAGGCCTGAAAAGTCCCCTGGAATCATGACTTTCACTCCATGGACCGTGATTTATTCAACGGGCCGTGATTTATGTTCGTGGAAGCCTTTGATGAAATTTTCTAAAATTTTAAAACTCTTTTCCCAAGGGTATTTTTGTAATTTTCCACTCTTTTAACTCCTAAGTTAAGTCATTTTGGACAAATTAGAAGGGGTTTTATTCCCACTTATCCTAAGTTATCTTCCATTCTCTCAATCAAGTTCTAAGAGAAGAAAAGGGTCTCCATTCTCCAAGCTTCAAGCTAAGGATTCCATCTTCAAGTCTCCATCCTCAAGTCCCAAGTTAGGAAAGCTTCAATTCAGGTATGTGGGTATTTAACAATGGGTTCCTTTAACCCTTGTGCCCAAAACACTAAATTGTTATTTTGAATTATGAACTTGTGAAATTAGGGTTTTGATCCAAATTTGGGAAAACTTATTAGATCAGTTTCTAAGCATCAATTTATGGTTTCTCATTACTTATCTATGATTTATTTGAGGTTTCCTAATTGATTTCAAAAGCCCATGCATTAAGGATGATTTCTAGCATGATTCCATCAATTTGCATGATTTCAAGTGAAAATTGACAAGTTTAGATAACATGGCCTTACGTATTTATGAAAGTTCATGCCTAATTCTTAAATTATGAATTTAGAAAGGAATGTATGTTTTGGAATTATGGCTATGCTAAGTTTTAAGACTTATGATTTTGAATTGCTTGCCATTAGACATGTCCTTATGATTTTCAAATATATTTTTGGCATTAGATATGTCACTAGTATACTATGAGCTATATGTATGTTTTGGGAGTAGTATTTAGCACCAAGCGATGAGGGTTCTAGATAACCTAAGTCCAAAACTACATTGCCAGCGTTGGTTAAGAGTGTCCTCGTTAGTTGAGAGTGTCTCCTCATGAAGAAGGGTCCTCGTTAGTTGAGAGTGTACCCTTATTAAAGTGGTTCCGTGCTATGATATGTACAGTATCCCATATCTTTGCAAGGTTTGGGGTAGCTTTTACAACTAGGGTTATATAGTTAGATTTCATGTAGCTCACATGGTCTTTTATCGGTTATAAGAAACTCTCGTATGAATGTCTTTAAGGTTTATGTTTTGTTATCTTTTACTTTATGCTCAAGTTATGATATTTCTTATGACTTCTCTTTTATGAATGATCTCAGTCTTAATGATGTTTCACGTATGTTTTTACCTCATTTATGCATATCTCACATACTCAGTACATTTTATAGTACTGACCACATACATCTTTGTGATGTATGCTATTATGATGTAGATTTTGTAGTTTGTTCCCAGATTCGAGGCTAGTAGATTAGCAGCACATCCGCCAGCTTTGTGAGTCCTCCTCATTCAAGGACTTGGTGTTAGCTTCATTCAAGACTATTAGTTCTTTCATTCAGTTTTTAGTATTTAGAGTTAGCTACGGGCTTGTTCCAGCTGCTCGTCAGTAGTAGAGGCTTTTAGACACAGAGTCAGATACTCAGCTTAATTCAGATTGTCATCTTTAGACTTATATTTATAGAACATATTAAGTTTCTCATTACTTTAGTTAAGCTTTCGTTCTTATGTCCTGTTTAGTTTTTAAGTCAAGCTAATACCAGAGGGTTATCTTGAGATCACTTGTGATCTTAGGTCCCGTGTTATGTCTAGGGGATAGGCTCAAGGCGTGAAAGGTGTAAAGAAGATGAAAAGGGAAATGGATTATTATATCTTGTTGCATATTTCTTTTGATTTCTTATATGGTGGTATGTATTGGATTTGGGTCGACCGATGATGCCTACCAATACGTGTTGTTTGTACTGATACTACTCTTTCTATACCTATTTTGGGTATAGTTTGGTTGCATGATTAGTGATATTTCACAGCTACATGACGATGGCGATCTCCAGCAGCTTCTACTCTTCGATTCCATGGTGGAAGCTGTGTCTTCTATTATTTAAATATATTTCTCCTGTAGTAGCTCTTGTACCAGCTTAGATTAGATCCTAGGGAGGGATTTTGTACTTTAAAATATGTTTTTTCGCATTAAATTGTAATTATTTTCATCTATTAAAGGAGTTATTTATGATTTTACTTTGTTTTCTGCATTACCTATTGAATCGGGTGGTAAGGGTTCTCCTATCTAGCTGGATTAGAATAGGTGCCCCCACGGCCTGGTAGTTGGTACGTGACACAATAACTGCCTCAAATATGATATGTTTTTGATATGCTATCAACTTATTCACCAATTACTTGACTATTTTTATATGTTTTCATAAACTTATAGTTTCTCCGACTTTCTTTAGATCAATCGGTCATTGGTTTCTGTGATTCACCATAGCTAGGAACTCCTCGTTGGATCAGTTTAGAAGACAAAGGGGGCTGGCTAGTTTTGGATTAAAGGAGATGTGGGTTGGGTAAATTGGATTTGTGTGGGTATTTTAGTTTAGGTGGATTTTTTTAAAATTTGAATGATTTAATTAGTGATGTGGACCCCTTCATCATTATCTACGTGTAAAAAGTGGTACGCCAAAATCGATTATATTTTCCATTAATAAATAATGGCACGAAATGGGAACTCTTTATTGTGGCAGTGGCATAGGTGAACCCAACTCTTAATAGATGGTATAGATGAATCTTTTCTCAAAGTTTGATAACATATTTAAATTTTTCCCTAATTTATATACTTCATATGTATATGGATGTGAATACATGGTGTGAGAAAAAAATTAATAGTGATAACTTTCAAAGGTTATTTTGGCAAGGCTATACTAGGGTTTACGTATGAAAGCCTTAAATAGAGAGATTCAACGGTAATCTCTAATGGCCCTAAGTTAGGTCGGGTAAGTAAAAATTTGAATAAGTAAAATACTTATATTAAGTAAATTAATGTTATAGTGTCAGGATCTCTTTTCATTCAATCATTGATCCGTTAAATAAGTTAAATTATTATTTTTAATAATATTAATGTTATAATGAATGATGAATACTTTGTAAAAGTAGCTCATGCACCACACATTATCTTGGTTCTTTTTGATAAAGTAAAATGGCAAGAAACATATTATATCAATCTAATATGAAAAAAGCACATTTATTGTGTCATTGTATTCCAAGTGCGAAAGAACATAAAGTATTTTTTCTTATAAAAATATCAAAAAATAAGGAAACCAACAAGATCACCTTAGAAATTAAGTATAAACACCACATATAAGGTAATCTGCATAAAATAGTAGTCAATGGATCATCGATGTAACACTAACTCTATACCTGTCACAACACAATTTCTCGGTCATGATGACACCTACAACCCCGAGTAGGCGAACCAATCTCCGTAGCCCGAAACAGTTAGTAATGGGCTACCTTCTAATAGTGTAAGTAGAAGAACAAATAAATAAGCGGAAGCAAGGGAATGAGATGAAGAAAATAGATGACAAGAGAAATACATATGAAATGCGAAAACTACATAAAACCCAAGACCTGGTACCATAGAGTATAAGAGCCCGATCTACATAAGGAGTACAAAGTATCCAAAAGTAATATATATACATCATGTCTCCGAAGCTATAAGAGTACAAAATGTACAAAAGATAAATTATAGTAAAGCTCTGGTCGCCAAGAGCTCACCCTCAGTCTGAATGTCACAAAACTCCAAGCACGAGTCTCCCATGAGCTAGCGGTGATGGCTCACACTAGGATATGCACCAGAAGATGCAGTGTGTAGGGTGAGCACCAAATGCAAAGCATAAGGTACCCAGTAGGTATTGTAGGCCGACTAGGAACATATAAGATAAAAGTGCAGTAGTAGACAGAATAGAAGTAAGAAGTCACGAAAATCAACAAAAAGTACACGGGAACTAGACCAGAGAAAAGACAAGAAGAACAACATACAAGGCTAGCAACTAGAATATATACACAAAAAGGGCACAGGTGAAAGTAAGAAACAATGCACCTGGGATCCTTGCAATAACAGTGTATACATAACAAGTTCTAGAAATGGATGGTATACCGGTAACCTCAAGTATAAGGACAGGGAGAGAAGCATAGAAATAGACATTCTCGGGAAAATAGGAATCAAAAATCAAAATGGTCATATCAATATCAATTCCAGAAACTAGCAACCTAGCAGTATCCAATCCCATCCTTATAACCGTAATAAAATAACAAGAGTCTACCTACAGTCCCCCAGCCGTCCATACAATCAGGGAACACAAATAAGTGAAAACAAATCCTCCGGCATCCCATACTACCGGAGCGTACAATCAACAAACAACAAACAAGGGTGGTACCTCAAACAATGAATAATATGATGCATGCTAAGTCAAGAGTGCTAGTAATATCGTATGTTACCTGCTTCCGACAACCTATAAGTCCCAGAAGACAGGATCCATGGAAGGTCGCACCCATATACCCCTACAACATCGTATACCCTCTCTTCAACAACCTCAACTCGCAGCTTCTGGTCCGGAATGGAAAGGTCCATGGAGGCCCCTGACCAACATACTAGATTCCTCGCAATCTCAAAACAATCCCCAAAGTAAGTTGCCTGGAGGGTATCTAGGTCTAAAACAGTAAGCCCAAACGTCCTAGCACACGGTCTCACCGAGTCCAGCATCACCCCGGAAGCTGTAGTAAATAAGTCTAGCACTCAACCCTGTCGAGTCTAGTTAATTGTGGAACTACTGATAAAATAATCTTTAAAGACTACTGATAAAATAATCTTTAAAACTTCCTTACCCCAAGAAGATCCATAAGGAAGATACCCAACCTCTTTTAATAATTCCACCAAAAAATGGGCCCCACGGGCCATTCAAGGTTTTAAAAAAATAGTCCAATAGGACCGAAGCCAAAAACCATAGTAAAATATGGGTAAAACCTCTTTATATGCATGGACATGATATGATCAAACACAGATAGCCACCTCACAGCTCACAATTAACATACGGCCCTGCACAGGCTCTGAAGCTACTCAATAAGCATAACCAGCCTAGAAGGATATTTGTATGCCTTGAACTCGCGGACATTCCCAATAATCCCACCATCTATGTTCCAGAGTCAACAAGGCCTCACAGGACCACAAGGGTGATAACATCAATTACTAAGAATATTACACACAACGGAGGAAAAAGATGGGCGAATCATGGAACAGTGGTCAATGTCTATGGTACCAACCTAATAACCCAACCCAAGGATGCTAGATAGTACAATTTTATCCGATATATGCTATGTCTAGGAGTTTAGACCGTAACCTACCTGTCGTCCGATGACAGCTGCTGAGACAATGAAATCCAAGCTTGAATCGCGCCGAGAAACCCCTAACAATGATCAAAATATCAAAAACATAAATAATAATTTAGAACGAGTCTAATTATACCCATATCGCTACAACTATAGCCGGATCAATATCAGAGTCAAAATCAGGCCTGCGGGGTCCACAACCCAAAACAAAAAATGAAAAGAAGCACGATGACCCCAGCGATGCCAAGAAGGCATACTCCAAAATTGAGCACAATTGGCCAAGAGAAGGGCGCCAAAATAGCCCGCCCAAGTTGGGGTTTAAAGATAGAATTTAAGAATGAAACTCAAAAATTAGGCAAAGATTAGTAACCAAAAAGCCGGAATTGTAGCACAAACGAACAACCCTTCACACCCACGAAAATGCACCAGCTATGAGGCAGCCATTACAAAAATTTCAAAGCTTGGGTGTGAGCATCAATGGAGGAATTTAGAGGAAAACGAACGAATCCAAGTGAGGAAGAAGCTTACCAAGAGACGAGAAACTACGGATAATAGACAAACAAATGATTCCCCAAGGTTTAGAACTGATATGGAGAAATTTGGGAGAGTATTTACTGTTTTAGAGTGAGAAAGTTGAGGGAAACTGGATGGAAAATCGAAGAAGAAGGCTTAAATAGATGTTGGTCGCTGGTCAGCGCCATTGGCGCTAAACCAGAGCCATCGCGCTCAAGGGAGCCAGGCGCTAAGGCGCCATCACACCTGAAGGGCGCTATTGTGCTGGACGGCTATAGGCGCTGAGGCGCGATTGCACTGTAGGCCTGGCCACAGGCTAGCACGATCGCGCTACCTGGGCGCCGATGGCGCTGAAGACATGCAACCTGCAATAAAACTAGCTGCACTAAAATTCCCCACGGGGTTTTTTGATCATTATAAGACACCGATATTCAAAAACCAATAATGCTAACAGAGTTGAAACGACATTCCAGACTCAATGGAATCGATAAAAATTTCATACGGGGTCATTTCGGAGAAATTTTGACCCAAGTCAACACTAGCTAAAAGGAACTCACAGGCTCGAAATGGCTCTGGCTCACCCACAACGCGAACCAACCACATTCCTAACCCAAACCCATCATTCCGGAGCTGATGTAATTGTCGAATTTCGAATCTGAGACTCCAATCATTGAAAGTCACTCAAAGTTATATTTTTAACTCCAAAAGTCCTGAAAACAGAGGAAGCAACACCAAACCTACACCGAAAGTTCTAAGGCCTCAACTAAATGTCTAACTAGACCAAACTCGACGCTCCGGAGCTAACGGAACTCTTCGAATTCAATTCCGAGCACGTTAGCTAAGAATGTTGACTAAAGTCAACAATATTCTAAGTTTAAAGCTCTGAAATAGGCAAACGACCAAAATTACCAAATGAACGGCTAGGGCACCAAACTATCGGTCCTAGCAAGCCATAAATGACTTGGGGCCACTACAGAAAGGCTATAACAGTACAAATGAATGCGTAAACACGAAGATGACCGGAAGGGTCATCATAACATCTACTACTAAAAAGACTTTCATCCCCGAAAGTCAAGTAAAAAGGAGTACCTGAAGGATCAAACAACTATGGATACTGAGCACGCAACTCACTCTGGATCTCCCAAGTAGTCTCCTCGACTGGACGGTACCTCCACAGAACTTTCACAATCGGAATCTCCCTAGATCTCAATCTGCTGATATCTCTTGCCAGAATAGCTATCGGCTCCTCAAAAAATGACAAGCTCTCATCCAACTGAACTGAATCCCAATGCAACACGTGAGACTCATCTGGCACATACCGGCGCAACATCGAGATATGAAAAATTGGGTGAATAGCTCCAAACATCGGAGGCAAAAATAAAATATAGGCAACACTACCAACCCTCTGTAAAATCTCAAATGGCCCAATAAACCTAGAACTAAGCTTTCCCCGCCGACCCAACCTCATCACGCCCTTCACATGCGATACTCAAAGGAAAACCAAATCACCAACACTAAACTCTAAGGCACGAAGCATACGATCAACGTAGCTCTTCTTCCTACTCTAGGACGGTCTAAGCCTGTCCTGAATCAAACGAACTAGGTCGATGGAATCTCTAAGCAAATCTATACTCTTCGGTCTGGACTCTAACCCGTCAAACCAACCAATCGGTGATCTGCAATTCCCTTCATACAAATCCTCAAAAGGTGCCATGCTAATGCTAGAATGAAAGCTATTATTGTATGCAAACTCGGCCAATGGCATAAACTGATCCCATGAATCTCCAAAGTCAAGAACACAAGCCTGAAGCATGTCCTCCAGGACCTGAATAGTCCTCTTGGACTTGCCATCTATCTGAGGGTGGAATCCAGTACTAAGCAGAACCTTTGTACCCAAATCCCTCTATATAGTTCTCCAAAACTGAGTGTTGCGGTCTGAAATGATAGAAGCTAGGACCTCGTGCAATCGAACAATCTCACTAATGTAGATCTGAGCTAGCCTCTCTGCCCCTTAAGAAGTCTGAACCGGTAAGAAGTGTGCTGACTTAGTAAGCCTATCAACGATCATCCAAATAGAATCAAACCCACAAGAAGTATGAGGTAAACCAATAATGAAGTCCATAGTAATACCTTCCCACTTCCACTCAGGAATGGGAAGTCGCTGCATCAAACCACTCAGTCTCATGTGCTCAAAATTAACCTGCTAACAATTCAAGCACTGAGATACAAACTCTTCCACGTCCCGCTTCATACCACTGCACCAATAAAGCTGCATCAAATCTCTATATATCTTCGCAGCGCCTAGATGAATGGAATATCTGGAACAATGGGCCTCGCAAAGTATCAACTGAATCATGTCACCAACCCTCAGAACACAAAGTCGACCATCGAATCTCAGAATACCATCAGAACCCAAAGTTTCCCAGGTGGCCTCACCCCAAACTACCTGATCACGAAGGTCACACAAATCCTGATCCTCAAACTGTCAGCTCTGAATCTTATCCACTAGAGTGGAACAAACCTCAACACTGGCAAGAACCCTGCTAGGATCTGATAAGTCAAGCCTAACCAAATGGTTAGCCATGGACTGGATGTCCAAGGCCAACGGTCGCTCAGAAATTGAAAGGGAAGCTAGGCTACCCATACTCACCGCCTTCCAACTCAAGGCATCCGTTACTATATTTGCCTTGCTCTGATGGTATAGAAGAGTTAAATCGTAGTCCTTTAGTAGCTCAATTCATCTTTTCTGCCTGGAGTTCACATCTTGATGACTCGTAATGTATTGTAGACTATGGGGATTGGTCAATATCTCACAGTGAACTCCATATAAATAGTGCCTCCAGATCTTGAGCGTAAAAACTACCACCGTCAAATCCAAGTCATGAGTATGGTAGTTGCGCTCATTAATATTTAGTTGCCTCAATGCATATGCTATCACTCGACCCTGCTGCATCAACACACAACCAAGACCAACCCCTGAAGCATCATAATACATGGAGAAACTCTGACCCTCAATCGGTAAAGTCAAAACTAAAGCTGAAGTCAATAAGGCCTTAAGCCTCTGAAAGCTATCCTTACCCTGATCCGACCACTGGAATGGAACATTCTTCCTCGTCAGCAACAAAGCTACGAACCTCAGTAGGAGTAGTGGGTCTAGGCCAATCACAAACTGCAGAAATCTTACCCGGATCAACTCTAATCCCATGCTTAGACACCACGTGTCCTAGGAATGCAATTAACTCAATCCAAAACTCGCATTTTGAGAACTTTAAATAAACCCGATGTACCTCAAAGTCTGATGTATAGTCCTCAAGTGTTGATCATGCTCATCCATACTCCTCGAGTACACCAGAATGTCATCTATGAAGAATATCATTAATGTATCTCTGTACGGGCTAAGCACCCTATGCATCAAATCCATAAAGTTTGCGGGGGATTAGTCAACCCAAAATACATCACCAGGAACTCATAATGGCCATAACATGTCCTGAATGCTATCTTAAGGATGTCCTCCGCCCTAATCCGCAACTAATGTTAGCTGTACCTCAAATCAACCTTCAAAAACACGGCTAAACCCTGAAGTTGATCAAATAAGTCATTAATCCTGGGCATCGGATACCTATTCTTCACTGTCACCTTATTCAAATGTCGATAGTCAATACACATCCGCATCGGCTGATCCTTCTTTTTCACAAAGAGAATAGGAGCACCCCAATGAGACACACTCGATCTAATGAACCCCTTAGCTAAGAAGTCCTGGAGCTGCTCCTTAAGCTCTCTCAACTGAGCAGGTGCAATACTATAGGAGGAATCGAAATGGGCATAGTACCTGGCTCTAACTCGATGGTAAAATCAATATCTCTCTCAGGTGGAAGGCCTGGCAGGTCGGTAGGAAACACATATAGGAAGTCTCTAACCACAGGAATGGACTAAGGAGACGTAGGGTCAGCACTAACATCTTGGACATATGCTAGATAAGCTAAATACCCATAAGAAATCAACATCCTAGCTCATAAACAAGAGATGATCCCAGATGGTGCATGGCTAACAGAACCCTGCCACACAACCGGGGATACACCGGGCACGGCTATGGTAACGGTCTTGGAATAATAATTAAAAACCACATGGAGAGGGGATAACCATTCCTTTCCCAGTATCACATCAAAGTCTAGCATATCCAGTATTATCAAGTCACCCCAACTCTCTAAATCACCAATAGATATCATACAGGATCTCACAATCTGATCCACTATGAAAGAATCTCCTATTGGGGTCGAAATAGAAACAGGAACAAATAATGGCTCACTAGCAAACCCCAAACAAGGCAGAAAGTAGGAATATACATATGAACAAATGGATCCACGATCAAACAAAGCCATAGCAGACTGACGACATACATAAATCATACTTATGATCACGGTATCTGAGGCATCTGCCTCCGGTCTCTCAGGGACTACATAGAACTGACGACCAACTCCACCTGCATGACCGCCATCCTTACCACCTGCTCTACTACGTGGAGTACCACCTCTACCCTAACCACTCCCTCCTCAAGTCGATGGTTGAACAGAGAAAATAGGCTGAATTGTACCCCGCTGGGGGAAATCTCTAGCAAAATGGCCACCAACCCTGCACTCATAACAGGCTGTACCCCGCTGGGGGCAATCTCTGGCGAAATAACCACTGACTCCACACTCATAGCACGACCCTGATGGCCCATCCTATCGAGGTGAACCCGTTGAACCTGTGTGGCCACCTTGGCCTGATGCCTCAGAAATAGTACCCCTCATAGACTGACCGCTGTGACCACGCTGACTGCTCTGACCCTGCTCAAACTGAGAACCCAAAGCCTGAAGTAAAGCCTGAACTGGTCGACTGGTCTGACCTCGATGTTGTTGTGGCTGATAACCTCGGCCCCACTGTCCTGAACCTCTACCACTATGCCTCGAACCACTATAAACACCTTGATATCGAGGCCTCTTATATCTGGCCCCGGTGTCTTGATGATGCAAATCCTCAACTATACGTGTGTCACATCCTGAGGCTACCCCCTATACGGAACACAGGATCCAAAACACAAGTTCCCTGGATTAACCCTTTGTCATAGCATTCTCAATCAATCATAAGAAGAAATAGCGGAAGCATAATAGAAACTAACAGCCAAAATCAATAAATATAAAGCCAAGAGGAACATAATCTGAAAGAGATTCGAATACTATCGATGTCTATAAAGCCTCTACATAAGACATAAAGAGTTGCTGGGACAAGCCCCCAGCTAACTCTAAGTACTGAAGGGAAGATACTGAACTAGACTCTACTAGCCCTTAAAAAATGAGGACTCACCAACCCTCGTTGAATAGCCCACGAACTCTATCCACATATCTGAGGATGGAAACCTGGATCTGCATTATCAATAAGATGCAGCGCAAATATGCGTCATTACTATTGGATGTACTTAATATGAGAGATATACGTAAATAATACAAAAAGCATGCTTAAAACATAACTGAGAACAAAGTTGATGCATAATAAGGGTATCATGAGTAAATATCATAATCCTGAGTAATAAAGATAAGCTTAGAAGTTGAAGCCTCAATTTAAGACATCATAAAGTTTAGAAAACTTGAGAACGTTCATAAGGGAGTTTTTATAACCGGCATTAGACCATAGGAGATACATGGAATTTTACTTTCATAAATAACCGAGGAGACACTCTCAACTAACGAGGACTCCCTTTCATACAAGATATGACACTCTCGACTAATGAGGTCCTTATTCATAAACATGAGGTGACACTCTTCACTAACGAGGTCCTTAGATGACACTCTCTACTAACGAGGTCCGTAAGTGACACTCTCTACTAATGAGGTCCTTCTATCATAAATGTGAGGAGACACTCTCTACTAACGAGGACCTTCTTTCATAAATATAGGATGACACTCTCTACTAATGAGGTCCTTCGTTCATAAGCATGAGGAGACACTCTCTACTAATGAGGACCCTCTTTCCCTACTTTGGTAATGTAGTTTAGGACTTGGGTTACATAGATCCTCATCGCTCTGTACTAAAATACTACTCCTAAAACATGATTATAACCCATATAATATCTGTAACATAACAAGTTTCAAAAAAATTGGAAAGCATAAAGACATGTCTAATGTCAAGCAAGGTCAACCATAAATTCTTTAAACTTAGCATAATCATAGTTCAAATCACACTTTTCCTTCTACATCATACTTGAACAATTAGGCATGCAATTTCCATAAGGTACTTGAGATCATAATATCTATGCATGAAGTTGAACATAAAATCCATAGAGGAATCATGAGAAAACACTTAATAGGAAAGCCCAAGAAGATTGAGTAAAAACCCCAACTTAGAAATTCGTAACTTGAAAGGAATCATAATAAAATCAACTTTGTAGTATGGTCTTTTGAATTCATATAAAGAACACTAATCAAATCACAAATAAATCATAAGGAACCATATATTGATGCTTAGAAACTGGTTCTATAAATTATCCCCAAATTGGATCAAAACCCTAATTTCACATGTTCATAAAAATAATTAAGAATTGGGGGTTTTGGGCACAAGCGTGAAAGTAACCCTTTGTTGAATACCCACATACCATAATGGAAGCTAACCCAACTAATTTGAAAAGCAGAGGAGTCTTGAACTTGGAGCTTAAAGAAGGAACTTCCCAATTTAGTAGAGAATGATGAGATAATGAGGAGCTTATGCTAAATGTGGTAGAAACCATTCTAAAAGTAGTCAAAACGACATTATTTAGGAGTTAAAAGGGTGAATAATGACTAAAATACCCCTGGGAAATAATTTAGAAAAGCTGTTAAAAAGTTGACTTTCAGTGACCACGGGTGGATTCCACGGACCGTAGAATAAACCACGGTTCGTGGTTTCCATCCGTGGTTTATGGCCAAACCAACAAGCTGCATAAGTCAAATGACGAGTCTACTCTACAGGTCGTAGAAAGAATGAGGACCCGTAGACCCAACCGTGATTTCTGAGTCAACATTCAAGCTGCAGAAGATCAACCACGGATCAACATGACGGACCATAGAAAGGATTACGGTCCATAGAATCGAGTCATCATATCTGAAATACAAAAGAAACCTCTGAACAAGTTCCACGAGTCATCTTTACGGTCTGTGAATCAAATAATGACCCGTAGAAATAACTCGTGGTTCTTGGGGACAAATCAGTCCGCAGGTCTGATTCCACGAGTGCATTCTACGGTCCATAGAAAGAACCATGGTCCATAGAACCCACTTGTGGGCTCAAACCAGAGACTAAAATTTACAAGTCTAGGACCACGACTCAGAACCACGACTCAGAACCACGACTCATGGTTGAAACCACAAACCGTAATTTGGACCCGTGATTTCTAGAAAGCTAGATTTTTCTGCAACTCTAAGTTTAAAGAAGCTGAATCGATTTCTGATGTGTTATAATATCCCCCCTCTGGGACCATTCGTCCATGAATGAAGACTAAAGAAGGGAAACTAGAGGGATAACAGCCCAACCAAACATCAAAACATGAAAACTGCAGAATAAGCATGAAAAATGAATTCTTTTCTGTAAACATAACTAAACCAACTTCGGAAAACATACATGCATGCTAGGGTCATGAAGGAAACTAGTAGAATAAGATCGAAGGAGCATACTAAGGATAAACTACTACTCTAAACTCAGACCGGATGAACCACCTCCAAAACTGGTGATACTCCCAACTTACAAGCCACACTACCAACTCTCCTAAACCTCAAACTCCGTCTAATCAATATCAAGAGTAATATCAAATCAATCATTCCAACTGTACTAGACCAGCTGAAGTGATTCTAGGAAGGACTGAGATAGGAAAATTTCTAACAAATTCATTTGGCTAAGACTAAATCACCAATAGGAATGAAACACAACAGGGGTTCTAAAAGCCGCTAAGGACTAACTTCGAACTTGCAAGCAATGAAGGAAGTCATACAAGAGTAAAGAGGCATCGGGGGTCAATAAAACATACACATCTATAGGGTATACTTTCAATATACCAGTAATAATGTACGGGGAACCCTCCTGGTCCTGCTAGGATGACATAGCATAAAGGCGGTCCTGGTGCTGACCACCACCAGAACTAGAAGTTGTACCCTGGTGGGTCGATTTGAGGCTGCTGGAGTAAACTGGGTACTACAACCTCTCTGTCCCTTCTTAGCTAAAGGGCAATCCCCTAATCTTGTGCCCAACCTGACCACACCAAAAACATCCATCTGAACTAGCTAGACACTCACCACGATGACTTTTACCACATATGTTGCAAGTTGTGTAAGGAGTCCCCTTTGTAATACTACCCTGTGAATAAGAACCTAATCCACCACCTTCCTGATCATAAAAAAACCTGGGGGCCTTAATAGGAGCACTAGCTAAAGAATGCACAAGTCTTGATGACCTCTTCTGAAAATAAGAACGGTTTCCTTCCTCGGACCTCTGATGGCTAAACCGTGAACTCTAAGATCTGACCCTCTTGTTCTCCCTAGCTATCTCCCTCAACTTGTCTCCCTCGATCTGATGAGCCTGAGAAATGAGTCGGGAAATATTCATATCACTCAACAACATAGTAGACTTACATTCTTTCTTCACAAAATCTTACACTCCGTAGATGTACTTACTCATTTGATACAGTGGGTCCGCTACCATAGATGGAGCATACCTAGACAACTGAGTGAACCTCAAATTTTACTCTTGAACTGACATCGATACCTGCCTCAAGTTCACAAACTCCTCGGCCTTAGCTTGCCTCAACTCTCGGGGAAAGAACTGGTCGAGGAAAGCTCTCTCAAAACACTCCCAAGTCATAGGGACCACATCCCTAGCTCTAGCCTCTCTCCACTATGAAAACCAGATATGAGCCACATCCTTTAACGTGTAGGATGCTAGCTCCACACTCTTAAGTCCAACCACCTGCATCATACCAAAGATTTTCTTCACTTCATCAACAAAATTCAATGGATCTTCACCAACTCTCAAACCCCAAAACTCAGGCAGGTTCATGCGAACAAACTCTCAAACTTTTCCAGCAAATGCTCCACCTAGAGGGTGCATGGGAATAGGCGCCTACTGATTAGCCTGAGTGGCCACAACCTGAGCTATCATATAGATGACATTCCTAAACTATGCACCCGAGACCTCGGGGTATAGGATCAAATGATTAGCGGTCTGAGCAGCTCAGGGAGGCATAGCACGTCGAGGAGGCATAATCTGAAACGTAACAAGAACGAATAAGAGGATTAATATAGTTAAACTCTATCTCATGATACTGATCATTAAATAAGTGAAGGTTTTTTTTCTTAAGACATCTCATAGCATCCGTCTCATAAGTGTGGCATGCTTCACACCTATGAAAGAGATTTTACTCGATGCAGCTTTCAGATATCCTAGGACTCTTAAACCTGAGTCTCTCATACCAAGTTTGTCACGCCCCGAGGCTACCCCCTAGACGTAACACGGGATCTAAAACATAAGTGCCCCGGATTAACCCTTGGTCATAGCATTCACAGTCAATCATAAGAAGAAATAGCGGAAGCATAACAGAAACTAACAGCCAAAATCCATAAATATAAAGTCAAGAGGAACATAATTTGAAATAGACTCGAATACTATCTATGTCTGAAAAGCCTCTACATAACACATAAGGATTTGCTGGGACAAGCCCCCAGCTAACTCTAAGTACTGAAGGGAAGATACTGAACTAGACTCTACTAGCCCTTGAAAAATGAGGACTCACCAACCCTCGCTAAATGGCCCACGAACTCTAGCCACGTATATGAGGATGGAAACTTTGACCTGCATCGTCAATAAGATGCAGTGGAAATGTGCATAAGTACTATAGGATGTACTTAATATGAGAGATATGCATAAATAATACGAAAATCATGCTTAAAACATAACTGAGAACTGAGTGGATGCATAATAAGGGTATCATGATTAAATATCATAACCCTGAGTAATAAACATAAAGTTTAGAAAATTTGAGAATGTTCATAAGGTAGTTTTTATAACCGCCATTAGACTATAGGAGCTACATGGAATTTTCTTTCATAACTAATCGAGGAGACACTCTCAACTAACGAGGACTCCCTTTCATACAATATTTGACACTCTAGACCAATGAGGTCCTTATTCATAAACATGAGGTGACACTCTCCACTAACGAGGACCTTATTTGACACTATCCACTAACGAGGTCTATAGGTGACACTCTCCACTAACGTGGTTCGTAGGTGACACTCTCTATTAACGAGGTCCTTATATCATAAACGTGAGGAGACACTCTCTACTAACGAGGACCCTCTTTCATAATCATGGGATAACACTCTCTACTAATGTGGTCCTTCGCTCATAAGCATGAGGAGACACTCTCTATTAATGAGGACCCTCATTCCATACTTTGGTAACATAGTTTAGGACTTGTGTTACTTAGAGCCTCATCGCTCGGCACTAAAATACTACTCCTAAAACATTCTTATAACCCATATAATATCTGAGACGTAACAAGCTTCAAAACAATTGGAAAGCATAAAGACATGTCTAATGTCAAGCAAGGTCAACCATAAATTCTTTAGACTTAGCATAATCATAGTTCAAACCACACTTTTCCTTCTACAAAATACTTGAAGAATTAGGCATGCAATTTCCATAACGTACTTGAGATCGTAATATCTATGCATGAAGTTGAACATAAAATATATGGAGGAATCATGAGAAAACACTTAATAGGTAAGCCCAAGAAGATTGAGTAAAAACCCCAACATAGAAATTCATAACTTGAAAGGAATCATACTAAAATCAACTTTGTAGCATGGGCTTTTGAATTCATTTAAAGAACACTAATCAAATCACAAATAAATCATAAGGAACCATATATTGATGCTTAAAACTGGTTCTATAAATTATCCCCAAATTGGATCAAAACCCTAATTTCACATGTTCATAAAACTAATTAAGAATTGGGGGTTTTGGGCACAAGGGTAAAAGGAACCCATTGTTGAATACTCACATACCTTAATGGAAGCTAACCCAACTGATTCGAAAAGAAGAGGAGGCTTGAACTTGGAGCTTGAAACTTGGAGATTGAAGAGGAACTTCCCAATTTAGTAGAGAATGATGAGATAATGAGGAGCTTAGGCTAAATGGGGTAAAAACCCTTCTAAAAGTAGTCAAAACGACATCATTTAGGAGTTAAAAGGGTGGGTGATAACTAAAATACCCCTGGGAAATAATTTAGAAAAGTTGTTAAAAAGTTGACTTTCAGTGACCACGGGTGGATTCCACGGACCGTAGAACCAACCACAGTTCGTGGTTTACATCCATGGTTTCTGGCCAAAACAATAAGTTGCAGAAGTCAAATGACGATTCCACTCTATGGGTCGTAGAAAGAATGACGACCCGTAGACCCAACCGTGATTTTTGAGTCAACATTCAAGCTGCAGAAGTTTATCCATAGAACAACATGACAGACCATAAAAAGGATTACGGTCCATAGAATCTAGTCGTTATCTCTGAACTACCAAATAGACCTTTGAACAGGTTCCACGAGTCATCCTTACAGTCAATGAATCAAAAGATGACCCATAGAAACTACTCGTGGTTCCTAGGGACAAGTAAGTCCTCAGGTATGATTCCACGGGTGCATTCTACTATCCGTAGAAAGAACCACGGTCCGTAGAACCGACGCGTGGTCTCAAAGCAGAGACTAAAATTTACAAGTCTAGGACTATGACTTATAAACACGACTCGTGGTTCCAACCACGAACCGTAATTTGGACCTATGATTTTTGGAAAGATGGATTTTTCTGCAACTCTAAGCTTAAAGAAGCTGAATCGATTTCCGGTGTGTTACAACAGGCATAGTCCGCAATAGCCTGGAATGACCAACCGCTAGCAACCAGTATTTGTGCAGGCTCTCTGAACTCCCTCTGTAGCTCCCTCACAAATCTATGGACTTTGTCGGCCTCAGTAGGCATAATCATGGCTCCAAATAGAGCAAGCTGATGGAAATGGGTCTCGTACTCTGAGACAATCATAGAATCCTGAGAAAGGCTAGTGATATCCTCCCTCCGATGCTCTTTGTCGCTCTGTGGCAAGAACTTGGCGATAAAGGCCTAATTAAACTCAGACTAGTTCAAGGAAGGTGATGTAGAAGGCCTGCAAGCAACCTGTGCCATCCACCATAACTTCGCTGGAACCTCTAGCTGATATGAAGTATAGCAAACCCCTTTGAGTCTCTAATAACCCCAAATGATGCAATATATCCTCACAGGTGGTAATGAAATCAAATGGGTCTTGACCCGGTGTACCAGCGAATCTCAGTGGTGCCAATCTCAGAAACCTACCCAAGGCCTTTTGCTTTGTCTCTATCATAGTAGGGAAAGGAGCAAAAGGCTGGGCAACCGATAGTACTAGAACAACCTAAGCATGGGGAGCTGCAGTAGCATGCTGCGCTCCTGAACACAGAACACCCAGGGTTGTCCCCTGAGAGGATGCCTAGGCTATCTTAGAAGGACACTCCCCAATCATGCCCAAGAGCTGAATAAGTAAAATGGGAGTTGATGGTACCTGGGTTATCCCAGGGTCGACATGTTGTTGCTCTGGAGCAAACTCTGGCTCGTAATCATACTCTGGATCTACCTCAACTCTAGCAGCTCTAGTAGGTGTCGCTGCTCTCGGGCGCCCTCGACCCCCATCTCTACCCCGCCGATCACCCCATCCCCTAGATGGATTCAGAGGTGCAGGGGAAGGAGGCACTCCTTCGCCAGAAGCTAAAGATCTCATACGAACCATCAGCGGAAGAGTGAACCAGAATAAGTGATATTTCTAGAAACTTTTCAAGGATACTACGCACGAGAAAGAAACAAGAAAGTTCCATTTTCCTAAGATGTCACTATAGTCTCCCAAAGATTGAGTACGGACGTCTCTGCCCCGA
This sequence comes from Jaltomata sinuosa, assembly GCA_003996215.1. Classification (NCBI taxonomy): domain Eukaryota; kingdom Viridiplantae; phylum Streptophyta; class Magnoliopsida; order Solanales; family Solanaceae; genus Jaltomata; species Jaltomata sinuosa. The sequence goes on from QJPP01000201.1 coordinate 375,073, forward strand.
TCTGTAGGACTCTACTAGACATTGGCTCCTATACCGATGACACCGGTGAACCTAGAGCTCTGATACCAAGCTTTCATGTCCCAATTTCTCTGTCATGATGGCACCTACAATCCCCCAGTAGGCGAACCAATCCCCATAGCCCAGAATGGTTAGTAATGGGCTACCTTCTAACAGTGTAAGCGGAAGATCAAATAAATAAGGGAAAGCAAGGGAACGAGATTAAGAAAATAGATGACAAGAGTAATACATATGAAATGCAGAATCTACACCAAACCTAAAACCTGGTACTATAGCATCTAAGAGCCCGATCTACATAAGGAGTACAAAGGATCCCAAAGTAATATATATATACATCATTTCTCCTAAGCTATAAGAGTACAAAATATACAAAAGATAAACTAGAGTAAAGCTCCGATCGGCAAGAGCTAACCCTCAATCTGGATGTCACAAAACTCCAAGCACGAGTCTCCCACGAGCTAGAGGCGATGGCTCACACTAGGATCTACACAAGAAGATGCAGTGTGTAGGGTGAGCACCAAATGCGAAGCATAAGGTACCCAGCAGGTATCATAGACCGAGTGGGCACATATAAGATATAAGCGCAGTAGCATACAGAATAGAAGCAAGCAGTCACAGAAATCAATGAAAAGTACACAGGAACTAGCCCAGAGGAAAGACAACAAGAACATCATACAAGGCTAGCAAATAGAATATATACACATAAAGGGCAGATGTGAAAGTAAGAAACAACGCACCTGGGATCCTTGCAATTACAGTATATACATAACGAGTTCTAGAAATGGATGGTATACCGGTAACCTTAAGTAAAAGGATAGGGAGAGAAGAGTAGAAATAGACATGCTTGGGAAACAGGAATCAGAAATCAAATTGGTAATATCAATATCAATTCTAGAAACTAGCAACCTAGCAGTATCCAATCCCATCCTTATAACAGTAATAAAATAACAAGAGTCTACCTACAGTCCCTCGGCTGCCCGTACAACCGGGGAACACAAACAAGTGAAAATAAATCCTCCGACATCTCATACTACTAGAGCGTACAATCAACAAATAGAAAACAAGGGTGGTACCTCAAACAATGAATGATATGTTGCATGCTAAGTCAAGAGTGCTAGTAGTACCGTATGTTCCCTACTTTTGACAACCTATAAGGCCCAGAAGACAGGATCCATAGAAGGTCGCACCCGTATACCCCTACTATGTCGTATACCCTCCCTCCGGCACCCGCAGCTCGCTGCTTCTGGTCCGGAATGGAAAGGTCCGTGGATGCCCCCAACCAACATACTAGATGCCCTGCAATCTCAAAATAATCCCCAAGTGAAGTTGCCTGGAGGGTATCCAGGTCTAAAATAGTAAGCCCAAACGTCCTAGCACAAGGACCCGCCGAGGCCAGTGTCACCACAGAACATGTAGTAAATAAGTCTAGCACTCAACCCCGCCGAGTCTATTTATAAGTGGAACTAGTGATAAAATAACCTTTAAAACTTCCTTGCCCCAAGAAGAACCATAATAAAGATACCTAACCTCTTTTAACATTTCCACCAAAAACAGGCCCCATGGGCCATGTAAGGTTTTAAAAAAATAGTCCAAGTAGGCCCGAAGCCAAAAACCATAGTAAAACATGGGTAAAACCTCTTTATATGCATGTACATGATATGATCAAACATAGATAGCTTCCCCGCAGCTCACAATCAACCTACGGCGTTGCACATGCTCCAAAGCTACTCAGCAAGCATAACCAGCCTAGAAGGATATTTCTATGTCCGGGACTCGCGGATATTCACAATAATCCCACCATCTATGTTCCAGAGTTAATAAGGCATCACAGGACCACAAGGGTAATAACATCAATTACTAAGAATATTACACACAACGGAAGAAAGAGATGGGCGAATCATGGAACAGCGGTCAAGGTCTATGGTACAAACCTAATAACCCAATCCAAAGATGCCAGCTAGTACAATTTTATTCAATATATTCTAAGTCTAGGAGTTTAGAATGTAACCTACATGTCGTCCAATGAAAGTTGTTGTGACAAAGAAATCCAAGCTCGAATAACTCTGAGAAACCCCGAACGATGGTCAAACTATCAAAAACATAAATAATAAGTTAGAATGAGTCTAACGATATCCATATCGCTACAATTGTAGCCGGGTCAAAATCTGGGTCAAAAGCGGGATCACGGGGCCTATAACCCGAAACCTAAAATGAAAAGAAGAACGATGACCCCAGCGATGCCAAGAAGGCATGCTCCAAAATTAAGCACAATTGGCCAAGAGAAGGGTACCAAAATAGCCCGCTCAAGTTGGGGTTTAAAGATAGAATTTAAGAATGGAACTCGGAAATTAGGCAAGGATTACTTACCAAAAAGCCAAAATTGAAGCACAAACGAACAACCCTTCACACCCACGAACATGCACAAGCTACGAGGCAGACACTACTAAAATTTCCAAGCTTGGGTGTGAGCATCAATGGAGGAATTTAGAGGAAAACCAAAGAATCCAAGTGAGAAAGAAGCTTACCAAGAGACGAGGAACTACGGATAATCGACGAACAAATGATTCCCCAAGGGTAAGAATTGATATGGAGCAATTTGGAGAGTATTTACTGTTTTAGAGTGAAAAAGTTGAGGGAAATGGCTGGAAAAACGAAGAAGAAGGCTTAAATAGTTGTTGGCCGCTGGTCGCTGGTCAGCGCCATCGCGCTCAAGGGAGAAAGGCACAAAGGCGCCATTGCGCCTGAAGGGCCCTATCGCGCTGGCCGGCTGCAGGTGCTGAGGCGCAATCGCGCTGGCCCTTGTGCGATTGCACAGAAGGACTGACCACAGGCTAGCGCAATCGCGCTACCTGGGCGTCGTTGGCGCTGAAGGCCTGCAACCTGCAATAAAACCAGTTGCACTAAAATTCCCCATGGGGTGTTCTAATCATAATCGGACACCGATATTCAAAAACCAATAATGCTAATAGAGTGGAAATGACGTTCTGTACTGAACGAAATCGACAAAACTTCCAGACAAGATCATTTCAGAGAAATGTTGACCCAAGTCAACACTAGCTAAAAGGAACTCAAAGGCTCGAAATTAGTTTGGCTCACTCGGAACCCAAACCAACCACCTTCCTAACCAAAACTCATCATTCCAACACAAGACCGAACCATGTCCTCCAGGACCTGAATAGTCCTCTCGGACTGGCCATCTGTCTGAGGGTGGAAAGCAATACTAAGTTGAACCTCTGTACCCAAATTACTCTGTATAGCTCTCCAGAACTGAGATGTGAAATAAGTGCCACAGTCTAAAATGACAGAAGCTGGGACCCCATGAAACCAAAAAATCTCACGAATGTTGATCTTAGCTAGTCTTTCTGCCCCGTAAGAAGTCTGAATCGGCAAGAAGTGTTTTGACTTAGTCAGCCTATCAAATATAACCCAAATAGAATCAAACCCATGAGAAATACGAGGTAAACCAACATTAAAGTCGACCATCGAATCTTAGAATACCATCAGAACAAAAAGTATCTCGATTGGCCTAAACCCGAACTACCTGATCACGAAGGTCACACAAACTCCGATCCTCAAACTGTTGGCTCTGCATCTGATAAACTAGAGTGGAACGAACCTCAACACTGGCAAGAACCCTGTTGGGATCTGATAAGTCAAGCCTAACCAAACGGTTAGCCAAGGACTGGATAACCAAGGCCAATGGTTGCTCAAAAACTAAAAGGGAAGCTAGGCTGCCTATACTCACCGCCTTCCAACTCAAGGCATTTGCTACCACATTTGCCTTACCCAGTTGGTATAGAATAGTGAAATCATAGTCCTTTAGTAGCTCAATCCATATACTCTGCCTCGAGTTCAGCTCCTGCTAACTCGTAATATAATGAAGACTATGGTGATTGGTGAATATCTCACACTGAACTCCATATAAATAGTGCCTCCAGATCTTGAGGGCAAAAACTAGCACCGCCAACTTCAAGTCGTGAGTGGGGTAGTTATAATCGTGAACCTTCAGCTGCCTTGATGCATATGCTATCACTCGACCCTGCTGCATCAACACACAACCAAGAACACCCCTGAAGTATCACAATACACGGAGAAACTTTGACCTCCAATCGGTAAAGTCAAAACTGGAGCTGAAGTCAATAAGGCCTTAAGCCTCTGAAAGCTATCCTCACACTGATCCGACCATTGGAATGAACATCCTTCCTACTCAGTATAGTCAAAGGTGTTTCTATGGAAGAAAATCCCTCAACGAACCGTCTATAGAATCCAGCTAACCCAACAAATCTATGAACCTCGGTAGGAGTAGTGGGTCTAGGCCAATCACGAACCGCAAAAATCATACCCGGATCAACTCTAATCCCATCCTTAGACACCACATGTCCTAGGAATGCAATTGACTCAAGCCAAAACTTGCACTTTGAGAACTTGGCATAAAGCCGATGATCCCTCAAAGTCTAAAGTACAGTCCTCCAGTGCTGCTCATGCTCATACCTACTCCTCGAGTACACCATAATGTCATCTACGAAGACTATCACGAATGTATCCAAGTACGGGCTAAGCTCCCTATGCATCAAATTCATAAAGGTTGCGGGGGCATTAGTGAAGCCAAAAGACATCACCAGGAACTCATAATGGCCATAACGTGTAATGAATGATGTCTTAGGGATGTCCTCCACCCTAATCCTCACTGATGGTAGCGGGACCTCAAATCAATCTTCGAAAACACGGCTGAACCTTGAAGCTGATCAAATAAGTCATCAATCTTGGGCATCGGATAGCTATTCTTCACTGTCACCTAATTCAACTGCAAATAGTCAATACACATCCACATCAACCCATCCTTCTTCTTCACGAAGAGAACAAGAGCACCCCAAGGAGACACACTCGGGCTAATGAACCCCTTAAGCTCTCTCAACTCAGTAGGTGCCATACGGTAGGGGGAGTAGAAATGGCCAATGGTGCCTGACTCTAACTCGGTGGCAAAATCAACATCTCTTTCAGGTGGAAAGCCTGGCAGGTCGGTAGGAAACATATCTAGGAAGTCTCTAACCACAATAACAGACTCAGGAGACGTAGGGTCAACACTAATATCTCCGTCATATGCTAGATAAGATAAACAGCCACGGGAAATCAACATCCTAGATCGTAAACATGGGATTATCCCAGATGGTGCATGGCTAACAGAACCCTGCCACACAATCAGGGATACACCAGGCACAGCTATGGTAATGGTCTTAGAATAACAATCCAAAACCATACAATGGGGGGATAACCAGTCCATGCCCAGTATGACATCCAAGTCTAACATATCAAGTATCATCAAGTCACCCCAAGTATCCAAATCACAAACAGATATCACACAAGATCTCACAATTTGATCCACTACTAAAGAATCTCCTACTGGGGTCCAAATAGAAATAGGAACAGATAATGGCTCACTATCAAACCCCAAACAAGGTAGAAAGTAGGCAGATACATATGAACAAGTGGATCCAGGATCAAACAAAGCCATAGAAGACTAACGACATACAGAAATCATACCTGTGATCACAACATCTGAGGCCTTGCCTCCGATCTCCCAAGGACCGTAGGAACTGACGATGACCTCCACCTGCCCGACCGCCATCCCTACCACCTGCTCTGCCATACCGAGCACCTCCTCTACCCTGACCATCGCCTCCTCGAGCTGGTGGCTGAACGGAGCGAATAGGTTGAACAGTATGACACAGGGGAAATATATAGCAAAATGGACACTAACCCTGCACTTTTAACAGGCTATACCCATCTGGGGCTAATCTCTTGAAAAATTATCGCTGACTCCACAATCATAGCACGACCTTGATGGCCTACCCTGTCGAGACAAACTCATTGAACCTATGTGGCCACTTTAGCCTGATTCCCCAGAAGTAGTACCCCTCGCAGACTGACCGTTGTGACCACGCTGACTACTCTGACCCTGCTCAAACTGACAACCCAAAGACTGAAGTGAAGCCTGAACCGGTTGAATGGTCTGACCCTGATGCTGCTGTGGCTGATAACCTCAGCCCCACTACCCTAAACCTCTACCACCATGCCTAGAACCACTATATCAACCCTGATGTCGAGGCCTCTTATCTCTGGCCCTGGTGTCATGATGACGCAAATCCTCAACTGTACGGGCATCGTCCGCAATGGCCTAGAATGACCAACCACTAGCAACTAGTATCTCTGTAGGCTCTCTGAACTCTCTCCACAGCCCCCAAACAAATCTATGGACTCTCTCAGCCTCAGTAGGCATAATCATGGCTCCAAATGGAGCAAGCTGATGGTAACGGGTCTCGTACTCTGAGACGATAATAGAATCCTGAGAAAGTTTAGTGAACTCCTCCCTCCGACGCTCTCTGTCGCTCTTTCACAAGAACTTGGCCATAAATGCCTCATAAAACTTGGACCAGGTCAAGTAAGGTGATATAGAAGGCCTACAAGCAACTTGTTCCCTCCACCATAATTTCGCTGGACACTCCAGCTGATATGAAGTATAGCCAACCCCGTGAGTCTGTAACTGGTGTTGGAACTGGTACGGGAGTTGGTGGTACCTGGGCTGTCCCCGGGTCCATATATTGTTGCTCTGGAGCAAACTCTGGTACGTAATCATATTCTGGCTCTACCTCAACTCTAGAAGCTCTAGCAGGTGTCACTGCTCTGGTGCGCCCTCGACCCCTACCTCTACCTCGGCGATCACCCCAGCACCTAGCTAGAGTCAGAGGTGTAGGGGAAGGAGGCTCTCCTCTGCCAAAAGCTAAAGATCTCGTACGAACCATTTGCGGAAGAGTGAACCATAATAAGTGAGATTTCTAGAAACTTTCAAGGATACTACGCACGAGAAAGAAACAAGAAAGGTCCATTTTCCTAAGATGTCACTATAGTCTCCCAAAGATTGAGTACGGACGTCTCTGCCCCGATCTGTAGGACTCTACTAGACATTGGCTCCTATACCGATGACACCGGTGAACCTAGAGCTCTGATACCAAGCTTTCATGTCCCAATTTCTCGGTCATGATGGCACCTACAACCTCCCAGTAGGCGAACCAATCCCCATAGCCCAGAATGGTTAGTAATGGGATACCTTCTAACAGTGTAAGCGGAAGAACAAATAAATAAGAGAAAGCAAGGGAACGAGATTAAGAAAATAGATGACAAGAGTAATACATATGAAATGCAGAATCTACACCAAACCTAAAACCTAGTACTATAGCATCTAAGAGCCCGATCTACATAAGGAGTACAAAGGATCCCAAAGTAATATATATATACATCATTTCTCCTAAGCTATAAGAGTACAAAATATACAAAAGATAAACTAGAGTCAAGCTCCGATCGGCAAGAGCTAACCCTCAATCTGGATGTCACAAAACTCCAAGCACGAGTCTCCCACGAGCTAGACGCGATGGCTCACACTAAGATCTGCACCAGAAGATGCAGTGTATAGGGTGAGCACCAAATGCGAAGCATAAGGTACCCAGTAGGTACCATAGACCGACTGGGCACATATAAGATAAAAGCGCAGTTGCATATAGAATAAAAGCAGGTAGTCACGGAAATCAATGAAAAGTACACAGGAACTAGCCTATCGAGAAGACAACAAGAATAGCATACAAAGCTAGCAAATAGAATATATACACAAAAAGCGCACAAGTGAAAGTAAGAAACAACGCACCTGGGATCCTTGCAATAACAGTATATACATAATGAGTTCTAGAAATTGATGTTATACCGGTAACCTCAAGTATAAGTACAGGGAGAGAAGAGAAGAAATAGACATTCTCTGGAAAATAGGAATCAGAAATCAAACTTGTCATATCAATATCAATTCCAGAAACTAGCAACCTAGCAGTATCCAATCCCATCTTTATAACTGTAATAAAATAACAAGAGTCTACCTACAGTCTTCCGGCTGTCCATACAACCGGGGAACACAAACAAGTGAAAACAAACCCTCCGATATCCCATACTATCGGAGCGTACAATCAACAAACAACAAACAAGGGTGGTACCTCAAACAATGAATGATATGATCAATGCTAAGTCAAGAGTCCTAGTAATACCATATGTTACCTGCTTCCGACAACCTATAAGTCACAGAAGACAAGATCCATGGAAAGTCACACCCGTATACCCCTACTATGTTGTACACGCTCCCTCCGGCACCTGCAGCTCACAGCTTCTGTTCCGAAGTGGCAAGGTCCATGGAGGCCCCCCACCAACATACTAGATGCTCCGCAATCTCAAAACAATCCCTAAGTGAAGTTGTCTGGAGGGTATCCAGGTCTAAAACAGTAATCCCAAACATCCTAGCACACGGACCCACCGAGTCCAGCACTACCCTGGAAGTTGTAGTAAATAAGTCTAGCACTGAACCCCGTTAGGTCTAGTTATAAGTGGAACTAGTTATAAAATAACCTTTAAAACTTCCATAACCCAAGAAGATCCATAAGAAAGATACCCAACCTTTTTTAACATTTCCACTAAAAATGGGCCCTACGGGCCATGCAAGGTTTTAGAAAAACAGTCCCAGTAGGCCCGAAGCCAAAAACCATAGTAAAACATGGGTAAAACCTCTTTATAAGCATGGACATGATATTATCAAACACAGATAGCCGCCCTGTAGCTCACAATTAACCTACGGCCCTACACTGGCTACAGAGCTACTCAGCTAGCATAACCAGCCTAGAAGGATATTTCTATGTCCGGGACACGAGTACATTCCCAATAATCCCACTATCTATGTTCCAGAGTCAACAAGGCCTCACAGCACCACAAGGGTGATAATATAAATTACTAAGAATATTACACATAACAGAGGAAAGAGATGGGCGAATCATGGAACAGCGGTCAAGGTCTGTGGTACCAACCTAATAACCCAACCCAAGGATACCAGCTAGTACAATTTTATTCGATATATGCTAAGTCTAGGAGTTTAGACTGTAACCTACCTGTTGTCCGATGACAGCTGCTGGATAATGAAATCTAAGCTCAAATCGCTCTGAGAAACCCCGAACAATGATCAAACTATTTGAAACATAAATAATAAGTTAGAATGAGTCTAACGATACCCATATCGCTACAATTGTAGACGGGTCGAAATCTCGATGAAAAGCGGGCCTGTGGGGCTAATAACCCAAAACCAAAAACGAAAAAAAGCACGATGACCCCAGAAATGCCAAGAAGGCATGCTCCAAAATTGAGCACATTTGGCCAAGAGAAGGGCACCAAAATAGCCCGCTCAAGTTGGGGTTGAAAGATAGAATTTAAGAATGGAACTCGGAAATTAGGCAAGGATTACTTACCAAAAAGCCAGAATTGAAGCTCAAACAAACAACACTTCACACCCACGAACATGCACCAGCTACGAGGCAGCCACTACCAAAATTTCCAAGCTTTGGTGTGAGCATCAAAGGAGGAATTTAGAGGAAAACTAAAGACTCAAAGTGAGGAAGAAGCTTACCAAGAGACGAGGAACTATGGATAATCGATGAACAAATGATTCCCCAAGGTTTAGAATTGATATGGATCCATTTTGGAGAGTATTTACTGTTTTATAGTGAGAAAATTGAGGGAAAATGGATGGATAAATGATGAAGAAGACTTAAATAGCTGGTGGTCGTTGGTCAGCGCCATCGCGCTTGAAGGGATCCAGTTGCAAAGGTGCCATTGTGCTAGCCGGCTGCAGGCGCTTAGGCGTGATAGCACTGGCCCTGGCGCGATTGTGCTAAAGGCCTGGCAATAGCGTAGCGCTATCGCACTGCTTGGGCGCCGTTGGCGCTGAAGTCCTGTAACCTACAATAAAACCAGCTGCACTAAAAATCCCCACGGGGTGTTCCGGGAACAACAGGACACCGATATTCAAAAACCAATAATGCTAACAGAGTGGAAACGACATTCTGGACTCAACGTAGTTGATGAAACTTCTGTATGAGGTCATTTTGGAGAAATGTTGACCCAAGTCAACACTAGCTAAAAGGAACTCAAAGTCTCAAAATGAGTCCGGCTAACTCGGAACCCAAACCAACCACCTTTCTTACCCAAACTCATCGTTCTTGAGCTGATGAAATCGTTGGATTTCAAATCCGACACTCCGATCATTGAAAGCCACCCAAAGTTACAATTTCAACTCTAAAAGGCCTGAAAACAGAGAAAGCAACACCAAACCCACACCGGAAGTTCTCAAGCCTCAACTAAAGGTCCAACTAGACCAAACTCAACACTCCGGAGCTAACAGAACTGTACGAATTCAATTTTGAGCACGTTAGCTATGAATGTTAACTAAAGTCAATGATTTTCTATGTTTAAAGCTTTAAAACAAGCAAACAACCAAAACGACCAAAGGAATGGCCAGGGCACCAAACTTTCGATCCCAACAAGCCATAAATGACTTGGGGCCGCTACATAAAGGCTTTAACAGTACAAATGAATGCGCAAACATGAAGATGACCGGAAGGGTCATCACAACATCCACTACTAAAAAGACTTTCATCCCTAAAAGTCAAGTAGAAGGGTGTACCTGAAGGCTCAAACAACTGTGGATACTTAGCACGCAACTCACTCTAGGTCTCCCAAGTAGCCTCCTTCACTAGACGGTGCCTCCACTGAACTTTGACAACCAAAATCTCCCTATATCTCAATCTCCAGATATCTCTGGCCAGAATAGTTATCGGCTCCTCAACAAATGACGAGCTCTCATCCAACTGAATTGAATCCCAATGCAACATGTGAGACTTATCTGGCACATACTGGTGTAATATAGAGATATGAAAAACTAGGTGAATAGCTGCAAACATTGGCGGCAAAGCTAACATGTAGGCAATACTACAAACCCTCTATAGAATCTCAAACGGCCCAATAAACTTGGGGCTAAGCTTGCCCCGCCGACCAAACATCATCACGCCCTTCTCGGGCGACAGTCAAAAGAAAACCAAATCACCAACACTAAACTCTAAGGCACAAAGTCTACAATCAGCGTAGCTCTTCTGTCTACTCTGGGCCGCTATAAGCCTATCCTGAATCAAACGAACTCGGTCCAAGGAATCTCTAAGCAAATTTATACCATGCGTTATGGAATATAACCCATCAAACCAACCAATCAGTGATACAATGCATACCATACAAAACCTAAAAAGGTGCCATGCCAATGCTTGAATAAAAGCTATTATTATACGCAAACTCAGCCAATGGCACAAACTGATCCCATGAACCTCAAAAGTTAAGAATATAAGCCCGAAGCATGTCCTCCAGGACCTTAATAGTCCTATCGGATTGGCCATCTGTTTGAGGGTGGAAATTAGTACTAAGCTGAACCTATGTACCCAAATCCATCTGTATAGCTCTCCAAAACTGAGATGTGAACTGAGTGTCGCTGTCTGAAATAATAGAAGTTGGGACCCCATGAAGCCAAACAATCTCACAAATGTATATCTGAGCTAGCTTCTCTACCTCGTAAGAAGTCTGAACCAGCAAAAAGAGTCAGCCTATCAATGATCACCCAAATATAATAAAACCCACGAGAAGTACCAGGTAAACCAACAACAAAGTCCATAGTAATACCTTCCCACTTCAACTCAGGAATGGGAAGTTGTTGCATCAAACCACCCAGTATCTTGTGCTTGAACTTAACTTGCTGACAGTTCAAGCACCGAGATACAAACTCTGCCATATCCTGCATCATAACACTCCACCAGTAAATCTGCCTCAAATCTCTATACATCTTTGTGGCGCCTGGATGAATGGAATATCTTGAATAATGGGCGTCGTGAAGTATCAACTGAATCAAGTCACCAACCCTCGAAACATAAAGTCGACCATCGAATCTCAGAATACCATCAGAACCCAAAGTATCTCGGCTTGCCTCACCCTGAACTACCTGATCACGAAGGTCACACAAACCCTGATCCTCAAACTGGCGGCTCTGAATCTGATCAACTAGAGTGGAACAAACCTCAACACTGACAAGAACCCTGACGGGATCCGATAAGTCAAGCCTAACCAAACGGTTAGCCAAGGACTGGATGTCCAAGGCCAATGATCACTCAAAAACTAAAAGGGAAGCTAGGCTGCCCATACTCACCGCCTTCTGACTCAAGGCATCCGATACCACATTTGCCTTGCCCGGATGGTATAGAATAGTGAAATCATAGTCCTTTAGTAGCTCAATCCATCTCCTCTACCACGAGTTCATCTCTCGCTGACTCGTAATGTACTGAAGACTATGGTGATTGGTGAATATCTCATAGTGAACTCCATATAAATAGTGCCTCCTAATCTTGAGCGCGAAAACTACCGCCACCAACTCCAAGTCGTGAGTGGGGTAGTTGCGCTCGTGAACCTTCAGCTACCTTGACACATATGCTATCACTCGACCCTGTTGTATCAACACACAACCAAGACCGAACTCTAAAGCATCATAATACACGGAGAAACTCTGACCCTTAACTGGTAAATTCAAAACCGGAGCTAAAATCAATAAGGCCTTCAACCTCTGAAAGTTATCCTCACACTAATCCGACCACTGGAATGAAACATCCTTCCTAGTCAGCATAGTCAAAGGTGCTGCTATGGAATAAAATCCCTCAATGAACCGTTTGTAGTATCCAGCTAACTCAAGAAAGCTATGAACCTCGGTAGGCATAGTAGGTCTAGTCCAATCACGAACCATAGAAATCTTACCCGGATCAACACTAATCCCATCCTTAGACACCACGTGTCCTAGGAATGCAACTGACTCAAGAAAAAACTCACACTTTGAGAACTTGTCATAAAGCCGAGGATCTCTCAATGTCTGAAGTACAGTCCTCAAGTGCTGCTCATGCTCATCCATATTCCTCAACTACACCAGAATGTCATCTATGAAGACTATCACTAATGTATCCAAGTACGGCCTAAGCACCCTATGCATCAAATCCATAAAGGATGCGGGGGAATTAGTAAACCCAAAAGACATCACCAGGAACTCATAATTGCCATATCGTGTCCTGAGTGCTATCTTAGGGATGTCCTCCGGCCTAATCCTCAACTGATGGTAGCCGGACCTCAAATTAATCTTCGAAAACATGGCTGAACCCTGAAGTTGATCAAATAAGTCATCAATATTGGGCATGAGATACCTATTCTTCACTTTCACCTTATTCAACTGCCAATAGTCAATACAAATCTGCATCCACCCATCCTTCTTCTTCACAATGAGAACAAGAGCACCCCAAAGAGAAACACTTGGTCTAATTAACCCCTCAGCTAATAAGTCCTGGAGCTAATCCTTAAGCTCTATCCACTCAGAAGGAGCCATACAGTAGGGGGAATAAAAATTGGCCTGGTGCCCGGCTCTAACTCAATGGCAAAACCAACATCTCTCTCAAGTGGAAAGCCTGGCAGGTCGTTAGGAAACACATCTAGGAAGTCTCTAACCACATGAATGGACTCAGGAGATGTAGGGTCAGCACTAATATCTCAAACATATGCTAGATAAGCTAAACAACCATGGGAAATCAACTTCCTAGCTCGTAAACAAGAGATTATCCTAGACGGTGCATGGCTAATAGAACCCTGCCACACAACCAGGGATACACCAGGCACGGCTATGGTAATGCTCTTTGCATAACAATCCAAAACCGCACGGTGAGGGGATAACCAGTCCAAGCTCAGTATCACATCAAAGTCTAACATATCCAGTATCATCAAGTCATCCCAAGTCTCCAAATCACCAACAGATATCACACAGGATCTCACAACCAGATCCACTACTAAAGAATCTCCTACAGGGGTCAAACAAAAATAGGATTAGATAATGTTTCACTAGCAAACCCCAAACAAGGCAGAAACTAGGCAAATACATATGAACAAGTGGATCCAGGATCAAACAAAGCCATAGCAGAATGACGACATACAAAAATCGTACATGTGATCACGGCATCCAAGGTCCCTGCCTCCGGTGTCCCAGGGACCGCATAGAAATGACGACGACCTCCACCTGCTCGACCGCTATCCCTACCACCTTCTCTACCATGCAGAGCACCATCTCTACCCTAACCACTACCTCATCAAGTCGATGGCTGAATGGAGCAAATAGGATGAACTGTACCCCGTTGGGGGCAATCTCTAGCAAAATGGCCACTAACCCTATACTAATAACAGGCTCTACCCCGCTGGGGGTAAACTCTGGCAAAATGACCGCTGACTCCACACTTATAGCACAGCCCACCCTATCGAGATAAACCCACTGAACCTGTGTGGCCACCTCGGTATGATGCCCCAAAAGTAGTACCCCTCTCATATTGATCATTGTGACCATGCTAACTGTTCTGACCCTGCTTAAACTGAGAACCCGAAGCCTAAAGTGAAGCCCAAACTATTCGACTGGTCTGACCCTGATGCTATTGTGGCTGATAACCTCGGCCCCACTGGCCTAAACCTCTACCAGCTTGCTTGGAACCACTATAGCCACCCTGATGTCGAGGCCTCTTATCTCTGGCCCCGGTGTAATGATGACGTGAATCCTTAACTGTACGGGCATAGTTTGCAATGTCCTGGAATGACCGACCGCTAGCAACCAGTATCTCTGCATGCTCTCTAACTCTCTCCGTAACCCCAAAACAAATCTACGTACTCTGTCATCCTCGGTAGGCATAATCATGGCTCCAAATGGAGCAAGCTGATGGAAACGGGTCTTGTACTCTGAGACGGACAGAGAATCTAGAGAAAGTCTAGTGAACTGCTCCCTCTGACCCTCTTTGTTGCCTGTGGCAAGAACTTGTCCATAAAGGCCTCATTTAACTCAAACTAAGTCAAGGAAATTGATGTAGAAGGCCTACAAGCAACCTGTTCCCTCCACCATAACTTCACTGGACCCTCCAACTGATATTAAATATAGCCAACCCCGTGAGTCTCTAATAACCCCAAATGATGCAACATCTCCTCACAGGTAGTAATGAAATCATGTGGGTGCTGACCCGATGTACCAGCGAATCTCGGTGGTGCTAATCTTAGAAACCTACCCAAGGCCTTTTGATCTATCTCTGTCATAGTAGGGCGTGGTGCAAGAGACTGGCAATCGATAGGACTGGAACAACCTCAACACGGGGAGCCGCTGTAGCATGCTACGCTCCTGAACTCAAAACACCTAGGGCTGCCCCCTGAGCGGATCCTGGGATGTCTCAGAAGGACGCTCCCCAATCATACCCAAGAGCTGAACAAGTAAACCGCGGATATCCTAAGGCTGAGTTGGGGCTGAAGCAGGCACAAAAACTGGTGCTGGAACTGGTACGGGAGCTGGTGGTAACTGGGTTGTCCCCGGGTCCACATTCTGCTATGCTGGAGCAAAGATTAAGTACGGATGTCTCTGCCGCGATCCGCAAGACTCTAATAGACATTTTCTCCTATACCGATAACACTGGTGAACCTAGAGCTCTGATACCAAGTTGTCACGACCTGATTTCTCGATCATGATGGCACATAAAAAACCCCAGTAGGCGAACCAATCCCCGAAGCCTGAAACGGTTAGTAATGGTCTACCTTTTAACAGTGTAAGCGGAAGAACAAATAAATAAGTGGAAGCAAGTGAACAAGATGAAGAAAATAAATGACAACAGTAATACATATGAAATGCGGAAACTACACCAAACCCAAAACCTGGTACCATAGCGTATAAGAGCTCGATCTACATAAGGAGTACAAAGGATCCAAAAGTAATATATATATACATCATGACTCTGAAGCTATAAGAGTACAAAATATACAAAAGATAAACTAGAGTCAAGCTATGGTCGCCAAGAGCTCACCCTCAGTCTGGATGTCACAAAACTCCAAGCACGAGTCTCCCACGAGCTAGCGGCGATGGCTTACTCTAGGATCTACACCAGAAGATGCAACGTGTAGGGCGAACACCAAATGAGAAGCATACGGTATCCAGTAAGTATCATAGGCAGACTGGGCACATATAAGATAAAAGTGCAGTAGCAGATAGAATAGAGGCAAGCAGTCATGGAAATCAATGAAAAGTAGACATGAACTATCCCAGAGGGAAGACAACAAGAACAACATACAATGCTAGAAAATATAATATATACACAAAAAGTGCACAAGTGAAAGTAAGAAACAATGCACCTGAGATCCTTGAAATAACAGTATATACATAACGTGTTCTAGAAATGGATGGTATACCGGTAACCTAAATAATAAGGACAGGAAGAGAACAATAGAAATCGATATGCTCGGGAAAACAAGAATCAGAAATCAAACTATTCATATCAATATCAATTCCAGAAACTAGAAACCTAGCAGTATCCAAGCCCAGAAGACAGGATTCATAGAAGGTTACACCCGTATACCCCTACTATGGTGTATACCCTCCCTCCTGCACCCGCAGCTTGCAGCTTCTGGTCCAGAACGGCAAGGTCCATGGAGGCCCCCGACCAACATACTAGATGCCCCAAAATCTCAAAACAATCCCCAAGTGAAGTTTCCTGGAGGGTATCCAAGCCGAAAACAGTAATCCCAAATGTTATAGCACACTGCCCCACCGATTCCAGCATCACCTCGGAAGCTGTAGTAAATAAGTCTAGCACTCAACCCCACTGAGTCTAGTTATAAGTGGAACTAGTGATAAAATAACCTTTAAAACTTCCTTACCTCAAATGATCCATAAGAAAGATACCCAACCTCTTTTAACATTTACACTAAAAATAGGCCCCACAGGCCATGCAAGGTTTTAGAAAAACAATCCCAGTTGGCCCGAAACCAAAAAACATAGTAAAACGTGGGTAAAACCTCTTTATATGCATAGACATGATATGATCAAACATAGATAGCCGCCTCGCAGCTCACAATCAACCTACTGCACTACACAGGCTCCGAAGCTACTCAGCAAGCATAACCAGCCTAGAAGGATATTTCTATGTCCAGGACTCGTGGACATTCCCAATAATCCCACCATCTACATTCCAGAGTCAACAAGGCCTCACAGGACCACAAGGGTGATAATATCAATTACTAAGAACATTACACACAACGGAGGAAAGAGATGGGTGAATCATGAAACATCGGTCAAGGTCTGTGGTACCAACCTAATAACCCAACCCAAGGATGACAGCTAGTAAAATTTTATCCGATATATAATAAGTCTTGGAGATTAGACCGTAACCTACCTATCGTCCGATGACAGCTGATGGTACAACGAAATCCAAGCTCGAATCGCTCTGAGAAACCCCAAACGATGATCAAACTAACAAAAACATAAATAATAAGTTAAAACGAGTCTAACGATACCCATATCGCTACAATTATAGCCGAATCAAAAAATTTGGGTCAAAAACGGTCTTGCGGAGACCACAACCTGAAACCAAAAATGAATAGAAGCACGATGAACCCAGCGATGCCAAGAAGGTATGCTCCAAAATTGATCACAATTGGCCAAGAGAAGGTCGCCAAAACATCCCGCTCAAGTTTGGGTTTAAAGATAGAATTTAAGAATGGAACTCGGAAATTAGGCAAGGATTACTTACCAAAAAGCCAGAATTGAAGCACAAACGAACAACCCTTCACACCCACGAATATGCACCAGCTACGAGGCAATCACTACCAAAATTTCCAATCTTGGGTGTGAGCATCAATAGAGGAATTTAGGGTAAAACTAAAGAATCCAAGTGAGGAAGAAGCTTACCAAGAAATGAGGAACTACAGATACTCGATGAAAAAATGATTCCCCAAGGTTTAGAATTGATATAGAGCAATTTGGGAGAGTATTTACTATTTTAGAGGCACTATCGTGCTGGCCGGCTACAGGCGCGATTATGCTGAAGGCCTGGCTATAGGCTAGCGCAATCGTGCTTCCTGGGCGCTGTTGGTGCTAAAGGCCTGCAACCTGCAATAAAACCAGCTGCACTAAAATTACCCACGGGGTGTTTTGGGATCAATCAGACACCGATATTAAAAAACCAATAATGTTAATAGAGTGAAATCGATATTCCAGACTCAACAGAACTGACAGAACTTACATGCGAGGTCATTTCGGAGAAATGTTCACTCAAGTCAATACTAGCTAAAAGGAACTCAAAGGCTCGAAATTAGTCCGGCTCACCCGGAACCTGAACCAACCACCTTCCTAACCTAAACTCATCATTTCGTAGCTGATGGAATCATCGAATTTCAAATCTGACACTCCGATCATCGAAAGTCACCCAAAGTTACACTTTCAACTCTAAAAGGCCTGTAAACAGAGAAAGCAACACCAAACTCGCAACGGAAGTTCTCAGGCCTCAACTAAAGGTCCAACTAGACCAAACTCGAAGCTCCGGAGCTAACGGAACTGTCCGAATTAAATTTCGAGCATGTTAGCTAAGAATGTTGACTAAATTCAGCAATATTCAAAGTTTAAAGCTTTAAAACAAGCAAACGGCCAAAATGACCAAACGAACGGCCAGGGCACCGATCTGCCAGTCCCAGCAAGCCAAAAATGACTTGGGGCCATTACAAAAATGCTCTAACAGTACAAATGAATGCATAAACGCGACGATGACTGTAAGGGTCATCACAATAGCACAACTCAACATATATATACGCACTTTATTTTATTCTAAAGTTTTTTTCTCGAGAATAACTACCTCAAATATGATATGTTCCTGATATGCTATTAACTGATTCACCTATTACTTGACTATTTTTATATATTTTCAAAAACATAAAGATTCTCTGACTTTCTTAATGATCAATCGGTTGATGACACATACTGGGTTGATATCTCACTCCAACTCTTCTGATTTGCTCATTCTAAATCAGCTAGCAAGCCCAAAGAATAAATCTCTTTCCTAAAAAACAAACTTTCTTATTCTTATGTAGAGTCAAACCTCGTTATAACAACCATTCATTATAATATTATTTTGCTATAATAACCTAATTTTTCCTGAATTGATTTTTCGTGTTATAATTCTCTATAAAAATATCCTACATATAATAACAGTGACATTGATTATAGCGGTACACTCTTTATAAAATTACCCTCTATAATAGTCATGCTCAAGTGTAAAAAATATATTATGTATAAAAATAAAATATTAAAAATTTTATTTTAATCAACATTAATGTCATGAACATAGAAAATTCAAATACGAATATCTAAAAGGAAAAAACCACATTCAAATGGTGCCCATCAATTATGATCATAATTTCACGAGAAAATGCTTTTAGTGTTTGCCTTTTTAGCATTCATACTCTTTCTATTTTTTTTAGTTTAATTGATTAATTGATACATTCATTTTTCTTGGTACAAAAAATCGTTAAAGTAATCTTTTTGCGTACTTTCATTTATAACAATTAAATAAGATCTAAATGTCAAATTTCAATATTCATATAAAACAACACCTCACTATGGTGGAAATGAAATTTTCTGACAAACGTTACTACTACAACGAGGATTGACTATATATGAAGGTGAATACATGATGTGAGAGAAAAAAACTTACTAGTGGTGATTTTCAAAGCTTAGTTTGGCAAGGCTATACTAGTTATGTGGGAAGTCCTTAAATATACAGATGTAATATGGTCCTAAGTTATGTCGGGTAAGTGAAAATTTGAAGAAGTAAAATAGTTATGTTAAGTAAACTAATTTTTAGGTGTTAAATATCTTTTCATTCAATTATTGAGTCATTAAATAAAAGAAATAATTATTTTTATTAATATTCTTGTTATAATGAATGGTAAATACTTTGTAAAATTTACTCATGCACCCCACTATCTCTTGGTACTTTTTGATCAAGAAAAATATAAAGAATCATATTATATCAATATTTATGTTAATTTAATATGAAAAGAACACATGTATCGTGCCACTATATTTCAAGTGAGAAAAAGAATATAATGTCATTTTTCTTATGAGAAAACCAAAAAGTAAAGAAATCGTTCTCACATTACATAAATTCATATTTTTAATGTTTCACATTATACTTAAACAATATCTAAAGTATCCTCGAGATAATCTATTACAGACTAATTAAGAGAATTATTATCTCGCAATTGATACATTATTTCTCATGTTTCATTATCTTTAATTGGTTATGACGTCTTGGTATGAACATTATATTCCTAGACATAGAATTGGGTGAGTTGTGATAAATTTTTAATAATTCAACCAGGAGTGGATCTATATAGGAGCTTGGAGATTCCACGGCACCTAAGTATTCAGGTAAAATTGTATATATGTATATGTATTTTGCATAATAAACATATATATGAATTGATTGGCACTTAAAGTCAAAAATTGACTCTAGGTGCCATGATTGAAATACTAAAGTCTCTCACACGAGATACAATTTCAAATCCTCACTTGATAATTATGAAGTTAAATCCTTGTTTGTTCGTGTTCCCTTTTATTTCATTTTTTTCTCCTTTTCTTAATTTTCTTTATTCTTTCAATATTTTGCTATTTTTATAAGTTCATTTTTATTATTTTTGAAATTATAATCTGCTCCTTTTTCTTTCTAGATCTTCAAAATTTTATTTAAATATGACTTTAATAATTTCTCTGTTTATCCATCTAAAATAATTTTTTCTTGATTTTAAAGTTCTTTTAGAATTGTAGCATTAATAGACAAATATTTAATCTAGCTATATGTGGATCAAAGAGTGCATCTTCTAATTAAAATTTTATTTTTATTTTATGTTTTTAATCACATTATTCAATAGAATTCAAATCAAGAGAATTAGATCGACTTGGACACAAGCTCATTCGGTTGAACGATCACATATTTATTTATGCACCAAAAATTTATAAAACAAACTAAATAACTCCAAATGAACTGAATAGAATCGATCTTAACCAAATTATTCCAAACGACAAAATGTACACCCCAATTCAATCTCATTCATGACTAGTACATTTAAATTAAACATAGTGTCATCTATAGTCATTAAATTATGAATTTGCGTCTGATTATTCGACTATGGTAGCAATGACAACTTTCATATTTTAAAGGAGGGGATCATGTCATAAAACAAGTTGATCACTTGTTAAGATAAAATCTCATGTGAGGATAATTTTGCAAGTTGTTATTTAACATTTAGCCATGAAAATTACCAACAAATATCAACGTACCTACATATACTCTCCACTCATCTTAACACCAAATTTCTTTGGTCTTTTATTATTTATATTTATATCTTATTTATTGATGAGGTTCGGGTGGGGTGGGGTGGGGTGGAGTAAATTAACCACTATAAAAAGGGATATCCAAAACCTCTCTGATCACACAAAAAAAAATCATCTTTTAATTATCTTCTAGTACTTGAATCTTAGAAAAATTGTTGACATGCCTTCAAAATTATCTCTTGTTTGCCTCATTATTCTACTTTTCATCACCACTAGTCCCGTAGCCAATGGCCAATCACCTCTAACTTCTTTACAAATATTGGGAGTCTTGTCTTGCTCTGTATCAGGAAATTCCTCCGGAATGGCTGGAGTAAATGTCGGAATTTCTTGTGATGGGGGTAACACAACCCTTGTTCAAGGGGTCACAGGTCTTGGGGGCATCATTAGTATTTTCTTGAATGGTTTGCTTCCAGCCACAAGGCATATTTTGTCTAGCATTACTTCTTCAACTTCTAAATGTGTTGCAGTCGTTGATCTTCCACTTGCTAACTGTACTGTTCTTCCTAGCACAGGAATCCTGCAAGCTCCGATCGTATCTGCTAATAATATCATTGGTGTAATTAGAATACTACTTATCGAGGTATTCCAAGTAATCACAGGCTGATGGCATAGTCAAGCTTAGCCATTCCTATTTCTCCACTACTTAATAATGTCTCTTTAAGTTAATAAATATTGTGACCTAAATAAATGAGAAGTATTCCTCATATGGAGTATAAAAGGTGATGTCTTTATGTTAAATATTATCTGATAAAAGGTGAATGGCTAAGTACTTCTTTTATTTTCATTTGATAGTGCGTGAATTAAGGATCATATTTTCATATCATTATACTTTTTTGGGTCATATTTGTGGTTTTAAATTTTCAAGTTACCTATTTTTACAAGACTTATAGTATTATGTCAAAAGCATAGAAGAAACTGCTACATAACTCCAATAGAACAATTACCTCCCATAGTAATTATACTGAGCATTTCAAACACACTCATTTATTAACTTTGATTAATGAATTAAGCTTGTCACATATCTCACAACCAAACGTTATGGATCAATAGTTGATATCTTCATATTCAATCTTATGACCTTTGACTTATTCAACAATTTATTCTTCTTAATCAAATTAATTATACCCTTAAATCATTCATTGTAGATTCTGCCAATGGGAAAATTTGACATTTTAACAGCTTATGAAACTGAAGAGGACTTTCCAAAATTATAGAAAATAATTGATTCTGCCAATGGCGCGATTGCGCTGAAGGCTTGGCCACAGGCTAGCGCAATCGTGCTTCCTGGGAGATGTTGGCGCTAAAGGCCTGCAACCTGCAATAAAACCAGCTGCATTAAAATTCCCCACGGGGTGTTTTGGGATCAATCAGACACCGATATTGAAAAACCAATAATGCTAATAAAGTGAAAACGACGTTCCAGACTCAACAGAACTGACGAACTTCCATACGAGGTCGTTTCGGAGAAATGTTCACCCAAGTCAACACTAGTTAAAAGGAACTCAAAGGCTCGAAATGAGTTCGGTTCACCCGGAACCTGAACCAACCACCTTCGTAACCTAAACTCATCGTTTCTTAGCTGATGGAATCATCGGATTTCGAATCTGACACTCCGATCATCGAAAGTTACCCAAAGTTACACTTTCAACTCCAAAAGGCCTGAAAACAGAGAAAGCAACACCAAACTCGCAACGGAAGTTCTCAGGCCTCAACTAAAGGTCCAACTAGACCAAACTCGAAGCTCCCGAGCTAACGGAACTGTCCGAATTCAATTTCGAGCATGTTAGCTAATAATGTTTACTAAATTCAACAATATTCTAAGTTTAAAGCTTTAAAACAGGCAAACGGCCAAAATGACCAAACTAACGGCCAGGGCACCGATCTAGCAGTCCCAGCAAGCCAAAAATGACTTGGGGCCATTACAAAAATGCTCTAAAAGTACAAATGAATGCATAAACGCGAAGATGACTGTAAGGGTCATCACAATAGCACAACTCAACATATATATACACACTTTATTTTATTCTAAAGTTTTTTTCTCGAGAATAACTACCTCAAATATGATATGTTCCTGATATGCTATTAACTGATTCACCTATTACTTGACTATTTTTCTATATTTTCAAAAACATAAAGATTCTCTGACTTTCTTATTGATCAATCGGTTGATGACACATACTAGATTGATATACTCACTCCAACTCGTCTGATTTGCTTATTCTAAATCAGCTAGCAAGCCCAAAGAATAAATCACTTTCCTAAAAAACAAACTTTCTTATTCTTATGTAGAGTCCAACCTCGTTATAACAACCATTCATTATAATATTATTTTGCTATAATAACCTAATTTTTCCTGAATTGATTTTTCGTGTTAATTCTCTATAAAAATATCCTACATATAATAACGTGACATTCATTATAGCGGTACACTCTTTATAAAATTACCCTCTATAATAGTCATGCTCAAGTGTAAAAAATATATTATGTATAAAAATAAAATATTAAAAATTTTATTTTAATCAACATTAATGTCATGAACATAGTAAATTCCAATATGAATATCTAAAAGGAAAAAACCACATTCAAATGGTGCCCATCAATTATGATCATAATTTCACGAGAAAATGATTTTAGTGTTTGCCTTTTTAGCATTCATACTCTTTCTATTTTTTTTAGTTTAATTGATTAATTGATACATTCCTTTTTCTTGGTACAAAAGATCGTTAAAGTAATCTTTTTGCGTACTTTCATTTATAACAATTAAATAAGATCTAAATGTCAAATTTCAGTATTCATATAAAACAACACCTCACTATGGTGGAAATGAAATTTTCTGACAAACGTTACTACTACAACGAGGATTGACTATATATGAAGGTGAATACATGATGTGAGAGAAAAAAACTTACTAGTGGTGATTTTCAAAGCTTAGTTTGGCAAGGCTATACTAGTTATGTGGGAAGGCCTTAAATATAGAGATGTAATATGGTCCTAAGTTATATCGGGTAAGTGAAAATTTGAAGAAGTAAAATAGTTATGTTAAGTAAACTAATTTATAGGTGTTAAATCTCTTTTCATTCAATTATTGAGTCATTAAATAAAATAAATAATTAGTTTTATTAATATTCTTGTTATAATGAATGGTAAATACTTTGTAAAATTTACTTATGTACCCCACTATCTCTTGGTACTTTTTGATCAAGAAAAATATCAAGAATCATATTATATCAATTTTTATGTTAATTTAATATGAAAAGAACACATGTATCGTGCCACTATATTTCAAGTGAGAAAAAGAATATAATGTCATTTTTCTTATGAGAAAACCAAAAAGTAAAGAAGTCATTCTCACATTACATAAATTCATATTTTTAATGTTTCACATTATACTTAAACAATATCTAAAGTATCCTCGAGATAATCTATTACAGACTAATTAAGAGAATTGCTATCTCGCAATTGATACATTATTTCTAATGTTTCATTATCATTAATTGGTTATGACGTCTTGGTATGAACATTATATTCCTAGACATAGAATTGGATGAGTTGTGATAAATTTTTAATAATTCAACCAGGAGTGGATCTATATAGGAGCTTGGAGATTCCACGGCACCTAAGTATTCAGGTAAAATTGTATATATGTATATGTATTTTGCATAATAAACATATATATGAATTGATTGGCACTTAAAGTCAAAAATTGACTCTAGGTGCCATGATTGAAATACTAAAGTCTCACACGAGATACAATTTCAAATCCTCAATTGATAATTATGAAGTTAAATCCTTGTTTGTTCGTGTTCCCTTTTATTTCATTTTTTTCTCCTTTTCTTAATTTTCTTTATTCTTTCAATATTTTTCTATTTTTATAAGTTCATTTTTATTATTTTTTAAATTATATATCTGCTCCTTTTTCTTTCTAGATCTTCAAAATTTTATTTAAATATGACTTTAATAATTTCTCTGTTTATCCATCTAATATAATTTTTTCTTGATTTTAAAGTTCTTTTAGAATTGTAGCATTAATAGACAAAATATTTAATCTAGCTATATGTGGATCAAAGAGTGCATCTTCTAATTAAAATTTTATTTTTATTTTATGTTTTTAATCACATTATTCAATAGAATTCAAATCAAGAGAATTAGATCGACTTGGACACAAGCTTATTCGGTTGAACGATCACATATTTATTTATGCACCAAAAATTTATAAAACAAACTAAATAACTCCAAATGAACTGAATAGAATCGATCTTAACCAAATTATTCCAAACGACAAAATGTACACCCCAATTCAATCTCATTCATGACTAGTACATTTAAATTAAACATAGTGTCATCTATAGTCATTAAATTATGAATTTGCCTCTGATTATTCGATTATGGTAGAAATGACAAATTTCATATTTTAAAGGAGGGGATCATGTCATAAAACAAGTTGATCACTTGTTAAAATAAAATCTCATGTGAGGATAATTTTGCAAGTTGTTATTTAACATTTAGCCATGAAAATTACCAACAAATATCTACGTACCTAAATATACTCTCCACTCATCTTAACACCAAATTTCTTTGGTCTTTTATTATTTATATTTATATCTTAATTATTGATGCGGTTCGGGTGGGGTGGGGTGGAGTAAATTAACCACTATAAAAAGGGATATCCAAAACCTCTCTGATCACACAAATTTTTTTATCTTTTAATTATCTTCTAGTACTTGAATCTTAGAAAAATTATTGACATGTCTTCAAAATTATCTCTTGTTTGCCTCATTATTCTACTTTTCATCACCACTAGTCCCCTAGCCAATGGCCATATCACCTCTAACTTCTTTACAAATATTGGGAGTCTTGTCTTGCTCTGTATCAGGAAATTCCCTCGGAATGGCTGGAGTAAATGTCGGAATTTCTTGTGATGGGGGTAACACAACCCTTGTTCAAGGGGTCACAGGTCTTGGGGGCATCATTAGTATTTTCTTGAATGGTTTGCTTCCAGCTACAAGGCAGATTTTGTCTAGCATTACTTCTTCAACTTCTAAATGTGTTGCAGTCATTGATCTCCCACTTGCTAATGCTAACTGTACTGTTCTTCCTAGCACAGGAATCCTACAAGCTCCGATCGTATTTGTTGATAACATCATTGGTGTAATTAGAATCCTACTTATCGAGGTATTCCAAGTAATCACAGGCTGATGGCATAGTCAAGCTTAGCCATTCCTATTTCTCCACTACTTAATAATGTCTCTTTAAGTTAATAAATATTGTGACCTAAATAAATGAGAAGTATTCCTCATATGGAGTATAAAAGGTGATGTCTTTATGTTAAATATTATCTGATAAAAGGTGAATGGCTAAGTACTTCTTTTATTTTCATTTGATAGTGCGTGAATTAAGGATCATATTTTCATATCATTATACTTTTTTGGGTCATATTTGTGGTTTTAAATTTTCAAGTTACCTATTTTTACAAGACTTATAGTATTATGTCAAAAGCATAGAAGAAACTGCTACATAACTCCAATAGAACAATTACCTCCCATAGTAATTATACTGAGCATTTCAAACACACTCATTTATTAACTTTGATTAATGAATTAAGCTTGTCACATATCTCACAACCAAACGTTATGGATCAATAGTTGATATCTTCATATTCAATCTTATGACCTTTGACTTATTCAACAATTTATTCTTCTTAATCAAATTAATTATACCCTTAAATCATTCATTGTAGATTCTGCCAATGGGAAAATTTGAAATTTTAACAGCTTATGAAACTGAAGAGGACTTTCCAAAATTATAGAAAATAACTGATTTATAGATATTGCAAAGTTAATCTATCCAGATTTTAATTAATATATTATTATATTTAGAATTACATAAATTGTTATAGCTTAATTTATTTGTAAAGTTAATATTACCACGTTATTTTTTTGGGTCGTCATTACCATGTTGGTTCAAACTTTTCAGTTTAAAATCAACTCTTGAGAAGTTACTCTCTCCATTTTAAAACAAGTGGTGTTTTTAGTTTGGGCATATCTATTAATAAAATTACTCTTTCTTAGAAAGTAATATGTGTTTTTACTAATTTATCCTTAATAAATACCTTAAAAAGATGTAGCTCTTTATTAATCTTGGTTATATAAAACTCTCTTTATTTAACTAACGGATCCAATTGGAAGAACATCAGTAATATCTTCTTGTCTAAGTGAAATACCACTTATTTTAAAATAAAATAAAACGGTAAAAATACCATTTATTTTGAAATGAAGGAAGTAAAAAAACAATAAACATGCATGGCTAAATTTAGTTAGGTAGTTTGCTACCGATATTATTGAAGAAAAATTCTCTAATAATTATTCCCTCTATCTACTATTATTTATCCACTACAATAAAAATAGATGTTCATATTTACTTATCCAGTTTAAAAATAAATAGGTAATTTATTGTAATGACCGGGTCTGTCATTATAGGAAAACCTTCTGTGCCATGTTTTGGGTTAGAAAACTTCCGGGTTTGGGAGTTGAAAATTTTGAGCTAGGCTAGTCTCAGACGGTTTGTGAGCGAGGTATGGTCTAGGGCAATCCAAGTGAAGATTAGGTAATGTATCTTGTATTGAGCTAGTTTTTCCGTTATCTAATACGTTAAAGAGTCCGGGGGACTTTTCAAAAATAAATTCGGGTAAATAGAACTCCCCGTATTAAGGTTGATGTGAAGGGGTTGTTCCATAACGTCAGGATTTAAGGTATGTTATAAAATAGGCACTTTTATGGGATTTTCTGAGTTTCTGTCCCGTGTCAACCGCTAGAGGATAGACAATGCTCTACTGTGGTTTCTGTTATAGAGGAGAAATTCCCGCTATAGCAGAAGTCAACGCCAGTCAGCACCGCCATAGTAGTCGCATTTGCTACGGCAGCACCACTATAGTGGTGTACGAGCCACTATAGCAGACTGAGTCAGGTTTAGTAATGAAACTTCCCCAAAAATATTCAAAATCTTTTAAGAACATTTTGGGAAGGGCAGAAATGAAGGGAGGCAAATTTCAGTGATTTCCCACCAAACTCCGTCAAAAAGGTAATATTTTTGCTCCCCTCTTTGTTATTTTGATTCCCGAACCTTAGAAACTATAGTCTCAGGTTTGGGGGAAGGGTTGGATTGACCTATGGATGATAGAATCCAGGTAAAAAGGGGATTCTAGGTTGTATAATCCATGGGTAATGGTTATTATCGCTATTTCATGTTAGAAACACCATTGCTCGCTAAATGTAACTGTAAAAATAGTAGTTTAGGATGAATTAGTGGTGGGAAAGCCCGGAATGGGTGGAATGATTATGGTTTGGCCTGGGGATTAGGGATTTTACATAATTAGGGTAATTTTAGGTCATTGGATTGATTGTAGTTGTTTGTAATTGGGTTTAGACCAAGAGCAAGCGAAAGCTATGGAAAACGGGAAGGCTCCGGTCCAGTAAAGTTTCCAAAAGCAATTCGAGGTAGGTGATGGTTAATGTCTTGCCAAATGAAATATATATACATGTAACTATAACTAAGTATTGTACGTGCTTTCATGCTTAGGAAAGGAAGTTATGAATATCCAAGTGTTTGGGGTGCCAATTATATGAAGTGAACTTGATTATTTCTTGTTTATTTTACAAGGGTGTTTCTGTTCATTTTAGTATTGACTGTTGGTTTTTATGTGATATTAACGGTTAGCTTGGGTACCATGCCTGGTACAGGATACTAACGATTGGCTCGGGTACCATGCCTGGTACGGGATACTAACAATTGGCTCGGGTACCATGTCTGGTACAGGATAATAATGGTTGGCTCGGGTACCATGCCATGTACAAGTTATGTAAATTAGTTGTCTCGGGTACCATACCTAGTACGAGTTTAATCTACTTATGGAAACGGGTCTTGTACTCTGAGACGGTCAGAGAATCCATAGAAAGTCTAGTGAAATCCTCCCTCTGACCCTCTCTGTTGCTCTGTGGCAAGAACTTGGCCATAAAGGCCTCATAAAACTCGAACCAAGTCAAGGAAAGTGATGTAGAAGTCCTACAAGCAACCTGTTCCCTCCACCATAACTTCACTGGACCCTCCAACTGATATGAAATATATCCAACCCCGTGAGTCTCTAATAACCCCAAATGATGCAACATCTCCTCACAGGTGGTAATGAAATCATGTGGGTGCTGACCCGGTGTACCAGCGAATCTCGGCGGTGCTAATCTTAGAAACCTACCCAAGGCCTTTTGATCTGTCTCTGTCATAGTAGGGCGTGGAGCAAGAGACTGGGCAATCGATGGGAATGGAACAACCTCACCACGGGAAGCCGCAGTATCATGCTACGCTCCTGAACTCAAAACACCCAGGGCTGACCCCTGAGTGGATCCTGGGATGTCTAAGAAGGACGCTCCCCAATCATACCCAAGAACTGAACAAGTAAACCGCGAATATCCTAAGGCTGAGATAGGGATGAAACCGGCAGAAAAATTGGTGCTGGAACTGGTACGGGAGCTGGTGGTACCTGGGCTGTCCCTGGGTCCACATGCTGCTATGCTAGAGTAAAGATTAAGTACGGACGTCTCTGCCCCGATCCGCAAGACTCTACTAGACATTGTCTCCTATACCGATAACACCGGTGAACCTAGAGCTCTGATACCAAGTTGTCACAACCTGATTTCTCGATCATGATGGCACATAAAACCCCCCAGTAGGCGAACCAATCCCTGTATCCTGAAACGGTTAGTAATAGGCTACCTTTTAACAGTATAAGCAGAAGAACAAATAAATAAGTGGAAGCAAGGGAACAAGATGAAGAAAATAAATGACAACAGTAATACATATGAAATACGGAAACTACACCAAACCCAAAACCTGGTACCATAGCGTATAAGAGCCCGATCTACATAAGGAGTACAAAGGATCCAAAAGTAATATATATATACATCATGTCTCTGAAGCTATAAGAGTACAAAATATACAAAAGATAAACTAGAGTCAAGCTTTGGTCGCCAAGAGCTCACCCTCAGTCTGGATGTCACAAAACTCCAAGTACGAGTCTCCCACGAGCTAGGGGCGATGGCCTACACTAGGATCTACACCAGAAGATGCAGCGTGTAGGGCGAACATCAAATGTGAAGCATACGGTACCCAGTAAGTATCATAGGCCGACTGGGCACATATAAGATAAAAGTGCAGTAGCAGATAGAATAGAAGCAAGCAGTCACGGAAATCAATGAAAAGTACACAATAACTAGCCTAGAGGGAAGACAACAAGAACATCATACAATGCTAGCAAATAGAATATACACACAAAAAGGGCTCGCTCTATCCCGATTACCAGGTGGGACATACAACCCACCTCTATGAGTGTTATTCTTCCAGTTCCCCTGATCGCGATCTCTGTAGCCAGCTTTTTCATAGTAGTTGTCTTTCTGATAGTTCCGACCTTGGTTTCCTTGGCCATTGGCCTGGAAACCACCCAAATAATTCGCCTCCTCATCAGATTATAACTCTGCTGCTCTACCTTAGGAACCCACAGCTTGCACCTTTTCAATACCTCCTGACAACAAATGCTTTGTCAGTAGGTCCATTTGCATCTTCAGATGGGCTATATCATGGTCCCGCTCTTCCTCCTTCATGCGATGCTCTGCTGACATACCAACTGCAAAAGTGCTAGCTGCGACCTCTGTATCACGTGTATGCCAGGCCCTGTTGGTTTTGGTGAGCCTGTCCAAAATAGCTGTGGCATCGGCAAAAGTGAGACCCATAAATGCTCCACCTGCTGCATTATCCAATGTCAGCTTGGTAGCCGAATTCAGTGCCCTGTAGAATGTCTGCATCAAAAAATTGTCGGTCAACTGATGGTTTGGGCATTGTGTCAGCTTCTTCTTGAACCGTAACCAAGTCTCATGTAAAGCTTCGTGAGGTTGTTGCCTGAAATTGCTAATCTCATCCCTCAACTGTATCATCCTAGAGGGAGGAAAGAACCTTTCTAGGAAATCTCCTTTCAACTCTCCCCAAGTTTTGATAGAGTCGGGGGTCAGCTCTGTCAACCATAACGCTGCCTCATCAGACTGAGACAAAGGAAACAACCTGAGCCTGATCGCTGTCTGACTTACTCCAGGCAATTCAAATGACTTGCAGATTCCCACAAAATTCATCAGGTGCCGGTTTGGATCATCACCAGCAGCACCACGGAACACTCCTCTCAAATTCAACAACTGAATCATTGTGCTAGTGATGTTGAACTTGGCCCCGGGTACTAGCAGAGGAAATGCAATAGCGCCCGTGGCCCGAACTCCATCTAAGTCGACCTCCTCATCATTCAACTCTATGTCGACCTCAAGACCACCAGCATTCACACGTTGTTGAGCTTGCTGAGCTGCAGCGAGTCTCACTGCCTCTTGTTGTTGCTCATTCATGTTTTGCCTTATCGTTCTTGCAAGCTCGGGGTCGTAGGGTAATATTGGTTCACCCGAGCCTCGGGTACTTGGCATGCACAACTATGTACCCTGTAAAAACAAAAACAACAAATAAAAATAAAAGCAGTAAATATGACTAAGAGTCAAATAAACACACCCAACTTAATAAACAACCGTATTCCCCGGCAACGGCGCCAAAATTTGATAACGTCCAAACTACACCTCAAAATTAAGAATCGTAAGCGGTCGTCGGCAAATATAGAACCCAACAGAGGTTGGGGTCGATCCCACAGGGAATAAGGTGAAAGCTAAGTCTTTAGTGAATTAGATGACTAGTGGTCGATAATTTCCGGTAAATAGGGGGGTTTGCGTGATCAAAACGTGAACAAAAGCAAATAATAACGTACGAGTGAAATCAATATGAGAGAGAACTAGGGAAGTGTTCACCATGGCATTGTAACAATGTCGATTCAAGCTTAACCGGGTTCTTTCTTATATGCATGTCACGATGTGATTGAATTAATGGTATCATCTAAACGTTTCTCAACCAAATAGATGAATTTCCTTTTCAATTCTCTCGAACTTGAAAAGGAGAGCTTTTTATATTTCAATCCTAAACATCAAGTAGATTAATCTAGTTACAGCATTAATCATAAGACGAGAGTTGGTAGTCTCGAATCCTCGCTAATAACCAAATTTCCCGATTTTAATTTCTTTACTAAAGCAAATTAAACCTAGGCATGTTCTAATGTTTGCAACCACTAGAAAACGTGAAGAATGAATGATTAACAACGTGACAATAACAAATATTGAACCCGACACTACCCGGAATCTATGCCGCTATTTTAGCCATGGCTCCCACAACCCTAGTTGTGGGAAGTTAGTTAATCATGCTTTGATGGAAAGAAAAGAGATTCATATTCATAATAAAGAGAAAAGAGATTCTTACAATATAATGAAAACAAGCTTCAATTTTCCAAGAACAAGAAACCAAGATCCCAAGAACAATTCAAGAACACGAATTCAAGAAGAGGAAAACGTGTTTCTTGCTCTCCAATTTTCGCTCAAAAGTAGACTAAAAATCTCCTAAAACTATTGGGTGAACAATTTGTAATTGAATCCTTTAAAATAAACCTAACATAGGGTACTTATAGGAGTCCAGGAAGTAAACCCAAAAATGTTCGGAATCCGCGTCGCGCACTGGTTCAACTTGACGGTTTGGGCGATGGACCGTCACCACCTTGACGGACCGTCAAGGTGGCCGTCACCACTAGGCAGTGGTGCTGCCTCAAGGTGACGGTTTGGGCTTGACGGACCGTCACCAGCTTGATGGACCGTCACTCTTATCCAGAACGTCGTTTTGCTCGTATTTCCTTCCGTTTCCATGTTTGTCTCCCTTTCCTGAAAACATAACATAAAACATTAAAAACGACGACGGTTGCTTGAAAATGTACGATTGTTCTTAGTTTAGAGGCGTCGAAAGTGCCGTAGAATGGCGGCACATCAACACTCTCAACTTAAAACGTTCGCTTGTCCTCAAGCAACATGACACAAAAACAATAATACGACTCAACTAAGAAAACAAACTCGTGTCGCTAGCAACTCATGGTCATTCAATAGTTCATTAATTCTTAAAACAAGCCATCCTAGTAGCACACAAATGTATGAAATGTTAACTTGCAAGGATCCAAACATGTCATTCCGATATGATAGAATATTATGCATACACACGCACAGCTATCCTAACAGTCAATAGACGATACAGAACTCTTGGTGTCCTCACCTCAAAGAAGTCCCACACACAAGATTTAGGACTAGGTAAGACGCTCACACTCACAAATGATTTCAAATGATTCACATGCGATGCTATAAGCTTGACCTTACTATTCTATTTCAGTTCTTCAGAAAGCCATTCAAGATCACTACAGGACTTGTTTTGGCTTGTAATGCGGCTTCGGGTGCAGGTAGGATACGTTTGGGGAATAGTGACTAAACCCTCCTTGGATTCACCGACCTATTATTTCCACATAACTTTACTTTGTCCATCCTTATTCACCTCCTTATTCCCTTCTTTCTAGCTACAGGTGCGGCCTCTTTATTTTGACACTTCTTTTTATTTCTTTTTCATCTCCCTTTTTTTTTTTCTTCATCTTTCTTTTTCTTAGACACACACCAGGAATTTTCATTCTATTCACAACCAATCTTATTCATCCTATTTTTCTTATCATTTACCTCTATAGTAGCCACCCTCAACTTAGGCTGATTGCCTGAGTCGAGGTGCACGATGTCCAAGGGAGGACTAGGGCAAAAATAGTGATTCAAAGTTAAACAAGGAACGGTGGCTAGTTATTGAAAGAACAGGATCAATTATGGCTCAAACAGGGATCAAAAGGGATTATTTACATTTGGACGGTCTTATAGGCTAAGTGGACTGCACACAAAAAGGGCCTGTGATCCTTTCCCAAGCAACCAACTTCAAACTTTAACAAAATAGACCGGGCAAGTTCTAGATGCATGCACAGAGTACGAATTTATAACAATAAGCTCACACACACTTGGCACCAAGAAACCATACCACTACCAACTATCAGGACAACAACTCGGCTTAAGCATACTTATTCCAATCATAACCACACAATGACATCCAAGGATCCAGACAGTCAATCGTTTCAAACATTAGTACAAAATCAACTTTTTCAGAGGGGGCTCCTTTTAGTATATTTTCCAACAAAAAATGCCATGCTTGCTATAGACACTAAAAAAAAACTAAAATTTAAACGACAACCTAAACATGCCGGTTCTACTAGATAGCACACCGGAGGGAAAAGAAATACGGCAACAAAAACCCTCGGTGGTGAAAGACTCACAGGTAACCCAACACCCTCAACTTAGACTCATGCATTGTCCCCAATGCATACATGTGAAAACTAAAACTGTGAGAGAAAGGAATACCTGTGAAGTCCATGGGGCTCAGAGTCTGGCATGATGTTGGAGACCGCCTGGGTCTCTAAAGAAGGCGAAATTTATGGAATCGTTGCCAGCTACCCCATCTCGTTGAGCTTGAACTTCCTCTTTTATCGGCTCCGCTGCTCGTCGCAGCAACTTCTTTGCTCTTTCATCACTGGTTTTCTTGCGGTGTTTTCTCTTTCTCGATTTGTTTTCACCGCCTTCCTTGACATATTTCCCTTTTTGCGATCACAACCTCATTCTTGTAACAACTAGGGTCTCGACAAGACCCTTCTCCTCAATATGCAACTCCGCAGGGGCTTCTTCAACCACATCTATGACTGCGACCACTCTCATGTCTCTTGGTTGCTCCATCAATTTACACACATTGAACTTGACAAATTCATTGTTTAACCTGAATGTCAGTTTATTTCTCTCCATGTCAACCAATACTCTCGCAGTGGCCAGCAATGGTCGTCCCAAGATTATGGGGACTTCAAAGTCCACTTCGCAATCCAAGATCACAAAGTCAGCTAGGAATATAAGCTTACCAACTTTTACCAGCACATCAGACAATATTCCCACCGGTCGCTTCACTGAACGGTCAGCCATTAGCACCCTCATGGTCGTTGGTTTGGGAGCTCCCAAACCCAATTATTTATAGATTGCTAGTGGCATCAAGTTGATGCTAGCACCAAGATCACATAATGCTTTTCCAAAGTTGAGCTTCCCGATAGTACAGGGAACAGTAAAAGCACCTGGATCTTCCTTCTTGTCCACTAACGTTCTTGAAGAAATAGCACTGTAGTGGTGGAGGTTATCTTCTGGTTCCACGCTACTGACCTCTTCTTGGTAATCAAGTCCTTCATGAACTTGGCATATCCGGGCATTTGTTCAAGCGCTTCTACCAGTGGGATGTTTATTGATATCTGCTTGAGCATGGTCATGAAATTCAGGAACTTGCCATCTTCCACTTTCTTCTTCAAACGTTGCGGAAACGGAGGCGGTGGCCGAGGCATAATAGTTGGAAGTTTTTCAGCTTTCTTGCTTTCATCCGCGGGTCTTTGAGTCGCCTCCTCTACCGCCTTGTCATCTGCGATCTCACCATCCTGATTCTGTATTACCGGATGTGATTCCGGTAATGTTATACCGCTTCTTGTAGTGATCGCCATACAACTCGCGTCATTCCTCGGGTTTTGAATAGTGTCACTCGGCAGGGTCCCTCCCTTCCTTTGATTTAGAGCCGCCGAGATCTGACCCGCTTGTTGCTCTAATTGCTTGATCGAGATGGAATGTGAATCCACTACCTGACTCATTGTTGATAGTTCGGTCCTCATAGCCTTTACCGCTGAGTCAGTAGATTCCACCTTTAGCAGCATCTTAGCCATCATGTTCTCTAGTTTGGATGTCCCTGTTTCAGTGCTCGCTCTATCCTGATTACCAGGTGGTACATACAACCCACTTCTATCAGTGTTATTCTTCCAGTTCCCCTGATCGCGATCTCTGTAGCCAGCTTTTTCATAGTAGTTGTCCTTCTGATAGTTCTGACCTTGGTTTCCTTGGGCATTGGCTTGGAAACCACCCAAATAATTTGCCTCCTCATCAGATTCAAACTCTGCTGCTCTACCTTGGGAACCCACAGCTTTCACCTTTTCAATACCTCCTGACAACAAATGTTTTGTCAGTAGGTCCATTTGCGTCTTCAGATGGGCCATCTCATGGTCCCGCTCTTCCTCCTTCATGCGCTGCTCTGCTGACATACCAACTGCATAAGTGCTAGCTGCTACCTCTGTATCAAGTGTATGCCAGGCCCTGTTGGTTTTGGTGAGCCTGTCCAAAATAGTTGTGGCATCGGCAAAATTGAGACCCATAAATGCTCCACCTGCTGCATTATCCAATATCGGCTTGGTAGCCGAATTCAGTGCCCTATAGAATGTCTGCATCAAAAAATTGTCGGTCAACTGATGGTTTGGGCATTGTGTCAGCTTCTTCTTGAATCGTAACAAATCTCATGTAAAGCTTCGTGAGGTTGTTGCCTGAAATTGCTAATCTCATCCCTCAACTGTATCATCCTAGAGGCAGGAAAGAACCTTTCTAGGAAAGCTCCTTTCAACTCTCCCCAAGTTGTGATAGAGTCGGGGGTCAGCTCTGTCAACCATAACGCTGCCTCATCAGACAGAGACAATGGAAAAAACCTGAGCCTGATCGCTGTCTGACTTACTCCAGGCAATTCGAACGACTTGCAGATTCCCACAAAATTCATCAGGTGCCGGTTTGGATCGTCACCAGCAGCACCACGGAACACTCCTCTCAAATTCAACAGCTGAATCATTGTGCTTGTGATGTTGAACTTGGCCCCGGGTGCTAGCGGAGGAAACGCAATAGCGCCCGTGGCCCCAACTCCATCTAAGTCGACCTCCTCATCATTCAACTCTATGTCGACCTCCAGACCACCAGCATTCACACGTTGTTGGGCTTGCTGAGCTGCAGCGAGTCTCGCTGCCTCTTGTTGTTGCTCATTCATGTTTTGCCTTATCGTTCTTGCAAGCTCGGGGTCGTAGGGTAATATTGGTTCACCCGAGCCTCGGGTACTTGGCATGCACAACTATGTACCCCGTAAAAACAAAAACAACAAATAAAAATAAAAGCAGGAAATATGACTAAGAGTCAAATAAACACACCCAACTTAATAAACAACCGTATTCCCCGGCAACGGCGCCAAAATTTGATAACGTCCAAACTACACCTCAAAATTAAGAAGCGTAAGTGGTCGTCGGCAAATATAGAACCCAACAGAGGTTGGGGTCGATCCCACAGGGAATAAGTTGAAAGTTAAGTCTTTAGTGAATTAGACGACTAGTGGTCGATAGTTTCCGGTAAATAGGGGGGGTTTGCGTGATCAAAACGTGAACAAAAGCAAATAATAACGTACGAGTGAAATCAATATGAGAGAGAACTAGGGAAGTGTTCACCATGGCATTGTAACAATGTCGATTCAAGCTTAACCGGGTTCTTTCTTATATGCATGTCACGATGTGATTGAATTAATGGTATCATCCAAACGTTTCTCAACCAAATAGACGAATTTCCTTTTCAATTCTCTCGAACTTGAAAAGGCAAGCTTTTTATATTTCAATCCTAAACATCAAGTAGATTAATCTAGTTACAGCATTAATCATAAGACGAGAGTTGGTAGTCTCGAATCCTCGTTATTAACCAAATTTCCCGGTTTTAATTTCTTTACTCAAGCAAATTAAACCTAGGCATGTTCTAATGTTTGCAACCACTAGAAAATGTGAAGAATGAATGATTAACAACGTGACAATCACAAATATTGAACCCGACGCTACCCGGAATCTATCGCTATTTTAGCCATGGCTCCCACAACCCTAGTTGTGGGAAGTTAGTTAATCATGCTTTGATGGAAAGAAAAGAGATTCATATTCATAATAAAGAGAAAAGAGATTCTTACAATATAATGAAAACAAGCTTCAATTTTCCAAGAACAAGAAACCAAGATCCCAAGAACAATTCAAGAACACAAATTCAAGAAGAGGAAAACGTGTTTCTTGCTCTCCAATTTTCGCTCAAAAGTAGACTAAAAATCTCCTAAAACTATTGGGTGAACAATTTGTAATTGAATCCTTTAAAATAAACCTAACATAGGGTATTTATAGGAGTCCAGGAAGTAAACCCGAAAACGTTCGGAATCAGCGTCGCACACTGGTTCAACTTGACGGTTTGGGCGACGGACCGTCACCACCTTGACGGACCGTCATGGTGGCCGTCACCACTAGGCAGTGGTGGTGCCTCAGGGTGACGGTTTGGGCTTGACGGACCATCACCAGCTTGACGGACCGTCACTCAGGCGGTCACTCTTATGCAGAACGTCGTTTTGCTCGTATTTCCTTCCGTTTCCATGTTTGTCTCCCTTTCCTAAAAACATAACATAAAACATCAAAAACGACGATGGTTGCTTGAAAACGTACGATTGTTCTTAGTTTAAAGGCGTCGAAAGTGCCGTAGAATGGCGGCACATCAGGTACCAACCTAATAAACCAACCCAAGGATGACAGCTAGTAAAATTTTATCTGATATATGCTAAGTCTAGGAGATTAGACCGTAACCTACTTGTCGTCCGACGACAGCTGATGGGACAACGAAATCCAAGCTCGAATCGCTCTGAGAAACCCCGAATGATGATCAAACTATCAAAAACATAAATAATAAGTTAGAACGAGTCTAACGATACCCATATCACTACAATAATAGCCGAATCAAAATCCGGGTCAAAAGCGAGCTCGGGGAGCCCACATCCCGAAACCAAAAATGAATAGAAGCACGATGACCCCAGCGATGCCAAGAAGGTATGCTCCAAAATTGAGCACAATTGGCCAAGAGAAGGTCGCCAAAACATCCCGCTCAAGTTTGGGTTTAAAGATAGAATTTATGAATGGAACTCGGAAATTAGGCAAGGATTACTTGCTAAAAAGCCAGAATTGAAGCACAAACGAACAACCCTTTACACCCACGAATATGCACCAGCTACGAGGTAGCCACTACCAAAATTTCCAATCTTGGGTGTGAGCATCAATGGAGGAATTTAGGGGAAAACTAAAGAATCCAAGTGAGGAAGAAGATTACCAAGAAATGAGGAACTACGGATACTCGATGAACAAATGATTCCCCAAGGTTTAGAATTGATATTGAGCAATTTGGGAGAGTATTTACTATTTTAGAGTGAGAAAGTTGAGGGGAAATGGCTGGAAAAATGAAGATGAAGGCCTAAATAGCTGTTGGTCGCTGGTCAGCGCCATCGCGCCTGAAAGGCACTATCGTGCTGGCCGGCTGAAGGCGCAATCGCGCTGGGCCTGGCGCGATTGCGTTGAAGGCTTGGCCACAGGCTAGCACAATCGTTCTTCCTGGGCGCTGTTGGTGCTAAAGGCCTGCAACCTGCAATAAAACCAGCTGCACTAAAATTCCCCACGGGGTGTTTTGGGATCAATCAGACACCGATTTTCAAAAACCAATAATGCTAATAGAGTGAAAACGACGTTCCAGACTCAACAGAACTGACAGAACTTCCATACGAGGTTATTTCAGAGAAATGTTCACCCAAGTCAACACTAGCTAAAAGGAACTAAAAGGCTCGAAATGAGTCCGGCTCACCCGGAACCTGAACCAACCACCTTCGTAACCTAAACTCATCGTTTCGTAGGTGATGGAATCATCGGATTTCGAATCTGACACTTCGATCATCGAAAGTCACCAAAAGTTACACTTTCAACTCCAAAAGGCTTGAAAACAGAGAAAGCAACACCAAACTCGCAACGGAAGTTCTCAGGCCTCAACTAAAGGTCTAACTAGACCAAACTCGAAGCTCCGGAGCTAACGAAACTTTCCAAATTCAATTTCGAGCATGTTAGCTAATAATGTTTACTAAATTCAACAATATTCTAAGTTTAAAGCTTTAAAACAGGCAAACGGCCAAAATGACCAAACGAACGGCCAGGGCATCGATCTACCAGTCACAGCAAGCCTCAAATATGATATGTTCCTGATATGCTATTAACTGATTCACCTATTACTTGACTATTTTTCTATATTTTCAAAAACATAAAGATTCTCTGACTTTCTTATTGATCAATCGGTTGATGACACATACTAGGTTGATATACTCACTCCAACTCTTCTGATTTGCTTATTCCAAATCAGCTAGCAAGCCCAAAGGAAAAAACTTTCTTATTCTTATGTAGAGTCAAACCTCGTTATAACAACCATTCATTATAATATTATTTTGCTATAATAACCTAATTTTTCCTGAATTGATTTTTCGTGTTATAATTCTCTATAAAAATATCCTACATATAATAACAGTGACATTCATTATAGCGGTACACTCTTTATAAAATAACCTTCTATAATAGTCATGCTCAAGTGTAAAAAATATATTATGTATAAAAATAAAATATTAAAAATTTTATTTTAATCAACATTAATGTCATGAACATAGTAAATTCCAATACGAATATCTAAAAGGAAAAAACCACATTCAAATGGTGCCCATCAATTATGATCATAATTTCACGAGAAAATGCTTTTAGTGTTTGCCTTTTTAGCATTCATACTCTTTCTATTTTTTTATTTTAATTGATTAATTGATACATTCCTTTTTCTTGGTACAAAAAATCGTTAAAGTAATCTTTTCTTGCGTACTTTCATTTATAACAATTAAATAAGATCTAAATGTCAAATTTCAATATTCATATAAAACAACACCTCACTATGGTGGAAATGAAATTTTCTGACAAACGTTACTACTACAACGAGGATTGACTATATATGAAGGTGAATACATGATGTGAGAGAAAAAAACTTACTAGTGGTGATTTTCAAAGCTTAGTTTGGCAAGGCTATACTAGTTATGTGGGAAGGCCTTAAATATAGAGATGTAATATGGTCCTAAGTTATGTCGGGTAAGTGAAAATTTGAAGAAGTAAAATAGTTATGTTAAGTAAACTAATTTATAGGTGTTAAATCTCTTTTCATTCAATTATTGAGTCATTAAATAAAAGAAATAATTATTTTTATTAATATTCTTGTTATAATGAATGGTAAATACTTTGTAAAATTTACTCATGCACCCCACTATCTCTTGGTACTTTTTGATCAAGAAAAATATCAAGAATCATATTATATCAATTTTTATGTTAATTTAATATGAAAAGAACACATGTATCGTGCCACTATATTTCAAGTGAGAAAAAGAATATAATGTCATTTTTCTTATGAGAAAACCAAAAAGTAAAGAAGACGTTCTCACATTACATAAATTATATTTTTAATGTTTCACATTATACTTAAACAATATCTAAAGTATCCTCGAGATAATCTATTACAGACTAATTAAGAGAATTGGTATCTCGCAATTGATACATTATTTCTCATGTTTCATTATCTTTAATTGGTTATGACGTCTTGGTATGAACATTATATTCCTAGACATAGAATTGGATGAGTTGTGATAAATTTTTAATAATTCAACCAGGAATGGATCTATATAGGAGCTTGGAGATTCCACGGCACCTAAGTATTCAGGTAAAATTGTATATATGTATATGTATTTTGCATAATAAACATATATATGATTTGATTGGCACTTAAAGTCAAAAATTGACTCTAGGTGCCATGATTGAAATACTAAAGTCTCTCACACGAGATACAATTTCAAATCCTCAATTGATAATTATGAAGTTAAATCCTTGTTTGTTCGTGTTCCCTTTTATTTCATTTTTTTCTCCTTTTCTTAATTTTCTTTATTCTTTCAATATTTTTCTATTTTTATAAGTTCATTTTTATTATTTTTGAAATTATATATCTGCTCCTTTTTCTTTCTAGATCTTCAAAATTTTATTTAAATATGACTTTAATAATTTCTCTGTTTATCCATCTAATATTTTTTTTTCTTGATTTTAAAGTTCTTTTAGAATTGTAGCATTAATAGACAAAATATTTAATCTAGCTATATGCGGATCAAAGAGTGCATCTTCTAATTAAAATTTTATTTTTATTTTATGTTTTTAATCACATTATTCAATAGAATTCAAATCAAGAGAATTAGATCTACTTGGACACAAGCTTATTTGGTTGAACGATCACATATTTATTTATGCACCAAAAATTTATAAAACAAACTAAATAACTCCAAATGAACTGAATAGAATCGATCTTAACCAAATTATTCCAAACGACAAAATGTACACCCCAATTCAATCTCATTCATGACTAGTACATTTAAATTAAACATAGTGTCATCTATAGTCATTAAATTATGAATTTGCCTCTGATTATTCGACTATGGTAGCAATGACAACTTTCATATTTTAAAGGAGGGGATCATGTCATAAAACAAGTTGATCACTTGTTAAGATAAAATCTCATGTGAGGATAATTTTGCAAGTTG
This sequence comes from Jaltomata sinuosa, assembly GCA_003996215.1. Classification (NCBI taxonomy): domain Eukaryota; kingdom Viridiplantae; phylum Streptophyta; class Magnoliopsida; order Solanales; family Solanaceae; genus Jaltomata; species Jaltomata sinuosa. The sequence continues at coordinate 417,593 of QJPP01000201.1, forward strand.
TTATTTAACATTTAGCAATGAAAATTACCAACAAATATCTACGTACCTACATATATTCTCCACTTATCTTAACACCAAATTTCTTTGGTCTTTTATTATTTATATTTATATCTTATTTATTGATGAGGTTCGGGTGGGGTGGGGTGGGGTGGAGTAAATTAACCACTATAAAAGGGATATCCAAAACCTCTCTGATCACACAAAAAAAATTATCTTTTAATTATCTTCTAGTACTTGAATCTTAGAAAAATTGTTGACATGTCTTCAAAATTATCTCTTGTTTGCCTCATTATTCTACTTTTCATCACCACTAGTCCCGTAGCCAATGGCCAATCACCTCTAACTTCTTTACAAATATTGGGAGTCTTGTCTTGCTCTGTATCAGGAAATTCCACCGGAATGGCTGGAGTAAATGTCGGAATTTCTTGTGATGGGGGTAACACAACCCTTGTTCAAGGGGTCACAGGTCTTGGGGGCATCATTAGTATTTTCTTGAATGGTTTGCTTCCAGCCACAAGGCAGATTTTGTCTAGCATTACTTCTTCAAGTTCTAAATGTGTTGCAGTCGTTGATCTCCCACTTGCTAATGCTAACTGTACTGTTCTTCCTAGCACAGGAATTCTGCAAGCTCCGATCGTATCTGTTAATAACATCATTGGTGTAATTAGAATCCTACTTATCGGGGTATTCCAAGTAATCACAGGCTGATGGCATAGTCAAGCTTAGCCATTCCTATTTCTCCACTACTTAATAATGTCTCTTTAAGTTAATAAATATTGTGACCTAAATAAATGAGAAGTATTCCTCATATGGAGTATAAAATGTGATGTCTTTATGTTAAATATTATCTGATAATAGGTGAATGGCTAAGTACTTCTTTTATTTTCATTTGATAGTGCGTGAAATAAGGATCATATTTGCATATCATTCTACTTTTTTGGGTCATATTTGTGGTTTTAAATTTTCAAGTTACCTATTTTTACAAGACTTATAGTATTATGTCAAAAGCATAGAAGAAACTGCTACATAACTCCAATAGAACAATTACCTCCCATAGTAATTATACTGAGCATTTCAAACACACTCATTTATTAACTTTGATTAATGAATTAAGCTTGTCACATATCTCACAACCAAACTTTATGGATCAATAGTTGATATCTTCATATTCAATCTTATGACCTTTGACTTATTCAACAATTTATTCTTCTTAATCAAATTAATTATACCCTAAAATCATTCATTGTAGATTCTTCCAATGGGAAAATTTGAAATTTTAACAGCTTATGAAACTGAAGACGACTTTCCGAAATTATAGAAAATAACTGATTTATAGATATTGCAAAGTGTAAAATATATTAATCTATCCAGATTTTAATTAATATATTATTATATTTAGAATTATATAAATTGTTATAGCTTAATTTATTTGTAAAGTTAATATTACCACGTTATTTTTTTGGGTCGTCATTACCATGTTGGTTCAAACTTTTCAGTTTAAAATCAACTCTTGAGAAGTTACTCTCTCCATTTTAAAACAAGTGGTGTTTTTAGTTTGGGCATATCTATTAATAAAATTACTCTTTCTTAGAAAGTAATATGTGTTTTTACTAATTTATCCTTAATAAATACCTTAAAAAGATGTAGCTCTTTATTAATCCTGGTTATATAAAACTCTATTTATTTAACTAACGGATCAAATTGAAAGAACATCATTAATATCTTCTTCACTAAGTGAAATACCACTTATATTAAAATAAAATAAAACGGTAAAAATACCATTTATTTTGAAATGAAGGAAGTAAAAAAACAATAAACATGCATGGCTAAATTTAGTTAGGTAGTCTGCTACCGATATTACTGAAGAAAAATACCCTAATAATTATTCCCTCCATCTACTATTATTTATCCACTACAATAAAAATAGATGTTCATATTTACTTATCCAGTTTAAAAATAAATAGGTAATTTATTGTAACGACCGGGTCCGTCATTATGGGTAAACCTTCCGTGCCATGTTTTGGGTTAGAAAACTTCCGGGTTTGGGAGTTGAAAATTTTGAGCTAGGCTAGTCTCAGACGGTTTCTGAGCGAGGTATGGTCTAGGGAAATCCAGGTGAAGATTAGGTAATGTATCTTGTATTGAGCTAGTTTTTCCTTTAACTAATATGTTAAAGAGTCCGGGGGACTTTTCATAAATAAATTCGTGTAAATAGAACTCCCCGTATTAAGGTTGATGTGAAGGGGTTGTTCCAGAACGTCAAGATTTAAGGTATGTTATAAAATAGGCACTTTTATGGGATTTTCTGAGTTTCTGTATCGTGTCAACCGCTATAGAGATAGACACTGCGCTACTGCGGTTTCTGCTATAGAGGAGAAATTCCCGCTATAGCAGAAGTCAACGCCTGTTAGCACCGCCATAGTAGTCGCATTTGCTACGGCAGCACCACTATAGTGGTGTACGAACCACTATAGAAGACTGAGCAAGGTTTAGTACTGAAAATTCCCCAAAAATATTCAGAATCTTTCAAGAACATTTTGGGGAAGGGCAGAAATGAAGGGAGGCAAATTTCAGTGATTTTCCACCAAACTCCGTCAAAAAGGTAATGTTTTTGCTCCCCTCTTTGTTATTTTGATTCTCGAACCTTAGAAACTATATTCTCAGGTTTGGTGGAAGGGTTGGATTGACCTATGGATGATAGAATCCAGGGAAAAAGGGGATTCTAGGTTGTATAATCCATGGGTTATGGTTATTATCGCTATTTCATATTAGAAACACCATTGCTCGCTAAATGTAACTGTAAAAGTGGTAGTTTAGGATGAATTAGTGGTGGGAAAGCCCGGAATGGGTGGAATGATTATGGTTTGGCCTGGCGATTTGGGATAGTACATAATTAGGGTAATTTTAGGTCATTGGATTGATTGTAGTTGTTCGTAATTGTGTTTAGACCAAGAGCAAGCGAAAGCAATGGAAAACGGGAAGGCTCTGGTCCAGTAAAGTTTTTAAAAAGCAATTCGAGGTAGATGATGGTTAATGTCTTGCCAAATGAAATATAAAAACATGTAACTATAACTAAGTATCGTACGTGCTTTCGTGCTTAGGAAAGGAAGTTATGAATATCCAAGTGTTTGGGGTGCCAATTATATGAAGTGAACTTGATTATTGCTTGTTTATTTTACAAAGGTGTTTTTGTTCATTTTAGTATTGACTGTTGGTTTTTATGTGATATTAACGGTTAGCTCGGGTACCATGCCTGGTACAGGATACTAACGATTGGCTCGGGTACCATGCCTGGTACGGGATACTAACGATTGGCTCGGGTACCATGTCTGGTACAGGATAATAATGGTTGGCTCGGGTACCATGCCTAGTACAAGTTATGTAAATTAGTTGTCTCGGGTACCATACCAAGTACGAGTTTAATCTGCTGATGGAAACGGGTCTTGTACTCTGAGACGGTCAGAGAATCCAGAGAAAGTCTAGTGAACTCCTCCCTCTGACCCTCTCTGTTGCTCTATGGCAAGAACATGGCCATAAAGGCCTCATAAAACTCGAACCAAGTCAAGGAAAGTGGTGTAGAAGGACTACAAGCAACCTGTTCCTACCACCATAACTTCACTGGACCCTCCAAATGATATGAAATATAGCCAACCCCGTGAGTCTCTAATACCCCCAAATGATGCAACATCTCCTCACAGGTGGTAATGAAATCATGTGGGTGCTGACCCGGTGTACCAACGAATCTCGGCGGTGCTAATCTTAGAAACCTACCCAAGGCCTTTTGATCTGTCTCTGTCATAGTAGGGCGTGGAGCAAGAGATTGGGCAACCGATGGGAATGGAACAACCTCAACACGGGGAGCCGCAGTAGCATGCTACACTCCTGAACTCAAAACACCCAGAGTTGCCCCCTGAGCGGATCCTGGGATGTCTCAGAAGGACGCTCCCCAATCATACCCAAGAGCTGAACAAGTAAACCACGAATATCCTAAGGCTGAGCTGGGGATGAAGCCGGCACAAATACTGGTGCTGGAACTGGTACGGGAGCTGGTGGTACCTGGGCTGTCCCCGGGTCCACATGCTGCTATGCTAGAGCAAAGATTAAGTACGGACGTCTCTGCCCTGATCCGCAAGACTCTACTAGACATTGTCTCCTATACCGATAACACCGGTGAACCTAAAACTCTGATACCAAGTTGTCACGACCTGATTTCTCGATCATGATGGCACATAAAACCCCCGAGTCGGCGAACCAATCCCCGTATCCTGAAATGGTTAGTAATGGGCTACCTTTTAACAGAGTAAGCGGAAGAACAAATAAATAAGTGGAAGCAAGGGAACAAGATGATGAAAATAAATGACAACAATAATATATATAAAATGCGAAAACTACACCAAACCCAAAATCTAGTACCATAGCGTATAAGAGCCCGAGCTACATAAGGAGTACAAAGGATCCAAAAGTAATATATATATATACATCATGTCTCTGAAGCTATAAGAGTACAAAATATACAAAAGATAAACTAGAGTCAAGCTTTGGTCGCCAAGAGCTCACCCTCAGTCTGGATGTCACAAAACTCCAAGTACAAGTCTCCCACGAGCTAGGGCGATGACTTACACTAGGATCTACACCAGAAGATGCAGCGTGTAGGGCGAACACCAAATGCGAAGCATACGGTACCCAGTAAGTATCATAGGCCGACTAGGCACATTTAAGATAAAAGTGCAGTAGCAGATAGAATAGAAGAAAGCAGTCACGAAAATCAACGAAAAGTAGACATGAACAAGCCCAGAGGGAAGATAACAAGAACATCATACAATGCTAGCAAATAGAATATATACACAAAAAGGGCACAAGTGAAAGTAAGAAACAACCCACCTGGGATCCTTGAAATAACAGTATATACATAACGTGTTCTATAAATGGATGGTATACCGGTAACCTCAATAATAAGGACAGGGATTACTGGCATGCTCGGGAAAACAGGAATCAGAAATCAAACTATTCATATCAATATCAATTCCAGAAACTAGCAACCTAGCAGTATCCAATCCCATCCTTATAACCGTAATAAAATAACAAGAGTCTACCTACAGTCCCCCGGCCGCCCATACAACCGGGGAACGCAAACCAATGAAAACAAACCCTCCGGCATCCCATCCTACTGGAGCGTACAATCAACAAACATCAAACAAGGTTGGTACCTCAAACAATGAATGATATGATGCATGCTAAGTCAAGAGTGCTAGTAATACCGTATTTTACCTTCTTCCGACATCCTATAAGGCCCAGAAGACAGGATTCATAGAAGGTCACACCCGTATACCCCTACTATGTTGTATACCCTCCCTCCTACACCCGCAGCTTGCAGCTTCTGGTCCGGAATGACAAGGTCCATGGAGGACCCCGACCAACATACTAGATGCCCCACAATCTCAAAACAATCCCCAAGTGAAGTTTCCTGGAGGGTATCCAGGCCCAAAACAGTAATCCCAAATGTCACAGCACACTACCCCGCCGAGTCCAGCATCACCCCGGAAGCTGTAGTAAATAAGTCTAGCACTAAACCACGCTGAGTCTAGTTATATGTGGAACTAGTGATAAAATAACCTTTAAAACTTCCTTACCGCAAGAAGATCCATAAGAAAGATACCCAACCTCTTTTAACATTTCCACTAAAAATAGGCCCCACAGGCCATGCAAGGTTTTAGAAAAACAATCCCAGTAGGCTCGAAACCAAAAATCATAGTAAAACGTGGGTAAAAAACTCTTTATATGCATAGACATGATATGATCAAACATAGATAGCCGCCTCGCAGCTCACAATCAACCTACGACACTACACAGGATCCGAAGCTACTCAGCAAGCATAACCAGCCTAGAAGGATATTTCTATGTCCGAAACTCGTGGACATTCCCAATAATCCCACCATCTATGTTCCAGAGTCAACAAGGCCCCACAGGACCACAAGGGTGATAATATCAATTACTAAGAACATTACACACAACGGAGGAAAGAGATGGGCGGATCATGGAACATCGGTCAAGGTTTGTGGTACCAACCTAACAAACGAATCCAAGGATGACAGCTAGTAAACTTTTATCCGATATATGCTAAGTCTAGGAGATTAGACCGTAACCTACTTGTCATCTGACGATAGCTGATGGGACAACGAAATCCAAACTCGAATCGCTCTGAGAAACCACGAATGATGATCAAACTATCAAAAATATAAATAATAAGTTAGAACGAGTCTAACGATACCCATATCGCTACAATTATAGCCGAATCAAAATCGGGGTCAAAAGCGGGCTCGCAGAGCCCACAACCTGAAACCAAAAATGAATAGAAGCATGATGACCCCAGCGATGCCAAGAAGGTATGATCCAAAATTGAGCACAATTGGCCAAGAGAAGGTCGCTAAAACATCCTGCTCAAGTTTGGGTTAAAAGATAGAATTTAAGAATGGAACTCGGAAATTAGGCAAGGATTACTTACCAAAAAGTCGGAATTGAAGCACAAACGAACAACCCTTCACACCCACGAATATGCACCAGCTACGAGGCAACCACTACCAAAATTTCCAATCTTTGGTGTGAGCATCAATGGAGGAATTTAGGGGAAAACTAAAGAATCCAAGTGAGGAAGAAGCTTACAAAGAAATGAGGAACTACATATAGTCGATGAACAAATGATTCCCCAAGGTTTAGAATTTATATAGAGCAATTTGGGAGAGTATTTACTATTTTAGAGTGAGAAAGCTGAGGGGAAATGGCTGGAAAAATGAAGATGAAGGCCTAAATAGCTGCTGGTCGCTTGTCAGTGCCATCGCGCCTGAAAGGCACTATCGTGCTTGCCGGCTGCAGGCGCAGAGGCGCGATCGCGCTGGCCCTGGCGCGATTGCGCTGAAGGCCTGGCCATAGGCTAGCGCAATCGTGCTTCCTGGGCGCTGTTGGCGCTAAAGGCCTGCAACCTGCAATAAAATCAGCTGCACTAGAATTCCCCACGGGGTGTTTTGGGATCAATCAGACACCGATATTCAAAAACCAATAATGCTAATAGAGTGAAAACGACGTTCCATACTCAACAGAACTGACAGAACTTCCATACGAGGTCATTTCGGAGAAATGTTAACCCAAGTCAACACTAGCTAAAAGGAACTCAAAGGCTCAAAATGAGTCCGGCTCACCCGAAACTTGAACCAACCACCTTCGTAACCTAAACTCATCGTTTCATAGCTGATGGAATCATCGGATTTCGAATCTGACACTCCGATCATCGAAAGTCACCCAAAGTTACACTTTCAACTCCAAAAGGCCTGAAAACCGAGAAAGCAACCCCAAACTCTCAACGGAAGTTCTCAGGCCTCAACTAAAGGTCCAACTAGACCAAACTCGAAGCTCCGGAGTTAACGAAATTGTCCGAATTAAATTTCGAGCATGTTAGCTAAGAATGTTGACTAAATTCAACAATATTCTAAGTTTAAAGCTTTAAAACAGGCAAATGACCAAAATGACCAAACGAATAACCAGGGCACCTATCTACCAGACCCAACAAGCCATAAATGACTTGGGGCCATTACAAAAATGCTCTAACAGTACAAATGAATGCATAAATGCGAAGATGACTGTAACGGTCATCATAATAGCACAACTCAACATATATATACACACTTTATTTTATTCTAAAGTTTTTTTCTCGAGAATAACTACCTCAAATATGATAAGATCCTGATATGCTATTAACTGATTCACCTATTACTTGACTATTTTTCTATATTTTCAAAAACATAAAGATTCTCTGACTTTCTTATTGATCAATCGGATGATGACACATACTAGGTTGATATACTCACTCCAACTCTTCTGATTTGCTTATTCTAAATCAGCTAGCAAGCCCAAAGAATAAATCTCTTTCCTAAAAAACAAACTTTCTTATTCTTATGTAGAGTCAAACCTCGTTATAACAACCATTCATTATAATATTATTTTTCTATAATAACCTAATTTTTCCTGAATTGATTTTTCGTGTTATAATTCTCTATAAAAATATCCTACATATAATAACAGTGACATTCATTATAACGGTACACTCTTTATAAAATTACCCTCTATAATAGTCAAACTCAAGTGTAAAAAATATATTACGTATAAAAATAAAATATTAAAAATTTTATTTTAATCAACATTAATTTCATGAACATAGTAAATTCCTATACGAATATCTAAAAGGAAAAACCACATTTAAATGGTGCCCATCAATTATGATCATAATTTCACGAGAAAATGCTTTTAGTGTTTGCCTTTTTAGCATTCATACTCTTTCTATTTTTTTTAGTTTAATTGATTAATTGATACATTCCTTTTTCTTAGTACAAAAAATTGTTAAAGTAATCTTTTTGCGTACTTTCATTTATAACAATTAAATAAGATCTAAATGTCAAATTTCAGTATTCATATAAAACAACACCTCACTATGGTGGACATGAAATTTTCTGACAAACGTTACTACTACAACGAGGATTGACTATATATGAAGGTCAATACATGATGTGAGAGAAAAAAACTTACTAGTGGTGATTTTCAAAGCTTAGTTTGGCAAGACTATACTAGTTATGTGGGAAGGCCTTAAATATAGAGATGTAATATGGTCCTAAGTTATGTCGGGTAAGTGAAAATTTGAAGAAGTAAAATAGTTATGTTAAGTAAACTAATTTTTAGGTGTTAAATCTCTTTTCATTCAATTATTGAGACTTTAAATAAAAGAAATAATTATTTTTATTAATATTCTTGTTATAATGAATGGTAAATACTTTGTAAAATTTACTCATGCACCCCACTATCTCTTGGTACGTTTTGATCAAGAAAAATATCAAGAATCATATTATATCAATTTTTATGTTAATTTAATATGAAAAGAACACATGTATCGTGCCACTATATTTCAAGTGAGAAAAAGAATATAATGTCATTTTTCTTATGAGAAAACCAAAAAGTAAAGAAGTCGTTCTGACATTACATAAATTCATATTTTTAATGTTTCACATTATACTTAAACAATATCTAAAGTATCCTCGAGATAATCTATTACAGACTAATTAAGAGAATTGCTATCTGCAATTGATACATTATTTCTCATGTTTCATTATCTTTAATTGGTTATGACGTCTTGGTATGAACATTATATTCCTAGACATAGAATTGGATGAGTTGTGATAAATTTTTAATAATTCAACCAGGAGTGGATGTATATAGGAGCTTGGAGATTACACGGCACCTAAGTATTCAGGTAAAATTGTATATATGTATATGTATTTTGCATAATAAACATATATATGAATTGATTGGCACTTAAAGTCAAAAATTGACTCTAGGTGCCATGATTGAAATACTAAAGTCTCTCACACGAGATACAATTTCAAATCCTCAATTGATAATTATGAAGTTAAATCCTTGTTTGTTCGTGTTCCCTTTTATTTCATTTTTTTCTCCTTTTCTTAATTTTCTTTATTCTTTCAATATTTTTCTATTTTTATAAGTTCATTTTTATTATTTTTTAAATTATATATCTGCTCCTTTTTCTTTCTAGATCTTCAAAATTTTATTTAAATATGACTTTAATAATTTCTCTGTTTATCCATCTAATATAATTTTTTCTTGATTTTAAAGTTCTTTTAGAATTGTAGCATTAATAGACAAAATATTTAATCTAGCTATATGCGGATCAAAGAGTGCATCTTCTAATTAAACTTTTATTTTTATTTTATGTTATTAATCACATTATTCAATAGAATTCAAATCAAGAGAATTAGATCTACTTGGACACAAGCCTATTTGGTTGAACGATCACATATTTATTTATGCACCAAAAATTTATAAAACAAACTAAATAACTCCAAATGAACTGAATAGAATCGATCTTAACCAAATTATTCCAAATGACAAAATGTACACCCCAATTCAATCTCATTCATGACTAGTACATTTAAATTAAACATAGTGTCATCTATAGTTATTAAATTATGAATTTGCCTCTGACTATTCGACTATGGTAGCAATGACAACTTTCATATTTTAAAGGAGGTGATCATGTCATAAAACAAGTTGATCACTTGTTAAGATAAAATCTCATGTGAGGATAATTTTGCAAGTTGTTATTTAACATTTAGCAATGAAAATTACCAACAAATATCTACGTACCTACATATATTCTCCACTCATCTTAACACCAAATTTCTTTGGTCTTTTATTATTTATATTTATATCTTATTTATTGATGAGGTTCGGGTGGGGTGGGGTGGGGTGGAGTAAATTAACCACTATAAAAAGAGATATCCAAAACCTCTCTGATCACACAAAAAAAATTATCTTTTAATTATCTTCTAGTACTTGAATCTTAGAAAAATTGTTGACATGTCTTCAAAATTATCTCTTGTTTGCCTCATTATTCTACTTTTCATCACCACTAGTCCCGTAGCCAATGGCCAATCACCTCTAACTTCTTTACAAATATTGGGAGTCTTGTCTTGCTCTGTATCAGGAAATTCCACCGGAATGGCTGGAGTAAATGTCGGAATTTCTTGTGATGGGGGTAACACAACCCTTGTTCAAGGGGTCACAGGTCTTGGGGGCATCATTAGTATTTTCTTGAATGGTTTGCTTCCAGCCACAAGGCAGATTTTGTCTAGCATTACTTCTTCAAGTTCTAAATGTGTTGCAGTCGTTGATCTCCCACTTGCTAATGCTAACTGTACTGTTCTTCCTAGCACAGGAATTCTGCAAGCTCCGATCGTATCTGTTAATAACATCATTGGTGTAATTAGAATCCTACTTATCGGGGTATTCCAAGTAATCACAGGCTGATGGCATAGTCAAGCTTAGCCATTCCTATTTCTCCACTACTTAATAATGTCTCTTTAAGTTAATAAATATTGTGACCTAAATAAATGAGAAGTATTCCTCATATGGAGTATAAAATGTGATGTCTTTATGTTAAATATTATCTGATAAAAGGTGAATGGCTAAGTACTTCTTTTATTTTCATTTGATAGTGCGTGAAATAAGGATCATATTTGCATATCATTCTACTTTTTTGGGTCATATTTGTGGTTTTGAATTTTCAAGTTACCTATTTTTACAAAACTTATAGTATTATGTCAAAAGCATAGAAGAAACTGCTACATAACTCCAATAGAACAATTACCTCCCATAGTAATTATACTGAGCATTTCAAACACACTCATTTATTAACTTTGATTAATGAATTAAGCTTGTCACATATCTCACAACCAAACTTTATGGATCAATAGTTGATATCTTCATATTCAATCTTATGACCTTTGACTTATTCAACAATTTATTCTTCTTAATCAAATTAATTATACCCTAAAATCATTCATTGTAGATTCTCCCAATGGGAAAATTTGAAATTTTAACAGCTTATGAAACTGAAGACGACTTTCCAAAATTATAGAAAATAGCTGATTTATAGATATTGCAAAGTGTAAAATATATTATTCTATCCAGATTTTAATTAATATATTATTATATTTAGAATTACATAAATTGTTATAGCTTAATTTATTTGTAAAGTTAATATTACCACGTTATTTTTTTCGGTCGTCATTACCATGTTGGTTCAAACTTTTCAGTTTAAAATCAACTCTTGAGAAGTTACTCTCTCATTTTAAAACAAGTGGTGTTTTTAGTTTGGGCATATCTATTAATAAAATTACTCTTTCTTAGAAAGTAATATGTGTTTTTACTAATTTATCCTTAATAAGTACCTTAAAAAGATGTAGATCTTTATTAATCTTGGTTATATAAAACTCTCTTTATTTAACTAACAGATCAAATTGGAAGAACATCATTAATATTTTCTTGACTAAGTGAAATACCACATATTTTAAAATAAAATAAAACGGTAAAAATACCATTTATTTTGAAATGAAGGAAGTAAAAAAACAATCAACATGCATGGCTAAATTTAGTTAGGTAGTTTGCTACCGATATTATTGAAGAAAAATTCCCTAATAATTATTCCCTCCATCTACTATTATTGATCCACTACAATAAAAATAGATGTACATATTTACTTATCAAGTTTAAAAATAAATAGGAAATTTATTGTAACGACCGGGCCCGTCATTATGGGTAAACCTTCCGTGCCATGTTTTGGGTTAGAAAACTTCCGGGTTTGGGAGTTGTAAATTTTGATCTAGGCTAGTCTCAGACGGTTTCTGAGCGAGATATGATCTAGGGCAATCCAGGTGAAGATTGGGTAATGTATCTTGTATTGAGCTAGTTTTTCCGTTAGCTAATACGGTAAAGAGTCCGGGGGACTTTTCAGAAATAAATACGGGTAAATAGAACTCCCGTATTAAGGTTGATGTGAAGGGGTTGTTCCAGAACGTCAGGATTTAAGGTATGTTATAAAATAGGCACTTTAATGGAATTTTCTGAGTTTCTGTCCCGTGTCAATCGCTATAGCGATAGACACTGCGCTACTGCGGTTTCTGCTATAGAGGAGAAATTCCCTCTATAGCATAAGTCAATGCCGGTCAACACCGCCATAGTAGTAGCATTTGCTACGGCAGCACCACTATAGTGGTGTATGAACCACTATAGTAGACTGAGTCAGGTTTAGTACTGAAACTTCCCCAAAAATATTTAGAATCTTTCAAGAACATTTTGGGGAAGGGCAGAAACGAAGGGAGGCAAATTTCAGTGATTTTCCACCAAACTCCATCGAAAAGGCAATGTTTTTGCTCCCCTCTTTGTTATTTTGATTCCCGAACCTTAGAAACTATGGTCTCAGGTTTGGGGGAAGGGTTGGATTGACCTATGGATGATAGAATCTAGGTAAAAAGGGGATTCTAGGTTGTATAATCCATGGTTATGGTTATTATCGCTATTTCATGTTAGAAACACCATTGCTCGCTAAATGTAACTGTAAAAATGGTTGTTTAAGATTAATTAGTGGTGGGAAATCCCGGAATGGGTGGAATGATTATGGTTTGGCCTGGGGATTTGGGATTTTACATAATTAGGGTAATTTTAGGTCATTGGATTGATTGTAGTTGTTTGTAATTGTGTTTAGACCAAGAGCAAGCGAAAGCTATGGAAAACGGGAAGGCTTTGGTCCAGTAAAGTTTCCAAAAGCAATTCGAGGTAGGTGATGGTTAATGTCTTGCCAAATGAAATATATATACATGTAACTATAACTAAGTATTGTACGTGCTTTCGTGCATAGGAAAGGAAGTTATGAATATCCAAGTGTTTGGGGTGCCAATTATATGAAGTGAACTTGATCATTGCTTGTTTGTTTTACAAGGGTGTTTCTGTTTATTTTAGTATTGACTGTTGGTTTTTATGTGATATTAACGGTTAGCTCGGGTACCATGCCTGGTACGGGATACTAACGATTGGCTCGGGTACCATGCCTGGTACGAGATACTAACGGTTGGCTCGAGGACCATGTATGGTACAGGATAATAATGGTTGGCTCGAGTACCATGCCTGGTACAAGATATGTAAGTTAGTTGTCTCGGGTACCATACCTACTACGAGTTTAATCAACATTGTTGATTGTATTGTCAATGGTTCCATGAGTGGACCAGGTGATTTGCTTAATTTGTGCTTTATTTTGTTGGTCCTTGAGAGGCCGGGTGTCATGACCAGATTTCTCAGGTCATGATGGCACCTACAACCCCCCAGTAGGCGAACTAATTCTCATAGCCCATAACGGTTAGTAATGGGCTACTACCAAACCAAAACGCACCAGCAAGCAGAAATAAGTGGAAGCAAAACTCAAATATAAATACATAAAGGAAACTACACCAACCCCAAGACTTGGTATCAATAGTACAGAAGCGTCTAATAGAATACAAGTGCTAGTAGTAACAAAATACAACATAAATTGCCTCCGAAAGTACAAGGAGCAACAGTACAACTGATGAGATGTAGACAAGCCCCGACCGTTAGGCACTCACCCTAGTTCTGAAGATCCAAAAGCTGCACGAGTCTCCAATGCGATCAATGATGAAAGCTCATCTAATATCTTCACCAAAAAGTGCAGAAGTGTAGTATGAGAACCAAAACAACGGGTACATCGGTCGACTGAGAGCATATAAGATATAAATGCAGTAAGTAAAAGATAGCAAGAAAGCAGTCACTGAAGCAATAAGCAAGGCACAAGGAGCTAGCACAGATCATCCATAACAAAGAGCTTCAAGTAACACATGCTAGCACAGAGATACAATTACACAAAATCACCGGTGAAGGAAAAGAGAACGCACCTGGAGTCCTTGCACAACAATATAAGTATGTAGAGAGAGGGTTGAGAAAATAGCGGTATACAAGTAACCTCAAGTAAAAGGAAAAGACGGAGAGCAGTCTAACATACTCAAAATGGAATCAACCAGTATAAGGAAATCATAACACAATTCCAATCACATGATAGCATAACCAGGGAATCACCTCACAAGTATAACCCTAGGATGAAATAACTAGAGCATAATAACAGAGAGATACTACTCAGCTTTCCAAAAGAATAGAACAAGAGTATCACACTCTGCTCAGAAGGCCACACAAAAGTGCCTCAATAAGATAGGACTCACTAGCCCTCACAATAATCAGATATCCCACAACCAAAACCTCAATAGGTTAACCATCACTAATCCTTCACTAATCGAGTACCAAGATAAGCTATAAATAAAGACAAGAGTAAATATAGTCTACCTACAGTCCTAACGGCCACCCATACAACCGAGGAACACAATCAAGTGAAAGCAAATCCTCCGGCATCCCATGCTACCAGAGTGTACAATCAACAAACAGCAAACAAGGGTGGAATCCAATGCATGATATGATATGATGTGTGAAATAGAACCTCTGTAAGGACCTCCTCCGGTGCCGATCAGGCCCAGCAGGCAGGTTCCATGGAAGGATTCAGCCTGTATACCTCTACTCCACCGTATACCCTTCCCTCCAGCACACGCAGGCCGAAGTCCAGGCCCAGAGCGGCAAGGTCCATGGAGGTCCCCGACCCCATACTAAAACTCTGTATCAAGACATGTCATCTTGAAGCAAGTCCGGGATCAAGATAGAGACCCAGTCTCGACTATGCATGCCCAGACCCTGTCCAGGACTAAAGTAGTAGAAAATACCTCAAAAACGCCTCCAAGTGTGGCCGGGCATAACCGGGTCTAAAAATGTAGTAAATCATGTCTAGTGCTCCGCCCCGTAGAGACTAGTATAAGTAATAAAATCAAGTTTGGTGCTCTTCCCCAGAGAGACTAGTATCAGTAGTAAAATCAAGTCTAGTGCTCTGCCCGGCAGAGACTAATACCGATAATAAAATCAGTGCGAAAACATCAAAAAATCCCTTTTTTCTATCATAAACAGTATCAAAAAGAGACCCCCAGGGCCATGCAAATTTAGGAAAACTGTCTATAGTGGCTCGTAGACAAAACTGTAGTAAAACATGCAGGGAAAACCTTTTTCATGGATGATATGCTCGCACACAAATATAAATTAGCCCAACGGCTCACAATAATTCCTATCATCCCTGCACAAGCCCAACAACTACTCAGCAGACATAACCAGCCTAAAAGGATAATCTCAATGTCCGAGACTTGCGAACATTCCCCAATAACCCACCATCTATGTTCCAGAGTCAATACAAGGCCACACAGGACCTCAAGGGTAATACACAATACTACGCGAATACTAGAAATAACGTATGAATTAAACAGAAGAACAAGGCAGTCAAGGTATGGGGTACCAACCTATAACAACCCACCCAAGGATGATAATTAATGCAGTTATAGCCTATATACGCAGAGTCTAGGTAGGGAAAGCTATAACCTACCTGTCATTCGATGACTAGCTGCGGGAACGGCACGTCCTGGATCGAACTACTCTGGAAAGTTCTGAATCACACAAAAATACTTTCAACTGAAGCCCCAAAGGCATCTCTATGAAGGCTGACAAACCAAGATAATGGAACAATTGCTAGAATCGACGAGGTTGCAAGAACGAGCCATGGTCATTTGATAAAGTGTTAATGTCACACTCGCAACCAGCCAACTCCCAAGCATAAAATGAGGCCAATAACAATAATAAATGGCAGCTAAATCCAACAATAAGATGTTAGCCACATCTCAAAGGAGCGACGATCTCCCGAGGAACTATTTCAAGGCGTACTACACGTTGTCCAATCCAATCACTATCGTATGCGATCCCAAAAAGAATCGCACAATTTCCCAATACCTCCAGCACCTTACCACAACCAGAACACCACAACAATAACCAAACATAACAAGATAAAGGGGCTTTCCAAAGCCACAATATCCAAAACACCACTTCATGGCTTGGAAAGCTGTAAAAATAATACTAGAACATGAAATTATGAAGGAGGGTCATAGGAGGAAGGTTACCTCGACAAAAAGCTTTGAAATACAAAGCTAAACATGCTGTTATAAGGGCCCACCACGAGCTATAACAATATACGGCAAGAAAACACGACAAACATGCCGATAACATTAAGTTCTCCTCAGAATTGATTCTAAAGCTCAAATTAAGAATGAGTCAAGGAGTTAGAACCCTTACCTTCTGATAATCAAATGATAATACCATAAAAATATCAGTTCCATGAACTTCCTTTTTCAAGTAGCAACAAATGGAGCCAAAACGATGAGAAAACTATACCACGACGATGAGCTTGTGACGTAGAGCAACTTCCGTTAAACTTCCCAATTGAAAGGATCAAGGTCCATGGATTATTTTTAAGGTTTATATATGATTTTCTATGGTTTTGGTCTGTTTTTATGAGTTCAAAATGAAGGAGAAGCTGATTTATAAAGGCAAACCAACTTAGGATGTGGGCCCCACCTTGACGTGCCTGCTTGCGTAGTCTTACAAAACCGCGGATAAATCTCTATTCTGAAGTCGTATGGACAAACGGTTTAGTGCGTTGGAAACTAGACTCGTAGACCTTCGATTTGGTATATTGGGGTACTACTAATTCTTTATTTATTGGGAGAAACACCCTAAGACATTTAATCCAAATTTAAAGAGAATTCCTTAAAGGAATTTACAATAACTTTTTTCGACTTTTGTTTCGCAACTTGCTTGACTTCAAAACTTATCATACGACCATTTTGCAATTATAATACCTCATAACACATCCTTCTTAGTATATTAGACATTATTAGTCGTACCCCAAAGGCACGGGTTACTTTAAACCTTCCAAACGAGTGAGGTGTTACACGAGGCATTTCTTTAACTCAAAATTTTGTGTGAGGGATTCCTTGACCTAGAACCTTTGATTAATTCTTTGGTATTACCAAGAATGTTGACGGAAGTCAACGATTTCCAAAGTTGAAGCTCTAAAACGAGGAACGGCCATAAAGGCCAAACAAATGGCCCGGGCACCGAACTACCAGGCCCCGACAAGCCATAAATGACTTGGGGCCGCTACAGGTAAGCTCTAATGGTACAAGAAAGGCAAAAACATGTAAATGACCGGAAGAGTCATTACATCATCCACTACTAAAAAGACTTTCGCCCCCGAATGTCAGGAAAGAAGAAGATAATAGAGATTTAAGAATAGATGATACAACGCCCGCACTACTCTCTCAGACAACCCGGGTAAAATTCGCGACCGAACGACACCCAATAGAACAGAACCAAAGAAAGCAACCAAGCCTTAATTTCTTACTAGCCAAGCTAGATTTTAACCTCCAAAGATCTGCCAACCCAAACTAAACCTCGAGAATCTTAACCGAAAAGCACCTAGAAAACACTGAAACCAGAGCACCAAGTCTATCAACACACAGAACTCGAATCCTCAAAACCATACCAAGTGATTCCTTTAGCACCATAAACCGGAAGCTGCATACAAGTCGAACACCCAAACCACCCTCGAAACATCAACTGACACACCGAAGATCCGTAGTTCCTACTTATACTTTACCATGAACGAAGTCACCCATTTTATTCAATCTCACTTCAAGCCAAGATATAGGCTACTAGCCTTAGCCATCCAAGATAACAACCCATAGCATATCATTGAAAACTAAACTTACATTCCCCGACTGACCATCAACCAACGAACGAACACTTTTGCTAACATCAAACTTGCTAACTGAACCGTGCCAAGTCTGAATCAACTTAAAGTGAATGAACCAGGTCAACCTGCCCAAAAGACCAAAACCAAAACCATTATCCTTCAAGAAGTGTGGTAAGCCTACCACGAAGTCTGTAACCATGAGCAAAACTCCTAACTCTAGAAAACACTGCTGCTACTCCGAACACTCCAACACCATTTGAATGTGAAATCACCTTACGAATCTCACCTCAGGAAGAAGTCTCCCATGCCATGAATATCAACTCCAAATACCCCGAAGGAAAAGGAAAAATGGGCCTGGAGTTCAAAGTTACCATCTAGCCATAGAAATTTTTGCATATACTTTCAATTCATTCCTTTGGTTCGAATCAACAACTCTACTGGTTCTGCAAACAACCAACCACTTCGAAGCATATATCCTAATGAACTTCTAGTCCATATTGGCCGAGTCTAACCAATAATGGAACCCCACATAAATAACAACTCTGGAGGAATTAATTAAACAAGATTTCAAATCCTCATCAAATGAATGGTGATTACCAGTCTCTACGTATCATCCGAACTCAAAATAGTCTCGCTAGTCTCAACCCGCACAAGCTGACCACATAAAGCATACACCACTACTGAAGCTCAAACTTATGCCACCGAGTCTGTTCAACCATGGTAGAAGGACCTCGTACTAACTAGAAAACTGCTAAAATCTGGAATATCCTGCCTCTTGCAGAGGTTTGCCAAGGAGTCGGTGTCCAAGGCCAATAGCCGCATCCGCAACTGAAGTAAAGAAGCTAAGTTGCCCGCACCCAATGCCTCCCAGCACTAGGATGCTGCAACCAAATAGAAACTGCCACGAACCATCCGATGTAACCTGCCAAGCCATGATTCTAAACCCCAACTTTCAAAACGACCAACTAAAGCCTTGGTAGAACCTGTATGCTGCCAATGAACTCTTAAGAACCCATGCAAACTAGGCCTGAATATGCAAGTTGCCAATACCGCAGTTGCTACTGAAATAAAAACCAATCGATGGAAAACCCACGGCAATGTGTAGACGGCTAAATCGAATCATCGACACACAATCCCAAAGCAAACCTTCATCGCCACCTCAGGCAACTATGAGGACACCTAAACACAAACAAAGAGTTATCTCCTTTCTTTTTTAACTAAACAAAAATCCTTCCTTAACACATACTAAACCTTACAAATCCTTTCTCGAATAAGAACCTGAAGCCATTACCTTACTACTCATTGCTACACGTCAAATTCAATAAGGCAGGAGAAGAATGGGTCGGATGCCCAACTCACCCGAAATGCTTACAAATAAAACCCAACTGTGAGGTTACGATCAACACTTAGTCGGAAGTGCTTAAAGTCAAGACCCAATCACGATGCTAACATCCAGAGCTCATCGAAAGAACTACGATCAAGATTCCTTCCAATTGGAGCTAGGGATACAACAAAACACCTAACGGACCAGGAAGTGAAACAGGGATAACCCAACTAGAAATAGACTAACAAGAACTACCCACGAGCTACAACTCTGGGAAAACACCTCTCAAGGCTAACTTACCCCCATCCACTACTAAAGAATAAACTACCAATAAAATAACATATCGATACGACAATTTGGGTAGCCAAATAACTTAAACAAGTAGCAGGTAGGCATATAAGCAATTACACGACAGAAGGGATAGAGTCGCTACACGAGCGGGACTAACATAAGTCAAAGGTAGCAAAAGCCTAACCTGGAGCAATAATATCAGGAACCTCTCCCTCTGGCCCACCAAGAGGAGCATCAAACTGACGGGATCTAACTCTGGACTGAGTAGTCGAAACTAAAGGCCCAACCGGCCCTTGCCGGGGACAAGCTCTATAAAGCTGACCAATCTCTCCACAATAATAACAACCAGGCTGTATGGGATACACAATCATGGGGCAATTCCTAACATAGTACCCATGCTCACCACACTAAAAACAGCCTATACCAGATAAAGTCTGAAGGGAAAATCTTGCCTCGTACTCCAATACCGACAGAAAACCCTGCTGAAGAACTAGAAGCTCAACCCTAATTGAAGCACCACTCACAGAACCAGGTACTGAAACACTCACTGGAGGGCTCACAGTCCTAGCCACGGTGTCCTGAAGCACTGAGGTCTCTATAAATCCAAATAGAGGTTGGGCTAACCCAACACCCCCTATCTAGTGCGGTAAACCCTCACTCTGGAGTCCTGGTGCTGATGGAAGCACTGAAGCAATAGGCATAGAAGCATTGGCACCAACCGCTATCGCACTTGTATGAGGCATCTCAGAATGAATGAATAACCAAAGTTTAGAAGTCAATAGAGCCAGGAACGCACGATGAGGAGCCAAAAAGATGAAACTTTTCCTAACAATGCCTTGTAGCCTCCCGTAGATAGGATACAGACGTCATTGTACCGATCTGAGAGACTCTACTTAGACACTTGCTTCTGTACCATGACACCGGTGAACCTAGAGCTTTGAAACCAAGCTATCACAACCCAATTTCTCAGGTCATGATGGCACTTACAACCCCGAGTAGGCGAACTAATTCTCGTAGCCCAGAAAAGTTAGTAATGGGCTACTACCTAACCAAAATGCACCAGCAAGCTGAAATAAGTGGAAGCAAAACCCGAATATAAATACATAAAGGAAACAACACCAACCCCAAGACTTGGTATCAATAGTACAAAAGCTTCTAATAGAATACAAGTGCTAGTAGTAACAACATACAATATAAATTGCCTCCGAAAGTACAAGGAGAAATAGTACAGCAGATGAGATGTAGACAAGTCCCGACCATCAGGCGCTCACCCTAGTCTCGAAGATCCAAAAGCTGCACGAGTCTCCAATGCAATCAACGATGAAAGCTCAGCTAATATCTGCACCAAAAAGTGCAGAAGTGTAGTATGAGCACCAAAACAATGGGTACTCAGTAGGTATCATCGGCCGACTGAGCGCATATAAGATATAAATTCAGTAAGTAACAAATAGCAAGAAAGCAGTCACTGAAGCAATAAGCAAGGCACAAAGAGCAAGCACAGATCATCCATAACCAAGAGCTTCAAGTAACACATGCTAGCACAGAGATACAATTACACATAATCACTGGTGAAGGAAAGGAGAACGCACCTGGAGTCCTTGCACACCAATATAAGTAAGTAGAGAGAGAGTTGAGAAAATGGCAGTATACCGGTAACATCAAGTAAAAGGAAAAGACAGAGAGCAATCTAACAAACTCAAAATGGAATCAACTAGTATAAGGAAATCATAACACCAATCCAATCACATGATAGCATAACCAGGGAATAACCTCACAAGTATCACCCTAGGATGTAATAACTAGACCATAATAACCAAGAGATACCACTCAGCTTACCAAAAGAATAGAACCAGAGTCTCACACTCTGCTCAGAAGGCCACACAAAAGTGTCTCAATAAGATAGGACTCCCTAGCCCTCACAATAATCAGACATCCCACAACCAAAACCTCAACAGGTTAACCATCACTAATCCTTCACTAATCGAGTGCCAAGATAATCTCTAAACAAAGACAAGAGTAAATATAGTCTACCTACAGTCCCAACGGCCACCCATACAACCGAGGAACACAATCAAGTGAAAGCAAACCCTCTGGCATCCCATACTACCGGAGCGTACAATCAACAAATAGCAAACAAGGGTGGAATCCAATGCATGATATGATATGATGTGTGAAATAGAACCTCTGTATGTACCTCCTCCAATGCCGATCAGGCCCAGCAGGCAGGTTCCATGGAAGGACTCAGCCTGTATACCTCTACTCCACAGTATATCCTTCCCTCCGGCACATGCAGCCTGAAGTCCAGGCCCAGAGTGGCAAGGTCCATGGAGGTCCCCGACCCTATACTAAAACTCAGTATCAAGACAAGTCATCCGGAAGCAAGTCCGGGATCAAGATAGAGACCCAGTCTCAAATATGCATACCCAGACCCTGTCCAGGACTAAAGTAGTAAAATGCCTCAAAAACCTCTCCAAGGATGCCCGGGAGTAACCGGGTCTAAAACTGTAGTAAATCAAGTCTAGTGCTCTGCCCCGTAGAGACTAGTATCAGTAATAAAATCAAGTCTGGTGCTCTGCTCCGTAGAGACTAGTATCAGTAGTAAAATCAAGTCTAGTGCTCTGCCCGGTAGAGACTAATAACGGTAATAAAATCAGTGCAAAAACATCTAAAAATCCCCTTTTTCTATCATCAACAGTATAAAAAATGGGTCCCCAGGGCCATGCAAATTTAGGAAAACTTTCTATAGTGGCTCGTAGCCAAAACAGTAGTAAAACATGTAGGGGAAAATCTTTTTCATGGATGATTTGCTCGCACACAAATATATATTATCCCAACGGCTCACAATAATTCCTATCAGCCCTGCACAGGCCCAGCAGCTACTCAGCAGACATAACCAACCTAAAAGGATAATCTCAATGTCCGGGACTTGCGGACATTCCCCAATAACCCACCATCTATGTTCCAGAGTCAATACAAGGCCACACAGCACCTCAAGGGTAATACACAATACTACACTATTACTAGAAACAACGTATGAATTATACGAAAGAACAAGGCAGACAAGGTCTCGGGTACCAAACTATAACAACCCACCCAAGGATGATAATTAATGCAGTTATAGCCTATATACCAAGAGTCTAGGTAGGGAAAGTCATAACCTACCTGTCATCCGATGACTAGCTGCGGGAATGAAACATCCAGGCTCGAACTGCTCCGGGAAGTTCCGAATCACACAAAAATACTTTCAACTGAAGCCCCAAAGGCATCTCTATGAAGGCTGACCAACCAAGATAATGGAACAATTGCTAGAATCGACGAGGATGCAAGAACGATCCATAGCCATTTGATAAGGTGTTAATGTCACACTCGCAACCATCCAACTCCCAAGAATAAAATGAGGCCAATAACAATAATAAATGGCAGCTAAATCCAACAATAATATGTTAACCACATCTCAAAGGAGCGACGAGCTCCCGAGGCACTATTTCAAGGCGTACTTCACGTTGTCCAATTGAATCACTATCGTATGCGATCCCAAAAAGAATCGCACAATTTCCCAATACCTCCAGCACCTTACCACAAAAATAACACCACAACAATAACCAAACATAACAAGATAAAGGGGCTGTTCAAAGCCACAATATCCAAAACACCACTTCATGACTTGGAAAGCTGTAAAAATGATACTAGAACATGAAATTACGAAGGAGGGTCATAGGAGGAAGGTTACATCGACAAAAAGCTTTGAAATACCAAGCTAAACATGCTGTTATAAGTGCCCACTACGATCTATAACAATATACGGCAAGAAAACACGACAAACATGCCGATAACAATAAGTTCTCCTCGGAATTGATTCTAAAGCTCAAATTAAGAATGATTCAAGGAGTTAGAACCCTTACCTTCCGATAATAAAATGATAATACCATAAAAATATCAGTTCCACGAACTGCCTCCTTGCAGTAGCAACAAACGGATCCAAAACGACGAGAAAACTATACCACGACGATGAGCTCGCGACGTAGAGCAACTTTCGTTAAACTTCCCAATTGAAAGGATCAAGGTCCATGGATTATTTTTAAGGTTTATATCTGATTTTCTATGTTTTGGTCTGTTTTTATGAGTTCAAAACGAAGGAGAAGCTGATTTATAAAGGCAAACCGACTTAGGATGTGGGCCCCACCTTGACGTGCCTGCTTACATAGTTTTACGAAAACGCAGATATCTCTCTATTTTGAAGTTGTATGGATGAACGGTTTAGTGCATTGGAAACTAGACTCGTAGACCTTCGATTTGGTATATTGGGGGCCCACTAATTATTTATTGATTGGAAGAAACACCCCAATACATTTAACCCAAATTTAAAGAGAATTCCTTAAAGGAATTTACAATAACTTTTTTCGACTTTTGTTTCACAACTTGCTTGACTTCAAAACTTACCATACGACCATTTTGCGATTATAATACCTCATAACACATCCTTCTTAGTATATTAGACACTATTAGTCTTGCCCCAAAGGCACGAGTTACTTTAAACCTTCCAAACGGGCGAGGTGTTACACGAGGCATTTCTTTAACTCAAACTTTTGTGTGAGAGATTCCTTGACCTAGAACCTTGGTTTAATTCTTTGGTATTACCAAGAATGTTGATGGAAGTCAACGATTTCCAAAGTTGAAGCTCTAAAATGAGGAACGGCCATAAAGACCAAACAAATGGCCCGGGCATCGAACTACCGGTCCCGACAAGCCATAAATGACTTGGGGCCGCTACAGGTAACCTCTAATGGTACAAGAAAGGCGAAAACGTGTAAATGACTGGAAGGTTCATTACACCGGGTTGTTACACTTAAATGTGGGGTTGGTCCTAGGGTGGACCGGGCATTGCATTTTAACACTAAGTGTTGGTCTAGGGATCTGTAGTTAGTCCGGAAATGTAATAGGGTAAATGTCTTGTCACGACCCGATTTCTCAGGTCATGATGGCACCTACAATCCCCCCCCAGTAGGCGAACCAATGCCCAGAGTCCGGAATGGTTAGTAATGGGCTACTACCACTACTAGAAAATGGGCCTACGGGAACAGATATGCTAGTAACCATTTTTAAGCCGTTGCTAAAAATAGTTTATTGCAACGGTTATAACTGTTGTCAAAAGTTTTGGTAGCTATTGACACAACTTAATCATATGACCGTTGCCGTTGAAATTTAACCGTTGTTATTGGTAGTCCTATTGCTAGGGTTTAGTGAATCGTTGCTGTAACTTCATTTATTGTAACAGTTGTTTGAAATTTTTTATTTGTTGGAACGGTCTATTAATTCAAAACTTCGGGTGACGGTCACAAATGTTGTAATAGACTATTTTTAGCAACAGTTTAAAAATGGTTACTAGCATATCTGTTCTCGTAGGCTCATTTTCTAGTAGTGTCCATATCTTTCCTCAATTATTTTTGTCACCGCCAATGATAATATTTTTCTTTTAATTTTGTATGATAATTATTATTAATTATTTGTATTTTAGTATGTATATGGTGTTTATCAAATAGCAATCCAATTCAAGTTGTACTATACCTCAATCGAGCTGTTATTTTATTAATTACTATTATTTTTAAACCTTGATTTCCTTACGTATTACTTTTAATACTAAATAAAGTGACATGTTTTGTGTTACCTTGAGACCTTTTTAAATTCTTATATAATTTATAAATTTATAATTTATTTCTAATTATTGTTATTTTATCATAAATTTCATATAATATTATATGTCGTTAATTTTACATATAATATATATACATATTTTATTTACAAGTAGTTTTAGCTTAATATTTTGTGATAATTATTTTTAATTATTATTTTAGTTATCAAATTATATATATGTTATCTTATTAGTTATATAACATCCCAAAGTTAATTTTCTCTCAAAAATTATTAGTTCTAGCCACTTTTTACTTTTTACTTTTATTTACTAAATAAATTATGTGTTATCCTAACACTTACTAACTTCGTATATATAAAAGTTATATATATTTTTAATTACTGTTATTTTATTTGTGAATTTCGTATAATATTACATGTCATTAATTTTGCATACAATGTATTTATGTTATAATAATTTTTTCTTGATAATTATTGTTAATTATTTTTTTATCTACTAAATTATATATATATATATATATATATATATATATATATATATATATATATGTATAGTATTTTATTAATTACATAGCAGTCCAATTCAATTTTTCTCTCAATTTATTTAAATTCTAGCCACTTCTTGTCCAATCTATATCAATTTTAGCCTTAATTGAGCTCAATTAGACACATTTTAAATATTCAATTAAACTCTAATCTGGATGACCCGATTATGACCCAGACCTGACTCATCTGCATCTTT
The DNA here is from genome assembly GCA_003996215.1 of Jaltomata sinuosa. NCBI lineage: Eukaryota > Viridiplantae > Streptophyta > Magnoliopsida > Solanales > Solanaceae > Jaltomata > Jaltomata sinuosa. Next base: position 443,675 of record QJPP01000201.1, read on the forward strand.
TGATCACAGCCTTCCATTAATTTAATCCAACGACTGAGCTTTAGTTTTCCATTTCCCTTTTTAATCTACCCTAACCCAAAGACCCAATTTCATTCTTCACATCATCACTGCCTCTCCCCCTCTTCTCTGCTCCTCTTCTCTCACTACCACACCGCCGCCGCCACCCTCCTCAACCACTCCGGCCAGCAACCACCACCTGCCAGTAACTCTCCATAGCCACCGCCCCTCCTCTCTCTTCTCCTCTTCGTCTCTTTTCCTCCTCAACCTTCACACTGCCGGTCACCTCTTCTCCATATCCATCCAAACCCACCATCACACTGCCCTACACAACCACCTGCTTCAGCGAACCCCCCGCTGTTGTTTGTTTCGATGAACCTTCATCAAAACAAACCCCATTTTCTCCCTCTCCTTTAGATCAAACTCACTATCATCACTGCCATTGGTCATTTCTCGCCGGCAGAATCGCTTGAAGATAAAGCTAAAAATGTGAAATTGAACACACGAACAACCGGTGACTTCTCACATGTTACTCTATTTTTATTTTATTATGTGTGTGGGCTTGTGTGATTCAATCCATGCTCGATTTACTGGTTCTTTAAATTCATTTTCATCCCCTTCCCTTTCTCATTCCATGTTTAACAATTTGCTATGGTCGAATTGGATTCCTCTTTGTTATCAGATAGATTAGCCTCAATTGTTGTATTTGTAGTTATTTGTTCAATTTACAGCGTATTATCTTCTTTGCTTAGATGTCAGTTCAATTGATTAAACTGGCATAACCCAACAGCTCCACCTACATGAAGAACTCCTTGTAAGTACTGGAGCATCATCATAGTAAAAGGAAAGTTTTTAGTGATTAAATTTGATCACTTACCACATTTATGTGATGTATCTTGCATAAGACTTTGAGCTCTTCCATAAACCCCTTGGAATTGTTAGAACTCATCTTTTTTATTGCAACTTCCTAGAATCAGTTTGATAATCGCCTTTTAATTGCGAGGCACAGAAGAATATGAGTTGGCTTGAGCAAAAATGAAGAGATAAAAACAAAAGGAAGTGCTAGATACCTGCTTCCCAATTGTCCCATAATACACACTCCCATATCCACCTGCCCTGATAATTCTAGACTCATCAAAAAATCCTTGTAGCTTCTGCTATTTCCTCGAAACTGTATATTACTGGCCTTTCTGATTCAAAAACTGGCATTTCTGCAGAGTTGAATAAATTGGTTGTGTTAATTTTCTTTACTGCAAATTTTTTCTGTTTTGTTTAAACGTATCATTATAACAAATAGGCAAATAGTAAACCTTCAGTATGATCTTTATACATGTACTGCTTCTGCAGTGACATGGTTTTTTTAGTACTAAAGCTTTTGAAAATGGAATAGGATCCCCTCCAGTAAGCATCCATCCAATATTGTCCAGTAATGCCTTTGATATTTACACGTGGTGCTTATAGCAATCAATGGACCAAATTTTACTAGGAGTAATATTCAGCTCATACAACCACCCTTCTTTCTCCTATATAATATTCTTCTTCTCCACATTCTTATAACCAAGTAGTGACTAAGTACACTAATTTCTGATTTCAACCAATGGTGATTAAATTTACCCGTATCCAACTTGCCCAAAAACACAAATTGACTCATTTCTAGGATGATTTCATCTATAATTAGATACTACCGTACTAGAAAACTCTTTTAGATTTTGGGGAAATTTATAAAATGTGATTTAGAACTTTAGCAATCATTTAGTGATAAGAACTTGGTTATAGTTTTGCTTTTGAAATATTACAACTCACTGTATTGAGGTTGACTAATAATCTTTGGTTCCAATTCGATTTGCTTCTGCAATACTATAAATATTATTTTTTTGTATTTTCAAAGACTCATAATCACCGAATTTATAGAAATGGCAGCAAAATGATAAGTCTCACACCATCACTGGTCTAGATGTCTTTTTTATCAGCATTGAAAGTAATCGCAGAAGTTGGATTTACTAGCAAATTTAATACTATTAATTTTTGATCACTGATTTGTTTTAAAACTAATAGCGAATGGCTTAATTGCTGAAAAAATGAAATGAGGAAAAAGAATACTTAGAAGCTGAAAATTTGGTCCATTGATTGCTATAATCACCATGTGTAAATAATCAAAGATATTATTGGACAATATTGGAGGGATGCCTACTGTAGGGGATCCCAAACCTTTGGAAATAGCTGTAGGAACCTCCTTGGCGCGTCTTTGTAATCTATTTCTCTTGTTCTATTTTGGTAAACTTTGATTAACTCTAACGGCTGATTCTTTTCCTTAATTAATCAAGACAGCTGCAGTACTTATTATCTATGGTAATTCTATACTCTGTTAACTGATACTCCTTTCCCCTTAATTGGAAAACATCTTTGAATATATAACTCTATCTTTAATAATTTCAAGTGATTGCTTTCCTTCCATTCTTATGACTTGGGTTGTCAACAACTTTCATATGCTATTATGGTAATCCATAATTTGTTGGGCTGTCACAAACTGAGGAATTCAATAGTGGTAAACTGTTGATCATCTCCCTTCTCATCTTCTCTCTCAACTCTTGAACCTGCATTTTGGTCCAGTTGATAGTGAAGTTAAAAAACATAATATATACACATCATCACTATTTACAAAGCAGTTCCAATTTTGTACCGAGTGTATGTGCCCTAAAAGGTTTGTCTTACATTCTAACTGAACTGTGGATGCGATACATAGTTTGCTGATAATGAAGATCTTCAAACTGAGTGGAGGGAAGCAAAAATGAGCAACAAAATTAAAGTTGTCTCCTATCTCAAAGAAAAGACAGGGTATGCTGTTGGCCCAGATGCAATGTTTGATATTCAGGTGTGTTATTCTCCATTTTTCAGTTTTGGCCACAAGAGATTAATTAGCTTTATCTTAGTTATATGAATCATTCATGTTCTTGACAAAGTATCAAACACTTGTAAATTTAAAAACCAATTCTCAGGTAAAACGCATTTACGCGTACAAGCGATAATTATTAAATATCTTCGGCATCGATTATCAGTATAAGAAGATGAAAGAAATGACAGCTGCAAAAAGAAAGACTAACTTCGTTCCTCGAGTATGTATATTTGGGGGAAAAGCCTTGCCACATATGTGCAAGCCAAGAGGATTGTAAAATTTATCACAGATGTTGGGGCTACTATAAATCATGATCCAGAAATAGGTGATTTGTTGAAGGTATTAACCTGATTATTTGTCTTGAAAGTTTTTTCTCTAGCAGTTGAAGGTCACTTTATTTTTAGTTTACTTGGTAGCTTTGTCTCTGATATTTATGCATATGTTTCATCATATTATTACTTTTTGCATCTTTATCCTGAAAATAAATTAGTTTGTGAAAATTTTGCTACATCACTCGTTTATCAATTTTTTTGTAGGTGGAACAAATGGACAAAGGGTAGAAGAGATTAGTGAAGATTTTCGTATTGGTTGTTGGTTGCTAGAACTTAAGATGTTTCATTTTTTTAAAATTTTTGAACATTTCAAGCTTATGTATGCTAATTCATGAGTTATCAAACAATATTGTATATTTTATTTTTGTAGTAACTAATAGTTTGATGATATGTTGAATTACTTGTTACAAAATCATTTACATTCATTATTTATATAAAATTTAGTGCATTTATATGCGTAAATAATTAATTGTAAATCATTGAAATAGCGTAGATGAACAGGAACTGTTGGAATTAATCATACAAACCATTGCTAAAGATGATAATAATGGTGGCGGTAGCTGCACAAAATACTTGCATAACCATATATTGCAACGGTTATCAACAGTTGCATTAGAGTAAAGAAACCGTTCCAATAGGAAGGGCTATTGCCACAATTGCGAAACCATTTCTATAGACACTCCCTTGCAATGGTTTTGCAACCGTCGCAGAAAACTATTTCGATAAAGCTATTGTAACGCTATCAGATGCGGCGGGCCTCTAAGCCGTTGCAATAGATCTATTGCAACGATTATGCTATATCTATTGCAACAATTTTGGGGGTGTTGCCATAAGTCTATTTTCTAGTAGTGTACCTAAACAATACGCACAATAGGCAGAAGTAAGAGAAAGCAGAATATAAAGATAGACAAAGCGGAAGCAAAAACCTGAATATATACATAATGAAACTACACCAACCCTCAGACTTTGTATCGACATTACACAATCTTCTAATGGAATACAAGTGCAAGAAGTAACAAAAGATAAGTACAATTTTCTCCGAATATACAAGAGTAACAGTACAACAAATGAGATATAGACAAGCCTCGACTGTCAGGCGCTCACCCTGGTCTCAAATATCCAAAAAGCTGCACGAGTCTACAATGTGGTCAACGGTGAAAGATCAACTAATATCCGCACCAAAAAGATGCAGAAGTGTAGTATGAGAACCAATTCCTAAGCAATGGGTACCCAATAGGAATTATCGGCCGACTGAGCGCAAATAAAATATAAAATCCACAAAATAATCACGACCTGATTTCTTAGGTCATGATGACACCTAAACCCTCCCAGTAGGCGAACCAATTCCCATAGCCCGGAATGGTTAGTAATGGGCTACTACCTAACCAAAATGCAGAATAAGCAGAAATAAGGGGAAGAAAAATGTAAAGATAGACAAAGCGGAAGCAAAACCTAAATATACACAAAGAAAACTACGCCAACCCCAAAACTTGGTATCGATAGTACAGAAGCTTCTAATAGACTACAAGTGCCAGAAGTAACAAAATACAATATAAATTTGTCTCCAAAGGTACAAGGAGTAATAGTGCCAGAAGATGAGATACGGTCAAGCCCCAGTCGTCAGGCGCTCACCCTAGTCTTGAATGTACGAAAAAGCTACACGAGTCTCCGACAAGCTAACGGCGATGGCCCACACTAGGATCTGCACCAAAAGATGAAGAGGGTAGGGTGATCACCAAATGCAAAGCATAAGGTACACAGTAGGTATCATAGACTGACTGGGCATATATAAAGTAATAGAGCAATAGCAGACAGAGTAGAAACAAATAGACACAGAAATCAATGAAAAGTACACAGAAACTAGCCCATAGGGAAGACAATAGAAAACAACATATAAGGCTAGGAAATAGAATATATACACAAAACAGTCACAGGTGAATGTAAGGACGACACACCTGGGATCCTCGTAAAATAGTATATATGTAGATAAGTTCAAACAATAGGCAGTATACCGATAAGCTTAAGTACAAGGGAATGGGAGAGAAGAATAAAGGTAGAAATGCTTGACATACAAGAGTTAATACCCGATCTAGTCATACAAACTCAATCCAAAAAGTCACAACCTTACAGTAATCATACTCATACTCGATCGTAACAGGGAATGATATCGGAATAAAGTAACAAGAGTCTACCTACAGTCCCTCGACTGCCCATACAATCGAGGAATGCAATCAAGTGAAAACAAACCCTTCGGCATCCCATATTACCGGAGCGTACAATCAACACACAGCAAATAAGGGTGGTATCTCAAACAATGAATGATATGATGCATGCAAACCTCAAGGTAAAATAAAACTTCTATATGTACCTCTTTCGGTGCCTATCGGGCCCAGCATGTAGGTTCCATGGAAGGACACATCCTGTATACCTCTACTCCACCATATACCATTCCCCATAGAACACGCAGCCTAAAGCCTCAGGCCTGGAGCGGCAAGGTCCATGGAGGTCCCGGACCCCATACTAAAACTCAAAATCAAAACGTGTCCTCTGGAATTGAGTTTGGGTTTAAGCCAATGGCTATGTCCCAAATATGCATGCCTAGACCCTGTCTAGGACTAAAACAGTGAAGAAGACGTCTCAAAAACCCTCCAAGGGTGCCCGAGCATAACTGGGTCAAAACAAGTAGTAAAATATCTCAGATGCTCGACCCAACTGAGCCTAATATCATTTACAATCAGTAAAAAAACTCAGCTAGCACTCCGACCCAGTCGAGTCTAGCAATAGTTGTAAATCAAGATAAAAACCAAAATTTAACCTTATTTTACCTCAAGAAGATCCACATATCAAGTCAAATCATTTCCAAAATCCAATTTTATCGAAAATGGGCTCCCGAGGCCATGCAGGTTTGAGAAAACAGTCCCAGTAGGCCCAAAGCCAAAATCATAGTAAAACGTGGGGAAATCTCTTTATATGCATGGAATTGATATGATCATTACAAATAGCCGCCTGGCAGCTCACAATCAACCTAACGACCCTGGACAAGCTCCAAAGCTACTAAGCAAGCATAACAAGCCTAGAAGGATAATTCTATGTCCGGAACTCGCGGACCTTCCCAATAATCCCACCTTCTATGTTCCAGAGTCAACAACGCCTCACAGGACCACAAGGGTAATAATATCAAGTAATAAGGATACTACACACAACAGAGGAAAAAAATGGGACGGATCATGGAAAAGGGGCCAAGGTGTGTGGTACAAACCTAGTAACCCAACCCAAGGATGCCAACTAGTACAATTTTACCTGATATATGCTAAGTCTAGGAGTTTAGACCGTAACCTACCTATCGTCCGACGATAAGTTGCGGGAACAATGATATTTGGGGCAGAGCTGCTCCGATAAACTCAGAATGAGAATCAAACTATCAAATTCATGAATAAAATGTTAAGACGAGTCTAACAATACCCATATTGCTACAATAGTAGCCGGGTCGATATCCGGGTCAAAAGCGGGTCCGCAGGGCCTACAACCCGAAACTAAAAATAAAAAGAATCACGATGACCCCAACGATGCCAAGAAGGCATGCTCCAAATTTGAGCACAGTTGGCCAAGGAAAGGGCGTCCAAAACAGCCCGTAAAAGTTGGGGTTTAAAGAATAGAATTTCGAAAATAAAAATGGAAATTGGGCAAGAATTACTTACCAAAATGAAGGAAAATCAGCCCAAGATGGATAAGACTTCACACCCACGAACATGTAAAAGCTTAGGGGGCAGAATCTATCACAAAATTCAAGCTTTGGATGAGCATCAATGGAGGAATTAAGAGAAAAATCAAAGAAGGCAAGTTGGGGAAGATGACTTACCAAGAGGCGAAGAACTACGGAACATCGACGAACAAATAAATCCCCAAGGTTTAGATTTGATATTGGAGTAATTTGGGAGAGTATTATAAGTGTTGGAGTTGGGAAAAGTTAGGAAATGAAGCTGGAAAAACGAAATAACAATAATAAATAGCTGCTGTCCGCAGCTGATTTTTTGCACTTTTTGGAAAACTCGACAGGGCATTCCGGACACAATCGGAAATCGATATTCAAAAATCAATACTGCTAATAGAGTGGAAACAAAGTTCCAGATTCAATGGAATCGATGAAATTTCCATACGAGGTCGTTTCGGAGAAATGTTGACCCAAGTCAACACTAACGAAAAGGAACTCAAAGGCTCGAAATGAGTCTGGCTTACCCGAAACCCGAACCAACCACCTTCCTAGCCTAAACTCAACATTCCGGAGATGATGGAGTCGTCGTATTTTGAATACGACACTCCTATCATCGAAAGTCACCCAAAGTTACACTTTCAACTCCAAATGGCATGAAAACTGAGAAAACCACACAAAACCACATTGAAAGTTCGCAGGCCTCAACTAAAGGTCCAACTAGACCAAACTCATCGCTCCGGAGCTAACGGAAATTTCAGAATCAAATTTCGATCATGTTAGCTAAGAATGTTGACTAAAGTCAATGATATTCTAAGTTTAAGCTCTAAAACAGGCAAACAACCAAAACGACCAAACGAATGACCAGGGCACCCAACTACGTGTCCCAGCAAGCCATAAATGACTTGGGCCCACTACAGGCAAGATCTAACGGTACAAGAAAGGCGAACACGCATAAATGACCGGAAGGGTCATTACATCATCCACTACTAAAAAGACTTTCATCCCCGAAAGTCAGGAAAGAAGGAAAGAATAGAGATTAAAAGAACAACGGTTACAAAGCCCGCTCTACTCTCTCGGACAACTCGGGTAGCCTCCTCGGCTGGATGGCACCCAACAAAATAGAACCAAGGAAAAGTAACCAAGCCTAACTCATTACTAGCCAAGCTAGAATCCAAACTTAAACTCCAAACTCAAAGGGTCTGCCCACCTAAATTGAATCCCGAGAACCTCAACTAAAAAGCACCGACACAACATCGAAACTCGAGAAGCAAGGCAATAAAAACACAGAACTCAAATCTTCAAAACCACAACCAAGTTTACCAAAAAATCCAACAACCAGAACTCTAACTCATAAGCCCGCTGACCCGCAAAGCCCGTTATGCTGAACCGAATCCATTTGTACCATAAACAGGAAGCTTTATACAAGTCAAACTCTTGAACCACACTAGAAGCATCATTTGACACACCGGAGATCCATAGTTCCCACTTATACTTTCCCATGAATGAAGTCACTCTTTATACTCAATTTTTATCCAAGTCAAGCTATAGTATACTAACTTTTGCCATCTAAGATAACAACCCATAACAGATCCTTAAAAATTTGAGTTACTTGACCCAACTGACCATCAAGAAATGGAAGAACACTGTTGCTAACATCAAACTCGCTCACTGAACCCAAATGAATAACCCATCCGAACACAACTAATGTATGCACACCAAAGTTAGGAAAGAGACATATGAATACCTTGTATTGACGGAGGACTTCTAAATTGTAGAATGAAGCCAACCCCATTGAACCGTGCCAAGTCTGAATCAACTAGAACCGAGTGAACCAGGGCAATCTTGCCTGAAAGACCCAAATCAAAACCAAAATCCTGTGAGAAGTATGGTAAGCCCACCACGAAGTCTGTAGTCAACAATTCATCTCCAAGCTTTAAGAAGTACCGTTGCTACTCCCAATACTCAAACACTATTTGGATTTTACATTGCCCTACTAACCTCACCTCGTAAAGAAACTCACCATGCCATGAAAATAATGTCAAGACACCCCAAAGGCTAAGGAAAAAGGTGCCTGGGGTTCAAAGTTTCCATCTAGACATGGAATTTTGCATCTACCTCCAACTCACCCGTTTGGATCGAATCAACCCCTCTACTATATCAGCATACAAATAACTAACCATTTCAAAGAATATTTCATACCGAAATTCTAGTCCATATTATCGAGTCTAACCAACACTGGAATCCCACATAAAAAACAACCCCGGAAGAATCAGCTAAACAAGCTTTCAAATTCTCGGTAAACGAATGGTGACCATCAGTCTCTAAGTACCATTAGAACTTAAAAATAACCTTGCTAGGTGTCCAAGGCCAACTATCACCCCATAACGGAGAATGGGCAAGCTCAGTTGTCCGAACTCAATGTCTTCCAACCCAAGAAGCTGCAACCGAAAGAACCAACCACAAACCATCCAAAGTAGTTTTCTAGTATACGATTCTGAAACCCAACTTTAAAATTGCCAACCAAAGCCTCTGCCAAACCCATATGTTGTCAATGAACTTTAGTAACCGAAGCCAACTAGGCTATGAACACATAATTTTCCCAATATGTAGATGCTACTTAAACTCAAACCAATCGAAGGAAAAACCACTACAATAGGTAGTCGATCGAATCAAGTCACCAATACACAACTCACAGCAAACCTTCGCCGTCACCTCAGTCAACTACTGAGACACATAAGCATAAACAAGGAGTCGTGTTCCTCCTTTTCCAGCTAAACAAAGCCCTTCCTTCGCACATACTAAACCTGACAAATCCTTTCTCGAATAAGAACTTGAAGCCATTACCTTACTTCTCATATCTATATGTCAAACTCAATGAAGCAGGAGAAGAATGGACCATATGCCCAACTCACCCAAAATGCTACGAATACAACCCAACCATGAGGTTACAATCAACACTTAGTTTAAAGTTCTAAAGACAACCCAATCACAATACCAACATCAAGAGCTCATCTAGAGAATTACGATAGAAAGTCAATCTAACTGGAACTAGGGAAAATAACAAAACCGCCCAACCGGGCAAGAAGCTGAAGGAAATTATGGGAATAACCCACATACCTGCCAACCTCCTAAACAAATCAAACAAAGAGGGTCGACTATAAGTACTCGAGAAACCAAACCGATCTATGCACGCTAGCATAACCAAAATCTCCCAACTAAGCCAAAAATCTCAACTCCAGCACGACTACTGGTATCACATCAAACCAACACACAGATCTCTAGCCACACAGGATAAATACCTAGATAACAACCATCTAGGACCGCTAGAAAGGAAGACCCAATGCAAGCCTAGAACCACAATAAAGAGGAAGCGAGCTCTACAAAGACTACCCACAAGCTACAACCTCGGGAAAATACCTCTCAAGGATATCTCACCCCATCCACTACTAAAGAATAAACTACCAATTAAGACAACACATAGATACTATAATTTAGGCAGCCAAACAACTAAAACAAGTAGCAGGTAGGCATATAAGCAAATAAATGACAGAAGGGATAGATTAGCACTGCGAGAAGGACTATCATAAGTCAAAGGTAACATGAGCCTTACCTGGAGAAATAATATCAGGAACCTCTCCCTCAGGCCCACTAAGAGGGGCATCAGATTGAGAAGGTATAACACTAGTCAGAGTAGTCAGAGCTGAAGGCTCTGTCATCCCTCGACGGGGGGGGGGGGGAGTCTCTAGCATAATGTCCCATCACCCCACAACTATAGTAACCCACTGAAGCTCTACTCCAACGCACGGTGCCTGTCGACTCTGGATGGATACCTGAACCACCTAGCTGAAAGCCACTTCTAACCATCTGGGGACCATCCCTACAACCCTGTACTCCACCCCTAATCAGTGGCACTGAAGCCCTGGGAGATAACATCTGCTAACCCTGCTGTCTGGAAGGCAGAATCGCGGGGCAATCCCTAACCAAGTGCCCACGCTCCCTGCACCAATAAAAACCTTACCAAGTTGAGTCTAATGGGATGATCCTACTGGAAATGATCAACCACCACAGCCTGCACACTCTGAAGGAAAATCCCGAGGAATATCATTTATACCCTTCCTACTCTGCTCAACATGCCCTATCTTTGGTGGAGAATCCTCTACCTCGAGTCTGGGAACCTCGAGAGATGTCGTGGTGATGACATTTTCTAGCACTACCTCTGTAAGCCTCACGGCATAAACCTTCAATAGCCCAAGCATGATCCATTACCTGAAGAAAGGTCATCCTGGCTATAACCAAATGCTCAGTCGCTAAATGGAGAGGTGAAATCAAACCCCCAGAAAAGCTCTGAACTATATCCAACTCTGAAGGAACAGTCCTAGCAGTATGCCTAATCATCTCATGAAATCTTGCCTCGTACTCAAACACTGACATTCTACCCTGCTGAAGAACTGGAAGCTCAACCCTAGCTGAAGAACCACTCGAGGAACCAGGTAATGAAACACCCACTGGAGGACATGGTGTCCTGAAAAACTGGGGTCGCTACAAATTCACTTGGTGGTTGGGCTGGCCCCACACCTCCTATCTGATATGATAAACTCTCACACTGAAGTCCTCGCGCTGACGGAAGCACTAAAGCATCAGGACAGAAACCTCGACACCAATCACTATTGAACTCTTCTTAGGCATCTGAGAATGAATAAACAACCAAAGTTTTAGAAGTCAATGAAGTCAGGAACGCACGATAGGCAGCCAAGAAGATGAAACTTTTCCTAACAATGCCCTGTAGCCTCCCGCAGATAGGATACGAATGTCATCGTACCGATCCACGAGACTCTACTTAGACACTTAATTCTGTACCATGACACTGGTGAACCTAGAGCTCTGATACCAAGCTGTCACGATCCGATTTCTCAGGTCATGATGGCACTTACAACCCTCCTGTAAGCGAACCAATTCCTATAGACCAGAACGGTTAGTAATAGGATACTACCTATCAAAAACGCACAATAAGAAGAAATAAGCGGAAGCAGAATGTAAAGATAGACAAAGCGGAAGCAAAACCCAAATATACACAAAGAAAACTATGCCAGCCCCAAGACTTGGTTTCGATAGTACAAAGGATTCAAATAGACTACAAGTGCCAGAAGTAACAAAATACTATATAAATTTGTCTCCAAAAGTACAAGGAGTAACAGTGCCAAAAGATGAGATACGGTCAAGCCAAGGCCGTCAGGCGCTCACCCTAGTCTCGAATGTAAAAAAACGTTGCACGAGTCTCCGACAATCTAACAGCGATGGCCCATACTAGGATCTGCACTAGAAGATACGGAGGGTAGGGTGAGCACCAAATGCGAAGCATAAGGTACCCAATAGGTATCATAGGCAGAGTAGGCACATATAAAGTTAATGAGAAATAGCAGACATAGTAGAAACAAATTGTCACAAAAATTAATGAAAATTACACAAGAACTAGCCAGAGGGAAGAGAACAGAAAACAACATATAAGGCTAGCAAATAGAATATATACAAACAACAGGCACAGGTGAAAGTAAGGACGATGCACCGGGGATCCTCGTAAAATAGTATATATGTAAATAAGTTCTAACAATGGGCAGTATACCGGTAACCTCAAGTATAAGGGAATGGGAGAGAAGAATAAAGGTAGACATGCTCGACATACAGGAGTTAATACCTGATCTAGTCATACGAACTCAATCCAGGAACTCACAACCTTACAATAATCATACTCATACTCGACCGTAATAGGGAACGATATAGGAATAAAGTAACAAGAGTCTACCTATAGTCCATCGGCCACCCATACAACTGAGGAATGCAATCAAGTGAAAACAAACCCTCCGGCATCCCGTAATACCAGAGCGTACAATCAACACACAGAAAACAAGGGTGGTATCTCAAACAATGAATGATATGATGCATGAAAACCTCAAGGTGAAATAAAACCTCCGTATGTACCTCCTCCAATGGGAATAGGGCCCAGCTGACAGGTTTCATGGAAGGACTCAACCCGTATACCTCTACTACATCGTATAACCTTTCACTCGGCTCACGCATCCCAAAGCCTCAGGCTAGAAACAACAAGGTCCATGGAGGTCCCAGACCCCATACTAAAACTCAGAATCAAAACGTGTCCTCCAGAATCGAGTTTGGGTTCAAGCTAGTGTCTAAGTCTCAAATATGCATGCCTAGACCACGTCTAGGACTAAAACAACGAAGAAGATGTCTCAAAAACCATTCCAAAGGTGCCCGGGCATAACCGGGTCTAAAATAGTAGTAAAAAATCTCAGATGCTCGACCCAGCTGAGCCCAATATCATTTCAAATCAGTAAGAAAACTCAGCTAGCCCTCTGACCCAGTCGAGTCTAGCAATAGTAATAAATCAAGATAAAAACCATATTTTAACCTTTTTTTACCCCAAGAAGATTCACGTATCAAGTCAAATCATTTCCAAATCCAATTTCATTGAAAATGGGCCCCCGGGGCCATGTAGGTTTGAGAAAACAGTCCCAGTAGGCCCGAAGCCAAAATCGTAGTAAAATGTGGGAAAATATCTTTATATGCATGTAAATGATATGATTAACACAAATAGCCGCCCGAAAGCTCACAATCAACCTAACGGATCTGCACATGCTTCAAAGCTACTCATCAAGCATAATCAGCTTAGAAGGGTAATTCTATGTCTGAGACTCACTGACATTCCCAATAATACCACCTTCTATGTTTCAGAGTCAACAAGGCCTCACAGGACCACAAGGGTAATAATATCAAGTAATAAGGATACTACACACAACAGAGGAATGAAATAGGATGGATCAAGGAAAAGTGGTCAAGGTGTGTGGTACCAACCTAGTAACCCAACCCAAGGATGCCAACTAGTACAATGTTACCTAATATATGCTAAGTCTAGGAGTTTAGATCGTAACCTACATGTCGTCTGATGACAAGCTGCGGGAATAATAATATCCGGGGCCGAGCTGCTCCGAGAAGCTCTGAACGAGAATCAAACTATCAAATTTATGAATAAAATGTTAAGACGAGTCTAATGATAACCATATTTCTACAATTATAGTCGGGTTGATATTTGGGTCAAAAGGGGGCCCAAGGGTCCCACCACCCGAAACCTAAAATGAAAAGAACCACGATGACCCCAATAATTCCAAGAAGGCATGCTCCAAATTTGAGCACAGGTGGCCAAGGAAAGGGCGCCCAAAATAGCTCGTAAAAGTTGGGGTTTAAAGAATAGAATTTCGAAAATAAAAACGGAAATTGGGTAAGAATTACTTACCAAAACGACGGAAAATCAGCCCAAGATGGATAAGACTACACACCCTCGAACATGCACAAGCTTAGGGGGAAGAATCTATCACAAAATCAACCTTTGAATGAGCATCAATGGAGGAATTAAGAGAAAAAACAAAGAAGGCAGGTTGGGGAAGATGACTTACCAAGAGGCTAAGAACTATGAAAAATCGATGAATAAATAATTCCCCAAGGTTTAGATTTGATATAGGAGTAATTTGGGAGAGTATTATAAGTGTTGGAGTTGGGAAAAGTTAGGAAATGAAGCAGGAAAAACGAAATAACAGCAATAAATAGCTTCTGTCCGCAGCTGATTTTCTGCACTTTTTAGAAAACTCTACGGGGAATTCCGGGCACAATCGAAAACCGATATTCAAAAACCAATACTGCTAACACAGTGGAAATGACATTCCGGATTTAATGGAATCGATGAAACGTCCATACGAGGTCGTTTCGGAGAAATGTTTACCCAAGTCAACACTAATGAAAAGGAACTCAAAGGCTCGAAATGAGTCCGGCTTACCCGGAACCTGAACCAACCACCTTCCTAGCCTAAACTTAACATTCCGACACTCTGATCATCGAAAGTCACCCGAAGTTACACTTTCAACTCCAAATGGCCTGAAAACTGAGAAAACTACACAAAACCCACACCGGAAGTTCTGAGGCATCAACTAAAGGTCCAACTAGACCAAACTCATCGCTCCGGAGTTAACGGAACTGTCAGAATCCAATTACGAGCATGTTAGCTAAGAATATTAACTAAAGTCAACAATATTCTAAGTTTAAGCTCTAAAATAGGCAAACAGACAAAACGACCAAACGAATAACAAGGGCACCGAACTATCCGTCCCAGCAAGCCATAAATGACTTGGTGCCACTACAGGCAATCTCTAATAGTACAAGAAAGGCAAACACGCGTAAATGACCGGAAGTGTCATTACAAAAATGTAGAATATAAGAAGATAGTCACAGAAAGCAATGGAGAAAGCACAAGGAAACTAGCACAAGGAATAATCAACCAAGAGTTACAAGTACATCATGCTAGCACAAAAGATATACATACACAAAAACACATGTGAAAGAAGGAAAAAGGACGCACCTGGGGTCCTTGCAACAACAATATATATAAAGAAAATTCAAAGAGATGGGAGGTATACCAGTAACCTCAAAAATAACAGGAAAGAAGGAAAGCAAGCCAACAATTGAACTAGAAATCACATACTAACAGAAACATGCCTAGATTAAATACCAAGACAAAGATAAACGTAATCCACTTATAAGTCAAGCCTAAGAAGGAATAACTAACCCACAATGATCCAGATACGCTAAACAAGACCAGGATAAAACAGGAATCAAACTCCACTATCATCAGAAAGCTACACAATCAGAATCTCAGTAATAGGGGACCCACTAGCCCCTCAAAAATCTCATTCCATAGGATGGTGCCTCAACAGGCTAAACCACTCATCTAATCGATACCAATAGTCCAAGCTAGCTCTACAAGACGACAGAAGTAAAATAATATACCTACGGTCACAACAGCTACCTATACAACCAAGGAACACAATAAGGTAAAAACAAACCCTCCGACCGCCCATACATCTGGAGCGTACACTGAACACACAACAAACAAGGGTGGAATTGTAGTGCCAAATACATGGTAATGATATGATGTGAAAGTAACCGGTATGTTCCCCCTCAGGTACCTCAAGGGACCATATAGAGGCAGGACCCATGGAAGGACTCTACCTGTGTACCTCTTTTATGCCGTACACCCCTCATCCGGTAAAAGCAGCAAAAAGCGACAGGTCCTGGATCGACAGGTTCCATGGAGGTCTACTCGTAGACCAAATACAAAATCGTGCAATCTCATATAGTATCTCAAAACTCAAAACCTCGTAGTACATGCCCGAAATTGAACCGGGTCTAAAATAGTAGTAGTAATCTCAACAGACCCTCTCAAGGGTTCCCAAAGTAGATTCGGGTCTGAATCAGTGATAAAAGTCTCGATAACCCTCTCAAAGGGTGCCTAGAGCATATCCAGGTCTAAATCAGTAATGAGGAATGCAATCAAGTGAAAACAAACCCTCCAGAATCCCGTACTACTAGAGCGTACAATCAACACATAGAAAATAAGGGTGGTATCTCAAAGAATGAATGATATGATGCATGAAAACTTCAGGGTGAAATAGAACCTCCGTATGTACTTCCTCCGATGGGAATTGGGCCCAGCTGGCAAGTTCCATGGAAGGACAAAGCCCGTATACCTCTACTACATCATATAACCTTCCCCTTGGCTCACGCAGCCCAAAGCCTCAGGCCAAAAGCAGCAAGGTCCATGGAGGTCCCGGACCCCATACTAAAACTCAAAATCAAAACGTATCCTCCAGAATCGAGTCTGGGTTCAAGCTAGTGTCTAAGTCTCAAATATGCATGCCTAGACCCCGTCTAGGACTAAAACAGTGAAGAAGATGTCTCAAAAACCATTCTAAGAGTGCCCGAGCATAACCGGGTCTAAAATAGTAGTAAAATATCTTAGATGCTCGACCCAGCCGAGCCTAATATCATTTCAAATTAGTAAGAAAACTCAGCTAGCACTCTGACCCTGTCGAGTCTAGCAATAGTAATAAATCAAGATAAAAACCATATTTTAACATTTTTTTACCCCAAGAAGATTTACGTATCAAGTCAAATCATTTCCAAATCGAATTTCATTGAAAACAGGCCCCCGGGGCCATGCAGGTTTGAGAAAACAGTCCCAGTAGGCCCGAAGCCAAAACCGTAGTAAAATGTGAGAAAATATCTTTATATGCATGAAAATGATATGATCAACACAAATAGCTGCCCGACATCTCACAATCAATCTAATGGCCCTGCACAGGCTCCAAAGCTACTCAACAAGTATAACCAACCTAGAAGGGTAATTCTATGTCCGAGACTCACTGATATTCCCAATAATACCACCTTCTATGTTCCAGAGTCAACAAGGCCTCACAGGACCACAAGGGTAATAATATCAAGTAATAAGGATACTACACACAACGGAGGAATGAAATGGGATGGATCATTGAAAAGAGGTCAAGGTGTGTGGTACCAACCTAGAAACCCAACCCAAGGATGCCAACTAGTACAATTTTACCTGATATATGCTAAGTCTAGGAGTTTAGATCGTAACCTACATGTCGTCTGATGACAAGCTGCGGGAAGAATGATATTCGGGGCCGAGATACTCCGAGAAGCTCCGAACGAGAATCAAACTATCAAATTTATGATTAAAATGTTAAGACGAGTCTAACGATACCCATATTGCTACAATTGTAGCCAGGTCGATATTCGGGTCAAA
Source organism: Jaltomata sinuosa (assembly GCA_003996215.1). Classification (NCBI taxonomy): domain Eukaryota; kingdom Viridiplantae; phylum Streptophyta; class Magnoliopsida; order Solanales; family Solanaceae; genus Jaltomata; species Jaltomata sinuosa. Next base: position 461,275 of record QJPP01000201.1, read on the forward strand.
AGTGGGCCTGCAGGTCCCACAACCCGAAACCTAAAATGAATGGAACCACGATGACCCCAATGATGCCAAGAAGGCATGCTCAAAATTTGAGCACAGGTGGCCAAGGAAAGGGCGCCCAAAACAGCTCGTAAAAATTGGGGTTTAAAGAATAGAATTTCGAAAATAAAAATGGAAATTGGGTAAGAATTACTTACCAAAACGAAGGAAAATCAGCCCAAGACGGATAAGACTACACACCCTTGAACATGCACAAGCTTAGGGGGCAGAATCTATCACAAAATCAACCTTTGGATGAGCATCAATGGAGGAATTAAGAGAAAAACCAAAGAAGGCAAGTTGGGGAAGACGACTTACCAAGAGGCAAAGAACTAGGGAAAATCGACGAATAAATAATTCCCCAAGGTTTAGATTTGATATAGGAGTAATTTGGGAGAGTATTATAAGTGTTGGAGTTGGGAAAAGTTAGGAAATGAAGCTGGAAAAACGAAATAACAGGAATAAATAGTTGTTGTCCGCAACTGATTTTCTGCACTTTTTAGAAAACTCGACGGGGCATTCCCGGCACAATCGGAAACCGATATTCAAAAACCAATACTTCTAACACAGTGGAAATGACATTCTGGACTCAATGGAATCGATGAAATTTCCATACGAGGTCGTTTCGGAGAAATGTTGACCCAAGACAACACTAATGAAAAGGAACTCAAAGGCTCGAAATGAGTCCAGCTTACCCGGAACCTGAACCAACCACCTTCCTAGCCTAAACTTAACATTCCGACACTCTAACCCGAAGTTACACTTTCAACTCCAAATGGCCTGAAAACTGAGAAAACCACACAAAACCCACACCGAAAATTCTCAGGCCTCAACTAAAGGTCCAACTAGACCAAACTCATCGCTCTGGAGCTAACGAAACTGTCAGAATCCACTTACGAGCACGTTAGTTAAGAATGTTAACTAAAGTCAATGATATTCTAAGTTTAAGATCTAAAACAGGCAAACGGCCAAAATGACCAAACGAATAACAAGGGCACTAAACTATCGGTCCCAGCAAGCCATAACTGACTTGGGGCCAGTACAGGAAACCTCTAATGCTAGAAGAAAGGCAAACACGTGTAAATGACCGGAAGGGTCATTACAAGAAAGCATATTATATAAGAAGATTGTCACAGAAAGCAATGGAGAAAGCACAAAGAAACTAGCACAAGGAATAATCAACCAAGAGTTACAAGTACATCATGCTAGCGCAAAAGATATACATACATAGAAACACATGTGAAAGAAAGAAAAAGGACGCACCTGGGGTCCTTGCAACAACAATATATATAAAAAATATTCAAAGAGATTGAAGGTATACCAGTAACCTCAAAAATAACAGGAAAGAGGGAAAGAAAGCCAACAATTGAACTAGAAATCACATACTAACAGAAACATGCCTAAGACATCAAATACCAAGACAAAGATAAATGTAATCCACTTATAAGTCAAGCCTATGAAGGAATAACTAACCCACAACGATCCAGATATGCTAAACAAGACCAGGATAAAATAGGAATCAAACTCCACTATCATGAGAAAGCTACACAATCAGAATCTCAATAATAGGGGACCCACTAGCCCCTCAAAAATCTCAGTCCCAAGGATGGTGCCTCCACAGGCTAAACCACTCATCCAATCGATACCAATAGTCCAAGCTAGCTCTATAAGATGAAAGAAGTAAAATAATCTACCTACGGTCCCAACGGCCGCCCATACAACCAAGGAACACAATCAAGTAAAAACAAACCCTCCGGCCACCCATACATCTGGAGCGTACACTGAACACACAACAAACAAGGGTGGAAGTTGAGTACCAAATGCATAGTAATGATATGATGTGAAAGTAACCGGTATGTTCCCCCTCAGGTACCTCAAGGGCCCATATAGAGGCAGGACCCATGGAAGGACTCTACCCGTGTACCTCTTCTATGACGTACACCCCTCATCCGGTAGAAGCAGCCCAAAGCCCCAGGTCCTAGATCGACAGGTTCCATGGAGGTCTACTCGTAGACCAAATACAAAACCGTGCAATCTCATATAGTAGCTAAAAACTCAAAACCTCGTAGTACATGCTCGAAATTGAATCGGGTCTAAAACATTAGTAGTAATCTCAACAGACCCTCTCGAGGGTGCCGAAAGTAGATTCGGGTCTAAATTAGTGATAAAAGTCTCGATAACCCTCTCAAAGAGTGCCCAGAGCATACCTAGGTCTAAATCAGTAATAAAATCAAGTCTAGTTCTCTACCTTGCCGAGCGTAGGAATCAGTAGGAAAACCAGTGTGAAATCATTCAAACCCTGTTTTATCATCATCTATATGGGTCCCCAGGGCCAGGGCCATGCAAGGTTTAGAAAACCATCTATAGTAGGCCCGATGCCAAAATAGTGATAAAACATGCAGGGAAAAACCTATTTCATGGATGATATGCTTGCACACAGATATAATTTAGCCCAACGGCTCACAAATATTCCTACCGGCCCTGTACAGGCTCAATAGCTCTACAACAGACATAACAAGGCTAAAAGGATATTGATGTGACGCTAATTTACGTCACTTTCGACTCCTTTTTACTAAGAACAATCGTACGTTTTCAAGCAACCGTTGTTGTTTTTGATGTTTTTATGTTGTATTTGTAGGAAATGGAAGCAAACACGAAAACGGAAGAAAATACGAGAAAAACAAAGTTCTGCCTAAGGGTGACGGTTTGAGTGACGGTCCGTCACATGTGTGACGAACCGTCAAGGAAGCCGTCACACCCTGGCAACACACTGCCTAAGGGCGACGGCCAAGGTGACGGCCCGTCAAGAGTGTGATGGTCCGTCACCCAAACCGTCACACCAAGGCAGCAACCAAGGCAACAACACTGCCTAAGGGTGACGGTCCAGGCGACGGTCCGTCAACCCTGTGACGGTCCGTCAAGCCAAGCCGTCACGCTTAGGCAGTGGCTCAGGCGGCGACCCGCGTTTTTGGGGATTCCTAGCCCGTTTTGGATTTGGTTTCTACTACTCCTATAAATACCCTATGTTAGGTTTATGTTAGGGGAACTCTCCCATTATTTCAAACACGTTTTTAGTTAGTTTTCGAGAGCAAGAACACGTTTCTTGAATTAACAATTGTGTTCTTGATTCGTTCTTGAGTTCTTGGTTTCTCTTGTTCTTGGAGATTGAAGAGTGGTTTTCATTATATTGTAAGAACTTCTTCTCCTTATTATGAATTCAATTCTCTTCTCTTTTCTTTATAGCATGAGTAACTAAAACTCCCGCAACTAGGGTTGTGGGAGCCATGGCGGCAAACGTAGCAATATAGATTCCGGGTAGCGTTGGGTTCGATATATGTATTGTCACGTTGTTAATCATACTTTATGTCACGTTTTCTAGTGGTTGCAAACATTAGAACATGCCTAGGTTTAGTTTGCTTGAGTAAAGAGATTTAAACCGGGAAAACTTGATTAACAACAAGGATTCGAGACTACAAACTCTCGTCTTAAAGAATAATGCCGTAACTGGATTACTCTACTTGATGTTAGGATTGCTAAGCTAAAAAGCACATCTTTTCGAGGTCGAAAGAATAGAAAAGGAAATTTGTTTATTTGGTCGAGAGACGTTTAGACGATACAATTGACGCAATCACATCGTGACAAGCATATAGGAAGAACCCAATTAAGCCTAAAATCGACATTGTTACAACGCCATGGTGAACACACCCCTAGTTCATTCTCTCCTACTGATTTTTCCATAAGTTAATTGTTTATTTTGTTTACGATTTGTTACACAAACCCCCCCTTTATTTACTGGAAACGATTGACGAATAGTCAACTAATTCACTAAAGTCTTAATCATCACCATATTCTCTGTGGGATTCGACCCCAACCTTGTTGGGTTATATATTTGACAACGATCGCGTATGCTTCTTAAATTGAGGTGTAGTTTGAGCGTTATCAGATATCTCAATGTTTGGTACTCGCGGATATTCCCAAATAACCCACTATCTATATTCTAGAGTCAATACAAGGCCGCACAGGACCAGAAGGGTAATATACACCACTACGCAAATATTATAAATAATGTATGAAAAATAAACGGCCAGAAGGGCGGACAAGGCCTTGGGTAACAACCTACAACAACCCGCCCAAGGATACTAATTAGAGCAGTTATAATCTATATACGCAAAGCCTAGATAGGAGAAACCATAACCTACCTGTCGTCCGATGAAAAGCTGCGGGAACGACTTCGTCCAAGCTCGAACTACTCCGAGAAGCTCTAATTCATGAAACCACTATCAATACAATAGTCTAGACATTAATACGAGACTAACGATACCCATAATGCTATAAACATAATCTGGTCAAATTCGGGCCATAAACGGGCCCGTGGACCCTTTATCCCATAATCAAAAATGAATAATACAAACATGTTTCTTACCATCCCGGGAGCACATGCTCAAAATTTGAGCAGAAACGGACATGAAATGGGGCTCCAAAATAGCCCACCCATTTAATAATTCAAAGGGAATTTAATGGAGAAAATGGGAAATTAAGAGTGGACTTACCCATCTTAGAAGTCGATAATCGAGCAAGGATAGATAAAATAAAGCCCTCCAACCAGTAGGGAACAATTATGAAGGAATTTGGAGGTTTGGAGGTCCTTGTCAATGGATGATTGTGTGGGAAATGTTTGGAAAAAATGAGGAAGAAAGAAGGAAAAAGCCAACTTAAGCTGACTGCCTTGGCCTTCGCAAACGCGGCCAAGGTGTCGCCTACGCTAAGAACAAAATGGGTGGTTGGACAAATGCCCTTCGCGAACATGGCCAAGGCCCGCAAACATGAAGAACAAAGTTGGGGCAGCTTGAATTTGCCCTATGCGAACATGGCCAACCCCCCACGTTCGCGATGAACAAAATTGGCTATGACAACAACCAGCTATCAAGGGCAGATTTTCACACTCTGGGTCCCCGGGAATGCATCTGAGGTCCCGTGAACACAAATGACTTGATATATTCGACTAGAAATGGTGTTTTTGATCCAATGGACTCAATAAAAATCCCATTGGAGGTCGATTTAATAAAAAGTGGGCCCCACACCCAAAATCAACCTTTAGCCAACTATTTCCAAAATGGAACCCAATGGCCGAAATCAAGCCCGAAGCTTCAAAACCCAAACCAATGATCCCTCTAGCCTAAACTCGATGTTTTAGAGCTAACAGCGGTGACAAAATTTGCATCCGAGGCCGTCATCTCCAAATGGTGACCAAAGTCAACCAAGCAAGCCCAACTGGCCTGAAAACATATAACGAGAGAGAATTACAAGCTTAAAAGCTCCTAGATCCCGACCTAAGGTCCTACTAGACCAAAGTCCATGCTCTAGAGCTAACAGAGATGTCATAATTCAATTCCGAGCACGTTCACAAAGAATGTTGATTGAAGTCAACTATTTCAAAAGCTAAAAGCTCTGAACAAAGAATGGCCAAAAGACCAAACAAATGGCCCGGGCATCAAATTACCGGTTCTAACAAGCCATAAATAACTTGGGGCCACTACAGGTAAGCTCTAACGGTACAAAAAAGGCAAACACGTATAAATAATTGGAAGGGTCATTACATGTCTTGATTATTGTTCATTGTTTAATGATTGTTGAACCTGTTTTCATGTGATTGATGAGTTAGAGGGTACGCTGAGAGCCTGGCAATATATTACTAGTTGTTTCTACATATTTGTGCTACTTTTCTCGATTTTGGTTTATTGTATTTATATTGTTTGTTAGAGCTAGCTGATGATCCTACCAGTTCACGATGGTTGTATACTGATTCTGCACTTATTTTATTTTGATGAGTACAGGACATCTTCTGGCAGATCCTACGTGACCTCAGATCTAGTCCCAGCAATTACAGATTCCAAGGGTGAGATGCTTCTTCTGGGCAACCATGGTTTCTCTAGTACATTCTCTAGTCCATTGATTTGGACTTACATTTTTTTGTTTTGGGGTTGCATCAACGTTCTAGACTTTGGTAGATTGTTTTGGTACGATGACTTTTTGTTTCTATGGAGATTTCTACAGGATGTTATTAGCTTTTTTATTAGAAGTGAATGATAGTTTATTTTCAATGCAAACTAGTTTGAGTTATTAGATTTGGTAAGTGGTGGGTTGTTATATGGTTCTCTCATCTAGGGGGCTTCGATGGGTGCCACTCATGGTCTATTGGGTCATGACAAAGATTGTATAAGAGCCTTAGGTTTGTTGATCTCATCATACCAAAATGGGTCTAGCAGAGTCTTGCGGCATGGTACAGATATATTTATACTTTTCTTCGATAGGCTATAGAACTTTAGGAAACTATCTCTTCTTTCTTCCCTCGTGCTATAACTCGATTCTAATTTGTATCTAGCTTCATTCACTCTATTGTCCACATATGGTTATTACCAGAAATAATGGAGCAAGAGCATTGGTTCTAGTAGCGGTACAAGCGACCATGGGAAAGGGTAGGGGCAGGGGCAGAGGCAGAGACATAGGGAGAGCAGCATCCGCTAGGGGTGGAGCTCAAGCAGCTGCAGAAGCGAGAGCGGCGGCCCCTCCTCCACCCCAGGATCACATTGAGGAAGAAATGGATGTTGTTGTTGAGGAAGGTGCAAAACAGGTGGAGGTGGCACCGACTGGAGGTGCATGACTTCCCCCTATTTTGCCTAAGGCATTTCAGTAGGTGTGGACTTTTCTTAGTAGGCTGGTGGGTTCTGGAGCTACTGCTATGGGTACTGCAGATTAGGTTTCGGGCACCCAGCCAAAAGTTGCAAAGACTTTTAGAATAGATGTGGCATCGGGTACTGAAGACTTCTTCTACCCGATGCTAGGTCTGGTTATGACAGAGAATAAGTATAAGATACTGACAATGTTCTTGAAACTGAAACCTCTTACATTTAAAGGTACTGAGAAAGAGGATGCTTATGAGTTTATTTTGGATTGTTATGAGAAGCTGCATAAGCTGCGCATTGTAAAGCAATATGGGGTGGAGTTCATCACCTTTCAGCTTCAGGGTGATGCTAAGCAGTGGTGGAGGTCTCATATAGAGTGTCAGCCATCAGATTTGCCTCTGTTGACTTGGGCAGAGTGTCAAGCCCTTTTCTTAGAGAAGTATGTGCCATGCACCTTGACGGATCTAAGAAGGATGAGTTTCTGTCTCTAAAGTATTGTAAAATTTTGGTCTCAGCCTATGAGGCTAAATTCCATGCCTTGTCCTATTTTGCTACTCAGTTTCTTGGTATAAAAAAGAAGAGGATTCGTCTATTTATGAAGGGCTTGAATAATGAGTTACAGGTGTTGTGTATGCATATGACTTTAGTGGGGAAGAGTTTTAATGAGGTGACGTATTATGTGAAGAAATTTGAGGGGGTCAGGCAGGTTGGGCAGGCTAAGGTGTTAGTCAAAAAGTCCCGAATGAAGGTAAAAACAATGGTTTGTACTCCAGGGGTTACAACCAGTAGGTGTATTCTACTCTTCCTATTCAGTCAGCCTTGCCAGCTTCTACAGGTGGTCATTCGGGAGCCATTCAGCAGTTTTCAGCTCCTAAAGGCTAGGGGGCTTTTTATACTTCTACTAGCAGGCCTACTCTTGAACATGGATGATTTCATTGTGGTTATCCGGGTCACTTCTAGAGGGAGTGCCCTCATAGGCAGGTAGGTAATTAGACTCAGCAGTAGTATAAGCTTGTGGTTCCTGCAAGTAGAGGTGGCTACGCTAGGGGTCATCCACAGGCTAGGTGATGTAACTTTTAGGGAGGCTGGGGAGACAGAGGGAATGGTGGTGTGGGCAGGGGTGTGTCACACCAGCCATAAAAGTTGCTCAGATTGATGACCGCGCCCATTGTTATGCTTTTCCAAAGAAGTTTCAGGCTGAGGCATCAGACGCAGTGATCACAGGTACAATTCTAGTCTGTGATAGAATGACTTCCATACTATTTGACCCAGGTTTACTTACTCTTATGTTTCTGTGAAATTTGCCTTGGGTATGGATTTGGTTTATGATGTCCTTGATTCCCCTATTCATGTTTTTACCCCAGTCAGAGAGTCTGTGATAGTAATCCATGTTTATCGTACCTGCCCCATGGTGTCTGTGGGGTTGTAGATTTCAGTAGATTTGGTTATTCTGGACATGTTAAATTTTGATGTTATTTTGGGCATGACCTAGTTGTCTCTATGTCATGTAGTATTGAATTTTAATACTAAGACCGTGACTTTAGAGATTTTGGGTAAGGATATGCTAGAGTGGGAAGGTGTGTACAGGCCTAAGCCGGCTAAGATTATATCATCTATTCGGGCTAGAAAGTTTGTGGGGATAGGTTGTTTGGTTTTCTTGGCTCATCTCTGGGATGATAGTATAGAGTCCCCATTGATTGATTTAGTTTTTGTAGTTTCAGAGTTACAGGAGGTGTTTCCGGCAGATTTCCCTGGCATGTCCCTGGATAGAGGCATTGACTTTTGTATAGACTTGGAGCTGGGCACTCGCCCAATTTCTATTCCTCCTTATCACATGGCTCCGGTAGAGTTAAGGGAAATTAAGACTCAGCTTCAGGAACTTCTAGATAAAGGCTTTATTCATCCCCTCATAGGAGAAAGGGTGTGCACTAAAGCTAGAGCAACTCTTTTTCATGATATAGGTTTAGTTTCATTCCCAGTGCTTCACCGTAGGGTGCTCGAGTTTAATTTGTGAAAAAAAAAAGATGGTAGTATGAGGATGTGCATAGACTACAAGCAACTGAACAAGGTCACAATCCGAAACAAGTATCCTTTACCCCACATAGATGACCTCTTTGACTAGTTGCAGGGTGCATCCGTGTTCTCCAAAATTGACTTATGATCATCAGCTAAAGATTAGGCCCAAGGACATCCATAAGACAACATTTCGGACTTGGTATGGGCATTATGAGTTCCTAGTGATGTCGTTTAGGTTGACCAATACGCCGATGATATTTATGAGTTTGATTAATGAGGTGTTCAAATCATATCTGGACTCATTCATAATTTTGTTTATAGATGACATTCTGATTTACTTCAAGAGTAAGGAGGAGCAGGCTGAGCATCTTCGCATTATTTTGCATATTTTGAGGCACCAGAAATTATATGCCAAGTTTTCCAAGTGTGAATGTTTGTTGACTTCAGTTGCATTCTTCGGGCATGTGGTGTTAGAAAAGGGGGTGATGGTGAATCCCTAAAAGATTTAGGAAGTTAAAAGTTAGGTCTTGCCTAGCTCTGTAACTAAGGTTGAGTTTTATGGGGCTTGCAGGCTACTATAGCAGATTTGTCAAGGACATTGCATCCATCGCTACTCACTTGACAAGGTTAACTCAGTAGGAGGACCATTTGTATGGACCAACAAGTGTGAGGAGAGCTTCCAAAAGCTCAAGACACTTCTTACCATAACTCCCATCCTAACACTGTCGGTTGAAGGTAAGGATTTTATTGTGTATTATGATGCTTCACATTTGGGTTTGGGTGTTGTGTTGATGCCGAAAAGGAATGTTATAGCTTATGCTTCAAGGCAGTTTAAGACTCATGAGAAGAATTACCCAACCCACGACTTGGAGTTTGCAGCGGTGGTCTTTGCACTAAAGATTTTTAGGCATTACCTCTATGGTGTCAAGTGTGAAGTGTTCAAGGGCAATCACAGCCTGTAGCATGTGTTTACTCAAAAGGACTTGAATATGAGGTAGAGGAGGTGGATGGAGTTGTTGAAAGATTATGATATGACCATCCAGTATTATCCGGTCAAGGCTAATATGGTGGCAGACGCATTGAGCCGGAAGACAGTTAGCATGGGCAGTTTGGCTTGTTTGGGGGAATCCAAATGACCACTGGCTAAGGAGATTCGGGCTCTAGAATCTAAGTTCATGCAATTGGGCATCTCAGAACAGGGTGGGGTGTTGGCCAATATTGAAGTCAAATCAACATTCATAGAAGAAATAAAGGCTAAGCATTTTCAGGATGCACAACTGAACAAGCTTCAGAGCAAGGTAGTATCTGGAGAGTTCGGGAATGCCACGTTGGGAGGTGATGGGGTGATGAGATTCAGAGGGAGGATTTGTGTTCCTCGAGTTGATGGCTTGATTCAGAAAGTGTTGGAAGAGGCTTATGGTTTGCAGTATTTAATTCATCCGGAAGTAACAAAAATGTACCGGGACTTGAGGCAACTTTATTTGTGTCCTGGGATGAAAGGGGACATAGATGATTATGTGTGTATGGTCTAGTATGAGAACCAATAGCCTGCAGGAGTGCTTCATAGAATGCCATTCTTGAGTGGAAGCGGGAAAGGATAGCAATGGATTTTGTGGTGGGTATTCCTAAAACCTTGGGAAAGTATGACTCTATCTGGGTCATTGTGGACAGGCTGACCAAGTCTTGTCATTTCATTCCGGTCAGAGTAGACTATAATTCACAGCAGTTGGCTAAGATCTATGTTAGGGAGATTGTGAGACTGCACAGGTTGCCACTCTCAATCATTTCAGATAGGGGTACGCAGTTTACCTCTATGTTCTGTGGTAAGTTGCACGAAGTGTTGGGCACTCAACTTACTTTCAGCACATCTTTTCATCCTCAGATAGACGGTCAGTCAGAGAGGACAATTCAGGTATAGGAGGACATACAAAGAGCATGTATGATTGACTTCGGAGGTTATTGGGACTTATTTCTACCATTGTGTGAGTCCTCATACAACAATAGCTACCACTTCAGTATCGATATGGCACCATTTGCAGTGCTATACAAGAGAGGATATAGATCACCCATAGGGTTGTTTGAGGTAGGCAATATGAAACCCTTGGGAATGGACTTGGTAAGGGAAGCTCAGGAAAAAGTAAGGGTAACTCAGATTAAGTTTGTAGTAGCCCAAAGTAGGCAGGAGGAGTATGCAGATCGCAAGGTTAAAGAATTGGATTTCCAGGTTAGTGAACAAGTGTTATTGAAAGTATCACCAATGAAGGGGGTAATACGGTTCAGCAAGAAGGGTAAGCTCATCCCTTGTTACATCGGTCCATTTGAGGTTCTTGAGATTGTAGGGCCAATGGCTTATAGGTTAACACTGCCGCCAAGTTTTATTCATAGTCCATCCAGTCTTCCATGTATCCATGTTGAAGCAATACCAATACATCATTAAGTGGGATTCAATTTTGATAGACAAGAATCTTTAATATGAAGAGGAACCAGTTGCAATTCTTTATCGGGATGTCCGAAAGTTGAGGATAATGGAGATCAATGATGTGAAAGTTTAATGGAAGCATCATCCAGTTGAGGAAGCCACTTGGGAATCTAAGAAAGACATACGGTACAAGTACCCTCACATATTTGAGGATTCAGGTACTACACTTTCCCTCTTTTATTTCATCTTTTTGGGTTTGATCATTCAGGGATGAACGATGGGTAAATTGGTAACTGTTGTAATAATCGGGTCCGTCATTATGGGTAAACCTTTTGTGCCAAGTTTTAGGTTAGAAAACTTTCGTGTTTAGAAGTTGTAAATTTTGGGCTAGGCTAGCTCTAAACAGTTTCTAAGCAACGTAGCTAAGATGTTAAGGAGTTCGGGGAACTTTTCAAAAATGAATTTGAGTAAATAGAACACCCGATATTAAGGTTGACGTGAAGGGGTTGTTTCAGAACATCAAGAATTAAGGTGTGTTGTAAAATGGGCACTTTTGTAGGATTTTCCTAGTAGAGTTGACACAGCGCTACCGCGGTTTCCGCTATAGTGAAGAAATTCCCATTATAGTGGAAGTCAAAACCGGTCAGCACTACCATAATGGTCGATTCTGCTACGACAACACTACTATAGCAGAGTACGGACTGCTATAGTAGACTGAGTTGGGTTTAATGCTAAAACTTCCCCAAAAATGTTCAGAAACATTCAAGAACATTTTGGGGAAGGGAAGAGATGAAGGGAAGCAAATTTCAGTGATTTTCCACTAAACTCCATCGAAAAGGTAAGGTTTGCGCTCCCCTCTTCGTTATTTTGATTCCCAAACCTTAGAAACTATAGTCTCAGGCTTGGGGGAAGGGTTGGATTGACCTAAATAAGATAGAATATGGGGAAAAGGGGATTCTAAGTTGTATAATCTATGGGTTATGGTTATTATCGCTATTGCATGTTAGAAACATCATTGTTCCCTAAATGCAATCGTAAATATGGTAGTTTAGGATGAATTAGTGGTGGGAATGCCCGGGAATGAGTTGAATGATTAGGGTTTGGCCTAGGGATTTTGGATTTTACATAACCTGGGTAATTTTAGACCATTGGATTAATTGTAGTTATTTGTAATTGTGTTAAGACCATGAGCAAGCAGAGGCTATAGAAAATGGAAAGGCTCCGGTCCAGTAAAGTTTCCAAAAGCAATTCGAGGTAGGTGATGGTTAATGTCTTGCCAAATAAAATGTATATACATGTAACTATAACTTAGTATTGTACGTTCTTTCTTGCTTAGGAATGGATGTTATGAATATCCAAGTGTTTGTGGTGTAAATTATGTGAATGAACTTGATTATTGCTTGTTTGTTTTACAAGGTTGTTTCTGTTCATTTTAGTATTGACTGTTGGTTTTTGCGTGATATTAATGGTTGGCTCCGGTACCACACTTGATATGGAATACTAACAGTTGGCTTGGGTACTACTCCTGGTATATGATTATAATGGTTGGCTCAGATACCATGCCTGGTACAAGTTATGTTAATCGGTTGGCTCGGGTACCACGCCTGGTACGGATTTAATCTGCATTGTTGATTGTAGTATTGATGGTTCCATGAGTGGACCGAGTTGATTTGTAGAATTTATGCTTTATTATGTTATTTCTTGAGAGGCTGGGTTGTTAAACTAAAAATGGGGTTGGTCCTGGGGTGGACCGGGCATTGCATGTTCATACTAGGTTTTGGTCTAGGATCCATAATTGGTCCAAAAATGTAATAAGGGTAAATGTCTTAATTATTGTTCATTGTTAAATAATTATTGAACCTGTTTTCATGTGGTTGATGAGTTAGAGGGTAGGCTGAGAGCTTGACATTATGTTACTGGTTTTTGCCACATGTTTGTGCTACTTTACTCAGTTTTTGTTTATTATATTTATATTGTTTGTTGGAGCTGGCCGATGATCCTACCAGTACATGATGGTTGTGTACTGATTCTACACTTGTTTTCTTTTTATGAGTACAGGACATCTTCCGGCGGCTCCTACGCGACCTTAGATCTAGTCCCAGTGATTCCAGATTCCAAGGGTAAGCTGTTTCTTCCAGGCTACCATGGTTTCTCTAGTACATTCTCTATCCATTGATTCAGACTTAGAATATTTTGTTTTGGGGTTTTGGTAGATTGTTTTGGTACGATGAATTTTAGTTTATGGGGGGATTTCCACAGGATCTTATTAGACTTTTGATTAGATGTGAATGATAGTTTATTTTTAAAGCAAACTAGTTTTGAGCTGTTAGATTTGCTAAGTGTTGGGTTTTTATCTGGTTCGCTCATCTGGGGGATTCGGATCGCTGCCACTCACGATGGGTTAGGTCATGAAATTTATCATATTATACATATTTTATCCTTATCATTAAGTACTAAATATTTAGTGTCACGCCTCGAGCCTACACCCTGGATGTGGCTGACACTCTATGCCATTGCTTGCTCGTGTTTACCCGTAACTGTAATAACTTATTCTGTTGTTATTTCATTATTTATATCGTAAGTACCCAGGTTGTGTTTTTCCTAGGATGAGACTGGATAAAATCTTAAGTTTGGGTGAGTGTTATAAAAATATAGTGTTGCATGCTTAGGTGGTGACCTGAGCGTCATGGTGTGATATTCGATGGTGTTAATGTTCTTTAGTGGCTAGTCAAGTGGTGTAGGGTCCCGTAGGAAGTTTCAAGATAATAAACGGGTTTATAGAACTACAGTTATGGTGGTTATCATGTCCGGTTTGACCTATGTTGTTTAGAAATCAAGGTTGTGTTGTGAAATGGGTAGTTTTGGGTGAGTTTTTGAGGTTTTATTTTTGGAATCATTGCAGCAGAGGATATTCCGCCATAGCAAGTTTGCCATTTTGCCAGAGAAAGCCTAATGAGTAGTCAGATCCCATTGTGGTGAGCCAATTCTTTCCATAGCAATCTCATCATAGCAAGAAAAAAGACCACTGTAGCGAGAGACGGGAGAAAAATTGCCTGACTTAAGCCATTTTTCCTAGTTGTGATATTATTTTCTTCCACACATTCAATTTAAACCTAAGGCTTGAGAGAGGCAATTTCCTACTAGCTAGGATGATTTCTACTATTGAGGTATGATTATTACACTATTCTAAAGTAGGTTAATCCAGTTAATCCATAGAATCACTAGTCTCGTCTTCACCTGCTACCAATTTTGTCTGAACCATTTGAAAAGAGTGTGACAAAAGATATTTAGAAGTTGATAGGATCAAGGAAGCACGATAAATAATCAATTAAGATGGAAATTTTTCCTAATAATGTCCTTTAGCCTCCCGCAGATAGGATACTGATGTCATTGCACTGATCCATGAGACTCTACTAGATAATAGCTCTTGTACTGGTAAAATCGGTGAACCTAAAGTTCTGATACCAGTCTGTCATGACCCAAAATTGAGCCATGATGGTGCCTACTAAAACCTCCCAGTAGGCAAGCCAACCCAAGAAAATGATGCTATAAATAAATAATAAAATAGAGGAAGGGAAAAAGGATAATGATAAGATAAGGGCCATAAACATAGATATATACAAAATGGTACATTAATATACAATAGGCCTTAAAGAGACCAAGGAAGATGAAATATATGTATAAGAACCCAAACCCCAGACCAGGTGTCACCAGTACAAGACCAATTATACCCTGAATGCCCCACCGAGCTTTTTAAAAATTACAGGTTTTTCCAAGTTGCAGGTGCAGGCATCAGCCTCTATCACGACCGTGAGCCCAACCTCTGTGATCATGATGAAATGACTGGGTCCCTGTTCTTCACGACCACATAGCTAGCCTCCGCGATCGTGGTGGTCTAGCCAGCATGGGCCTCGCGACCGCGAGGGGTCCTTCACAATCGCGATGAAGGACCGTGAGCAGTATATAAACTCCCAACTTCGTCTCTTTCACTCTAAAACTTGAATTCCTCCATTGTTACTACTCCAAACTTGTTCCAGCTTAGTATTTGGTCACTTGTGGGTGTTGGGTGCTATTTTCCTTGGTCCTAACCATTTCCTCATCATAATTGGTAAGCTTCTTCTCCACCTAGACTCTCTCTATTTCCACCATTGATGTTCTCATCCCAAGCTTGGGATTTTGTTGTAGTGGATGCCTTACGGCTTGCGGATGCTCGTTGGGTTGGTGAACTCTTTGTGTTGGCTGAAATTCCATCATTGTGGTAAGTATTTCTTGCCCAATTTCTGTTTTATCCAGAATTCCATTCTTTAAACCCCAACCTTTGCGAGCTGTTTTGATGCCCTTTTCCTTGGCCATTTGTGCTCAAATTTGGAGCATGCCTCCTTGGCATCGTTGGGGTCGTCATGGTTCTTTTCATTTTAGGTTTCGGGTTGTGGGCCCCGTGGACCCGCTATTGACCTTGATATTGACCCGACTATAATTATAGCAATATGGATATCATTAGACTCGTCTTAACTTCTTATTCATGAATTTGATAGTTTGATTCTCGTTCAGAGCTTATCAGAGAAGCTAGGCCTCAGATATTGTCGTTCCTGCAGCTTGTCATCGGACGACAGGTAGGTTACGGCTTAACTCCTTAGACTTCACATATATCGGGTAAAATTGTACTAGTTGGCATCCTTGGGTTGGGTTATTAGGTTGGTACCACAAACCTTGACTGCTCCTCCATAATCCGTCCAGTTTCATTTCTCCATTGTGTGTAGTATTCTTGTTAATTGATATTATAACCCTTGTGGTCCTGTGAGGCCTTGTTGACTCTGGAACATAGACGGTGGGATAATTGGGAATGTTCGCGAGTCCCGGATATAAAATTACTCTTCTAGGCTTGTTATGCTTGTTGAGTAGCTTTGGAGCCTGTGCAGGGCCGATATGTTGATTTTGAGCTGCGCGGTGGCTATTATGTGTTTGATCATGCCATTTCCATGCATATTAAGAGGTTTTCCCATGTTTTACTATGGTTTTGGCTTCAGGCCTTCTGGAACTGTTTTCTAAACTTTGCATGGCCCGAGGGGCCCGTTTTCGATGAAAATGACTTCGAAATAGTTTTGACTTGTCTTATGGATCTTCTTGGGGTAAGGAAAGTTTTAAAAGACATTTTTATCAATAGTTCAACTTTTCTGGGCTCGATGGGGTCGGTTGCCCTACTTTTATACTACAACATCCGGGGTGTTGCTGGACTAGGCAGGGCCGAGTGCTAGAGCTTTTGGGCTTAATATTTTAGACCTAGATACCCTCCAGGTAGCTTTACTTGAGGATTGTTTTGAGGATATGGGGCATCTAGTATGTTGGTCGGGGGGCTCCGTGGACCTTGCCGTTCCCGACCCGAAGCTGCAAGCTACGGGTGCCGGAGGGAGGGTATATGGTGTAGTAGTGGTATACAGTTGGGACCTTCTATGGATCCCGTCTTTCGGGCCTTATAGGTCACCAGAAGTAGGTAACATATGGTACTTTGATCACTTTTACTTTGCATGGTATCAGATCATTCATCGTGAAGTACTACCCTTTTCTATTGATTATTGATTGTACGCTCTGGTAGTATGGGATGCCGGAGGGTTTGTTTTCACTTATTTGTGTTTCTCAGTTGTATGGGAGGCTGAGGGACTGTAGGTAGAGTCTTATCACATTAATTCTATCTTGAATGTGAGATTGGTTACAGCGGGGCTGTTAGTTTCTGGAATGAGATTGTTGTGAATAGTGTAGTTAGAGCTTGGTTACAGTGGGCTGTTAGTGTCTGTATGCTATGATTAGTGTGGTTACTGTTTACTGTTTTCGAGCATGTCTACTTTACACTTATCTCCCATTCCTTATACTTGAGGTTAGTGATATACCAAACATTTCTAGACTTATGCATATATATTGTAATTGTGAGGATCTCAGTTGCGTTGTTACTACTTTCACCTGTGTTTTCCATGTATATATTCTTTTTGCTAGCCTTGCTTTTTGCTTTCTGTTGTCTTTCCTCTAGGCTAGTTCCTGTGTACTTTACCATTGATTGCCGTGACAGTTTACTTCTATTCTGTCTACTATTGATCTTTAACTTTATATGTACCCAGTCGACCTATGATACCTACTGGGTACCTTATTCTTCGCATTTGGTTCTCACCCTACCCTCTGCATCTTCTGGTGCAGATCCTAGTGTGGGCCATCATTGGCGGGTGACAAAAATAATTGAGGAAAAATATGGACACTACTTGAAAATGAGCCTACAGGAACAAATATACTAGTAACCATTTTTAAACCATTGCTACAAATAATCTATTGCAACGGTTATGACCGTCGCCAAAAGTTTTGGATTAATAGACCATCCCAATAAATAAAAAATTCAAACAATCGTTACAATAGATGGATTTACCATAACGGTTCACTAAATCGTTGTTATAGGTAGTCCTATTGCAACGGTTAAATTTCAATGGCAACTGTCATATGATTAAGTCGTGTCAAAAGCTACCAAAACTTTTGACGATGGTTATAACCGTTGCAATAGACTATTTGTTGCAACGGTTTGAAAATGGTTACTAGCATATCTGTTCTCTTAGGCCCATTTTCTAGTAGTGTCCCTTCGTCCACTTAGTGCTAAGTTTATTCCAAAGGAATACATAAATAATGACTGAAAAATCAGAAATACTGGATAGATTTCAGGGTACTGATAGGTAATATGCTTATGAGTTCATCTTAGATTGCTATAAAAGGTTGAACAAGTTGGGTATCGTACGTCAGCATGGGGTTGAGTTCGTCATATTTCAGCTACATGGTGATGTTAAGTAATGTTGGAGGTCTCAAGTAGAGTGCAGACCATCGACATTTCCTGTCTTGACTTGGGAGGAGTTCCATGCTCTCTTGTTAGAGAAGTATGTACCTCGTACTTTAAGAGATATGATAAAGAATGAGTTCTTGCATCTGGAATAGGGAAGCATGTCAGGTTCTGCTTATGAGGATAAGTTCCATGCTTTGTCTCGTTACGCTACTTAGTTGTTGGGTTCAGAGGAGGAGAGGGTCCGAATGTTTGTGAAGGTCTTAAACACTGAACTACAGGTACTGTTTGTGCACATGACTTCTTCAGTTAAGGGCTTCAATGCAGTGACAAATTATCTTAAAAAATTAGAAGGGGTCAACAAGCGGGGCAGGCTAAGGCATTAGCCAATAAACCCCAGAATGAGGGAAATTATGGTGGTTCATACTCCAGGGGCCAAAATCAGTAGGTATACTTAGCATGTCCTATTCACTCAGCTATTCCAGCTGCTATAGGTTGTCTTCAAGGATCTAATCAGCAGTTTCCAGCTCCTAGAGTCCAGGGAGCTTCTTACACATCTGCCAGCACGCCTACACTTAACTGTAGTTGCTTCAATTTTGGTGATCTGCACCACTTTAAGAGGAAGTGCCCACTCAGGAATATAGGTAATCAGGTTTAGGAGTAGTCTAGAGTTGTGGTCCCGACAGGTAGAGGTGGTAATGCTAGAGGTCATCCACAGGGTGCGCAAGGTAACTTTTAGAGAGGTGGGGGAGATAGGGGGAACAGTGGCGCAGGCAGGGGCAAGGCGCAGCCAGCAAGGGAAGTAGCTCAGATTGATTACCGAGCTTAGTGTTATGTGTTCCCAGAGAGGTCAGGGGATGAGGCATCAGACGCAGTGATCACATGTATAATTCTAGTCTTTGATAGGATGGCTTCTGTGCTTTTTGACCCATGTTCTACTTATTCTTATGTGTATGTGAAGTTTTCTTTGGGTCTGGACTTAATATGTGATATTCTTGATTCCCTTATCCATGTTTCTACCCTAGTTAGAGAGTCTGTGATGGTGACTCACGTGTATCATGATTTCTCTGTTGTGTTTGTGGGGTTGCATACTTGGGTAGATTTGGTAATTCTGGACATAGTTGACTTCGATGTCATTTTGGGCATGATTTGTCTATCCCCTTATCATGCTGTGTTAAATTGTAACACCAAGACTGTGGCTCTAGAGATTCTAGGTAAGGATAGGCTAGAGTGAGAGGTGTTTATAGGCCTAAGTCGGTCAAGATTATATCATATGTTCGGGCTAGGAAGCTAGTGGGGAGAGGGTGTTTAGCATTTTTGGCTCATATTCGGGATGATAGAGTGGAGTCCCCATCTATTGAGTCAGTTCCAGTTGTTTTAGAATTTCGAGAGGTATTTCCAACAGATTTTCCTGGCATGTCTCCGGACAGGGATATCAACTTTTGTATTGACCTTGAGCTAGGCACTCGCCCAATTTCCATTCCTCCATATCGAATGGCTTCGGCAGAATTAAGGGAACTTAAGACTTAGCTTCATGAACTCATAGATAAGGGATTTATCCATCCTAGTGCTTTGCCTTGGGGTGCTCTGGTATTGTTTGTAAAGAAGAAGGATGGTGTGCATAGATTACAGGCAGTTGAACAAGGTTACCATCCAGAATAAGTACCCTTTACCCCGTATAGATGATCTGTTTGACCACCTATATGGTGCATTGGTGTTCTCAAAAATTGTCTTGAGGTCAGGGTATCACCAGTTGAAAATTAGGCCCGAGGATTTTCCTAAGACTTCTTTTCAGACTTAGTATGGGCATTACGAGTTTTTAGTTATGTCGTTTGGGTTGACTAATGCACGGGCGACATTCATGAGTTTATTAATGGGGTATTTAAGTCATATTTGGATTCTTTCGTCATTGTTTTTATTGACAATATTTTGATCTACTCTAAGAGTAGAGGGGAGCATGCTGAACATCTCCGGGTTGTGTTAGAGATATTGAGACATCAAAAGCTTTATGCGAAGTTCTCCAAGTGTGAATTTTGGTGGACTTCAGTTGCATTCTTTGGGAATGTAGTGTCAGAAAAAGGGGTCATGGTAGATCCCCAGAAAATTGAGGCAGTTAAGAGTTGGGTTTGGCCTAGCTCTGTGACTGAGGTGAGGAGTTTTGTTGGTCTCGCAGGTTACTACCAGAGGTTCGTCAAGGATTTTTCATCTATTGCTACTCACTTGACAAGGCTAACTCAGAAAAAAGGTACCATTTGTGTTGTCCGACAAGTGTGAGGAGAGCTTCCAAAAGCTCAAGACACTTTTGACCACAACTCCTATTTTTGTCCTTGTCGGTTGAAGGTAAAGACTTTATTGTTTATTGTGATGCTTCACATTTAGGTTTGGGTATGCAGGATAGGAATATGATAGCATACACTTCTAAGTAGTTGAAGGCTTACGAGAGAAACTATCCGACTCACAATTTAGAGATAGCAGCGGTGGTGTTTGCACTCAAGATTTGGAGATACTATGTCTATAGTGTCAAGTGTGAGGTGTTCACTGATCATCATAGTCTGCAACATGTTTTCACTCAGAAGGACTTGAATCTAAGGCAGAGAAGGTGGATGGAGTTGTTGAAGGACTATGATATGACTATTCAGTACCATCTGGGTAAGGCTAAGGTAGTGGCAGACGCATTGAGCTGAAAGACAGTTAGCATGGGTAGTTTGGCTTGTTTGGGGGTGTCCAAATGACAACTAGCAAGGGAAATTCAAGCACTGGAGTCAAAGTTCCTGCACTTGGGTATTTCAGAGTTAGGTAAGGTAATATCATGGGAATCCAGGGATGCCATGTTGGACGTTGGTGATGTACCAAATTTCAGAGGGAGGATTTGTTTTCCTCGGGTTGATTATATAATATTGAATATTTTGGCATAGGTCCATGGTTCACAGTACTCAATTCATCCGGGTGTGACTAAAATGTATAGAAATTTGAGATAGTTTTACCGGTGGCCTGGAATGAAGAGGGACATAGCTGATTTTTTGACCAAGTGTCAGAATTGCCAGCAGGTAAAGTATCATCACCAGAAACCTGCAAGAATACTTCAGAGAATGCCCATCCTAGAGTGGAAGTGGGAGAGAATAGTCATGGATTTCGTTGTGGGTCTTCCAAAGAATTTGGGGAAGTATGACTTAATTTGGGTCATTGTTGACAGGATGACCAAGTCAACTCATTTTATTCTGGTCAAGGTAGACTATAATTCACAGCAATTGGATAAGATCTACGTGAAGGATATTGTGAGATTGCATGGAGTACCACTGTCCATCGTTTTAGACAGGGGTACACATTTCACCTCTAAGTTCTAGGGTAAGTTGCATGAACAGTTGGGTACACAACTCATTTTTAGTATATTTTTCCATCCTCAGACTGATGGTCAGTCAGAGAGGATGATCCAGGTGTTGGAGGACATGTTGAGAGCATGTGTGATTGACTTCGGGGTTCATTGGGACCAGTTTCTACCCCTGTGCAAATTTTCGTACAACAACAGCTACCACTCCAGTATTGACATAGCACCATTCGAGGCATTGTATGGGAGCGGTTGTAGATCACTGATTGGGTGGTTTGAAGAAGGCGATGTAAAGCCTCTGGGCATATACTTGGTAAGGGAGGCGCAAAAAAAGGTAAGAGGCATTCAAACCAAGTTGCTAGCTGCCCAAAGCAGGCAGAAGGAATATGTGGATCGCAAGGTCCGGGACATGAAAATTTAGGTTGGGGAATAGGTATTGTTCAAAATTGCACTAATAAAGAGAGTTATGCGGTTTAGTAAGATGGGCAAGCTCAGCCCTCAATTCATCAGTCCGTTTGAAGTTCTTGAAATTGTGGGGCCAGTGGCATACAAGTTAGCACTGCCGCCTAATTTGTCGGGAGTCCATCCAGTATTCCATGTATCCATTCTAAAGCGATACCATAGGGATGGGTACTACATCTCAAGTGGGATGAGTTGCTTTTCGATAAGGATCTTTGCTATAAAGAGTAACCGGTTTTGATTCTTGATCGGGTGTCACGACCCGATTTCTCGGTCATGATGGCACCTACAACCCCCGGTAGGTGAACCAATCCCTGTAGCCCAGAACAGCTAGTAATGGGCTACTATCTAACCAATAAGAGAACAAGATGAATAAAATAGATAATATGAATGTAAATGTATACAAATGCGGAAAACTAAACCAAACCCCAAGACCTGGTATCATAGTACAGAGCCAAACTACATACATGGAGTACAAGTAACCAAAACTATATATACAGATGTCTTTGAATGGAAATAGAGTACATGAAGCAAAAGATAAACTAAAGCTAAGCTCCGATCGCCAAGAGCCCACCTTCAGTCTGAAGTAGTCTTCAACAGATCTCCAAGCACGAATCTCAATGATCTACCGGCGATGGCCCACACTAGGATCTGCACCCAAAGATGTAGGGGGTAGGGGTGAGCACCAAATGCGAAGCATAAGGTACCCAGTAGGTATCATAGGCCGACTGGGCACATATAAGATAAAAGCGCAGTAATAGACAGAATAGAAGCAAGTAGTCACAGAAATCAACGAAAGGTACACAGGAACTAGCCCAGAGGGAAATCAACAGAACCACAGATGAGGCTAGTAAGCAGAATATACACACCAAAAGCACAGGTGAAAGTAAGAAACAACGCACCTGGGATCCTGGCAACAACAGTGTATACAAAATAAGTTTACGGAATGGACGGTATACCGGTAACCTCAAGTGTAAGAAGAAGAGAGAAAGAATAATAATAGGCATGCTCAAGACATGAATCAATACTCAACTAATCATATCAACCTCAAATCCAGAACCTAACACCCTAGCAGTACCAATCTCATACTTATCCATAATAGAGAACATTCTGTAAGTAAATAACAAAAGTCTACCTACAGTCCCTCGGCCGCCCATACAACCGAGGAACACAAACAAGTGAAAACAAACCCTCCGGCATCCCATACTACCGGAGCGTACAATCAGCAAACAGCAAACAAGGGTGGAACCTCGAACCATGAATGATATGATGCATGAAGATCTCAAGTGCCATAGTATCTCTGTATGTACCTCCTCCGGCGCCGATCCGGCCAGCAGGTAAGGTTCCATGGAAGGACTCTGCCCGTATACCTCTACTCCCCCGTATACCCTCTTCCGGCACACGCAGCCCGTAGCCCCTGGCCCGGATGGCAAGGTCCATGGAGGTCCCAGACCCCATACTAAATCTCAGTATCAGAACATGTATCAAGATAGAGACCCAGTCTCGATATCAAGATAGAGACCCAGTCTCGAATATGCATGCCCAGACCCTGTCCAGGACTAAAAATAGTAGGAAAATATCTCAAAAACCCCTCCAAGGGTGCCCGGGCGTCGCCGGGTCTAAACAGTAAAAAGTCATCTCATGTGCTCGGTCCAACCGAAGCTAAAAATCATCTCAAGTAGTAAGAAAACTCATCTAGTACTCCGGCCCTGCCGAGTCTAGTGATAATAGTAAAACTGATGATTTTAAACCACAAGTGAAATCAACCATTTCCAAATCATTTCCATCAAAAACGGGCCCCCCGGGCCATGCAAGGTTTAGAAAACAGTGTCAGTAGGCCCAAAGCCAAAACCACGGTAAAACATCGATAAAACCTCTTTATATGCATGGAAATGATATGCTCACACACAACAATAGTTGCCCCAACAGCTACAATCAACCTACCGACCCTGCACAGGCCCACAGCTACTCAGCAAGCATAACCAGCCTAGAAGGATAATTCTATGCCCGGGACTCGCGGACATTCCCAAAATCCCACCTTCTATGTTCCAGAGTCAATAAGGCCCTCACAGGACCGCAAGGGTAAATAAATAAAATATATCGCCAAATACTACAAGCAACGGAGGAATAAAAATAGCGGACATGAATAAAGCGGTCAAGGTCTGTGGTACCAACCTAATAAACCAACCCAAGGATGCCCATTAATACAATTTTATTCTATATATACGGAGTCTGGGGAAATTAAACCGTAACCTACCTGTCGTCCGATGACAAGCTGCTGGAACACGATGTCCAAGCTCGAACCACTCCGAGAAAATCCAAAACTAAATCGGAATCGGATTTGGGAAGGAATAACTTGACAAGATAATTGATTTCCTTTTCAGAAATTGAATAATAACACAAAGTTTTCTTCTCACAACACTCCTCACGTAACAATTATGCTATACAGATATGGAGCAAAAGGGGTATATAGGCCTGCTGAAGTTATTTTCCAAGTTAAAGATAATTAAAGATAATGATCACTTGGTAACAGTGTTGCCAACATTCACATGCTGCCACACTTGGTGAGTGCTGGCCACTTCCTCCACTTACACGTGGGGTGGAGGTGGCACTCACAAGGTGACAAAATATTATTTTCGTCCCGTTATTTATATATTTGGGTATTACGTAAATTCGTGGTATAATAAATATAATATTTTAAATATACCACAATTCATAGAAAATCATTTCCAATAAAACCTACTATATTATAACAATA
This sequence comes from Jaltomata sinuosa, assembly GCA_003996215.1. Lineage (NCBI taxonomy): Eukaryota > Viridiplantae > Streptophyta > Magnoliopsida > Solanales > Solanaceae > Jaltomata > Jaltomata sinuosa. The sequence continues at coordinate 485,779 of QJPP01000201.1, forward strand.
AATTTAAACATAACTAAATTTCCTATCTCCGTTAAAATATTACGGAGTATAAAAACTTTATAAAATAAATACGTAAACACTTATATCGTATCAAATATATTTTCCAAAGGGTATAATAATATAATTTTTACCAAATTAAACTTTTAAATAAATATTTCAAATACACGCACGATGCTAATGAAGTTCTTAAGTTTAGGCTCGTAATTCGCCTACGCACGATTTCAATTATTCAAGAATTCTCTCGGAATCCTCCCTTATATTTTATCACTGTTTCAGAACTGAAATGGCATTTTAAAACGTAAAATTGAAGCTTAAATCGGGTTAAACCCGACCCGATTCGCGACCCGGTTCGCAACCCGTTTTCTGCCAGACAGTCCGCGGTAAAACAGTCATAACTCTTTGCTCCGAGATTATTTGGACGTGCGGTTTTGTGCGTTGGAAACTAGACTCGTAGACCTTCGATTTGGTATCTCGGGGGACTTCTAACTCTTTATATATTGGGAGAAAAGCCCCGACACATTTGACCCAAAGTTCAGAAAATTGTTAAAGGTCTTACGATATCTTTTGTCGATTTGCTTGACTTCAAACTTAAACGTGGAAATGACCGGAAGGGTCATTACATCATCCACTACTAAAAAGGGCTTTCGTCCTCGAAAGTCAAGGTTAAGAGGGTACCTGAAGGCTAAAATAGCTGCGGATACTGATCCCGCATATCTCTCTCGGTCTCCCAGGTAGCCTCCTCGACTGGACGGTGCCTCCACTGAACCTTAACAACCGGGATCTCTCGAGACCTCAATCTCCTGACATCTCTGGCCAAAATAGCTGACGGCTCCTCAACAAAGGCTAACCCCTCATCCAACTGAACTGAATCCCACTGCAACACATGAGACTCATCTGGGATATACCGACGCAACATCGAAATATGAAACACAGGATGTATAGCTGAAAACATCGGAGGTAAGGCTAACTGATAGGCAACGCTACCAACCCTCTGCAGAATCTCAAACGGCCCAATGTACCTGGGGCTAAGCTTGCCCCGCCTACCAAATCTCATCACGCCCTTCATGGGCGATACCCGGAGAAACACCAAGTCACCGACACTAAACTCCAAAGCACGAAGCCTACGATCAGCATAACTCTTCTGCCTGCTCTGAGCTGCCCGAAGTCTATCCTGAATCACTCGGACTCGGTCTAAGGAATTTCGAAGCAAATCTGTGCTCTGTGGCCCAGCACTAAAACCATCAAACCAACCTACCGGTGATCTGCAACGCCTGCCATACAAAGACTCAAAAGGTGCCATGCCGATACTCGAATGGAAGCTGTTATTATAAGCAAACTCTGCCAAGGGAACAAACTGATCCCATGAACCTCCAAAGTCGAGAACACAGGCCCGAAGCATGTCCTCCAAAATCTGAATGGTCCTCTCGGACTGGCCATCTGTCTGAGGGTGGAAAGCGGTACTAAGATGAACCTCTGTACCCAAATCTCGCTGAATAGCCCTCCAGAACTGAGATGTAAACTGGGTGCCGCGGTCTGAAATGATAGAAGCTGGGACCCCGTGCAACCGAACAATCTCACGAAGGTAGATCTGAGCTAACCTCTCTGCGCCATAAGAAGTCTGAACAGGCAAGAAATGTGCTGACTTAGTCAGCCTATCAACAATCACCCATATGGAATCAAACCCACGAGAAGTAAGAGGCAAACCAACAACGAAGTCCATAGTAATTCCTTCCCACTTCAACTCAGGAATGGGAAGTCGTTGCATCAAACCACCAGGTCTCATGTGTTCGAACTTAACCTGCTGACAGTTCAAGCACCGAGATACAAACTCCGCTATATCCCGCTTCATACCACTCCACCAGTAAAGCTGCCTCAAGTCTCTATACATCTTTGCTGTGCCAGGGTGAATGGAGTATCTAGTGCAATGTGCCTCATGAAGTATCAACTGAATCAAATCACTAATCCTCGGAACACATAGGCGACTATCAAACCTCAGAACCCCATCTGAATCTAGAGTAGCCCGACTGGCCTCACCCTGAACAACTCGATCACGAAGGTCACACAACTGCTGATCCTCAAACTGACGGCTCTGAATCTGATCAATCAAAGTAGAACGAACCTCAATACTGGCGAGAACTCTGCTAGGATCCGACAAGTCAAGCCTAACCAAAACGGTAGCCAAAGACTGAATGTCCTAAGGCCAACGGCCGCTCTGAAAACTGAAGCCAGAAAAAGGCTAGCTACCCATACTCACTGTCTTCCGACTCATAGGCAATCCGCCTACCACGTTTGCCTTTGCCCGGATGATACAGAAAATATGTGAAGTCATAGTCCTCAGTAACTCGACCCATTCTCCTCTGCCTCGAGTTCAACTCCCGGCTGGACTCGTTGATATACTGAAGGACACGGTGATCGGTGAAGATATCACAGTGAACTCCATATAAGTAATGCCTCCAGATTTTAAGTGCGAAAACTACCGCCGCCAACTCTAAATCATGAGTGGGGTAGTTGCGCTCGTGAACCTTCAGCTGCCTCGACGCATATGCTATTACTCGACCCTGCTGCATCAACACACAACCAAGACCAACCCCAGAAGCATCACAATACACGGAGAAGCTTTGACCCTCAACCGGCAAAGTCAACACTGGAGCTGAAGTCAATAAGGCCTTAAGCCTCTGGAAGCTATCCTCACACTGATCTGACCACTGAAATGGGACATCCTTCCTAGTCAGCATAGTCAAGGGTGCTGCTATGGAAGAAAACCCCTCAACAAACCGTCTGTAGTAACCTGCTAACCCAATAAAGCTGCGAACCTCAGTAACAGTAATAGGTCTAGGCCACTCACAAACCGCTGAAATCTTTCCCGGATCGACCCTAATCCCATCCTTAGACACCACGTGCCCTAGGAATGCAACTGACTCAAGCCAAAACTCGCACTTTGAGAACTTGGCATAAAGCCGATGATCTCTCCAAGTCTGGAGTATAACCCTCAAGTGCTGCTCATGCTCATCTCTACTACGCGAGTATACTAAGATGTCGTCTATAAAAACTATCACAAATGAGTCCAAATACGGGCCAAGAACCCTGTGCATCAAGTTCATAAAGGCTGCGGGGCATTAGTCAACCCAAAAGACATCACCAGGAACTCATAATGGCCATAACGTGTCCTGAATGCTGTCTTAGGGATGTCCTCCACCCTAATCCTCAACTGATGGTAGCCGGATCTCAAATCAATCTTTGAAAACACGACTGAACCCTGAAGCTGGTCAAACAAATCATCAATCCTCGGCAACGGATACCTATTCTTTACTGTCACCCTATTCAGCTGCCGATAATCAATACACATGCGCATAGACCCATCCTTCTTCTTCACGAAGAGAACAGGAGCACCCCACGGTGACACACTAGGCCTAACAAACCTCTTAGCTAACAGATCCTGGAGCTGCTTCTTAAGCTCCTTCAACTCAGCAGGAGCCATACGGTAAGGAGGAATAGAAATGGGCCTAGTGCCCGACTCTAGCTCAATAGCGAAATCAATATCTCTCTCAGGTGGAAGGCCTGGCAGGTCGGTAGGAAATACATCGAGGAAGTCTCTAACCACCGGAACAGACTCAGGAGAAGTGGGCGGTCAGCACTAACATCTCGGACATATCTAGATAAGCTAACACCCACGGGAAATCAATCTTCCTTAGCTCGCAAGGCAAGAGATATCCCACATGTGCGATGGCTAACAGAAACCCTGCCACACAACCGGGGATACACCGGGCACAGCTATGTAATGGTCTTGGCCATAACAATTCCACAAAACCATCACGGGACGGGGATAACCAGTCCATGCCCTAGATCACATCAAATCTAGCATATCAGATCAAAATCAAATCACCCCAAGTCTCTGAATCACCAATAGATAACATACAGGATCTCACAATCCGATCCACTACTAAAGAATCTCCTACTGGGGTCGAAACAGAAACAGGAACAGATAATGGCTCACTAGCCAACCCCAAAAAAGGCACAAAGTAGGCAGATACATATGAACAAGTGGATCCAGGATCAAATAAAGCCATAGCAGACTGATGGCACACAGAAATCGTACCTGTAATCACAGCATCTGAGGCCTCTGCCTCTGGTCTCCTAGGGACCGCATAAAACTGACGACGACCTCCACCTGCCCGACCGCCATCCCTACCACCTGCTCTACCGCGTGGAGCACTACCTCTATTCTGACGACCACCCCCTCTAGCTGGGGGCTGAACTACTCGTAAAGGCTCGGCCAACTGAACTGTACCCTGCTGAGGGCAATCTTTAGCAAAATGACCCATCGCACCACAAGTAAAACAAGCCCCTAACGGCCTACTCTGTCGAGATGAACCCGCAAATCCCGTATGACCACCACGACCTGATGCCCCAGAAACTGTACCCTTCGAAGACTGGCCGCTATAGCCCTGATGGCTGCCCTGACCCTGCTCGAACTGGGTACTACATTTGACCCAAAGTTCAGAAAATTGTTAAAGGTCTTACGATATCTTTTGCCGATTTGCTTGACTTCAAACTTAAACGTGGAAATGACCGGAAGGGTCATTACAATGTTATATCCTGAGAGATAGAGAATTTGAAACCATAGTTGACACTGGGTGAGGGATCGGATACCATGTCGGTACAGATTATGGATATTGATGTTACTATTATGAATCGGTACCATGCCAGTATGATATTATTATTACTATTGTGGATCGGTTACCATGTCAGTATGATTCATGGATCCTGATGTGTCCCTGCAGGTCATGATTAGTTGGGCAGAAATAAGACCCTTTTAGCATATGTGTACAATTATTGTTTGAGGTGTGAGTTAGTATGACAGATTGTGATAATAATGAAAGTGAAGGAAACGTAAAAGTGGAAGTGAGGCGGGCATAGACCCATGTTGTGATATTGCTTTTGAGATTATAAGTTCTTGAATTTTAATGAATTTTGGTAACTTATATGATTTGGTTGCAGACATTGTTTGGCTTATTTTTGAAATGATTCTTTGTTGAGTGAACTATTTGCTGAGAGTCCTATTTATCTGTTGTTTAATTTATTTGTATACTGGTTTTAAATTGGGTCGACCTATGATGCCTACCATACATAGTGGTTTGTATTGATGCTACCATGTACTCTTCTTTTGTTGAGTGCAGACCGTATTAAAGAGGCCTAGACGCGATCTCATCTCTAGTGGTGACAGATGATTTGATCCAAGGGTGAGAACTACATATTCAGGCTACTATGGATCCTCTTTGGTTCTTGCCCCTCTTTTGGGCACTAAAACTTTCCTTATTTTTATTAGAGTTTGGATATCATAGACATGGTTGTTGGATTTAGAGTTCTTGTACGATGACTTTCAGGTCTTTGGGAATGTAATAGATAGTTGAATATTTTGCACTTCCTATTTTGTTAGTTTTTGACTATTTTCATTATTAAAGTTGGTTTTATTATTACATCATCTAAAAATGGCTAATTTACTGGGTTAAGGATTTAGTTAGACGATTCACCCACCAGAGGGTTAGTGTGGGTGCCACTCACAACCATTTGAATCGTGAAAAAGTTGGTATTAGAGACCTAGGTTCATCGATCTCCTTGTACAAGAACATGTATAGTAGAATCTTGTAACAGGGAACTGGGAAAACTCAACTTCTTCTTTCCATCATGCAATTACTTGATTCCAATTGGTATCTGGTGATCAAAATTGGTATCTAAATTTTTTCACTCCTATTCTCATAGATGGTGAGAACATGTGCATCAGAAGTGAGGGTAAAGGTGCCTAAACCAGTCAGTGGGGATGCTGTTTGTGGCAGGGGAGAGGAAAAAGAAGGAAGAGGTAGGGGAAGGAGAGTAGACCACCAGAGGTAGGGCTCGGGCCACAAGATAGGCTCGAGAGAGGTCACCATCTCCTCCCCCACAAGAGCATCTTCTTGAGGTTGCAGAGGATGGAGCAATACCAATTCAGGAGAATGAGGTAGCACCGATTTAGGGAGGTGCAACACCAATTCAGATGTCATATGATATGATTCAGCAGGTTTTGAGCTTCTTGAGTGGGTTAACATGGATTGGGGCTACACTTACAGTTCCACATTGAAACATCTGGGAGTGCATCATGCTGTTGCTATAGCTCCTCAGATGGATGAGGCTTCAGAGATGGGTATCTTCCTGAGACAAGTAGCAGGTACAGTGATGTCATGCTCCGAGACTACCCCCTAGGCGTAATATGGGATCTAAGACAATAAGTGCCCCAAGTTAACCCTTGACTTTAGCATGACGTAACATAACATTAATAATAATAGTGGAAGTATAATAAGAGAAATAAACATACTAACTTAATCATACGCATAAGGGATCTAGGAATGCCACAAGCTGAAACACAAAATCCCAAATAACTGTCTATGTCTGAAAAGCCTCTAAAACCATCATAATGAGTTGCTGGGACAAGACCCCAACTAACTCTAAGTGCTGAAATAAAGAAACCTACTAGCTAAGAATCATATAGTCCCCGAATAAATGAGGACTCCCCAAATCAAACTGGATGGCCTGCGACCTCTAGCCACGAGCTTGTGAGTGGAAACCTGAATCTGCATCATCAAAGAATGCAGTGCAAGAATATGCCTCAGTACTATAGGATGTACTGAATATGTAAGTTTATGAAATAACATGGTGAAAATATACTTAAAACATGTTTAAAATGGAGTTCGTACATAATAAGAGAAAGCTTGAGTAAATATCAAGATTTAAGCTTAAGAAATGAAATAGAAGTCAAGTTTCAAAGTAGAATATCATATAACTTCATAGCTTGAAAATAGTCATACGGGAGTTTCTATTAACCAACTTAAACCATGATGAGCTACATGGAGTCCAGTGTCATGTACACACACTGAAAAAGGTTGTCCTAACTAGCCAAAGTTAGAACTATGTCATAAGGATCCTGTCATAAACCAGAGAGGACAACCTACGGTGGCAACGTAGTTTTGGACCTGGGTTATCTAAACCCTCATCACTTGGTGCTAAATACTACTCCCGAAATAATACATATAGCTTATGTAGTACATGTGACATATTTAATGCCAAAACTGTTGAAAAGTATAAGGACATATTTGACGTCATGCAAATTTCAATTCATAGGTCTTAAAGCTTAGCATAACCATAATTCAAAACATATTTTTTTTTTTCTAAATTCATAACTTGAAGAATTAGGCATGCAAACTAATGACGCTTAAGGTCATGTTATCTAAACATGCCAATTTTACTTGAAAACATGCAATATAGGGAAATTCATGCTATAATTCATTCTCAATACATGGGATTTTGAAAACAATTTAGGAATCTCAATTAGATCATGTTTAAAGAATGAGAAACCATGAATTGATGTTTTAAAACTGAATTCATAAGTTTCCCCCAACTTGGGTAAGAACCCTAATTACATAAGTTCATAAATCAATGTAAAACTTGGGGGTTTTGGCCATAAGGGTGAAAAGAATCCCTTATTAAATACCCACATACCTAAATTGAAGCTTTCTAAACCTTGGATGAGAAGAATTGAGGCTTGAAGATGAATTCTTATCTTGGAGCTTGGAGCTTGGAGCTTGGAGCTTGGAGCTTGGAGCTTGGGAGGAAGGAGACATCCCTGGATAAAAGTTGGGAAATAGACTTAAAACCCCGACTTCGGTTCCATGGACCCTTTTCACGGATCATAGATAGAACAACGGTTCATGGATTGGAGTCGTGGTCCCTGAGTCTCAAATGCAAGCTGCAGATAAGTTTTTATGAGCTAACGGTACGGCTCATGGAACCATCCACGAGTCATAGAAACCATTCATAGTTTATGGTGGAAAAAAACTCTCTGGTCTTTTTCTATGAGTTAGTTCCATGACCTGTGGAACCATTCAAGAACTTTAAAACCCACTCGTGGTTCTCAGACATGAGGTTGGTCTACAAGACTAGTTTCACGAGTCCTTTCCATGACTCATGGTTCTATCCACGGCTTGTGGACTTAAATCGTGATTTCTGGAAGTTCAGAAATTTTCAGAGATCCCAAGTTTAAAAGCTGAATTGAATTCTGGAGTGTTACAATATCTCCCCTTTGGGATCATTCATCCTTGAATGAAGACTTAGCAAGGAAAACTAGAGAATAAATATCCCAGCCAACCAACAAAACATGAAAACTGAAGAATAAGCATGAAAACTGACTTTCGATCTTAAAACATGATTGAACGAACTTTGGAAAACATGAATGCATGCTAGGATTATGAGAGAAGCTAATAGAATTGGATCAGAGGGACAAACTAAGAAGGAAACTATTATCTCACGCTGAAACTAGATCAGAAGGAAAGATATTAGGGTACTTGGATTTCATGGCTTCTTCTGCTTCCCAAGGAGCTCCCTCAACTAACTGATTCCTCCAAAGGATTTTCACCGAAGTGACTTCTTTGTTTCTAAACCTTCGAATATGATGACTAAGAATATCTACAGGAACTTTCTCATAAGTAAGGCTATCCTTCACACTCACATCCTCCAAAGAAACAATTAAGGCCGGATAACCAACACACTTCTTCAACAAGGAAACATGAAAAACTGGATATACTGCTTCTAAATCTGTTGGCAACTCTAACTCATAAGCAACACTACCAACTCTCCTCTGAATCCTGTAGGGACCTATATAGATGGGAATAAGTTTCCCTTTCTTACCAAACCTCATCACACCTTTCATGGGTGACATCTTAAGAGAAACCCAATTATCAACCTCAAACTCCAACTCTCTTCTCCTCACATGCACGTATGATTTCTATCGACTCTGAGCAGTCTTCAACCTCTACCTAATGATCTGAACTTTCTCCATTGTCTCATGAACCAAATTTGGACCGATAAAAGCTGCCTTACCTACCTCAAACCAACCAATAGGAGATCTACACCTCCGACCATAAAGTGCCTCATAAGGGGCCATCTGGATGATAGTATGAAAACTGTTATTATAGGCAAAATTTGATAAGAGGTAAGTGATCATCCCAATTACCTTTGAAATAAATCACACAAGCTCTCAACATATCCTATAAGGTCTGAATAGTACACTCTGCCTGGCCATCCATCTTTGGTTGAAAAACTGTGCTAAGATTAACTTGAGTACCAAGATCTTTCTGAAACGATCTCCAAAACTGGGATGTAAACTGAGTACCCCTATCCAAAATGATAGACAATGGAACCCCATACAATCTGACTATCTCACGAATGTAGAGTCTGTCATAATCCTCTGTTGAATCCATAGTCTTGACAACTAAAAAGTGGGCTGACTTAGTCATCCTGTCGACAATCACCCAAATAGAATCATGTTGCCTATGAGTACCAGAGAAGCTTGTAATGAAATATATATTGATCACTTCCCACTTCTTAGCAGGAAGATCAATATCCTAAGTCATACCACTAGGTCGCTGATGCTCTACCTTCACTTGTTGACAATTGGGACACTTAGCCTCAAAATCTACTATGTTCTTCTTCATGCCATTCCACCAATAGACTTCTCGTAGGTCACGGTACATCTTAGTGGCACCGGGGTGAATAGAATACCTAGAGATATGAGCCTCTATCAAGATCCACTGTCTCAACTCATCTATATTAGGAACACACAATCGGCCCTGATATCAAAGCACCCCATCTTCCCCTTGGGAGAAAACCTCTACCCTCTACTGATGGACTGCACCCTTCAACTGGTGCAAAATAGGATCACTGTCTTGCTTCTCTTTCACTTCAGCTACCAAAGATGATTCAGAACCATTTTGAACAATAACACCACCATATGTCGAATCCATAAGGCGAACTCCTAATCGAACAAGTCTATGAAAATCCTTGGCCAATTCCTTCTTTTCATCCTCAACCAAGACACGCTACCCATAGACAACCTACTAAATGCATCCGCCACTACATTGGCCTTACCCGGATGGTAAAGCACATCATATCATAATATTTAAAAAGCTCAAGCTATCTCCTTTGATGAAGATTCAATTCCTTTTGAGTGAACACATACTGAAGACTCTTATGATCGGTGAATATATCCCCGTGAACACCATACAAGTAGTGTGTCCAAATATTCAAATAAAAAACCATGGCCGCTAACTCAAGATCATGAGTAGGATAGTTCTCATCATGGATCTTAAGCTGTCTAGAAGCATAAGCAATGATCCTACCATGCTACATTAAAACACAACTCAAACCAATCCTAGAAGCATCACAATAGATAACAAAGTCATCCAAGCCCTCGGGTAGAGCCAAAATTGAAGCTTTCGTCAACCTAGTCTTCAATTCCTGAAAGTTCTTCTCACATAGATCAGACCACTCAAATTTTACTTTTTTCTGAGTCAACATAGTAAACGGGGTATCTATGAAAGAAAATCCTTCCACAAATCTCCTGTAGTAACTAGTCAAACCCAAAAAGCTCCTAATATTTGACGGGGAAGTGGGTCTAGTCCAGTTCTTCACTGCCTCTATTTTCTACGAATCGACTCGAATACCATCTCTAGTCACAATATGACCAAAAAAAGCAACATACTGCATCCAAAACTCAAACTTACTGAACTTAGCAAATAACTCGATCCTTGAGAGTTTGCAACACAACTCTCAAATGGTCCACATGCTCCTCCTTACTCTAAGAGTAGATAAGAATATCATCAATGAAAACAATCACAAACATATCCAAATACAGTTTGAACACATAGTTCATCAAGTCCATAAAGGCTGCAGGAGCATTCCTTAATCCAAAAAACATAACCACAAATTCATAATGACCATACCGAGTTCTGAAGGCCGTCTTCAGAATGTCACACTCTCTAACTCTGAGCTGATGATAACCGGATCTAAGGTCGATCTTGGAGAAATAACTGGCACCCTAAAGCTGATCAAAGAAGTCATCAATACTAGGAATGGGATACTTATTCTTGATTGTGACCTTGTTTAACTGGCGGTAATCGATACAAATTCTGAGAGAACCATATTTCTTTCACACAAATAGAACTAGAGCACCCCATAGAGAGATACTAGGTCTGATAAAACCCTTATCAAGAAGGTCCTTTGACCGCTCTTTCAATTCCTTAAGGTCTGCTAGAGCCATTCTATAGGGAGGAATAGAGATAGGATGCGTATAAGGAAGAAGATCTATCCCAAAATCGATCTCCCACATGGTAGGGACTCCGGGCAAGACCTCTGGAAACACTTCAGAAAACTTATTTACAACATGAACTGACTGGAGAGATGGGGTTCGGACTCCGTGTCCATAACCCAAACTATATGATAGATATAACCCTTAGAAATCATCTTCCTAGCCTCGAGATAAGATATAAAACAACCCTTTGAGGATGAAGGACTACCTTGCCACCCTAAGACAGGTTCATTTGGAAACTTGAAACTGACAACTCGAGTACGAAAGTTAACTGAGGCATAACATGTATACAACCAATCCCTACCAAGAATAACATCAAAATCAGTCATCACCAACTCTACTAGGTCCGCTAAAGTGACTCTATGAAGGACTGAGATAGGGCAATTTCAGTAAATTCTCTTGGCTAGGACTGACTCACTAACATGAGTAGAACCACAAAAGGGTTATAAGATCTATTCAGGATAACTTTCGAACTTGCAAGCAACATAAAGGGTCATGAAAGATAAGGAGGCACCGGGGTCTAATAAAGCATACACATCGAGAGAAGACTTTCTACATACCAGTGACAACATCCAAGGAACTCTCTTGGTCCTGGTGAGAAGACATGGCATAAAGGCAGTTCTGGCGCTAAGCACCACCTGAACCAGAAGCAACACTCTACTGGGCCGATCGACCTCCTGGGGCTGCTGGAGCAGACTTAGTCCTGTTACCTCCCTATCCCTTCTTGGCTGAAGGGCATTATCTAATCATATGCCTAACCTGTCCATACCCAAAGCATCCACTTGTTCCCAAATGACACTCTTCTGGGTGATTTTTCCTACACTTTTTGAAAATAGGGTAGGTAGGCCCTTTTGCAACACTTCCCTAAGACTACGAACCTGATCCTCTACCTGACTGATCATGCCTAGGCCTGGGGGATTTGAGTAGGAGCACTAGCTGAAGAATGCACGGGTTCTGATGACCTCTTCTAAAATGAAGAACAGTGTCCGCCGCCGGAGCTCTGATGGCTAAAACCTAAACTCTTTGATTTGGACCTCTTGTTCTATCTTGCCATATCCCTCAAAATATCTCCCTCAATCTGGTGAGCATGAGTCATAAGTCTAGAAATATCCATGTCATCCAAAAGCATAGCAAATCTGCACTCCTTCTTCACCAAGTCGGACACTCCATAAATGAACTTACTCATCTGATCTCTCAGATCGGCCACCATAGCTATAACATACCTAGAGAGCTGGGTGAACTTCAATCTATATTCTTGAACTGACATAGATCCTTGCATCAAATTCATGAACTCTTCGGCCTTCGCCGCCCTCAACTCCCTAGGGAAGAACCGATCAAGAAAGCCCTCTCAAAGCACTCCCAAGTCATAGGGACCACATCCCTAGCCCTAGTATCCTTCCACTGAGTATACCAAATGTAAGCCACATCCTTGAGTTGATAGGATCTAGATCAACACCATCCACACCGATAACTTGCATCACCTCCAAAGTCTTCTTCACCTCATCCATGAATTTTTTTGGATCTTTACCAACCTTAGAACCTAAGACCTCAGGTGGGTTCATGCGAATGAAGTCTCGAACTCTGGTTGTAACTTCCCACCTTGTGGGTTAGCAGGAACAGGTGCTGAGGGACTGACCTGGTTGGTTATTGCATGAGCTAACATCTGAAGGGCGATTCTAAACTCAACATTAATGACCTCGTGGTCTGGAACTGGAGGATTAGCATTTCAGGTATTGGCCCGGTGAGGCATGGCACGATGAAAAGGCATAATCTAAAATGCATAAAGATGAGGTTAGAGAAGTAATAGAGTCAAACTCTATCGCACGATGTTGATCATACAAGAAGTAAGTTTTTTCTAAATTATCTCATAGTATCCCTCTCATAGATGTGGAGCGCTTTACACCCATGAAAAAGACTCTACTTGATGCAGCTTTCAGACACCCTAGGACTATTGAACCTGATGCTCTGATACCAAGTTTGTCATGCCCGAAGACTACACCCTAGGCGTATCACGCGACTCAGGACCACAAGTGCCCCTAGTTAACCTTTGGCTTTAGCATGACGTAACATAACATGAATAATAATAGTGGAAGCATAACAAGAGAAGTAAACATACTAACTCAATCATAAGCATAAGGGATCTAGGAATACCATAATCTGAAACATGAAATCCCGAATAACTGCCTATGTCTTAAAAGCCTCTTAAACTATCATAATGAGTTGCTGGGACAAGACCCCAGCTAACTCTAAGTGCTGAAATAAAGGAACCTACTAGCTAAGAATCATACTAGTCCCCAAATATATGAGGACTCACCAAATCAAACTGGATAGCCTGCGACCTCTAGCCACGAGCCTGGGGTTGGGAACCTAAATCTGCATCATCAAAGGATGCAGCGCAAGAACATACGTTAGTATTATATGATATACTGGATATGTGAGTTTATGCAATAACATGGTAAATACATACTTAAAATATGCTTAAAATGGAGTTCGTACATAATAAGAGAAAGCATGAGTAATTATCAAGATTTAAGCTTAAGATATGAAATATAAGTCAAGTTTCAAAGTAGAATATCATATAACTTCATAGCTTGAAAATAGTCATACGGGAGTTTTTATTAACCGACATAAACCATGATGAGCTACATGGAGTCCAGTGTCATGCACCCACACTGAAAAAAGTTGTCCTAACCAGACAAAGTTAGAACCATGTCATAAGGATCCTGTCATAAGCCACAAAGGGCAACCTATGATGAAAACGTAGTTCTGGACTTGGGTTATATGAACCCTCATTTCTCGGTGCTAAATACTACACCCAAAATAATACATATATCTCATGTAGTATGCGTGACATATCTAATGCCAAAACTATTGAACAACATAAGGACATATCTGATGTCATGCAAATTTCAATTCATAGGTCTTAAAGCTTAGCATAGACATAATTAAAAACATACCTTTCTTTCTAAATTCATAACTTGAAGAATTAGGCATGCAAACTCGTGATACTTGAGGTCATGTTATCTAAACATTGCCAATTTTACTTGAAAACATGCAATTTAGGGAAATTCATGCTATAATTCATTCTTAATACATGGGATTTTGAATACAATTTAGAAATCTCAATTAGATCATGGGTAAAGAATGAGAAACCATGAAATTGATGTTTTAAAACTAAATACATAAGTTTTCCCTAACTTGGGTAAGAACCCTAATTACATAAGTTCATAAATCAATGTTAAACTTGGGGGTTTTGGCCATAAGGGTGAAAAGAATCCCTTATTAAATACCCACATACCTAAATTAAAGCTTTCTAAACCTTGGATGAGAAGAATTGAGGCTTGAAGATGAATTCTTATCTTGGAGCTTGGAGCTTGGAGCTTGGGAGGAAGGAGACATTTTCCTCTTTTAGAAGTGGAATGAGAGTTTTGAAAAGAACTTAGGCTAATTAGGGATAAAACCCTACCAAAAGAGTCCAAAATGACCTCACTTAAGAGTTAAAAAAGTGGGTAATTACAAAAATATCCCTGAATAAAAGCTGGGAAATAGACTTAAAACCCCGACTTCGGTTCCATGGACCCTTTTCACGGATCGTAGATAGAACAACGGTTCATGGATTGGAGTCGTGGTCCCTGAGTCTCAAATGCAAGCTGCAGATAAGTTTTTATGAGCTAACGGTACGGCTCATGGAACCATCCACGAGTCATAGAAACCATTCATAGTTTATGGTGGAAAAAAACTCTCTGGTCTTTTTCTATGAGTTAGTTCCATGACCTGTGGAACCATTCAAAAACTTTAAAACCCACTCTTGGTTCTCAGACATGAGGTTGGTCTACAAGACTAGTTTCACGAGTCCTTTCCATGACTCATGGTTCTATCCATGGCTCATGGACTTGACTCGTGATTCCTAGAAGTTTAATTTTTTTTAGAGATCCCAAGTTTAAAACCAGAATCAAATTCCAGGGTGTTACCAGTGATGACCGAAGATGAGCATGGTTTATTTTGTAAGTTTGTCAACATGAAGCCTCAGGTCTTACGTGGTCTTAAATTTGAGATTGCATACGAGTTTATCATCAACTACTATGACCGACTTTATAAGATAGGGATAGTTGAGAGATATGGAGTGGAGATCGTCACCTTCTAGCTTTAGGGTGATTCTAAGATGTGGTGGAGATCCTATGTGGACTTTAGGGCTGCTGGGTCACCTTTATTGACTTGGCATCAGTTCTATTCAGTGTTCTTAGAGAAGTACATCCTACATACTTTGAAGGATAAGAGAAGAGATAAGTTTTCCAGTATCAAGCGGGGGAGTTCATCAGTTGTAGCCTATGAGTCTCAGTTTTAGTTGCTCTTCTGTTATTCGTTATAGTTGATAAATACTGAGGAGAAAAAGATTTGCCATTTCATCAAAGGGTTGAATACAAGTCTCCAAATTTCAGCTCTACAGATGGTATCCTCCGGCAGGTCCTTTAATAAGGGTATTAAGTTTGTGAAGAGTGTTGAGGGTGTGAAATAGGAAAGTTATGCAAAAGTGGCAGCAAAGAAGTCCCGAACAGGGGAAAGCTTCAGTGGTTCATCTTCTAGGGGTCAGAGTTCCCAGGGGTACACTACACGCCCTATTCAGTCAGGTATGCAGGTGTCAGCTGGGGGTCCTCCAAGGGCCAGGCAGCCTTCTCCAGATTTTAGTGGTTATCTTACTTTTCTACTTTAGAAAAATGACCCACCTTGGACCAAGTTTGCTATGAGTTCAGCGAGGTTAGTCATATTTGGAGGAATTATCCCAGGTATTGATAGGCTGGTAAGTCAGGACAACACCAGGATCCCCATGCTCCGACTTTGGCCGGTATAGGAGGCAATGATTATGGTATAGGCCATCTACAAAGAGGGCGTGGTGGTCACTAGACAAGTAGAGGTGACAACCAGCCTAACCGAGGTGATGGTCATGCTGATTGGAGTGGTACTTAGCCTGGTAGGGATGGCACACATACAGGTGATAAGACCTATTTTATGATTTTCCAAGCAAGCCCGAGGCAGAGGCATCAGATGCGGTGATCACAAGTACTATTCTTGTCTGTGATCAAATGGATATGAATTTATATCACAAGTACTATTCTTGTCTGTGATCAGATGGCTATGAATTTATTTGATCCTGGTTCTACTTCCTCTTATGTATCTGTTGGTTTTGCTGTGGGGTTGGACATGGTGTGTGAATTACTAGAATCATGTTCATGTGTCTACTTAGATTGATGATTCTGTGGTGATTGATAGAATTTATCGTGCTTGTCCTGTTATTTTTGTAGGGCTTAAAACCTTGGAGGACTTATTAATCTTGGATATGGTGGATTTTGACATCATTTTGAGAATGAGTTGGTTGTATTCTCATTATGCTATTTTAGACTGTCAGGCTAACACAATAATTGTGTCTATGCCAGGGATGGATATACTTGAGTGGGAGGGTAATTATAGTACTGCTCCTCTGAAATTAATATTTTTTTTTCGTGCCAAGATTTTGATAGGAAGGGGGTGTTTGTCCTTCTTAGCATATCTCTTGGACACTAGTGCAGAGGTCCCACCTATCGAGTTAGTGCCTGTAGTGTGGGAGCTTCAGGAGGTGTTCCCTGCAGATTTGCCTGGCATGCCACCAGATCACAACATTGATTTTTGTATTGACCTAGAGCCGAGTACTCATCCTATTTCTATTCCCCCTTATAGGATGGTGCCAGCTGAATTGAGGGAGTGAAAGTCTCAATTGCAAGAGTTGCTTGGTAAAGGATTTATGCATTCGTGTGCCTCCCTATGGGGCATTGTAGTCTTGTTTGTGAAGAAGAAGGATGGTAGTATACGTATGTACATAGACTATTGGCAGCTGAATAAGGTTACAATCTGTAACAAGTATCCTCTTGCCTGCATTGATGATTTGTTTGACTAGTTGCGGGATGCATCAGTCTTTCCTAAGATTGATTTGAGGTCCGAATATCATCACCTAAAGATTCATCCCGCTGATATTCCTAAGACTGCATTCAAGACCAGGTATAGGCAATATGAATTTCTATTAATGTCTTTCGGGCTAATTAATGCCCCAACCGTTTTCATGGGATTGATGCATAGGATATTTAAGCCGTATTTAGACTCATTCATGGTTGTTTTCATTGATGAAATCCTAGTTTACTCTAAGAGTGAGGAAGAACAAGAAAATTACTTAAGGATTATTTTGGGTTTGCTAAAAGAGAAGGAGCTTTATGCAAAATTTTCTAAGTGTGAATTGTGGTTGACTTGTGTCCTTTTTGGGATATATGGTTTTGAAAGAAGGGGTAATGGTGGACCCCCAAAAGATTGAGGTGGTTAAGAATTGGGCTAGACCTACTTTAGTAACTGAGGTCCATAGTTTTGTGGGGTTGGCTTGTTATTACTACAAGTTCGTGAATGGGTTTGCCTCTATTGCTAATCATCTGACCCGTTTAACTCAAAAGGAGGTACCATTTCATTGGTTTCTTTTTTGGTGCACTCGCTTTATACCTCTGCCACACAAGGAAGGACACGGTGGGAAAGAAGTAGCCCTAGCCTCTGTCTGACCGATCATTCAAAGTCGAAAGCAGTTCAAAATTCTAGCTTCCTCTATTTAGTTAGGAAAGCGAGAAGTCATGATATTTAGTTAACATGACCTTAGGCCTAACTGTTAATCTTCAAGAAGCAAGTAGATAATCTCCTATCTCTTGATCTAGAGGAACATAGTCAGAGAAGAGAAGCCCATTCCTCGGATGAATATGAGGAGAGCTTTCAAAAGCTCAAGACCCTATTAACTACCGCTCCCATTCTTGCTTTGCTAGTGGAGCATAAGGATTTTATTATTTACTGTGGTGCCTCACATTCCAATTTAGGTATTGTGTTGATGCATGACAAGAAAATTATTGTCTATGCTTCAAGGCAATTGAAGGTACATAAGAAGAATTGTCTTACTCATGACTTAGAGTTGGCTATTGAGGTATTTTCTCTTAAGATATGGAGGCACTACTTGTATGGGGTCCATTGTGAAGTGTTCACATACCACCACAGTTTATAACATGTGTTCACACAGAGAGATTTGAATTTGTGGAAGCGTAGGTGGATGGAGTTGCTTAAAAACTAAGATATCACCATTCTATAGCATCCATGTAAGGACAACATAGTAGCCGATGCATTGAGAAGAAAATCCAAAAGTATGGGTAGCTTGTCTTATTTGAAAGCTATCAGACGTCTATTGGCTAGAGAGATTCAGACTCTAGCTAACAATTTCATGAGACTTGAGGTTTTCAAAAAAGGTGGACTGGTAGCATGTATTGAGGCAAAGTCCTCATTTCTTGATAGGATCAAGGCTAAACAATTCGAGAACGTTAAGTTGAGCAGAATACATGATGAGGTTTTACAAGGGGAGGCCAAGGTGGCCATGATTGATGTTGAGGGTGTTTTTAGAATCAAGGGGCGAGTTTGTGTGCCTCTTATTGATGACTTGATTCCTACGATTTTAGCTGAGGCTTATTATTCAAAGTATTTTATACATTCTGATGTGACCAAGATGTACCGTGATATGAGATAGCATTATTGGTGGGGTCAAATAAAGCGAGACATAGTTGATTTTGTTGCTAAATGTCAGAATTACCAGCAGGTAAAGCATGAACATCAAAAGTCTGGTGGGTACTCTATAGAGGATGCCCATTCCTGAATGGAAGAAGGAGAGAATATACATGGATTTTGTTGTTTGTCTTCCCAAAAGTTTGGGGAAGTTAGATTCTATTTGAATTATTATGGATAGGCTGATGAAGTTTGCATATTTCATTCTAGTCCAGGTGACTTACAATTCAACCAAGTTAGCCAAGGTTTATCTTAAGGATGTTGTTCAGTTGCATAGGGTTCTAATTTCTATTATTTCGGATAGGGGTACTTAGTTTACCTCTAATTTTTGTGAGGAATTGCATAAAGAGTTAGGTACTAGGCTAGACCTTAGTAAAACCTTTCACCCTCATACTGATGGGCAGTCTGAGTGAATGATTCAGGTGTTTGAGTACATTCTTCGTGTGTGTGTGATGGATTTTGGAGGTCATTGGGACTAGTATCTACCTTTGGCAGAATTTGCATATAATAATAACTACTATTTGAGCATAGATATAGCCTCGTTTGAAGCATTGTATGGGAGGAGGTGTAGATCTCTAATTGGTTGATTTGATGTATTTAAGGTGATATCGTGGGGTACTGATCTTCTGAGAGACTCAATAGAGAAGGTGAAATTTATCCAAGAGAAGCTTCCATAGGCTCAAAGTAGACAAAAAGGATTATGCGAATAAAAAGGTAAAAGATGTGCATTTTATGGAAGGTGAGCAAGTGTTGTTAAAGGTCTCACCCATGAGGGGTGTTATAAAATTTAGTAAGCATGGTAAGCTTAGTTCTAGATACATTGGACCCTTTGAGATTCTTAGAAGTGTAGGGATGATAGCCCATAGATTGGCTTTGCCTTCGAGCTTGTTGGGAGTTCAACCGTGTTTCACGTGTTGAAGCTTAAGAACTATCATGGGGATGGTGACTATATCGTTCGTTGAGATTCGGTCCTGTTAGATGAAAAACTCTCTAATAAAGAAGAACTTATTCCTATTCTTGATAAATATGTCTGTAAATTAAGGACTCAGAAGTTGAAGTACCATCTTGTTGAAGAGTCCACTTGGGAGACCGAAGCGGAATGCGTGGCAAGTATCCACATCTTTTTGTTGATTCAGGTAACTTATTATTTTCCCCTTTTCTTCTTGTTGTCGCTCGTGGATGAATGGTTGTTTAATTGATATCTGATGTAATGATTCATTCCATCATTATAGTGTTGTTCAGAGCGTAAGTACTCGACTAGAGTGTTTCCTAAGATGAAAGTTGATAAAATCTCAAGCTAGGATGAGTTTTGATAAAAATCTAGGGTTGTGCGCTTAAGCGGTGATTTGTTTTTTGTGGTGCGATAATTGATAATGTGGGGTTCATCCATGGATAGTAGAGTGGTATAGGGTCTCGTAGGAAGTTTTAGGACGATAATCGGGTTGATAAAACTTGGTTGTAGTGGTTGCTACAGGATCAATCTATGATGTCTAGAATTGAGGTTTGTGTTACAAAATGGAGAGTTTTGGCCGAGTTCTCAAGTTTCTATTTTAGAGATCGCTGCATAAGATGAAATTCTATTGTAGCAAGACTGCCATAGCAATCAGAGTCCCGCCATAATGACCCCAAAAATATTTGCCAGGGCTCACCATAGCAAACCAAAGCTCGCCACAACGATCTCGCCATAGTGTAAAAATGACTGCTGCAGCGCGATATGGGTGATAGATTGTCTGACTTAATTCAGTTTTCTGAGTTTTATTTCACAAACTCCTAAAACTCATTCTAGAGCTCCAAAAAGGTAATTTTCCCAAGGCTATGATGTTTTTCTTCATTCAAGGTAAGTTATTTTGTTAACCTGATTGTTTAATAATAGTTTATCATTTAGATTCGTTGGGGAGTGTTTAATGGTGAAAATTATGGGTTAGAACCCTAGGTGTGTGAAATTATGGGAAAGCCTATGGGTAAGGGTGATTATCATCTAAAATGCTTCTAGGGTGTAGATAAATACTTCCTATAATGAATTTGGTATTCCTAAACATGAATTAGGATGATTTGGGAATCTCGAGTTCTATAAAAATGTGGCCTTTAGCATAAAAATAGCTTAAAAGGGGGAAATTAGAGTAGAAACTCCATGAATGGTGATCATGTGAATAATGTGGGACTAGTTGATGGTTCCTTGACCCTTGGGGAATGCTACAGACTTCGAGTAAGGATTGAGTTAGTGGGTTGATTTCCCAAGGCCTAAAATAAAAGAGTACATGATTAATTACTCCCCATTATTTGTCTGTTTATACACTCTACGTTCTAAAGCATTAAGGAAAGGACAAACTATTACAATGTAGCTTGTGATTTGGAATTCTTTTGCTGAGGTAGGTTACGGTTTAATTAGAGTTGAGACTTGGTTTAGTACTTGTATGCTTCTTAATTAAGTAACTTGTTGATTGGTCTTCCAACATACTTGTGGTTGATGGTTGTGATCTTGTTAATGACTGAATAAATGATCTATTGCACTTGAATTTGATTAAAGTACGTCATGATGGTAAGAGTACTTGTAAGTTAGTGCACTGTGTTATATCCTGAGAAATAGAGAATTTGGAACCATAGTTGACATTGGATGAGGGATTGGGTATTACACCGATACAAATTATTGATATTGATATTACTATTATGGATTGGGTACCACATCAGTACGATATTGTTATTATTATTGTGGATCGATTACCACACTGGTATGGTACATGGACCCTGGTGCGTCCTCTACAGGTCATAACTAGTTGGGCAGAAATAAGACCCTTTAGCATGTGTGTAAAAAGTTTAGTGTTTGAGGTGTGAGTTAGTGTGAAGGATCATGATAATAATGAAAGTAAAGAAAATCCAAAAGTGTGAGTAAGGCGGGAATAGATCCATATTGTGATACTGCTTTTGAGATTGTAAGTTCTTGAATGTTAATAATTTATGGTGATTTATATGATTTGGTTGCTGACACTGTTTGGCTTATTTTTTAAAATGATTCTTTGTTGAGTGAACTGTTTGCTGGGTATTGAAGTTCTATTTTCCTGTTGTTTAATTTATTTATATACTGGTTCTAAATTGAGTCGACCTATGATGCCTACCAATACATAGTTATTTGTACTGGTACTACCCTATACTGTTCTTTTTTTCAGTGCAGACCATGTTCCAGAGACTCAGACACGACCTCATCTCTAGCGGTAGCAGCTGATTCGATCCAAGGGTGAACACTACATTTTTAGGCTACCATGCATCCTCATATTGGTTCTTTTCCCTCTTTCGGGTAATGAAACTTTTCTTATTTTTATTAGATTTTGGATATTTTAGACATGGTTGTTGAATTTAAAATTCTTGTATGATGACTTTTGGGTCTTGGGGTATGTAATAGATAGTTGAATATTTTTGCACTTACAATTTTGTTAGTTTTTGACTATTTCCATTATTAAAGGTTGGCTTTATTATTATATCATCTAAAAACGGGGAATTGACTGGGTTAATGCGTGGGTTAGATGGTTCTCCCACTGGAGGGCTAGTGTGAGTGCCACTTATAACCATTCGGATTGTGACATATGACAATCAAAATCCCTATGTTTTGAGAATCATCTATGCCTCAAACTTTCTTAACCATACTCAAGAAACTATACGCGATAAAGACTTTAACTTAGACTCTTTCCCAAATGTCACACATGCTAGACCTTAAATTCCACGAACAGAGTACTTACTTCAAAATGATTTCCTTAAGCCCAGAAGACAACACTTCCGGATGGATACAACAACATACTAATTATTATACATATATTTTGTCAACACCAAATTCCTTAATTAGAATAAGTACAACAATTTAACTAGAGCACCTTTTCGCTTTTCTTACGAACTTACTAGGAACAACATATTTCAAAAGTTTTACGAGTAGCTCTTCTATAGAATGCTAAACCTGAAACTTCTACAATGAAAGAATCATTCTGAAAAGAGACAAAGATAGACTTCATATGCCTTATTCCAGACTTCTCAAAGCTACACGAAGATCTGCTCAAGCATCCACTTCAAATACAACCAAGGAACATCAATTTAACACTATTTTAGAAAAATATTATAACTAATAGGCAACCGATTACCTTACTGTGAAACTAGTGACTCAGAATCTCAAGATAACAAAGAAATGATGATGAAAATATCCTTATCTCTCAACAATTCAGCTTATAACATATTCATTTTAATACATAAAATCCAAACTCGCTACTTTTGATCACCGTTCTGTGAGTTTTTTCCATAAAATTTAACTAGAACATCGACATATTTTTATTATTGATAGAAGGTATGGAAGACATACCTTGATTTGTCTAAAATAATTAAAATAAATTTATCCATTCCTTTATGATATTTAATCTCGAATCTGGTCTCAACAACACGATGAAAATAATTTATTTTTCTTCTTTCGCTAATCTCGTACTATACCAACTTAGCTCTCATAGATACTCTCTAGCGTGTGTGTACCTATACATGTATATATGTTGCAACAACTATATCTTGATATTTGTAAATAAAAATGAAGGAAAGATGGCTGCTTGAAGTCACATCTATATCGATATCACATATAACATACTTGACCAACTTAAATTTAAATAAAGATTACAATGTTAATTAACCATTAAATGCTAAGTAATGAAGTGGTAGTCATAATTAATACACCTTTTATTGTAGTCTTTCTCCACTTTTACGTGAAAGTATAGTTGCTAACACCACATCCTATTTTTTCCATTCACTTGGATGAGGTCCATAACAAGTATACACTCGAGAGTTGCGTAGGTTCATGGTAAAACTCTCATGATCCAAATGAGTCGTGATTGGCACCCATGCTAACCCTCTAGTAGGAGACCCAAATAACCCAAACCTAACTCTTTGACTTAACCAGTTCTAAGAAAATAGATGAATATTCCACTTAAGTCATAAATGAATTAATATTTATATAAATAATAAAAGAATGTGTGAAAAATAGTCAACTAAACATATCCCCAGAAACTGAAAGTCATTGTCCAGAACTTCTAAACCAATATAGTCGGAGAATCCAACAATCACTAAAAAACAATAAGAATAGAGAGTTCCACTGTCCGAAAGAAGGACAACGATTCATGGAGGATCCATGGCAGCCTGAGAGGTAGTTCTCACTGTGAATCTACAGTCAGTCTCTCTACTATAGTCGAGGTCACGTCTCAGCCTCTAAAACAAGGTCTGTACTCAACAAAAAAAAGTACAGAGTAGTATCAGTACAACACACTATGTACTGGAAGGTATCATAGGCCGACCCAATAATATAGCATGTGAATAACAAGACATATAACAAGTAATAGGATTCCAAAATTTAGCGTATAAGTAATTAATAAATAGTCTTTCAAGTCAATTCAACAACAACCATAAGAGAGAAAAAGAGTAATCACACTTAGAAACTATCTCGCTTATCACTATGTCCATCAATCTCTACTCATTCACTTGTTTCTCTAGTCTTACCTCAGTTCTCAGCCAAACTCATTATAGTAGAAATTGAACAATACAAAATAAGGTAAAAGGTGTACACAAATGCTATGGGTCTTATTTATGCCCACTAGCCATGACCTGCAGGAGACCCTAAGTGTCCATGTACCATGTTGATGTGGTATCTACTCCATACCAGATGTATCAACAGTAATACTCTGTATTCAGCGTATACTAGTTTTATTGATATAGAACTTGACATAGCCTTGTCATATATGTGGAGGACCAAGTTTCTTATAGGAGTAGTGATGGTTTAATATCTAGGTGATGTAATGCCTCATTTATTTCAGCACGTATACAACCTCGACGGAAGTATTTAAACTCGAGATAGCAAGGTGGTATTTGAGATTAAAGTTCAAAGTAAAGTGTTAAGTTAAAGAAAAAAGGATTAAGATCCAAAAAATAGAATAAATTAATTGAGCTGCTTGCTTGACTTAATTAAGCTAGTAGGTGACAAGTAGGTGCATCACCTACTTTGTAAAAATATGGCCCAACTAAGTGAAAGTAAAGGAGAAGAATGGCAGCCTAGCCCAACAAATTGAAAGTTCATTTTAGAATAAAGAAAAGGCCAACTAGGTGCATCAACTACTTTGACATTTGACCAGCTTAAAGGATAAGTAGGTGCATCACCTACTTAGCCATTTTGTGGCCCAAATAAATCCAAGTGGTGGCTGGAAATTGAAGGAGAGAAAGGTGGAAAAGGGACTGTCTTTTTAAGGATAAAATCTGATCCATTACTCTCAATATTTCATACAATATAACACAACTCCCTCAGCTCATATCTCTCTCTCTCCTAAAGCTTAAACAATTACCATGAAACTCCTTTAGGTTTCTTGATGGTTTCTTGTCTTGTCCAGCCAAGGTAAGTGAAAGGTTATGGATTTAGATTAATTCCTTTATGGAAGACTAGGAAATCATGTTGCTCATGCTTAAAATATAGTGCAGATCTTTTCCCAAGTTAACTGCCCCACTTTTCTTGGATATTAAGAGGTTTCTCTCTTTTTCTTTGGTTTAAGTGTAAAGAAAAGTCTAAGCTAGTGAAGAAGTGCAAGTTAAGAGAGTAGATTTCCAGAAATTAAGGTAAGGTTACTACCCACTTTTACTCTTCTTTATATACTAGTTTAGTGGAGAATTTTGTATGCGTTTTTGTCAAGAACTCATGGGGTAGTGATCAGAATCCTTGAGTTCAATATTTTCTTATTGGTTTAAGGATGTTTGGGGTTGTTTTCTAAGTTGTGTTATATGTATATATTTTGGGGACATCTTGGTTGACCTTAAAAAGGATGTGTGTAGTTGTATTAAAGTATGAAAATAGGGTGTGAAGATACACTACTTAATTAGGTGTTACATGAATTTGATGCATGCCATATTTTTGTATACAGTTTGGTATGCGTTGGTATCTTGGGGGACCTTATAAGGAGGTCATCTAGTATGTAAATGGTTTTAGAGGAGAAGAGGTGAAAAAAATACTCTTGATTTGATCAATTACGAGCTTCTTGTCCGGTTACTGATTTAGTGAGATCAAGTAACCCAAATTGATTAATTAGCTACTAATACTAGTTTTGCCACTTATTTCATTGTAGATAAATAATATGAAAGGGAGAAGCTTAATTCGTTGTAATAACTGAGTTGCACAGCAAGGTATGTAAGGGTTTTAGTTTCATATTCCTTGGCATGAAGTCTTATACTTGTGTTACTACCAATAAAGTGAGTTTCCTAAGTGCTTTTCCTAGTAGAGGGTACACAGTGGCAGCATACAATCTGCAACACGGCTAACAATCTTTTCCCCACTACATTGTGTCAAAGTACTTCAACATGTGTTTACTATTAGAACTGCGTGTTTACTCTTCCAAGTACTAATATGTAAAAGGTACTTTCAACATCAAGCTTTGTGTGTTCTCTTCTTAGTCAAATGAGGTTCATTGTGTCATTTAAGTGCTTATGTATTACATTGATGTTACCGTTACTTCTTATGTCATTGTGACTGCCTTTAGTGCATACTCATATGTCTTGTACTACTGATCCATAATTTCGAGCTCAATAATGATTATGACCACCAAGACAATGATCTCAAAGAATAAAGAAACTCTATAAAGTAATATGTATATGTGTGGGTGGCAGCCCAAGGCTAAAGCGTAGCATGGGTCGATCCCTATTTATGTACTTATGGGTGGCAGCCAAGGGGCAAAAGCCTAGCATGGGTTGATCCCAATTTGTATATTTATGAGGGCAGCATCTCAGAGGCTAAATTTCCTAGCATGGGACTTCTCTTCTACCACTGATCAGTTAGTCATTTGTATCACATGTCTTACAAATATTATAAAGCAAAAAAGAGTAAAGAAAAGAATGTAATATACATAATTCCATAAGTGTAAGCAAAGGTGGTCTTTTGTTCTTATCTACACATTTATGCATTGATACCTGATTCCATTTGAGCTCTTGTTTTATATATGGTTTACTTTATTATGCCTTACATATTCAGTATATTCTCTCGTACTGTCGTCCTTCATGGGGGACACTGCATTTCATGACGCAAGCACACATACTCTAGCTAGTAGACCTCCTCAGTAGGAGCACGGGATACTCGGCTGCTGTTGGTGAGATCCAGGTTGATTCAGGGCTTTACCGAGTCTTTGGTATATATTTTTGGTATTGTATAGTTAAGGGTAAGGCGATTCCCTATCCCGCACTAAACTAAGTTTGTTCATCTTGTAGAGGCTTTGTAGACTAATGTTAAAGTAAAGCTTAGTTATGTCTTGTGTCTTAATAATTGTGGCCTCAACGACCAGATCATGTACATAAGTTTTGGGCCTATCTACGTTGGTCTTGTTATTAAGGCAGCTTATCTATAGGTAATACTTCATAATTTTTATAGTTATATGCATGATAATCACAGGTTATAAATTGGTTCTCTCAGGCCTTTAGGGCATCGGGTGCCTGTCTGTCTAAATGAAATTTGAGGCGTGACAAAAGTGGTATCAGAGCAGGTCATCCTAGAGAGTCTACAAAGCCGTGTCTATGTAGAGTTTTGCTTATGGGTGTGTTGTGCGCCACATCTATAAACATGAGGCTATGATATATTTAGAAGTTGTCTATTTTCTTTTATCTATTAGATCATGCGATAGAGCTGATGTTGTAGGTTTATCGTATCTAACCTTTAAATTATTTTCATTATAGTAAAAATTCCAGTTACAAGGAGAAGTAAGAGTACATGTAAGCAAGTAAATGTGGTTACTGGAGAAGGGACCATCAAATCACCACCTAGATGAGCTAATCAAAGTGAGGCTCAGGAGTGTCTCTATCACAGACTTCCTCCACTCCTCCATCTCCAGAAGAGCTAAGGAGGGCAGCAGCGCCCCAAGAACCTCCTATTAATGCTACTGAGTAAGATTTAAAGAATGTAGTCCAATTATTGACTCGTATACTTGCTGGTCAAGGACAAGGGCAAGCAGGTCCAATTGCAGGTTCTAGTGGTGCAAATAGGGCAACTAGTTTGCGGATACGTGATTTCCTTAATATGGACTCTCCATCATTCACCGGGTCAAATCCTAATGAAGATCCCCAAGACATTATTGATCAAATCCTAAGGACCTTGTATATAATGCATGTATCTGGTAAAGAAGCAGTTGAGCTGGTACCATATAGATTAAAGGGTGTGGCTATATTATGGTACGAAGCTTGGAAACAATATAGGGGTAGAAATGCACCTTCAACTAAATGGAAAGAGTTCAAAAAGGCATTCTTTGACCATAATCTACCATTGGAGATATGATAGGCCCATGCAACTCAGTTCTTAAATCTTCACCAAGGGAATATGAGCGTTAGAGAGTATAGTCTCAAGTTTAATTCTTTGTCCAGGTATGCTCCTAATATAGTATCTACTATGGAGGATAGAGTTTAATGATACGTGGATAGATTGGATTCGTATTTGGTTAGGGATTGTACTATTGCTTCTTTGAACAAAGACATAGATATATCAAGGATACAAGTTTTTGCACAAAAGATGGAGGATCAAAGGCAAAGGAGAAGGACACAAGAGTCCGAAAGAGGGTATTCTAAGAGGGCCATATATATAGGGCAGTTTATGCCATCCCAAGGTGAGTTTAGGCCTCGGTTTCCTAATAGACCGCCTAGGCCATCATCTTCCTACTCTACAACTAGCATTCCACCTCGGTTTCAAGGGTCTAGGGGTAATCAGTTTGGGAAAAGAAGTGAGAGTCAAGGCTCATAAGTAGCAAGGTACCAAGAGCAGGAAAGTATGAGCTAATCAAGATGTCACGCCCTGAGCCTACCCTTTGGATGTAACACGGTACCTAAGATCATAAGTGATCTCAAGATAACCCTCTGGCAATAGCATGACTTTAAAACTGAATAAAACATAAGAACGAAAGCTTAACTAAAGTAATGAGCAATTTAATCTGTTTATATAAATAAATGTCTAAGAATGAAAATTTGAATACAGTTGAATATCTGACTCTATATATGAAAGCCTCTACTACTGACGAGCTGCTGGGACAAACCCCCATCTAACTCTAAATACTGAAAACTAAATGAAAGAACTAATAGTCTAAAATGAATCTAAACTCCAAGTCCTCAAATGAGGAGGACTCACCAAGCTAGCCAGATGTGTTGTTGATCTACTAGCCTCGAATCTAGGGGCGAGCTACTAAATCTACATCATTATAGGATGCATCACAAAGAGGTATGCGGTCAGTACTATAGGATGTACTGAGTAAGTGAGATATGCATAATCATGATAAAAACATACTTAAAATATTCTTGAAATGCGTTCGTACATATAAAGAGGTAGCATAAGTAAATATCAAGATATAAGACATAAAACATGAAATAAAGTCAAGATTTAAAGTAGAGTCAAATATAACTTTATAGCTTGAAAAACAATCATGCGGGAGTTTCTCTTAATCGAAAAAAACCATGATGAGCTACATGGAGTACAGTGTCATGCACCCACACTGAAAAAGGTTGTCCTAACCGGCCAAGGTTAGAACCATGTCATAAGGATCCTGTCATGAGCCACAAAGGGCAACCTACGGTGGCAACGTAGTTCTAGATTTGGGTTATTTGGAAACCTCATTGCCCGGTGCTAAATACTACTCCCAAAATATAACATGAGGCTCACATATATGTGACATATCTAGATGTCAAAGCTTGTTCATAAACTTGTTCATAATCTAGATCTTCATACTACTCACGAACCTTGGTTTAGAAAATGATTCATGAGCATTGATGGCACATCGGGTATCTTGTCTTGAATAACAATAATTCATAACTTGAAAACTTGCATGACCCTAGTTCAATTTCATAATAACATATACTTTCATAAAACATAGGAACTAGGCATGCACTTGCTTGAAATTCATGAAATCATGCTATCAATTTCTCCAATTTACATGAATCAATTTATGCATGTAAATTTTCTATAATTAGCCTTAAATTCATGAAATAGGAGTTCACATGTAAATACCCATGCAAAATCATGCAAATTAGTAGTAAATTTCAAGTAGAATCATGAGAAAATAATTTTTAGCAAAGCCCATAAGAATTGGGTAAGAACCCAAATTTGAAATTCATGAAAATCCATATGAAGAATTGGGGTTTTGGGCATAAGGGTGAAAGGATTCCGTTATTTAATACCCACATACCTGAACTTGAAGCTTTTCTAACTTGGGACTTGAGGATGGAGGATTGGAGAAGGAACCCTAGGCCTTGGAGCTTGAGAGAAGAATCTCTTTCCTTCTTCTTGAGGTTGGATTGAAGGAATGAGGAGAAATTTAACTAAGTATGAATAAATACCCTTTACATAGGCCTAAAACAACTTAGTATAGGAGTTAAAAGAGTGGAAAATTACAAAAATACCCCAAGAAAAAGAATCTGAAAAACTGCTAAATCTTTTGTCACAGGCTTCTACGGACACAAACCACGGCCCGTGGAATGAACCACGGTCTGTGAATGGAGGTCGTGATTCTCAAACCACTCTTTCAGGCTTCTGGATAGATTTTACGGGTGGATTTCATGACCCCTGGACCATTCCATGACCTGTAGAACCCTCCCATGGATTTCAGATAAAAAAATGAGTTTCAGGAAATTTTCAAGCCGCTAGACTGATTTCCACGAGGGGAAATCACGACCCGTGGTTTGATCCATGATCCGTGGATCAACCTCGTGAATCTAAGGCCAAAAACGGATCTGAAAGTTTGATTTCACGGATTCAAACCACAGGTCGTGGTTTGATCCACGAGCCGTAGATGACTCTCGTGGTTTTTGTCTGTCTTTTTGATAGATAGACACATTTTAGTAAAATGCTGATAACTTTTTACTCCGAACTCGTATCAATGCGTGGTCGGTGGCGTTAGAAAGAAGACTTGAAGATATTTAATTTTATGATTACTAGGTCACCTAACTCTTTATATTCTAGGATTTATGATCATTTGAAATTTACCCTTGAAAAAGCTTACATTAAAACTCAATCGGTAAGGAATCTTTCAACTCAACTTTGAGCTAGAGGTTCTTTATGACCCTTATTCATATCTAATACACCTCCAAAACTTATGAATAGGTCTAAATACTTAGATATATAGAAAATTTATCTAGTTCGGGTCTAACAACATGTAAAAAGTGGTTCAAATTTGGCTTAGAATTTCTGGGGTGTTACAATATCTCCCCCTTGGGATCATTCGTACTTGAATGAAGACTACTAAGTTGAGATTTGAGGGGGAAAAGGTTGCAATCCCATAAATTGAGTTCTAAGAGTTGAAATATTTCATGGTAACTAATTCCTGACTGAAATATAAACTGAGATGGATTCATGGGGCGCGTATGCATGCGGAGAGCATAAGCATAACTGATGGGACATGAAACTGAATACCTAATATGATAACTGGTCTGGATTAAAAGTAGGGACTCAGCTGAAACTCATAAAGAACGAGCGCATTCTTAGAAATCTTAGTTAGCTGGAAAGGACCTCAAACTGAGAGGGGTAACTATACGGGAAATCCATTCTCTTTTAAACTGAACTTACTGCCTTGGAATGAACTGAATGCAGGGCCTTCTAGCCTTAGGAGTGATTATCAATAGGTCTGAACTAATCTAATATGAGGAGTCTAGTATTCTCGCAAGCTGAAGCTACTGGACCTAAGATATGAGCACCCTAGGCAAGGAGTAAGAACAAGACTATTCTTGCCTAAAATACTATGGTTGATAACTCTTAAGGTTGGAAACACCTTTTAACTACACTAACTCCTCTTAATACTAAGGTCTGAGTCTAACTACCTTCTTTCATCATGTTCAAGCCTATCTTGACTAAATCTCTTACATCTAGAGTTACCTCTTAAGAATGCTATTCCTTCTTATCATGAAAATCAACTAACCTTGAGCTCTAATTATTGGGCCACTAGGCGCACAAAGCAAAAGCCCACATGTATTACATCACGACATTCAAACCTATCATTATGATCACCCTATGGTTTGTTGCTCATAAGAGTTGTAGCTTGAATAACTTCTACAAAGAGACATACCAAAACTTCTCATCTAACTATTTCACATGAATAATCCTCACCTCACTTTTCATCCACAACTATAAGCCGAGGTGGAACAAGTACACTAACAAGGAAACAAAGTCCATTACCTCCCATCTAGGCTACTACTAGGCTTCCACCCCTAACACTTATAACAACATGAATTGGAATCACTGAAAGAAAAGAGCGGGAGCATGAGCATCATGAATGAAGGATTATTAATCGGTCTTGACTTACACTCAGTATGGTATAGCCATTCAAGGTGAGGTCCGAGAAGTTGAGTGCAATGGAATGAGTGCCTCACATTTTGGACATATAAAGCATGGCTAAAGAAAGGAAATCATAAGTACAAACTGTTTTAGGAAATCAGGTCTGAGCACATACATGGCATAGCATGATTTGATTAGTCATTAGGGCATGTCTAAAGAATGAATTGAGTAAATAGGACTGAGTACATTGCGGGCCTAGAGTTTTTCATACATAATAAGCATCAAGGCATGAAACTAGGATTTTAGGAATCATAAAGTAAGAGTAGGGTCATTGTCTAATGTAATCGCTTGTCATTCTAAGAACTGAATATGAGCGTGAATTTGAATGGAGCGCGTAAATTCGAAATAGGACCATGAAGATGACACACAAGGCATGCAAAAGGTATTTTAATGACCGAAGTATACTTATGATGCTAGGATAGAAATAAGCTTCTGCCTCCCTTCCTAACTTTGTTCTAATACCCATTAGCATCACTACCCAAGTCTCCAAAATCTGACTCATTCTACATCCCATCATCTCCCCCTTAGATTCATGCTATGTTCTAAGTCTGTGGACCTCTCGCCAATCTACTATGAATATCCACTTCACTCTATAGTCTAAGGCTCTTCCTTGCTTCAAAGTCTAGGCCTCAACTATTCTATCTCACATAGAACTATACATACCACATTCATTAACTTACAACCTATCCTTTGTAATGACATGTCAAGCTTACTTGGTTCTAACCCTCACAACTCTCTCTTTCTATAATCCACAATGATACTATACGCCTCTATCACTACTCTATTCTAAGTTAAGACAACTCACAACCATACAAGAATGGGGTCTGGGGACTATGAATGCATAGAGGAAGAAATCTAGTGACATACCTGATTCAACTTCTGGAGGAATACTCTGACCCAGCTGGCTAGGCAATGAAAAGAATCGGTTTTGAAGCTGAACACCACTGTTACCCTGCTTAGCTGAGGGGCAAACCCCGACCCTATGGTCTAACTGACCACACCCAAAACACCTTTATTTTATAGAAAGGCACTCACCTAGATGAAACTTACCACAACTACCACAACGAGGGTACCTCCAGGTCTTTGGAGCCCTACTAGGAAAAGACTGAGAATCAAGTGCATGTGTGCTAACTGGAGATGGGGTTGGTCCGGATGACCTCTACTAAAAAGATGACCGGTTCCTACTACTAGTTTACTGCTGGCTAGAGTCGTGGGTCCAGGTTTTGGATCTCTTGTTCCTCCTCTTTCGCTTCTTTAGTTTCTCTTTCTCATTCAACTGAGCTATCATGGCTTGAGCCAACATATAGATGGCTTCACGAAACTCTGCATTCGTAACCTCATGGTCTGGAAAAAGTGGATTAGCTTCCCTCTTAGGGTTTCTTTGTGATGATATTATCTAAAATGCGTAAAGAATATATCAGAAGGTTAAGTAGAGTTAAACTCTATCGCACGATATTAAACATGAAAGAAGTGAAATTTTTCCTAAAATATCTCATAGCCTCCCTCTCATAGATATGGCGCGCTTCACACCCATAAAAAAGACTCTACTCAATGCGTCTTTCAGACACCCTAGGACTCTTGAACCTGATGCTTTGATACCAAGTTTGTCATACCCCGAGCCTCCCCTCTAGACGTAACATGAGACCCAAGATCACAAGTGATCTCAAGATAACCCTCTGGCAATAACATGACTTAAAAGATGAATAAAATATAAGAATGGAAGCTTAACTAAAGTAATAAGCAACTTAATCTATTTATATAAATAAAAGTCTAAGGATGAAAATCTGAATACATCTGGATATCTGACTCTATGTCTGAAAGTCTTTACTACTGACGAGATGCTGGGACAAGCCCCTAACTAACTCTAAATACTGAAAACTGAACGAAAGAACTAATAGTCTAAAATGAAGATAAACTCCAAGTCCTCAAATGAGGAGGACTCACCAAGCTGGCTGGATGTGCTCCTGATCTACTAGCCTCGAATCTGGGGGTGAGCTAGAGAATCTACATTATGATAGGATGCAACACAAAGAGGTATGCGATCAGTACTATAAGATGTACTGAGTATGTGAGATATGCATAATCATGATAAAAACATACTTAAAACATGCTTGAAATGAGTCCGTACATATAAAGATATAACATAAGTAAATATCAAGATATAAGACATAAAACATGAAATAAAGTCAAGATTAAAAGTAGAGTATCATATAACTTTATAGCTTAGAAAAAAATCATGCGAGAAATTCTCTTAACTGACATAAACTATGCTGAGCCTCATGGAGTCCAGTGTCATGCACCCACACTGTAAAAGGTTGTCCTAACCGGCCAAGGTTAGAACCATGTCATAAGGATCCTATCATGGGCCACAGAGGACAACCTACGGTGGAAACATAGTTCTGGATTTGGGTTATCTGGAACCCTCATCGCTCGGTGCTAAATACTACTCCCAAAACATAACATGAGGCTCAAATACATGTGACATATCTAGATGTCAAAGCTTGTTCATAAACATGTTCATAACCCGGATCTTCATACTACTCACGAACCTTGGTTTAGAAAGTGATTCATGAGCATTGATGGTACATCGGGTGCCTTGTCTTGTATAACAATAATTCAGAGTCACTAACTCTTCAATTTGTTCCACTGGTAAATGAATTTTCTGATGTATTTGCCAAAGAGCTTCTAGGTTTGCCTCCAGAATAAGAAATAGAGTTTGGGATTGATGTGATTCCAGGTACTCAAACCATCTATATCCCTCAGTATCGGATGGCCCTGGCAGAATTACGAGAATTGAAGGAGCAATTAAAAGACTTAATAGAAAAAGGATTCATAAGGCCTAGTATGTCCCCTTGGGAGGCACCTATTTTATTTGTACGTAAGAAAAATGGCTTATTGAGAATGTGTATTGACTACCAGCAGTTGAATAAGGTGATGATTAAAAACAAATATCTCCTCCTTAGAATTGATGTTTTGTTTGATCAACTACAGGGTGCTAAGTGTTTCTCAAAGATTGACTTGAGGTCGAGTTATATCAAGTAAAAGTCAAAGAGAAAGATATACCCAAGACATCTTTCTGAACATGGTATGGTCATTTTGAGTTTTTAGTTAAGTCATTTGCGATAACAAATGCACCGACAACTTTTATGGATTTGATGAATAGGGTGTTCAATCCATTCTTGGATGTATTCTTGATTGTATTCATAGATGATATCTTGGTCTATTCAAGATCAAAAGAGGACCATGCTAATCACTTGCGACAGGTGTTACAGATTCTTCGTGATCGTAAGTTGTATTCAAAGTTCTCTAAATGTGATTTTTGGTTAAAATCTGTGGCATTCTTGGGTCATATTGTCTCCGATGAAGGAATAAGGGTTGATACTCAAAATATAGAAGCCGTGAAGAACTGGCCAAGACCTACAACACCTACAGAGGTTCATAGTCTCCTTGGGTTGGCAAGTTACTATAGAAGGTTCGTTAAAGGATTTTCTTCCATTTCTGCGCCCTTAACAAAGCTAATGCATAGGGCAGCTAAGTTCCAATGGAGCGATGTATGAGAAAGAAGCTTCCAAGAGCTAAATAATAAGCTAACTTCTACACCTGTATTGGTACTTCCAGAAGGCACATAAGGGTATGCAGTGTATTGTGATACTTCGGGAGTGGGCTTAGGATATGTATTGATGCAGCACAATAATGTTATAACTTATGCCTCAAGACAGTTGTGGCCACATGAGAAAAATTATCCAACCCATGATCTAGAG
Source organism: Jaltomata sinuosa (assembly GCA_003996215.1). Classification (NCBI taxonomy): domain Eukaryota; kingdom Viridiplantae; phylum Streptophyta; class Magnoliopsida; order Solanales; family Solanaceae; genus Jaltomata; species Jaltomata sinuosa. The sequence continues at coordinate 521,663 of QJPP01000201.1, forward strand.
CTAGCAACGGTTGTATTTTCTTTGAAGATATGGCACCACTACTTGTATAGGGTTCATATTGACATATATACTGACCATAAGAGTTTGCAATATATCTTTAAGCAGAAGGATATAAATCTGAGGCAGTGAAGATGGCTTAAGTTATTAAAAGATTATGATGTTGATATCTTGTATCATCCGAGGAAAGCAAACGTGGTAGCCGGTGCTTTAAGTCGTAAGACAATGGCAAGAACCTATGGGCAGTCCATTGAAAGACAAAGAATAGCTTAGGATCTATACCAACTAGCTAGCTTGGGGGTTCGCTGTCAGGCCCTGATCCTACACCCTGGATGCGACACGGTGCTTAGAGTCACAAGTTACCCCAAGCTAACCCATGGCCTGGCATACTGCTAAGATATAGAATGAAAGTAAATGCAGAAGCTAAAATATGGTGAGCTCTTTAAAAATATTATAACAATATGAACTTTCACAACTGAGATACAAGAGTGTTTGAAAATTGTTACAACTCATTGACCGACTGTCTAACTGTCTATGAAGCCTCTATTAATACTGACAATAGTTAGCCGGGACATGACCCCCAACTATCTCTAATCAATATATCAAACTGAAAGTAAGCTGCTATGACTACTACTGACTGAAGTTCCCGAATAAGGAGAACTCATCCTCAAATGCTGACTGGAAGCTGTGATCTGTCTGACTATGATCCTGGGATCTAGCACTGAAACCTACATCATAAAATGATGCAGCAAAAGGAATGTATGCGGTCAGTACTTTGAATGTACTGAGCATGTGAGATAAGCACTAACTTAAAATCATGAGAAAACATGTATATACTAAAACCATGGCTAAATATTGGACTGAGTATAAACATCTGAAAATGCATAAGTCAAACTGTAGCATATAAGCTCTTTTACTAAAGAGGATGTAAATCTTATTTCTGAACTGTAACTGGGAGATCATGATATTTTAAAGTAAGTAAAACTGTTACTAGGGGATCCATAGACTGAAAGGATGAATGTTGTCTGAAAATTATGAAATAGTGCAACTGAGCTGAAAACCATGAGTCATGCTAAAAGTCATGTTTAAAGTAAATCCTTAGGGAGTTTCTTCTACTGAATATGCTGAAAATACTAATATACTTTACTGAATACAAGATGAAAGATATAAGGTGATGCAATGACCAAGTATATAAACATGTAACTGTATAATACTGAACTGAACTGGATAACTGAATACAAGGTCATGCAATAATGAGTATGGAATGTGGGAGCTACTATTAACCGACATACCCCAAGCTGAGCTAACTGTGGGGCCAACCTATAACCCTGGATGGAAGGGTGTTCATACCTTTCCAAGGGTACAAACGAATCTGACGTGGATCCACTACTGATGTCCACAAGGGACAAGGAGGTGCAGCCTAGTATGACAGCTGACTCCTTTAATACCTACAGTGGCACCGTAGTTCTAGGACTTAGGGACTGCTACTAAAGGTCTCAACCTAAAGCTGACAGCAGAGCCTTCATCCCTTCCTCCACTCGGTACTAAGCCTACTCCCAACTGAATGTATAAGCGATTAATACAAACTGAAATATTGGATAGCTCAAATACTGATAATCAACTGAGAATGCATTATAGTGATACTGAAACTGATAACATTCTAATTTTCTGAAAAGCTGTAGGATGAAAGATTTCATGCTTTAAAACTAAGTGCTTAGTTGACTAGGCTAAATTTTGAAGAAAAGCTACTTCATGTGAAAATACTACAATTTCATGCCAAGTTCCTGAAAAGAAAGCTAATTCATGCAGAAGATACTATAAATCCAGGCTATGTCTGTTTCATCTAAATTCCAAGGATTTTAAGAAAATATCTGTAAGACTTCATGAAATATCCCTTGAACATGTACGGTAAACACGTAGTATCATAAGGAATTCAATTCTTCAAAAACATGCATAATTGGGTATGAACCCTAGAATCATAATTTATAGAAATCATAACTGAAAATTGATCTTTGGGCATGAGGGTGAAAGGAGATCCTCATTGAATACCCACTTACCTGATTACTGAAGAGTTTCTAGGGCTGGAACCGAGGATGAAAACTTGGAGAAGAAATCTGAAGGAAAACCCTTGAGAGATTTTCTTGTTTGAGCTACTATGCTCTTGCTTACTTGAAACCCTAGGTTCTTGCCTTAGAGTTTTAAGAGAATGTTTCTAGAGATTGATCGATGTTTTCCTGAGGAATAACCCCCTTTGGGTGCTTAAAATACATGGGGAAATACCTGAGGTAAGGGAAAGACCTGAGTACCCCCAACTTAAAAGCTGAAAAAATGTTAAAAAGTCATTGGACGGGGCTTCCCAAGGGCCGTCGTGGCCCCCAAGGGCCATCGGACCCAACCATGGCCCTTAATGGGGTCAAAAAGGGTCACTGGTTGGTCCCCACGCCCGTTCCACCACGGGCCGTTGTGGGAGCCACGGGCATCGGCCAGCCCTTCAAAGTGAGCCACTCCCGTCGGCCAGCCCGTCAGCTTTTGACAGCTGACAGTGCTTCACTAAAATACCCATAAATATTTACTCCAGACTTGGATTAACAAGCGGTCGGTGGAGTTTAAAAGATAATTCAAATACCTTTAATTTGGTGGGTACTAGTCCACCTATATCTTCATATTATAGGAGGTATGATCATTTGAATTTGACCCTAAAAAATCTTACACTAAAACTCAATCGATAAGGAAGCTTTCAACTCAACTTTGAGCTAGAGGTTCATAATGACCCTAATTCAAATCTAATACACCTCTAAACTTAAGAATTGATCTTAATACTTATATTCATAAAAAAAATTCATCGGTTCTGATCTAACCATATACGAAAAATGGGTCAAATCTTAGCTTAGAATTTTTGGGGTGTTACATTCACCTTCGTGAATCTCCGGATGAAGGGGTTACTGTGCAAAATACTGCAGAATCCTCATTAGTAGCAGAAGTAAAAGAGAAGAAATATAAGGGATCCCATTCTATTACATCTTAAGGAGATGTACAACAAGGTGTGATAAATGCGTTTGAGCTTACACAAGACAAAGTACTCCGGTGCCAAAACAGATTGTGTGTACCTAATGTGGATGGACTAAGAAAGATAATTATGATAGAAGCACATCATTCAAGATATTCTGTCCATCCGGGCTCAACCAAAATGTATCATGACTTGAAAGAAGTGTATTAGTAGACTAACATAAAGAAGAATATTGCAAAATTTATGACTGAATGTCCAAATTCTCAACAAGTTAAAGTAGAGCACCAAAAGCCCAGAGGTTATATGCAACGTATAGATCTTCCAATTTGGAAGTGGGATATGATAACATAGATTTTATCACTGGTTTGCCCCACTCATTTCAGAAATTTGATTCCATATGGGTAATAGTTGATAGACTCACCAAATCAGCACACTTCTTGCTGGTCAAGACTACTTATACAGTTGAAGAGTATGCAAGGTTGTATATAAAAGAGATAGTTCGTCTACATGGAGTGCCAATATCTGTTATATCTGATAGGGGAGTTTAATTCACTGCAAATTTTTGGAAGTCATTTATGAAGAGTTTAGGGGCACAAGTGAATTTAAGTACAACCTTTCACTCTCAAACGGATGGTCAGGTAGAACGTATAATCCAAACACTTGAGGATATGTTGCAAGCTTGTGTATTAAACTTCAAAGGTAGCTGGGATGACCATTTTTCACGTATTGAGTTTGCTTACAACAATAGCTACCATTCAAGTATCAAAATTTCACCTTATAAAGCTTTATATAGGAGGAAGTGCAAATCACCAATCAAATGCTTTGAAGTGGGTGAAACTGCCTTATTTGGGCCAGATCTTGTTCATCAAGCTATGGAAAAAGTTAAGTTGATACAACAGCGGCTAGCAACCACTCAAAGTCGACACAAATTATATGCAAATATTAGAAAAAGAGGTCTAGAGTTTGCCATAGGAGATTGGGTATTCCTAAAGGTGTCACCAATGAAAGGGGTGATGAGATTTGGTAAAAAAGAAAAGATGAGTCCGCACTATATAGGGCCATATAATATTATTCAGAGAGTTGGCCAAGTCATATATGAGTTAGAGCTACCCCAAGATCTTGCAATAGTTCATCCAATGTTTCATGTCTCGATGCTTCGAAAGTGTATAGGTGAACAATCCCGTATGGCTCCTACTAAAGATGTACAAGTTACTGGAGATCTCACTTATGAAGAAGTACCCATTTCTATTCTGGATCGACAAGTTAAGAAGTTAAGAAATAATGAAGTAACTTCCGTAAAAGTACTATGAAGGAACTAACAAGTTGAATAAGTTACATGGAAAGTAGAAGAAGCAATGAAATCCAAATATTCTCATCTATTTCAGTCCAATGAGAAAGATGAAAATGTTGGGTTCAGATGTGACAAGTAAGTATAAGTCTATATGTATCATATGGCTAATAGTAGTACTTAACTTAGGCTTGAACTTATTTGGCTGGATAACTATGCTAACATTTGAGGACGAATGTTTTTTTACGGGGGGGAAGGATGTAACACCCCGTATTCTACGTATACTAGTTATATTCATATAGAACTTGAAATAGCCTTATCATATAGGTAAGGGACCAAGTTTCTTATATGAGTAGTGATGGTTTAATATCTAGGTGTTGTAAGGCCCCATTTATTATAGCACGTATACAACCTCGGCGTAAGTATTTAAACTCGAGATAGCAAGGTGGTATTTGAGCTTAAAGTTCAAAGTAAAGTGTTAAGTTAAAGAAAAAGGGATTAATATCCAAAAAATAGAATAAAATAATTAAGCTGCTTGCTTGTATTAATTAAGCTAGTAGGTGACAAGTAGGTGCATCACCTACTTAAGCTGATGGATCACTTTAAAGGGGCATCACCTACTTGGTAAAAATCTGGCCCAACTAAGTGAAAGTAAAGAAGAAGAATAGCATCCTAGCCCAACAAATTGAAAGCCCATTTTAGAATAAAGAAAAGGCCAATTAAGTGCATCACCTACTTTGACATTTGACCAACTTAATCAAGTAGGTGCATCACCTACTTAGCCATTTTGTGGCCCAAATAAATCTAAGTTGTGGCTGAAAATTGAAGGAGAGAAATGTGGCAAAGGGACTGCCTTTTTAGGGCTAAAATCGGATCCATTACTCTCAATATTTCATACAATATAACACAACTCCCTGAGCTCATATATCTCTCTCTCCTAAATCTTAAATAGCTGCCATAAAACTCCTTTAAGGGTTCTTGATAGTTTCTTGTCTTCTCAGCCAAGGTAAGTGAAAAGTTATGGATTTAGCTTAATTCCTTCACGGAAGACTAGGAAATATGTTCCTCATGCTTAAAATATAGTGCATATCTTTTCCCAAGTTAATTGTCCCACTTTTCTTAGATATTAAGAGATTTATCTCTTATTCTTTGGTTTAAGTGTAAAGGAAAGTCCAAGATAGTGAAGAAGTGCAAGTTAAGAGAGTAGATTTCCATAAATTAAGGTAAGGTTACTACCCACTTTTGATCTTCTTTATATACTAGTTTGGCGGAGAATTTTGTATGCATTTTTGTCAAGAACTCATGGGGTAGTGATTAGAATCCTTGAGTTCAATATTTTCTTATTGGTTGAAGGATGTTTGGGGCTGTTTTATGAGTTGTTTTATATGTACATATATTGGGGACAACTTGGTTGACCTTGAAAAGGATGTGTGTAGTCGTATTGAAGTATGGAAGGAGGGTGTGGAGATACACTACTTAATTAGGTGTTACATGAACTTGCTGCCTGCCACATTTTTGTATACTGTTTGATATGCATTGGTAACTTGGGGGACCTTATAAGGAGGTCATATAGTATGTAGATGGATTTAGAGGAGAAGAGGTGAATAGAACACTCTTGATTTTATCAATTACAAGCTTACTGCCCGGTAACTGATTTAGTGAGATCAAGTAACCCAAATTGGTTAATTAGCTACTAATACTAGTTTTGCCACTTATTTCATTGTAGATAAATAATCTGAAATGGAGAAGCTTAATTCGTTATAATATTCGAGTTGCACAACAAGGTATGTAAGGTTTTTAGTTTCATATTCCTTGGCATGAAGTCTTATACTTGTGTTACTACCAATAAAGTGAGTTTCCTAAGTGCTCTCCCTAGTAAAGGGTACATAGTGGCAACATACAATCTGCAACACGGCTAATGATCTTTTCCTCACTACATAGTGTGTCAAAGTACTTCAACATGTGCTTACTATTAGATATGCGTGTTTACTCTTCCAAGTACTAGTATGAAAAATGTACTTTCAACAGCAAGCTTCGTGAGTTCTCCTCTTAGTCAAATGAGGTCCATTGTGTCATTTAAGTGCTTAAGCATTACATTGATGTTACAGTTACTTCTTATGTCATTGTTACTGCCTTAAGTGCATACTCACGTGTCTTGTACTATTGGTCCATAATTTAGAGCTTAATGACCACCAAGACAATGGTCTCAAAGAATAAAGAAACTCTATAAAGTAATTAGTATATGCGTGGGTGGCAGCCCAGGGGTGAAAGCCTAGCATAGGTCAAACCCTATTTATGTACTTAAGGGTGGCAGCCTAGGGGTGAAAGCCTAGCATGGGTTGATCCGAATTTGTATATTTATGAGGGCAGCATCTCAGGGGCTAAATTGCCTAGCATGGGACTCCTCTTCTACCACTGATCAGTTGGTAATTTGTATCACATATCTTACAAAGATTATAAAGCAAAGAAGAGTAAAGAAAAGAATGTAATATACATAATTCCACAAGTGTAAGCAAATGTGGTCTTCTGTTCTTATCTACACGTTTATGCATTGATACCTGATTCCATTTGAGCTCTTGTTTTACATATGATTTTCTTTATTATGCCTTACATATTCAGTACATTCTCTCGTACTGACGTCCCTCATGGGGGATGCTGCATTTCATGCCGTAGGCACATGTACTCCGGCTAGTAGACCTCCTTAGTAGGAGCACATGATACTCGGTTGCTGTTGGTGAGCTCCGGGTTGATTCGAGGCTTTACGGAGTCTTTGGTATATACTTTTGGTATTGTATAGTTAAGGGTAAGGCGGGGCCCTGTCCCGACCTAAACTAAGTTTCTTCATCTTGCAGAGGCTTTGTAGACTAATATTAAAGTAAAACTTAGGTATGTCTTGTGTCTTAAAAATTGTTGCCTCAGCGTCCAGATCATGTACATAAGTTTTAGGCCTATCTACATTGGTCATGTTATTAAGGCAGCTTATCTATACCCAAGGCTTCATAATTGTCATAGTTATATGCATGATAATCACAGGTTATAAGTTAGTTCTCTAGGGCCTTTAGGATATCGGGTTCTTGTCTATCTAAATGAAATTTGAGGCGTGACATAAACAATAATCAAAAAGAAAACGGGGGGGGGGGGGGGGGGGGGAAATGAAGGTTAACTGAATTGGTGAACAATCGAGGATACTTATTCCGCATGTCTGTCTCAGTCTCCTAAGTGGCTTCCTCAACAGGATGGTTCTTTCACTAAACCTTTACAAATACAATTTCCTTGGTTCTCAATTTTTGAACATCTCGATCAATAGCAATGACCTTTTCTTCATAAGAGAGGTTCTCATCCAATAGGACTATATCCCAGCAAATGATGTAATTACCATCACCGTGGTTTTTCTTAAGCATCGACATATGAAATATGAGATGAACTCCCGACAGAATTAGTGGTAAACCAACCTATAAGTAACTGGCCCTACCTTATGAAGGATCTCGAATGGTCCAATATATCTTGCACTTAACTTTTCTTGCTTTCCAAATTGCATAACACCCTTTATGGGTGAGACTTAAAGCAAAACTTTCCCACCTCCCGCAAAGTGCATGTCTCTAACCTTTCTGTCTGCATACTCTTTCTTCCAGCTTTGAGTCGCTAAAAGTTTCCCTTGGATGAACTTCACCCTTTCCATGGAGTCCCTTACCAAGTCTGTACCCAAAGATTTCACCGCAGATGAATCAAACCAGCCGATGGGAGATCTACACTTCCTCCCATACAAAGCTTTAAATGGGGCCATATCTATGCTGGAGTGAGAACTGTTGTTATAAGCAAACTCCGCCAGTGCTAGATACTGATCCCAAAAACCCCCACGTGCAAAACATGTTCTCTAATACTTGAATCGTATGCTTGGACTGATCATCAGTCTGAGGGTGAAAGGTTGTACTCAGGTCCAATCTTGTCCCCAACTCTTTGTGTTGCTTCTACCAAAAATTAGAGGTGAACTGGTGATAAGTTGGTATTCTACCAACTTATTTAGCCCTTAAACTTATGATTTTGCTAAGAATAAATGGAAAGTAGTGCAATTGACATGAATTACTTCTATTTTGCAAGTTTTTGTGTTTTAGAAGTGTTCGAGAAGAATTTGGATGAAAATAAGTCAATAGGAAGCTATTCAGAGAAATAAGTAGCTGGCAGCAGCACATGCCTTCGCGAACGTGGAGGAATGGCCATGAATGCGAAGGCCAGCTGAGTCGAAGCTCTACGAATGTGGTGTATCACCCACGTACGTGAAGGTCAACCAGACAGAGACCCTTCGCGGATGCGGTGGACACTACGCATAGGCGAAGAGGAAAAGCAGTTGCGGGGGCAGAAATGGAAATTTTACCTTTTGGAAACCCCAATTCACATAAAACACTTCCCAGCCGATTGGGAACACATCTTTGGCTAATCTTTGGAACTTTTGAGAAATCTTGGGAGCAAGTTCTTCATCCAACACCATAGGAGTGAAGATTTGGAGGAATTTATTGTAAAATCTTTAGTTTCCAATCTTTAACTCTCGTTCTTAATTGCTATTTTATTTGTGTGTTTGTTGACTTGAGATTTTGGGTTTGTATTAGAGATAATACTTGTTTGGGTATTGAATTCATATATAGATTTTTCTCTTGTTTGATTATTTGGATCTATTGAATCCTCCATGCTTGAATTTATAGTCAATGGTTGCAAACATTGACTTAGCTTTCTAAATTGGGTTTTTGCTTGAGAGAGGATTTCCCTAATTCGGGAAGATTCAATAGTGGGGATTTGGAATTTCCACTCTAGACCAAGGCTAGAGATAGTTTGGTTGCCAGAAACCCCCATCTAAGAGTTGGGATTAGAGATAACCCAATTCACCCAAGTCAATATTTGGTTATTGTTCACTCGTGGTGATTCGAGAGAACACGCGAGTTTTGTGTTGATTGGTCAAAAGACGGTCAATTACACCTTTAGCCAAGACTACCCAAGTGTTAATCGGGTGCAAGTATTGTGAATTGAATCCCCATTCCCGATGCTCCCTTGTTGTCCTTGCTTGGCGAAAGCAAGGTGAAAGCCATTGATCAATCTATCTTTTATTTGATTTCCTTTTATCTCTTAGATCTTAGTCTAAAACCCCCCTTTATATATCTTTTTCCCCTTTTTGATAATTAAACTCCAATGAGTTGCTCTTATTCTTTATTATCTCGATCGCGACTACATTATTTCCTTGGGTACGACCCCGACACTCATTGGAAATTATAAATATTATTTTGTTGCACGATCATCATGGCCTCCTGATTGGAGAGCACGATTTGAGCGTTCATCAACTGGTGCTCCTATCAGAAATAATAGAGATAGTTACCCCATGCAATCGAAAAATCTTATTCAGATAGATCTTGGCCATCTTGGCTATATTATAAGTCACATGCACAGGGATAAAGTGTGCAGATTTTGTCAACCTATCAACAATGACCCAAATCCAATCGTACTTCCCCAAAGTCTTGGAAAGGCTAACCATGAAATCCATGACTATTCATTCCCACTTCCACTCAGGAATGGGTGATAAGTCAGTAATCTACTAACTTATTAAGCCTTTACTCATGAATTATTGCCATGTTTTGATAAGATTTAGAGGTTCTTATGGCCTTTATTGACATAAATGCAGGTACTCTTGTCCTAGAGAAGAAAATAAGAAAATTGACCCAAAAGAGCTCAAAAGGAGTTGAAGTGTGAATTTGATCGGAACAGATGAAGATTCTATCTTGAGGTGCGGACCTTATGTGACACGCACAACATGAGGTACGGTGTGCACCTTTCTCCACATGAATCTCAGAAGAGAAGAGAAGGATCTATTAAGGGGTGCGCCGTCGTGCGACACACCCAAGGCTTGGTATGAACTGCACCCCGTTGCGCATGTCAACTACCACAAGTGACTGGTTCACTTGTGCGGATCTGCTCGACGCGCACAATGTGAGGTGCAAAATTCACGTCGCCCCACATAGCTCTTGAAGGGCATTTTTGTCCATTTTGATGTCACAATTTGGGAACATTCTAAAACCTAATTTAGGCATAGTTTTCAATAGTTTTGGGTAGTTTCAATTTTTGAGCAAGCTTTCTCTCCAAGGCAAGAAGAGGGTTTTACTAATTCCTTCCTCTTGAATCTTGGATTCAACATACTTGTAAACTTGAGCTTGGATATTGGATTCTTGCTACAATTAATGAAAAGGAATTTGAATTTCCCTATGGGTATATTTTCTTCTTCCTTTAGCATGAGTGGCTAAGTTTCCTTGTCTAGGGATGTGTTGATGATGGGTATTTGATAAAAGGGTATGGGTCTTGCTTATTTGTATTTATAATTGCTAATAAGACATGGGTCTAGTGATTTCACCATATTTTAAATCTAAAATTGGTAGTTCATTAATTTAATTTACTTGATTGTGTTCTTGGTTGAGAAAGAGGTTCACAATTTCTGATGTGAAATTGCTTGTGGGTACATGGGATTCCACTCAGATTGAGGCTAGAAATAGCTTAATTCACCAGAATCACCCATTTAAGGGTCTAAGATAGAGATAGTGTGACCTTCCTAAGCCTATATTAATTGGTTTATGCCTAAACAATGGTGCTTGAGTAAAGACCGTTTGATAAATGATTGTGTGATTGAAAGATTAACATTCATGCTAAAACCAATGCTACCTATGTCATTTAGTGGGAATTTATATAAATGAGCAAGTACCTTGACCCATGTTCGAGTCCCATCAGAAGCACATCCGTAGTCTTCCTCTCTATTGTTTACATCTTGCATTTTACTTTATTTTTTGATTTGGAATTGAATTGTGACAGATTCCCAATTGAATTATGACTGATTCCCAATTTCCCTCCCCCTTTTACTTTATTGTTGTGTGAACAATCAATTATCATTGTGAAATCTTTTCCTACAATCTTGTTGGCTAATCAATCATTTCCTGTGGGATCGACCCCGACTTCCGTCGGGTAATATATATTGTGTGTTGCTTAACGATCGTTGTCTCCCCCGAAATAGAGAGTGTCATTTGAGCGTAATAAAAAATGGCGACATTACTGGGAATTTTTTAATAGCCTTTTTGAAGGCCGGTGTGAATGATAAAGTCTTAAGTCAGTCTTTCTGCTCAATGTCCACCTCGCCACTACTTTCGGGTGATTGGAGAATATCTGTAAGAAATACTAAAAGAAAGTATGCAGCAAGGCAAAGCCGATTGAGAATATGATGGTTAGCCCCTCGGCGCTTGTGAGGCATCCTATTTAATAAAGATTCTTCCTCTAGTCGAATAGAGTATTAGTCCGCTCCATTCTATTGTGAATTGATATCACCTTGTAGAGTGTTTATTCTTTTTTTTTGTTTTTTTTTTGTGTGATCAGCCAACCTATGAGCGAAGTGGGCGACAACGAAAGTGTCGATGGATTCATGGACGCAGCCAATGAACCCGTCATTCAAGGAGGAGTAGGTGCAATCCACCTACCTCCTATGGTTGGAAATGCGGTATTCCACGTCACTAGCACCATGCTTCATCTTATACAAATGAAGGGGATGTTTGGAGGAGTAGGACACGAAGATGCAAATAGGCACATCTGAAACTTTATGGAGATATGCCAACCTTTTATCTTGCAAAACATTCCCCAGGAATATATTTGACTTTGCCTATTCCCCTTCTCTTTAATGGGGGAAGCCACAACGTGGTTGGAGGAACTACCTGATGGGTTAGTCACCTCTTGGGATGGGTTGGTAGAGGAATTCATGACTACATTTTTCCCTCCCTCAAGAATGATGCAGCTGAGGGATGAAGTCACCAACTTTTGCCAATTTCCCGACGAGCCTTTGCACGAGGCATGGTTGAGGTTTAAGAAGAAACTTATGTTGTCTCCCAACCACGGATTGTGGGATAATGTCTTGCTACAAAGGTTTTATATGGCTTTGAACTCAATGAACAAGTCTGTGGCCAACAACTTTGGGGGTGGTACTTTCATAGACCAACAATTTGATATCGCCTCGGCCCTTCTAGAGAGAATGACCAAGACTAACCAAGCTAGGCACACAAGGGAGGCTGATATTCTTACCTCGGGAGTGACCACATCTATTATGAAAAATGACATGCGGAAGAGAGATTAGGAGAGAGATAAGACCATGTCCAAGATGATGATGCATATTGACTTATTGGCCAAACATATGATGGGAGCCTAAAGTGCTAAGACCGTAAATATTGTGAGTACACCGGAGACAAGGCCAGTGATGATGAGCTTATGACCATCGTGGATGACAAACTTTGCTACTTGTCGGCAGGTTCTCATCCTGGGTATTATCGCCCGAGGGATGAGAATCAAGGTTAGATCAAGGATAAGAAAAAAGATGGTAATTAGAGAGACCATGACAAAGATAGTGATAGATATAATAACTTGAGCTTTAATCCATATGCACCACCAAACAAGTCGGAGACCTTGTATCAACCCACCACAAGCAATCCCAGTAACTCGAAGATAGAGGACATGTTGTCCTTGGTTTCAAAGAAAGTGGAAAATCCAAATACCAGGGTTAGTGAGCTTAAAAGTGAAGTTTCAACACTTCATCAAATCGTGAGCTCTCATTCAGCCTCAATCAAGCATCTTGAGGCTCAAATAAACCATCTATCCACTCAAATGAATCTAAGAATGAAGGGAACACTCCCTAGTGACACAACCAATCCTAAAAATGACGCTCATGTTATGGATATTGTTACTAGTAGTGGAAGCACGAGTGGTGTGGTGAAGAAACCTAGTGTTGAACCAGTTGTGGAGACGTGTGACAAGGAAGAAGAGGTTGTGCGTGAAAAAGTTATCGAAGAACCAGGAGTTAGGGTGAAGTTTTATGCACCCAACATCCCGGTGAGTGTTGATATTGATGATGAGAGGGAGGAGGTTGAATATCCTCTCCAAGTGGCCATAGATGTTGAGCAGGACCCCTTTATCACACAAAGTGTGCTGACCACACTACCCAAAGGACCTCCTCCATACCCTCAAAGGTTAAATAAGAAGAAGGAAGAGCACAAATTCAATAAGTTTGTTAATATGTTCAACAAACTTTTGTTAAATATTCCTTTGGTTGAAGGCTTAATGCAAATGTCGGGGTATGCCAAATTCATAAAAGAGTTACCCAAGAAGAAAAAGATTGTCAATGTGGGCACCATTGAGATCTCACACAGCTGTAGCACTGTGATGACAAGTAATGTTGCTACAAACGGGATGATCCGGGTGCATTCACTATACCTTGCACTATTGGACAATTTGTGTTCTGTAAGGCCTTGTGTGACTTAGGGGAAAACATCAACTTGATGCACCTAGTGATCTTCAAGAAGTTAGGATTGGGTACGCCTAAACCTACATCTATACGATTACTCTTAGCTGATAGGTCTACTAATCGTCTGGTAGGGATCCTATTTGACGTATTGGTGAAGTCAACAAGTTTATTCTCCCGGAAGACTTCATGATTTTGGATTGTGAAGGAGATGTTGAGGTACCCATCATTTTGGGCTAACCATTATTGGTTACAAGGAGAGAACTTGTGGATGTTGAACTCGGAGAACTCAAATTTGGAGTGGGAAGCGAGGTAGTGACATTCAACGTATGTCAACCCACAAAGCCTCCAGATGAATTGCGGGTAGTCTCGATGATAGATGTTGAGGGAAAGCTTGATGGCCCCCTTAAGGAGTTTGAAGTAGGCAAAACACCCAAGTTTGAGGTATTGCCAAATGGGCTATAAGATGATATTTTGAAGTTGTTGATGGAGCAATTCCCCTTCTTGGGGTGGGGCCACGCTAACCAGATTGACATGCTATCCAACAATGACTAAGTTTTGAGGTACTATCATCGAGCCGCAACTTAAAATCAAGCGCTTCTTGGGAGGCAACCCAAGTATTTTTTTTACTTAGGTTTTGGTTACCTTTTGTTGTTTTTGGTTTGTTTCAGGAATGCATGGAGAGGAAAAATGCAAAGTGGACAAATGAGACCAAAAAGGGGATGTGCGGATGGTCGTGCAGTTCGCACGAGATTTTGTGCATGTCACATAGGCCACCGCATCCCAAAGTAGTGAACTGAAGAAAAAAATTAAAGTTGGAGGTGACATGCGCTGGGCTGTGCATTTCGGACGAACCCTCGTGTACGTCGCACCTCTATCGCACATCATAACAGAAAGTTGGGCCAAGTTTTGGGAATAAAATGGTGTGGTGCGAAGCGACATGTGGTCTACACAAGGCATGGTGCGAACCGCACCCCGCTTTGCATGTCAACTGCCACTCAGCCAAATCACTGGTTTACTTGTGCGGAGCTGTGCAATGCGCGCATTGTAACTTTCAAAATGCACGTCTCACTGCATAGCTCCCGAAGGGAATTTTTGTCCATTTTGATGTGACAATTTGGGAACATTATAAAACCCAATTTAGGCATAGTTTTCAACAGTTTTGGATAATTTTTAGTTTTTGAGCAAGATTTCTCTCCAAGGCAAGAAGAGGGATTCACTCTAATTCCTTGCTCTTGAATCTTGTATTCAACATACTTGTAAACTTGAGCTTGTATATTGGATTCTTGCTATAATTAATGAAAAGGAATTTGAATTTCCCTATGGGTATATCTTTTTCTTCCTTTAGCATGAGTGGCTTAGTTTCCTTGTCTAGGGATGTGCTGATGATGAGTATTGGATAAAAGGGTATGGATCTTGCTTATTTGTGTTTATAATTGCTAATAAGACATTGGTCTAGTGATTTTACCATATTTTAACTCTAAAATTGGTGGTTTCAAATATTGATTTAATTTACATGATTGTTATCTTGCTTCAGAAAGAGGTTCACAATTTCGGATGTGAAATTGCTAGTAGGTACTTGAGATTCCACTCAGATTGCAGATTGAGGCTAGAAATAGCTCAATTTGCCAGAACCACCCATTTAAGGGTCTAAGATAGAGATAGTGTGACCTCCCCAAGCCTATATTGGTTGGTTTATGCCTAAACAATGGTGCTTGAGTAAAGACCGTTGGATAAATGATTGTGTGATCAAAAGATTAACATTCATGCCTAAAACCAATGCTACCTATATCATTTAGTGAGAATTTATATAAATGAGCAAGTACCTTGACCCGTGTTCGAGTCCCATCAAAAGCACATCCCTAGTCTTCCTCTCTATTATTTACATCTCACTTTTTTACTTTATTATTTGATTTGAAATTGAATTGTGACAGATTCCCAATCCCCCCTTTTTACTTTATTGTTGTGTGAATAATTGATTCTCATTGTGAAATCTTTTCCTACAATCTCATTGGCTAATCAATCATTTCCCTGTGGGATTGACCCTGACTCCCGTCGGGTAATATAAATTGTGTTTTGCTTAATAATCATTGTCGCCTCCAAAATAGGGAATGTCATTTGAGCATTATCAATAGGCACACTCTAAAGTGTACCTCTAGGTTTCTAATGCTCATATTAAACTTGTTGACATATTTTACACTTAGCCACAAAGTACACTATGTCTTTCTTCATTCCACCCACCAGTAATGTTGCTTCATATCTCGGTACATCTTGGTCACACCTGGATGTATGAAATACTTCAAATTGTGAGCCTCTGCCAGAATGGTAGGAATCAACTCCTCAACACGGGGCACACAAACTCACTCTTTGATCCTTAGAACACCTTCATCATCAATGATGGCCTCCTTTGCCTCACCCTGCAACATATTGTCACGAATCCTGCTTAATTTCACATCATCAAACTGCTTACCTTTGATATGCTCGAGGAAAAATGACCTCACCTCTACACATGCTAGTAAGCTACCCCTTTTCAGAAACTTCCAACCTCATGAAGCTGTTAGTCAGAGCCTGAATATCCCTAGCCAACAGTTATCTAGCAATATTCAGGCAAGCCAAGCTACCCATGCTTCCAGTCTTTCTGCTCAGCACATCAGCCACCACGTTAGCCTTACCTAGATGGTACAAGATGGTGATGTCATAATATTTGAGCAGTTCCAACCACCACCACTGCCGCAGGTTCAAGTCTTTCTGAGTGAAGACATGCTAAAACCTAAGGTTAGTCTGTGAACACTTCACATTGGACTCCGTATAAATAGTGCCTCTAAATCTTGCCGGAAAATATCACTGTAGCCAACTCTAAGTAATGAGTAGGTCAGTTCTTCTCATGCACTTTGAGTTGTCTCGAAGCATAAGCAATGACATTCCATTCCTTCATTAATGCAACACCTAAACCAGACCGTGAGGCATCACAATAAACCATAAAGTCTTTACCTTCAACCGGTAAGGCGAGGATAGGAGTTGTGATCAACAACTTCTTGAGCTTTTGGACGATCTCTTCACACTCCTCCAACCAAACAAATGGTATATCTTTCAGGGTCAGGCGAGTCAGATGAGTATCAATAAATGCAAAATCCTTAATGAACTTGCGGTAGTAGCTAGACAATCTCACAAATCTTTGGACTTTGCATCTCAGCCTCATAAATACGGGTTGCACTCAACAAAAAAAAGAGCATAGTGTAGTATCAGTACAACACACTATATACTAGTAGGTATCATAGGCCGACCCAATAATATAGCATGTGAATAGAAAAATATATAACAAGTAATCAAAATCCAATACTTAGCATATGAGCAATCAACATATAGTTTTTCAAGTTAATTCAACAGCAACCAAGTCAAGTACACAATTCATAGAATAACACTACAAGAAAGAAAATGAGTAATCACACTTAGCAACTATCTCGCGTATCGCTATGTCCATCAATCTCTACTTATATCACTTGTTTCTCTAGTCTCACCTCAGTTCTCAGCCAAACTCATCATAGCAGTAGTGCAATAATACAAAATAAGTAAAAGGTGTACACACATGCTATGGGTCTATTTCTGCCCACTAGCCATGACCTGCAGGGGATCCTAGGTGTCTATGTACCATACCGGCGTGGTATCTGCTCCATAATAGATGTATCAACAATAATATCTGTATAACTAGGTTTTCAGACCCATATTCTCACAAAATACTCAGTGCCCAAGACACTATTTATACTTAGTCATTTCAGCTCAATTATCACTTTCTATTCATTTAGCCTATTCATACAAGCACAATAGAGAAAGAATATATAATACAACCACGTCCGAAGATCAATTACAGGTTATACAATTTCACTACAAACATGCAACAAGGTGAGTATTAACTCCAATTCAAACTATAACCTACCTTGAGTGAAGATATAACACCTGCAAGCTATTTTACCACTACCTTGTCCTTTCTTTACTTTTCAGAATACACAAGGTCTATAAATAACAATAATATAAGAGTAATTAGCCTATTACCCTTCATTTCAAGCTTTAGGATCAAACCCGACCATTCTACCCATTAAACGAGGTCTATAACATTCCCCAAGGGTTAATAAATCATTAATTAGCCTTATTGCTTTCATAGAATCAATACTCAAGGTTTTTATCCAAGTTTATACCTTTTTCACCATTTTTAAGCCTAAAGATTTCACCTTTATGGAATCCAAGGTTTCCCACTAGCCTTAAACATGTTAAGAACTAACAATTTCATGTTAGAACTCATAAAAACACAACTTAAGATCAATTCTAGGTGGTTTTGCATCTACCCATAGGGTTCTTCCAAAATTCATACTTCTAGGGCTTAATTGCAAGAATCCACCATTAATTCTCTCCTCAAGGTCTAAGGAAGATAATTAATCAATAAATTAAGAGTTCTACGGATTACTTACCTCAAACAATGGAGCTTTTCCTAGTTTTCTTGGAAAAACTGCTTTTGAGAGCTCTAGAACAAAGTTCAGTTATGAGGAAAATAACTCAGAAAACTGCAGAACATCCAAGTATACTTTCCATGTCCTCTTCACGATAAATTCTTTCTTCGTCATGATAGATCATTGTAATGAGCACTGCTCATCACGAAGGACCATTGCGACTAGGCGTGCTTCCGCTGCGGCGAAGGCAATTTCTAAAACACCGCTATCTCGCTCCCAGACCCTCATTTTGCAATACACATTATTTCATAGACAACACGAATTATTCCCAATATGGGAACCATCATTTCTAGAGTTCTATGACTCTGATTCTTATCCCAAAACTTCCTACGTGATCCTACGGTAGTTGACTATCCAAAAATAGACACCATACTACCACACAACATCTCACAAAATATGAATCACCTCTAAGGCATAGAACACTATATTTTAGTCTGAGCTCACTCTAGCCTAAAATTTTCAATTCTTACCCATGGACTTTTCTAGCTGGATGCTTTTGCCTTAATTCAGTTTAACAATGAAATATGTCGTTACAAAAACACACATAATTTTTTTTTCAAACTTAGATTGATGATATGTTTATTTTGCTGGAAAGTAGACTAAAAAATTTAATTTGATAGGGGTAGTAGGTCCTCTATCTCTTTATAGATTGGGAGATATGCGTATTCCAAATTAAATTATATACAGGCTTATTCGAAATATACCATCGTAATGAGACCTTCAACTTGAATTTTTATTTTAAAGCTCCCTTTGACTTCTAATTTTGGTCCAATACTTTGAACACCTTCATACACCACTTTCTTGACACAACCAACTATTTTGCAACCTCATTCTCCTGATATCTTATCGATGGGTGTGATAAAATTTAGACTCGTAAATCTTTGGTGGCCTAATTTAAACACTCTGAACGTGCAAGGTGTTACATATATTAGATACAATGAATGACATATCATAATTGAAGGGGATGGAATTATTGGTTCCATTATTTCAGCGTAAGGTGGGAGCGAAAGTAGGTCAGTCTGTCCTATAGGAAAGGCAGAATTCTTGACACAACACTGCTAAGAGGAAGAGAATGAGGTAAAGAAAGAAAAGGAGGAATTGAAAAGAGAAGATTCTGATGAAACAATGAATGTAAATTGAGTAGGTGCAATATCTACCGTAGAATAAAAGGCGAGACATTTGAAGAAGTGGATACAAGTATCTGGGAATCCATATTATCGGGGAAGAAGTAACATGACACAAAAGAAAGACGTGGACTATTGAATAGATTTAGGTTTGCCCTAAACATCTAATACCATGTACAAAGAAGTGCTATCAGGACACAAAAATTGCTGGTGTATATCTATTCATATGTACACTACTATAAACACCTCAATGACCGACCCAGAGAAATCGAGGGAATGAGTTGGTCAAAGAAATCGAGAGAAAACTGACTCTGTCTCTCGATTTTAATATTTTTTATTTATTTTATAATTATTTTTTATAAATTATCCATGTACGTTGGGTAGTCTATCATCATTTTTGCACACTTTTACTCGAATAATTTTTACTAGAGTTAAATTGGATAAACGACGAACAAAGTTTTTGTAAGGAAAAAATTAATAATTCTTTTATCAACATGACCCCGTCCGTCATTTTATTTAACTAAATAATTCTTTTAAAAAATAAATATAAACAAATTTATATTTAATTTAATTTGAAAACTCGACAGACAAGGTCATAATGTCCGTCAGTTTCTTGATCAAGATCGGCTCAACTCATTTAATAAAAAAATCGATGGATTGTTCGAATCTGGATGTCGATTTTTCTAATCTGATTGACCCAGATCTGATTTCTTCTCTCATTTCTCTCTTCTCTGGTGGTTCCCTAACCCCAACTCCCCATCGACACAACCTCCAGCCACCATCGTCCGTACAAAGCCTCACCATCCCTCCCCCATCGCTACCCTCCTTCACTGTTTTAGCAGTTTCAAAGATTAGGATTTAAAAAATTTCCAGTTATATTGTTATTGTTAGATTTTAGGTTAAATATTAATGTATTAGTTAATTTAGGTTAGTTTGTATTCATTAATTTAGTACTTTACCATGTAATTGATGTGAATGAACTTGAATTTTATGATGATTTTAGGTTGAATTTGTGAAGATTTTAGGTTGAATTTGTGATGAATTTAGGTTGAATGTGTGATATTTTTAGATTGAATTTGTGATGATTCTAGAAGGTGCATGAACATGATGATTTTAGGTTGAATCCATTATTAGCCAAAAAAATGTGTAGTAATATTTTATATTTTATTTTTTATTTATTGAAATAATTTTACATATTTGATGTTCATGGTCAATATAAAATGTTAGTTTATTTTAAATTTATAAATTTTATGTTTAATTTAATATTGTTAAGTTGTTTATTTAATTTTTTAATATTGTTAAGTTGTTGATATTGTTTAATGATAAAAATTTGTATATTAGATAAATAATTTAATAATTATTAGAATTTTATAACGGTAATTCAATAATTACAAGAATTTAATAATAATGATTTCAGAGGGTGTTGTTCGGTTAATTATAATTGAACATTACATACTCAAATTTCTTAATCATATTTAATTTTAATAATTAATTATTAAATATTCAATGTATAATAATTATAAAATAATAAAGTTTAATTTTTTCTATTAAATAATAAAATGTCACGATCCAATTTCTCAGGTCATGATGGCACCTACAACCCCCAGTAGGCGAATCAATCTCCGTAGCCTAGAACGGTTAGTAATGGGCTACTACCTAAGCAACACGCACAATAAGCAGAAATAAGCGAAAGAAGATATAGAAAAGAGCAGCGCGAAGGAAAACAACTTGAATATATACATAAAGAAACTAGACCAACCCACGACCTGGTATCGATAGTAATGAAGCCTCTAATAGAATACAAAGTACTAGAGATAACAAAAGAGAAAATACTATTGTCTCCGAATAAACTAAGAGTAGCAGTGTCAAAAGATGAGATATGGTCAAGCTCCGATTGACAAGAGCTCACCCTAGTCTCGAATATCTAAAAGCTGCACGAATATCCACGCGATCAACGGCAAAAGCTCACACTAGGATCTGCACCAGAAAGATGCAGAAGTGTAGTATGAGCACTAATTGAAAAGCAACGGGTACCTAGTACGCATCATAGGCTAACTGAGCGCATATAAGATATAAAAGCAGTAAATAATAGATAATCAAGAAAGCAGTCTCAGAAGCAACAGAAGAAAGCACATGAAAACTAGCATGGATAAAAGATAAAGAGAATACAAGCACATTATGCTAGCACAGAAGATATATATAACACAGAACACAGGTAAAGGAAAGGAGAACGCACCTGGGGTCTTTGCAACAACAAAAAATATAAAGAGAGGGTTTAAGAAGAAACTGGCGGTATACTAGTAACCTCAATAAAAGAGAAGGAAGAAAAGAAAGTAAATAAACTCATGCTCACAACAATACAATTAACGAAATCATGTTTTTAACACAACTCTAAAGATAAGAATAATCAGAAGATACCTCACAAGTACAACCCTAGGATAAAACAAACTACACCACAAATAATCGAGGGTCACTAATCAGAGCCACAAAGAGATAGAGCCCTCTAACCCATCAATGATCAAGTCCATAACTCAGAACCACATCCAGATAGAATCCACTAGTCCACCAATAATCTGAAACCTCTAATAAGTACTACACTAAGATAGCAGTAATATAATCTATCTACAGTCCCAATGGGCACCCATACACCCAAGGAACACATACAAGTGAAAACAAACCCTCCGACATCCCATACTACTAGAGCATACACTGAGCAAATAACAAATAAGGGTGGATCCGAATACAATAGGCATGATGTGATATGATATGATGGAATCGGTGTGATAGTAACCATGTATGTACCTCCTTCGAAACCTATAGTCCCAGTAGGTAGGGTCCATGGAAGGACATTATCGTATACCTCAATTGCACCGTATATCCCACCTTCGACACACTCAGCACGTAGCCCCTGATCTGGATCAGCAAAGTCCATGGAGGTCCATGATGACATACAAAATGCAAAATCTCAAAGTATAATTGTTTGGAGTGTATCCAGATCTAAACCAGTGATCAGAACATCAAAATAATTGCCCGGAGTGTATCCGAGTCTAAATGAGTGAATCAAATCTAAAAAAATCCCAATAAGGGTACATAGGCATAAGCGGGTCTAAATCTGAAGTAAAACAAGTCTAGCACTCGGGTCGACTGAGTCTAGTATCATTTTGAATTAGTAGTAAAATATGTCTAGCACTACGGCTTAGGCGAGTCTAGTATAAGTGTGAAAACCAGTGACAAAATCATTATTTTAACTCTTTTACTCCAAGAAGATTCATAAATCAGTTCCAAATCCCTTTTATAATTATTTATACTGAAAACGGGCCTTCAGGCCATGCAGAGTTTAGAAAACCGTTTATAGTAGGGCCGCAGCCAAAATAGTAGTAAAATAATGCAGAAAATCCTTGGCATGAATGATCTGATCGGAACAAACAATAGCCCAATGGCTCACAAACAAGCTACCAGCCTACACATGCACAATCACCTCTACAACATAGATATTCAGCCTAACATAACATCTCAATGTCTGAGACTCGCGAACATTCTCAAATATCTCACCATCTATTATTCAGAGGCGTATACAAAGGTCACACGAGGCCACAAGGGTAATATTACAATACTACATCGAATACTACAATCAACATAAGAAATAATACAAATAGAAGAGACGAAAAAGGTATGGGGTGCCAACCTAGAATACCCAAACCAAGGATGCTAATTAATACAGTTATAGCCTATATACGCAGAGTCTAAGGTATGAAAGATCGTAACCTACCTGTCGTCCGATGACTAGCTGCAGGAACGACGTCACCCAAGCTCGAACTACTCCGAGAAGCCCCGAATTGCGAACAAACTATCAATAATATAATTTATGTGTCAATACAATGCTAATGGTACCCGTATTGCTAAAAATATAGCCGGATTAAAATTTGAGTCACAAGCGGCACGTGGGCCCCATAATCTGAAACCAGAAATGAAAATCACCGCAATGATCCCAACACTCCC
Source organism: Jaltomata sinuosa (assembly GCA_003996215.1). Classification (NCBI taxonomy): domain Eukaryota; kingdom Viridiplantae; phylum Streptophyta; class Magnoliopsida; order Solanales; family Solanaceae; genus Jaltomata; species Jaltomata sinuosa. Next base: position 544,881 of record QJPP01000201.1, read on the forward strand.
ATGAGTGCATGCTCCAAAAACGAGCAGAAAAAAAAGTAAAGAAAGGGCCTAAACAGCCCAGAGAAGAAGAAAGAACATGCGAAAACTTACAAAATTAAGAACCAAAAGCGGGGAAAAATGTACCACGGAGAGAGAGAGTAAGGGCAATAAGATGAAACACGTGAGCCACGAACAATCAACCCAACCAGCAGCTAAAAACCCACACAAGAGACTCCCAAGATAAGTAAGTACAACAATGGAGGTTTTATCTATGAGAAGGAAGAAATTCAAGGAAGAAGACTTACCAAACAAAGGGGGAAATGAGAAATCCTCTAATAGATTAACTCTCACGGCTTGAATAATGATTTGGAACAAGTTTTAGGAGCGGGGAAATATTTTAGAGAGAGAGGGAGGTGAGAAAATGAAATTGAAAATTTGAGGGGAAGGCTTTATAAGTTGCAGGTTGCAGACCAGCGCCATTAGCATTGGCCTGGCGCGATCACGCTAAAGGGAGGGTCACATGCTAGTGCAATTGCGCTGCTCGGGCACCATTGAAGCTGAAGGAAATCACAGACTAGTGCAATCGCGCTGCCCGGACGCCGTTGGCGCTGAACACTTCTGCTGCAGAAAAAGCAGCAAAGTGAAAAACTTTCACGGGAGATCCCGGGCATAATCAAAACCCGATACACCCAAATCAAAGATGCAACTAGAGTGGAAACAATATTCCGGACTCAATGGAATCGATGAAACTTCTATACAAGGTTGTTTTGGAGGAATGTTGACCCAAGTAAACACTTGCTAAAACCAACCAAACACCAAAAATAAGCCCAGCTCACTCGAAACCCGAACTAACCACCTACCTAACCCAAACTCGACATTCCAGAGGTGATGGAAGCGTTGAATTTTGAATTTGACACTTCGATCATTGAAAGTTGACCAAAGTTAAACTTCTAACTCTAACTGGCCTGAAATCTCAAAAAGTAAGATAGAATCATACCGAAAGTTCCCAAGCCCCAATTAAAGGTCCAACTAGACCAAAATCTATGTTCTAGAGCTAACAGAACTGTCAGAATTCGATTCCGAGCATGCTAGCTAAGAATGTTGACTAAAGTCAATGATTTCCTAAGTTAAAGCTCTAAAACAGAGAAACAATCATAATGACCCAACGAACAGCCAGGGCACTGAACTACCAGTCCTAGAAAGCCACAAATAACTTGGGCCCACTACTGGAAAGCTCTAACAGTACAAAGAAGGTGAAAATGCGTGAATGACCGGAAGGGTTATTACATAAAATTTAATTATCAATGAAAATTAATTAATCTAAAGTTTTATATAATCTTATTTAAAATCAAATATCTATATTTTTGTAGATGAGTCATCATTTGTTGAATGTATGAATAGAACTAATAAAACTCGTGGGAGCATGAGAGATGAATTTGTTGAATGTGTTAGAGGATTTATCAATCATACAATGTCACTTTATACTTTTCAAACTGAAAGGTTTATTAGGTGTCCTTGTGCGCGATGAAATTGCATAAAATAATTTAATCAAAATAATTAAGGTGCATATTTATCATAATGAGTTCAAGCCTAAATATATTGTGTGGACTGATTATGGAGAGACTGATGGGGTGAATAATATTTTTATAATTTGATTGTGGGTGAAAGTAGTAGGTCTTCACATGATTTAATGTTTAACATGATAGGGTGCATGAAATGTTTAATGATGTTCTTAAGATATAGTACGGGATGAAACCTGAACAGTATTTTGAGAAAACATCCAATGAAGAAGCAAGGTGCTTCTACCAATAATTAGAAGAGGTCAGTCGTCCACTATGTGTAGGGAGTTTACATTCTGCGTTATCTGTTGTAGTTAGTGTTGGATTTTTAAGAGGTGTGAATAAAAAATGAATATGTGTTTTTTTGAATGGATGCATTTTGAATAGACACCTTTTCATATTGAATGAATTGTGACCTTTTTCTATAAGTTGTGATTTTTTGAATAAGTCACAATAAGCACCTCTTCATACTATCTTTTCATTGGCTATAAATTCAGAGGACTAGCCTAAATTTTTGATATAAAATTTCTGAACTTCCTTTACATATTTTCTAACATATAATATAGATCCATGTGTGATTTGTTATCGTTTGTTGAGTTCGTCGGAGTTCCATAATTTGCATTGCCACTATTTCTGAAATGTCTTTCCGTTCTATTATGGGAGGAAGTAACTCATAATCTTGGCAACAGTGTCGGAGTTATAATTTCTTAAGAAAACATGAGTAACTTGTGGGCTCGGATAATATTCTACTTCTTCTACATTTCTAATCTAATATTTTGAACGCATGATACCAACAAGCTTAAGGATTTATAATTACTGTTAGTATTTCTTGTGTTATACTTTTATGGAGACAAAATAAAAAAGAAAAAATTCTATCCGATTATAAAAGAATTTAGGGGTGAACAGTATAATGTTAATATGTTACTGGCCCGAAAATTCATCTGCAATCTCTAACCTTAAACTTTGAAGTGTGGTTGGAAGAGTAAAAGAACAAATTAGTTCTGATTTCAAAATAAATAAATGGCCTTAATAATATGAATTCAAGTTCTGCAATTTGACAGCAAATCAAATGGGTCACACTTTGAGGACTGTAAATATTTATTTATTTTTTAAAAAAAATGTGTGAGATTCATGGAAATAAATGAAAATTGTAGACCACTTACTTTATTTAATTTTGATTATCCTTGTTTACGTGGTAATTGAAAAGACACTTCATCAGAAACAAAGAAGTCTTTAAGATAGCATTTGAGGAGATTCTGCAGACGCATCCTTAAGCGCTAAAAATCTCAGTTTTTGCAATAACCTATGCTTCAAGCGTTACATCTGTTGGGAAAATTGATTGAGCATGATCCATTCTTTTTCTGAAAAGGAATTGAATATATATTATTTTTCTATTCATCTTACATTCTGTTGAGAGACTAAAATCTTTGTGATTTATTATTCTGGGTTGGAGACTAAAGCTTTCATGGTTTACTACTCTGGTTAAATTCTCTATTTTAGTTTAAAGATTAAAAACTTTACCATTTTACGAAATCTGTTTGTCAGGATTATTCGATTTGAAGATATAAAAACTTCACTATTTTATTGAATTTGATTTGTTACTCGATTTGAAGATATAAAAACTTTGTTGTTTGCAATTATTGCATATGTTTGAAATTGTTGTTATATGATGGTGTCTGCTACGGAGAATGATGGATCCCAAAGTGAAAAGGCTCTGCCTGTGTGAAATGATGCATTTTGGTAGATTGCTCACAATAAAATAGAATGGTGTTCTACACTATAGAATTCAATGTGATGAGACCATTAAAGTGATGTGGCCACAGGATATAAAATCTATTTCGCTTGCTTCATATGCATTTAATTGAGAAGTTTTAAATGGTTATCATAATATGCAGATGCCTTTGTGGGAATTAGTTCTAAAGGTTGCCTGGATGCCTTATCTATCATTAATAAAGAAGGCTTGGCAATACTAATTTTGATCTTTCAAAAAGTTTCACATGTGTCTTATGTCGATTGAAAGGACCATGGCCTTGAAGTTGGATATTTACTGGTTGAATACAGAAATAGTAGTGATTCTCACTGTTGATGCCTATTACTTTAATAAGTAATACTGAGATAAGAATTCTTATCCCTAAAAGAAATTTGCCATCAAATTCTTGATTCTTTCTAAGCAAACTTAAATCGGTCAACTGGAAAGGAAAAAAAAGTCAAAGTTAAAGGACATGAATCTATGAGAAGGAGTTTATGCTAAAGATTTAGCAACATGGAGTATTTAATTTGTAGATTGAAGTCCATGTTAATGGTTTTCTTCTAACTAATTAAATTATTTCTAATGTTATATTTATTATGTGTGACCATCAAATGAATTATTCACGAAAGATCCACACTTCAGTTCTATGTCCGAAAAGTGTTATAACATTGGAAGTGTACAACTTTCTAGTAGAGAATGAAGAAAAGGAGAAGCAAATCACGGGTGAAAGAAAATTGTGATAAACACGAGTTCAACTCTAACGTCAAAGCGAATTCATCAAGAAAGCAAGTTCAAATAAGTTTCAGATTTTTTATGCACTTAAATTTTGTGGATTCGCTACTGATTATTTCTTAAGTTATGCATATGTTCTCTTGTTCCCTATTTTTGGTGCATTGAGAATTAGCAACTGTAGCAATATTATATGATGATTTTCATATAACTAGTTTATCGATACGTGTATTGCACGCATATATCGACTTATGTATTATATAATTTTGTTTAATAAAATCTCGAGTAAATAACTATACATAAAAGAATAAAATTTTAAATTTTTGTGAATAATTAATGCGGATCGTTGTATGATCACTTTTTAGTCAAGGTCAAGATGATTGGATCTACATTAAACCTGTAAATATGGACTATAATTGAAGTGTTGGAAAAAAGAGACATTTCTTTTAGTAACATTATTTTTCACTTTGGCCACTGTTATAGTCTGGAGGTGTACACATTCAACTAAGTTGGTATCATATTTTCTTACTCTATATAACAAAGTAGTGTTCGAACATCAATTGTTCAAATATATCAAATATTCATCTAATTTATTTCATTATTTTTAGATATTTTAATAAAATAGTTGAAATGTGAATATTAGCTTAATGTTGCCTATGGTTATAAATATTTTACGTCTTAAGTTATTTTTCTTGTCTTTAAGAAATTGTAGCCTATTTCTTTTATCGATAAATATATACTCAAGAAATTATCATCGAATGAAAATAATATTTTATAAAAACTCTATGAAAATGCGGATTCTTGAATTTGAACCACTTATTTGTTGTATAAGAAATGTGTTCTTTTTTCGAATTTTTATGAATTTATTTGGGAATGTTTTTTATTTAGATATGACAATGGATCGTTGTTCTTTTTTCGTGTATCTACCTATTAAACCCAAAATCCTTTAGCAGAATACAACATTTTCAATCCTCATATTTGTGAAGTCATTTGTGCAAACTGATCTTTTACTCCCTCCATTCAAATTTACGTGGCACGGTTAGAATTTCGAGAGTCAACCAAGTTTTTCTTTGATTGAAATTTCTTTATATATCTTTTAAATATTTTAAATTATTAATTATTGTGATTTACAGTAATTTTTACGTAGTTTTCAAATATATAAAATTTATTTCAAAAACTTAAAGCTTTTATGTCCAATTTATGATCAAAATTTAGAAGTTTGAATCTCGAAATTTTAACTATGCTATGTAATGGGATAAAAAGATTTTTTGCTTATTCATGATAAACCTGATCAACCTCGTCTCTAATATATTTTTTGGTTCTTAGTCTATACATTGTAAAGTCATTTATGCGATTTTTTTTTGCTAAAAGTTCACATGTACTTATTTTGATAATTTTAATGTACACTAATTTCGATTACTAAATCACATGGAACTTACATAAGATTAGTATCATATCTTCTAAATAAATTTGAGAAGAAAATGAAATCATCCATTAAAACTGTGGATTTATCTCAATTTATCTTTGGAGATAATTATTTTTAAAAAATAATATCAAATATTTCATGACGAAATGATCCATTACTCATTAGAACCCTATCACATGAATATTGAATTGTACATACATACATGTTTAATTTTTGTTACTCCTCAAGACTAATTGCTTCAAATGGGAAGATATTAGTAGTCTTTACAAGTGGATTTTATCAAAAAAAAAATATCACAAGGAGTTTAGACGATAAGATTAAACTCTAATATTCAAGTACTAAATAGAAAAAAAACATGTTAAAAAGGATGACTGAAGAAAGAGATGACAACTTGGTAAAGAAGTGGGAAGAGGTCAAACCTACTGATCTCAAGTAACTGTATATCCAAGGTGGAGCTAGTTAGGGTCGAGCAGTCATCCAACCCTCCTTCGACAAAAAAATTATACTTTCTGTGTCCCAATTTATATGACTCATAAATTGGATGGAGGAAATACTATTTATATATGACTAAAATTATTTTTATGTATATATAGTAAATGTTGAACCCGTACGATTTCGTCGTGTGTTCACTTATTTATATTTTGAACCCCTTAGTGTAATTTTTGTCTCCGCCACTATGTTTATCGTGAGATTATTTTGACATTCTTGTGCACTTTGCCATATAAAGGTCTTTTGTGAAGAGTATGAGGATCATTAATTATTCCTCTGCATATATGAACACTTCCTACAGAAAAAATATGAGTGAACTTACAAACATTTCGCTGGATATAATTATAGACAGAGATTTAGACGGAGACGAATTTGATGTGTGAAAATATTAGCAGCGCCAAAACTGTGACAATCAAGTGCAAAAGGAAAATATTGTCATAAAGATTGACTGAGGAAAGAGATGGCAGTTTAATTTAAAACAGTAAAACCTGGAATCAAGAATAACAAAGAAGATGGATGACTGAAGAGAAAATGTCATGGGGTATTTGATTTGGTAACTTTTGGATGGAGAAACCTTCTCTTTGTTGGAGTGACGGTAGGAATAGGTTTGTTCAAACAATGTGAAACGTTCGCATTGCTTCAAGGGTTTTTTTATTTATTAATTAATTATTAAAATAAAATTAATAATAAAGATATTTTAATAATTTCACTTTGAACTTTTTGAGTTCATGCTTTTAAGGTAGTATAGATATGTATATAGTCATGTGTAGGAATAAGTTAACTGTATAATGTTATTTTTTCATAAGATTGAATAAATACTAAATGGCATGTTCATCATAAGAATCTCTCATTGAGCACATATATGCATATTATTTTTGGGAATATTTATTGCAAGTGTAGTATTATATTTCATTGAGCACATATATGCATATATCATAAGAATCTCTCATTGAGCACATATATGCATATATTAATGCAATAATATTAAATTTTAAAATGCTACAACTAATTCATCGGGAAAAGTGTCACGTTTTGAGGCTACCCCCTGGACGCAACATGGTGCTTAGTGTCACGAGTGATCCTAAGTTAACCCATGGTCTTGCATATCAAGACAAATTCTGATAAAAATAGGAACTGTGCGGAAAACTAAAACTATGTAAATATCTGAGTAAAAAAAAGTATTCCAAACATATCTGAATATATAATATAAATAAGGACATAACAAGTCTAAAAGGAAAAACTGACAACTCGATAGCTGATTCTAGTTCTATGTCTGAAAGCCTCTAACTGACGTGAGTTGCTGGGGCAAGCCCTCGGCTAACTCCAATAGTCTGAAACTGAAATAAATAAACTGCAATAAATAACATGACTATCATCCTCGGACTATGAGGACTCACCACTGAGCTGCTGTATAAGGACTGGAAGGTCGCACTAAACGCGGTTTGGATGCTGAGCGCCTGAACCTACATCATGGTAAGATGTAGCACAAAAGTATACGTCAGTACTTCGAATATACTGAGCATGCGGGATATATGTGAAGCTGTACAACATAAAGACTTAACATGGAAAATACATACTAAAACATGAACGGAAGGATAAGCTGAATGCAGTGGCCAAGTAACTAACATGAATACTATAGCATGCTGAACTGAATTGAATAACTGAAATAGATACTGAGTACAAGGTCAATGCAATATGAGTGTGACTGTGGGAGCTACTATTAACCGACATACCCCAAGCTAAGCTAACTGTGGGGCCAACTTGTAACCCTGGATGGAAGGGTGTTCATACCTTGCCAAGGGTACGACCTAATCTGACGTGGATTCACTAAACTGATGTCCACAAGGGACAAGGGTGATTAGCCTAGCCTGACAGCTGACCCCTTTCATGCCTGCGATGGCTCCGTAGTTCCGGGACATAGGGACTTCTTCTAAAGGTCTCAAACTAATTTAGCAGTTGAACCTTCATCCCTTCGTCCGCTCGGTACTAAGTCTACTCCCAACTAAATACTAATAGCTCATTTTAAAATAGGAGTCCTGAGTTTCTAAGTCAGGACTAGACTAGTCTGAAATCTCTATTTTTTTGAAATGCTGTAGTAGGCTAAAAACTAGCTAAATTCTATTTTTGAAACCCATACTGATAATCTCTTTTTTATATATATCAGGCATTGCATTCTCCGGATAATTCAAATCGAAGCAATTGGATGTCCAACTCGGGCCTATATGACATGACCTATCAAAGATCCACCTTTGTCATATATTCCATACATCACACTAGATAGATATCATATTCATGGAATACGATTCACTTTCAAGATGCCTTGGTGGTGAAATGGTAGACACGCGAGACTCAAAATCTCGTGCTAAAGAGCGTGGAGGTTCGAGTCCTCATCAAGGCATAATATTGAGAATGCTCATTGAATGAGCATTCTCAATAAGAGAGCTCGGATCGAATCGGTAAATCGGTTGAATTTTAAAGGAAATCTAATACTTTAGAAAATCCTACAATTTAGGGCTAATTTTTTGATTTCTCAAGTCATGGTGAAAACTCATGCAAATCATTAAAACATATTACACTTCATATAAAGCAGGATATAAATCATGTGAGAATCATAAGAACTAAATACTATAAGGATTTGCATAATTGGGTAGGAACCCTAGTTCTTAAACCATGAATATTTGAGGAAAAGTTAGGATTTTGGGCATAAGGGTGAACTAAACCCTTACTAAATACCCACATACATGAAAACAAGACCCTTGTTGAAATATTTGGCTTTGGAGCCTGAAGTTGAAGAACCCTGACTTGGATGAAGAATGATCAATAAATCTCTTCTAAAAGTTCTTGAATTCATTTCTTGAAATCCTATGGTCAAGGGTTAGGATTTCTATCAATAGTTTGTAATTTGATGGCGGAATTTGATTTGAAAAATTTGAAATCTTTAGAGAAGGACTTGCCTTGATGAAGGAGGGGGATAGGAGGAGAGAAAACACGTTCTGGGTCTGAAAGAATGGTAAAAAAATAAAAAAAATAGATTAAAACTGACTTAAAAAGGTCCTCGTTGGCCCACATGCGATTTGACATGCAGCCGCACGTGGGGATCTACGGGTCACATGTGATTTGCACTTGCTTCAAGAAAGTTGGCAAACTTTCCCCGATGTGCGTTTGGACGTGCGATTTGCACATAAGGTTTCGCGTTTCGCATGTCATTTCGCACCTGATTTTCAGACTGTCAGTTAAAACTAAAATGATCATAACTTTTTACTCTGGACTTGTATTAATGCACGTTCAGTGGAATTAGAAAGAAGATTCAAAGGCCTTTAACTTGGTGGGTATATACCATCTAACTCCTTATATTTTAGGAGTAATGGTTGTTAGAAGTTGACCCTAGTTTAGTCTTTCATGGAAACTTCTTTGGTTGGGGTGCTTTCAGCTTAACTTGTTGATAGGAGTTTCTTATGAACATGATTCGCATTAAAAGCACTCACCACACTATGAAAATGATCATTACACTCATTGAAATAGTTTGGGTCTTAGCTTAGAATATTTGGGGTAGGAAAAGAGCTGCAATCCCACCAACTGAGTACGAAAAGAAAATTTCTAGCTGACATAGGTTCTAAGTACTTGAAAGAATGCTGAAATTCATGAATAATTGATGGAACATGATACTGAAACTGAAATACGTATGAGAATAAGGTGAGAAACTGGAGAGGATCTACTACCTCAAGCTAAAGCTGAATCGAAAGGGAAGAGGTGAGGGTACTTGGTCATCATACCTTCCTCTGCTTTCAAGTACCTCCCTCAACGACCTGGTTCCTCTAAAGGACTTTCACAGAAGCGACTTCCTTATTTCTCAACCTTCAAACCCAATGATCAAGAATCTCTATACTGGGACCTTTTCATAAGAGAGACAATCCTTCACGCCCACGCTTTCTAGTGGCACAACTACGGTTGGATCACCAATGCACTTCTTTAACACGGATATGTGAAAGACTGGGTGCACTGATGCTAAGTCTCTGGGCAATTCTAACTCATAAGACACCTTGCCAACTCTCTTCAGAATTATGTAAGGACCTACATAGCAGGGACTAAGCTTCCCCTTCTTACCAAAGCTCATCACGCCCTTCATGGGTGAAACCTTCAGGAATACCCAATCATTAACCTCGAATTCTAGGTCCCTTTTCCTCACATCTGCATAATATTTCTAATGACTCTGAGCTATCTTTAGTATTTCTCTAATAAGCTGAAATTTATCCATAGCCTCATGAACCGAATCTGGACCAATCAAAGCTTCTTCACCTACTTCGAACCAACCAACCAGTGACATGCATCTACGCCCATAGAGTGCCTCATATGGGGCCATCTGAATACTGGAATGGAAACTATTATTGTACGAAAACTCTATGAGAGGTAGGTGATCATCCCAACTAGCCTTAAAATGGATCACACAAGCTCTCAATATGTCCTCTAAGGTCTGGATGGTATGCTCTGCCTGACCATCTGTGTGCGGATGAAATGATGTGCTGAGATTCACCTGAGTACCAAGACTTTTCTGAAATGATCTCTAGAAATGAGATGTAAATTGAGGACCCCTATCTAAGATGGCAGACAAGGGAACCCCATACAATCTGACTATCTCACTGATGTAGAGTCTGGCATAATCTTCCATGGAATCTATAGTCTTGACAGCCAAGAAGTGAGCTGACTTAGTAACCCTGTCCACTATCACCCAAACGGAATCGTACTGCCTGCGAGTACGAGGTAAACCCGTAATGAAATCCATGTTGATCACCTCCCACTTCCATGTAGGAATGCTAATATCCTGAGTTACACCTCCTAGTTTCTAATGTTCTGCTTTCACTTGCTGACAGTTGGGACACTTAGCCACAAAATCTGTAATGTCCCTCTTCATTCCATTCCACCAATAGACCTCACGTAGGTCATGGTACATCTTTGTGGCACCTGGATGAATAGAATACCGAGAATTATGGGCTTCTGTAAGGATATGCTACCTTAACTCACACACATTTGGTACACATAAACGACCCTAGTAGTGAAGCACACCATTCCCCCCTTGGGAGAAGACCTCTACCCTCTACTGATGAACTGCACCTTTTAACTGGAGTAATATGGAATCACTGTCTTGTTTCTCTTTCACCTCCACTACTAATGAAGTTTTTGACCCGTTCTAGACTATCACACCGCCATCTATCATGTCTATGAGGTAAACTCCTAAGCGAGAAAGCCTGTGAATATCTCTGGATAATTCTTTCCTCTCTTCCTCAACATGTGACACACTACCCATGGACAGTCTGCTGAGGGCATCAACCACTACATTGGCCTTGCCCGGATGGTAGAGTATATTAATATCATAATCTTTGAGGAACTCGATCCACCTTCTCTGATGAAGATTCAACTCTTTCTGGGTGAACACATACTGGAGGCTCTTATGGTATTCAACTCTTTTTGAGTGAACATATCTACATAGGAACCATATAAGTAGTGTCTCCAAATCTTTAGTGCAAACACAACTGCTGCAAGATCAAGGTTATGAGTCGGGTAATTCTTCTCATGAATATTAAGCTGTCTAGAAGCATAAGCGATGACGTTACCCTGCTGTATCAAGACACACCCCAAGTTGACTCTAGATGCATTGTAGTAAACCACAAATCCATTTGAACCCTCTGGTAGAGTCAAAATAGGAGCTGTAGTCAACCTAGTCTTCAACTCTAGGAAGATCTTCTCACACTCATCTGACCACTGAAACTTGACCTTCTTCTAAGTCAATTTGGTCAATGGGGAAGCTATGGATGAAAATGTCACGCCTCGAGACTACTCCCTAGGAGTAACACAAGACTTGGGACCACAAGTGCCCCAAGTCAACCCTTGGTCATAGCATACTTAGATATTCATGAGAAAACATAATGGAAGCATACTAAGTGAAGATAGGAAACCATAACCAAATAAAAAAAAAAGTCTAAGCAGTACCAAATCCAAACACGAAATACAAGTCTAGCTATGTCTGAAGCCTCTAAACTGTCATAAGAGTTGATGGGACAATACCCCAACTAACTCAAGAATCTAAAAGAAAGATAAACAAAATAACTAGACTAATACTAGTCCTCGAAGGATGGGGACTCACCAACCACTATCTGGATATCCGACATTATCTAGCCACGAGCCTGGGAGAGCCTGAATCTGCATCATCAAGAGGATGCATCACAAGATATGTGTCAGTACTATAGGATGTACTGAGTATGTGAAATATACATAAATAAGGTAAAACATGCTTGAAACATAATTAAAACTGAGATCATGCATAAAAGAGAAGTCATAAGAAATATCATAACTTGAGCATAAGGTAAAAGATAACATATTATAAGACTTAAAAACATTCATATGGGAGTTTCTTATAACTGATAATAGACCATGTGAGCTATACAGAATCCAACTATATCGCCCTAGTGGGCAAAGCTACCTCGAACCTTACCAAGGAACGGGGTACTATACATATCATAACGTGGAACCACTTTCATAAGGGGATACTCTCAACTAACGAGGACCCTTTTCATGAGGAGATACTTTCAACAAATGAGGACCCTCTTCACCTACGCTGACAATGTAGTTTTAAACTTGGGTTATCTAGAATCCTCATCACTCGGTGCTAAATACTACTCCCAAAACATACTTATAGCTCATAATATACTATTGACATGTTGAATGCCAAATCTGTTTGAAAAGCATAAGGACATATCTAATGTCATGCAATTTGCAATTCAAAATCATAAGTCTTTAAACTTAGCATAGCCATAATTCCAAACACATACTTTTCTTTCTAAATTCATACTTGAAGGATTAGGCATGCAATTTCATAAATATATTAGGTCATGTTATCTAAACATGCCAATTTTCACCTGAAAACATGCAATTCAATGGAATCATGCTAGAAATCATCTTTAATGCATGGGATTTTTAAATCAATTAAGGAACCTCAAATAAATCATAGATAAGTAATAAGAAATTAAGAATTGATGCTTAAAAAGAAGACCCATAACTTTCCCCAATTTGAGTAAGAACCCTAATTTTACAATTTCATAAATCAAGGTAAAACATGAGGTTTTGGGCATAAGGGTGAAGGGAATCCCTTATTAAATGCCCATATACTTTATTGAAGCTTGCTTGATCTAAGATGAAAAGAAATAGAGGCTTGAACTTGGAGCTTGAAGGAGTTCTTTTTCTCTTTTGGTAGATGAATGAGGAATAATGAAAGACTTAGGCTAACAAGAGTAGAAAACTTACTAAAAGTGGTCTAAATAACCTTATTTAAGAGTTAAAAGGGTGGGTAATTATAGAAAAACCCCTGGGATTTAATTAGAGAAAAGCTGATTAAAAACTCAGCTTCAGGTTCCACAGGTCCTTTCCATGGACCATAGAAGTAACCATGACTCGTGGATTGGAGTCGTGGTTTTTGAGCCAAAAGTTAGGCTGAAGATAACCTTTCACAGATTAACAAGACGGCTCATGGAAACTTCTATGGGTTGTAGAAAACTCTCATGGTTTCTGCGGAATTGACTGCCCTCAGTCTGAGTTCCACGGGTGGTTCCCACGACCTGTGAAACTAGTCACGACCCATAGACTCCACTCATGGTTCTCAGACCAGAGATGAGATCTGTAGGAAAGGATTCACGGGTCACTTCCACGACTCGTGGTTCAATCCATGGCTCAAAGACTTGACTCGTGATTCCTGGAAGTTTCAAAATTTTAAGAGTTGCTAAGTTTAGAAGCTGAATTGAATTCCGAGGTGTTACAATATCTCCTCTTTGGGATCATTCATCCTCGAATGAAGGTTAAGAAAGGAAAACTGGAGAGAAAACAGCCCAACCAAACATCAAAACATGAAAACTAAAGAATAAACATGAAAACTCAGCTTTTCAACTTAAAACACGATTGAACTGACTTCGAAAAACATGAATGCTAGGATCATGAGAGAAACTAATGGAATAAAATCAGAGGGACATACTAAGGAGGAAATTATTACCTCAAGCTGAAACTAAATCAGAAGGAAAGAGATAAGGGTACTTGGCTTTCATGTCCACTTCCGCTTCCTAAGTAGCTCTCGCAATTAGCTGATTTCTCCAAAGAACCTTCACCGAAGCGATATCTTTATTTCTCAACCTCCAAACCTGCCGTTCAAGAATCTCCACGGGAAATTCATTATAAGTAAGGGTATACTTCACACTCACATCTTCCAAAGGAACAATCAAGGTTGGGTCACCAACACACTTCTTCAACAAGAAAACATGGAAAACTGGATGAACCGCTTCTAAGTCTGTTGGCAATTCCAACTCATAAACAACACTACCAACTCTCCTCAAAATCTGATAAGGACCTACATAGAGGGGACTAAGATTCTCTTTCTTATGAAATCTCGTCACACCCTTCATGGGTGAAACCTTCAGAAATACCCAATCATCAACCTCAAACTCTAATTCTCTTTTCCTCACATTTGTATATGATTTCTGTCGACTCTGAGCGGTCTTCAACCTCTCCCTAATGGTCTGAACTTTCTCCATAGTCTCATGAACTGAATTTGGACCAATCAAAGCTGCCTCACCTACCTTAAACCAATCTATAGGAGATCTACACCTTCGACCATAAAGTGCCTCATAAGGAGCCATTTGGATGCCAGAATAAAGGCTGTTATTGTAGGAAAACTCAATAAGAGGTAAGTGATCATCCTAATTACCTTTGAAATCAATCACACAATCTCTCAACATATCCTCCAAAGTCTGAATAGTACACTCTGCATGGCCATCCGTCTGTGGGTGAAAAGTTGTGCTAAGCTTTACCTGAGTGCCAAGACCTTTCTGAAATGACATCCAAAACTGGGATGTAAACTGAGTACCCCTATCTGAAATGATAGAAAATGGAACACCATGAAATTGGACTATCTCCCAAATGTAGAGTTTGGCATAATCATCTGCTGAATTCGTAGTCTTAACAGCCAAGAAGTGGGTTGATTTAGTCGTCCTATCGATAATCACCCAAATAGAATCATGTTGCCTGCGAGTACGAGGCAAACCAGTAATGAAGTCCATATTGATTGTTTCCCACTTCCAAGTAGGAAGATCAATATCCTGAGTCATACCACCTGATCGCTGATACTCTACCTTCACCTGTTGACAGTTGGGACACTTAGCCACAAAACCTGCTATGTCTCTCTTCATGCCATTTCACCAATAGACTTCATGTAGGTCACGGTACATCTTGGTGGCACCAGGGTGAATAGAATACCTGAAGCTATGGGCCTCTGTCAAAATCCACTGTCTCAACCCATTATGTTAGGAACACACAATCGACCATGATATCGAAGCACACAATCTCCCCCTTGGGAGAAAACCTCTACCCTTTGCTAATGGACTTCACCCTTCAACTGGTACAAAATAAGATCACTGTCTTGCTTTTCCTTCACTTCAGCTACCAAAGATGATTTGGAACCATTCTGAACAATAATACCACCTTTTGTCGAATCCATAACGTGAACTCCTAATCGAGCAAGTCGATGAACATCCTTGGCCAATTCCTTCTTTTCATCCTCAACCGAAGACACACTACTCATGGACAACCTACTAAGTGCATTCGCAATGACATTGGCCTTACCCAGATGGTAAAGCACACTCATATCATATCCTTAAAAAGCTCAAGCCATCTTATTTGACAAAGATTTAATAATTCCTTTTGAGTGAACACATACTAAAGGCTCTTATGATTGGTGAATACATCCACAGGAGCAATATACAAGTAGTGTCCCTAAATCATTAAAGCAAAAACCACGGCCGCTAACTCAAGATCATGAGTAGGGTAGTTCTTCTCATGAATCTTAAGCTGTCTCGAAGCATAAGAAATCACCTTACCACGCTGCATCAACACACAATCTAAACCAATCCTAAAAGCATCACAATACACCACAAAGTCATTCGAACCCTCGGGTAGGGTCAACACAGGAGCTGTGGTCAACCTAGTCTTTAATTTCTTAAAGTTCATCTCACACAGATCAGGCCATTGAAATTTCACCTTCTTCTGAATTAGCCGAGTCAATAGGGCAGCAATGGAAGAAAATCCTTCTACAAATCTCCTGTAGTAACCAGCCAAACCCAAAAAGCTTCTAATATCATATGGGGAAGTGGTTCTAGGCCAGTTCTTTACTACCTCAATCTTTTGAGAATCAACTTGAATACCATCTCTAGACACAATATGACCCAGAAAAGTAACAAACTGCATCCAAATCTCACACTTGCTAAACTTGGCAAATAATTGTCGGTCCTTGAAAGTTTGCAACACCACTCTCAAATGGTCCACATGGTCCTCCTTTCTCTGAGAATAGATAAGAATATTATCAATGAACACAAACACAAGCATATCCAAATACTGCCTGAACACACAGTCCATCAAGTCCATAAAGGTTGCAGGAGCGTTCGTTAGTCTAATAGACATAACCACTAATTCATAATGACCATAACGAGTCCTGAAGGCTGTCTTCAGAATTTCACACTCTCGAACACAGCTGATGATTCCCGAATCTAAGGTCGATCTTGGAGAAGTAACTGGCACCTTGAAGCTGATCAAAAAAGTCATCAATCCTAGGAATGGGATACTTATTCTTGATTATGACCTTTTTTAACTGATGGTAGTCGATACACATTCTGAGGGAACCATCTTTTTTTCGCACAAATAAGACTAAAGCACCCTATGGAGAGATGCTGGGTTGAATAAAACTCTTATCAAGGAGGTCTTTTAACTGATCCTTCAATTCCTTAAGTTCTGATGGGGCCATCCTATAAGGAGGAATAGAGATAGGTTACATATCTGGAAGAAAATCTATTCCAAAGTCAATCTCATGCTCGGGAAGGACTCCAGGCAAATCTTCAAGAAACACTTTTGAAACTCATTCACAATGGGAACTAACTGGAGAGATAGGGTTTCAAACTCCATGTCCATAACCTGAACTATATGATAGACATAACCCTTAGAAATGATCTTCCTAGACTTAAGATAAGATATGAAACAACCCTTCGAGGATGGAGGACTACCTTGCCACTCTAAGGCAGGTTCATCTGGAAACTTGAAACTGATGACTCGAGTACGACAATCAACCGAGGGATAACATGCTTACAACTAATCCATACCAAGAATAACATCAAAATCAGTTATCTCCCACTCTACTAGATCCGCTTAAGTGACTCTATGAAGGACTGAGATAGGGCAATTTTGGTAGATTCCTTTTGCTAGGACTGACTCACCAATAGGAGTAGAAACACAAAAGGGTTCTAAGAGCTGACCGGGACTAATTTTGAACTTGCAAGTCATATAAGGGGACACAAAAGATTAGGAGGCACCCGGATCCAATAGAGCATACACATCAAGAGAGAAGACTTTCAATATATCAGTAACAATGTCCAATGAACTCTCCTGGTCCTAGCGAGAGAACATGGCATAAAGGCAGCTCTGGCGCTGACCAGCAGAACTAGAAGTAGTGCCCTACTGGGTTGGTCGACCTCCTAGGGCTGCTGGGGAAGACTGAGTCCTGCTACCTCTCTGTCCCTTTTTAGCTGAAGGGCAATCTCTAAGCTTGTGTCGAACATGACCACATCCAAAGAATCCACCTGAACCAGCTAAAGACTCACCAAGATGACTCCTACCATACTTGTTGCAAGAAGGGTAAGGGGTCCCCTTTTCAACACTCCCCTGCGAATAATAACCAGATCCTTTACCAGTCTAATCATGACAGGCCTGGGGCCTGGGTTGGAACTTTAGCTGAAGAATGAACGAGCCTTGATGATTTCTTCTGAAATGAGAAGCGATGTCCGCCTCTAGACCTCTGATGGCCAAAACCTGAACTCTCCGATCTAACCTTCTTGTTCTCCCTTGCCATCTCCCTCAACTTTTTCCCCTTAATCTGATGGGCATGAGTCATAAGTTGAGAAATATCCATGTCACCCAAAAGCATCGCGGACCTTCACTCCTTCTTTACCAAATCTGATACTTCATAAACGTACTTACTCATCTCATCCCACGGGTCAGCCACTATGGAAGGAGCATACTTAGAAAGCTGGGTGAACTTCAATTCATACTCCTGGATCGACATAGAACCTTGCCTCAAGTTCACAAACTCTTTGACCTTAGCTTACCTCAACTCTCTCAAGAAGAACTGGTCAAGAAAAGCCCTCTCAAAGCATTCTCAAGTCATAGGGACCATATCCTTTCTCTAGCATTCTTTCATTGAGTGAACCAAATGTGAGACACGTCCTTGAGTTGGTAGGAAGCTAGCTCAATACCATCAACACTACCCACTTGCATTACACCAAAGATCTTCTTTACCTCATCTATGAAATTTTGTGGATCCTCACAAACTTTCAAACCCAGAACTCAGGTGGGTTCATGCGAATGAAATCTCAGACTCAGGCCGTTACTCCACCTTGTGGGTAGGTGGGGATAGGAGATTGTTGATTGGCCTGAGATTTCATAGTCTGAGCTAGCATATGAAAGGCATTTCTGAACTCTACATTTATGGCCTCGGGGTCTGGAATTGAAGGGTCAACATTTCAATCATCTCGGCGAGGCATGGCACGGCGATGAGGCATAATTTGAAAAGCATAAAGAATAGGTTAGAGGAGTAACAGAGTTAAACTCTATCGCACGATATTGATCATGTAAGAAGTGAAGTTTTTCCTAAGAAACATCATAGCTTCCCTCTCATAAGTGTGGCGCACCTCACACATATGAAAGAGACTCTACTCGATGCAGCTTTCAGATACCCTAAGACTCTTGAAACCTGAGGCTCTGATACCAAGTTAGTCACTCCCCGAGACTACCCCCTCGGCGTAACACGGGACCCAAGACCACAAGTACCCCAAGTTAACCCTTGGTCATAGCATACTCTGATATTCATAAGAAAATATAAGGAAGCATACTAAGTGAAGATAGGAAACCATAACTAAATAAAAACGAAGTCTAAGAAATACCAAATCCAAACACGGAATACAAGTCTAGCTATGTCTGAAGCGTCTAAACTGTCATAAAAGTTGATGGGACAAGACCCCAACTAACTCGAGAATCTAAAAGAATGATAAACAAAATAACTAGACTAATACTATTCATCGAAGGATGAAGACTCACCAACCACTATCTGGATATTCGGCGTCATCTAGCCATGAGCCTAGGAGAGAGAGCCTGAATCTGCATCATCAAGAGGATGTACCACAAGATATGTGTCAGTACTATAGAATGTACCGACTATGTGAGATATGCATAAGTAAGGTAAAACATGCTTGAAACATAATTAAAACTGAGATCATGCATAAAATAGAAGTCATAAAAAATATCGTAACTTGAGCATAAGGTAAAAGATAGCATATCATAGACTTAAAAACATTCATATGGGAGTTTCTTATAACTGATAATAGACCATGTGAGCTATACAGAATCCAACTATATCACCCTAGTTGGCAAAGCTACCTCGAACCTTGCCAAGGAATGGGGTACTATACATATCATAACGTGGAACCACTTTCATAAGGGGATACTCTCACCTAACGAGGACCCTTTTCATGAGGAGATACTTTCAACAAATAAGGACCCTCTTCACCTACGCTGACAATGTAGTTTTGAACTTGGGTTATCTAGAATCCTCATCACTCGGTGCTAAATACTACTCCCAAAACATACTTATAGCTCATAATATACTATTGACATGTTGAATGCCAAATCTGTTTGAAAAGCATAAGGACATATCTAATGTCATGCAATTCAAAATCATAAGTCTTTAAACTTAGCATAGCCATAATTCCAAAACATACTTTTCTTTCTAAATTCATACTTGAAGAATTAGGCATGCAATTTCATAAATATATAAGGTCATGTTATCTAAACATGCCAATTTTCACCTGAAAACATGCAATTCAATGGAATCATGCTAGAAATCATCTTTAATGCATGGGATTTTGAAATCAATTAAGGAACCTCAAATAAATCATAGATAAGTAATAAGAAATTAAGAATTGATGCTTAAAAAGAAGACCCATAACTTTCCCCAATTTGAGTAAGAACCCTAATTTTACAATTTTATAAATCAAGGTAAAACATGAGGTTTTGGGCATAAGGGTGAAGGGAATCCCTTATTGAATACCCACATACCTTATTGAAGCTTTCCTGATATAAGATGAAAAAATATTGTGGCTTGAACTTGTTTGAGACTTGGAGCTTGAAGGAGTTCTTTTCCTCTTTTGGTAGATGAATGAAGAATAATGAGAGAATTAGGCTAATAAGAGTAGAAACCCTACTAAAAGTGGTCAAAACAACCTCACTTAAGAGTTAAAAGGGTGGATAATTATGGAAATACCCCTGGGATTTTATTAAAGAAAAGCTGATTATAAACTCAGCTTCGGGTTCCATGGGTCCTTTCCACGGACCGTAGAAGTAACCACGGCTCATAGATTAGAGTCGTGGTTTCTGAGCCAAAATTTAGGCTACGGATAACCTTTCATGGATTAACAGGATGGCTCATGGAAATTTCCATGGATTGTAGAAACCTCTTGTGGTTTCTGGGGAATTGACTGCCCTCAGTCTGAGTTCCACGGGTGGTTCCCACGACCTGTGAAACTAATCACGGCTCGTAAACTCCTCTCGTGGTTCTCAGACCAGAGGTGGGATCTGTAGGATAGGATTCACGGGTCACTTCCATGACTCGTGGTTCAATCTATGGCTCGTGGACTTGACTCGTGATTCCTGGAAGTTTCAAAATTTTCAGAGTTTTTAAGTTTAAAAGCTGAATCAAATTCTGGGGTGTCACAGAAACTCCTTCAACAAATCTCCTATAGTAACCAGCCAAACCCAATAAGCTTCTGATATCATTCGGATAGATGGGTCTAGGCCAGTTCTTCACTGCATCAATCTTTTGAGAATCAACTCGGATTCCCTCACTAGATACCACATGACCAAGGAACGCAACTGACTTCAACTAGAATTCACACTTGCTGAACTTAATGAATAACTGGCGATCCTTGAGGGTTTGCAGAACATTCCTCAAATAATTTGCATGCTTCTCCTTACTCTGAGAAAATATAAGTATATCATCAATAAAGACGATGAAGAACAGGTCTAAATACTACTTGAACACCCTATTCATTAAGTCCATGAAAGTTGGAGGAGCATTTGTCAGTCCAAAAGACATAACTACAAATTCGTAGTGACCATACCGAGTTCTGAAGGCTGTCTTTGGGATGTCACTATCTCTGACTTTGAGGTGATGATAACTGGATCTGAGATCTATCTTAGAGAAGCAACTAGCACCCTGAAGCTAGTCAAACAAGTCATCAATCCTGGGGATGGGATACTTGTTCTTGATTGTGACTTTGTTCAACTGACGGTAGTCGATGCACATCCTGAGAGAGCCATCTTTCTTATGCACCAAGAGCACTGGAGCACCCCATTTAGAGGTGCTAGGCCTAATGAAGCCCTTATTTAGAAGGTACTTCAATTGTTCCTTTAATTCTTTAAGCTCAGCTGGGGCCATTCTGTAAGGAGGAATCAAAATAGGTTGGGTATCTGGAAGGAGGTCTATCCTGAAGTCGATTTCCCTTTCAGGAGGAACTCCGGGAAGTTCTTCTGGGAATTCAGTCACAACTGGGACTGACTCAAGAGTTGGGGTCTTGGAGTTTGAAGTCTTAACCCGAACAAAATGATAGATATACCCTTTGAAATCATTTTTCTAGCCTTAAGTAAGAGATGAATTGACCTACAGGCACTGAGGCATTTACTTTCCACTCTAAGACAGGCTCGTTGGGAAACTAAAATTGAACGATCCTAGTTTTACAATCAACAGAGGCATAACATGAGTGTATCCAATCCATGCCAAGAATAATATTGAAGTCAGTTATTTCCAACTCTACAAGATCGACTGAGGTGACTTCTGCGAAACTGTGATAGGGCAATTTCTGTATACCCGCCTAGCTATCACTGGTTCACCAACTGGAGTAGAGACTGAGAAGGGTTCTGGGAGGATTTCTGGACTAACACTGAAATTTGCTGCTACATACGGAGATACAAAAGAAAGTGTAGCCCTTGGGTCTAAAAATGGATAGACATCTAAATAGTAAACTTGTAACGTACCTGATAACGCTCAAACTACACCTCAATTTAAGAAGCGTAAGCGATCGTTGTCAAATATATAACCCAACAAGGTTGGGGTCGAATCCCACAGAGAATATGGTGATGATTAAGACTTTAGTGAAGTAGATGACTAGTCGTCAATAGTTTCCAGTAAATAGGGGGGGGGGTTTGTAATCAACGTGAACAAAAGCAACAATTATGTAAGAGAAATAATCAGTAGGAGAGAATGAACTAGGGACGTGTTCACCATGGCGTTGTAACAATGTCGATTCTAGGCTTAACCGGGTTCTTTCTATATGCTTGTCACGATGTGATTGCGTCAATTGTATCGTCTAAACGTCTCTCGACCAAATAAACAAATTTCTTTTTATCTTCTTTCGATCTCAAAAAGATGTGCTTTTTTTTAGCTCTCAATCCTAACATCAAGTAGACTAATCCAAGTACGGCATTAATCTTTAAGACGAGAGTTGGTAGTCTCGAATCCTTGTCGTTAATCAAGTTTTCCCGGTTTTAACTTCTTTACTCAAGCAAATTAAACCTAGGCATGTTCTAATGTTTGCAACCACTAGAAAACGTGACTAATTGAATGATTAACAACATGACAAAACATATATCGAACCCAACGCTACCCGGAATCTATATTGCTACGTTTCCATGGCTCCCACAACCCTAGTTGCGGGAGTTTTAGTTACTCATGCTCGATAAATAAGAGAAAATAGTTGTATTCATCATAAAAGGAAGAAAAGTCTTACAATATAATGAAAATACTCAATCTTCCAATATCCACGAATAAGAACACCAAGAACTCACGAACGAATCAAGACACGAATTCAAGAGAATGAACCGTGTTGTTGCTCTCAAAAACCAACCAAAAATGTGTTTTAAACTAATGGGAGGAGGATTCTTTACATAAACCTAACATAGGGTATTTATAGGAGTAGTAGAAACCAAATCCAAAACGGGCTAGGAATTCCCAAAACGCGGGTCGCCGAGCAGTGCTACTGCCTTAGCGTGACGGCCAGGCTTGACGGACCGTCAGGGCAGTGATGGACCGTCGCCTGGGCCGTCACTGCTAGGCAGCAACACTGCCTTAAGTTGACGGTCCCAGTGACGGACCGTCAGCCTTGTGACGGACCGTCACTCAGGCCGTCACTCTTAGGCAGAATGTTGTTTTTTGCGTATTTTCTTCCGTTTCCGTGTTTGTTTCCATTTCCTACAAATACAACATAAAAACATCAAAAACAACAATGGTTGCTTGAAAACGTACGATTGTTCTTAGTAAAAAGGAGTCGAAAGTGACGTAAATTAGCGTCACATCAGTACCCGTGACCACATCGAGAGAATCCTCCAGGTCCTGTCAAGTCTGAAGAGCATAGATCCTATTCTGGCACTGACCACCACCTGTACCAGATGAGGCACCATGCTGAGTAGGGTGACCTAATGGAGCTGCTGTAGAACTAGCATGCTTCTGTGAGCGAGCATCCTTGCCTTTCTGAGACGATGCTGGACAATCCCTCATCTTGTGGACTAGCTTGCCACACATAAAACAATTCCCACTACCAACCATAAACTCACCTATGTGGTTCCTATCACACTTCTTGCAAACTGGATGAGTACACCCACTAGTGACTATATCTTAGGACTTAGATCCTGGCTCCCTATCCCTTCGATCCTATATGAACTTAGGCACTGGGGCACTAGCAGAAGATGGGGCTGGAGCTGAAGATTTTTGATGGAATTGAGAGCGGTTTCCACCCTCTTATCTCTGGTGAGAGTAGCTGAATTCACCTATTCTAGCTCTTTTGTTATCCCCTCCCATTTCCTTGATCTTTTCCTCTTTAATTTACTGGGCATAGGTCACCAACCTAGAAATATCCATCTCCTTAATCAGCATAGCAATCTTGCACTCCTTAACCACATCATCTGACACCCCAGACACAAACTTACTCATACGAGCTCAGGAATCAGCTACTATCGTTGGAGCATACTTGGACAACTAAGTGAACTTGAGAGCATATTCGCTCATGCTCATATCATTCTACTTCAAATTGATGAACTCTTGGACCTTGGCTTCCCTGAGTCCAAGTGGGAGAAACCTGTCTAAAAATGCAGTCTTGAAGTGGTTCCAATCCACTGGACCTGCATTAGCATAACGAGACTCCTTCCACTGTTGATACCAAGTATGAGCCACTCCTTTTAGCTGGTAAACAGCTAAGTCTGCACTCTTAAACCAAAGTGATGCCCATAATCTCTACCACCTTCTGAATGTCGTCAAGAAATTCCTTTGGATCCTCTTCGAACTTGGACCCATGAAACTCTGGAGCGTTCATCCGAGTGAAGTCTCAGATTCTAGATATGGCAGAGTTAGTCTGAGGTAAAGCTTGTGCCATAGCCTGCTGGTTTACCTGAGCGGTCATGGCCTGAGCAAGCACCTGAAAAATAGCCCTGAATTTGGCATGAGTGACTTGCTCATTCAGAGAGTCTGCTGGAGCTGCTGGTGCCTGGTAGTTCCTTGTGTTGGCTCTTCTGGGAGGCATTTTCACTGAAATGTGTAGAGCATGAGTTATAAGGGTATTAAATAGAGTTCATACTCTATAGGACGAGAAGGAAAAAGAAGGAATGGAAGTTTTTCCTAATGATGTCTCATAGCTTCTCTCCCATAAGTATGGCACACTTCACACCCATGAAGAAGACTCTACTCGAGGCGAATTTCAGACACCTTAGGACACTTAAACCTAATTCTTTGATACCAATCTTGTCATGCCCCTAGGCTACCCCCTGGATGCAACATGGTGCTTAGTGTCACGAGTGACCCCAAGCTAACACATGGTCTGGGATGGGGCTCTGGCAGGTTCCCACGGGCTGCCCTAAGGCCTGTCAAACCACCGACGCTCGTAGGGATCCCCCATCTGGCTGAGGTAGGATTGACTGAGCCTCTGGGATCTTGTCACGGGTACCACGACGGGCTATCGTGTCCACGATGCCCATGGGTCAGCCCATGGGACTTGACTGGAGATGAAATTTTCTGAGTTCTTCCTGAGTGTTGGGTTTTAAATGCTGGTATGAATGCTGGGGTGTTACAATATCCACCCAAAACAACTGAATTAAAACCATACTAAGGGTCTCAACATTGTATATCTATACTCCCCTGAATTCATTTCTTAAAAACACCATATAATATACACAAGGCCTCCTCCACAATCAACAACCTAAGAATTTCTAAACTAGTCACACATAGTACCATAAGATCCCTGAATATCATACAACAACATACTACTGTGGGTACACGTCTATCTTTGTAATGTTTAAGGCTCTTCTTTATCTCATGACTTATTCAAAATCTACTAATTCATCTAGGGGTCATATACACATCTTAACTACACCACCATACTCGTAAATTAATCAACTTAATTCTCTGCATACATATATGTCAAGCCTACTAGGTCAATTCTATAAGACTAGCATCACCCTCTCACCTTATAGTTACTATAGAATTCATACATCTAATTCTGGGGTCATTCTGCTACTTATTGCTCATAAAACCTCAATTCACACTAACTCTTGAGTGACTGTACTATCCAAATGCTTAGGGAACCATACTTTATGGCTAAGGTTCTATTTACAGTAAATATTTTGGAAGGGAGTCTGAGATCACATTCTACTATGGGCTCAGCACGAATAGAAACATGATACATGCTTTTGGATTGGTAGACTTTATGCACTAGTGGGTTCCCCTTTAGCCATTGTGCAGTATCTTAACTTTCTGATGGCTCTATCTGAGAGCACCTCACTGATAGGATTTTGAACTTTACTGTTTCCACCACCTCGAAGATGAGGCATGATCTGAGGAATTGGATTAACACACGAATCTGTATAGGTTTCTGAAGGAACAATATTGCTGCACGATTTGGAGTATGAACAAAGGGAAACATTTCCTAAATGTCAGTATCCCCTTGAAGAAAAGTACAGACGTCTCCATACCATTCTGAAAGACTCTACTAGACACGACTTCATAGACACCCTAGGACACTTGAACTCTATGCTCTGATACCAAGTTTGTCATGCCCCGAGCCTACACCCTGGATGCGACACGGTTCTTAGAGTCACAAGTGACCCCAAGCTAACCTATGGCCTGGCATACTACTGAGATATAGACTGAAAGTAAATGCGGAAGCTGAAATATGCTGAGCTCTTTAAAAATATTATAACAAAATGAACTTTTATAACTGAGATACAAGTGTGTTTGAAAACTGATACAACTCACTGACTGACTGTCTAACTGTCTATGAAGCCTCTATTAATACTAACTATAGTTAGCCGGGACATGAACCCCAACTATCTCTATTCAATATATCAAACTGATAGTAAACTGCTATGAATACTACTGACTGGAGTTCTTGAATAAGGAGAACTCATCCTTAACTGCTGACTGGAAGCTGCGATCTGTCTAACCATGATCCTGGGAGCTAGCACAGAAACCTACATCATAAAATAATGCAACACAAGAAATGTATACAATCAGTACTATGGAATGTATTGAGTATGTGAGATAATGCACCAACTCAAAATCATGAGAAAACATGTATATATTGAAAGCATAACTGAAAGATGGGCTAAACATAGATGTCTGAGAATGCATAAGTCAAACTGTAGAGCATAAGTTGTTTTACTGAAGAGGGTGCAAATCATGTTTCTGAGCTGTAACTGTGAGATCATGATATTTTAAGATAAGTAAAACTGTTACTTCGGGATCCATAAACTAAAAGGATGAATTATGTCTCTAAATCATGAAAAAGTGCAACTGAGCTGAAAACCATGAGTCATGCTCAAAGTCATGTTTAAAGTAAATCCTTAGAGAGTTTCTTCTACTGAACATGCTGAAAATATTGATATACTTTACTGAATACAAGATAAAAGATATAAGATGATGCAATGACCAAGTATATAAGCATGTAACTATATAATACTGAACTGAACTGGATAACTGAATACAAGGTCATGCAATAATGAGTATGGAATGTGGGAGCTACTATTAACTGACATACCCTAAGCTGAGCTAACTGTGGGTCCAACCTGTAACCCTACATGAAAGGGTGTTCATACCTTGCTAAGGGTACGAATAAATCTGATGTGGATCCATTAAACTGATATCCATAAGGGACAAGGGTGTCATGCCTAATCTGATGGGTGACCCCTTTAAAATATATGATGGCACCGTAGTTCTGGGACTCAAGGACTTCTACTAAATATCTTAGCCTAAACTTACGGGTGAGCCTTCATCCCTTCGTCCACTCAGTGCTAAGTCTACTCCCAACTAAATACATAAGCAATGAATGCAAACTGAAATACTGGATAGCTTAAATACTGATAATCAACTGAGAATACAATATAGTGATATTGAAACTAATAGCATTCTTATTCTGAAGCATAACTGACTGAATTATCTGAGAATGCAACATAATGCTTAGACTAAAGCATTCTATTTTTTTGAAAAGATGTGGGCTAAAAATTGACTGATTTCATGCTTTAAAACTGAGTGCTAGTAGACTAGGATGAATTCTTGAAGAAAAGCTACTTCATGTGAAAACACTACAATTTCATGCTAAGTTCTTGAAAAGAAAGCTAATTCATGCAGAAGATACTGTAAATCCAGGCTAAGTCTATTTTACGTAAATTCCAAGAATTTTAAGAAAATATCTGTAAAACTTCATAAAACATCCCTTAAACATGTACGTGAAATATATAATATCATGAGGAATTCAATTATGTAATAACATGCATAGTTGGGTATGAACACTAGAATCATAATTTATAAAATTATAACTAAAAATTGATCTTTGGGCATGAGGGTGGAAGCATATCCTTATTGAATACCCACATACCTGATTACTGAAGAATTTCTAGGGCTGGAACTGGGGGATGAAAACTTGGAAAAGAAATTTGAAGGAAAACCCTTGAGAGACTTTCTTGCTTGAGTTTCTATGATCTTGCTTGCTTGAAACCCTAGGTTTCTTGCCTTAGAGTTTTGAGAGAATAATTCTAGAGATTAATCAATGTTTTTCTGAGGAATAACCCTCTTTGGGTGTTTAAAAGACAAGGGGAAAAGTCTGAGGTAAGGAAAGGACCAAACTACCCCCAACTTAAATGCTGAAAAAAATGTAGAAAGGTCGTTGCACGGCTTGTCCCACGGGCCATCATGGCTCCCACGGGCCATCGGACCCAATCGTGGCCCTTACAGGGGTCAAAAAGGCTCACTAGTTGGTTCCCATGCCCTTTCCACCACGGGCCATCATGGTCACCACAGGCGTCAGCCAGCTCGTCAGAGTTTCCCACGCCCGTCGGATTTTGACAGCTGACAATGCTTCACTAAAATGCTCATAAAGTTTTACTCCGGACTCGGATTAACAAGAGGTCGATGGAGTTGGAAAGATAATTAAAATACCTTTAATTTTGTGGGTACTAGACCACCTAACTCTCTATATTTTAGGAGATATGGTCATTTGAATTTGACCCTAGTTAGAACTTACATGAAAACTTAATCGGTAGAAAGGCTTTCAACTTAACTTTGAGCTAGAGGTTCTTTATGACTTTAATTCATATCTACTACACCTCCCAACTCAAGAATTGAAATTAATACTTGTGTTCATAGAAAATTCATCAGTTTGGATCTAACTATATATGAAGAAGGATTTGGATCTTAGCTTAGAATTTCTGGGGTGTTACAATATAGGTTCTTGAATTTGGAATTAGGTTCTTGAATTAGATTATTAACTTGAATTTGGGAACTTTAAATTTGAAATATGTTCTTGAATTAATTTTGGATTTTATTTTAGAATCTTGAATTAGTTTTCAACTTTAACTTCTTGAATTAGGTTCTTGAATCTTGGTTTTTTTAAGTTAAGCTTTTTTAAGTTAAGTTTGTTAGTTTAAATTGTTAGTTTTGGGTTAAAAAGTTTTCAATTTTAGGTTCTTTTTTGAACTTGAATTATATAGGTTCTTGAATTAAGTACTTGAATTAGATTATTAACTTGAATTGGGGAACTTTGAATTTGAAATAGGTTGTTGAATTAGTTTTGGATTTTGTTTTAGAATCTTGAATTAGTTTTCAACTTTAACTTCTTGAATTAGGTTCTTGAATCATAATTTTTTTAAGTTAACCTTTTTCAAGTTAAGTTTGTTAGTTTAAATTGTTAGTTTACATATGTCATCAGGTGATGGTGATCGAGGTCATCCTAGTAAGAGTACTAGCAAGTCTAGTAAGTCTAGAAATAACTCTAGGAGGCCTATAGAGCATGACGATATTCCAGGCCATCTTTCATCTTCGCCATAGATTCGCCCTTCTCCACCAGTGTATATCCTCTATGGCACTGGGAATATCACAGATTATCATGGTCCTAGATGACCCACTACTTCTCATCACAGTTTCATGCCTACACCCACTATGCCTCTGCCACATGACAACAAGACTATCAAATTATCATCTGGTACGTCATCCCCACGTGATTCCTTTTTCCCTTATATATCAGGATTGCGACTTAGATATCATACCAGCTCTGAGTCTGACACACAGACTTCTACTCTTCCATTGACTCAGTGTTATACACTTCCGCCATTACCTGCATCATCACTTTCTGAGGAGGAAGAGGAGGTGAATCTGAAACCCGGTAAGAAGGACGCTATTGGTAGAGTCATGATTCAGCCTGATGGATCATCGTAAGTTTTTTTCTAATTAATTGATAAGTTTGTTTTTTCATCATAATTAATTATTTATCACTTGATGACATGCTTATTATATTCTTTACAGGTGGTATTCCATGAAAGAGCCCCGACGTGCTCTAAAAGAGGTAGTTAGGAGGCTTTTTACAGAACCTTGGCACTCCTGGATAGACATTCCAAAAGCGATCCAACATGCCATGTTTGATGAGTTTAAGGTATATACATATACATATATACATATACATATATATATATATACATATATACATATACATATATATATATATACATATATATATACATATATATATATATATATATACATATATATATATATATATATATATATATATATAACACTAGTCATTTCTCTCTTTCATACAGTGTGTACTTGGAAGCGAAAGTACAATAAAATTATTTTCACTACTTTTGAGAGGCCAGTGCCAGGCTATGCCAATGGCTTAAAAACTTTTGGGATAGTAAAAAGTGTGGATCTTGGCTTCTACCTCATCTTCATGAGAAACGTAAAGAATATTGGAATTCAAAAGAGTTCATAGCATTATCTGAACAAGGCAAGAAAGCCAGAAGCAGTGTCAAAGGTGGATCGTTGCACACTATGGGTGCAAAGAGTGTAGCGGACATTGAAAGGGAAATGGTAAGTAATAATATTAAAATTTTAAATTATATATTTATATAAACTTGATTGAATAATATTAATAACTTGATTATGTTAAATTTTATTTTATTTGCAGGAGAAGGAATTGGGGCACCCTCCGACTCAAGCTGAGCTCTTTCGGAGAGGCCACATAAGAGAGAAAAAAATGAGTCAGATCCGGATGTATGGGTTGAGCAGAGAGATCAAGATACCTATGTAATTTTTAAAGTTTAGATATAATAATTAAAATACTAACATATATATATATATATATATCATATATTATTAAAAGTGAGTAGTTTCAAAATGAAAAGTTAGATTACCATTTTACCCCTACACTAAATTAAAAAGTTAAACCATCTAATTAATTGTTAATTAAATATTAAATAATTATCATATCTTCTATTTCTAAAAGTGGGAACCAAAAAAATTAAAAGTTGAATTATGTATTAATTAAATTAGATACAATTATATGGTACCTATAAATTATTCACATTAAATCATAACTGATGGGAAGATAGTGAGTTCGTGCATCTACAAAAAGTAAAAGGCATTTTTAATGTTTTTAAGTCTTTTGCACTAAGCTTACTTACAATTAATGTTATGTTTTCTTGGAAACTATGTCAAGTATTCGTTGAATTTCAGACTACATTCATTTATCCTTTATTTTTGTTTCAATTCAATAAATTAGTTGAAGTAATGCCTAGAGTCTTTTGGTTATCTAGCCTTTATCAGAAAACTCTTTACATCACATTGAATTTGATAAATATTCATAACACCGATAGTCTCTTCAACTGCCCATATTGTTTGTATTGTATTTAAACACTCTTAAGCCTCTTTTATATCTTCTCCCCTTCCCTCAAATTGACATATGATATGAAACTCATATGCATATTTTCAATCCATTTCAAAAGGAGCTATATTATGTCCAGCTGGTTCTATATTTAATTTGTTGCTACCTGAGGCTTTCTAAAGTATGTTAATAGAGTACAATCGCAGTTCTTGGAATTCCTATTGTCCCTACTTTTTTGAATGTTGTGTTCTAACTTATAGTTTTTGTGAGAAAGATCTACACGGAAGGTGAGTTTAAAATCTTGCAATATTTAGAAGAACTTTTCATATCCGAATTAGGATATTTTTTTTGATGTTAATCTTCTTTTTATATTTATTCATGGATAACATTTTAATATTATCTTATTATAAGAATGATGGGATTCACTGGTTTTCATAATAATTAATAGCTTATTTTTTCATATTTTTAGGTTTCGATTGCTATACTAACATTTTTCATACATGATGTTGTATCTTTCTTTTTATGCTCTGCAATATATAATTATCTCTTCCCTTCTCATTAATTTTTTTAATATTCATGTATCTTGAATTGAAGTAAGATTCATACAACTCTAACTGCATTTGTGTTGATTATGATGAGACTCAACATATGTATCATTTTATTTTTTATTTTTTATACATAATAGCTAATGTTATGAGATAAATATTTTTATTATATGCATATATTTATATATGTTATATTATGTATTTATCTTTAAATTAAAGTTTTATATGCCACTAAAGTAGCATCAAGTTTGCAAGATTTTTTAACCTCAGTACAAGTTGTTACTTTTTTGTATGTTTTGATTTTTATTTTATAGCATGGAGAAAATCCGATAATATATGTATCATCAAAAATTATCATTGTTCATACAAATTTGAATCATGTATTTTGGGATAAACGTGCAACGCACGTTCTCAAAACTAGTATATGTATATATATATATATATATATATATATATATATATATATATTTATTATGTATATATTATAATATTTATTTTTTTATATGCAGGATGAGTTTGGACGTATTTTGTCTGAGTACAACCAAACTTAGCAAGGTATGGGCTTGCCAACCGAGCCTACAAAAGAGAAATTCACTCAAATATGGACCAAAAAAATGGCAGAGGGGAGACAAAAAGGGAGAGTCTATGGTCTAGGCTCTAGGAATGATTTGCGACGAATGCAGTCAGGATTGGTAGGTAT
This sequence comes from Jaltomata sinuosa, assembly GCA_003996215.1. Taxonomy (NCBI): domain Eukaryota; kingdom Viridiplantae; phylum Streptophyta; class Magnoliopsida; order Solanales; family Solanaceae; genus Jaltomata; species Jaltomata sinuosa. The sequence continues at coordinate 577,386 of QJPP01000201.1, forward strand.
TGGATCCTCGCGCCAAGCTGAGGCGGTTGATGGTGTTCATCTTGCACATATGTCGCAGCAGATTGCACATCTTACTCAGGCCTTGGCAGAATTCGAGAGAAAACAGGCTGAGACAAATGAAGATTTGTCCAAGACCGTCCAGTCTCTTCAAGAACAAATATCATCCTTGGTTGGTCATCGACGTCGTAGTGCAAATCATACTCCTTTTTGTTCGTCATCAAGTGAAGATGTGACTGAGACTAGTGAAAATGAGAAGGAGTATGTGAATACTACCCCCCATTAGGATTGACTCATTTAGTTCATTTTCCTATACATTTTGATATATTTTGACACTTTTTTAAGTTATTGAATACTTTATAGGTCCTTTTGGTGGACCTTTTATGTGTTTAGTGATATTGTTACTTCATATTTAGTTTCTTGTTACGATTGAATCTTATTATGAATGTTCTGGCAACAATTAGTGCTAATTTGGGCTATTTTGAATTAGTTTTGTAAATGCCAGGTGGTGCATATTAAAAATACATATTTTTACAGCTGAAAAAATGTAAAAAGCGTCGAACAGGGTCTCTTTTGTCCATCAATTTTTTGGAATTTTAAAAAAAATTCCCAAAAAAGTGATGGACAACGTTGCTTTTCTGGAAAAAATTTACCAGAAAAAGCGATGTTGTTTGTTGCTTTGTTCTTCAAGTTCAAGAACAAAGCGACGGACAGCGTCGCTTTTCTGGAAAAAAGAAAAAAAGGAGTCACTTTTTAGTTTGAGTCATTTTCCGTCGCTTTAAAAGTGATGTTGTCCGTTGCTTTTAGAAAAGTGACTGGCCACTTTTCCACGAAAGTGAGTCCATCACTTTTTTGTCACTTTTGGCCAAAAAAACAACGAACAACGTCCCTTTTGACAGTCTCTCTTTAGCCTTTTTTTAGTAGTGGTTGTTTCTTTCAAACTACCATGGGTTCATCTAGTTTACTTCTAGTCCATTATTTTGGACTCAGACTTTTTATTTGTTGGGGTTGCATCCCACATTCTAGACTTAGTAGATATTTTGGTACACGACTTTCAGATTCTAGGGATATTTTATCAGGATTTTCCTTTTCGATTGTTTTAGATATGAATTCTTAGTTGTATTTAATGCAAACTAATTTTAGCTGCTTAGTTTTGATAAGTGTTGGCTTGGTTACTTGGTTTGCTCATTGGGGGTTTTGGTTGGGTGCCACTCGCGGCGGGTTAGGTTGTGACATTAGGGTTACAAAAGCTACACCTTCTAGATTTTTCGGATATGGTGTTGGACATAATTGGACTAAACAAAATATATTTTGAGAATTACCGTATTAAAATATAATCTTCTACAATATAATCTTGACGAGATACCTATTGAAAAAAATTATTTTAATAATTTGTTTAACAGTAACGGATATTAAGGACAAGATAAAAGATAATCCAAAAGTTATAATGGACTTAAAGGAATATTGTAAGCGAAGAAAACTATGATTGAAGAATCACAAAATAATAAAGTATTCAATCCCAAAGAGAGTTATTCATTTACATTGGATGAAAAATGAGAGATTTGTGAGTGAGTTAAGACTTTGAGAGTTCAGGTGGATGATTCAAATTTGGGGAAATGCATAAATCTGAATGAAGGGAAGTTTTATGGTATGAAAACCCATGATTTCCATGTTTTCATGAAAATATTGATTCCTATCACACTTAGCTGCCTACCTAATAGAATATGAAAATTAATAATAGAAGTAAGTTTGTTCTTTAAAGAGTTATATTTTACACTTTGTGAGAGGGTATCTTAGCAAGGATGGATCATAATATTTTTGTCATTACCACTAAATTAGAGAAGATCTTTCCATGTGAATTTGTTGATGTGATGGAACATCTTTTAATTAACCCCGTACACGAGGCACGACCCTTGTTCAATATAAGTAGATGTATCCATTTGAGAGGTACTGATACTAACTTAATATCCCTAACTAATTAAGTTATTTTTTTCTTGATTTATTACTAATTAACATGAAATTATACAGGACTATTGGCAAGTGCAAACAGAGGTCTAAGATAAAATGTTAAGTAGATGACTTATGCTCCATATGTTTTGCGTAGAGATAAGGCTAACTGGTGGGTGGTTATAAAGACTAAGCATGTGGATAGAATTGAGATTGATAATGTGTTAGATATGACATACCAAATGATGTGACAATTGTTCATCAAACAATGGTTGCTAAGTTAGAAAATAGTCTAGAACATACTAAATATATTATGTAATGACCGAGTTCGTCATTGCGGGTAAACATTATATGCCAAGTTTCGGGTTAGAAAACTTTCGGGTTTGGTAGTTGAAAATTCTAGGCTAGGCTAGTCTCGGTCGATTTAGGAGCGAGGTATGGTCTAGGGAAATTTGAGTAAGGATTGGGAAGGAAGTCTTGACTTGAGTTAGTTTCCATTTAGCTAAGACATAAAGGAGTCCGGGGGACTTTTTGGAATTGAATTTAGATAAGTAGAACTCTCGGTATTAAGGTTGATGCGAAGGGGTTATTCTGAGATGTTGAGAAATTAAGTGCGTTGTAAAAGGGACCAATTTTATGGACTATACGACATTCTGTTCCGTGTCAACCGCCACAGCGGTTGGCACTCCGCCATAGCAACCTCCGTTGTAGCAGAGAAAATACCACTACAGCGGAAGTCAACGACGGTCAGCCTCTGCCATAGTGGACGACTCCACTATGGTGGTACCTCTATAACGGAGTGGACCGCTATAGCGGGCTTAAATAGGATATAATGCAAACCATTCCCCAAAACATTCAGTTTTCACAAACACGTTTGGGAGAAGGGCTAGGGCGATTCCAGGCGATTTTCCTCCATTTTGCATTGTTTTTCTTTCCTAAGGTAAGGTTTCTACTCCCTAAGCTCCGTACTACTTTGCCTATGCTATACAATTACTAGGGGTAGACTTGGGAAAAGATTGGGAATAACTTAGGGATGGTGGGATTTGGGGAAGGAGAGGGATTCTAGGTGTGGCAGTCCTTGGGTATGGTTAAAAATACTGTATTATGATCATGTGACTTTCATTCTCTAATTATATCCATGAAAAATGGTAGAAATAGGAGAATTAATGGTGGAAAAGCCCGGGAAAAGGGTGGGATGATCATGGTTGGCCTGGAGTTTGGGATTTAGTGTAATCCGAGTAATGTATAGGCCATGTTTATTAATTTAGTACTTGTATATTATTTTAGACCAAGAACAAGTAAGAATTTTGAAGAACGAGAAAGCTCGGGTTGAGTAGAGCTTTGGATCATTTCGAGGTAGGTGATGGTTATTGATTCTTATATACCTTGTATGTTTGTGTACTCTTATCTAAGTAATTGTATGATGTTTGCATTGCTCATGGAATGATTTAATAATGTATAATGGTCCTGTTTAATAGTCTGGTGAATTGAACTATGTATTTTGCTTGATTGGTTTACAAGTTTATTGTTCATTGTTTGTGACTGTGGATTGATTGACATTTGGTTGGCTTGGGTACCACGCCTGGTACTAGTATACTAATGGTTGATTTGGGTACCATGTCTGGTATGGGATATACTAACGGTTGGCTCAGGTACCACGCCTGGTATGGGAAATACTAACTGGTTGGCTTGGGTACCACGCCTGATACGGGTTTACTTTATTGCATTGTGCATTGAATTGTGGGTCCCCTGAGTGGATCGGGTTGTGTTATTGAAATGTGATAATTGTTTATGGTGTTTGAGAGGCCAGGTTATTATTATATCTGATTTTGAGTTGGTCTTGGTATAGACCGGGTTGCATGTTGAACTGTGTATTTTGCTTGATTGGTTTACAAGTTGATTGTTCATTGTTTGTGACTGTGGATTGGTTGACATTCGGTTGGTTCGGGTACCACGCCTGGTATGGGTATACTAACAGTTGGCTCGGGTACCACGCTTGGTACAGAATATACTAACGGTTGGCTTGGGTACTACGCCTAGCACAAGAAATACTAACTGGTTGGCTCGGGTACCATGCCTGGTACGGGTTTACTTTATTGAATTGTGCATTGAATTGTGGGTCCCCTGAGTCGACTAGGTTGTGTTATTGAAATGTGATAATTGTTTATGGTCCTTGAGAGGCCGGGTTATTGTTATATCTGATTTTGAGTTGGTCTTGGTGTAGACCGAGTTGCATGTTTAACACTTAGGTGTTGTTTAGAGGGGATCCCAGGGTGGGTCCGGGCTATATAAAGAGGGTTGTTTATTTCTTATACTTGATTGTTGATCATAGTGATAACACTAGATTACATATGGGAACAAGCTAGGGAGAGACTCAATCTAAGGATGCCTATTGACTTGTTACATGTGTTCCTGTACTCTTATTTGATTTGTTGTACTGCTTATACACTGTTTATTTGGAGTTGGCTGATGATCCTACCAGTACACGGTGGTTGTTTACTGATACTGCACTTGTGTTTCTTTTGTGAGTACAGGCGATCTTCCGGCAGTTGACACGCGACCTCACTTGTAGTCCCAGCGCTTTTAGACGTCAAGGGTGAGCTGCTTTGATCGAGTTGCCTTGATTTCTATCTTTTTGAAGTTATAGCCCACTTGTTTTGTTCTTAGACTATTTCTTTTGTTAGGATTGTATCCTCGTACTCTAGTTTTGGTAGTGTTTTGGTACGTTGACTTTTAGATTCTAGGGGGATTTTCCGCAAAGTTATTATAATAGAGTTGTTTTATTGATATTGATTACTAGTTTACTTTTTGCACATTAGTTTTGAGCTGTTAGAGCAGGTAAGTTTGGGAAAGTGATGGTTTTCTCACCCGGAGGTTGGGTGACTGTCACTCACGCTGGTCTGGATCGTGACAAAGATGGTATTAGAGCCCTAAGTTCGTTTATCTCATTGTACAAAATGGATCTAGTAGAGTCTTTCAGAATAGTACGGAGACGTCTGTATTTGTCCTCGAGAGGCTATAGGACTTTAGGAAAAAATCTCTTCTTTCTTCCTTCGTGCTATAACTTGATTCCAATTGGTATCTGGTGATACAAATTGGTATCTAACTCATTCACTCTTCTGTCTACAGATGGTTAATAGTAGGAGCAATGGAGCTTGAGCAGCGGTCCCAGCAGTAGGCCCGGCTGTTCGTGGTAAAGGCAGGGGAAGGGGCAGAGGATGAGGTAGAGCCACACCCGCTAGTGGTAGAGCTCAAACTACTGCAGGAGTAAGAGAAGCAACCCATTCCCCACCTCAGGAGAAGGTTGTCAAAGAAGTGGAGGTTGTTGCTGGCGGGGGTAGCACCGGCTAGAGGTGCAGGCCTTCCCCCTTTGACGCCCGTTGACACCTGAGGCATTTCAGTAGGGTTGGAACTTCTTGAGTTGTTTGGTTGGTGCCGGAGCCACCCCCACGGGTGTTGCAAATCAGGCTCTAGGCACTCATCCAGCGGTCACTACAACTCCTAGGATGGATGCAACTTCAAGCACCGGTGTTTTCTTCAGGCCAATGCTTGGTTCGGTAATGACAAGAAATGAACATGAGATGCTGACCAAATTTCTCAAGCTGAAACCTCTTATATTTCAGGGTACTAATAGGGAATATTCTTATGAGTTCATCTTGGATTGCTATGAAAAATTGTACAAAGTTGGGTATCATATGTCAGCATGGGGTTGAGTTCGTCACATTTCAGCTACAAGGTGACGCTAAGCAATGGTGGAGGTCTCAGGTAGAGTGTAGACCATCGACATTGCCTGCCTTGACTTGGGAGGAGTTCCATGATCTCTTTTTAGAGAAGTATGTACCTCGTACTTTAAGATACAGGAAGAAGGATGAGTTCTTGCGTCTGGAAGAAGGAAGCATGTCAGTCTCTGTTTATGAGGCTAAGTTCCATGCTTTGTCTCGTTACGCTACTCAGTTGTTGGGTTCAGAGGAGAAGAGGGTCCGATTTTTTGTGAAGGGCCTGAATACTGAACTACAGGCACTGTCCGTGCACATGACTTCTTTAGGTAAGGGTTTAATGTAGTGATGGATTATGTTAAGAAATTAGAAGGGGTCAAGCAAGCGGGGCAGGCTAAGGCATTAGCCAAGAAGCCCCAAAATGAGGAAAATTATGGTGGTTCGTACTCCAGGACCCAGAATCAGTCAGTATACTCAGCCTATCCTATTTATTCAGCTCTGCTAGCTTCTACAGGTGGTCGTTCAGGAGTTAATTTGCAGTTTTCAGCTCCTAGAGGCCAGGGAGCCTCTTACACATCTACCAGCAGGCCTACACTTGATCGTGGTTTCTTTCATTATGGTGATCTAGGCCACTTTAAGAGGGAAGGCCTTCACAGGCAGACTGGTAATCAAGTTCAGAAGCAGTCTAAGACTGTGGTCCCGGTAGGTAGAGGTGGTCATGCTAGAGGTCATCACAGGGTAGCGAGGTAACTTTCAGGGAGGCTGGTGAGACATGGGGAACAGCAGCGTAGGCAGGGGTGGGGCACACCCAGTAAGGGAAGTAAGTCGGATTGATGACCGAGCTCAGTGTTACGCATTCCCAAGGAGGTCAGAGGCTGAGACATCAGACACGGTGATCACAAGTATAATTCTAGTCTGTGATAGGATGGCTTCTGTGCTTTTTGACCCAAGTTCTACTTATTCTTATGTGTCTGTGAAGTTTGCTTCGGGTCTGGACTTTATATGTGATAACCTTGATTCCCCTATCCATGTTTCTATCCCCAGTGGGAGAGTCTGTGATTGTGACTCACATGTACCTTGATTGCTCTGTTGTGTTTGTGGGGTTGCATTCTAGGGTAGATTTGGTAATTCTGGACATAGTTGACTTCGATGTTATTTTGGGCATGACTTGGCTATCCTCTTATCATGTTGTATTAAATTGTAACACCAAGACTGTGGCTCTAGAGATTCTGGGTAACGATAGGCTAGAGTGGGAGGGTGTTTACAGGCCTAAGCCAGTCAAAATTATATTGTTTGTTCGGGTTAGGAAGCTAGTGGGAAGAGGGTGTTTAGCCTTTTTGGATCATCTCCGAGATGATAATGTGGAGTCCCCATCTATTGAGTTAGTTCCAGTTGTTTCAGTGTTTTGAGAGGTGTTCTCAACGGATTTGCCTGGTATACCTCCAGACAGGGATATTGACTTTTGTATTGACCTAGAGTCGGGCACTCTCCAAATTTCCATTCCTCCATATCGAATGGCTCCGGTAGATTTAAGGGAACTTAAGACTCAGCTTTAGGAACTCCTAGATAAGGGATTTATCCATCCCAGTGCTTCGCCTTGGTGTGCTCCGGTATCGTTTGTAAAGAAGAAAGATAGTAGTATGCGGATGTGCATAGATTACAGGTAGTTGAACAAGGTTACCATTCGGAATAAGTACCATTTGCCCCGTATCGATGATCTGTTTGACCAGTTACAAGGTGCATCAATGCTTTCAAAAATTAACTTGAGGTCAGGGTATGATCAGTTGAAAATTAGGCCCAAGGATATTCCTAAGACTGCTTTTCAAACTCGGTATGGGCATTACGAGTTCTTAGTGATATCGTTTGGGTTGACTAATGCACCGGTGGTATACATGAGTTTAATTAATGGGGTATTAAGTCATATTTGGATTCTTTCATCATTGTTTTTATTTACGATATTTTGATCTACTCCAAGAGTAGGGAGGAGCATGTTGAACATCTCTGGGTTGTGTTAAAGATATTGAGACATCAAAAGCTTTATGTGAAGTTCTCCAAGTGTGAATTTTGGTTGACTTCAGTTGCGTTCTTGGGGCATGTAGCGTCATAAAAGGGGGTGATGGTAGATCCCAAGAAAATTGAGGCAGTCAAGAGTTGGGTCTGGCCTAGCTCTATGACTGAGGTGAGGAGTTTTGTTGGGCTCGCAGGTTACTACTGGAGGTTTGTCAAGGAATTTGCATCTATTTCTACTCACTTGACAAGGCTAACTCATAAAGAGGTACCGTTTGTGTGTTCCGACAAGTGTGAGGAGAGCTTCCAAAAGCTCAAGACACTTCTGACCACAGCTCCTATTTTGTCCTTGTCGGTTGAAGGTAAGGACTTTATTATTTACTGTGATGCTTCACATTCAGGTTTGGGTGCTGTGTTGATGCAGGATAGGAATGTGATAGCATACACTTCTAGGCAATTGAAGGTTCATGAGAGGAACTATCCAAGTCACAATTTAGAGTTGGCAGCGCTGGTGTTTGCACTCAAAATTTGGAGACACTATCTCTATGGTGTCATGTGTGAGGTGTTTATTGATCATCGCAGTCTGCAATATGTTTTCACTCAGAAGGACTTGAATCTGAGGTAGAGAAGGTGGATGGAGTTGTTGAAGTACTATGATGTGACTATTGAGTACCATCCGGGTAAGCTAATGTGGTGGCAAACGCATTGAGCCGGAAGACAGTTAGCATGGGAAGTTTGGCTTGTTTGGGGGTGTCCAAATGACCACTAGCAAGGGAAATTTAAGCATTGGAGTCCAAGTTCATGAACTTGGGTATTTCAGGACGAGGTGGGGTATTGGCCAGTGTTGAGGTTAAAGCCACTTTCATAGAGGATATAAAGGCCAAGATATTTCAGGATCCGCAACTGAATAAGCTACGAGGTAAAATAAAATCTGGGGAGTCCAGGGATGCCACATTGGACGCTGGCGGGTTACTAAATTTTAGGGGAAGGATTTGTGTTCCTTGGGTTGATGATATAATACCAAATATTTTGGTAGAGGCTCATGGTTTGCGGTACACAATTCATCCGGGTGTGACTAAAATGTACAAAAATTTGAGACAACTTTATTGGTGGCCCGGGATGAAGAGGGACATAGCTGATTTTGTGTCCAAGTGCCATAATTGCCAGCAGGTACAGTATGAGCACTAGAGACATGTAGGACTGCTTTAGAAAATGCCCATTCCAGAGAGGAAGTGGGAGAGAATAGCCATGGATTTCGTGGTGTGTCTTCCCTAGACTTTGGGGAAGTATGACTCAATTTGGGTCATTGTTGACAGACTGACCAAGTCAGCTCATTTTATTCTGGTCAGGTTAGACTACATTTTGCTAAAATTGGCTATGATCTATGTGAAGGAGTTTATGAGATGGCATGGAGTACCACTGTCCATCATATCAGACAGGGGTACACAGTTCACTTCTAAGTTCTTGGGTAAGTTGCATGAAGAGTTGGGTACACAACTCACTTTTAGTACAACCTTCCATCCTCAGACTGATGGTCAGTCAGAGAGGACGATTCAGGTATTGGAGGACATGCTGAGAGCATGTGTGATTGATTTCGGGGGTCATTGGACCAGTTCCTATCATTGTGCAAATTCTCGTACAACAACAGCTACTACTTCAGTATTGACATGGCACCATTCGAGGCATTGTATATAAGAGGTTGTAGATCACCGATTGGGTGGTTTGAGGAAGGTGATGTAAAGCCGCTAGGCATAGACTTGGTAATGGAGGCGCAAGAAAAGGTAAGAGGCATTCAGACCAAGTTACTAGCTGCCCAAAGCAGGCAGAAAGACTATGCAGATCGCAAGGTTCAGGACATGGAATTTCAGGTTGGTGAACAGGTATTATTGAAAGTGTCACCAATGAAGAGAGTTATGCGTTTAGGTAAGAAGGGCAATCTCAGCCCTCGGTTCATTGGATCGTTTGAAGTTCTTGAGATCGTAGGGCCAGTGACTTATAGATTAGCACTGGAGCCCAGTCTGTCGAGTGTCCATCCTATATTCTATGTATCCATGCTGAAGAGATATCATGGGGTTTGGGAATACATCATCAAGTGGGATGATGTATTATTTGATAAGGATCTTCGCTATGAAGAGGAACCAATTTTGATTCTTGATCGAGATGTCCAAAAATTGAGGACAAAGATGATCAATATGGTAAAGGTTAAATGGGAGCATCATCCAGTTGAGAAATCCACTTGGTAAACTGAAAAGGACATGCGGGACAAGTACCCTCACTTGTTTGAGGATACATGTACTACTCTTTTCACTTTTTACTTTCCGTATTTTTGGGTTTGATCATTCGGGGATGAACGATGGGTAAATTGGTATCAGTTTTAACGACCGAGTTTTTCGTTGCAGGTAAACATTTCTTTTCAAGTTCCGAGTTAGAAAATTTCCTAGTTTGGGAGTTGAAAATTCTGGGCTAGACTAGTCTCGGCCGATTTAGGAGCGAGGTATAGTCTAGGGCAATTCGGGTAAGGATTGGGAAGGGAGTCTTGACTTGAGCTAGTTTTCCATTTAGCTAAGACATAAAAGAGTTTGGGGATTTTTCAGAAACAAATTAGGATAAGTAGAACTCCCAGTATTAAGGTTGATGCGAAGGGGTTATTTCGGGACGTCAGAAAAATAAGTGTATTATAAAATGGACCAATTTTGGGGACTTTATGACGTTTTGTTCCCTGTCAACCACCATGGCAGTTGACACTCCACCATAGCGACCTCCGTTGTACTGGAGAAAATACCACTACAGCAGAAGTCAACGACGGTCAGCCTATGCCATAGCGGACGACTTCGCTACAGCGATGCCGCTATAGCGGAGCAGATCGCTATAGCGGGCTCAACAGGATTTAATATAGAAAACATTCCCTAAAAAATTTAGTTTTCACAAACACGTTTGGGAGAAGGGCTAGGGCGATTCCAGGAAATTTTCATTCGTTTTGCATTGTTTTTCTTCCCTAAGGTAAGGTTTCTACTCCCAAGCTCCGTACTACTTTCCCTATGCTATAGAATTGCTAGGGGTAGACTTGGGGAAAGATTAGGAATGACTTAGGGATGGTAGGATCCGGGGAAGGAGTGGAATTCCTTGAGTATGGTTAAAAGTACTGTATTATGATCATGTGACTTTAATTCCCTAATTATATCCATGAAAAATGGTAGAACTAGGAGAATTAATGGTGGAAAAGCCTAGGAGAAGGGTTGGATGATCATGGTTGGCCTGGGGTTTGGGATTTGGCATAATCCGGGTAATGTATAGGCCATGTTTATTAATTTAGTACTTGTATATTATTTTAGACCAAGAACAAGCAAGAATTTTGGAGAACGGGAAAGCTCGGGTTGAGTAGAGCTTTGGATCATTTTGAGGTAGGTGATGGTTATTGATTCATGTATACCTTGTATGTTTGTGTACTATTATCTAAGTAATTGTATGATATTTGCATTGCTCAAGGTATGATTTAATAATGTCTAATGGTCCTGTTTAACAGTCTGGTGAATTGAACTGTGTATTTTGCTTGATTGGTTTACAAGTTTATTGTTCATTGTTTGTGACTGTGGATTGATTGACATTTGGTTGGCTTGGGTACCACGCCTGGTACTAGTATACTAATGGTTGATTTGGGTACCATGTCTGGTACGGGATATACTAACGGTTGGCTCAGGTACCACGCCTGGTATGGGAAATACTAACTGGTTGGCTTGGGTACCACGCCTGATACGGGTTTACTTTATTGCATTGTGCATTGAATTGTGGGTCCCCTGAGTGGATCGGTTGTGTTATTGAAATGTGATAATTGTTTATGGTGTTTGAGAGGCCAGGTTATTATTATATCTGATTTTGAGTTGGTCTTGGTATAGACCGGGTTGCATGTTTAACACTTAGGTGTTGTTTAGAGGGGATCTCAGGGTGGGTCCGGGCAATATAAGGAGGGTTGTTTAATTGTTATACTTGATTGTTGATCATAGTGATAAAAGTGGATTACATGTGGGAACTAACTAGGGAGAGACTTGTAGTCTAGGGATGCCTATTGACTTATTACATGTGTTCCTGTACTCTTAATTGATTTGTTGTACTGCTTATACACTGTTTATTTGGAACTGGCTGGTGATGCTAACATTACACGATGGTTGTGTACTGATACTGCACTTGTTTTTCTTGTGTTAGTACAGGCAATCTTCCAGCGGTTGACATGCAACCTCACTTGTAGTCCCAGCGCTTTCAGATGTCAAGGGTGAGCTACTTCGGTCGAGCTGCCTTGATTTCTATCTTTTTGAAGTTGTATCCCACTTGTTTCGGGCTTAGACTATTTCTTTTGTTGGGATTGTATCCCTGTACTCTAGTTTTGACAGTGTTTTGGTACATTAACTTTCAGATTATAGCAGGGATTCTCTGCAGGGTTATTATAATAGAGTTGTTTTATTGATATTGATTGTTGGTTTACTTTTTGCACATTGGCTTTGAGCTGTTAGAATGGTTAAGTTCGGAGAAGTGATGGTTAGCTCACCCGGAGGTTGGGTGAGTGCCACTCACTGTGGTCTGGGTCATGACATATTAGAAGAAATTTTTAATGATGAAGTAATTGCCATTAAAAATATTGAGGAAGAATCAGATAAGAAAAATAAAACAAGCGGGAGGAAAAATAAAATAATATTTGAAAAGTGATGAAGAAGAATGGGAGAATGATGAAAATGAAAAAAAAAGGAGAAGAAAGAGAGAATGATGACTAACATATTTTTTTTGTTTTTTGAAGAAATTTTATTTAATACTTGTAAATTTATTTATATATATTAATGTAAATTTGTATGTAGATGTCATCAGGTGATGGTGATCGAGGTTGTAGTAGTAGAAGTAGTGAATCTAGTAAGCGTAGTAGGAAAGCAACTAGGAGGCCTATAGACCCTAACAATTCTTCAAGTGGCCTTTCATCTTCTCCTCAGATGCACTCTTATCCACAAGTGTCTTATGTTTCCTATGACACTGGGCATACGCACATTATCAGGGTAAAACTCCTCATATGTACTCTTCTCCTATAACTTCAGTACTTTCATTCATTACTTCTCACACTTTCATATGTACACCAGCTATGCTTTCATCACAGAAAAACTCGGCATTCATAACTTCGGGTACTCCTTCCTCTCGTGGTTCATTTTTCCACCTATACAACTTACGACTTAGAGATAGAAACTCTAAGTTATACACATAGACATCTACTCAACCCTTGAACAAGCATTATAGACTTTTGGCACTAGCACCAGCACCTACAACAATACATGATGCACCACCACTAGCAACTGGAGAGCTAGATCTAGGATAGAAAGACATTCTTGGTAGATTGGTGATCGTTCATGATGGATCGAGGTAAATTTATTTTCTTAATTAATTAGCTATAACTTTACATGTCTATTGTCTTTTTTTTAGGTTTTATCCAAGAAAAGAGAGCACAAATGCTCTCAAGGAGACCATTAGAAGGCTTCATATTGACTTTATTCATCCTAGGATAAAATTCCACATAGGATACGACATGTCATGTTTGATCAACTTAAGGTATACAATTAGATTATTATTTCGTAAAGTTTTATATTATCTTTTCATAATATATCATTTAATGTTAGTCATTTGATTTTCAAATATTGTGTACTTAGATTCTATAGTATAACAAGAAAATTTCTACGACTTATGAAAGGAAGGTTAGATTCTATAGTACAATAAGATAATTTCTACGACTTATGAAAGGAAGGCCAGTTTTGGGATGTTCCGGAAGAAAAAAGAAGTCAGATTGAATTCTACCTCATCTTTATGAGGGTCTTCAAGAATATTAGAGAACTCTAAATTTTTTGACTAAGTTTGAACAAGCAAAGAAGAACAAGAGGTCCAGACTAGGTGACTCATTGCACACTGGGGGTGCAAATAATCCAAGGTACTTGGTAAGTAATATTATTAACATTCTAATTCATATATATTTATATAAATTTAATTAAATATTTGTCATGCCCCGATTTCTCGGTCATGATGGCATCTACAACCTCCCAGTAGGCGAACCAATCCCCGTAGCCCGAAACGATTAGTAATGGGCTACCTTCTAACAATTTAAGCAGAAGAACAATTTAATACGCGGAAGCAAGGGAACAAGGAGAAGAAAAATAGATAACAAGACTAACGCATAAGCAAACAGAAACTAAACCAACCCAAATTCGGGTGTCTTAGCGTATAAGAGCCCGATCTACATAAGGAGTACAAAGATCCAAAATACAATATATACAGATGTCTCTGAGTGATAGTAGAGTACATAATATACAAAGATAAACTAAAAGCCAAGCTCCAATCGCCAAAAGCTCACCCTCAGTCTGAAATGTCACACAAAAGCAGCTCCTCGCACGAATCTCCAATGAGCTAACGGCGATGGCCCACATTAGGATCTGCACCAGAATATGTAGAGTGTAGTATAAGCACCAAATGCGAAGCATACTGTACCCAATAGGTATCATAGGCTGACTGGGCACATATAAGATAAAAGAGTAGCAGCAGACAGAGTAGAAGCAAGCAGTCACTGAAATCAATGAAAAAGTACACAGGAACTAACCCAGAGGGAAGCCAACAGAAACAACATACAAGGCTAGCAAGTAGAATATATACACAACAGGCACAGGTGAAAGTAAGAGATGACGCACCTGGGATCCTCGCAAGAACAGTATATATGCATAAGTTATAAAAGTGGATGGTATCCCAGTAACCTCAAGTATAAGGAAGGGGAGAGAAGTGTAAAGATAGACATGCTAGAGAAGACAGGAATCAAGAACCAAGCTAATCATATCTCAATTCAGAAATTATCAACCTAGCAGTATCCAATTCCATACTTATAACCGTAACAAAATAACAAGAGTCGACCTACAGTCCCCCGACCGCCCATACAATCGAGGAACACAACCAAGTGAAAACAAATCCCACATCATCCCATATCGGAGCGCACAATCAACAAAAAGAAAACAAGGGTGGTACCTCACACAGATGAATGATATGATGTATGGTAAAACCTTAATGTGATATAAGTATCGTATGTTACCTGCTCCCGACGACCTATAAGGCCCAGAAGACAGGATCCATGGAAGGTCCCACTCGTCTACCCCTACTACACCGTATACCCCCTCCTCTTCTGGCACCCGCAACTCGCAGCTTCTGGTCTAGAATGACAAGGTCCATGGAGGCCCCCGACCAATATACTAGATGCCCTACAATCTTAAAACAATCCCCAAATAAAGCTGTCGGGAGGGTGTCTGGGTCTAAATCTGTAAATCAAATAGTTCTAGCGCACGGCCCCATCGTGCCTAGTATTAGTAGAAATAGTGATGGAATATCCTTTTTGTTTTCTCTTACCCCAAGAAGATCCGTTAAAATGGTACCAAACCACTTTGCAATTATTTTTACCAAAACAGGCCCCACGGGCCATGCAAGTTTTAGAAATCATTCAATAGGAGGCCCAAAGCCAAATCTGTAATAAAATTATGCAGAAACCCTCTATATTCATGATAAATGATGTACACAATCACAACAGTGGCCCATGGCCCATAATTAGCCTATTGACCCTGCACAGGCTCCAATCATTCTACAGCACAGATAGCCAGCTCTATAACAGTAATAACGATGTTCGAAACTCACAGACATTCCCATGAACCCACCATTTATGTTTCAGAGTCAATACAAGTCCACACAGGACCACAAGGGCGATAATATCATCTATAACAAATACTACAGACATCGAAGGAAAGAAGCGAATCAGACATGAAGAAGCGGTCAAGGTCTGTGGTACCAAGCTAATAAACCAAGCCCAGGGATGTCCATTAATACAATATTATCCTATATATGCAAAGTCTAGAGGGGGTTAGACCATAACTTACCTGTCGTCCAATGAAAAGATGTTATAACGACGATTTCCAAGCCTGAACCGCTCCGAGAAGCTCTAAAATGAAATCAACCTCTAATTTGGGCTTGAATAAATTGACGTAGATAGTCGACTTTCTTTTGGGGATCAAATAATTCATCAAATTTTTCTCCATACATTTTATTATTACGTAATACACACACATATATACATATAGAGAGCAAAGAGGAGCTAACGTTGCAGCAAGTTTTATTTCTCAAAAGTGACAATGAAAATGTTGAAGTGAACATAGCATGCAGCCTATTTTTTTTCAAATTTAAAGTGTCGAGGTGTATATATTCAAAAACATATATACAACACTCTAGTCTTAGCATTAAATGTTTTCCAAATTCTATAATGGGTGTTGGTACCACCTATATCTCACTCACTTGTTGCCACCCTTCCCTTGCTTCCACGTGTTGATGTTAGTCAACACCATATTTCATCTTACCCCGTTAGGTGCACACTCAGATATTGCATAGGTTCGTAGTAAAATAAATATAACTTTTTGAATATAGCATAATAAATAGAAAATCATTTTAAATAAAATCTACTATATTATAATAATAATTTTCAACATAACTAGACTCACTATCTCTGTTAAAAATATTAATAATTTATAAAAATCTTATAAAAAAAATAAATACACAAATATATCATAACAAAAGTATTTATTTTTTTCATAAATATTTCAATTATTTTTAGAAAAATAAAACTTTTTACCAAATTCAACTTTCAAACCAAATATTTTTGAATTTAGTCTCGCAAGCCTTTGATACGGAACGAAGGTTAAGGTCATACGATCGCAAATCACTACCGCGCGATTTCGATAACTCAACTCTTAAGACTCAGCTCTAAAACAAGAAGACAACCATAACGACCAAATGAACGGCCAGGGCACCAAACCATCGGTCCCAGCAAGCAATAAATGACTTAGGGCCGCTAAAGAAAGGCTCTAACAGTACAAAGAAGGCGCAAATGCAAAAATAACCGGAAGGGTCATTATATCATCCACTACTAAAAAGAACTTTCCTCCTCAAAATTCAAGAATAAGGAGGTACCTAGAGGCTCAAATAGCTGCGGATACTGGGCCCACATATCTCTCTCGGTCTCTCAGGTAACCTCCTCAATTGGACGGTGCCTCCACTAAACCTTAACAACCGAAATCTCCCTAGACCTTAATCTCCTGACATCTTTGGAAAAAATAGCTACTGGCTCCTCAACAAAGTCCAAACTCTCATCCTGATGAACCGAATCCCACAGAAACACATGAGACTCATCTGGAACATACCACATAATATCGATGTATGGAAAACCGGGTGCATTGCTGAAACCATCAGAGGCAAAGCTAATTGATAGGAAACACTACCAACCCTCTGGAGAATCTCAAATGGACCAATGTATCTGGGGATAAGCTTGCCCTGCCTACCCAATCTCATCATGCCATTTATAGGCGATACACGGAGGAACACTAAGTCACCGACACTAAACTCTATGGCACGATGTCTACGATCAGCTTAACTCTTCTGCCTACTCTGAGCTGCCCGAAGTCTATCTTGAATCACTCGTATTTGGTCTAAGGAATCACGAAGCAAATCTATACTCTGCGGCCTAGACTCCAACCCGTCAAACTAACAAACCAGAGATCTACAACGCCTACTATACAAAGCCTCGAAAGGTGCCATGCCAATACTCGAATGAAAACTATTATTAAAAGAAAACTCGGCCAAAGGAAAAAATAATCCCAAGAACCTCCAAGTCAAGAACACAGGCCAGAAACATGTCCTCCAGGACCTGAATAGTCCTCACGGACTGGCCATCTGTCTGAGAGTGGAATGCAGCACTAAGCTGAACCACTGTACCTAAATCTTGCTGAAAAGCCCTCTAGAACTGAGATGTGAACTGAGTATCGCGGTCTGAAATGATAAAAGTTGGGACCCCGTGCAATCAAACAATCTCACGAAGGTAAATCTGAGCTAACCTCTCTGAACCGACAAGAAGTACACTGACTTAGTCAGCCGATTAACAATCACCCAAATAGAGTCAAAACCCCTAGAAGTACGAGGCATCCCAACTACAAAATCCATAGTGGTATCTTCCCACTTCCACTCTGGAATGGAAAGTTGTTGCATCAACCACCAGGTCTTATGTGCTCGAACTTCACCTGCTTACAGTTCAAGCACCGAGATACAATCTTCGTTATGTCCTTCTTCATACCACTCCACCAGTAAAGTTGTATCAAATCCCTCTACATCTTGGCCACGCCAGGATGGATGGAATATCTAAAATAATTATCTCACAGAGAATCAACTGAATCAAATTACCAATAAAGTTGCAAACCTCAGTAGGAGTAGTAGGTATCGTCCAATCACAAACTGCTGAAATTTTACTCGAGTCCACTCTGATCCCATCCTTAGACACCATGTGTCATAGGAAGGCAACTGACTCAAGCCAAAACTCGCACTTTGAGAACTTGGCATAAAGCCGATGATCTCTTAATGTCTGGGGTATAATCCTCAAGTATTTCTCATGCTCATCTCTACTTCGCTAGTATACCAAGATGTCGTCTATGAAAACTATCACAAATGAGTCCAAATACGGGACAAGCACACTGTGCATCAAGTTCATAAAAGTTGCGGGGGCATAAGTAAACCCAAAAGACATCACCAGGAACTCATAGTGGCCATAACGTGTCTCGAATACTGTCTTAGGGATGTCCTCCGCCCTAACCTTCAACTGGTTGTAGCCTGACCTCAAATCTATCTTCGAAAATATAACTAAACCCTAAAGGTGATAAAATAAATCATTTATGTGTGGCATCAGATACTCATTCCTCACAATCACCCTATTCAGCTACCGATAATTAACACACATCCGCATCGACCCATCCTTCTTCTTCATAAACAGAGAAGGAGCATACCTAGGCGATATACTTGGACTAATGAAACCCTTTGCTAACAAGCCCTGGAGTTGTTCCTTAAGCCCCCTCAACTCAGCTGGAGCCATACGGTAAGGAGAAATAGAAATGGGCCTGGTGCCTGGCTCTAACTCAATAGCAAAGTCGATATCTCTCTCGGGTGGAAGGCTTGGCAGGTCGGTGAAGAATACATTTAGGAAATCTTTAACCACAGGAACACACTCAGGGAGAGAAGGGTCGGAACTAGTATCTCATACATATGCTAGAAAAGCCAAACACCCTTGAGAAATCAACTTCCTAGCTCAAAGACAAGAGATAATCCCAAATGGTGCGCGACTGACAGAACCCTGCCATACAACCGGGGATGCACCGAGCATGGCTATGGTAATGATCTTGGCATAACAACCCAAAACCGCACGATGAGGGGCTAACCAGTCCATACCTAGAATGACATCAAAGTCTAACATATCAAGAATCATCAAATCACCCCAAGTCTCAATATCTCCAACAGATATCACACAGGATCTCACAATCTGATCCACTACTAAAGAATCTCCTACTGGGGTCAAAACAGAAACAGGAACAGATAAGGGCTCACAAGCTAACCCCAAACAAGGCAGAAAGTGGGCAGACACATATGAAAAAGTAGATCCAAGATCAAATAAAGCCATAGCAGACTGATGGCACACAAAAATCATACATGTGATCACAACATCTGAGGCCTCTACTTTCGGTCTCCAAGGGACCGCATAGAACTGACGACGACCTCCACCTGCCCGACCGCCATCCTTATCACCTGCTCTGCCATGTGGAGCACCACCTCTACCCTGACCACCGTCTCCTTGCCAGTGGCCAAACGGAGTGAATAGGCTAAACTGTACCCTATTGGGGGCTATCTCTAGAAAAATGGCCACTAACTACGCACTCATAACAGGTTGTACCCCATTGAGGGAAATCTCTGGAAAAATGACCGTTGACTTAACACTTATAGCACGGCCCTAATGGCCCACCCTGTCGAGACAGACCAGCTAAACCTGTGTGAACACCTCGGCCTGATGCCTTAGAAGTAGTACCCCTCGCAGACTGACCACTCTGGCCACGCTGACTGCTCTGACCTTGCTCAAATTGAGAACCAGAAGCCTGAAGTGAAGCCTGAACCAGTCGACTGGACTGACCCTGGTGCTGCTGTGGTTAGTACTCCCGACCCCACAGGCCTGAACCTCTACCACCATGTCGGGAACCACATTAGCCACCCTGATGTCGAGGCCTCTTATCTCTGCCCCCTAATCATATCAGTGTAAGTCCTTCATAGTACGGGCATAGTTTGCGATAGCCTAAAATTATTGACCACCGGCAACTAATATCTCAGCTGGCTGCCTAATCTCTGGCCTCAAACCCCATACAAATCTGTGAATCCTATTTGCCTCGGTAGGAATGATCATAGCTCCAAATGGTTCTAGCTAATGAAAATGGGTCTCATACACATATATAGTCATAGATCCCTACATAAGCTGAGTAAATTTCTCCCTACGATGCTAATGATCACTCTAAGGAAGGAACTTGGCCATAAAGGCCTCATAGAACTCAGACTAAGACAATTGAGGTGATGTAAGAGGTATGCAAGAAACCTGCTCCCTCCACCATAACTTCGTTGTGCCCTCAAGCTGATACGTAGTGTAACCAACCCCGTGAGTCTCCAATAAATCCAAATGATACAATATCTCCTCACAGGTAGTGATAAAATCATGTGGGTCCTGACCTTGTGTACCAGCAAACCTCGGCAGTGCCAATCTCAGAAATCTAGTCAAGGCCTTCTGCTCCTCATCTGTCATAGTTGGGCGACGAGTAAGAGGCCGTGCAACCGATGAAACTGGAACAACCTCAGCATAGGGAGTCGCAGTGGTAGGCTGCACTCCTAAACTTGGAACACCCAGGGCTGCCCCTGAGTGGAAATAGGTTCTACCTTAGAAGGTCTCTCCCCAATCATACCCAGAAGCTGAACAAGTAAACCCCAAATATCCGAAGACTAAGCTGGAGCCGAAGCTGGCACAGAGACTGGTGCTGAACTGGTACTGGAGCTGGTGGTACCTGGGCTATCCCCGGGTCCACATGCTACTGCTCTGGAGCTAACTCTGGCCCATAATCATACTCGGGCCCTACCTCAACTTTAGAAGCTTTAGCTGGTGCCACTACTATGGGGCGTACATGACCCCTACCTCTACCCTTGCGACCACCCTGACCCCCTAGCTGGAGTTGGAGGTGCTGGAGTCAAAAGCTCACCCCCACTTGATGTCGATGCTCTCGTACGAACCATCTGTGGGAGAATGAACTAGAATAAGCAAGATTTTAGGAAACCATCAAGGATAAGACGCACGATATAGAAGTAATAAGAGATTCATATTTCCTAAGATTCCATGGTAGCCTCTCGAAGATTGAGTACGGACGTCTCTGCCCCGACCTGCAGGACTCTACTAGACATTGGCTCCTATACCGATGACACCGGTGAACCTAGACTCTGATACCAAGTTATCATGCCCTGATTTCTCGGTCATGATGGCACCTACAACCCCCCAGTAGGCGAACCAATCCCTGTAGCCTTGAACGGTTAGTAATCAGCTACCTTCTAACAGTTTAAGCAGAAGAACAATTTAATACGCAGAAGTAAGGGAACAAGGAGAAGAAACCTAGATAACAAGAGTAATACATAAGCAAATGGAAACTAAACCAACCCAAAACCTGGTGTCTTAGCATATAGGAGCCTAATCTACATAAGGAGTATAAAGATCCAAAATACAATATATACAGATATCTCCGAGTGATAGTAGAATACATAATATACAAAGATAAACTAAAAGCTAAGCTCCGGTCGCCAAGAGCTCACCCTCGGTATGGAATGTCACACAAAAGAGGCTCCTCGCACAAATCTCTAATGATCTAACAACGATGGCACAGACTAGAATCTGCACCATAAGATGCAGAGTGTAGTATGAGCACCAAATGCGAAGCATAAGGTACCCAGTAGGTATCATAGGCCGACTGGGATCATATAAGATAAAAGAGTAGTAGCAGACAGAATAGAATCAATCAGTCACAAAAATCAATGAAAAAGTACACAGGAACTAGCCCAAAGGGAAGCCAACAGAAATAACACACAAGGCTAGCAAGTAGAATATATACACAACAGGCACAGGTGAAAGTAAGATACGACGCACCTGGGATCCTCACAAAAACAGTATATATGCACAAGTTCTAAAAGTGGATAGTATATTGGTAACCTCAAGTATAAATAAGGGGAGAGAAGAGTAGAGATAGACATGCTCGGGAAGACAGGAATCAAGAACCAAGTTAATCATATCAATCTCAATTCAGAAATTATCAACCTAGCAGTATCTAGTTCCATACTTATAACCGTAACAAAATAACAAGAGTCTACCTATAGTCCCCCGGCCGCCCATACTCCAAGGAACACAACCAAGTGAAAACAAACCCCCTGGCATCCCATACTACCGGAGCGCACAATCAACAAACAACAAACAAGGGTGGTACCTCACACAGATGAATGATATGATGTATGGTAAAACCTCAATGTGATATAAGTATTGTAGGTTACCTACTATCGGGGACCTATAAGGCCCAGAATATAGGATCCATTAAAGGTCCCACCCGTATACCCCTGCTACACCATATACCCCCTCCGGCACCCGTAACTCGCAGCTTTTGGTCCGGAATGGCAAGGACCATGGAGGCACCCAACCAACATACTAGATACCCCACAATCTTGAAATAATCCCTAAATAAAGCTACTCGAAGGGTGTCCGGGTCTAAATCGATAAATCAAATGGTTTTAGCGCACGGCCCCATCGAGCCTAGTATCATCACGAAAGCTGTAGTAAAACAAGTATAGCCCTCAGCCCCACCGAGCCTAGTATTAGTAGAAATAGTGATAAAATATCCTTTTTGTTTTCTCTTACACCAAAAAGATCCATTAAAATGGTACCAAACCTCTTTGTAATCATTTTTACCAAAACGGGCCCCACGGGCTATGCAAGTTTTAGAAATCATTCAATAGAAGGCCCGAAGCCAAATCCGTGATAAAATTATACAGAAACCCTCTATATGCATGATAAATGATGTACACTATCACAACAGGTGGCCTACAGCCCACAATCAACCTATCGACCCTGCACAGGCTCCAATCATTCTACAACACAGATAGTCAGCTCTATAACAGTAATAATGATGTTCGGGACTCACAGACATTCCCAATAACCTACCATCTATGTTCCAGAATCAATAAAAGTCCACACAGGACCACAAGGGTGATAATATCATCTATAACAAATACTATAGAAATCGGAGGAAATAAGTGAATCGTACATGAAGAAGCGATCAAGGTCTGTGGTACCAAGCTAATGAACCGAACCCAAGGATTCCCATTAATACAATTTTATCCTATATATGCAAAGTATAGAGGCGGTTAGACCGTAACCTACCTGTCGTCCGATGATAAGATTCTATAATGATGATGTCCAAGCCTAAACCGCTCTGAGAAGCTCCAAAATAAAATTAACCTTGAATTTGGGCTTGAATAACTTGACGTAGATAATCGACTTTATTTTGGGGATCAAATAATTCATCAAAGTTTTCTCCATACATTTCATCATTACGTAACACACACACATATATACATATAGAGAGCAAAGAGGAGCTAACGTTGCATCAAGTTTTATTTCTTAAAAGTGACAATGAAAATGTAGAAGTGAACATAGCATGCTGCCTATTTTTTTTTCAAATATAAAGTGCCGAGGTGTATACATTCAAAAACATATATATAACACTCTAGTCTTAGCATTAGATATTTTCCAAATTCTATAATGGGTGTTGGTGCCACCTATATCTCACTCACTTGTTGCCACCGTTCCCTTACTTCCACGTGTTGTTGGTGTGTCAACACCATATTTCATCTTACCCCGTTAGGTTCACACTCCGATATTGCATAGGTTCATAGTAAAATAAATATAACTTCTTGAATATATCATAATAAATAGAAAATCATTTCTAATAAAACCTAGTATATTATAATAATAATTGTCAACATAACTAGACTCACTATCTCCGTTAAAAATATTAATAATTTATAAAACTCTTATAAAATAAATACATATACAAATATATCATAACAAAAGTATTTATTTTTTCATAAATATTTAAAACATTTTTAGAAAAATAAAACTTTTTACCAAATTCAACTTTCAAACCAAATAATTTC
This sequence comes from Jaltomata sinuosa, assembly GCA_003996215.1. Taxonomy (NCBI): domain Eukaryota; kingdom Viridiplantae; phylum Streptophyta; class Magnoliopsida; order Solanales; family Solanaceae; genus Jaltomata; species Jaltomata sinuosa. The sequence goes on from QJPP01000201.1 coordinate 601,190, forward strand.
AAATTTAGGCTTGCAAGCCTTTGATACGGAACGAAGGTTAAGGTCATACGATTGCAAATCAGTACCGCGCGATTTTGATAACTCAACTCTTAAGACTCAGCTCTAAAATAAGAAAACAACCATAACGACCAAACGAACGCCCAGGAGACCAAACCACTGGTCCCAGCAAGCCATAAATGACTTGGGGCCACTACAGGAAGGCTCTAACAGTACAAAGAAGGCGCAAATGCAAAAATAACTGGAAGGGTCATTACAATATTATTTTATTATAGTTTGTTTGCAGGCTAATTGAAGCGTGGGCTAATTAGAAATGAGCTCTTTCGAGCTACTCACGTAAAAAAGAAGAATAAATTGGATCTCAATGAATGGGTCAAGAAAAGGACTCAACAAACTTATGTAAGTTTGAAAAATTATATATAAAGTAAAAATATGACTATAACTGTATACTAGCTTTTATTTTAAATTATACAGATTTATTATCAATAACACTTGCCTAGTACTGTCAAACTCAGCAAGTTCAGGGCAAGCCAATTAAGCCTTTATCAGATATCATTACTCAAATTTGAACTGAACATATAGCTGGGGGAGAAAAAAGGGGAAATTCTTAGATCTAGACTCTATGAACTCATTTCAATGCATACAGTCAGGACTAAAAGGTGTTATCTCTTCACACCAGGTGTAATGACCTGTTCCATCGTTATTGAAAATATGTGTGATCAGGACATATGTTTCTCACTCGTAATAAGCGTTAGGACTAATTTTTTAGTATGAGAGTATATTTGGTATGTACTAAGATCATACAATACTCCTAGCACAAAGTCAAGTTGAAAGTTTTCTTACCGATTTAGTTTTGGGCTAAGTTCAAACTAGAGTAAACTTCAAATGAGCCTTTCTCCTAGAATATAAAGATTTAGGGGTCCCAATACCCACCAAATTAAAGATCTTTGAGTCCTATTCCCAATGCCACCAACCATTTGTTAATCTACTTCCCGAGTAAAAAGTTATGACTATTTTACTAAAGACTACTTGTGCTGAAAAGCTGAGACCATTGTAGTGGGAATTAGGGCGCTATAGCAGCATTGTTGTAGTAGTCGACAGGCTGCTATAGTGGAATGGCAGTACCATAAAGCCCAGAATTGGATTTTATAATTCCATTCTCCCCTCTTCAGTTAAAAACAGGCTAGGGTTGTTTCAAAAACCCTCTGAGGCTGCTCCAAAGTTGAGGAGTAATGGAAAGGAAGGATTCCCGCTTGAATGGGGTAAAACCCATGGATTCCAGGCCCACTTTCTATCAGAATTCGCCTCTATGGAGCCAGAAGTTAGTGTTCAAACTGCTGCAACAGATGGTTGGCATCCAGGTAGGCTAGCTTTAATTGAGTAGTTGTAGACCCATATTTTTTATCATACTATTATGTAGAATGACTGGAAGATTCATGCTTAGGCCTTCGGTAATGGAGTTTGGAGGAATATTATACTTGTCTGGATGGTTGATTGAATAGGGAATAATAGGGTTGGGGTGATGAGTTTTCATTCCAGGTTTGTTTTTACTTGTTAACTTGTGTGTGATTCTAGATTTCAGGGAACTAGATTGTGGGTATGTTTGGGGAACTGGAAATGTTCTGAGGGAATAATTTGCTTGGTCATAGCGGGTTCTTAAGAATACTTCAATTAAGGGAAGTGTAATAAATAAGAAGGGTTTGAAGTCCTTTATGATAATAAATGGATTCCCTAAGATGCACTCACATTCCGAGAAGGGGGTCTCGAGTTGGAGTAAATGATTATATGTGTTTAGAGGGTAAACCATGAATTAGTCTTCGGACAGGATTACAATGTTAGGGGTTATGAACCCAGTTGTTGGGTAGGTGATGTTTATTTTATTCCCAATGCAATTATGTGTTCATGTAACTGTGGCTTAGTATTGTACGTGCATTACATGCTTAGGAAATGGAATTGTGAATTTCTAATTATCTGGGTGTCAATTATGTGAAATGAACTTGGTTTTGTTGTTTGTTAGTGTACAAGTGTGATTTTGTTCATTAACTATTGACTGTTGGATTATGTGTGACATTCAATTGGCTCGGGTACCATGCCAGGTATAGGATATATATTAGTTGGTTTGGGTACCACACCTGGTACGGGATACATATTAATTGACTCGAGTACCACGCCTGGTACGGTATATCTATAGGTTGGCTCGGGTACCATGTCTAATACAGGTTCTATATCGATTGGCTCAGGTACCACACCTAGTACAAGTTCTATTATGTTAGCTCGGGTACCACGCCTAGTACTATATTGAGTGCTATATGTGTGTTGGTTCCTTGAGTGAATCAGGCATATTGTTATTGATGTTTATTACTTATTGGTTCCTTGAGAGAGCCGGGTTTATCTATTATAGATGTTCATTACATATTGGTTCCTTGTGTGAATCGGGTTTATCTGTTAGTGATGTTCATTACATGTTGGTTTCCTGAGAAGGCTAGGATTTATTGTTCCTTAAAGGGCCTGGTGGTGTGCTGAAGTGATAAAGTGGTTTTTTTGTAAACTGGGGTGACATCTTAAATGGCATAGATGATGTCCTACGGATCCTTGAGAGGTCCGGGTGGTTTGCAAGCTGTGACATAATTATATATTGTCTGGCTATTTCCATAATTGGGTATGACATAAAGGTTGATGAGTCCGATTGTTGACTGGTAGTATTCTGTTAATGGCGTACACTTGAATTTCCCATTTTTGATAAGAGTGACAGGCCGGCTAGCAGTGATGCCTAGTTGGGCATATGACTAGAGGTTTTGAGGCGTATTGTTTGACGGGTCTGAGATGGGTGAGCTTGGAGGGACTAGGGTTCTTAAGGGGTCAGGTTTGACTAGTTTAGTGAAACAAGGTTAGTATTATGTGAATTCTTGAATAGGTGGGATGTCAAAGGTAAGGAACCTTAGGGTTCGAATATGAGGAACTCACAGGTAGTCCATTATTGTGGGCTAAGGGCTAAGGGTCAAGGTTTTTGACTTAGGATCTTAAATGAGGGTAACAGACCTTCTAATAGGGATAGTTAATAATGAAAATTACGAGATTAAAACTGGTAAGGTATTCCTAGTGTTTAGCAAGATGGGTAGACTTAAAGAGTCTTTGCGTTATAAGGAGTAGGTTATGATCGAGATACAAAGGTGAAACGCCTTGAATGATTTTAATTGGGTAGGGAAGCTTGGAAAAGAATGTATAAAGTCCTTAGATGATTTTAATTGGGTAGTACGGGTTGTTGATAAAGGACCTGAATTGTATAACTTTCAAATTGTATGTTTTCTCTGATTATTTACATGGTATTATGTGGTGGATTTGGATCGACTGATTATGCCTACTAATACGTGTTGTTTGTACTGATACTACTCTTGTTATACCTTTTCGGGTATAGTCTGATTGCAGGATCAGTTATTGTTACTCAGGTAACGTGGATAGCAGTCTCTAGCAGCTTCTACTCCTCTCTTCCTATGGTAGGAGTTGTGTTTTGTTTATTACTGTACTTCTCTTAAAAGCTCTTGTAACTATTTAGACTAGTTCCCAAGGAAGGTTTTAATTGAGTTTTGCCAAAGATTTTGTTGTCCTCAAGGTTTTGTATCTATTTTTAAATATTAAAGGGAAATTTATAGGTTTCTTAATCATTTTCGCAGGCTCATTTTAAATGGGGTGGTAAGGGTTCTCCTATCTAGGTGTTTAGAGTAGGTGCCCGCACGGCCTAATAGTTAGGTCATGACAAATGATATCAGAGCCTAGGTTACCGGTCTCCCAGTACAAGAGCAAATGCCAAATAGAGTTCTACGGATTAGTGTGTTGATGTCCACATCTAATCTTCGGGAAGCTATGAAGCATTTTAGGAAATTGTTCCACTTTTTTCATTCCTTTCGTGCGGACTGCTTGCTTGCTTGTATGGGTTGAGTCCAATTGGTATCTCTTAATTCAAATTGGTATCTTAACAATGCAGAAGGATGTCATTTGACTCTGGCTAAAATGACACAAGCAAGGAAAATTAGAACCGGGAAGGTTTCAATTGGTATCTGGCCTGGGAGGCTATATAATAGCATGGATGAATTGGCTAACGGTCATCCATGGGATGAATAGAAGATAATTAACCTGATTTTATTGAGTGCTGAAGCTTGAGACTTGTGATTATGTGCATTGCATTGTTTGAATGACTGTAAATGTGTGGTGTGTAATTGCTTGAGTTACTTTGAAATCTGTGGTTAGTGAAGAGTTTTAACTTGGTTACATGTGATTGGTTTAAGGGTTAACTGTTATGTGATTTAACTAACATTTTATGCTAAGTTTTGGGCATGGGCTTACTGTTGGTAAAAATGGTAAGGGGACATGATCATTTATGCTTGTGGGAAAACTCCAGTTTCAGAATAGTCGGGATTGGTTAGGAACCATGGGAAAAAAGGGCTAATCTTGTATGATAGAGAGAATGTGAGGTTATGAATAACTTTTTAGTGTGTTTCATAATTGATTTTATGATAATGTGATGCTAAATTCTGAATTATGCATTGCTGGGGTTGGTCTTGGGGTTATATTTAATACCATGACGCGATTTTAGGGGTTAACATTGATAACACGAAAAGGGGAATGGGTGAATTTTGTGAAAATGGTAAATTTTCTGGGCTGTTGCTGTTAGGGATTGCCATAGCAGTGTGTGAGCCGTTATAGCAGGAGGGGCAGGGTAGAATCCCTGTCCTATTTTCCCCCATTTTGTTTTCCATTCTCGGGTTGTTTGAAATCGCTAGTTGAGTTGTGAGCTATTGCATGAATTATAAAAATTAGCATCCATGTGCGATAAAAAAGAAAGGGTAGATAAGGTAGCTCGGGGCATAAGGGTTATTGGCTTGATGTGGGGGATTTTGCCTGTTTGAGGTAACCAATACTTATTTGAACATCATACCTTATTTAACGAGGTGATTTTTACCCTTGATGGAGTAACTACTTGCATTTTAAATGATAATATTTAGTTGATGAGGAAATCATAAGATTATGGTGGGACTAAGTTTCTGGGTATTTGTGAAATTATGATTGTCTATTGGTAGAAATAGTTACCCATGTATTGGTTACTAGAATGACTTTTCATTGGTTGTTATTGCTCCTTGCGTGATTGAGACATGTTGAGTCGGTAGTTTGACTAGTTATGAGCTAGTTGCGAGGCTAAATAAGTATAGCTTAACCTTGGGTGATAACTAAAAAGTTGGTTGGTTATAAACGATTGATTGATAAGGGTTAAATAGACCAATGTAAGTGGTGGCGGAGAATCTATGTGTTAATGAAATCCATAGTGGTGTATTGGTTAGTAGTTATACTCTAGATGGTCTTTTCTTATGTGTTGATCATGGAAGGGTGAAAAGGGTCATAAGGTAGATGTCCCAAAGTGAAAACACGGTGTAGTGTTTAGTGATGTTATGTTCTTTATATCATTGTTTAGGGTATAATTGACCAGGTTATGATTTTTCTCGAGTTGGGAGTTAGAATTTTAAGGTTATGCTAGTCTTGGACAAAATCTGAACAAGGTATGGTCTAGGAAAATCTGAGAATGGATTGGGTATGTATAGTAAAGTTTAGCTTGATTTGATGTTAGCTAAGCATATAAGGAACCTGTAGAACTTTTTGGAATGGAGTTTGGGTTTGTAGAACTCCGGGTATTGTGTTTAACGTGAAGAGATTAGTCTGGAATGTCAAAATCTTGGTGTTGTGTTGTAAAATTGGTAAAAACTGAGACTGTTTAGAGTTATTTACTCAGGGCACTACCGCGGTGCCTCTATAGCGGGAATTTTCCCGCTATAGCGGACTGGGTCTTCATAGTGGGTTTCGGTTCCTTGTGGCATGGAAAATTATTTTGTTTGTTATGATTGAAATTCTTTCACTTTAGTATTTTGACAAGGCCCTATATTTCTTGGGCACTCAAGGAGGGGCAATCTAACTGGTCTCATACAGCTCAAAGAAAGGAATTCATTGACAGAGCGTGATCAAATTAAATTTCTGTTGAGTTTGGATATACCGAGGGATTTGAGAGTTTTGGTGGTTTGTGTAAGGTGGCTACATTTACACTATTATGGTAGAGTGTTAAGGTTCAAGGGTCTAGCTTATTATTTCCCATCCACCTTAGAGATCATTCAGGGACGAACGATGGGTAAATTGGTATTTGTTGTAATGACATACTTCGTTGTTACTGAAAATATGTGTGGTAAAGGTATATGTTTTGCACTTGTAATAAGCGTTATATTAATTCTTTAGTATGAGATTACATTTGGTATGTACTAAGGTCATACAATACTCCTAGCGTAAAGTCAAGTTGAAAGTTTCCTTACCGATTTAGTTTTGGGCTAAGTTCAAACTAGGGTCAACTTCAAATGAGCATTTTTTTTCTAGAATATAAAGAGTTAGGGGTCCCAATACCCACCAAATTAAATGTCTCTGAGTCCTCTTTCCAATGTCACCGACAGTTTGTTAGTCCGCTTCCCCAGTAAAAGGTTATGATCATTTTACTGAAGATTGTCTGTGCTGAAAAGTTGAGGCCGTTGTAGCGGGAATAAGGGTGCTATAGCGGCATCGTTGTAGCGGCCGACAGGATGCTATAGCAAAATGAAGGGACCAGAAAGCCCAAAAATGGGTTTTATAATTTCATTCTCCCCTCTTCAGTTAAAATAGGTGAGGGTTGTTGTCACGCCCTGAGGTTACCCTCTAGACATAACTCGGGACTTAGGACTACACGAATCCCAAGCTAACCCTTGGTCATAGCATTCTCAAGCATAACAAAGATAAGAGGAACATAATAGATAAAGTCGAAATAACATAAATGGATAATCAAGTCGACATAAATACAAGATCCATAAGAAGACTCGAATACTGTCTGTGTTTGAAAAGCCTCTATATAAGACATAAGGAGTTGCTGGGACAAGCCCCCATCTAACTCTAAGTGCTAAAGGGAAAAATACTGAACCAGACTCTACTAGCCCTAGCAAAATGAGGACTCACCAACCCTCGCTGAATGGACCATGAACTCTAGCCACGTGTCTGCGAATGGAAACCTGGATCTGCATTGTCAACAAGATGCAGCGCGAATATGCGTCAGTACTATAAAATGTACTGAATATGTGAGGTATGTGTAAGTAATACAAAAAGCATGCTTAGAACATAACTGATAATGGAGTGGGTGCATAATAAGAGTATCATGAGTAAATATCATAATCCTGAGTAATAAAACATAAGCTTAGACATCGAAGCCTCAATTTAAGACATCATAAAGTTTAGAAAACTTGGGAACGTTCATAAGGGAGTCTTTATAACCGGCATTGTACCATAGGAGCTACATGAAATCCTACTTTCATAAATATTCGAGGAGTCAATCTCAACTAACGAGGACTCCCTTTCATAAAACATATGACACTTTCGACTAACGAGGTAGTTATTCGAAATCATGAGGTGACACTCTCCACTAACGAGGTCCGTAGGTGACACTCTCTACTAGCGAGGTCCGTAGGTGACATTCTCTACTAACGAGGTCCTTGGGTTACACTCTCTACTAACGAGGTCCTTGAGTGACACTCTCTACTAACGAGGTCCTTGAGTGACACTCTCTACTAACGAGGTCCTTGGGTGACACTCTCTACTAACGAGGTCCTTGGGTGACACTCTCTACTAACGAGGTCCTTTGGTGACACTCTCTACTAACGAGGTCCTTCTTCACTTGGTACTAGAATACTACTTCCTAAAACATGCATATAGCCCATATAATATCCGAGACATAACCAGTGTCAAAACAATTGGAAAGCATAAGGACTTGTCTAATGTCAAGCACGGTCAACAATAAATTCTTTAGACTTAGCATAATCATAGTTCAACTACACTTTTCTTTCTAAATTCATACTTTAAGATTTAGGCATGCAATTTCCATAAGGTACTTGAGATCATAACATCCACGCATGAAGTTGAGCATAAAATCCATGGAGGAACCATGAGAAAACACTTAATAGGAAAGCCCCAGAAGATTGAGTGGAAATCCCAACTTAGGAATTCATAACTTGGAAGAAATCATGCTATAAATCAACCTTCATGCTTGGTCTTTTAAAACTCATGAGAGAATCATAATCAAAACATGGGTAATCAATAGGAAACCATGAATTTAAACATAAAAACTAATTTCATAAACTTTCCCCAATTTTGGATCAAAACCCTAATTTCATAACTTCATAATTCAAAATAAAAGTTGGGGAATTTGGGCACAAGGGTGGGAGGAACCCATTGTTAAAGACCCACATACCTTGATGGAAGATTAGGAGACTTGACTTGGAGCTTGGAGACTTGAGCTTGAGAGGAACTTTCCTCTTTGTGTGAGGAATGAAGAACTTAAGAGGGACTTAGGGTAATATGGGTGGAAGCCCTTCTAAAAGTAGTCAAAACGACTTTACTTAATACATAATAGGGTGGGAAATGACAAAAATGCCCCTAAGAATTAATTGGGAAAAAGCTGGAAATTGGTCAACTTTCAGTGACCACGACTCAGTCCATGAGTCATGGTTTGGATGATGGATCATGCTTCTGAGTTGTACAACTCAGCTGGAAATTTCAAGTTGCAGCTTCACTGCTACGGGTCAACAGGATGGACCCGTAGAAGAAATGACGAGTCATCAAATGGAGTCGTCGTTCACAGAGAGCTGGGCTGACTTGGTCAAACCACGACTCAAGACTACGGCTCGTCATTCCAATGACAAGTCATAGACTTGACTCGTAGTTCCTGAAGGGGACTTGGAAAAAAAAGTAAATCCTCTGAAGACATTCTATGAGTCAACAGGATGGACCCATCATTTGAACGACGAGTCATCGTTTGGACTCGTGGTTTCTGGGAACACTTTAGCAGTTCTCAGGTCTAGTTCCACGAGTCGAACTACAACTTGTAGAATGAACTAAGGTCCATAGAAACCACTCGTGGTTCTTATACAAGAGGCAAAATTAACATAAGGCAATCCACGAATCCATTCCACGAGTCGTGGTTCAAACCACGATCCGTGGTTTGGACCTGTAGTCCCTGAAACTTTTAAGTTTTTTGAAGTTTTTATCTTGGATAGCTGGATACGTGTACGGGGTGTTACAATATCCCCCCTTTGGAATTATTCGTCCTCGAATAAAGGCTAGACAAGGGAAACTGAGGGGAAAACAGCCCAACCAAACATCAAAACATAGAAATCAAGGGGTAATCATAAAATCTAAAATTTGCAACTTGAAAACATGATAAACTAACTTCGTAAAACATGGATGCATGCTAAAATCATGAGAGGAACTGATGGAGTAGAATCAGAGGAACATACTAAGGATAAACCACTACTCGAAACTAAGACCGGATGAACCACCTCCAAACCTGGTGGTACTCCCAACTTACAAGTAACAGCACTAACTTTCCTCAACCTCAAACTCCAACTAATCAATGTCAAGAGTAAAATCAAATCAATTATTCCAACTCTACTAGACCCGCGGGAGTCATTCTGGGAAGGACTGAGATAGGGAATTTCCAACGAATTATCTTTGGCTAAGACTGAATCACCAATAGGAATGAGACGCAGCGGGGGTTCTAAAAGCCTCTAAGGACTAATTTCGAACTTGCAAACACTGAGGGAAGTCATACAAGAGTAAAGAGGCATCGGGGGTCAATAAAACATACACATATAGGGGATACCTCCAACGTACCAGTAACCACGTCCGGGGAACCTTCCTGGTCCTGGTGGGATGACATAGAATAAAGGCAGTCCTGGTGCTGACCACCACTGGAACCAGCAGTCGTACCCTGTTGGGCCGGTCGACCTCCTGAGGATGTTGGAGCGAACTTAGTACTACCACCTCTCTGTCCCTTCTTAGCAACAGGGCAATCCCTAAGCTTGTGCCTAACCTGACCACACCAAAAACTTCCGTCTAAACCAGCTAGACACCCACCACTATAACTCTTACCACATGTGTCGCAAGTAGGATAAGGAGTCCCCCTTGCAATACTACCCTGCGAATAAGAACCCAATCCATCACCTGCCTGGTCATAAAGAGGCATGGGTGCATGAATAGGATCACTAGCTGGAGAATGCTTAAGTCCTGATGACCTCTTCTGAAAAGAAGAACGGTGTCGGTCCTCGGGCCTCTGCTGGCTGAACTCTGATCTCTCAGATCTGGATCTCTTGTTCTCCCTATCTATCTCCCTCAACTTGTCTCCCTCGATCTGATGGGCATGAGTCAGGCAATATTCATATCACTCAACAACATAGCAGATCTACATTCTTTCTTCACTAAATCTGACACTCTGTAGATGTACTTACTTATTTGATCATGTGGGTCTTCTACCATAGATAGAGCATACCTAGACAACTGAGTGAACCTCAAATTGTACTCCTGAACTGACATTGATCCCTGCCTCAAGTTCACAAACTCCTCGGCCTTAGCTTGCCTCAACTCTCAGGGAAAGAACCGGTCGAGGAAAGCTCTCTCAAAACACTCCCAAGTCATAGGTACCACGTTCCTAGCTTTAGCCTCTCTTCACTATGAAAACCAGATAAGAGCCATATACTTTAACTGGTAGGATGCTAGCTCCACACTCTCAAGTCCAATCACCCGCATCACACAAAAGTTCTTCTTCACTTAATCTACAAAATTCAATGGATCTTCACCAACTCTCGAACCCCAGAACTCGGGCGGGTTCATGCGAACGAACTCTCGAACTCTGCCAGCAACTGCCCCACCTATTGGGTGCATGGGGATAGGCACCTACCGGTTGGCCTGAGTGACCAAAGTTTGGGCTAGCAAATGGATGGCGTTTCTAAATTTCTCATTCGTGACATCAGGAACCGAGACAGGAGGAACAACATTATGAGCGGCTCCGGGAGGCATCGAACGTTGAGGAGGCATAATCTGAAACATACAAGATAAGGATTAGAGGGACATGGGAGTTGAGCTCTTATCGCACGACATGATCATGAAAGAAGTGAAGTTTTCTAAGACATCTCATAGCTTTCCTCTCATATGTGTGGCGTGCTTCACACATATGAAAAAGATTCTACTCGATGCGGCTTTCATATATCCTAGGACTCTTGAACCTGAGGCTCTGATACGAAGTTTGTCATGCCCCGAGGTTACCCCCTAGATGTAAAACGGGACTTAGGACCACACGGATCCCAAGCTAACCCTTGGTCATAGCATTCTTAAGCATAATAAAGATAAGTGGAACATAATAGATAAAGTCAAAATAACATAAACGGATAATCAAGTCGATAGAAATACAAGATCCATAAGAAGACTCGAATATTGTATATGTCTGAAAAGCCTCTATATAAGACATAAGGAGTTGCTGGGACAAGACCCCAGCAAACTCTAAGTGCTAAAGGGAAACATATTGAACCAGACTCTACTAGCCCTCAGAAAATGAGGACTCACCAACCCTCGCTGAATGGCCCATGAACTCTAGCCACATGTTTGCGAATGGAAACCTAGATCTGCATCGTCAATAAGATACAGCGCAAATATGCATCAGTACTAACGAGGTCCTTGGGTGACACTCTCTACTAACGAGGTCCTTGGGTGAAACTCTCTACTAATGAGGTCCTTCTTTGCTTGGTACTAGAATCATACTTCCTAAAACATGCACATAGCCCATATAATATCCGAGACATAACCAGTGTCAAAACAATTGGAAAGCATAAGGACATGTCTAATGTCAAGCACGGGCAACCATAAATTATTTAGACTTAGCATAATCATAGTTCAACTACACTTTTCTTTCTAAATTCATACTTGAAGATTTAGGCATGCAATTTCCATAAGGTACTTGAGATCATAACATCCACGCATGAAGTTGAGCGTAAAATCCATGGAGGAATCATGAGAAAACACTTAAAATGAAAGCCCCAGAAGATTGAGTGGAAATACCAACTTAGGGATTTATAACTTGGAAGGAATCATGCTATAAATCAACCCTCATGCTTGGGCTTTTAAAACTCATGAGAGAATCATAATCAAAACATGGGTAATCAATAGGAAACCATGAATTTAAACATAGAAAGTAATTTCATAAACTTTCCCCAATTTTATATCAAAACCCTAATTTCATAACTTCATAATTCAAAATAAGAGTTGGGAAATTCGGGCACAAGGGTGGAAGGAACCCATTGTTAAAGACCCACATACCTTGGTGGAAGATTACCCACTTGATTGGAAAAGAATTAGGAGACTTGACTTGGAGCTTGGAGACTTGAGCTTGAGAAGTATTTTCCTCTTTGTGTGAGGAATGAAGAACTTAAGAGGGACTTAGAGTAAAATGGGTGGAAACCCTTCTAAAAGTAGTCAAAACAACTTCACTTAATACATAATAGGGTGGGAAATGACCAAAATGCCCCTAGGAATTAATTGGAAAAAGCTGGAAATTGGTCAACTTTTCGTGACCACGACTCAGTCCACGAGTCGTGGTTTGGAAGACAGATCGTTCTTCTGAGTAATAGAACTCATCTGGAAATTTCAAGTTGCAGCTTCACTTCTACGGGTCAACAGGACAGACTCGTAGAAGAAATGATAAGTCATCAAATAGAGTCATCGTTCACAGGGAGCTTGGCTGACTTGGTCAAACCACGACTCAAGACTAAGGCTCGTCATTCTAATAAAGAGTCATAGACTTGACTCGTAGTTCCTTAAAGAGATTTGGAAAAAAAAGTAAATCCTCTGAAGACATTCCACGAGTCAACAGAACGGACCCGTCGTTTGAACGACGTTTGAACGACGAGTAGTCGTTTGGACTCGTGGTTTCTGGGAACACTTTAACAATTCTCAGGTCTAGTTCCATTAGTGGAACTACGACTCCTAGAATGAACTAAGGTCCATAGAACCCACTCGTGGTTCTCAGATCAGAGGCTAAATCAACATAAGGCAATCCATGAATCCATTCCACGAGTCGTGGTTCAAACCACGATTCGTGGTTTGGACCCGTAGTCCCTGGAACTTTGTAATTTTCTGAAGTTTTTATCTTTGATAGCTGGATACGTGTATGGGGTGTTACAATATCCCCCACTTGGGATCATTCGTCCTCGAATGGAGGCTACACAAGGGAAACTGAGGGGAAAACAGTCCAACCAAACATCAAAACATAGAAATCAAGGGGTAATCATAAAATTTGAACTTTTCAACTTGAAAACATGATAAACTAACTTCGTAAAACATGGATGCATGCTAAAATCATGAGAGGAACTGATGGAGTAGAATCGGAGGAACATACTAAGGATAAACTACTACTCGAAACTAAGACCGGATGAACCACCTCCAAACCTGGTGGTACTCCCAACTTACAAGTAACACCACCAACTCTCCTCAACCTCAAACTCCGACAAATCAATGTCAAGAGTAACATCAAATCAATTATTCCAACTCTACTAGACCCGCGGGAGTCATTCTGGGAAGGACTGAGATAGGGAATTTCCAACGAATTCTCTTCGGCTAAGACTGAATCACCAATAGGAATGAGACGCAGCGGGGGTTCTAAAAGCCTCTAAGGACTAACTTCGAACTTGCAAACACTGAGGGAAGTAATACAAGAGTAAAGAGGCACCGGGGGTCAATAAAACATACACATATAAGGGAGACATCCAACGTACCAGTAACCACGTCTGGGGAACCCTCCTGGTCCTGGTAGGATGACATAGCATAAAGGCGGTCCTGGTGCTGACCACCACCAGAACCAGCAACCGTACCCTGCTGGGCCGGTTGCCTCCTGAGGATGCCGGGGAAAATGGATTACTACCACCTCTCTGTCCTTTCTTAGCAACAGGGCAATCCCTAAGCATGTGCCCAACCTGACCACACCAGAAACATCCGAATGAACTAGCTAGACACCCACCACGATGACTCTTACCATATATGTCGCAAGTAGGATAAGGAGTCCCCCTTGCAATACTACCCTACGAATAAGAATCCAATCCATCACCTGCCTGGTCGTAAAGAAGCCTGGGGGCCTGAATAGGATTACAAGCTGAAGAATGCATAAGTCCTGATGACATCTTCGGAAAAGAAGAACGGTGTCCGTCCTAAGGCCTCTGTTGGCTGAACTCTGAGCTCTCATATCTGGCTCTCTCTTTCTCCCTAGCTATCTCCCTCAACTTGTCTCCCTCGATCTGATGGGCATGAGTCATGAGTCGGGCGATATTCATATCACTCAACAACATAGCGGATCTATATTCTTTCTTCACTAAATCTGACACTCCATAGATGTACTTACTCATTTGATCATGTAGGTCCACTAACATTAATAGAGCATACCTAGACAACTGAGTGAAACTCAAATTGTACTCCTGAACTGACATCGATCCCTGCCTCAAGTTCACAAACTCCTCGACCTTAGCTTGCTGCAACTCTCAGGGAAAGAACCGATCGAGAAAAGCTCTCTCAAAACACACCCAAGTCATAGGGACCACATCCCTAGCTCTAGCCTCTCTCCACTATGAAAACCAGATATGAGCCACATCCTTTAACTGATAGGATTCTAGCTCCACACTCTCAAGTCCAATCAGCCGCATCACACCAAAGATTTTCTTCACTTCATCTACAAAATTCAACGGATCTTCACTAACTCTCGAACCCCAGAACTCAGGTGGGTTCATGCGAATGAACTCTAGAACTCTGCCAGCAACTGCCCCACCTATTGGGTGCATGGGGATAGGCGTCTGCCGGTTGGCCTGAGTGACCAAAGTTTGGGCTAGCAAATGGATGGCATTTTCGAATTCCTCATTCGTGACATCGGGAATCGGGATGGGAGGAACAACATTCTGAGCAGCTCAGGGAGGCATCGCACGTCGAAGAGGCATAGTCTGAAAAATACAATATATGGATTAGAGGGTAATGGGAGTTAAGCTCTTATCGCACGACATGATCATGAAAGAAGTGAATTTTCTAAGACATCTTATAGATTCCCTCTCATATGTGTAGAGCGCTTCACACACATGAAAAGGATTCTACTTGATGCGGCTTTCAGACATCTTAGGACTCTTGAACCTGAGGCTTTGATACCAAGTTTGTCACTCCCCGAGGTTAACCTTTAGACGTAACATGGGACTTAGGACCACAAGGATCCCAAGCTAACCCTTGGTCATAGAATTCTCAAGCATAACAAAGATAAGCAGAACATAATAGATAAAGTCAAAATAACATAAATGGATAATCAAGTCGATAGAAATACAAGATCCATAAGAAGACTCGAATACTGTCTGTGTCTGAAAAACCTCTACATAAGACATAAAGAGTTGTTGGGACAAGACCACAGCAAACTCTAAGTGCTAAAGGGAAAAATACTAAACCAGACTCTACTAGCCCTCAGAAAATGAGGACTCGCGAACCCTCGCTGAATGGCCCATGAACTCTAGCCACGTGTGTGTGAATGGAAACCTGGATCTGCATCATCAACAAGCTGATGCGCAAATATGCGCCAATATAATATGATGTACTGAATATGTGAGATATGCGTAAGTAATACAGAAAGCATGCTTAGATCATAACTGAGAATGGAGTGGGTGCCTAATAAGAGTATCATGAGTAAATATTATAATCCTGAGTAATTAAACATGAGCTTAGATGTCGAAGCCTCAATTTAAGACATCATAAAGTTGAGAAAACTTGGGAACATTCATAAGGGAGTCTTTATAACCGGCATTATACCATAGGAGCTACATAAAATCCTACTTTCATAAATATCCGAGGAGACACTCTCAACTAACGAGGACTCCCTTTCATACAAGATATGACACTCTCGACTAACGAGGTTGTTATTTGAAATCATGAGGTTTCACTCTCCACTAACGAGGTACATAGATGACACTCTCTACTAGCGAGGTCCATAGGTGACATTCTCTACTAATGAGGTCCTTGGGTGACACTCTCTACTAACGAGGTCCATGATTGACACTCTCTACTAACGAGGTCCTTGAGTGACACTCTCTACTAACGAGGTCCTTGGGTGACAAGTTCTACCAACGAGGTCCTTGGGTGACACTCTCTACTAACGAGGTCCTTTGGTGACACTCTCTACTAACGAGGTCCTTCTTCACTTGGTACTAGAATACTACTTCCTAAAACATGCATATAGCCCATATAATATCCGAGACATAACCAGTGTCAAAACAATTGGAAAGCATAAGGACATGTCTAATGTCAAGCACGGTCAACAATAAATTCTTTAGACTTAGCATAATCATAGTTCAACTACACTTTTCTTTCTAAATTCATACTTTAAGATTTAGGCATGCAATTTCCATAAGGTACTTGAGATCATAACATCCACGCATGAAGTTGAGCATAAAATCCATGGAGGAACCATGAGAAAACACTTAATAGGAAAGCCCCAGAAGATTGAGTGGAAATCCCAACTTAGGAATTCATAACTTGGAAGGAATCATGCTATAAATCAACCTTCATGCTTGGGCTTTTAAAACTCATAAGAGAATCATAATCAAAACATGGGTAATCTATAGGAAACCATGAATTTAAACATAAAAACTAATTTCATAAACTTTCCCCAATTTTGGATCAAAACCCTAATTTCATAACTTCATAATTCAAAATAAGAGTTGGGGAATTTGGGCACAAGGGTGGAAGGAACCCATTGTTAAGGACCCACATACCCTGGTGGAAGATTACCCACTTGATTGGAAAAGAATTAGAAGACTTGCTTTGGAGCTTGGAGACTTGAGACTGAGAGGAACTTTCCTCTTTATGTGAGGAATGAAGAACTTAAGAAGGACTTAGGGTAATGTCACGACCCGATTTCTCGGTCATGATGACACCTACAACCCCCCAGTAGGCGAACCAATTCCCGTAGCCCAGGACAGTTAGTAATGGGCTACTATCTAACAAATAAGCGGGAGAGTAGTTTAATAAGCAAAAGTGAGGGAACAAGATGAGGAGAATAGATAACAGGAATATATATATACATATGCGGAAACTAAACCAAACCCCAAGACCTGGTATCATAGTATAGAGCCAAAACTACATACATGGAGTGCAAACGATCCAAAACAATATAAACAGATGTCTCTGAATGGTAATAGAGTACATAAAGCAAAAGATAAACTAAAGCTAAGCTCCGATCGCCAAGAGCTCACCCTCAGTCTGAAGTAATCCCCAACAGATCTCCAAGCATGACTTACAGCGATCTAACGGCGATGGCCCATGCTAGGATCTGCACCCAAAGATGTAGGGGGTAGGGTGAGCACCAAATGCGAAGCATAAGGTACCCAGTAGGTATCATAGGCCGACTAGGCACATATAAGATAAAAACGTAGTAACAGACAGAATAGAAGCAAGTAGTCACAGAAATCAACAAAAGGTACACATGAACTAGCCCAGAGGGAAGTCAACAGAACCACATGTGAGGCCAACAAGCAAAATATATACACCATAGGCACAGGTGAAAGTAAGAAACAACGCACATGGGGTCCTTGCAATAACAGTGTATACATAATAAGTTTACGAAATAGATGGTATACCGGCAACCTCAAGTGTAAGAAGAAGAGAGAAAGAGTAATGAGAGGCATGCTTAGAGACATGAATCAATCCTAACTAATCATATCAATCTCAAACCCAGCAACTAACAGTCAAGCAGTAACTAATTTCATAATTAACCGTAGCAGGGAACAATTCTACAAGTAAATAGCAAGAGCCTACCTACAGTCCCCCGGCTGCCCATACAACCGAGGATTACAACCGAGGAACACAAACAAGTGAAAACAAACCCCCCGACATCCCATACTATCGGAGCGTACAATCAACAAACAACAAACAAGGGTGGAGTCTCAAACAATGAATGATATGATGCATGAAGATCTCAAGTGAAATGGTATCCCTGTATGTACCTCCTCCGGTGCCGATCCGACCGAGCAGGTAGGTTCCATGGAAGGACACTGCCCGTATACCTCTACTCCACCGTATACCCTTCCTCCGGCACACGCAGCTCACAGCCCCAGGCCCGGATGGCAAGGTCCATACTAAAACTCAGTATCAAAACATGTCGTCCAGGAGCAAGTCTGGGTTGAAGATAGAGACCCAGTCTCTAATATGCATGCCCAGACCCTGTCCAGGACTAAAGTAGTAGGAAAATATCTCAAAAATCCCTCCAAGGGTGCCCGGGCATAGCCGGGTCTAAACAGTAGAAAGTCATCTCAGGTGCTCGGTCCGACCGAGGCTAAAATTATCTCAAGTAGCAAGAAAAACTCAACTAGCACCCCGGCCCTGCCGAGTCTAGCGTTAATCGTAAAACTGGTGATTTAAAACATAATTTTACTTTCTTTTACCTAGGAATATTCACAAGTTAAATCAAACCATTTCCAAATCATTTCCATCAAAAACAGGCCCCCGGGGCCATGCAAGGTTTAGAAAATAGTGCCAGTAGGCCCGAAGCCAAAACCGTAGTAAAACATGGATAAAACCTCTTTATATGCATGGAAATGGTATGATCAAACACAATAGCTGCCCAGCATCTCACAATCAACCTATCGACCCTGCACAGGCCCATACTAGAAGGATAATTCTACGCCCGGGACTCACGGACATTCCCCATATCCCACCTTCTATGTTCCAGAGTCAACAAGGCCTCACAGGACCACAAGGGTAAATAAAATATATCGGCAAGTACTACAAGCAACGGAGGAACAAAAGTAGGTGGACGTGAATAAAGCAGTCGAGGTCTGTGGTACCAACCTAATAAACCAACCCAAGGATGCCCATTAATATAATTTTATCCTATATATGCGGAGTCTAGGGAAAATAAACCGTAACCTACTTGTCGTCCGATGACAAGCTCGAACCTCTCCGAAAAGAAGCTCCAAAACGAAATCAAAGTTGAACTTTGGCTTGAATAATTGACGTAAATAATCGATTTCTTGTGGTGCTTTAACAAAAACACCAACCAATCATCATTTCCCCTCCTTAACACAGTATCTTAACACAATATATTTGGAAGAACAACTTTTTAACTAAGGGAGAAATTGTTGTTGAATCCGTGTAAATGTATAAGCACACAGTTAAATAGTTGCCAAAAAAATCCTAAAGTTGTACCTAACATCACCATATATATAAATTATACTTTCTTAGTCAATGCCACTACATGGTTGCTGCACCACTTCACTTCCACGTGGTGGTGAGGTGTCAGCACCATGTTATTTCTTACCTGTTATGTCTGTACTCGGGTATTGCATAAGTTCGTGGTAAAATAAATATAGCTTTTTGAATATATCATAATGAATAGAAAATTATTTCAAACAAAATCTACTATATTATAATAATAATTTTTAACATAACTAAATTTACTATCTCCGTTAAAATAATACAATGTATAAAAACCTTATAAAATAAATACATACCCAGTTATGTCATAACAAAAGTATTTTTCATAGACCTTTAAAATACTTTTAAAAGGTAATAAAAAAATATAACTTTAAAATAAAATATTTTCAAATATACGCGCGATGCTAATAAATTTATTAAATTTAGGTTCGCAATTCACCATCGCACGATTTTGATACTCAAGAACTCTCTTGGAACCCTCCCTTATGTTTTTTCACTGTTTCAGAACTGAAATGGCGTTTTAAAACGTGAAGTTAAGGCTTTAAATCGATTTTGACCCGACCCGGTTCGCGACCCGTTTCTCGACCCAGTTTCTGCCAGACAGTCCATGGTAAAACAGTCATAACGTTTTACTCCAAGATCAGTTGGACGTGAGGTTTTGTGCATTGGAAACTAGACTCGTAGACCTTATATCTGGTAATTTGGGGGACTTCTAACTCTTTATATATTGAGAGAAACGCTCTGAGACATTTTACCCAAAGTTCAGAAAATTTATTAAAGAAACGATAACTTTTGCCGACTTGCTTGACTTCAAAACTTATCATACGACCAAACAAATGGACCCGGCACCGAAATACCGGTCCCAACAAGCTTTAAATAGCTTGGGGCGGCTGCAAACAAGCTCTAACGGTACAAGGAAAACGTATACGTGGAAATGACCGGAAGAGTCATTACATCATCCACTACTAAAAAGGACTTTCGTCCTCGAAAGTCAAGGTCAAGGGGGTACCTGAAGGCTCAAAAAGCTGCGGATACCAAGCCCGCATATCTCTCTCGGTTTCCCAGGTAGCCTCCTCGACTGGACGGTGCCTCCATTGAACCTTAACAACCGGGATCTCTCAAGACCTCAATCTCCTGACATATCTGGCCAAGATAACCGCCGACTCCTCAACAAAGGCTAAACCCTCACCCAACTGAACTGAATCCCACTGCAACACATGAGACTCATCTGGTACATACCGACGCAACATCAAAACATGAAATACAGGATGTATAGCTAAAAACATCGGAGGCAAGGCTAACTGATAGGCAACGCTACCAACCCTCTGAAGAATCTCAAACGGCCCAATGTACCTGGGGCTAAGCTTGCCCCTCCTACCAAATCTCATCACGCCCTTCATGGGCGATACACAGAGAAACACCAGGTCACCAACACTAAACTCTAAGGCACGAAGCCTACGATCAGCATAACTCTTCTGTCTGCTCTGAGCTGCCCCAAGTCTGTCCTAAATCGCTCGGACCTGCTCTAAGGAATCTCGAAGAAAATCTGTGCTCTGTAGCCTAGAACTAAAACCATCAAACCAACCTACCGGTGATCTGCAACGCCTGCCATACAAAGCCTCAAAAGGTAACATGCCGATACTCGAATGGAAACTGTTATTATAAGCAAACTCTGCCAAGGGAACAAACTGATCCCAAGAACATCCAAAGTCAAGAACACAGGCTCGAAGCATGTCCTCCAGAATCTGAATGGTCCTCTTGGACTGGCCATCTGTCTGAGGGTGGAAAGCGGTACTAAGATGAACCTCTGTACCCAAATCTCCCTGAATAGCCCTCCAGAACTGAGATGTGAACTGAGTGCCGCGGTCTGAAATAATAGAAGCTGGGACCCCATGCAACCAAACAATCTCACGAAGGTAGATCTGAGCTAACCTCTCTGCACCATAAGAAGTCTGAACCGGCCAGAAATGTGCTGACTTAGTCAGCCTATCAACAATAACCCATATGGAATCAAACCCATGAGAAGTATGAGGCAAACCAACAACGAAGTCCATAGTAATCCCTTCCCACTTCCACTCATGAATGGGAAGTCGCTGCATCAAACCACCAGGTCTCATGTGCTCGAACTTAAACTGCTGACAGTTCAAGCACCGAGATATGAACTCCGCTATATCCCGCTTCATACCACTCCACCAGTAAAGCTGTCTCAAATCTCTATACATCTTTGTTGTGCCAGGGTGAATGGATTATCTAGTACAATGTGCCTCATGAAGTATCAACTGAATCAAATCACTAATCCTCGGAACACAAAGGCGACTATCAAACCTCAAAACCCCATCTGAATCTAGAGTAGCCTGGCTGGTCTCACCCTGAACAACCCGATCACGAAGGTCACACAACTGCTGATCCTCAAACTGACGGCTCTGAATCTGATCAATCAAAGTAGAACGAACCTCAACACTGGCGAGAACTCTGCTAGGATCCGACAAGTCAAGCCTAACCAAACGGTTAGCCAAGGACTGGATGTCCAAGGCCAACGGTCGCTCTGAAACTGAAAGAGAAGATAGGCTACCCATACTCACTGTCTTCCGACTCAAGGCATCCGCTACCATGTTTGCCTTGCCCGGATGATACAGAATAGTGAAGTCATAGTCCTTCAGTAACTCAAACCATCTCCTCTGTCTTGAGTTTAACTCTCGCTGACTCGTGATATACTGAAGACTACGGTGATCAGTGAAGATCTCACAGTGAACTCCATATAGGCAATGCCTCCAGATCTTGAGAGCGAAAACTACCGCTGCCAACTCTAAGTCATGAGTGGGGTAGTTGCGCTCGTGAACCTTCAACTGCCTCGATGCATATGCTATTACTCGACCCTGCTGAATCAACACACAACCAAGACCAACCCCAGAAGCATCAAAATACACGGAGAAGCTCTGACCCTCAACCGGCAAAGTCAAAACTGGGAGCTGAAGTCAATAAGGCCTTAAGCCTCTGGAAGCTATCCTCACACTGATCCGACCACTGAAATGGGACATCCTTCCTAGTCAGCATAGTCAAGGGTGCTACTATGGAAGAAAATCCCTCAACGAACCGTCAGTAGTAACCTACTAACCCAATAAAGCTGCGGACCTCAGTAGCACTAGTAAGTCTAGGCCAATCACAAACCGCAGAAATCTTTCCCGGGTTAACCCTAAACCCATCCTTAGACACCAGGTGCCCTAGGAATGCAACTAACTCAAGCCAAAACTCGCACTTTGAGAACTTGGCATAAAGCCGATGATCTCTCAAAGTCTGGAGTATAACCCTCAAGTGCTGCTCATGCTCATCTCTACTACGCGAGTATACCAAGATGTCGTCTATAAAAACTATCACAAATGAGTCCAAATACGGGCCAAGAACCATGTTCATCAAGTTCATAAAGGCTGCGGGGGCATTAGTCAACCCAAAAGACATCACCAGGAACTCATAATGGCCATAACGTGTCCTGAATGCTGTCTTAGGGATGCCCTCCACCCTAATCCTCAACTGATGGTAGCCAGACCTCAAATTAATCTTCGAAAACACTACTGAACCCTGAAGCTGGTCAAACAAGTCATCAATCCTCGGCATCGGATACTTATTCTTTACTGTCACCCTATTCAACTGCAGATAATCAATACACATGTGCATCAACCCATCCTTCTTCTTCACGAAGAGAAAAGGAGCACCCCAAGGTGACACACTCGGTCTAATAAACCCCTTAGCTAACAGATCCTGGAGTTGCTCCTTAAGCTCCCTCAACTCAGCAGGAGCCATACGGTAAGGAGAAATAAAAATGGGCCTAGTGCCCGACTCTAGCTCAATAGCGAAATCAATATCTCTCTCAGGTGGAAGGCCTGGCAGATCGGTAGGAAACACATCGAGGAAGTCTCTAACCACAGGAACAGACTCAGGAGAAGTAGCGTCAGCACTAACATCTCGGACATATGCTAGATAAGCTAAACACCCACGTGAAATCAACTTCCTAGCTCGAAGATAAGAGATGATCCCAGATGGTGCATGGCTAACAGAACCCTGCCACACAACTGGGGATACACCGGGCACAGCTATGGTAATGGTCTTGGCATAACAATCCAAAATCACACGATGAGGGGATAACCAGTCCATGCCTAGTATCACATCAAAATCTAGCATATCAAGGATCATCAAATCACCCCAAGTCTCTGAATCACCAATAGATATCATACAAGATCTCACAATCCGATCCACTACTAAAGAATCTCCTACTGGGGTCGAAACAGAAATAGGAACAGATAATGGCTCACTAGCCAACCCCAAACAAGGCACAAAGTAGGCAGATACATATGAACAAGTGGATCCAGGATCAAATAAAGCCATAGCAGATTGATGGCACACAGAAATCGTACCTGTAATCACAGCATCTGAGGCCTCTGCCTCTGGTCTCCTAGGGACCGCATAAAAATGACGACGACCTCCACCTGCCCGACCGCCATCCCTACCACCTACTCTGCCGCGCGGAGCACAACCTCTACCCTGACGACCACCCCCTCTAGCCGGGGGATGAACTGCTCGTAAAGGCTCGGCCAACTGAACTATACCCTGCTGAGGGCAATCTCTAGCAAAATGACCAATCACACCACAGGTAAAACAAGCCCCTGGCGGCCTACTCGGTCGAGATGAACTAGCAGATCCCGTATAACCACCACGGCCTGATGCCCCAGAAACTGTACCCCTCGAGGACTGGCCATCATAGCCCTGATGGCTGCTCTGACCCTGCTCAAACTAGGTACTACCGAAAGTCTGAAGGAAAGCCTGAACCGGTCGGCTGGGCTGACCCTGGTGCTGCTGTGGCTGATAACTCCGGCTCCACTGGCCAGAACTTCTACCACCATATCTGGAACCACTGTAGACACCCTGATGTCGAGGCCTCTTATCTCTAGACCCCTGATCATATCGTTGTAAGTCCTCCACAGTGCGGGCATAGTCTACGATAGCATGAAATGACCGACCACCGGCAATCAGTATTTCAACTGGCTGCCTGATCTCTGGCCTCAAACCCCATACAAATCTGCAAATCCTATCTTCCTCGGTAGGAATGATCATAGCTCCGAATGGTGCTAGCTGATGAAAACGGGTCTCATACTCTGAGACAGTCGTAGACCACTGCATAAGGTGAGTAAACTACTCCCTGTGACGCTCACGATCACTCTGAGGTAGGAACTTGTCCATAAAGGCCTCATAAAACTCAGACCAGGTCAAAGGAGGTGACGATGGTGGTCTACAAGCAACATGGGCCCTCCACCATAACTTCGCTGGGCCCTCTAAATGATAGGTAGTATAGCCAACCCCGTGAGTCTCCAACAAACCCAAATGATGCAACATCTCCTCACAGGTAGTAATAAAATCATGTGGATCCTGTCCAGATGTACCAGCAAACCTCGGAGGTGCTAACCTCAAAAACCTACCCAACGGCTTCTGCTCTGACTCTGTCATAGCTGGGCGAGGAGCAAGAGGCTGTGCAACAGATGGAACCAGAATGACCTCCGCGCGGGGAGCCATAGTAGCAGGCTGCGCTCCTGAACTCTGTGCACCCAGGGCTGCCCCCTGAGCGGATGTCTGCGCTACCTCAGAAGGCCGCTCTCCAATCATACCCAAAAGCTGTAATAGTAATCCCCGAATATCTGGAGACTGAGCTGCGGCTGGAGCTGGTACTGGAGCTGGTGGTACCTGGGTTGCCCCCTGATCCACATGCTGCTCGGGCTCTATCTCCACCCTAGCAGCTCTAGCAGGTGCCACTGCTCGAGGGCGTCCTCGACCCTTAGCTGGAGTGAGAGGCTCATCTCCGCGTGATGTCGATGATCTCGTACGAACCATCTGCGGAAGAATGAAGTAGAACAAATGAGATTTTCAGAAATTTCAAGGGTTCCACGCATGACACAGAAGCAATGAAAGAGTCAAATTTCCTAAAATGTCACGGTAGCCTCCCAAAGATTGAGTACGGACATCTCCGCCCCGATCCGCAAGACTCTACTAGACATTGGATCCTATACCGATGACACCAGTGAACCTAAAGCTCTGATCTCCAAGCACGACTTACAGCGATCTAACGGCGATGGCCCACGCTAGGATCTGCACCCAAAGATGCAGGGGGTAGGGTGAGCACCAAATGCGAAGCATAAGGTACCCAGTAGGTATCATAGGCCGACTGGGCACATATAAGATAAAAGCGTAGTAACAGACAGAACAGAAGCAAGTTCACAGAAATCAACGAATGGGTACACAGGAACTAGCCTAGAGGGAAGTCAACAGAACCACATGTGAGGCCAGCAAGCAAAATATATACACCATAGGCACAGGTGAAAGTAAGAAACAACGCACTTGGGGTCCTTGCAATAATAGTGCATACATAATAAGTTTAAGAAATAGACGGTATACCGGTAACCTCAAGTGTAAGAAGAAGAGAGAAAGAGTAATGACAGGCATGCATAGAGACATGAATCAAGCCCAACTAATTATATCAATCTCAAATCCAGAAACTAACAGTCTAGCAGTAACCAATTTCATAATTAACCGTAACAGGGAACAATTCTACAAGTAAATAGCAAGAGTCTACCTACAGTCCCCCGGCCATCCATACAACCGAGGAACACAAACAAGTGAAAACAAACCCTCCGGCATCCCATACTACCGGAGCGTATAATCAACAAACAACAAACAAGGGTGGAGCCTCAAACAATGAATGATATGATCCATGAAGATCTCACGTGAAATGGTATCTCTGTATGTACCTCCTCCGGTGCCGATCCGGCCCAGCAGGTAGGTTCCATGGAAGGACACTGCCCGTATACCTCTACTCCACCGTATACCCTTCCTCCGGCACACGCAGCCCGCAGCCCCAGGCCCGGATGGCAAGGTCCATGGAGGTCTCTGACCCTATACTAAAACTTAACATCAAAACATGTCGTCCGGAAGTAAGTCCGGGTTCAAGATAAAGACCCAGTCTCGAATATGCATGCCCAGATCCTGTCCAGGACTAAAGTAGTGGGAAAAAATCTCAAAAAAACCCCTCCAAGGGTGCCCGGGCATAACCGGGTCTAAACAGTAGAAAGTCTTCTCAGGTGCTCGGTCCGACCGAGGCTAAAAATCATCTCAAGTAGAAAGAAAACTCAACTAGCACCCCGGCCCTGCCGAGTCTAGCGTTCGTAAAACTGATGATTTAAAACATAATTTTACCTTCTTTTATCCAGGAATATTCACAAGTTAAATCAAACCATTTCCAACTCATTTCCATCAAAAACAGGCCCCCGGGGCCATGCAAGGTTTAGAAAATAGTGTCAGTAGGCCCGAAGCCCAAACCATAGTAAAACATGGATAAAACCTCTTTATATGCATGGAAATGGTATGATCAAACACAATAGCTGTCCAGCAGCTCACAATCAACCTATCGACCCTGCACAGGCCCATAGCTACTCAGCAAGCATAACCAGCCTAGAAGGATAATTCTGTGCCCGAGACTTGCGGACATTCCTAAAATCCCACCTTCTATGTTCCAGAGTCAACAAGGCCTCACAGGACCACAAGGGTAAATAAAATATATCGGCAAGTACTACAAGCAAAGGAGGAACAAAAGTAGGCGGACATGAATAAAGCGGTCGAGGTCTGTGGTATCAACCTAGTAAACCAACCCAAGGATGCCCATTAATACAATTTTATCCTATATATGCGGAGTCTAGAGAAAATAAACTGTAACCTACCTGTCGTCCGATGACAAGCTTGAACCTCTCCGAAAAAGCTCCAACACGAAGTCAAACTTGAACTCGAGATTGAATAACTTGACGTAAATAATCGATTTCTTGTGGTGCTTTAACAAAAACACCAACCAATCATCATTTTCCCTCCTTAACACAGTATCTTAACACAATATATTTGGAATAACAACTTTTTAACCAAGGGAGAAATTGTTGTTGAATCCGTGTAAATGTACATACACACAGTTAAGTAATTGCCAAAAATGCCTAAAGTTCTACCTAACTACTAATGATTATATAGTGATAAAGGAAAGTGATGCCACCTAATTTAGGAAAGCTTGCTGTTGTCCACTCCCTCCACTTCCACGTGGGAGTGGAGTGGAACCACAAATTCATTAATATCCCATTATGTATATATTCGGGTATTGCATAAATTCATGGTAAAATATATATAATTTTTTAAATATACCATAACTAATAGAAAATCATTTCCAATAAAACTTACTATATTATAATAATAATTTTCAACATAACTAAATTTACTATCTCCGTTAAAATATTACAATGTATAAAAACCTTATAAAATAAATACATATACAATTATATCATAACAAAAGTATTTTTCATAGACCTTTAAAATATTTTTAAAAGGTAATAATAAAATAAAATATAAAAAAATATCTTTTTACCACATTCAACTTTAAAATAAAATAATATTTTAAAATACGCACGATTTTGATACTCAGCTTCTAAGACAGGGAATTGATCATAAAGACCAATCGAACGGCCAGGGCACCGAACCACCGGTCCCAGCAAGTCATAAACAACTCGGGGCCTCTACAGGAGAGCTCTAAAAGACAAGAAAAGCATATACGCGGAAATGACCGAAAGGGTCATTACAGTACTACCTACCATTTTTCGTACTTTCTCGGACTTCTAGGAAAACTTTACCACCTGGTTATATTAACCAATAACCACACCCAGACTCTCATTCTTCCTCTATATTTACCAACCACATGCAATTCACCTAACAACCATTGACATCTTTAATGACCACCATAGATCTACATATAAATCCCTTCTTGGATCACATAACCCGGATTCACACCTAAGTGTTCAACAGACTACCCCGGTCTACACCAAGACCCACCCTTAGCTTATTATCCATGATAATTCATGACCACCATTATTACACTTAATGACATCAATTTATGAGCACATAACCTCTTTTAAATAG
The DNA here is from genome assembly GCA_003996215.1 of Jaltomata sinuosa. Classification (NCBI taxonomy): domain Eukaryota; kingdom Viridiplantae; phylum Streptophyta; class Magnoliopsida; order Solanales; family Solanaceae; genus Jaltomata; species Jaltomata sinuosa. The sequence continues at coordinate 629,279 of QJPP01000201.1, forward strand.
TCCTGACCCACCCGGATCCCCCTCACACATCTAGTGTTAACATGACAAATCCGGTCTACACCAAGACCAACTAATAACCAACATAATAACCCAATCTACACCAAGACCAACTAATAACATAATATAGCAACCCGGCCTACACCAAGACCAACTCACAATATACTACAACAACTCGGCCTACACCAAGACCAAACTAGTAACATAATATAGCAACTCGGCATATACCAAGACCATTACTCACAATATACCATAACAACCCGGCCTACACCAAGACAAAACTAATAACATAATATAGCAACCCGGCCTATACCAAGACCAAACTCACAAAATACCATAACAACCCGGCCTACACCAAGACCAAACTAATAACATAATATAACAACCCGGCCTACACCAAGACCAAACTAATAACATAATATAGCAACCCGGCCTACACCAAGACCAAACTCACAATATACCATAACAATCCGGCCTACACCAAGACCAAACTAATAACATAATATAGAAATCCGGCCTACACCAAGACCAAACTCAATAGATATAACAGGATTTTCTGTCACTCAAAAACCACCAACAAATATCACATTTCAATAAAATAGTCTGGTCCACTCACGAAATCAATAGCAGTCAATGCAATACAATAAAATCAATGTAATGATGGAGTAAAATAAACCCGTGCCAGGTGTGGTACCCTAGCCAACTGTTAGTATTTCGTACCAGGCGTGGTACCCGAGCTAATCATTTATTATATCTATACCAGGCGTGGTACCCGAGCCAACCATTAGTATACCTGTACCAAGCGTGGTACCCGAGCCAATCATTAGTATACCTGTACCAAGCGTGGACCCGAGTCAACCGTTAGTATACCTGTACCAGGCGTGGTACCCGAGCCAACCGAATGTCAATAATCCACAGTCAAAATAATGAACAAACAACTTGTAAACTAACAAGCAACACACCGTTCAATTCACAGATTGTAAAACAGGACCCTTAGACATTCTACAAAAATTTCTCTAAGCCATGTAATTCATACAAACAGTTAGATAAGAGACAAAATATACAACATTCACAGGAATCTTAAGCCATCACCTACCCTCTTTCTCGGGTATATAACTTAGTCTCGACCTCCGTCTGGAGGCCAAACACACTCACCCTTTATTTACGAATAATGAACAGTTTCCTTTTTAGCATAATTTAACAACCACATTGATTTCGGACTTGCATAAATAATAACAATGTGAATTACCACCCCTTAGACCTTAGCAAAACCAACACTACTTATCATGCCCTTCGTATTCCCGAAACCTCGCCTAGGAGTTTCCCATTTTCATACCCATTTAGTTATCCTTACAATTCCCGATTCCCCGAACCTTCCCGACATCCCAGTCCATGAGCCCTATCAACTTATCATACCAGGACAACATAAACAGCCCCAAATAATTATCAATAACCCACAATTCAATCCAACTAATTCCTAGCTCCTACATAACCAACACCTAATCCACCAGACTCCGTGCCCGGAGGCCTAATCATGGATTCTCCTTTCCCACTATACAATAAATACAAAATGTAAGCAGGTCTATATACTCAATGAAAATCTAGCCTACCTGGGCGTCAAGCAGCTGCAACCGTGCATTTCTGGCTCCGTGGAGGTGTTCCTGGCGGTCCTGCGGGCCTGAATCTGTGGTTTCGCATCCTTTTTACCAAAATTCCTCCTCCCCATGGCTCCCAAGCCTTGGAGCAGCCTAGGAGGATTTTTGGAATAGCTCTCGTCTGTTTTGGGGCTGAATGGGAAAGAATGAAATTAAAAATCTATTTTTTGGGGTTCCTGGTCACGTCGCTCAACAATAGCAGTCCCCGCTCCGCTATAGCGGTATGGTCCGCCTGCTCCGCTATAGCGGTACCGCCGTAGCAGACCCTACAACTATAGCGGTGCTGACCCGCGTTGACTTCTGTTATAGCGGTAATTTCTCTGCTATAGCAGAGGTCGCTACAGCGGTGTGTCAACCGCTATGGCGGTGTGTCAACCGCTATGGCGGTGTGTCAACCGCACGGGACAGAAAGTCATAAAGTCCCCCAAAAGTGTCCATTTTACAACATACTTATTTTCTGACGTGCCGGAATAACTCCTTCACGTCAACCTCAATTTCGGGAGCTCTAATTACTCGAATTCGATTCTGAAAAGTCCTCCGGACTACTCTATGTCTTAGATACAAGGAAAACTAGCTCGAACCAAAACATCTAACCCAATCCTTACCCAGATTGCCTTAGACCCTACCTCGCTCCAAAACCGATCGAGACTAACCTAGCCCAAAATTTTCAACTCCCAAACTCGGAAGTTTTCTAACCCAAGACTTGGCACGAATGATTTACCCGTAACGATGAACCTGGTCGTTACATATCTATCTATCTATCTATATCTATATCTATCTATATCTATATCTATATCTATATCTATATTATTATAAAAGCATGAATAATAATGTTGAGTGACGAAAATATCCCTAAAATATTGAACGACTTATATACCCTTCTAAAAATTAAATTTCTACCTAAACATAAAATATTCTCTATAATTTTACCTCTTCTACCTAAATATGAAAATATTAACTTTTTGGGACTTCTACCTTAACTCACCCGTACTTTTACCTATTTCCTAAACATATTAGGATTAGGTATTCTTCTTTATATCAAGTAGTATTTAGTAAGTAGGTTAGTTTTCATTTTTAAATCTTTTATCAATAATGATAATTAAAAAAATACAATATATGGTCATTAGCCTATTTCTAATGTTGAATTTTTAGTCCTAATATATTTTTCACGTAGTTAAAAACATAAATGATATATCCAAAAAAAAATATTTTAATGAAAAGTATTAAATGGATACGATAAATGATATTTTTGTACTCACAAAAAAAATATCAGAAAAAGGTCAAATATACCTTCAAACTATCGTAAATAGTTCATATATACCCTTTGTTATACTTTTAGCGTGTATATACCCTTGCCGTCTAACTTTTGGCCATATATACCTTTCACTTTAACGGCAGGTCATGTGGCAGCATATGAATGGCTTTACTCGATTCACTTAAAATTATCCATAATTAAAAAAATCCACCCGTTCTCTTTATTTTACCCGATTATACCTGATTAATAAACTCAAAAAATAAATCAAAGACCACTATTCCGAGAAAATCTCTTTCTCTAAATCCAAAAATAAAGCCTTTGATCGTTGATTTGAGTTTTATGATCAAATCAACAATCAAAGTAGACGAGTAATTTTTGGATTTAGAGAAAATCGTTGATTTGTCTTTTGCAGTTTCGATAACTGACTGGACTGAAATTGTTTAATCTTTGATGATTAATTTCGTGAAATCGGAAATTAACAAAGAAGGAGGAGGAGGAGAAGCGAAGTTGCAGTACTCACAAACGTATAGGGGAGATGGTTGGGGGAATGGCGGCGGAGTGTGTGATGATGTGTTTTTGTTGTCCATGTACGGTGATGCATTTATTGGTACTTGCGGTGTACAAAGTACCGATGAGACTTTGCCAAAAAATATGGAGGAAGAAGAAGCAGGAGAGGCTTAATCGTGGTCTTTGATTTATTTTGTGGTTTTATTAACCAGTATAAGCGGATAAAATTAAGGGGACAGGTGGATTTTTTTATTATGGGTAAATTTTTAAGTGGATCGGACAAAGTCATTCATATGCCAGAGTGAAGGATATTCCCTAAAAGTATATTGGAGGGTATATATGAACTATTTATGATAGTTCAGGGATATATTTGGCATTTTCCAGAATAAATATTACAATACATGATTTCAAATCACATTAGCCAACATTTGTGATGATTGACAAGAATAACGTGCGAGGCACGTTCATAGAGACTAGTTATTATAAAAGCATGAATATAAATGTTGGTTGACCAAAATATTCTTCAAATATTAAATAACTTTTATACCCTTAAATTTTTAAGTTAAGTCAGAATAAAATTGTAATTACTTTTAACATTGAATTTTTAATTAACTTATATTTAGGAGTAGTCAATTCTATTCAAATTCTACTATGAATTAAAAGACACATTTCTTTTCTTTACTTTACTTTTTTTGAAAAATTGGATCAAATTTTCACATTCTTGGTACTTTTTTATATAAAAAAAAAACCTTATGAATGAAATTATAATCATATTAAGTTGGATTAAATTGTCACATTCTTGGTCTCTCTCTTCTTCATTTTTTTTTTTTGAAAAAGAACATATGAATCAAATTTTTATCATATTAAATTTAGTCGGACTTTATATAATTTTGACGGGATACAAATTGGAGTTTTAGATAAATATTAAGAATTATAGACGAACATTAATTCTGCTCAGATCGATTATTTAAGTTTATAAACATACTAGATATAAATGCTCGCGCCAGCGCGAGCCCAATACATGTTACTCACTTTGTATCAATTTATGTGACACTATTTAAGTTGTTAATCATTGTGATTTAATTATTGTGTTTTTAAATAGTTTCTTTTTAAAATTTCATGGAATGATGTTTTTCATTAATTGTAAACACACTTAATTAATTTGATTACAAATGTTACTTTGACTATACTTTACTACTATAAACTCTTTACTTTTACTTGTCACGTTTTACTTTTTGAGAATCAATTTGATTAACCTTTGGTGTTAAATTAAATTAAATAAATTTAATAATTTAAAATTAAAAAATTTAAATACTTGAAAACTACACGAAAAATATTACTAGAAGATATAATTCTTTGCATAATAATACGATAAAAAAATACATTGTGTCAAATGTGAAAATTAAGTGGGCTCAGATTTTGTAATACGTGTCATTACATGTGAAAGTTTTGGGCTCACAGTTCAATTTTTGTCCAATCATAAATGTCATGCCATGAGGCCTTCAAGCAATTAAAATTATGAAATTACAAAAGTATTTTTTGTCTCAATTTATGTCACACAGATAAATTTAGAAAGTCAATAAATTTGTCCCAATTTATATGATTTTTAAATATTTTGAGTTGTTAATTATTGTGATTTATAATACTTTTTATATAATTTTCAGATAATATATGTTATTTTCTCTGTCCCAATTTATGTAGCGCTGATTAAATTTAGAGAGTCAACCAAATTTTTATATAGTTCTTAGATATTTTAAGTTGTTAATTATTGTGATTTACAGTACTTTTTACATAATTTTCAAATAATATATGTTACTTCTTCTACTCCAATTTAAAATTTAAAGTGGGTTCCAATTAGAATAAGTTATAATTTACATGAAAATGTGAGGGTTTTCTCGTCAATTCAAATGATCGGAAAGCTCCTCACATTCACTCTTATTAATAAGAGTATAATATAATATAATATAAAAAATAAAAAATTAGTATGTATAGTTATAGTAATATAGTAGTAGTATAGTAAAAAGTAAAGTAAGAGTAATAGTAAAATAACAATTATTAAATTTGTAATAAGGGAGAATGAGAAGGACAAATCGATTAATTCGTTGCCAGACCCTAAGCTCCTCATTTTTTTGTCCCAACTTATGTGATACATATACAATTTGGAGAGTCAATCAAATTTTGTACGATGTTTAAATAGTTGACGTTGTTACTTACTGTGATTTATAATATTTTTTACATAATTTTAGATAATAATGTTACTTTTTCTGTCGCAATTTATGTGGCATTGATGAAATTTGAAGAGTCAAACCAAATTTTTTTTATAGAGTTTTTAGATATTTTAAGTTATTAATTATTGTGATTTATAGTATTTTTACATAATTTTAAATAATATATGCAACTCTCTCAACTCCAATTTATGTGGCAATGATAAAATTTGGAGAGTCAACTATTTTTTTAATGTCTTTTAAATTATTAATTATTGTGATTTATAATATTTTTTACATTATTTTTAAATAATATATATTATTTCCTCTGTCCTAATTTAAATGACACTGATAAAAAATTGAGAATTAAATAATTTTTATATCTTTTAAATATTTTAAATTATAAATTCTTATAAAGAATTAATCGAAAGTGTTTGTTAAACTCTATTTTATTTTAATTGAAACCAAAAGAGTATTGCTGCTACTTTTGGAATCCAAAAAAAAACTCGAAATTTACTTATATTTTCAAAAATATTACTCCTTAAAGATATGTACAGTAATATAATGACACTCCATCATTGTTAAACAAAACTCCATCATTGTTAAAAATAAGTAAAAACAAAACTACAGACACATCTCATCAAATAAGTGGGCCACAAAATTTTGATGCAAAACAATGATATTCAACACATGGGCCCACAAAATATTGATGTAAAAGTAAAATATTGATATTCAACTCAAATTACGAAAATACCCAGATTGACCCTATTAGCTTCTCTATTCGCTTCTCTATTATAGAGTAATTTATAATATTTTTTACGTTACTTTTAAATAATATATGTTATTTTCTCTGTCCTAATTTAAATGACATTGATAAAAAAATTAGAATTAAATAATTTTTATATCTTTTAAATATTTTAAATTATTAATTCTTATAAAGAATTAATCGAAAGTGTTTGTTAAACTCTAATTTGTTTTAATTGAAACCAAAAGAGTATTGCTGCTACTTTTGGAATCCAAAAAAACTTCGAAATTTACTTATATTTTCAAAAATATTACTCCTTAAAGATATGTACAGTAATATAAGAGAAAATTATCCTAGATATATATTTAAGATTCATTATTATACTAAATATATCACTTTTTATCTAATTATTAAACTAACATTTTAATTATATTACATACCAGAATTTAAAAAACACAGATTTTCTTATTATTATGTATTTTAATTTAATTTTACTTAAATTTTACTTAATTAAGGATAAGTTAACTATAATAAGATAATTACAATTACCTATTAATTGTCCAATAAATACTGAATGGGTCTTATAATATCACACATTTGAATCTCTCTTAAAATACATTCAAGATCTCCAATCTTCGGTCTCCATTCATCGGTTCTCTCTATGGTAACAGAGATTTTTTCTCCATGTTCTCCCCCAAAATATCTCTCCGATTTCATATTCAAAAATCATAACTTTACTCAAATTTTCACACAATATTTCAAGCTTCTTACGAATTTCTTAGTGGGCGAATTCAATTTATGTGTTTGTTGACTTGATTTTTTGAGTTTTTCACATAAGTGTTTATCTTTATTTTTGAGAATTGGTGAGAATGACAACAATGTCAAAAAAAACTCATGGTTTACGCTACTCCAATCCGCAAAAGCCCTAGATTTGTTGAAGGAGATAGTCTCATTATGCTATCTAGACCAACTTTTCACTTGGGTTATTTCACCCAAACCCCCGAGAAGAATCCTAACATCATACAAAGTGAGAAAACGGTTGAAAAATCTGATGATGTTGTTCATGTTGTTGAAGTCAAATTTACAGATCGAAAAGATAGGAAGAGAAAAAATACAGTGATTTCACCTATAATGGCGGAGAACTACCACTCTGATTTTCAAGAACAACTCCAAGTTCAAACACATAAAAAAACTAAGCTTTTCATATTTTTTTTATGGAAGAAGTATGCCATTTGATGTTTCAATATATTAATTTTGATCGTATATGGAGTATCCATTATGGATGTAATGTGTTAATTCTTTATAATTCAGTATGCAATTTAGCATGTAAATTCATTCCAAAGCTCTTTTAATATTACTGTATGTAATTTGTATAGAATCTAATTACATTCCTCTTTTAAACTAGTACACAAACTGATTTCATGGTGTATGATAGATGAGTGTGTGATCATGATGTATGAAACTGATATGGAAACTGGTTCATTATATATGTTAGATGGATGTATGAACTGGATATATGAAACTGATATAAAAATTGAGTTCATGATGTATGAATCATGTATAATTACCCGCTACATTACATCGACCTCTATGTTGAATCATTATCGAATGAAGATTACCATCTTTCATATTGAAAAATCAATATTGCCGGTTTGATAACATCAATTTCTGTAAAAAAAAAATAAACAAATCAAATTACTCAGTTGAAAGGAAGCAAGTATACTTCAATGAAGTTTTTAGTCTAGAGAAGAAGAAGGATTATGAGGCCTGAAATGTGCAAAACAAATGTGATATATTTTTGGAATAATCAACGTATTTTTAGGAATTGATTGATATCCAAAAACGTTATTTTAGGGATTATTGTTATTTTCTCTTTCCGTTTTAATTACCATTTGTTAGTATTTAATAAATTTTGATTTTTTTTCATATTTTTTTCCTTTTTTTTTGTTTTCGTTTTTTCAAAAAAAATTCCTTTTTTTCATTTTTTATTAATTTTATATTTATTAAGTTGGTATATGTTACAAGAAAACATATGGTAGGTATTGAAAATTAAAATCTTATGGTATAAATTATAATATTCTATCTAATATAGAATATATATGTTTTTTTCCCGTAATATAATGACACTCCATCATTGTTAAACAAAACTCCATCATTGTCAAAAATAAGTAAAAACAAAACTACAGACACATCTCATCAAATAAGTGGGCCACAAAATTTTGATGCAAAACAATGATATTCAACACATGGGCCCACACAATATTGATGTAAAATTAAAATATTGATATTCAACTCAAATTACGAAAATACCCGGACCGACCTAAGCTCCTCTATTCGCTTCTCTATCATAGAGTAATAATATTGAATTTATTAAAAAATATATTTTAGTGATTTATAAGAATTTATTGTTTCACCTTATATCTTGCACACATAAAATATGATTTGCTCTAAGATTTTAACAATATTCAATTATCTTAAATTTATATATTACGAGATCATATGCAAGTACAATTTATTATTTTAAACATAAATATTATAATAATTGACAAGGAATATTTGTGCAACACACGTATATAAAGTAATAGCATAAATATAAATGTTGATTGACTAAAATATCTTTCAAATATTGAATAACTTTTATACTCTTGACTATGCTATTATGTAGACTAGGAACTTAAACTCACGGTACTTAATCATATTTCTATTAGGAACTTAATAGTTATTGAAATTTTTAATCAACTTATATTTAGGATTTCGAATTCATAAGGTAAAATAAATAGGAATATGGGACCCACATCCCAAGATAGCATAAACGCAGTTGTATAGAATATATACGTGGTGTGAAATTGTGAATCCAGGGGCTTCGTCTTATTTTTCTTTAAAAAAATAGTTTATAATTTGTTTAACCAAAAATAATAGTTCAATAAATTTTATTTCATCTTTTATTGTTTACCTCAAGTTTTGTCACTATTGTGATATATAAAAGTGTCAACCTAGAACGTCTTGCTCCTGTGATCGAGTTTTATGTTATTGTAGTTAAACAACAAAGGAAAATCCGCAACTGTTGGATTTGAAAGTTTTGTGCTTTTCAGTTTTTATGTGTGATCATCGTGAGCAAAGCAACGACACAAGGATTGGTACAAGATATGTAAATTCTTTAGTCAAAATAAAATTTGGTAAAAAAATAATAATTTTTTAAGGTAATTTTTATCAAGTTCTACCAGTAATTTTAAGATCGGTGAGAGTCTACAATAATAACATACTCGATAAAATTTCATAAGTAGGGTGTTAAGAGGGTAGACCTCGTGGAGGTGGAGAGATTATTTCCAGAGGACCCAAATTAAAGTAGGTATGAGAAAAGAAAATGATATTGAAGAAGACATAGCAACTAATAAGGAAATAGTAACAACAAAAAATAGTGCAATAACTGAAACACCATAAACAACATATGATGATAGAAATCAAAAGCAAGACACTACAAGAATAAGGCTAATACTATGACAGACACCACCAAGTTTAAACACATCGAAAAGAAAGACAACACTCAACTATCTACGAACCTTCCATCCTAATTTGCGATCTCCACATTCTCATATCTAAGGTCATATCCTCGATAAGTTGAAGCAATATTTTAGGACCAAAAAAATAACAAAAAGTTTATTATCTTTAGATATAATTCTTTATAATAGTTGTCAGGGATTAACGTGCGAGGCACGTTCATAAAAACTAGTGTATATATATATTCGATTCTTATATTTTTTTACCATATATATAAGCGGCTAAGGGGTGCGAACATAGCATACATAAATTGTACACAAAGCTTCCTATATTGTACTACAAACTTTTCCCTATTTTATTAAATAGACACGTGGATGACAAACACAACACTATTTAATGGTAAGAAAAGCAGCTTAATTTGTACCTAATGGTACTTGCTCTCCACAGAAACACCTGTACTGCACTTCTATTAAACACGTCTATTATTCTCTTCTTCATAAAATTGAACTCATTGTTAATTTTTTTAATTATTCTTTTAATTTATAATTATTAATATAAGAAATTATAATACAACTAATTTACCTCTTATTAATATTTTTTAATTTATTTGTGATGAATTGCTTGATCCCAGGATCTGAGACCGGGCGGTAGTTCGCCATGGTCAATGATCAAGCAATTCAGCACCCTTATACTAGCGGTAGTCCGCACTGCATAAGAATTGAAATATACGAGATTTATAATATGATTTCTCTGACTGTATGGAAGAGATTAACTCTTTTACCTGAGCAAAGGGTCTGTCAGGCACCACAGTACATATTTTTATTAATCTTTGTCCAACGGTTCTAACCCAGTAGCGGTTCTAACCGGACCAAGAGGCGCCCTTTACAACACATATCTCGGGCTGAGGAGGTCATGGCTTGCTACCGGCTTGCCAGACAGAGATAATAAGAGCAGTACCGGATTCGACTGTACCACCATCTCAGAACCAAGTCAAGAAAACATATTATAAATCCTGAATTTTTTAATAAAGCTTAGATCCGTTCATGGTGTATACACGAAAGAAGAAGTTAGACAATAGATATAGACATGAAAATCATTTAGCCGGACATCGTCCGGTCTAGGAGAAGATACTAATAATTAAGACTAAATAAAAAGAAAGTACCTTTCAGACGACCAAGAGCCAAAGGTTGCTTGTGAAAACTGATCCAAAAATTTATTTAAGTCGGAACAGTGACAAACGTTTTCAGATAATCTTTACAAGATAAAACTAAAAAGAAGAGAGATTGCAAAAAAAATTGGTGCTCCTACTTAACAAAAATGAGCACTTATATAGAAAGAAAATAAAACATAAAGAATCTATGTACAATAGAGAGGGGTCCCATATGGGTCCCTAAACAGTGAATCTATTGTTTAAACAGTGTATATACTGTAAAAGAAAGCGACAGATTGACAGCCTATTTTCTGTACTCTGTTGCCTTTAGATTTTTTCTTTGCCACGCTTTTTCTCCATGTCTTTTAGTGATTGCAACAAATCTTCTGCTCCCTGTATATCTTCTGTGGACAATATAATGTCTTTTTCATTGCGTTGCGCTTCTTTGTTGCTGGTTTCGCTTCGCATTGAAGTATCAGATTTATCAATCTGAGTGATATTATGAAGCAAGTTTTTCTTCATTTCCTCGAGATACTCGTCGATCATTGCTTCCTTATCTCCATCTTGAGTGGAGATTCTTCGGGCAATATGCCTGACTGAGGGATTATCAATGTTAATTTCCTTTTGAGGAAGCTCTTTATAAGTATTAACTGTGTTAACAATTGTGTCAATAAGTTCTTGTCCATTTAATTGTTTGGACCTGGGATCCTCTTTTAATAATTTTTCTCAGAAGTTGTTATAATATACTCGGTATAAGCAAGGAATATTTTCCTCCGTGAATCCTATTTCAGGGGCCCATTTATGGATCCAGGGTATTGAGAATTCTATAAAAAAAATATATCTGATCAATCTTGTCCAACCAGCAGATATGGTCTTCATGATATAATTCACCGAGAAAAGGAGATACCTTCTTCCATTCCTTGTATAACTGGAGAAATTTTTCCGGCAAAATCTGGACTGTAGGACCGTGGTATGACCACCAGTTAATGAACCAGTTTGGGATTGATTCTGCAAATACCTTTACGCAAATTTTTACAAACCATGTGTGTTTGTTTTTATCATTATTATAAAACAGTACTTTACTGAAAGCTTGAATATAATCCCAATAAGTAAAGCTCATAGTCACGCCCTTGAGGCTTATCTGTCTTTCTTTCATGGTTGACATCCCCCAATCTTCAATAGATATAATCTGTTTGATAATTATTTTTGAGAAGTTATAAACATTCTCTTCTGGGGTATAACCCGCAGGGCAAAAGTGTTGAATTTCTACACTTCCAGTACTCGTCAATATGATTTCATAGTATGACTGGGTTTTGTATGATTCTCCCGGGTAATATAATCCTTTGATCAAGTACCTCTGAAATATTTTTCATGGTTCATTTTTTCTCTGAATATCAGAGTTTTCCAAGAGAAATATAATTTTCCTTTTTTTGAGTTGCTCATAGGATATGATATTATCATTATCCTCTTTCATAACTGAAGCAAAAGTATCCTTTTGCTTTTGCGCATGTATAAATGCTTGCATATGCTCGTATAACGGGCTATCTTTTGGAATATCCTCTACATTAATGATCTGTTCAGTAGCAGCAGTAGCAGCAGATGAAGATTCACCTTCACTAGAAACCTTTTTATTAAACATGCTTCTATTACCCATTTGTATAACAGGATAATTGGATCGATATGACGATCCCTGAGAACTGAAATGGAAAGAAGATCTTCCCGGGGCAGATCTTCCCCGTCCTTTTCCTCTAACTTGTTTCCAAGGCGGGTCCATCCTGTATATAAGAAAACAAATAGCTTGATTATTCTGAATAACAATCTGTTAATTCTTCTCAGACCATTTCTGAGTAATCATGAATAGAGAAATCTTCTTCTACCAAATTATTTATAATAATCTGGACAATTGTTTCCTTTAAATCATGCGGTAATATAATTACCTTTAAAATAGTAACAAGAGTCTTGTCTTCAAAAAAATGTAAGAAATACATATTACTGAATATATTCTCTAGATAGAAAATCCGGTAGGGAATTATCAACTCCCTTTTTATACTGGATATCAAAGTCAAAAGGGGCTAACTGTGCTTGCCACCTTGCAAATATAAGTTTAAAGGCATCATGTTTAAAATCTTTATCAAACATGCATTTGACTGATTAGGCATCAGTTTTTATCAAAAACTTTTGATTATACAAATCATCTTGAAACTTAAGGACACACTTAACAATAGTAAGCATTTCATGAGCCACAGTTGCATATTTTTTCTGGGCTTCTGTCCATTTGTCTGAATGAAATCTTATAAGATACTCATTTTTGTCATTGGGATTAATCTATTTGAGAATCCCACCGTATCCAATATTGGAAGCATCTATTTCAATAATCTTTTGCCAAGTAGGGTTAGCAAGAGTTAAACATGGTAAAGACTGAACTCGAAGTTTAATGTTCTTTACCAGAGTGGTGTGACTATTAGTCCACGGGGATTTATAATCCTTTATTAACCTGTCGTATAACGGGGATAAATCACGAGAAAGATTCTTATAAAAAGGGGAGATATAATTTAAACTTCCCAAGAATCTCTGTAACTGAGTTCTATCAGTAATGATGTCAGAAAACTTTGATGCAAAGTCGATGGCCCTCTGAATGGGAGTGACTCTTCCTTGACAAATTAGGTGTCCCAGAAAATGGACCTCAGTCTGGAACAAACTCATTTTAGGTTTAGAGATAACCAAACCATTTTGTATAACAATTTTCTTGAAGATATCAAGGTGCTTCACATGCATTTCAAGGGTTTTAGAAAACACCAGAATATCGTCAATGTAAACAATAATAAAATCCATATATGGATTAAAGATGTCATTCATAATTTTTTGAAATTCAGATGGGGCATTTCTTAAACCGAATGGCATGACGTTCCACTAGTTTTGCCCAAAAGGGACATTAAAAGCAGCTCTTTAAATATCTGAATTTGTCAATAACCTGATTTTAAATCAAATTTTGAAAATATATTGGCGTCATATAACCTTGATAATAAGTCCTTCTTATTGGGAATAGGATACCTTACCCATTTTAAACATTTGTTTAAAGGCTTGTAATTTATTACTAACCTGGGAGCCCCTCGTTCCTTTTCTGCAGCATTATTGACATAAAATGTTGTGCATGACCAAGGAGATTTAGAAGGCTTTATCAAACCCTTTTGTAACAAGTTATCAATTTCCCTTTTGCAGAATTCTACTAATTCAGAATTCATTTGGCGGGGACGAGACTTGATCGGGATATTATCCTCAGAAAAGTATTCCTTATATGGAAGGGTGACAATATGTTTTTTCGTTTCCAAAAAGCACTGGGGTGATCTGCGCAAATATCAATGGCGATTTGTTCGGAGATTAATTTAACTTTTTCCTTTATTTTAGCAGATTTGAGAGACTCAAATATGTTCATGCTAAAAAGTTCATATTGTAAAGAATCGACATGTTTTTGCTTCATATCAATTAAAGCATTAATTTCACGAGTTATTGGCTCCGTGATAAAAGTATAACTTATTTCATCTTCTTTGTACGAAGCTGAAAATCCCTTTGAATCAATATGAGTAAAAGGATAAATTGCATTTATAAAAGGTGTTCCAAGTATAATTGGAGGATGCAACTGATTCTTTACCAGAAAGAAGAAATGAGGAATGCAAACCTTATTCTGGCAGATTTTTGTATTAGACAGCTTATACTTTATGTCTAAAGCATGTCCTGATGCGGATTTGACCATATGCATGGTTTTTCAAAAATATTTCGAGGGGACAAGACCCTCCTGAATGCAGCTAACATCTGCACCGCTGTCGATCATAGCAACGTTAATGATAGAGAAACTATTATCAATTAAAATGGTGCATTTAACATATCATTTATGGGCAGTGAAAACCTGCATCATTCCTCAAAACATGGTATTTTCAGGGTCAATCAGGGGAGGCTCATCATGGTAAACCTCTTTACCTTTTGAAGTGCTGACTTGATTCGGACTGTTATGAACATTGTTCTCAATCTGAGAAATCCTTTGATCGCAAATAACCTGGTTATGTTTGAGAGCTTTTATTTCTCTCTTGAGGGCTTCAACCTCTTCCTCTAGATCATCGAAAGAAGCATCTCTTTCAACAAAAGTGTTTTTATTTTTTATCATTAAACGGTTATCAACTTCCTTTAATGAATAAGGAGCATAATATTCAAAATCATTTTTCTTGTTATCAACAAGGGGTTTTGAAGTTCTAGAATTATTATCATTAGCACTGGCAAAATTAATAATCTTTTCTCGAAGTTTGTTATCAGTAACTTCTTTTAACAGTTCAATAATATTATCGGAAGTGAAAGTTTTAAGATTGAAATCTTGAAACTGTGATTGAAATTTATAAACTTCATCTTCTTCACAATTGCATGTATTACCTTTGCAAGTGGCACACGAGCTATCAGCCTGTTCTTCATGGTCAGATAAATCAATAAGATCAACATCTGAACCTGCTTCTGAATATGATTCATAGTCCTCATCAGAACCGGAAGTATATAACATCATATAAACCTTATCATGCAGTTCTGCATCAAGTTCTAAGGCTTTAAGTTTATTAAGCTTGCAGTTTGGAGCAATATGCCCTCGCTTTCCACACTTGTAGCACTTGATTTTAGAAAGGTCTCTTCCTGACCGATCTTTGGTAAATCTATTAAATTTACGAGAACTTTTTCTAGCTTCTCTTTCTTCCTTAGATATCCTTCTGGATCTTCGTCTCCTATTAGAACTTTCAGTTCTAGGGGACCGGTAATACTCCTTTTTGCTGCCATAGGCTGCTGGTTCAGGTAGAACGAACTGTGTGCAAAGGTCTCCAAGCTGAGATCTTTCTTTGTGCTTATTCATTTTAAGTTGTTTAGACATGAGAAGTTCGCTGCACAGGTTTAATTCTTCCTGAGTGCAAACTCCTATTAGCTTCCCATAAGTGTAATCATTATAGGGGATCTCAATATGGTTTCCTCTTAGGGTTTTCCTAACCCTCTCTGCAAATAGCGAAGGAAGACCGTCTATAAACTTGGCTTTCCAATATTCATATTTATTTTTGGGTAATTCCATAACCCGACTAATAAACGTATCTTTGTACCACCTCCATTTGGTCAAAGTAGGGCACTTAAGACCATTGAGAAGGGTGTGAATCATTTTTTGCTGAGAGGTAAATTTACCATTAAAATGTTCTAATATGGTCATAACCAGAGTGTACACCGCATCTTCTCTATTTTTAACTAGAGCCATGCCTAGGTTATCAACACCTTCATTTTCGGCAATTGCGTTAATAATAGAGGCCTTTTCTTCTATATTTAAGTAGTTATCCCACCAGCCTCTGAGCTGACCTGTAAAACCTGCAACAATCATCTTGCAGATAGTTCTATCGTTATTTTTAATGCTTTTGCAAATAGTTGCATACATAAGCATTCTGTGAACAAGAATGGTCAACTGCCTATCCGTTAACCCGTCAAGGTTCCATTCGTAAATCTCAGAACCGTTGTAAGACGTATCTGTCTGATTCCAATCTCGTTCCTCTATCAAAACATCTTGAGGAGTAGGACGAGGATAGTAGAATGTATGCATCATTGGTTTAGTAGCATAACTACTATTCTTTCGGGGGTATCCCCTAAGCTTATTAAGCTCAGTTACAACATGATTTTTATAATCACCGGTTTGATCCATTTTTTTAGAAAACTCTTGTGACAAATCAATAGGTTTAATATTTAAACCAACAAACTTTTTATCAAGAAGTTCTTCCAAATCATTTAATGATTTAAACTTAAAATCCTGAATCTCAGGAGGTCTTTGAATAAAAGTAGGAACAACCTCTGTTTTACTTCCAGAAGTAGAAGCGACGTTGGTTTTAGCCATATCGACTTTTATACCTTTTATTAAAATAGTTAGCTTATCAAGTTTTTTATCAAGAGAGCTAATATGTTCTCCCAATATTTTGACATATAATCCCAAATAATTATTTTGAGAAACGAGCTTATTAATCTCAGAAATACTTACTGAAGCAATATCTTCGTTAATGAATTTTTGAAATGCACTGAAGGTAATACCTGTGTTGTTAGGTAAAATAAAAGCGGACTGTGAAGGGTAAACGGTTGTCGTAAGAGTACCATTTCCATCGCGATAAGTCCTTTCAATAGTATTCACATATAAAGGTAAATAGGTGGTTATAAACCAAGGTACGAAGTGCATAATTTGATTATGCAAGGCACAAGTTTCATAGAATTCTTGAGAAATATTATTCATATCTTCTTTGCTATAAGAGTCAAAAAACCAAGTTTTAAACTTGTTTCACTTTTTATCAAAAAATTCTTTTTGAATTTGTTTTCTTGCCAGGGAACCTGGGCTAAAATCTAATTGGTGTGGAATCATTAAATATCATTTAAATTGAACTCCATATCAGAAGCAGTAGAGAAGTCCTTATCAGAACTATCATCATTGGCATCATCAACCTGAACAATATTAGTCCGGGGGTTGATTTTAACCTTTTCAACCTTTGAATCAGATTCAATAGCGTGTAAAGAAGCAGCGCGATTTCGTGCTGGACCATAGATTGGTTCAATAGGAGAAATATGCTGAATATCAGGCAAAAATCTATGACTAAGAGATCGTCTATTATAAATAGAACTTACCGGAGGCATGAGCCTATTGTTAGACAGAGACTACCTGTGAGGAGCATAGCTATTTTCCGTAAACTGGATGCAAATTCTCCCATCGGGATTTTGCGAGATGTGAGAATACTCAGTATTAGTAACCGTATCCGTTAACTGACTTGGAGATATAACCGAGTCTAGAGTCCAGGTTGTTGGGAAATTAATTTCTTCTCACTTAATTGGTCTCCTGGTGGTGACCTTAGATCTTGCAAAATTCATCTCCATTAAAATTGTTTGATCGGATGTATCATATAACTTACATCTTGGGTTCAAGGTTGGTAATAACTTGAAATAAATTCTATAAGACAAACTTATAAGTTCTGAACCTGGCACATAGTTATAACCATGCATTTTAACATTTAATGTTAAGGCATCAAGAATATTGACATCAGATAAAGATAATTGTAAATTAGGCTGCGTATTGAAATAAACGGGATCATAGGCCACGGTTGATTCAATCGAACCCATAAGAAACTGTCGAAAGTTTAAATTTCTAGCATCTCTAAGAGCGGCTAGGAAAGTCTCAGGTAACCCTTTAAGAGTAAGAGGTTTAAAAGCAATTTGAACCATGCCAATATGTAGATAATTGTACTAATTTTTATAAAGATCAATATCGCGTTTATTTAATAAATGAATAGTCTGTTCAGAAGAATTTAATGCTAAAGATTGCTCAGTTGTTTTAATCAACTGCTTAGTAGATAGTTTATCAAACCAACCATAATCATAAATGGTCTTAATAGGAACTTTAGGAATCGTCCATTTGTTTAACAAATCAAGGTTTTGAGGTATATCTACCTCTTCGAGTCTAGTACTTTTAGTACTCAATTCTCCGAGATCCATAACACAATGAAGTTTCATATCTATATCTAATACTTTCACATCTATCTCATATATACCATGAACATGTCTAGGTTCTGATACCAGATTACAGGATCTGAGACCGGGCGGTAGTCCGCCATGGTCAAGGATCAAGCAATTCAGCACTCTTATACTAGCGGTAGTCCGCACTGCATAAGAACTGAAATATACGAGATTTATAATATGATTTCTCTGACTGTATGGAAGAGACTAACTCTTTTACCTGAGCAAAGGGCCTGTCAGGCACCACCACATAAGAGACTAACAATTATTCTTATGTTTATATTTGAACACTTAGTTAATAGAGATGGATATCAACTTGGTAGATAAGTATTCAGATATTTAAGAACTTAAAAGAAAAAATAGAGTCAAAACATTTATTTTTCTCCTTATATTCTTATTGTTTTTCTTTTTATCCATCGATGAACAACTTCTATTTTATTTTATTTTAAAATTGCGGATAGAAAAAGGGGGAAAATTGCAAAGTGGATAATCAAACTCTTTTCATCTCGACTTCCATTGATTGAGATTTAAGATTAAAAAGTATTATAAATCACAATAATTAATAACTTAAAATATTTAAAAGACATCTAAAAAATTTAGTTGACTCTCCAAATTTTATTAATACACATAAATTGGTGTAGAGAGAGTAACATATATTATTTGAAAACTACGTAAAAAGTACTATGAATCATACTTAATAATTTACAACTTAAAATATCAAAAAACTATATAAAAATTTGGGTTGACTCTCCAAATTTCATCTGTGCCACATAAATTGACACATAAAGAGCAACATATATTATCTGAAAATTATGTAAAAAAGTATTATAAATCACAATAATTAACAACTTAAAATATTTTAAAACCATGTAAAAATTTGATCAACTCTCCAAATTTTACCTCTGTTACATAAAATAGAACAGAGAAAATAGCATATATATAATGTAATAATAATTAGAATATTGTTAAATGCTATTTACACTAGCTAAAGTGGAGAATCAAATTAACTATGTTAGGCTTCGTGAGAAGCACGAGCTTGCTTTGCTAGTATATATATAAGCCAACAAGAGTTGGACGAACACAACATATATGTTGGATCGAAGTAGATTTTAAAGATTGACAAAGCTGTGGAACACATGCAGGGAACAGGTATCTGTGACATGTTTCTCTCAAGTAGAATCCAACTAGGATCAGGAGAAGGTGAACAATGCAGAGAAGGGAGCAAAGCGTGTGGAAAAATGTGTTTATAAGGAGAGTCCAGCTTGCACGAAGTTTTTTTTCATAGGAAAGAATCCTACAAGGAAAGAAATCAAGAAGATTGACTTGACAAGTCCTACAAGGAAGAGAATTCTCAATATGGAAGGAAATCAGCCGAAATAAGAAGAGGACTCTCAGTATAAATACAAAAGAGGTTTCACAATAAATCTTACGCACTTACAGAGAGAGCTACAAGAATAACACAATCAAATTGAGAGAGTTCATATTTGACAGAGTTTTGAGTGAAGATCCAAGTGCAGTCAATACAAGAAACCAGATTGAAGAACGTGTTTCTTAAGTCTATACTTTATAGTTCTTGAGTCAAGTTAATTGTATTATTTTTCATTGAGTTGTAATCATTCATTTGTATTACCAGTGAGCTATAAACTGGTATAGGAGTTAGTATTCAAGTTGGGATAACTCAAAGACTTGGGCACATAAACCTGGGGAGGTTTGTGTGGTGTTTAGGAATTAGAGTTTATAATTCCTTAGGTTACAGAGTTTGTAATCTTTTATTGAAGCTCATTATTTTAGTGAAATTGGGTTAAATCCTAAAGAGGTGTAGGTCATGATTTTTACTCTTTGTGAGCTGGGGGTTTTCCACGTAAAACATCGTGTGTTCTCCTTACTACTTTACATTCAAGTATTCGACAAAGGAATAGATCGCTTAACCTGTTCTTTAGGCAAATTAGGGGGTCAGTAATCTAACAATTGGTATCAGAGCGAGTTATCTTAACAAGAGTCTTATAACTCAAGATAAGATCACTATGAATTTGCACCTCCTCTTGGACACTGTGAAGGTCAACACATCAACAGACCACCTCTCTTCGATGGTCAATACTACTCGTGGTGGAAGGCAATGATGGAAGGTCAACACATCAACAGACCACCTCTCTATGGACCAGAGTTACTGATGGTCTTAAAATTCCTATGATCAAGTATGACAAAGATAAGGACATTCCCAAACCAAAAGCTCAATACAATAAGGCTGACTACAAGATGTTAGGAAAAAATGTCAAATCCAAGTGCATTCTTGTATGTGGACTTGGACCAGATGAGTTCAATTGAATTTCCAGCTGCACCACAGCCAAACAGATTTAGGATATGCTCGTTAATGCTCATGAAAGCACCACTCAAGTAAGGAAATTCAGAATTGCTAAACTCTCCACTGAGTATGAAACCTTCAAGATGAAGAATGGTGAAACTCTCCAAGAGATGATTACTAGATTCACCACTGTAGTGAATAAATTGGTGTCCTTGGGTAAAGTATACACCACCAAGGAACAGGTTGATAAGGTACTAAGGACTCTTCCCAAACCTTGGGAAATCAAGGTCACTGCAATCAGAGAAGCTAAAGATCTGACAAACATGCCTTTGGATGAACTGGTAGGTAATCTAAAGACTTATGAAGGGAATATTGAGAGCACAAAAAGAGGTGAAGGAAGAAAAGATAAAACTCTTGCTCTCAAGGCAACTGAGAGTGATGAATTTGAACTGGATGATGAAGATATTGCCTTTATAAGCTGGAACTTCAGGAAGTTCTTTAAGAAAGGAGGGAACCTTGAAAAGAGAAAATCATCACCAAGCAGAGAAAAAAATGTAGAGAAAGGACAGAATAGTGGGTGTTTCAAGTGTGGAAAAGCTGACCATCAAGTCAAAAATTGTCCCATGTGGGAAATTAAATGGAGAAAAGAGAGGGCCAAAAGGAAACAAAAGAGCAAGCAAGCAAGAGGAAGAAGGAGGAGCCTGGAAAGGCTATGTGTGCTGCTTGGAGACCAGGTTCATATCACTCAGTAGATGAGGACACGGAAGATGTTGCTCTGATGGCCATAGAGGACACTGAATCAAACTCTGAATCAGACACTGAAGAAAATAAGGTAAATCTTCTTGATCTCAAGGACAAGCTAAAACTCTTTTCTAAGAAAAAATTGTCCTCCCTAATGATGATCTTTATTGATAACTTTTAAGAATTGAGTGAAAACAGAGATCAGTTGCTGGCTTCCTTGACCAGTTTAAAATTTGAGTATATTGACCTTGAAAAGATCAACACTGGTCTAAATAGGGAAAATGAATCTCTCAAGGAACAGGTACAATGACTTGAAACTGCAATTCTCTCTCTCAAGTCTGAAATTTTGAAATTAATGGTTACTCAACAGGGGAAAGGGCTCAAGAGTGATGACTAAATCAAGTGTGAACAGGACCTCAAAAGATTCAAAGATGAATTATACTTAGAAAGGGAATATTCCAGAAGAATAAATCTTGAATTGGCCAGAACCAAATATGAGCTTGAAAGAGCAAATAAATGGATTCAATCTTCAATGATTGTTACTCAACTGGTAATAAAGCATATAGCACTAAAACTAGAATAGGTTTTGATAAAGAATTTTCTGAAGAAACCTTTAATCTCTGTACACATTGTGGTAAGGTTGGTCACCTAAGGGAAGCTTATCCAACTGCTAAAGCTCAATAAGATAAAAACTTCAAAGCAGCTTCCAAAGGTAAAAACAGGCATGTTGATAGAAATGTTCCTCACCTAAGGAACAAGTCTACACACAAGAAACAACCTATCAAAAGTCTGCCAAAAAAGACCAATAAAGATCTAATTCATCCATTTGTTCAAAGGAAAGGACTCAAGCTAGTCTGGATTCCTAAAACTAAACTTTGATCTCTTTTGCAGGAAAGGGTAAGAGGAAGCAAGCAACATTGGTACATGGACAGTGCTTTCTCAAGATACATGACACGAGATAAGCAAAAATACCTCTCACTAGCAAAAGGGAAAGGTGGAAATGTGGCCGTTGGAGGAGGAAATAAAGGTAAGATCAAAGGAGTTGGCAAAATAGGTAAGTCTAAAGAGCACTCAATTGAAAAGGTATACCATGTTAAAGGACTGAACCATAATCTACTCAGCATATCACAACTCTGTGACAAGGGAAACAAGGTAACCTTCTACTCTACAGGTGTGGAGGTGATAAGCCTAAAGACAGGGGAAACTGTCTTGACTGGACAAAGATACAAGCATGTATACACTGCTGATATCTCAAAGGTCCCTGCTGATGATCTTATTTGTTTTAGTGTTATAGACAAAGACCCCATGTTGTGGCACAAAAGACTGGGGCATGCTAGTCATGTTCAACTAAACAAGCTAATCTCCAAGGACTTGGTAATAGGTCTACCTAAAACTAAGTTCAAGAAAGATAAAGTATGTGCCGCATGTGTTCAAGGTAAGCATGTAAGATTTTCTTTCAAATCCAAAAAGGTTATAAGTTTGACCAGATCCTTGGAACTGGTCCACATGGATCATTATGGCCCCATGAGAGTAAGAAGCAGAGGTGGCAAAAAGTATGTGTTTGTACTAGTTGATGACTATACAAGGTACTCTTGGACAATTTTTCTTGCTTCTAAAGAAGAGGCATTTGAGGCATTCTGCACTTTATTAAGAAAGCTGGAAAAGAAACTTGACAAACAACTAGCTACAATCAGATCAGACCATGGAACTGAATTTGAAAATGCTAAATGTGTTGATTATTGTTCCACTCATAGTATTGATCACAACTTCCCTGCTCCTAGAACTCCTCAAAAAATGGAGTGGTTGAAAGAAAGAATAAAACCCTACTGGAGATGGCTAGAACTATGATGATAGCCAGTAATGTAGCTAGCTAATTCTGGGCTGAAGTTATCAATATTGTTTGCTACATAATCAATAGATGCATGTCTAGGCCTCTCCTAGATAAAACTCCCTATGAATTACTCAAAGGCAGAAAACCTAACATCTCTCATCTGAGAGCTTTTGGATGCAAATGCTTCATCCACAACAATGGAAAGAATCTGTTAGGAAAATTTGATGCCAGAAGTGATGGGGGAATTTTTCTAGGCTATTCTTCACATAATAAAGCTTATATGGTGCTAAATAAGAAAACTACGTGTGTAGAGGAAAGTATGCATATTGTATTTGATGAAAGCAATGTTATGCCTAACCAAAGTCTATAGAAAATTGATGAACTATCAAATATATCTAAACCAGTTATGCAAGAACAGGTGAAAGGAACAGGTTCAACTAATGCTGAAAATGAAAAAAGCAACAAAAGTGATGAAGAACCTCAGCCTGACCACAATGATGAAATCATAAGTCAACAAGGGAAAGATGAGGATCAAGTTGAGGAGTCACAAGAGCTAGTACTCAAAGGGTATAAGTATCAAGTCTCACATCTAATAAACAACATCCTTACTGAATTGAGCTCAGGCATAACTACCAGATCAGGACTGAAGAATCTGTGTGCCTTTAAATCTTTCTTATCCATGATAGAGCCCAAGAAAATTAATGAAGCCTTACATGATGCTGATTGGATCATTGCAATGGAAGAGGAGTTGAATAAGTTTGTGAGAAACAAGGGATGGCATCTGGAACCTAAACCAAAGAACAAAACTATCATAGGTACCAAGTGGGTGTTCAGGAACAAGTTGGAGAAGAATGGAGTAGTCATAAGAAACAAGGCCAATACTAGTGGTCCAGGGGTACAATAAGGAAGAAGAAATAGACTATGATAATACCTTTGCTCCTGTGGCAAGACTGGAGGCAATCAGACTCCTCATTACCTTTGCAGCCTACGTGGAATTCACCCTCTACCAGATGGATGTGAAAAGTGCCTTCCTAAATAGGCTACTGAAGGAAGAAGTGTTTGTCAAATAACCTCCCGACTTTGAGATCTCTGACTATCCTAACCATATTTACAAACTTGATAAAGCCTTATATGGACTTAAACAAGCTCCCAGAGCATGGTATGAAAGGTTGTCAAAGTTTCTTCTAAGCCATGGCTATACAAGAGGTAAAATGGATAACACCCTATTCCTAAAAAACAAATACAAGGATCTGTTGATTGTGCAGGTTTATGTTGATGACATGATTTTTGGTGGCACCAGAAAGACTCTCACAAAGGAGTTGCTGCCTTGATGAGCAAAGAGTTTGAGATGAGCATGATGGGAGAACTCAACTTCTCCTTAGGGCTTCAAATCAAACAAACTCCATCAGGAACTATAATTCATCAGCAGAAATATGCCAAGGAGCTGCTCAAAAGATTCAAAATAGAAGATGATAAAGAAATTTACACTCCAATAGTCACAACAACAAAGTTAGGTCTGGAAGGAACAGGTCCAACAGTGGAGCAGAAGCTGTACAGAGGGATGATTGGATCTCTTCTGTATCTCACATCAAGCAGACCTAACATTATATTCAGTGTGGGCCTTTGTGCAAGATTTTTGGCAAATCCCAAGGAACCTCATTTGAAAGTTATCAAAAGGATCCTCAGATAATTGAAAGGTACAACTAATTTGGGGTTGTGGTACCCTAAAGGCATTAACTTTGAACTTGTAGGATATACATATGCAGACTATGCAGATTATTTGGTGGACAGAAAGAGCACCACAGGAATGGCACATTTCCTAGGATCGTGTCTAATCTCTTGGGCAACAAAGAAGCAAAACTTTGTAGCCTTGTCCACTGCTGAAGCTAAATATGTGGATGTTGCCTCATGTTGTGCATAATTACTCTGGATCAAGCAATAGCTCAAGGACTTTGGGTTGAACATTGAGTGTGCGCCAATCTTTTGTGATAATACAAGTGCAATCAATATTGCAAAAAATCCAGTTCAGCACAAAAGGACCAAGCACATTGACATTAGACACCACTTCTTGATGGATAATGTAGAAAAGGGATTGATCTCCATGAACTTCTGTGCCAAATAAGAATATTATTGATATATTCACAAAGGCTTTGGCAAAGGATCACTTTGAAAGAAAAATGTTGGAAGTGGGGATAATTAAGATCACATGATCATCCCCCAGTGATTGGCTAATGAACACTGTACATATTGTATTTTAATTTTAATTTTTTTATGCTCAATCTTATATATTCAGTTGTATGTCCCATTGCCACTTTTAAAGGTTTAAGTTGCTCAAGCACTATGACTTATTATTTGCTTCTGCAACAGGAAATCAGGATATCAAATTAGGACATGAACTCAGCATAAAATTGAAAATTCAAGGTATGTTCACTATGGTTAAATAGAAATTAACTGCTCAAGATGTGCTTTAGTATCTGTCCCTTCCACCTGAACCACAAAATATTCATTACCCCTAGAGCCTATAACCGCCACTCTCCAAAAAGGAAAAGAGATCCAATCAAATCAGGTCACTTTTGTGCCGATATTTGACATCTGTCAATCAGGATCTCTTCCCTAGAATAGGACTCTTCCACTTAAAGGACTCTAGTTAATTTCAAACAGCTAAAACTCCTATTTAAAGTCCTTTTTGAATTCATTCTCCTCATTCACTCCCAATCCTTCTTCTACAAGAGCCTTTGCTCTGAAACCCAAACCCTCTTTCACTTCTTCTCCTCTCTCACACTTCGTCCATGGAATCCCAATCACTCTCTTCTCCTAAAATACCAAACATTCCATAAGCCACTACCAGTTCCTCCATGTCACCTAATCGTGCCCTAATCCCTTTTAAGGAATAGGTCAACACAGTTTATCTCCCTCCTATGATTCTTGTTGATTCTCAGAGGATGGCTCTTATGGATCAATTTTCAGCAGTTCAAGGTGATGAATTGATTGGTGATAACACCATTGCGTTGGTGCCCTATAAAGAACATACTGAAGCTTTGAAGGTTATTGGTGCTAGTCGTCAGGGGGAAACTAAAGATGAAGGAATACTGAGTGATGAGGGAGCTTAGAAGGATGCACCTCGTGAGGGGAAAAACTCAGGAAATCCAACAGTTGAACCTAGTTCACCTGCTGGAGAAAACTTGGGTGCATCTGATAAGGGGGAAGTTGATGGCGACACAACTGGTCCTAGGGAACAAGTTTGACAGACCCATTCTACTACTGTTGCTGAGGATGATGATAACACCCCAATTACCAATTTGGTCCCATAAAGGATAAGGTCTCGTCTATGCAAGGCCTTAGGCAAGGCTGTTCGTATACCTACTGATGAACCTAAAGAAATCCCTCCTACTCCTGTGGCTTAGCCTTTTACTGTTTGAATGACCAGAGCCAACAAGAGGGGTCTTGAAGAAAGCATGATTTCCTCTACAGCCAAGAGGCCTAGAGCCACTAGAGGTACATCTGCCCCACCCCCTGATCTTATTGATATTTTAGATGATGAAATAGAGGCTGCTGAAAGAAGGAGGAAAGGTAAAGGTGTAGCTCCTTCAAAACCACCAAAGAAATAGGTCAGGAAGCCTGTTCCTTCTAAGAGTCCTGTCAAATCCAGATTAGTGGATGAAACCTCGGAGAGTGAAGGAGATAACCATAGACTTCCATCCTCTGAGTCTAATAAGCATGAGGATACTGATGATGCTGCCTCTAATGAGGATATGGAGGCTGATCTTCCTGAGTATCTGGAGAAAGAGGATGATACTTTGGATCCCATTGATGAAACCCCTGATGCTAGAACTGAAAGGCTAATTAATTTTGGTATGAGAAATATTGTGAGGGGCAGGTTGATCACTGGGTTTGGAGGTGATGAGATGATGGAACTACTATTCTTGGTAGATGCACAGGGTTGGTTGAACATGTTCCTTCAAGGTGGTGCTCGTCAAAAAATGACTCGTGTAAAAACTCTGCAATTTTATGTGAATGCCACTAGTACCTCCTCCTCTATCTCAAGTGTGGTTAGAGATGTTTCATTCACCCTCACCCCTGATGTATTGGCTCAAATTTTGGGGTTTCCTAATGCTGGATGGTGTCACTATGTGAAGAGACAATGGCCTCCTTTGGATGGTCTACCCTCAGCCTTGGAGATTACTAGGAGGTTTTCCAATGATCCTACACTGGAGTGGCACTCTAGGGTGGATAAGGGGGCTATGCTTCCTCTTCATCAAATATTGTTTAATGTGGTGCACAAGCTGGTGCTTCCTAGGGAGCAAAAATATACTGAGGCCAATTATATGGACCTCACCTTGATGTAGCTACTACTTTCCAGATTCCCATTAATTTGCCCAGACTCATTCTCTGCCATATGCATAGGATTTCCAAACAGGATGCTATCAAGCATGCCTTAGGATATGGGTTCTGGCTTGGGGATGTTTTTAAGCACTTTGGTATGCCTGCTCAGGCTTGTCAAGATCAGACAACCAAAGATATGATTGAACTGTGAATCAGGTTGTTGTACCTGCTCCTCGGAGAGGGGCCAATGCACCTCCATAGCGGCTAAGGGAAATTCTAGCTGCCAAGGATGAAGAAATTGAAGCTATCAGAGCTTCTCATGATGAGGAATTGGATAAAGCTTCATGATACCCATGGCATTGAGCATGCACTATTGATGGAAGAGAATGCAAGGCTCAAGGCTGAGCATGCACAATCACATGCTGCCTTAGCATCTGAGCAAGCCACTAATTCTGCCAGCCTAAAGGGCATTTATGAGTTGCTCAAGAAGGACCCTCCTCCTCCCACTGCCTAGCTTTCCCCTTCTAGCCTTCCCAACCTCTCTTTTGTCCTCACAAATGCATGTTTTAATCTTTTAATTTTGATTATCTCTAGTGTACATGCTTTGTGATTAATAAAATGTTAGGTTGTTGTTCTGGTCTCATCTTGATTCATGTGGAGTTGCAAATACTTTGATATAGCTAAATGAGTTCTTACTTTTGAGTGTTTGCTAGGTGGTAGCCCCAGTGGCCATGAGCATTGAAATTGAACTTGGAATTAACGTGTTGTATGTCTTCACAGTGTTTTATGATGCCAAAAGGGGGAAAGTGCCTACTTGCATGGTATTTATAACCCGTTGGTCTGACTTATTCCTCTAATGTGTTCTTTTTGCAGTTTGCCTAAAGAAAACTGACATGATACAGGTGGAATTCTGCATACAAGAAGCAAGGGTTTGTTATCATCAAAAAGGGGGAATTTGTTGGATCGAGGTATATTTTGAAGATTGACAAAGCTGTGGATCACAAGCAGGGAACAGGTATTTGTGACTTGTTCCTCTCAAGCAGAATCCAACTAGAATCAGGAGAAGGTGAACAACGCGGAGAAGGGAGCAAAATTTGTGGAGAAAGCGTGTTTATAAGGAGAGTCTAGCTTGCACAATGTTTCCTTTCATAGGGAAGAATCCTACAAGGAAAGAAATCAAGAAGATTGACTTGACAAGTCCTACAAGGAAGAGTATTCTCAATATGGAAGAAAATCAACCGAAATAAGGAGAGGACTCTCAGTATAAATACAAGAGAGGTTTCATAATAAATCGTATGCACTTACAGAGAGAGCTACAAGCAAAACACAATCAAATTGAGAGAGTTCATATTTGAGAGAGTTTTGAGTAAAGATCCAAGTGTAGTCAATACAAAAACCAGATTGAAGAACATGTTCCTTAAGTCTATGCTTTACAATTCTTGAGTCAAGTTAATTGTATTGTTTTTCATTGAGTTATAATCATTCATTTGTAGTACCAGTGAGCTATAAACTGGTATAGGAGTTAGTCTTCAAGTTGGGATAACTCAAAAACTTGGGCACATAAACCTAAGGAGGTTTGTGTGGTGTTTAGGAATTAGAGTTTATAATTCCTTAGGTTACAGAGTTTGTAATATTTTATTGAGGCTCATTGTTTTAGTGGAATTGGGTTAAATCCTACAGAGGTGTAGGTCATGATTTTTACCCTTTGTGAGCCGGGGGTTTTCCACGTAAAATATCGTGTGTTCTTCTTACTGATTTACATTCAAGTATTTGACAAAGGAAAGGATCGCTTAACTTGTTTCTTAGGCAAATTAGGGGATCAGTATTCTAACAATATACAAGTTATACCAAAAGTAATATAAATTGTACACTGTATTTGGGATTTTATCTATCTTTATGGGTTGTCTGGGCCTTTTTTTCATTGGCTATTAGACACGTATAGTGCAGCTTTTACACGTTAAGAACATCTATTGCTTCTCTATTGTTCTCAAACAGTGGAATAACATATATATTCTCATTTCAACCTATATGCGATCTCTTTTTCATGCTGGTAAGTGTTTCTCTACTAGTGAGTTTTTCAATCTTCTCTTTTTGTTCACATTGATAATGTATGATCTTTCTAGTGCTTTTATTAATTATGATAGTGGTAAAACACTCTCTTCCTCCCTCGCTCTTTCAAGGCTGCATTTGTTTATTTTAATTTGTATATTGTATGTCACGACCAAATTATGGCATATCGTGCGGGTACCTACTCGATTTTATTCTATAGGAGACACCCATTATTGACCCCACATGATTAAGCGAAAGTCTTATAAAATAATACGTATGATAATAATAATTGAAATTGGTATTCATGACTTAACAAAACTTGAAATACATGCTACTATTTTGAAACTGAAAAATACAACTGTTTTTTCAAAACCTGGTCTAGACCTATACAAGAACTATTAATTAAGAGTATGAAAATAAATATAATGGACACAACTTCCGTCTGTGGAGTAGAATACGGAAGTTGCTAATGGAGACTCTTTAATATAAACAATGAGACTTCAGTCAACTTTTCACACAGCTGTACCAAAAAGGTGTAGCAAGAGTAGTATCAGTAAAACCACATGTACTGGTAGGTATCATCGACCGACAAAGGTTAGCTAACATAATACATGCATAGAAATCAAGATTTAACATATAACCTCAACAATATCACTTCAACAAGAAATTTTAACTAAAACTCATATCGACGCACCTCAGACTTACTCCCTTTACAATTGTCATGACCCAATTATAGGGCCGTGCGGGCACCTACTCTAAGCATCTAGATAGGCAAACCCTTACAACCCAATCCAATAGGTATTTGCAAAAATCAAAGTATAACTATAAATAGCCCCTTTTATAACACGTGAATACATTTACAACCTTTTATTTTAGGAAACCCTTTACAAAAAGAATGTAGTAAACCATTTTACAACTGGAACAACCCTTCTTAGGATCTAGTCTAAATAGGTACAAGAGCTACTACAGGAGTAATACAGGAAAAATGCAAGAGGACACAACTCCCACCATGGAACAAAGAGTAGATGCTGCTGAAGATCACCGTCGCCATACACCTATAAAACGTTGTTGACCCTGCAACCAGACTATACCCAAAGAGGTATAGCAAGAGTAGAATTAGTGCAAACACACATACTAGTAGGCATCATTGATTGACCCGAATCCATTCCATACCATCATCTAAGAAATCAAGGGGAAAATGCAATTAACTATGATACTTTGGACCTTCAACATCCACCTTCACCCAACACAATATCACCCACAGTCTTCCTACCCTTTCCACTGCCAACTCCCTCACTCGTTGACTCTGCACCCTGACATCCTAGGACTTCTCAAGTCACACTAAATCCATAGACTCCCCGAGTCACCTTACCACCAGTCCGACCAATAAGTTCTAACCTGGGCTACCACTTCGCTACTCAAGTCAACCCCTATGACTAAGCACCCAGAAGTAACCTAGCTAACTGCCAAACTAGACCAACTACACTTATGGTGCAACTCAAAAATATTCGGACCTCTCAAGGATCCTTAGGATTAATTCTCAATATGATGAAAATAACCAGCAATTACAGCCCCAATATCTCAGTCTTCCTTCTAACTTATCAATCACATGAACAGGTTCAACCATCATCTAACAGTGAAAAACAATTATGACACATATTCCCTTCTTCCTTACCCGGGTCGATTAAGGATTCCTAGGACACCACCTACATGTTCAACATGTAATCCTGGCCTATTCTAAGACCAACCTTACATTAAATACAATCATCCAGCCTCTCATGGACCATTATGAAATAATCATAATTCAAGAATACAACTTGGTCCCCTCATGGAACCATCGACAGAATATAATAAATGTAAGTCAAATCAAACTCGTACCAGGTGTGGTACCTAAGTCAACTATTAGTAAAACATGTACCAGGCGTGGTACCCAAGTCAACTAATAAATATCCCATACCAGGTATGGAGCCCGAGCCAACCAATATATAACTTGTACCAGGCGTGGTACCCGAGCCAACCGAATATCACACACAATCCAACAAGTTAATAAAATAATGAACACATCACACTTATAAACCAACAAGCAATCAAACTCAGTTCATTTGACATAATTGAAACAGGATAGATAGACATTCATAATCATATTCCCTAAGTATGTAAACTCGTACGATACTAAACGATAGTACATGAACACATAGTGCATATTGGGAAAAATAATAACCATCACCTACCCCAACTCTGGGTGCGTAGAACCAACCTTGAACCCTGTCCAAACACTAAATCCCCATTCACCCCTTTTTGATGCACAACTAGTCGACATATCCATTCCAGAGCCTCCTCTTAAGATAGTTACAACATGGGGAACACATCTCCTAACCTTGGTACTTCAACCATTCTTGTAATCCTACTCCTTATATATATCACAACATTTTTGAAGACTCACTTTCTACTAATCATTTAAATTCTATCACTTCTCGAGCCTACACCCTGGATGCGACACGATGCTTAAAGTCATAAGTGACCCCAAGCTAACCCATGGCCTGGCATACAACTAATATATAGACAAAAAGGTAATGCGGAAGCTGAAATATGCTGAGTCAAAAGTAAATATTATAACAAAAGTAACTTTCATAAACTGAGATACATGATTATTTAAAAATTGATACAACTAACTGACTGTCTGTCTGCCTATGAAGCCTCTATTAATACTGACTTACAGTTAGTCAGGACATGACCCCCAACTAGCTCTAATCAATATATAAGAACTGAAATAACTACTATAACTACTAACTGACCGGAGTTTCCAAAAAGGGAGAACTCATTCCCTGCTGACTGGAAGTTGCGATCTGTCTGACCATGATCCTAGGAGCTAGTGCTGAAACCTATATCATGAAGGATGCAGCATAAAAAAGTATGTGATCAGTACTTTGAATGAACTGAGCATGTGAGATAATGCACTAACTTTGAAATCATGAGAAAGCATGTATACTGAAAGCATGACTGAAAATTGGACTAAGTATAACATCTCAAGTGCATAAGTCAAAACTGTAAAACATAAGCCCTTTTTTTGAAAGGGGTGTAAGTCATACTTCTGAACTGTAACTGTGAGATCATGATATTTTAAGATAAATAAAACTGTTACTTAGGGATCCATAGACTGAATAGATGAATTATGTCTGTAAATCATGAAATAGTGCAACTGTGCTAAAAACCATGAGTCGTGCAAAAAGTCATTTTTAAAGTAAATCACTAGGGGAGTTTCTTCTACTGAACATGCTAAAAATACTGATATACTGTACGGAATGCAAGCTAGAAAGATATGAGCTGATGCAAGGACCAAGTATATAAACATACAACTATATAATACTGAATTGAATTGAATAACAGAATATAAGGTCATGCAATAATGAATCTGAACTGTAGGAGCTACTATTAACCGACATACCCCAAGCTGAGCTATCTATGGGGATAACCTGTAACTCTGGATAGAAGGGTGCTCATACCTTGCCAAGGGTATAAACAAATCTGACGTGGATCCACTGAACTGATGTCCATAAGGGACAAGGGTGCCTAGCCTAATCTAACAGCTGACCCCTTTGATACCTACGGTGGCGCCATAGTTCTTGAACTTAGGGACTTCTACTAAAGGTCTCGGCCTAACCTGACAGCTGAGCCTTCATCTCTTTGTCCGCTAGATGCTAAGCCTACTCCCAACTAAATGTAAGTTAATGAATGCAACTAAAATACTAGATAGCTCAAATACTGATAACATTTGAGAATGCAACATAATGCTAAGACTGAAAATATTCTATTTTTCTGAAAAGTTGTAGGCTAAAAACTGACTGATTTCATGCTTTAAAACTGAGTGCTAGTAGATTAGGCTAAATTTTGAAGAAAGTTAATTCATGTGAAAATACTACAATTTCATGCTAAGTTCTTGAAAAGAAAGCTAACTCATGCAGAAGATACTATAAATCCAGGCTAAGTCTATTTCATCTAAATTCTAGGAATTTTAAGAAAATATCTATAAAACTTCATGCAATATCTCTTAAAACATGTATAGGAACATATTAAGTCATAAGGAGTTCAATTCTGTAAAACATGTATAGTTGGGTATGAATCCTAGAATTATAGATTTGTAGAAATCATAACTGAAAACTGAACTTTGGGCATGAGGGTGAAAAAAGGTCCTTATTGAATACCCATATACCTGATTACTGAAGAATTTCTAGGGCTGGAACTGGGGGATGAAAACTTGGAGAAGAAATCTGAAGGAAAACCCTTGAGAGACTTTCTCGTTTGAGCTTCTATGCTCTTGCTTGCTTGAAATCCTAGGTGTCTTTCCATAGAGTTTTGAGAGAATAATTTTAGAGATTGATTGATGTTCTTCAAATAAATAACCCCTTATGGGTGTTTAAAAGACATGGGAAAAGGCCTGAGGTAAGGAAATGACCAAACTACCCCTAACTTAACTACTGAAAAAAATATAGATAACTCATCGGACAATGCTTCCCACGGGCCATCGGGTGGCCCATGGGTCGTCTTACCCAACTGTCGGCCTTATAGGGGTCAAATAGGCTCACTGGTTAGTTCCGACGCTTGGAGACCATGGGATGTCATGGTCACCACGGGCATCGAGGATGGCCGTCAAAATTTCCACGCCCATCGGCCCTTCCCACGCCCGTCGGGTTTTTGACAGCTGACAGTACTTCACTAAAATGCTCATAACTTTTTACTCCAGGCTCGGATTAATGAGCGGTCAGTGGATTTGGAAAGAAAATTCAAATACCTTTAATTTGGTAGGTATAAGGCAACCTAAATGTTTATATTCTAGGAGAAATGATCATTTGAAGTTGACCCTAGTTATAACTTACATGAAAACTTAATTGGTAGAAAGACTTTCAACTTAACTTTGAGCTAGAGGTCCTTTATGACTTTAATTCATATCTAATACACCTCTAAAATATAAGAATTGATCTTAATACTCAGATACATAGAAAATTCATTAGTTTCGGGTCTAACCAAATATGAAGAACGGTTCGGATCTTAGCTTAAAATTTCTAGGGTGTTACAATCATTTGTAATAGCCCAACCCGCTAGTGATATTATCCTCTTTGGGCCTAGGCCCGCTTGGCTTTAAAACGCATCACTAGAGAGTAAGGCTTGCTAACTTATATACTCAGCATCTCTCATGTGTTTTACCAATGTGGGACTTCTAATCTTAACCTATGGTGTTAAATACACCCTCTCTTATGGACTCAACAACCTCACTAAGGTTTCACCCATCGAATGGGATTTGCCTAGACCCAGGACTGAGGTTTGCCCGCCTTACCATGATTTGCCTAAACTCAATTTGAACTCTGGCCCACATTGACAAGGCTGACATAGGAGTGACTCTGATACCATTTGTAATGGCCTGACCCGCTAGTGATATTGTCTGCTTTAGGCCTAAGCCCGCACGGCTTTAAAATGCATCATTAGAGAGTAAGGCTTGCTTACTTATATACCCAAAATCTCTCATGTGTTTTGCCAATGTGTGACTTCTAATCCTAACTATGTAACACCCCAGGTTAGGATTAGAAGTCCCACATCGGCAAAACACAGGAGAGATGCTGGGTATATAAGTAAGCAAGCTTTACTCACTAGTGATGCATTTTAAAGCCGTGCGGGCCTAGGCCCAAAGAAGATAATATCACTAGCGGGTCAGGCCATTACAAATGGTATCAGAGCCACTCTTGTGTCAGCCTTGTCGATATGGGATGGAGTTCAAACTGAGTTTAGGCAAATCCCGGTAAGGTGGGGCAAACCTCAGTCCTGAGTCTAAGCAAATCCCATTTGGCTGGGCAAATATCAACGAGGATGCTGAGTCCATAAGAGGGGGTGTATGTAATACCCCAGGTTAGGATTAGAAGTCCCACATCGGTAAAACACAGGAGAGATATTGGGTATATAAGTAAGCAAGCCTTACTCTTTAGTGATGCATTTTAAAGCCGTGCGGGCCTAGGCCCAGAGCGGATAATATCACTAGCGGGTCGGGCCATTATAACTTCCCCTAGCATTTCTGATTCCTCAAACCTACCCAACAGCCAAAATCCTGGGTTCTAGCATCACACTACCCATAACAATAGTAAATAACCCAAAATATGGCAATGCATCATCCCAACCTTATCATTTTACCATCCCAACCAATCCAAATGCAACAATCCTCCGGACTCTGTCCCCGAAGGCCTAAGCATGGATTCTTCATTCTGTCTATACAACAAATAGAATAAAGGTCAAATTTACTCAATGAAAGTAAACCTAGCCTACCTGGACACCAAGTAGCTGCACAATGCATTTTTTGGCTCCATGAAGACATTCTCTGATGGATGATGAGTCTGAAATCCATGGTTTCACATCCCTTTAGCCGGAATACCTCCTCCCCATGGCTCTCAAGCTTTGGAGCAGCCTAGGAGGGTGTTTAGAGTAACCCTTGTATGTTTTTCAACTGAGGAGGAAAAGTCCTTTATTAAAATCACAAAGTCAGGCTACTGGTTTCCGCCATACCGCTATAGTGGCAGTTGACCGCTATAGCAGTGGTGCTATAATGGAGTGACGTTATCCCGGACTAATTTCAAAATCTAAAATCTTTCATCACATTAGCCCCACTTAACTCCAACATATTTTAACTGTTCCCGACATTCATGATTTCTAAAGTAACGTTGGATCAGGTCGTTATAACATATATCAATTTACCCATCGTTCATGTCCGAATGATCCCATAGAAAAGAGGAAACTAGTCCAGGACCCTTGCAGTCCCATATGACCACTTGATTATGATCCCACTCAAATTATCGACCTTAACTCTAATTAGTCGCACTTGGCCCAATAGGGAAATTATGATCCCGCTCTGACGAGAAAATTGCCTCCTCCGAGCTATCCAAAAATTTATAAAGTAATCTTTCCCGAGTACCCGAGAATTCTGGGGCCTCATAGAATGTCAGAGTGAAGGAATTTGAAAAGTCTTGAGAGAACCTTTCCTTTTCCAAAAGTGACTAACGTCCGCTATAGCGGACATTATACCGCTATAGCAAGGTGTAATTCGCTATAGCAGTTGACAATAGTTGAAATAGGGGACAAATGGGTTTTCATCCCATCCTCCTCTATTTTTTTTCCAAAAACACTCCCTTCCTCCGGATCACCCCACTCTCAATATCAGAATTTTCAGTTAACAATCGTACCATTTTACTCATTTACTTCCTTGCACGAATTTAGATACGATTATGATAGAAAATAATGATTTGGGATACACCTTGTAGTTGGTTTTTGAATTTTGCACTTGAGTTGGATTTTTTGTCAAATTCGCGCAGCATGGATGCTTCCCTTACGTTCACAATGCCTCCACAGCGTTTGGGGCTTAAGGATTATGCAACTTTTTGCCAAAAAGGGGACAAAATAGTAGGGTAGGGGAAGGGTTGTTCTTGGAGAAAACTTGTGATTTGGGCAAAATTTAGAGGTTATAATGCCCAAATTTTTGCATGGAACAGTAATAGAGCACTTTAGAAGTACTGATCTGGATTTGGAATATTAAAAATAGAGTTTTTGGTCAAGGGACGCCATTGAAGCACCCTTTGAATTTTTGGGACGATGAATATTGCAATAGCAGAACCCAACCGCTATTGCGGTCCTACTATAGTGGAGAAATTCCTGCTATAGTGGTTCTGCTGTAGCGGACGAACGTCCGCTATAGCGGAAGCCCGAAAACAGTAGCCTCTTAGGCTAACACTTAGAAAATTC
This sequence comes from Jaltomata sinuosa, assembly GCA_003996215.1. Lineage (NCBI taxonomy): Eukaryota > Viridiplantae > Streptophyta > Magnoliopsida > Solanales > Solanaceae > Jaltomata > Jaltomata sinuosa. The sequence goes on from QJPP01000201.1 coordinate 666,860, forward strand.
TTCCTTCCTAAAACTCATTCTCTGATGCTTTATCACGTTCTAACCCCGCCCTGGAATGTACGTTCTAACCCCGCCCCTGACTACATTCCAGGTTAACATAATAAATAGCTAATGAACAAGTGTCTGAGTATCCCTATGAGAGGTTGCCCGACAATGCTAGTCGGGAGAGGTTTCGGTACTACCGCAGGCTAGGCTTTTATTTTGAGAGGGACTTCAAGATGGATGAGGTGGGTGAGAAAGCAGCCGCCTTCTGCCGCAGACTCCAAGAGTTCGGTTGGGGCCCATTGGTGGTGTCTCTCCCTTCTGTACGTACAGGTTGGGTGCGAGAGTTCTATGTTATACTCCCCACTGTCCATTGGAATGATCCCAACCCCACCATCTGCATCCGAGGGTGGATGTCCATGTGGCCTCCCGGACTATCAATGAGGTATTAGGAGCGCCTCCCATTTCAAATGCAGCCTACGAGGCCAAGGCTTGACTATGGGATATGACTTGGCTGAGAGATACCTTGGTGGAGGAGGAGTTCAGAGATCAGGTCTACTGACCTAGTGCTTAGGGCATCACCACTGCTTACTTTTTTGCGGATACTAGGAAGTAGCTGAATTTGGTATCCCGAAGGATTCATCCAACGAGCAATACCACCGATATGACTAATGCTCGGGCCTTGGTGATTGCTTGTGCTATGTAGAGGATCATTATGAATGTTGGGCATCAGATTATTTCAGAGTGGAAAGACTTCTACCGGGGTCCTAGAAAGGGCCCCTTTCTTCCTGGTTTAGTGTCTGAGTTGTGCAGGCGGGTCGGGGTGCCCGAGGATCATACAGACAGGGAGGTAGATATGGATGATGCCTTCAACCCTCTCCGTGTGAAAGTGGTCACATCTAAGAAGAAGGGGAAGGTAGATGAAGCAGGGAGCAGCCAGGCTGCTGAGGATGATGATGATGACACTCCCGCCCCTCCTTCCTAGCCTCAGCCCCCGATCACTAGCCGCCAGCTTGAGAAGAACCTGGTTGCGGTCAGGAGGTTTATGGAGGGCACTACTAATGGAGATACAACCCACCCCCCCTCTGCTCAGTACTTTGCAGCACTCCATCGGGAGTTGGATGAAAAGAAGAAGAAGAGGCGCTCCTGGGATCACATGCTTGCCCGGATGTGGAAGACCATTAAGGTTATGTTCACCTGTTCTGTCCCCGATCAGGAGCTTTCCCAGCCAGAGCCGGAGGACTTGCAGGAGTTCTCCTTCTTGAGCGATGAGGAGTCTTAGGATTCCCCCCCTTTTATTAAGAACATTTACTGTTTTTTGGGTTTTGTCCCCTTTTGGGGCATGTACTAAACGATGTTTCCCTCTTCCTTTTCCCCTTCGATTTTAAGCACATGGGTGCTAGTTTCAGAAATTTTCCCTTATATGCATACTATATTAGTTCTATGGATGATTTTATCATTATACATAGCAACTCATAGCTTAACTACTGCTTTTAGATGCCCCGGAGGTAGAAGGAAAAATAGGGGAAAATAGGGTAGGCATTCTGCCCCGCGCCTCCCTGCTATAGCGATCGCCACTCCACTATCGCGGTACCGCCGTAGTGGTGGAATTCTCGCTATAGCAGAATCACCATAGCGGTACAGTCCTGCTGTGGCGGTCCCGATGGTAGCAGCCCAGAAAATTGAATTTTTCAGTAGAAATAACTCATCCCCATTCCCGGTCATTATTATTAATCTCATAAATCCCGTCATGGTTTTAAACAACACCCCAAGACCATTCCTGTCAGTGCACAGATCAAAACTTTGCATAAAATTATCACTAATCAAACTCAAATTGTATGAGAAAACTGTTCACAACAATACATTCTCGTTATTATGCAAGAATAACCCCCCCCCTTGTTGTCATAGTTCCCAATCAAGTCCCGACTGTCCTGAAACCGAAGCTTTCCTACAGTCATAGGTCATGTACCCTTACCATCTTAACCAATGATGAGTCCAATTTCAACAAGTGACACGAATTTTTCAAATCAAGACACATAGCAGTTCATCACAACCAAAAGCACACTAATCTCAACTTATGGCTCTCTTCAGACCCAACACTCACAGTAAGGAAATCAATCATTTACCAACAATTTCAGCCATATAAGCATTGCAACACATAAAATTTCAGGTTTCAAGCTACAACAAAATTAGGCCACATATATTGCTCTCTATTCGCCCCATGGATGATTGTCAGCTGATCATCCACGCTTTACCACAACCTCTCAGGCCAGATACCAATTGAAACCTTCTCGGTTCCAACTTCTCTTGCTTGTCTCGTTGCAACCGGAGTCCAATGACACCCTTAACTTCGTTGAGATACCAATTGGAATCGAGAGATACCAATTGGACTCAACCCATACAAGCAAGTAAATGAACCGCACGAAAAGAAATGAAGAAGTGAGATGTTTCCTATAATGCTTCATAGCTCCTAAAGATTAGATGTGGACGTCAACACACTAATCAGTGGGACTCGATTAGATATTTTACTCTTGTACTGGGAGATTGGTAAGTTAGACTCTGATACCATCTGTCATGACCCAAATACCAGGCCAAGTGGGCACCTAGTCTAAGCACCTAGATAAGTAAACCCTTACCACCCGATCCAACAGTTATTTGCGTAAATCAAAGTATAACTATAAACAGCCCCTTTTATAACACGTGAATACATTTACAACCTTTTATTTTAGGAAACCCTTTACGAAAAGAATGCAGTAATCCATTTTACAACTGGAATAACCCTCCCTAAGATCTAGTCTAAACAGGTACAAGATCTACTACTGGAGTAATATAGGAAAAATGTAAGAGGACACAACTCCCACCATAGATCAAAGAGTAGAAGCTGCTGAAGATCACCGTCGCCATACACCTATGAAACGTTGTTGACCTTGAAACCAGACTATATCCAAAGAGGTATAGCAACAGTAGAATTAGTACAAACACACATTATGGTAGGCATCATCGGTCGACCCAAAACCATTCCATACCATCATATAAGAAATCAAGGGAAAATGCAATTAACTACGATACTTTGGCCCTTCAACATCCACCTTCACCCAACACAATATCACCCACAGTCTTCCTACCCTTTCCACTGCCAACTCCCTCACTCGTTGACTCTGTACCCTGACATCCTAGGACTTCTCAAGTCACAATAAAGCCATAGACTCCCCGAGTCACCTTACCACCAGTCCGACCAATAAGTTCTAACCTGGGATACCACTTCGCTACTCAAGTCAACCCCTATGACTAAGCACCCAGAAGTAACCCAGCTAACTGCCAAACCAGACCAACTACACTTATGGTGCAACTCAAAAATATTCGGACCTCTCAAGAATCCTTAGGATTAATTCTCAATACGATGATAATAACCAGCAATTACAGCCCCAGACTCTCAATCTTCCTTCTAACTTATCAATCACATGAACAGGTTCAACCATCATCTAACAGTGAACAACAATTATGACACCTATTCCCTTCCTCCTTACCAGGACCAATTAAGGATTCCTTGGACACCACCTACATTTTCAACATATTATCCCGGCCTACTCTAAGACCAACCTTACATTAAATACAATCATCCGGCCTCTCACGGACCACTATGCAATAATCATAATTCAAGAATACAACCCGGTACCCTCATGGAACCATCAACAAAATACAATCAATGCAAGTCAAATCAAACCTGTACCAGGCGTGGTACCCGAGCCAACCATTTGTAAAACCTGTACCAGGCGTGGTACCCGAGCTAACTGATAAATATCCCATACCAAGCATGGTATCCGAGCTAACCAATATGTAACTTATACCAAGCGAGGTACCCGAGCCAACCGAATGTCACACAAAATCCAACAAGTCAATAAAATAATGAACACATCACACTTGTAAACCAATAAGCAATCAAACCCAGTTTATTTCACATAATTGACACAGGATAGCTAGACATTCATAATCTTATTCCCTAAGCATGCAAACTCATACAGTACTAAACGATAGTACATGAACACATAGTGCACATTGGGAAAAACAGTAACCATCACCTTCTCCAACTCTGGGTGCGTAGAACCAACCTTGAACCCTGTTCGAATACTAAATCCCCATTCACCCCTTTTTGACACACAACTAGTCTACATATCCATTATGGAGCCTCATCCTAAGACAGTTACAATATGGGAAAGATATCCCCTAACCTTGGTACTTCAACCATTCTTGTTATCCTACTCCTTATATATATCATAACATTTCCGAAGACTCTTTTTCTACTAATCATTTAACTTCCCCTAGCATTTTCGGTTCCCCGAACCTACCCAACATCCTAAATCATGGGTTCTAGCATCACACATCACATAACAATAGTAAACAACCCAAAATATGGCAACACATCATCCCAACCTTATCATTTTACCATCTCAACCAATACATATGCAATAATCCTCCAGACTCCGTGCCCGAAGGCCTAAGCATGGATTCGCCTTTTCATCTATACAATAATATGGAATGAAGCAGGTCAAATCTACTCAATAAAAGTAAACATAGCCTACCTGGATGCCAAGCAGCTGCACAGTGCATTTTCTGGCCCCATAAAGGCATTTCCTGATGGATGATGAGTCTCAAATCCATGGTTTTGCATCCCTTTAGCCGGAATCCCTCCTTCCCATTGATCCCAAGCTTTGGAGAAGCCTAGGAGGATTTTTGGAGTAACCCTCGTATGTTTTTCAACTGAGGAGGAGATGTCCTTTATTAAAATTACAAAGTCAGGCTACTGATTTCTGCCATACTGCTATAGCGGTTGTTGACCGCTATAGCGGTGGCACAATAACAGATTAATTTTTGCTATAGTGAAGTGATGTCAGCCTCGATAAATTTCAAAATTCAAAATTTTCCGTCATGTCAATCCCACTTAACTCTAACATATTTTAACCGTTCTCAAAATTCGTGATTTCTAAAGTAATGATGGATCAAGTCGTTACAACAACCCATAGGATCGATACCCCCATGTTCCAATTTACCTTAGTTGTTACCTCTAGCTTGTTGGCATAGGCACAAGTATCCCATAATACACAAGTTCTCTTTCGATCCCTCACCTATCATTAGTTACTGATGTAAAATAATACACCAAAGATGAACACAACAAATAAAGTAGAGATGGATTCAAAGGATTATCAAGAAAAGAAGAAATTAGATTAGAGAGAATAGAAACTAGAAGAAAAAAAGGTTAATCTAACAATTAAATACACATATAATTACTAGATTAAACCATGGGAGAAGAGAATGAACTCATACAAGGAATTCTTACCAAGAATTCAAGAAGGGTTCATGAAGAGATAAAAAGGCATAACCCTAAGCTCACAAAGGAATCTTCAATATCTGAAAAACTAACTAACTCAAATAAACCCTAATTTCTACTATTTATAATAGTAGACAAACTAACCTAAGCTAGTTACAATAATACCTTTGAGCTAAAAACAAGGAAACTAATGAAATTATTTTATCTAGTCAATTAATTATCTAAAATGTAGTCATCTCTTGATTATATTTCTATTTTAGTATATTGTAGACCTTCCATGCTTCTTTCATTAATATTATAAGGTCTTCAAAATATTTTGAATCTAGTTGAAGGTTTTCATACCCATGATGACTAATTCATATTCCATCAGTTACACATTAATACTAAATTCGTTATCATTATTACCAGTTCTTACCCACTTCCTAAGTTCACCCAGAAAACCAACACCATTAAATAATTAAGCTCTTCTTCAGACTTAACCCAGGTAATTTTCACGTACACAAAAATTATTCACGTATGCATATCAAGTATAGTCACCAAGGGCCGAAAAGTAATCCAAAATCATCAAATATCGCAGCCAAGTACATAATAGTCATCAACATTCATTAAGTTAATCAATCAAGACAATTCATACACCAATATGCATCGATTCACATGAAATACTCAAATCAGACAAAATCAATAACAACGTGGATTTCATGTCCACTCAATCTGCCAGACCTATGGTCACTGTACCTCACTCATCTCAAGTAATCTCAGTCTCGCCTCACAGTATCAACAACGTAAGTATAAAAAGGTGATACTAAAGGGCCTTATTTCTGCCCCACTAGTCATGACCTGCAGGGGATGTACCAGGATTCATGTACCCGCTGAAACCTTTTTCCATCAGCATAATATCAATTCATACCGGCTTGTGATACCCGATCCATAATAAATAACAATATCAATCTGTACCGACTCATGGTACCCGATCCAAGTACCATATGAACTATGATTCCCAGTCCTATCTCTCAGGATATAACACAGTGCACTAAATTACACGTACACTTTAATCATTTCAAGTTCATTATTCAGTTTCATGTATACACAACTTATTCATCCAAGCACAACATGAAAACAATCATAATTTTAAACATGTCTGAAGACCAATCACAAGTCAAGTAATTCAACCACATACATGTATTAAAGTAAGTCTCAACTCAATTTAACAAGTTATACACACAAGGATTTCAACCTTCGCCACGCAGCATAGACTTACCCTTCTTATTATTCATTATTCATGATTAGTTCATCGTCAACCATTATCGGGCCACTCGATTCCCTTACACAGACCTAAAAGTCCTAATTAGTCTTCTCTTTATTACAATTCAATTTTTATATTAGTCATGTCCTCTTCTTAAATAACTTACACTCAACACAAACCCATACCACAAAATGGAGATTATAGCAACCAGTTCGTTCAACAACCTATCATCTCAAATCAAGTCAATTAACATAGTAAAAGGTTTGACACTACTCCACATCAGTCACTAAGCATTGTTGACACTCAATTTTTGCCCTCCATATTATTTTAAAAATAATATATTTATAAAAATAAATATTTTAAAATTACCTTAGTAATTTGCCACTCATTTTTTGAGAAAAAACTATCTCATACATATTATTTTCTATAAATTAAAATATTTTTTGGTCTATAAATATTTATTTCATATTTTGAGTCGTTCAAAATTATTTTACGTCAAATAAAGTATTTTTAAAAGAAATAAACCAATTTTGGTTAATTTTAATTTTTTTACTCTTGCAAATAAATATTTTTTCATAATTTAGGAAGCTTAATTATTTTACTAATTATTAATTAACCTTATTTTATTTCTATTATGTTTTTAAACCAATTTTTATAAATTAATTAATTTTACAAATTAATTATTTTCAAATTAACGAATTGTGGCTATTTTGTTAAGAATTGGCTACAATTGGAATTTCTAAAATAGCCAATTTGAGCAAAATAATGTGGCAATCCAAGACCCCTTTAATTAGCCAATCCATGTGTGCCACGTAGGCATCACATGGATTTGTGTTTCTTTTCTTTCAATCATGGCATTCCATTTTAATCCAACGGTCATGGATTTATCAGTTTTTTACCTTATTTAATATATATATATATATATATATATATATATATATATATATATATTATTTATTTTCCTTTTAATTTTATTCCGCTTCAATCTTAACCGCCCGATCAATTGATCGGACGGATCAAAAATGGTCAGCAACTCAGGCCCCCAAAAACGCGTTTCCCCTTTCCCCAAAAATCTTGATCGGACGGATCAAAAATGGTAACCAACTCAAGCCCCCAAAAACGCGTTTTCCCTTTCCCCAAAAACCAAAAACGCGTCTCTCTCTTCCCAAAAAATCAGACGTGCCTTTTCCCCTTTCTCTCTCCCAATGTTCAACTCCATCTCCTCCATCTTCCCAAAACACACCCCTAAAACCTTTCTTTCTTCTCCTCTCTTCTCTCTTTCCCAAAAATAGCACAAAATGCCACCCCTAAACGCTGCCCTCGTCTGCCGACTCTGCGAAGATTCTCCCTATTTTGGCCATCTCAACTCGTGATTTTGAGATGGCCAGCAAACCAGTCCCAAATTGGTGCAAAAACACAATTTCGATTTCAAATCCGTCATTAAAAGACCTCTGCGATGTTGATTTACCAAGTACAAAGGATCAACTTCTCAGAGATTGGATTCAAAAATTCAAATCTCCCCCTCTTTGGTCACGTTTTTGTCAAGTTTGGAGTTCAAATCCGACTTTCAAGTCCGGATTTTCCCTATAAATAGTGGGTCTTTCACCCCAAAAAAGGTGGGGGGGGGAAATAATGAAGAAATTAAGAAATTCGGAGATTCAGAGTTGCTCGAAAATACACAAGTGTTTACATTCAAAAAAAAGTCTTTTCTTTGTTTTTGAGTTCAAGCTTTGAGTTCGAGTTTTGGCCGGAGAACTTTGACGTCAAGCCTCCATTTTGCTGCCCAACACAAGGTAAAAATCCTTCTCATAATCTAGTTTCTGTTTTTCTTTTATTTTCGTATGATATGTTTTCATAAAGAAGAGTATGTGAGCGTCTCATTTGGTTTTTGTTGTTCGGCCGTGTGTGGCTGCCTATGTGAGAAGATATAGAATTCATATGAGAAAACAAAGTTTTATTTTTGGGAAACAAGTTAATAGTAAAGTTAGTCAAATAAATCAATAACTTAGCCTCAATCTTCGCATTATGTTTATTATCGTTTCTTTGGATGTTGGCTGGTTTTCGTTTGAGTTGTAAGAGTATTTGAAACATATTATCTCATTTTGTTCGCAACTACGTATGGCTGCCCGGGCATGAAAATATAGGATATGTATGAGATTTTTATTTTTATTTTTTAGGAAGACTGATTTAATGGTGAAGTTGGTGGATTAATTTGTTAATATGTTTGTTATCATTTTCTTTGTTGGTTGGCTGATTTTGCGTAAACCGGCAAGGGTATATGTATGCTATGTTTGTGTTTTCTTGAAGTTTAAATTCTTAAGGCGAAAGCTTTCAATAGGTTGGTCATTTTTTTTAGTCCCGGAAAAATGTTTGTTTAAGATAGGAATATACATATTATGATTATATTTTTGGCGTTTGTTAATATTGTGGTCTTGCTTGTGTTCTAACTTCTCTTTAAACACCTTAATCTTAGTAAAAATGGTTAAATTGGTGTGCATATTGACAAAACAGAGGGCTGCCCATTTTTTCGTCACTTTGGTTCTAACTCGAGATCAATTTTTGGAGCGTTAACTTAAAGAACTTATCATAAGCTAACGTAGTAGTTTTGGTTCCTTTTTGGTCTTCCCATCATTAGTGTTGCCTTACTTTTTGAAGTGATTTGTTCATTGCTATTTATTTAGTTGAAGTAAACGAAAAGATAACAAGGATTATAGCTACTTGTTGTGTACTTTGTTTCCAATAATCGACTAGTGCCGAAGGTATTCGTTGTGCCTAAGTTCTTTCCGGATATCATCTCATGTTAGTTCATTTGTGTTCTAGTCAAATAAATTTGATCGTTTGCTTATAAAAAATGAAACAAAATACAGTGACATATCTTCATATGTACTTGTGTGGTTACCAAAATAACATGGTTTGTTTTCCTTATCACTTTATTATTGTCTTGACATATTTCCCTTCAATCTACATTTTTTGCAAATTTTGTTATTTGATTAAGTTACTAATCCTTATCATCTTTTCTTTGTTACATGGAACAACCGAAGAGCTGGAGTTCTCATTTGAAACTCAACCTCGGCCCAAATATATTTTTGGGTCGAACAACTATTAGGAACTATCGCGGTGCTCGAAGTCATTCATTAGGATTTTAGTTCCTCCAAAGGAACTCGGCATACCTAGTCCTTTATTTTTATATGCTTTTCTTAGTACTTGAATTGTTTAACTAACCTCGTATTATTTGTATACGCATTTTGTGTGATTTGGATTAATGTTTATTTTTGGCTCACAACTTTGTTGGGTTATCTTATTTAGTTCGAAATTTTAAAAATGAGTTTCCTTCACCCTTTGATCCAGGCAAATATTTTGGATTTCCTTTTTAAGTACTTTAAAACAATGAGTAGATATTTTTAGAAATAATAATAACGAATAGAGCAGATTTTTAGAAGGATTAAATTAATGTAGACTTTGTTTTCAAGGGAAAATTTGTTTAAATAACCCGCGGTAGATTTCAAGATACTAATTAGTGATTTAATTTATTTCAAACCAATATTAGTTATTCTTAGGCCATAAACTATAAAGTTCTTTATCTAATTTAGGCAAGCCTTCTTTATATTTATTAATAACTCATTTATTCTCTTATTCTAACCCCGATATTTTACAAATATTTTGTTATACTCTACTATATATATTTTGAGATTTTCAGATTTTTAAAGCCTCAAAACGCAAGGTATATATGTCATATGCTATCTACTACAAGGTATATTTATATTTGTTATTTATTCCTTCCCTACTTAAATTATACATTATTTTATCGCAATTACATTTACATACATAATACTTTCTTTCATATTGACGCATATTTCTTCTTCGCTTTACACATAAAAGTCTTCTTTATATGAAATAAATAATTCTTATTCTCTACTCAAGTCTTCAAATCATTCTTTTATATGAAATATATTTACAAAATAAATATAATTTTTATATTTTCCTCTATTACCGCTATTTTTATTTCCTATATGTTTTACCTATCCAAATCTTATAAATAATAGACTTTTCACGTAATTTCTTATACTATATGCATACGTTTATCTTTATTTTTTTCTAATAAATATGTAGTAAAATTTTCACATATTCCCAAAAATACATCTATTTTTACTTTTAAAAAATAAGTATACTTGTATAAACAATATCTTCAATTTTTATATGGCTTTTAAATCATAAAGTTCTATATATTTTAATTATAGCTATGATAAATATGTTGCTATTAAATTTTTCATACGTTTCTGACATATATACATTTTTAAAATCATAAATATATTATATTCTTTGTATATTGTAGTAGCATGTGTCATATACCTCGAATTTTCTTTAAATTAATAAAATGTTTTTATCACCTTTATAGCAAATAATGAACAAATAATTTTTCCCAAATATTTTTTCTAAATTGAGTTTAAGGACTATCTTCGGATAGGCTCTGAGGGGTGCCTAACACCTTCTCCTCGAGTAACCAAAACCCTTACTCAGAATCTCAAATATTTTCAAAAGACCAAAACAGAGTTTTACAAAAAAATGGTTTCCTAAGTTTTCCTAAAATTTAGGTGGCGACTCTAAAAAAAAATCAAAAACCAGAGAGTCACAACGATCATAAGTTGTGCATTGTTTCGGACGGTTCAAAATAGGGCGCGACAAGCATCACACAATAAACAACGGTTTCTATTAGAAGTTGAACATTTGCGATCCTAATTAACCATTCACATTTAGGTTTGACTTCTATTATCACATTGCATGCAACATTTAAACCTCGTTAATCACATATCCTTAACTCATTCTCATTCACATATCCTTAACTCATTCTCATTCACATTGAACTTTTCACAATAATAATGTAGTTATTCACAAAATTCCAATTTCATAAATTAAATCTAACAATTTTCATTCAGACTTTGTGCTCGAAGGCCTAATCATGTTGTCTCCGTCAACTTCTACACAATAATTATGCTGACTAAACCAAAGTCTTTACTATAATTTAAATCGTAACCTACCTCGATGTCGAGATGCTGCTAAAGCACATGCAACTTGCTTCTTATTCTCGTTCCAAGAATATGCATGGAGAATCACCGCAAGGAGGGGAAGAATTTGAGCCACTTTCGCTTGCTTTTCTCTCTTTTTCTTGCTTACTGGGATTAAAACAACTCTGTGGCATTTTTAGAAGAAATTCTCCTTTTTGGAAAAGAGTTTGGAGGCTAAAAATATAAAACTCGAGTTCTGCCTTGCGGACTTCGCTGTAGCGAGACTCTTCTTGCTACGGTGAGCCACTATGATGAGGCTTCGGTCCGCTATGACGGACCTTGCTTGCAGTCCACTTTTTAAATTATTTTTAAGTCCGCATTCTATTTAAACACCCCCACAATTAATACCATGCAAGATTGTTAACACAATTTTTTTCTAATTCTTACATTTTACTGCAGATTTCAATAACGACGAAATAGATCATTACATTAGATACTAATTTATCAATCGTTCTTCCCCGAACAGACTTGGAAGGCGTACGGCACGAGTCCAACTTATAATGAGGTCACCCTAATTCCCATGTTCATCAAATATACATTGAAACAATGATACTATGCCACCCCTTTCACTAGAACACCTACATTGATTGTCTCTTCGACTTACAAATTAACGGGGGTGAACTGAACCTAAGGCATGAAATGGATTTCTACTCAGAAAAAAAAACTACTCCCATTAGGCAGGTTATTATCAGGGTTCCCAAGGTCGGGGAGATCAAAATTTAGACACGAAACACAATTCAACAAAATGAATCATGAACTCGCGTGGGACCGCTACGGCGAGCTACTACAATGAACAATGGTATGCCGCAGCAAGCGATGAGATAGTTTTAAGGGGTATAAGGAGAGTTCATTTCCCCACTTTGCGAAATTAACTTCCCACACCCACATACAAAAATTCTCACTTACCATGTCGTTTATTGCATTGATTTGTACTTGATGCTTGATTTTACACCAAAAATGGGGCTTGGGTATGGGGTAGTGTCTTCCTGTTGTAGGATTGATTTCAAAATCATGCTTACTAAATTTATGTCATTATCATGTTTCCAACGCCCCTCACGTAGTTCTCATAGAGTTCATGAAATTTTAGACTCAAAATAGAGTAGAATAGTAAAAAAATTATTAAACGATTTTTTATGCTTGGGGCTTGTTTTTCGAAGCTTAAATTACCATAAAAACAACAAATAAGTGTTGAGCACCAGTGAGTTATGCCCGATCTATGAAAAAATTTGGTAAACCGGAACATATTTGCAAAAATCACCATTTTTGAACTTGGGCTAGCTGGGGACTGATACGCCCAAATTACACTTCCTTTCAGAAGCGCAAGCGATCGCTGATCAAATATAGAACCCAACGAAGGTTGGGGTCGATCCCACAGGGAATATGGTAGGACTAGGGTTGATATGTGTTCACTTGCGTTGTTAGCCGTTTATTTCCCTACGAGGGGGGGTTTAAAAGTAACAAGTAGTAATTGTAACTAGAGATTAAATTCGTAACAAGTAACAGATGTCAATTTCAACAGTTGTTATCAATAATAGAAGTGACTAGGGTAGTGTTCCCCATGAGATCATAACTTAGTAAGGCTTTTGTACTTGGTAAACTAGTTTGATACTTAGCATGCATAATTGGTAAGATGGGTTCACCTAACTCCTTGGTCTGGCAGCTAGATGAATTTCACCACATGCCTTGGACCGGCTGCGGGTGTATGCTCTACTAACCCTTACCCTGGATCCCAGATTAGCTATTCTCGGATAAGGTCAAGCTATTAGATGAGGGTTGGTAGCCTCAAATCTCCGTCGTTGAACAACCCTTTCTCCATATGTTACCTCCTTGGTTCGGCAAGTAAGGATAAGGTGAGTTCTAACGTTGTACACCACTAGAAAGCAATCATTACGAAGGGAAGAACAATACATGCATAAATATCGCCCTAGAATTACTAAGTACTTTGCCTACTTTGTTAATTCTTCATGGTTCTCACAACCCTAGTTGTGGATTTAGCTACTCATGTTCATAAGTACACAATTAATGGTTATTTGTGCAATCATCAGTCGATACTTACAAATTAGCGCAAAGAAATCCAAAATCTTGAAGAAAATATCAAGAACACTTGAAATAATCAAGAACTTGTGTTTAACGTCAACACCAAAACAATAATGTAGTAACTATTCAAAAATAATGTGTAACAACCGTGAATAAAACCTAAGGGGGAGTAATTATAGACAAAGAAACTAAATCCTAATAAATCTAGGAGAAGTTGGATGCGGCATCGCCGACGGGATGCCTCATGGGCCGTTATGGGTGCGACGGGCATCGTGGGTGCCCGTCGGCGATCTTCAGGTCTTCATGTACAGGCCCCTGCCATGATCTCACGGGCGGAGGTGACGGTACATCGAGGCTGCGACGCCTGTCGTTCATCTTCAAGTCTTCAATTCTAGGCCTCTGCCATGATTTCACGGGCGGAGGTGATGGGACATCGAGGTTGTGACGCCCGTCGTGGCCTTCTCATCGCCTACACTTGGCTTCTCTCTAGCTTTCTTGCCTAGTTTCCACGGGTAACCCGATGGGGCATCGTGATTGTCATGGGCATCGTGGATGCCCGTCGCTTGGTCCTGGCTCTAGCTAACTTCTCTGGATCAATCCGATGGGCACTACGACATCTCGTCATGTCTTCCACGGGCGTCGCGGCAGCCCATCAGGCTTTAATGCCTTAGCCTTTTGAGCTGATACGTTCCCACGCTCTGCCCCACAGGCCATCATGAGTATGACGTCTGTGGTGACTTGTCTTCTTACCCAGAAAACTTCAAAACTTTGATCTTTTCACCTATTTCATACTTTTCCCTGTACATGTAACAAACGATATTAAATCCAACAAAATCTACTGAAGAACTCCCAAAAATCCTTCGTTTTAAGCATCGAAAGTGCCATCAAATCCCGGCACATCAAAACCCTCAACTTAGAATGTTTGCTTGTCCTCAAGCAACAAAGAAAAACAAAACTAAATGACGCTCAAGTAGAAGAAAACCAAAAACTACAATGGCAACCTGATTCATTAAACTTTCACTTCTTAAAATAGTACCCACTCCTTGACAGATCAAAAGCCAGTGCATTTTATCAAATTATCAAAACAACACAAGACGGATCCATGAGTGACAGCACAATATTCATGAGTAAGCTAGCATACACAGCAGACATTCAAACCAAATAATTAGCAATCACAGTCTTCTCTAGTGCCCTCACAACAAAGAAATCCCAAATCACAAAGAATATCAAGTTAACAAACAGGAACTGGGAAGCCGCTCACTCTCACAAAGAAGTTCAAGTTGTACATGAATAATACCATAGGCTTGCCCTTATTTTCTATGATTTGGACTTTCGAACAGTTTGGTTAGGATTACTATAAGACTTTGCTAGGCTTTTAATGTAGGCTTAGGGACGGGAGTGGTACGTTTGGGTAAACAGTGACTATGCCCTCCTTGAGACTACAATTACTTCTTTATTTCCTCCACTTTCCAGGCCTTAAAATTTTACTCCCTCATTCTCCTTTCTTTCAAAACCTTGTTACTTTTATCAAGCTTTGGGTGTGGTTTCTATTGCATTATTGTACTTTTTCTTTTCATTCATTATTCTTCTTTCTTTTCTTTTCTTTTCATTCATTATTTTTCTTTCTTTTCTTTTTCTTTTCTTTTGCACACAAATCATGCCTAGTTTCTTTCTTTCTATTGACTAACCATTTTTTTCATACCCAACACTTCCTACTTACCCCTACAGTAGCCACCCTCAACTTAGGCTTTTAGCCTGAGTTGAGGTGCACAATGTCCAAGGAGGGACCAGGGCCAAAACAGAGATTTATAGAAAACGGGAAAGGTAAATAGTCTAACAACAAAAAGGTTCACTTTAAGGCTCGAATTCAGGGATCAAAGGGATTATTTTTCATTTGGTAGGTCATTTTGGCTAAAGTGGACTAGTTCAAAAATGACCTATGATCATGTCCTAACTAAACCATTCTACGACCAAAGCACGACTAACCAGGCAAGTTTTAGATCTCACAGTACAGCCAGAACAGATTCTAAGCAGCTCACTTCACACATGGCACAAAGTTTAGGCTACAGATTAGCTAACTACTGGTTCATGCTTTAGCTTAAGCTACTTGTCTTATTTATATGCATGTTGTCATTTACAGATCCACCTAGGTCAATTCTAACACTTTATTGCACAAAAATTTGAAGGGGTATCCATTTTTATTTTTATTTCACAAAGCTTTATTTCAAAAATCCAATCATGGTTGCAATTAGTTTCTAATTTACTTCTACAAACACACATCCTATACTAAACATGTCGGTTCAACAGAAATTTAAAATCCTTAGGGAAAGAATGCAGGCAAGAAATCCCCAAGGATTCGGGTACCTTATGAGTACCCTCATGGGTTGCCTCCCATGCAGCGCTTGATTTAACGTCGCGGCATGACGCGAGTGTTTTGTCTACTCAAACTTCACCAAAATGCTCTACAAAAAATACCGAATGACCACAGTTTACCCCACCCCATCTAAAAATTTGTGCATTATCCCCAATAAACTAAAAAAAATGATAAGCAAGGGATACTAGGCATACCTGTAGCGCCTAAGTGCCGTCATTGGGTGTCGCAGAAGGTAGGCCCTTTAATTCAGTGCCCGTAGAAGTCTCAACAATGGAGGTTGCCTCTGCAGTCCTCTCAATCACAGTATCAGCTGCTCGGGTAGCGTCAACGTCACCAGCTCCCACAATGGGGTCTAAAGAAGTTTCTTCTATCACATCGGCAACACCACTAGCCGATTCATCGGTCCCAATGGCATCTAATCGAATCTGTTGTGTAGCGAGGGACTCTTTTTCTACTTGCCTCCTCTCTTTCTTAACCTTCTTAGCCTCGCGATCCTCCTTCCTTTTCTGGGATTTTGGGCTAAGGGGTGCATCATCTGCTCGGGCCTGCTTGTCTTTTCTCTTCCTCTTTATTTTGTGCTCAGAGGGGTCAGTATGTAGTTCAGCTTCTTTTTCTGGCTCCTTTGCCGCTGTTGTGTCCAAGTTTTCCATCTGGAGGTCGGGATCCATAAAATCCCATAGATTGAGTGTAGGCTCTGGCATAATCCATGGCAAGACTACTCGAGCCCTAGCCTGAGAAGGTGGGGGATTCTTCAACTACTCAACATCGGCCTTAAGCTCGGTAATCTCCTTTTTCAGGTCTGTAAGCTCCACCGCACCCATATATTTTAGTCTTTCATCCACCCTATCCTCCAATGCATCAATCCAGGAATTTACATTCAGAAATGGTGCTATGTCCCTTTGAATTAAAGCATTCACAATCGGCTGGAACTGCTCGACAAATGCCTTCATTTGTGCTTTTAGCTCAATAGTCCTCTGGACTGTATCGGTAAAATTTGCCGGATGGGAAGCAAAGATGGATTCTTGATCCTCCTCTAAAGGTGCTGCAGAAATGGATGGACCAGCTGCAGTAGTGGATGGGCCAGCTGTGGTGTGCTAGGAATGGTTGCCCTATGGGGTAGGTCTAGTCGTAGGGGACGTTGTCACCTCCGGTGTCGGTACATGTGCCTCAAGTGTAAGAGCCAATGGCTTGGAAGTACCGCTCAGACCCAGCACTCGTGTCTCATCTTTGGACCTCTCCAGATGGTGTGTCCTTGCAGCTCTTTCAGCCCAATTGACCCCTACAAACTTTGGGACCTGGGATTCTTCATACAACTCAGTGATTAGGCAGGGAAATGGGTAAGAAGAACTAATCTTGGTAACTCTGTCTCGGATCTCCTCTGCGATAATTTTTCCAAAATTGAGGTTGTACTTGGACATCAGACTAGCCACTAGGATGGCCCTTACCAGAGTAAGCTGATTATCGGCACCAGTTGGCATGAGCCAGAGTCATACCAGTGCCCACCAGAACTTTGCCTCAAAATATAGAGAGGCTGTATGGATCTGCGACTTGTCTTGGCCAAGCCACTTTGGTGTCCCAGTTGTAGTCAGGCGCTTGGCCAACCACTTTGTCCTCTTCTCCTCATTGTTCACCCGGTAGTCATAATCGAAGGTGTCCGTGGGTGCCACATACTCTGGCCCAAAGAGAAATCTATTGATGGTTTCGGCCGAGATGTTGATTTGGACACCCCTTACTGGGACGCTCTTAAGAGCGGGCAAGTCTGAAATTTTCTGGCCCTTCTTACACAACCCTTCCTGGATGGCCTGATAGTTTGCATAAAACTCCCTGACGAGAGTTGGCTGAAAATCGGAAAGGGGCTTACTAGTCCAGCCCAACCTGTAGTGCCAGAAATATTCATCCAGTTTGGGGAAATTTTTCAGCTTGAATGGATCTATCCTCCATTCCTCAGCGATGGGCCTTCTCAAATTCCCTCTTGTTGTCACCTCTAGACCGTAGTCAAATATTTTCTTTGACCCTTCGATGATCCATCTGACTGTCTCTCTAGCAAGTTCCAGTGTTGCACCAGCGCCAGATGGAGTAGGTGAGGGAGTCTCCTTTTCCGGGGTAGTAGTTTCCGTGTCAGACTCAGCATTACCCTCTTCATCTCTTCCAAACTCTGCTCCGAACCAGAACCATCCTCATCTCCTGACTCGTTTCCTGTTCCACTTGAGACTTGGGTAGACAATTCTTTCCCGGTGTTTTCATGTTCGCTTTTTGCACTAGTCTCAGACAAGCCAGAAGATGATCCTTGTTTTTCTGTAGATGCATTGCCTCCCTCTTCTTCAGACTGAGAGGGAGACACAACCAGCTTCCTCCTGGTGTTCCAGATAAGGGGGGTGTTTTCTAGAGTCACTCTTTTCGGCTTCAGAATCAATGGGTTGATCCTTTAGTTGAGACGGGTTGGAGGCGTCCTTAGCTTTCTAGGGGGGCCCTCTTCATAGCGGTGTTTTTGGTGCCATTTAGTACCTGTAGGAAACCCATGTTAGCAACCGAGATCAATGTCACAAAACCAGAAAAAGTTCTATGGCACAGGACGTCGGAGTAGTCCAATGGAGTTTTGAAGGATATTATTCCTCCCATGACCCTATGCCACGGGCGTAGAGTTCTGACGTCCCATGAGACAGGGCATCGGTGCATAAGGATTGGGATTGTTAAGGACAGTTGTCCTCCCATGAGCTCCCTCCACGGGCGTGGAAGGTCCGACGTCCCGTCGGGTTGGGCGTAGGGTCTGGCCAGAAACCTTTTCAAGTTTTAGGCCGGCTCCACGCCCTGAGCGAAACCCGTCGTGCCTCAGACATCCCGTCTGCTGGCCCGTGGGATCCAATCAGTATGCAATCGAATTTTCCTACCTTATTCTTTCACTCATACCCAGTGTTTCATTACCCACATGACAAACAAACAACAAAAACTCAAGTATCTTTAACAAAACACTACAAAACCCTAATTCCCACACTTTTACACTTTGTATGTTTTCACCCAATCATCAAGCAACATTTTGACAACTAGGGTTATGTTGTAAACACTATGACTGCAATCTCAACACAAACAAAACCCTTAGTCATTGTTCTTAAACAACAAGTATGGTCGACAATCTACAAGAAGGAAGAACTTACTTCTTTGGTTGCCAACAACTTCTTGAAACAAACTTCCTAGTGTTGAGTTGCTTGTGATTCGTGGAGATTTTATGCGAATTTAAGGGTAGTGATCGTAGGGAGTGAAGTCGGGGGTCGAGGGAGATGGAGCGATCATGTGTGGAGTGTTTGAGCAAGAGAGAGTTTGTATTGGATTTGCCCTTAATTGAATGAGGTCAAACACTTATTAGACGCGGGGGAGAAGGGAAAAGGGTACCGGGTCGGGTCGGGTTATGATTAAAAGAAGTTTTAAAAACTGTTGACCCTCCTTTGACCGACCCAGACGATGGGCTACGCGATGCCCGTCGGGCATGCAACGGCCCATCAACTCTTACTTACCTGGACGGCTGAGCCTGGCCTCCCACGCTCGTCGGAGCTGTGACAGCCCGTCATGTGGGACGTGGGAACGAGGCAGACCACCATACTTCCATACTTAGAAAATCTTCTTGTCTTTGTGAGGGGCTTCACGCCCATTCCCACGCCCGTCGGGGACGCGACGGCCCATCATATGGGATGTGAAAACGAGGCAGACCACTCCTTCTCCACACTTAGCATATTTTATAGGCTGAATATCCCATTCCCACGGGCGTGGCACCTGCGACTGCCCGTCACAGAGCCCGTGGGACCCTTTTTTACTTGCAGCTTTTGCAATTATGTTTTTATCTCCCTTCCTTCTGCAAATCCAACACACATTAGTGCATGGGTTGCCTCCCATGCAGAGCTTGATTTAACGTCGCGGCATGACGCAAGTGTTTTAGCTACTCAGACTTCACCAAAACACTTTACCAACATAAGAACTAAACACAACTAAAGTAAAGTACAAGTCCATGGGTTGCCTCCCATGCAGCGCCTGATTTAACATCGCGGCACGACGCAGGTTGCTTGATTACTCAGACTTCATCAAGCTCCCAGGCGTCAATCGTTTTGAGATCCTCTGTTGTGCCAAAATAAGCTTTTATCCACTGCCCATTTGCCTTGAACCTTTTCCCTTTATGGTTTTCGAGTTCTACAGCTCCGTGAGGGAATACTTGCACCACCTTGAATGGTCCTATCCACTTAGACTTCAGCTTGCCAGGAAATAAGCGAAGTCTAGAATTAAAGAGCAAGACCAAATCACCCGGCTGGAAATTTCTCTTTTTTATCTTTCAGTCATGATACAGTTTCATCCTCTCTTTGTACAGAGATGAACTCTCATATGCGTTCAGGCGGAACTCATCCAATTCATTCAACTGCCCAAGCTACTGCAACGATGCCTCAGACCACTCTAAGTTCAGCTTCTTCAACGCCCATATGGCCTTATATTCTAATTCAACCGGAAGATGGCACACCTTACCAAACACAAGCTGATATGGTGACATACCTATTGGTGTCTTGAATGCAGTCTGGTACGCCCACAAAGCATCATCTAACTTCTGCGACCAATCCTTTCTATTTGCATTGACCATCTTGGATAAGATTGACTTTATCTCTCTGTTGGAAACCTCCACTTGACCACTCGTCTGAGGATGATAAGGGGTTGAAACTCTGTGTTTAACTCAATATTTCTCAAGCAAGGCTCGAAACAGCTTATTGCAAAAGTGAGATCCTCCATCACTAATAATTTCCATTGGCGTACCAAACCTGGAGAAAATGTTTTTTTCAAGAACGCTGTGACATACTTGCCTTCATTACTGGAAAGTGCAACCGTCTCCACCCACTTAGATACATAGTCCACAGTCACCAATATGTATCGGTTTCCATTGGACAGAACAAAAGGACCCATGAAGTCTATACCCTAAACGTCAAACAGCTCAACCACAAGGATGGGATTAAGAGGAAGCTCATGCCTCCTCGATATGCCTCCTTCCCTTTAACATCTGTTGTAAGCCTTAGCAAACTCATGGGCGTCTTTGTGAATAGTCGACTAATAGTAGCCGCATTTTAGAATCTTGTGTGCAGTCCGGATACCACTATAATGACCCCCAACAGGGGATGAATGGAAAGATTTTAATATCTCCATCATTTCAGCTTCAGGCACACATCTCCGGATCATTGTATAAGCACACACACAGAACAAGAATGGCTCTTCCCAGAAGTATTTCTTGACATCGGACATGAACTTTCTTTTTTGGTGGACTGGCATATCAGCAGGTACTAAATCACTTGCCAAATAGTTGGCAATATCAGCAAACCATGGGATCAAATCTTGAGAAGCGGCTTAACACTTGTTCATCAGGAAACCAGTCATCTATCTCCTATTCATCATTCAGCTTCAGCATTGCCTCTTCTTCCAGCCTAGACAAATGGTCTGCTACTTGATTCTTTGTGCCCTTTCGGTCCTTAACCTCAAAATCAAACTCTTGCAGCAGCAACACCCATCTAATCAGCCTTGGTTTCGCATCCTTCTTTGACATAAGATAACGAAGGGTTGCATGGTCAGTGTGCACCACCACCTTGGTGCCAAGCAAATAAGATCTGAATTTTTCAAACGCAAAGACCACAGCAAGCAGCTCTTGTTCAGTTACAGTATAATTCTTCTGAGTCGGGTTAAGTGCTTTGCTAGCATAGTATACATGATAGAGAATATTTTCACGCCTTTGGCCTAGGACTGCTCCTAACGCAACTCCACTAGCATCGCACATAACCTCAAAAGGTTGGGACCAATCAGGAGAGATAATGATAGGGGCTGAGACCAACTTTTCTTTAAGGCACTCGAATGCCTTCAGGCATGCATTGTCAAATACAAACTATACCTCTTTCTCCAACAGCTTACACAATGGATTAGCAATTTTGGAGAAGTCCTTGATGAATCTCTTGTAAAAACCTGCGTGCCCCAAAAAGCTCTGAATTCCCTTCACAGAAACTGGAGGAGGCAATTTTTCAATCACCTCAATATTCGCTCTATCAACCTCTATACCCTTCTTAGAAATCCGGGGACCAAGCACTATGCCCTCTTTCACCATGAAGTGACACTTTTCCCAATTTAGCACTAGGTTGCACTCTTCACATCGTTTTAGTACACAGCTCAGATGATCTAGACAATCTTCAAAAGAGTCACCTACCACCGAAAAGTCATCCATAAATACCTCAATTGTGTCCTCTACCATGTCTGAGAAAATGGACATCATACAATGCTGAAACATTGTTGGCGCATTGCACAAGCCAAAAGGCATCCTTTTGAAAGCAAACGTCCCATATGGACAGGTGAAAGTGGTTTTCTCTTGGTCTTCAGGAGCAATCGAGATCTGATTGTATCCCGAATAACCATCAAGAAAATAATACCATTCTCTACCAGCAAGACGGTCTAACATCCGATCCATGAATCGCATCGAAAAATGGTCCTTCTCAGTCCATGCATTCAGCTTCCTATAATCCATGCATATGCGCCAGCCTGTGACTGGCCTCATCGGAATTAGTTCATTCTTTGCTTTTGGGACTACAGTATTCCCTCCCTTCTTTAGCACACACTGAACCGGGCTCACCCACTTGCTATCGAAAATAGGATAAACCACACCTGCATCCAGCCACTTAATGATCTCCTTCTTTACAACCTCTTACATAAGCTGATTCAACCTATGTTGCTGCTCAATACTTGGAATACAATCTGGCTCGAGCTGAATTTTATGTGTACAGATTCCAGGCGAAATCCCGATGATGTCATTGATGGTCCAACCAATGGCTCTTTTAAACTTCCTCAAGACAGAAACCAGAGCTTCAACTTGCCCTTCACCTAGATCTGCAGCAATGATTACTGGAAAAGTCTCATTAGCTCCTAAGTATACGTACTGAAGATGAGCTAGAAGCTCTTTGAGCTCCAATACTGGAGGCTCCTTAATAGATGGGCGGGCCGGCGGTGTCTGCCTATTCTTCAAGTCCAAGTCCATCTTCTTTGGTGCATAACTGTAAGATCCCAAACATGTGAGTCCTACTACCATTTCATCGTACTCCTCAATGTTGTCACCTTCAAAGTTCATAATCACGACAGCAAGGGCTTCGACACCAAGTCTCTCCTCAATAGGTATGACAAGTTGATCCTCATCAACAACATCAATGACTGACACCACTCGCATGTCGTCATGATGCTTCATAGATTTGCAGACGTTGAAAGTCACCTCTTCATCATTCAGCCTGAATTTCATCTGCCTAGTTTCCAAATCAACCAAAGTGCGTCCAGTGGCCAGGAATGGTCACCCCAAGATAATGGGCACCTCGAAGTCAACCTCGCAATCCAGAATCACAAAATCTACAAGAAAGATAAAAGTGTCAACCTTCACCAATACATACAGAATCCTCACAGGTCTCTTTACCGTGCGATCTGCCATCAGGATCCGCATTGTAGTCGGAGTGGGGGCTCTCAAACCCAGCTGATTATACACTGCTAGCGGCAAAAGATTGATACTAGCACCCAGATCACACAATGCTTTGCAAAGTAGAAAGCTCCAATAGTGCAAGGAATTGTGAAGGCCCCAGGATCTTCCTTTTTCTAAACCATGGAATGGGATGCTATCTCACTACAGTGGTGCAAATTGTTGGCTGGCTCAAAGCTAACCGTCCTCTTCTTAGTTACCAGATCCTTCATGAATTTAGCATATCCAGGCATCTTCTCCAGTGCTTCGACCAAAGGAATATTTACTGATAGTTGCTTCAGCATGGAGATGAACTTGTGAAATTTATCGTCCTCAACCTTTTTGTTCAATCTCTGAGGGTAAGGTGGAGGGGGAAATGGCATGGATTTCAGGACCGGTGCAACTTGATCTTTGCTTTCAACCCAGAAGACTGACTCTCAATTAGCTCTTCCCCACTATCTATTTCTTCAGACTCAACCAAAATCTCAGCATCATCCTTTTCAACTTTGGCTGGCTCATCAACAACTATAGGTATAGAAGGATCAATGGTCTGCTTTTCGCTTCGAGTAGTCACCGCCATAACCTGTCGATCATTCTTTGGGTTCTAAATGGTGTCACTTAGGAGACTACCCTTTTAACGCGGATTCACGCTAGTGGAAATATGGTGCATTTGCGTCTCAAACTGCTTTATGGAGACAGAATGGGAATCCACTCTCTGACTGATATTTGAAAGGTCAGATTTTATCTCTTTCATGCTTGCATTCGTGGAGTCAACCTTTTGAAACACCTTGTTGAGCAGCTCCCTCATGCTGGGTTGTCCTGGTTTTTCTTCACAATTTCCTAGAGGGACATAAAGACCACTTCTATCATTCTTGTACCCATCCTTTTTCTGCCCGTCACCATCTCTGTCTGTACCTCTGCTCCTATCTATGTAATCGGACGGATTGTAGTAGTCATCTCTGTCTCTGTTCTGACCTTGATTTCCTTGTCCAGAGGCCCGAAAACCCCCCCTTTGATCATTCAGATAACTAACCTCCTCTTCAGATGAGTAATTGTCTGGCCTAGGTGATTTACCTTGCGAACCGATGGCTTTCACCTTATCTACTCCCTCAGCCAGGAATTTCTTCGCAAATAACCCAACGGTCGTGTTCATCTCAGCAACTTCCTGTTTGAGGTCTTGCAATTCATTTAAATCCACGGACTTACCAACTGCGTATGTACCTGCTAGGGTTTCTGCCTCTCTAGTATGCCATGCTCTGTTGGTTTTTGCGACCCTGTCCAACATCTCTGACGCTTCGAGATATGAATTCTCCATGAAAGCTCCTCCAGTTACAGTGTCAGTCACTGCTTTTGTGTTGGCGTTTAATGCTTTGTAGAAGATCTCCATCATATGCCTTAAAGGAATTCCATGTCTTGGAACTTGCTTCAACTTCTTTTTAAACCTCAACCAGGCCTCATATAATGCCTCTGCAGGTAGCTGCTTGAAATTGTAGACTTCTTGCTTCAACTGCAGCATCCTTGATAGAGGAAAGAACCGCTCCAAAAACTGACTCTTTATCTCTTGCCATGTGTATATGAAATTGTTGGGCAGTTCTGAGAGCCACGCAGTCACCTCTGCGGTTAGTGAGAATGGAAACAGCCTCAGTCTGATAGCATCTTGCCCCACTCCTGGTATACAATACGCCTTGCAAATCTGAGTAAAATTCTTCACATGAAGATTTGCATCTTCTGTAGGTTTTCCAGCATACAGTCCTGTATGGTTCATTAGCTGGATCATGGTGCTGGTGATGTCAAATTTTGATCCCTCAGTCAGTGGTGGCAACACTATGGGTCCTGTAATGCCCAATTCCTCCTCCTCATCATCCTCATCATAATCATAGTAGCGAGGGGATTGCATGGGCTGCTGTATCTGTCGACCCCTATATTGTGGCATATTCCGTATAGATGTTGCCGCCTTTCAAGCTTCCAAGTCAGCTACAATTCGAGCATCTTCAGTAGCAAGGGCATCTTCTCCTGCCTTTTGCCTTTGCTCAGATTCCTTTTTCCTCTGCTCGACTTCAGCCAACAATCGAGTTGTGATCTGCTCTTGTGTCTCGTGCTCTCCCTCTTTAGCCATGTTTCTTAAGGTTCTGGAGAGCTCAGGATCGTACGGGATCAAGGGATTTCCTTGACTCCTTGTACTGGGCATGCACAAGTGTGCAACCTGTAGATCAAAATAAAAACAACAGAAAAAGTAAAATCAAGAAATAAGGACTAATAGTGAAATAAATACAATCTCTCTTAATCCTAAACCGTACTCCCCGACAACGGTGCCAAAATTTGATACGCCCAAATTACACTTTCTTTCAGAAGCATAAGCGGTCGCTGATCAAATATAGAGTCGATCCCACAGGGAATATGGTAGGACTAGGGTTGATATGTGTTCACTTGCGCTGTTAGCCATTTATTTCCCTATGAGGGAGGGATTTAAAAGTAACAAGTAGTAATTGTAACTAAAGTTTAAATTCGTAACAAGTAACAGATGTCAATTTCAACAGTTGGTATCAATAATAGAAGCGACTAGGGTAGTGTTCCCCATGAGATCATAACTTAGTAAGGCTTTTGTACTTGGTAAACTAGTTTGATACTTAGCATGCAGAATCGGTAAGTTGGGTTCACATAACTCCTTGGTCTCTGCCAAGATTTCACGGGCGGAGGTGACGGGACGTCAAGGCTGTGAGGCCCGTCGTGGCCTTCTCCTCGCCTGCACTTGGCTTCTCTCCAGCTTTCCTGCCTAGTTTCCACGGGCAACCTGACGGGGCGTCGTGACTGTCACGGGCGTCGTGGATGTCCGTCGCTTGGTCCTGGCTCTTGCTAACTTCTCTGGATCAATCCGACGGGCACCGCGACGTCCCGTCGTGTCTTCCACGGGCGTCGCGGCAGCCCGTCAGGCTTTAATGCCTTAGCCTTTTGAGCTGCTACATTCCCACACTCTGCCCCATGGGCCGTCGTGAGTGTGACGCCCGTGGTGGCTTGTCTTTTTGCCCAGAAAACTGCAAAACTTTGATCTTTTCGCCTATTTCATACTTTTCCCTGTACATGTAACAAACGACATTAAATCCAACAAAATTTACTTAATAACTCCCAAAAATCCTTCGTTTTAAGCATCGAAAGTGCCGTCAAATCCCGGCACATCAGGGACGACGACTTCGCCACAACGATAGTCACCTTGTCATGGCGACTTTGTCGTAGCGAGCCAGTGTCGTCATGATGACTCGCTGTGATGAGAAAATGTTCGCTACAACGAAACAATAATTAGGAATTTCATTTAATACGTGGCAGTCAATGATTGGCTGGTCATCTAATTAACCTAATCTTATTATTTCTTCTAACCAAATCTGGATCCAATTTCATTTAATTTGTAGTATTTATATTTTCTCCTTCAAAGCTAAAGAATCTTACTTCAATATCAAACCAACTACTGAAACGTTAACTAAATAAAGGACTGAACTAAATCTTACTTCCTTACAATTTTTCATGGGTTAGATTTCTTCCCTGCAATTTTCTCATGCGTTTAGTCAGGTGGCTAAAGAACACCTGAATCGCACCTTCCATCAACCATGCCAAAGAGCTACTTTTTTAAAGAGCTGGCAGACACTCCAACAGTCCTTTATTTAGTTAACGTTTCAGTAGTTGGTTTGATATTGAAGTAAGATTCTTCAACTTTGAATGAGAAAATGATAAAGACTACAGATTAAATGAAATTGGATCGGGATTTAGTTAGAAGAATTAATAAGATTTGGTTAATTAGATGACCAGTCAATCATTGGCTGCCACGTATTAAATGAAATTCCTAATTATTTTTCTTAAAAGATCTGTTAAGGGAAAGGCTAATATAGGTCCATATAGGTGGATGAGAAAGGTATTTTGGAGCCAAAGATGGAAGGAGAGTATATTTGTACCATTCTCAATACTTGAAGGGTAATTTAAGCCCTTTTTCGTATTTTAAATTACCAAAAAAAGGAATAACTTTTTAATATATTTTCCATTCTTAGCTTCTATGCAATTGTAATGTTTTCTTGTTTTATGGTTGTTTGCCAAAAGTGTAACTTAAAGAGTTCTTAGAGTGAGTGGACACAAATCTGGAAGCCCCAAAGCCAAGTTAAAGGGATATAAAACTGTTCTGTTCCTATCAAGCCCCGAAGCCAAGTTAAAAGGGTTAATGAAGTATAGAGTGATTAAAATAGGAAATTAGGGGAACCTGTGAGGTTTGAGGATAAATTTAAAAACTTTGTTAAAGATTGGGGCAAATTTGGCCACATAGTATAACGGAAGATTGAATGTGACATATAATTTAAGGGTAACTTACATAAAACACACATCTTTGGGAGTTAATTACTCTTTTTCCCACCTCAATCCCGCTCGAATACATCCTTCACCTCGGGATACATCGCCTCACCTCGTGATACATCCCCAAACTACTCGGATACATCAAAATCTCATTGGATGCATCCCAAAACCACTCGGATACATCGGCATTCTTTTGATTTTACCTTTGATACATCGGGTGGGATGTATCCGTGGTGAGGCGATGTATCACGACCTGAGGCGATGTATCTGAGTGGTTTATGTGGTATATTAAGTAATTAAAATAAAGTAGTGGGAGAGTTAGTAAATATGGTAAGGAGATATGTCTTTTTATGTAGTTTAAGTAGAAGGATAAATGTGGCCCTTTATATTCTCTAACTTTATATCTAGTCAAACTAATATACATAAAATGAAACAAATGGTATATCAGTTATGCATAGATTATAATTGACATGCAGAATTTTGTATCAAAAAACAAACGCTATGTAAGTACCACGCAATTTTATATATGCAGTAAATTTTGTTACGTCAAACAAAATATAAGTAACGCATAATTCTTATAGATAGATTATACTTCAAACCAAACAACCCCTAAATGTATTAATCCGCGGGTGTGAGTGAATGAATATGTTAGGGGCAAGATTAGAAATGTAGACATACATGAAGTAGCATTACTAGTCAAAGAATGCAACTCTTGGCTACCTAGTTTTGCACTTCAAGAAAAGCTCTGAAAATTCCAAGGGAGTAGTATCCAGTATCAGCATTTATGTTGAATTCTGGGAAGTTATATGGCTTATCTTCAGTACTTCTGAATCCATGACTCAAAACACTTTTGAGTGCCAATTTCTTGGAACAATCTGCCAAAATGAGCTCTCTGAGTGTGTTGAAATGCTACAAACAGCAATCCAACTTCCGGCTGCTGAAACCAACTTTTCGTCCTCTTAAGATACTGCTGCTTCTGTATTCCATGTGTCACCAATTAATGTGCCAACCCTCTCTCCTTTAATGGCTTTAGCAATGTTACCTGTTTTATTGAGATTAAAAACGACAACTGCAAAATGAAAAATAAGATTGGAAAAGTCAATTTGTAAGTCGATTTAAAAGGGAAAGGCTCGCCAATGACACCTCTAGAGTCATCCAGAAAATGATTAAAGGAATCCAAGGGCTGAAAACCTCGTACCTGGAATGTTATTCTCTTGGCACAAAGTAATTGCAGTCAGGTCCATCACCGAGAGCTCTTTCGAAATTACATCATGGTAAGTCAGGTTATCCTGAAGACGGGCATCAGGATTATGCTTAGGGTTATCATCATAGACTCCATCAACGTTTGTTGCCTTCAACACCACCTCAGCATTAACTTCAATGCATTCAAAATTTGATTGGTGAGAAACAAAAAAAGAAAAGAGATGTGCACTCTCATATATGTTCCAGTAGCAGAGCGCCATTTGTCTCAAAGACCACGTCATCACTTGGACGTGAATCATTTGAGGACAAACTATTCAATCATGTTCCAGTGTTTGTGCGCGACATATTCCATTTAATGGGGATAAATATTAGTAAGCATCTAGGTGACTAGGTGTTGATGTGGGCATTCAATAAACTTCATATATTCTTAGACAAATAACTTCACTTGAGCAATAAAGAATCACAACAAAAACAACTACCCTCAATCCCAAACAAGTTGGGATCGACTATATGAACCTCAGTGATCATATTTCTCTATTTACACTCAAACTAATGTCATCATGACACCAAATAAAAATAAAAGTGAACTAATTTAAATATACGGAGAAGGGTCAAATATACCCATGTACTATTAGAAATGGTTTAAATATACCCCTCGTTATACTTTGGATTCAAATATACCCTTTCCGTTATACTTTGGATCCAAATATACCGCCGTACTATTAGAAATAATTTAAATATACCCCTCGTTATACTTTCAGTCCAAATATACCATACCCCCTATCGGTATACTTTGGGTCCAAATATAGCCCTCCCATTAAACTTTTATGTTGATTTACCCTTATTTTTTACACTCACTCATTTAAACCATCTCAATTCTCTCCACTTTAAGTTCTTTTCTTTTCTTGTAGTCCTCTATTTTCTTTTCTTCTCTTTTTTAATGATCCACTTCTCATGAATCCAAACTCTTTAAATTCTTTACTCCACCTAATTCTGAATATTTTCCCGTTGACATTAATGATCCGTTTATCAGATATAGGAAAAAAAATTCCTGCATTTATATATGGTAATCTTGCTTAGCTGATTATTTCAAGTATAAGTTTTAACATCTTATATTAGACCAAAAGATGATGGCAGAAAGAAAATGATTTTTCTGATATATTGAAACTTCAAAAATTCCCTGTAAAGAAGTTTATTCGATGTGAGACTGAGAAAAGGTTTAAATGACAGTGGTATAAATTGTAAATATGTGTATTATTTTTGTATGAATCGAGGGAGTGGGCCGAAGATGGATTAAATGGGTGAGTTTGTAAAATGAATCACGCAAATATTTACATTTGGTGATGAGTTATTTTTATTTTGAAGCTCATCACGTGTTCGTTTGTAATGAGGTTAAATCAGCATAAAAGTATAATGAGGGGTATATTTGAACCGAAAATATAATGGGAGGGGTATATTTGGATCCAAAATATATCTGGAGGGGTATATTTGGACTGAAAGTATAAGAGGGGTATATTTAAACTATTTCTAATAGTACAAGGGTATATTTGGACCCAAAGTATAATAGAAAGGGTATATTTAAACCATTTCTAAGAATACAGGGGTATATTTGACCCTTCTCCGTTAAATATATATAAAATAATGGTAATAATAATAATATTAGAAGTTCTCTATTTTTACTGGCATCTAAATCTAAAAATAAGGTCAAAATACTCCTAGAACAGCAATAGGTCCAAAATCAACGTACGAACAAGACTAAAACCTATTCTCAATCGGTAGATACCTATATGGATCTTTTTCTTCCTTTATGTTTTATCTTTAGCTAAGTTTGCATTGATTCCAAGAAAATGTAGGTCATTTGAGACAACTTTCTTCCATGTAGTTTTAGGTCTACTTCATATACCATTACTCACCATAGACCACACTTCCACACCTACAAAGCGGTGCATCACTAGGTCTACGCAGACATGGTTGAACCATCACAAGCTACTCTCTCAGTTTATCCTAATGTGTGCTACTCAGGGGTGGATCTATATAGAAGAATTAGGGTGCAACGACACCCGGACGTCTCAGTTGAAACTTTGTATATATATGTGTATATATGTATATATGCATAAGTAAATGTATAAATGTTAAGCCTGGCACCTGTAGTAACAACGGAGCTAATGGTGCCAGTGGTTGAACCTCAGATTTTACCCCCTACAGCGCAAGTTCGATTCTTGCTAATTGCAATTTTTAGAATGATTTTA
Organism: Jaltomata sinuosa; assembly: GCA_003996215.1. Taxonomy (NCBI): domain Eukaryota; kingdom Viridiplantae; phylum Streptophyta; class Magnoliopsida; order Solanales; family Solanaceae; genus Jaltomata; species Jaltomata sinuosa. The sequence continues at coordinate 698,161 of QJPP01000201.1, forward strand.
GCACTATTTTCTGCTTTCATTGTTAAGAAAATTGTGGCTATGCAGAACAGAACCCCTGACCTCTTCTAACAAAAACCTTGCCTACACCAAGTAGGCAAGGCTTTATATTGTGTTAAAATTGTTGATAACTATTGATTATATTTTTCCTCCGTGAATATTGACTCCACTTTGATAAAATATTGTATACGTTATTGTTCAAAGCAACGTGGCACCCGGAACTTCCAAATCTTGGATCCACCTCTGGTGCTACTTGCACCTTCTATTTTTTTAATGAACGTGGCGCCCGGGCCAGCTTTCGTGCACCTCGACTAAATCCACGGGAAACTTGTCGCCTCCCACCAGTAACAGTTACCAGGTAACTCTGCCCACCAAGGCTAGAACAGATGGGAAGAATCACCTAGTCTTCTATTTAATGTGGTCATTTTTAATCTTATCTAATCTTGTATGGATGCACATCCATCTTAAGCATCTGCAACTCTCATCTTGTGGATATGTTGGACTTTAGAGGCCCAACATTCATTGTCATATAACATTGTTGGACTTATAACTGTTCCGTAGAACTTACCTTTCACTGTGGTAGGCATCCTTCTATTACGTAACGCCCCGGGTAGTATTTCTTCCTTTCAACATGAGCCATGAAGAATTGATTTTAAGAAAATTACCAAGCCACCTCTGAAGGAACTTTATTCATTATCCACTCCATTATGAGTACTTCTAAAATATAGGACATTCAGAGCGTATAGAGACATTGTAACATTTTCTTCTTAGTTTTGCTTTCTCTTTTATCCAGTTTAGGAAGGAAGAATGATATTTTGCAGAATCCACTTTAATTTGCAAGTATGTCAAAGTCCCATGCATGTAGAACATCTGAATCAGGAAGAAGTAGAACTCACTCTCTGCACAACGCAGCGCTGCAGCAGTGTCTGTCGTGAAGAAGGGATTTCCAGTTCCTGCTGCAAAAATTACTACTCTCCCTTTCTCAAGATGCCTAACAGCCCTTCTACGGATATATGGCTCAGCAACTTCCGACATTCTAAATGCAGTCTGGACTCTTGTGGGGATTCCAATGCTCTCCATTGTAGCTTGTAAGAATATTGCATTCATAACAGTTGCCAACATCCTGAAAGGTAAGTGATAAAACTTTAAGTAATAGTAGTCCCAAGGTGATCTCCCTCCCATGCATCTTCAGCACACGCTGATAAATCATAGGACAGATTAAACAAGATGTGATACCACCATTCAAACTCAGGCAAAGATGAGGGTTTCAATCTGACCAACTTAAAGAACTGATCTTGTCACTCCAGAAGAGCTTTATTAAACAAAAGCTTTGTTTTCAAGTATATTAGCCTGGAGGTTTGCAGGCCCTAGCAATGCAAATCTTGGTTTGAATACAAATACAAGGAAAACATTTGGATTGAAATTAAGATTTGGTACCACCAGGTTCTACCAAATCTCAGTCTCATATAATTTAAAACAAAAGCATTTGTATCCCATTAGATATTAAGAAAAAAAACAAAATGCATTTGACAAAATATAGATTTTGCTTAAGGCATAGCCTACTTAGATTGAAAACTGACATCTATAAGAAAATTAATCTTGTTTTATGTTCCAATCAGTTCTAATGCTACCTCACTATAACATGAATTTATAAACTAACCTTGTCTAAGAGATATAATTGTAAAATGATTGCCGGATATCCGCACAAGGGGCATCCTATACAGCTCAGATAGTTTAGAGTACAGCTTAGCTCCTCAGTTTTAACTTTTAATAGCATCCAGTTGCAAGTAAATGTCCGAGTAATTAGGACTTTGTAGTTTATATAGATCATATTGAAGTAAAACTAGGAGGAATATGAGTTCCGTGATACAGTTAATTCAAGGTTTATCTTCTCCTGTCTTTACATAACTTCAGCTTTCAAAAACTAATAACTACCTCACTATTTTAGCATTGGTGTAACAGCCTATCAAAATCCTCGTTGGAGTTCGGCCAACAACTTTGAAGCCTCTACACGTAGTAAGTATATGATACACAATCACTGTTACAAGCTGCCAAACTTTTCTTTCTTAGCTTCTTTGATCTTCAAATCTTCATCTATTCAGGCACATGCTTAATTCCTTACAAAGCACCTTTTCATAATTTTAGTCACCAACACCAAAGCCCAAAAAAGGAAAAAAGGGTCTAAAAACACCATTCTGATTTGTTTAACCGATATTTGATGTAAAAGAAAAACAACCAAGTCTGTCCTACATCAATATCTTTTATGGAAATAACAAAATAGGAAATAGGAACCCATCAAAATAACTCTTCCTACCACCCTTTGCTTCCTCAAGTACATTTTGTAAAAGCTATCAAAGGATGTGTACCTAATCACATCTTTAAGTTAAAGGCATGTTTGTCTAAAGCATACTAAATTGCACAAACAACACTACGAAGTCCATTACACCCTTGAATGGCAGTGGTATACACGGTCGCATGAAAGATGACTAGGAATAGAAAGTTCTCTTTGAGCAAGAAAAAGTGTCAAATTAACCCAAAAATTAAAGGATAAAAAATCGAGATTTAACTTTGAAAGCATTTGAAACTAATTTTTTTAAAGTAACTTAAACTAACAGAAAAAACAATAGCAAATATACCCAATATAATCAGCAGATGAACGATCCAGTCCACTACTTCCTGCCCAGGAGGATCCACGAAAAATATTACCTCCACCAACAACTATTGCAACCTGCCAAATTGCTAGAACAACTGAGAATCTATGAAAAAACTGGATAAGATTGCCATCAAGGAGCTCGTAGTAGTATTACACTGATTTAATCGTGACATACAATTGAAAAGAAGTTTGAATGACAAATATGAAAATTAACAATGGAACATCAGATGAACAGGTAATAATCTAGTCCGCTACTCCTGCCCAAGAAGATCCACCAAAAATATTACCTGCACTAACGACTATGGAAGACCTACACATTTGCTAGAAGAACTGAGAAATCTATGAAAAAACAGACCCAGATTGCCATCAATGAGCTCATAGCAGTTTTCACCGATTTAATCATGACATACGAGTGGAACCAAGAAGTTAGAATAGCAAATATGAAGATCAACAAATGGTTCAAATTTTGAATCACATAAACAATTTGCAAATTCCGTTGGACGTGGGAAAGATTCATCGATATAGAATTTTAATGAAATGACTATAATTTTTTTAGTTCAATTTCCCCAAAAACGATCTTGAGCACTGCCAAGTAGGAAATTTGGGTAAATATTTACTTTAGATAGCACAAGAAATGAAAATGTACAAATTATTGTGATAAGAATCCAAAGGTTGATGCTCCAACCAGACCATGAATTATAAAGAAAATAATAATAAATCAAAGGTCTAAGGATTCTTCAAAACAGGGAGCAGAAAGATAGATAATAAAGGAAAAGTTAATGAAACAAAGCCAAACCCTTCAGATGATGCACCACCTTCACATAATATAAGAATAAGGATCTTTAGGAAAGAAATATTTGATTTATTCAAAAAATTTACCTCAATGCCAAGTCGAGTGACAGCTGCCACCTCCCTCGCAATGGCCATTGTGATCTGTATAACAACATGAAAGCTTTATAAAAGATCAGAAATCTAGAAAGAAAAAGAACAGAACAACACAGCAACATGGAGATATGTGAGCAGTTTTACTATTCTGACCTTGGGATCAATGTTTTGTGCTTGATCTCCTGCTAGTGCCTCACCACTAACTTTAAGTAGCACCCTACGCCATCTATATGATGGTTTAGATGTTCCATTATTTGTCATCGTGACACCAAAAGGAGCTATAGGAGATAACTCAGGTTGTCTATCACAGAACACAGACACAAGGGAGTTGATATAAGAAACACACAACTTCATGCAAAGCAAGCACAAATAACTAAATGCCAACAGAGATAAGTTGTTGAATAACACGTATAACAGGTTATTGTTAGGGACTATTAAGTTATATCTAAAGTGACACTGCATGAAACACATAAGATAGAACGAAGTTTAATTTTTTTTGAAAAAAGCAGGTCTTACTTAAAGTATCAATAGCATGATGAATAAAATACCTAAAAGTGGAAGAATGTAAAACATAATTGGTATTGCTACTAAAGCATTCAATCCAAGGTATATAGGGTAAACTCCAATTGTTGCAATAAGTGATACATTTACTCCGCGAATGAAAAAAAAAGTTTGAATAACTAGCCTATTCGGCGAAAAGTATAAAAAATTTGAGCTTATTAGCAGACTGAATAGAACGAATGACTCCCATCTGTTGCACTTAGGCTGCTAAATTTATGAAATTTTACTCTTACTTTCAAGTATAAAGTAACACGTTTCATAAGCCCTTATAAATCAGATGCAAAAACTGTTGTGCTCATGTTCAACAACTTACACCCCTCTCCAGGACAATCTGTTTGTCTCACCTCACGAGCCCACTAAGGTATCAATGAATAACCTTTTCACTATAAGTGATTACAGTTAAAGGGACAGTGTTCCACCTCTCAACTTCTACAAGTTGAAGTGCTATTAAAATAAAAGACAATTTCATACAATTAATACATTTATCACACACCATATGACCATTAGCAGCTAAACTGAAGACAAAAGCTTTCCCACTGCTGACTTGCTAAAAACCAGTCTCTTCAATTTCCTCAAATAAATATAACTTAACATTCATTATCAATATGGACATTCTGCTTTTCATTAAAAAAGAATACAATAATTGAGTTGTACAAATAGCCAAAAGATTTTGTAGAATCTTAAGCTATTTTCACCAGAACTGTAGCAAACCTAAAGTATTATCAGGTGATGGCCTCATTATATTGAGGCAAAGTCTTTAAGATGATAACTGTGTTAGTATCTCCATAATAGGCTGCTGCATATATTTGAAATTCAAGGGCCTAGGCTATTGGATTTCAACTCAATATTAATTTAAATCAGGGGAATGTCCTCGTTATATTACATAATATCTTAGAAAAGCAGAGCAGATGCGTGAGACATAACTTTATATTCTACACCAGCTGTGCACTGGTGTCTAAAACCCCAATAAAAAGTTTTAGAAAAGTAAAAAAGGTAAGATAAGGAAAATTCAAGAAGACAGTTGTAAACCTAGGTGTCCACTGTAGAAGTGAAAAGAGAAAATATTCAATTCATTAGAATACCTTCCATTGATGTGGTCAGGAGATTGGCCAATGTGAGAGGAGCAACAGTTGACAGCCAAAGAAGGATAAAGTTTGAAGTGGTGGTACTGGTAAAGGGGTTTGAAGAAACAGAGAGACGGCGAAGTGATAGCATTGAAAGAGGAAATGGGACGGCAAAAGGATGTAGAGATAGCCATGGAAAAAAATACAACAAACTAATCTCAAAAGAATTACGATGTTCAATTCTTCTTCAATCCTTTGTTCGACACTGTTCTATGTGGATAATGTGAGCAAAGAGCTAAAATTATACCTCATCTATTAGAGTAGGTTTATTTTGGTCCCTCAAATATAATCTTGAGCATATTTAGTCCCTTAACTTTATTAAAGTGAAGCATTTTTGGTTTTCCTAACATAATAATGTTAAAAATTAGCGGAAAGGATAATTTTCTAACGGTGTAAATTTGATAGTGTTATCTCTTTCTTAATTGATATACATTTTCTTTCTTTCTTGTCTTCTTAATTTTTTAGGATTAATATAGTAGTAGTTATTTATATTTGAAGACAATACTTTAGAACACAATAATCTGCCCACTCAAAAAAAATAACCATTTTCTTAAATGCAGTAACAAAATGGTCTTAAAGTCAGTGACGTAGCTAGTAATTTGGTGAAGAGTGTGCGAATTTCTTCTTAATTGTGTTTAAGAGCGTACAAAATTAAATATATTCTCATAATAGCTAACACTTAACCTCTATGGGCTTGTATTTTACAAGTCACGTGGGTGCCACATGGGTTTAACACCGTTATTTTTAAACGGATTTTGTTAGGGAGATCAAAAGTGCTCCACTTTAGTAAAGTTAAGGGACTAAATATGCTCATAGTTATATTTGAAGGACCAAAATGAACCTACTCTAATAGTTAAGGGACAATTTTAGCCCCAAACTCTGGATAATGTTAAATGTTTGGGCTTTTGAAACATGTCATCTCACGCACGACTCCCGAGGAAAATATCCCTTGCCGCGCCGCACCTGCAAACGGAAAGGAAAAATAAGGTTTCGCTCTCTTTTCATTTATACTTATTCCATTAGGCTAACCATGGTTTTATCCGTTTCTTTTCCTCAAGTAATTTTTTCACTTGGACCTGTTTGAAAGTCACTCTAGAATTGAATTTGGTGTAATTGAATATAATTTTATTTTTTAACTTATTTAATTGATCAAGTAATTACTTAATTAACAGATAATTGAGTATAATTGGCAAGAAATAATTACACTCTGTAATTTTTAGGGGAGCTGTGAATTGCTAGTAATTACATATGTTTATTAATTAATATATTTTCCAAAATAAAATATATATCATAAATACCTAATTTATATAATTTATAGAGGTCTTTATTTGTCAAATATTAATTTTTAATTTTTGATAATTAATTTTTGTTTTAAAAGTTTAATATAACCATGTGATTACACTTGTGCAATCAAATAGTACACTTAAAATTACACTGTAATTATATTGTGGCAAACAAACAGGTCATCGTAATTACTAGACTGATAATTACTACTCTAGCAATTACACCAATTTCAATTACCAGGTGATTTTCCAAACAGACTCTTACATGTTCTCCCCTTTCAACTTAACAAGAGGATCCAACCTAGCGTTTGCCCATGGATTGTCAAATATTTTTGGCAAGTACGTTTTGGGTGAAGTTTCAACATGTGTTTAGCCATAGTTTTTGAAAAATATATTTCACTTTTTTAACAAAAAATATTAAATATGATTTATATCTATAAATTCTAAAAACTATTAAAATATTCATAAATTTGACACAAATTATTATTTTATAATAAACTAAATAATACATTATTCAAAAATTATAACACGGTATTTTAATAAAAGTTACTAATAACCCAATCAGTTTACTCACCAACAATAGAAAATTCTTTTTAAGCATAAACGAAGCCACAAGAAAGCAACGTGTTAACTTCACTTGTTCCCAATTATAGTTAGTAATAATTAGTAGGTTCTTTTGTAAAATAAAAAAGTTTAGGATAAGCTTTAACCCAAAAATTAAATTTTGGTTCAAAAATTACTTTTAAATTTTTGGGATCTTGACTTTTTATCAAAACTTGATAAATTCTATGGCCAAATAAATTTTGCCAAGATTTTTCCTAAAAACTACTTAGAATTTCTATGGTCAAACGAGTCCCAAAACAAATGCAAAAGAATGTCGCCTTTTTTAAACCAAGTTTTGTGGATATTTTTGTTGAAGATCAAGATAAGATGATACAGAATCATAGTGATCAACTGCAGAATCAGAAATATGTTAGGAGTGTTAGTATTGGTTAGTTGAAGTCAAATCGAGTTCTTGTAGTTTAGTAGCATTGTACATGTACTTATCATAGTCCAAGTATGAATTTAAGTCTAAGCATTAGCATAGCCTAGGACTCTTGTATTTAGTTTAGGACTCTACTGTATCTAACTCCTATAAATATAAGCATGTATTTGACTTGATAATCATCAATACTATACACTGATTCTCTCCATCTAGATTGAGAATTCTACATGGTATCAAAGCAATAGAGTTATTCTCGCTTCTCAGAATTCTTTCTCTTCCATTCTTTTCCTTCTGAAAAATGGCTCCCTCAACTTCATCCACCAACACTCTAACTGCTTCACTGCATCACCTCATTGCTTCCTGTTCTATCAAACTGAAGCCAACAAATTATCTCATCTGAAGAACACAGATGATGCAGTTGATCCAAGTCATGAGTGTCGCGACCCATTTTTCTCGCGAAAAGCGGGTCATCTACGTGACAACTCTCTTCAGGATATAAAAAGGGTGAAGAGTCACCACCTAACGAAATTTAAGGTGCGTTAGGGCACCATCCTAACTAATTAAATTATTTTTAAAGTCTGCACAACCAGAGAATCGGATAAGGGTTCAAGTTACCTCGAAAGGAAGGTGTTAAACACCTTTCGAGGTCCACAAATGTAGGTCCCTGCCGGATTCATTATTTATGTGGCAAGGTACGTGATAAACAAAAGGTCGATTGATTTTATTTAGAAAAAGTGATTAAATAGATAAATCTTAATTTTAAGAAAGTAAATAAATTAAGTATAAATCTACTTATTAATCTAAACATGTAATAAATAATTAAACACGTCGATTTATGCATTATTTAAAACAAATGAACAAAATAGACATGAGAACTTATTTATTCCCTTATATGCTTAATTTAAATAACTAAATGATTAAACATAAAAAAATTTATTTTAAACGATAACTAAACTAGGTGAAGGTTCAATTGTTGCTTAGTTAACATGAATCTAGTCTAGGCGATAGATGATTAAACATACTCAGTTATTCATCAATTTAAACAAATAAGTGAATAAGTAAAACTAGGCATGCAAAACTTGATTGTTAATTAGATAATACGAGTCTAAATAACTAGGTGATTTAAACATACAAAAACCCTTATTTTAAAATAAGTAAAAGAAATAGACATAAATTATTGTCTAAATAAGGAACCAAGTGATTACATAGTAAATTTATTTATTAATTATTAAAAAAAAGAAGTTAAAAACTAAACATAAAAACTTGATTTTTGTTTAGTCAATACAAATTTAAATACTAGGTGATTAATCATGTGAAAGCTTTTATTTTTAAAGGAAAATGGATAAATAGGCTAGACATAAATTATTATCTAATAGATACGAATCTAGACAATAATAGTGATTGAATAGCAAATTCACTTATTAATTATTTGAAACAAGTTAATACCACCAAACATACAAACTTGATTATTAGTTAATTTTGAATATTAGTTAATTAATACAAATCTAAAGATCTAGGTGATGAAATGATCAAACATGCAAGTATGATCAATGGTTGCACCTACGCGAACCCTATTATAATATAAATTTAGTTATTGCTAGGTGATTAATTAATAAGAGATAAGCCAGAAAAAAAAATCAAAATGGTACAATATAGAGAGAATTAATTAAGAAAACTAATTACAAATATTTAGTCGTTCATATCAATGTACACATGTGAATAATATTTATTACAATAACAAGACTTGAAATACTAACTACCCCAACTAAATAAAGAGCAAAGATAAATATAATAATAAAAGTAATTTAAAAATAGTAAATAAGCTTGAGCTTTAAAAGAATTTATAAGAGAACTAAAAAAAATGTTTGTTGCTTTGTAGGGGCCACGACATTATTGATCGCGCTCCTCCACTGTAGCAGTAGTTTATTTTGAGGTCGGCTTAGAGTTTTAAAATTAATGATAATATATTTTTAAAAGATAAGTGAAAGGTTTGAAGTTGAATATAAACACATAAATATATTTACATATAAATACACATAATTTTCTTTTGAAAACTTTGGTGAATGGTACTCCCGGGGATGCGTCAGCTTAGTTTTAAAAAAATAAGATTAGACCTCGTAATCACTTTTTATCTCCCGCTAACTATTTGTTAGGAGAAATATTTATATAATTTAGTGAAAACAACACTATCTATGTCAAATGGTAAAAATGAAACCATAGACAGTGGTTTTAATCATAAGAGGTAGAAATAATTATTTTAAAACGAATTGTAAATTTACATTCTTAAAAATCATTAGAACGAAAATAAATAAAAGGACAGTGACTTGAGAATTTAAAAAAATGGAAAAGAAACACACAGCACATAATTTTCCTGTCCCCTAAGGTAGTCCCCTTCTTCCATTATTACATCAATGTGTTCAACATTTCACAAGGCTAGTATAAATGAATTAGTGCAAGTGAGTGAGAAAAGTCAGTGAGTCCCGAAATGCCTTTCAAAACTCAAAAATTCGTTATTCTTGTCCAGGTCTAAGCAATCCACAAACACGCCTGCCAAACTTCCAAACATGATGCCACTAGGAACCAGATTTTGATCTAGAATCGAGAATCCACCCCTTGGCATGTCAAGATCCCAAGAATCTCAAGGATTCTGGGCAGTGCTCATACCAAGGGAACCTAAACAAACCAGTATCTACCAGCAGCCAAAGGATCACAACAAGAGCATGTATTCCTCACAGATTCACAACAAACCAAACAAATTCAGGCAAATATTCACAAAGAAGTTTTTGAGACCTATAGGCATGCTTCTATCGTACACATTTCAGCAACACACAAAAGAGTAATAGAGAACATACCTTGGTGCTTCCTATATCATATTTAAAGAATTAAACAACTATAAACCGATGGCAGGAGATGGAAACTACAACAATCTACCACGTAAGTATTGAAAACTTCGAGAGGATACTAACCAGTCAAGTAGAAACAAGGTGAAAAAAATAGCAAACAGTGATCCATCAACTTCAAACACTTTTTCTTTAAAGTAATTGAGAGCAGTAGAGAGAACTTGCGTGAGTGCGAGTTAAAACAGATAGTAGAACCCGTGGGAAAACTCTATCTCTCTATAAGTTTTTCTCTTGAGTGCATATGTATGAGTGTTCGTGATAAAAGTTGTGGGCCTTTCAATATGTGAATTCTGGATCATTAATATAGAGGAGAAGAGTTGTTTAAATAGTCTTAAAACCTCAATCAACAAAGAGAAACAAAGGAAAGAAAATCACCCAAAATCCGCTAATCACAAGATACTTTTTCTAATATAAGGTAACATACTCAATTAGGTGTGCAATAATCAAAGTTTACCATAAATATTAAATCAGTCCCACCTGAATAAAGGAAAATAAATCATTTAACATGCTAGACTTACCATAAGTATGCAAGTAATCAAAGCTGACCAACACAGTTATGGAAACAAAGCCAATCAATGAGGTGTAAACAAACAAAGCCAATCAATGAGGTGTAAAATAAAGCTATGAATCAGCAATATTAAATTACCACTCGTTAGTCTAAAGGAGGTTAATGAGAATCATGAAAGATTTCCCTTAATCCCAATGATCAAATCCCATCAATTTACCATAAAAATAAGTCAAGGCTTAACAAGAAAGAGTTGTCACACGCTTGGAGAGCTAACCATACGAGAAGGGGATCCCAAGTTGCCATTTTAATATATAGAGAGTTTGTAATGAGTCCGACTTGAGCAGGGAATAAACAGATAGGCCAAATTATCACATAATCCGAATCAAATCAGCTGTAGCACAAAGAAATGACATTTCTTAAGGAATAACCTGCTGCCCAAACTGTTCAAATCAGGCATTTATCATGCTTGGAGATAATTTTCAGATGACAACATTCAAACATAGACGAACATTAATAGATAAATATTAATCAAAGTTTAATACAAAATTCACACCAATATTAAATCAACGAGTCAGCTTAAGAGAAAATCATATGTTGAGATGGAGGGTGATCAATTGAGCACAAATGAACATCAAAGATCATACCGGATACGAATTCGAGGAAATCCATAATTAAAATGATTTCCAATGCAAATCGTGAACGGAGGTTGACGGGCGACGAACTCGATATCTTCGTTGGAGGAGACAAACCTTTGGGGTTTTGGGTTTTGAATGTAAAGGGGGTTAGAGGGGTCTATTTGGTGGTGGTGAGGTGGAGTTGAAAGAAGGGCGGTGGAGAAGTTGAAGAGGAGGAGAGAGGAGGGGCGGTGATTTCGCACAGGTCTAGTTTGCCGGAGACGATGGTGTGTGGTGGCGGCCGGTGAAGAGAGATGAGGGAGAAAGAGAGAAGAGAGGTCTAGGAGAGTAGGGTCTGTTTGGTGTGAGCTTTAATGGTGGTTTGCTGGGCATGGTAATTGAAGATGATGGAGGCTGTGTGTTGGCAGTGGTGGAGCGGCGGGTCTTCATCGGCTCACCATAGGCGACGGTGGCTCGAAGAGGGAAAGATGAGAGAAATGAAGAGAGAAGGAGGAGGGGAGGAGGAGAGAAGGACGATTGGTTATTGTTCAACTGGAGGAGCGATGCCAGAGGAAGGAGTGGCGGTGTGTAGTGGTGGATAAAGGAGAGGAAGAGGGCGGTGGTGGCTGGTAGGTTGAGTATATGATCAGGGATTTGGGGATTTTGGGTGTGGGTATAATTAAAAAAATAGAAAGAATGGGAGATTAAATCACGACCGTCGTATCATATGTGATGAATGGCTTGTATAGGAAGTTGGAGATGGGTCGGGTTACGGGTCAAGTCATACCCGAATTGGATTAAATGGGTTTGGACAATTGAAATTGAATTTGGGATTTAAAATTAAGCCCAAATTAACTCAATTCAGGCTAGAATTGAAAGAAATTAGATAAAAAAAGGGCTAGAATTTAAATAAATTAGGAAGACAATTGTAATTGGGCTGCTATTCTATAAATAAAATACTACACATATATAATTTAATAGATAAAATAATAACTAACGATAATTTATCAAACAAAGAATATTATTTAAAATTATAAAATTAATGACATGTCATATTATACGAAATTTATGATAAAATAGTAATAATAAGAAATGAATTATATATTTATAAATTGTATGAATTTAAAAAGTGTCAAGACGATGATAAAACACGTGATTTCTTTAGTAAATAAAAGCAATACGCGAGAAAAATTTAAGCTTTAAAAACAATAATAACTAGTAAAATAACAGCCCGAGAGAGGTATATGAAGGTCAAAATTGGGTGTCAACAATGAGATTAACTTATCTTATTAAGGAGGGTGAACCAGAGTCATCATCTGGGAAGTCTGTTGAACATAAGTCATCATCTGGGAAGATTGCTGAAACTGTGGAGACAAGCACTGAAATAGATGTTGCAGACAGTAGTAGTACACAAGATTGGAGGAAAAAGATGTGTTGCTCAGAAGTTGAATTTCAGGCACACTGACAGAAGAGAGCATGTATCTCATAGTAGGTTGCTCAACTGCCACGGAAATGTGGGAGTGCCTAGAAAAAGCTTACCTTCAAGCAATAACGGACAAGTAATTTCCGCTCAAACAATAACTGCAAAGTGTTAGGCTGGGAATCAGGAGAATTGATGAACATATCATGAAATTCAAGGGTATTTTTGATGGTCTTACAGCCATACATAACCCTGTTGATGAGGACGGCAAAGTGATCAACTTTGCAAGAGGCATAGCTCTCAAATACAAGACATTAAAACTTTTATGCTAGATATGGCACCCTATCCTACTCTAAATCAATTTCTCAATGCACTTAGGAACTTTGACATGAGAAAGGATAAAGAAGACGTGCCTCAACAAAACTTCAATATGGCTTTCTCTGTTGTATCTAACCAAAGAGGCAGAGGGAGAGGGAACTACTCTCAAAGAATAGGAAATAGCAACTTCAACTCCCGAGGAAGGGGTTTCAAAGCTGCTGGACAAGCAAACAATCATAGTAATCAGAATTTTCAAAGTGAAAATCAGAATAAGGAGAAGAGTGCAAGTGAGTCATGTCAAATTTGTGGTAGGAATAACCACACTGCTCTTAAGTTTTTTTACAGGTGGGTCTATTCCTATCAGGCTGTAGATGAACTACCACAAGCACTGGTTGTTGTGAATTTACAAAATACATCAACTCGAGATGACACTATGTATGTAGATTTAGGAGTCGGTAGTCATATGACAAACAATTCAGGTAATCTATCTGACCTCAAACACTATAATGGAATTGATATAATCATTGTTGAAAATGGCTCTCAGTTAGATATAACACATGTTGGGAACACAACCAGTTCATGCTTGAAATTACAAAAACTTTTTGTAGTTCTTAAGATTACTAAGAATTTGCTCTCAGTTAGTAAAACTACAAAAGATAATTCTTGCACTCTTGAATTTGATGAAAGTGACTTTGTTGTAAAGGACAAGAAGAGAAGAAATCTACTGGCCAAGGGATCTAAGAGGGGTGGACTCTATGTCTTAGAAGACAACAACCTCTATGCTTTGACTGCAACACAAGATTGGAAGAACTCAGATAACATTTGGCATGCTAGATTAGGACATCCTAGTTTAAAGATTTTAAATTTTTTGAATAGTAATAGTTGCATAAATGTTAGTAGTTGGAATAAAATGCCTATTGTGTGTTCTAGTTGCCAGTCGGGCAAAGGTTGTAAACGTCCATTTGACTTGAGGAATAAAATTGAGAAGAAATCATTATTAAAAATTCATTGTGATCTTTGGGGTCCTGCTCTTGTTGAATCTTCCCAAAATATGAGATATTATGTAGTGTTTGTAGATGACAACACAAGATATACCTGGATATATCCACTGAAAAAGAAATCAGAATTTTTTGAAGTTTTTCTCAAGTTTTAGAAAATGATAAAAAGGCAATTTTCTAAGATTATTAAGATATTTCAGTGTGATGGTAATGGTGAGTTCATCAAAGAAGAATTTATTGAACATCTAAAAAGTTGTGGTATTATCAGACACATATCTTATCCTAACATACCTGAATAAAATGGAGTCTCTCAAAGAAAGCACAGGCATATAGTTGAGACGGGATTAACTTTACTGCTTCATGCAAATCTACCTATCTCTTTATGGGTAGAAGCTTTTCTTACTGCTATATTCCTTATTAATAGATTACCTTTCTCAGTATTACAGATGGTGACTCGATTTGTCAAGTTGTATGATGAACAACCTGATCATAGCAACTTGAAGGTATTTGGTTCTAGATGTTTTACCATCAAAGGGAGCACAAAGTTCAGTCCAAAGACCTATCCATGTGTGTTCATAGGATATAACAGTCTACACAAAGGGTATAGATGCTACCATCCTCTAACAAGAAAAGTTTATGTGTCCAGACATGTCATCTTTGATGAAAGTACTTTGCCCTATGTGCAGGCTGTCCAACCTCAGTCTAAACCAGATGTTTCAATTCACTTAGATACCTTTGTTGAGTTTTTCTCAAAATTGCAGGCACATGATTCTGATCATAGTTCTTCTAGAGAAGTGTTGTTGCTTATTGCTGAGTCTACATCTGCTCAAACTGATCATGCAGCTGGTGATACTAATCAAACACAACATGTGTTTACACATGCAGGTGATGATAGTCACACTAGCTCAAGTGTCCTCTTAGATGTAGTTTCAAATGATGATAAAAATGCAGTGTCAGATGAGGATCCATTACTACTCAGGACACCACAACCTGTTGTCTTCTCTGTGTCTGATCCACCAGGCTTACAGTTGGAAGTTGATCTCTCAGGCTATGACAATCCACCTGCTGAAAGTTCTCAAGTCATTGAGAATGTCCCAGCTCAAGCATCTCCAGAACCACAAGTCAACCAATATCACATGATCACTAGACATAAGGCAAAGTCAGCAGCTCATGGTCACATGTTTCTTGCTACAAGTAGAGAAGATATTATGAGGGAATCTAGAACAACTAAAGAGGCATTGAAGTCACCATAATGGCTTGTTGCTATGCAGGAGAAAATTGATGCTCTACACAACAACAAGACTTGGACACTAGTACCTAGAGAGACAGGTATGAACTTAGTTGGATCCAAATGGGTGTCCAAAACTAAACTAAAGGCAAATGAAACAATTGACAGATACAAAGCAAGACTTGTTGCCAGAGGGTTCTCCCAACTTGAAGGTATAGACTTTGAGGAAACATTCAATCCTGGGGTTAAAGCCACAACTATCAGAGTGGTGCTGTCAGTTCCAAATGGAAAATCAAGCAGCTAGATGCCAAAAATGTCTTTTTGAATGGTTTTTTTCCTAGGAAGAGGTATATATGAGTCAACTTCCGAGGTTCATTGACTCTAGATATCCAAACTATGTCTGTCTATTGAGAAAGGCATTATATGGTCTTAAACAGGCACCTAGAGCCTGATTTGACAGGTTTAGTATGCATCTCTTTCACCTCAGATTCTTGTGTAGTAAAGCAGACCCCTCCTTGTTTACATTAAAATGTCACAGAGGCACCATATTACTCTTACTCTATGTAGATAATATAGTTGTCACAGGAAGTAATCAAAAGCATGTTTTAGAGGTAGTTGCCAAACTTGGGAAAGAATTTGCTATGAAGGATCTTGGATCTCTACATTTCTTTCTAAGAATTGAGGTAAAGTATTTTCCAGGAGGGATTCACTTGAGTCAAGGAAAGTATGTTGTTGATTTGCTTGGTATAACTGATCTGACAATGGCAAAGGCAATAAATACACCTTTGGCACATAAACATAGTCTACTTGAAGCTTTTGGGAGTACTATTGATGCCTCCATGTATAGAAGAATTATGGGAAGCCTTTAGTATTTGACCCTTACCAAACCTGACATCACACATGCTGTGAACTTAGCTAGCCAGTTCATGTAGAGTCCAAACAATGAACATCTTCAAGGGGTTAAGAGGATTCTCAGGTATATCAAGGGTACCTTGAAGTGTGGTCTCAAAATTATCTCGTAATCACTTTGTAGACTGTATGTCTATTCAGATGCAGACTGCGGCGGTTGTCCTACAACCAGAAGATCAACCATATGCTACAACATCTATCTAGGGGAAAACTGTATTTCTTGGACTTCTAAGAAATAAACTATAATAGCAAGATCAAGTGTTGAAGCTGAATATAGAGCACTACATCTACTGCAGCTGAAATGACATGGATCATCTACCTTCTTCATGACATTGGAGTGCATCTTAGGACAGTTCCCACACTATACTGTGACAATCTAAGTGCTTTCTATATGATAGTGAATCCAGTTATGCATGTTAAAACCAAACATATCAAAATGAACTATCATTTTGTTCGAGAAAAGGTTGCCAGAGGATAACTGCTCACACATTTGTAAGGTCTAAAGGTCAGCTAGCTGACATTTATATAAAGGCCTTGACAAAATAAGTGTTTGCTGGTTTTAGAAGCAAGTTAGGAGTAACAGTTCCACCACTCACTAATTTGAGGGGGAGTGTTGAAGATCAAGATAAGATGATAAAGAATCACAGTGATCAACTGTAGAACTTCAGAATCAGAGATATGTTAGAAGTGTTAGTATTAGTTACTTAAAGTCAAGTCGAGCTCTTGTAGTTTAATAGCATTGTACATGTACTTATCATAGTCCAAGTATGACTCTAAGTCTAAGCATTAGCATAACCTAGAACTCTTGTATTTAGTCTAGGACTCTACTGTATCTAACTCCTATAAATAGGAATATTTACATGACTTGATAATCATCAATACAATACACTAATTCTCTCCATCTAGCTTGAGAATTCTATAGTTTTTACTTTTTCTAACGAAAGTAGATAAGCCACAAATTATATAAAATCAATGCAAAAGATATAAGAGGAAAAAATGCTAGGCCCAAAAGCAGCCCAAAATAAAACAAGAGAAAAATAAAAAAAGAAACCAAGACAAAAACAATTGTGGTCCAACCCATAAATTCAAGCGATATTTTAGGTCTCAATTTGGAAAGTTGCAGAGAAGCTTGTCCACTTCAGCTCTTCTTCTTTATCATCAAGACCGATGAATTCAAGGTCCGCTCTGGTAAGCTTTTCCTTTTCCTTCCTATAGAGACTCTGATTTTATCCATCATCTATCTTTTGAGTGAGATATAAAGCTGAATCACTTAGCTTTGATAGGTAAAGTTGAAAGAATCGAGGTCACAGAAGCTGAGATGGAGCTGGTGAGAAGAGATCTAACCTAAACCCAGCTTGATGAAGGTTCAAAAGTCAATGTAGTCAAAGTCCTGAGTAGATGACGCATAAGAAACCTCAAGCTCTCACCCAGGCATTGTGTCATATGTCTCAGAAAGGAGAATCCTCCTTGCTTTGCAGTCACAGGCGTTGTCTTCTTCTAAAAAAATATTCTTGTTAGTTTTCTCAGTTAGTAAGCGCTCTAAAAATTATTGGAGTCTGGCCATGGAGTCTATTGTCTCCTCCCAATGAGTTGAATTTCAAAGAAATTGATATCATTATCTAAGAGAAAAATAATATTTACCATGACAGACTTACACTAATGAAGGAACTTTTTAGCTCTGTTGCCTGTATTTTTTCTTTTTTTAGCTTGTGATTTACTTATTATCTACTTGTTTACTATGTATCATTGTGCCTTGTGTTTCTACTTAGGTTATGTTGTTAGTCAAGTTCAGGTTCCCTCAGTGTTGTGAACCTGAGGTTTGATATTTATTGTTGTCCAGTCTTATGAGTGATTTGACCTTTTCTTATAGTTTCTGTAGATTATGAAATTCAACTTTACCTGCAAAACTATAAATAGATTTAGTGTTTGCCATCATTTTCTTCTCTTATGACATATTTGACTTGGTTCTCCTCTAGACCTTAGATTAATGAGATTGAATTTTTCACTCCTGATGCTCCAGGAAGTATCCCATTCTCCTTCTATGTCTTTCTTTGGGAAAAAGGAGTCAGTCTTATTGATCAAAGGAAAAAAGTCACGAGCACAATAATATTTCACCTCATCCCTAATAGCTTTAGCTTTCGCAGTAAAGTTAGAGGTGTCTTCAATGAATTTTGTCTTTGCATATATAAAATTCCCTTCCTTATTTATTATACAAAAGTTTTTGAGTCAAAGCCCTCGATTTTTCCTTGAAGTTTCATCTAAATTGCATTTAAATCAACCTGGAGAGTTTGACTAAGTAATCTCAACATTCTTTATTTTAGGCTGTAGTTTTCAAAGAAGTGAACCACTTATACCCAAGATGTTGAAATATTTCTTATTTAAGGATATCTACTCTTATCAAACATAAAAAAATTTCAGTTTATCTCATAAATAGCTCCCATCTTAACATATTCCCTCCATAAATCTGAGAGTTTCTCAATTTTTATATTTATCAAAAAAAGAAAGCTGAAGCTGCATGAAGCAAAGGCTTTAATTTTGGCTCACAGTCTACTTTTCACCATTTAGCAATAGAATGGTTGACCTGTAGAAAGGGTTTCATATGCCTATAATAATTGCAAAAATAGTTCAAATATCTCTGACAAATTGGCCTGTCAAAATAAGTGTGCTATAGTTTCTTGGTGAGGGAAGTCACAACAACAACATTTAGAAATTATGGCAATTTCATACCTTGTCACTACTTTATCAACTGGTAGTTTTTGTTTCTATAGCCTCCATATGAAAAAACAAATCATGTATAAAATTATTTTACCTTCTATTCTTCTACTATAGTAGAGTCACTTGATATTGGTATCAACATGTGTGCTTCATGTTCATTATCAATTTATAGAATGTATTTTCGTCATTTTAGCTACTTGCCACATTATCCTTCTACTCCATGTGATTTTTACATATTTCTCTTGAATTTAAATGTGAGAGCCTCCTGGTTGATTTCATGTATCTCATCATAATCATATGCTATTTTCCTACAATAACTCATCCCCCCAACTTTTTACCTTCACTATTAGATACATAAATTTTTTCTCCGCAAATCAATGAAATCTATGTTATGAATATAATTTTTCACTTATTTTTCATTGACAATAGTGATAATCTTATTTATTTCTCAATATTGACAAATGCTTTTGAAGATCTCTTTGAAGGGACAACTTCTCATAAGATAGAAAGATGTATCAATTACAAAATAATTCATTGAAGCTACTACTTTTTGTGATATAACTGCTAGTTCACACATTATAATTGCTCAAAGAAAAGAAAAAAAGCACACAAATTATAGTGTGATATAAGATGAATAGACGCTCAATAAAATGCTTGTCATTGTAGATATAATTTTATTATGAGAAAAGACAAAACTTAAGTTTGAGAGAATTTGATAATGCTTAAATAAGTGGTAACTTTTATCTATTTCATTTAAGTATTTAATATTTATCTTATTAGTTCTATTTTCATAAGTGAAATGTACTTTTTGAAAAAAACAAATAACTTATAAAAAAAGCAAGACAAAAAGAGAAACTTCAATTGAGTAAAATAAGGATAGAAAAGAGGAAAAAATTGTAAACCATATCGAGCACAAGATGTGATAATTGACAACGAGTTCAAAGGAATAAAAAAATGTAACAAGTTGATTTAAGAACTCCTGTCAACTAATTATTCATTTCAAAAAAATATTCATTTGTAATAAAATTTTATTCAAGTATCAAATAGATGAATTACTTGATTTGTAGGAATATAAGAGTTCACCCTCAAAATAAACAAGAATCTTTATTTTCTATACTCAAACTAATTAGTAAATACACCAAAAAAAAATTATTTCAAAATGATGTAGGACTTAAATTGATATATACTTAAAAGGTTAAACTACCTAAAAAGACATACCTTCTTACCATATTTACTAACTTTCCCACTATTTTATTTTAATTACTTAATATACCATATGTACCACTCAGATACATCACTGCAGGTTATGATACATCACCTCACCTCGTGATACATCACCTCACCTCAGATACATTCCACCCGATGTATCAAAGATAAAACCAAAAGAATGCCGATGTATCCAAGTGGTTTTGGGATGTATCCAATGGGATTCTGATGTATCAGAGTAGTTTGGGGATGTATCCAGAGGTGAGGTGATTTATCCCGAGGTGAGGCAATGTATCCGAGTAAAGGGATGTATTCGAGCGGTAAAGGAGGTGGAAAAAAGAGTAATTAGCTCCCAAAGGTGTGTGTTTTATGTAAGTTACCCTACTTAAAATTAAACAACTAGATTCAATATTTCTATATCCAAATTTAGTCTAGCTTTTATTTCACATAATATGAAAAGTAAAAAATTAATATGACATACCCTGCCAACTAAGAAATGAGAAAGATAATTTCTCTTTCTGGGACATAAAGTTATATTGTAGTTGGATGAATTTATATGGGAAAAAATAAATTCAAAAGTGATTTTAATGAAGTCTTACCAATACTTGAATATAGGGTTGTTCACGAATCAGTTTGGTTTGATGTTGGCCATTATCAAATTAAAATTTTAAATTTTAATTGTTAAGATCCTCATCCTAACTCGATCCATTCTAGGTCCAATTCAATTTATTTTTTTATTATTTCGATTCGATTTTACAAATCGATTTGTTCGATTTTAAAATTTTAACAAGAAACTATTTTCATAATTTCAAAGCAAACATAATTTATGGTGATCTTTTCTATAAGTAATTAAACTTTGAGGTAACAATAATGTAACATGAGACAACATGACCTCATCGTAGAAATATAATGGAGGTAAACTGAGTCTCTACATTGTGCCACTAGCACATAGTAGAGGTGTCACGATCCAACTACCGGACCGTACGAGCACCTACTCTATTCCACCTAGATAGGAGAACCCTTACTACCTGAACCAGCAGAAAATGCGGGAAAAGAAGTAAAATCATGAAATAAACCTTCTTGAAATACAAGAAACATCCTTTACAATATTTAAAAAATAAACCAGTACAATTTGAAAACTGCTCTCCCCAGAACCTAGTCTAAGCCGGTACAAGAGCTACTACAAGAGTGATACAAAAATAAAAGAGGACAGTACTCCCACCATAGAAGTAAGGAGTAGGAGCTACTAGAGATCAATATCATCATGTGCCTATAAAACATCACCAACCCTGCAATCAGACTATACCCAAAGAGGTATAGCAAGAGTAGAATTAGTACAAATACATGTACTGGTAGGCATGATCGGTCGATCCAAATCCACTCATACCAGCATATAAGAAATCAAGGAAATGCACAATTAATTACAATACTCGACCCTTCAACATTCACCTTACCAACAACCCAATGTCAACCTAAGCCTATCTACCCCTTAGACTTCCCAAGTCACCTTGACACCTAGACTTCCCAAGTCACCTAGTCACCTAGACTTTCCAAGTCACCTTGACACCTAAACTTCTCAAGTCACCTTGACACCTAGACTTCCCAAGTCACCTTGACACCTAGACTTCCCAAATCACCTTGTCACCTAGACTTCCCAAGTCACCTTGACCATTGCCAACATCTATGTCCATACCCGGACTACCATTTCTTTACCCAAGTCAATCACTATAACTCAACAATTCGGAGTAAACTCCACTACTTAATGACGTAGACCGCACCCGTCGTACCGCCACTACTAGTATAAAATTGCCCCAATGACCCCCATAGCCATACTCGACAAGTAACAACAACCAATATTATAACCAGACCACAAGTCACTTCCTTAGCTTATCAACCGCACGTAGCAAGTCTAGCCGACATTGACAATTCTTAGTGATAACCCACATACATCCTTTTTACATAATCTGTACCAAGCAAGGATCCCTAGAACATCATATATGCCCATAACATACGGCCCCGATTCACAGAAGAACCCCCTTGTCACTTGAGTACACTAACTCGGCCCTTCAAAGATCAACTATACGCCAATAATAATATATCTCGGCCCTCTCAGGAACCCAACATATAAAGAATAATAAGTACACCCGCACTGAGTAAAGAAAGTAGTACAATATGTAATAACAACCAGTAGTACAACTCCAGACTTTCAATCTACTTTTTACTTATCAATCACAGAGAACAAGTTCAACAATCATTTAACAATAATAATAAACATAATATTTATCCTTTTTCATTTGCCGGATCAATCAAGGATCCCTAGACCAACACCTAAGTTTTTACATGTAATGTCCGATCTCTCCAAGACCATCTCCCATATTTAAGTGTAACAACCTGGCCTCTCAAGGACCAATGTAATCAATCACAGATTTAACACTCAACTCGGTCCACTCATGGAACCATCGAAAGAAATACCACCAAAACAATAAACAATCTCGTACCAGGCATGATACCCGAGCCAACCAAATAGTAATCTGTACCAGGCGTGGTACCCGAGCCAATCAAATGGTAACCCGTATCAGGTGTGGTACCCGAGCCAATCGTTAGTAATTCCCATACCAGGCGTGATACCCGAGCAAACCGAATGTCAAACAGGTCCAATCAAATCACAACCAATGAACACACATACCTGTAAAACCAACAAGCAAATAAAAGCAGTTCATTTCACAAGAATGATTACCGGACAACTAGACATTCACAAAATATTCCCTAAACATGTAACTCATACACTACTACAAAATAGTACGTGAACACATAATGCATATTAAAAGTCAATAACCATCACCTACCCCCATTCCCGGTACAATAACTTAACCTTGAAATCTCATCCGAAGACTAACCCCAATTCACCCCTTAACACATACTAGTAGGTACATCCAATCCTGACCCTCATTCTAGTACCGAAATACAACATGTGGAGAAACCTCCCCTAACCTTGGTGATTCAACCAATTATGATATTCTAGTTTCTTATAACAACATTTCAGAGAATTTCCTCTTTAACTCGTGGTTTAATTATCCAAGTTGCTAGTTTCCCGAACCTTCTCGACACCCTAGTCCTCAGATTTTATCATCACACAACACCCAATTAATCATAACAACCCAAAATATCACAACAAATTATCATAACTCATTCAATTCTAGATTAACTAATCCAATCACAACAATTCTCCTCCAAACTTCGTGCCCTAGGGCCTAAACATGGATTCTCCTTTTCAATTATACAATAAGTAGGAAATAGAACTGGGTCAATCTACTCAATAAAGAAAACCTAGCCTACCTGGACGCCAAGCAGCTGCACGATGTAATTTCTGGCTCCGTGAAGGCATTTTTTGATGGATGACAGTCCCGAAATTCATGGTTTCACATTCTTTTAGCCGGAATTTCCCCTCCCGATGGCTCCCAAGCCTTGGAGCAGCCAAGGAGGGTTCTTGGAGTAACCCTCATATGTTTTGAGGCTGAATGAGAAAGAATGAAAATATAAAACTCATTTTTGAGTTTTCTGATTCCGTCACTCATAGCGGTCTCCACTCCGCTATAGCAATTCTTCTATTGCAGAACCATCCGCTATAGCAGTGTTGACCATCGTTAACTTCCGCTATAGCGATAATTTCTTCATTATAGCGGAGGTAGCTATGGAGGAATGGTAGCGGTTGACACGGGACAAAATATTGTAAAGTCCCCCAAAAATGCCCATTTTACTACACACTCAATTTTCTGATATTTCAAAATGACTCCTTCACCTCAACCTCGATACTGGGAGTTCTACTTACCCAAATTCACTTTCGAAAAGTCTTCCGGACTCCTTTATGCCTTATCTACAAGGAAAACTAGCTCAAATCATGATACATTTCCCAATCCTAACCCGGATTAACTTAGACTACACCTCGCTCTAAAATTGGCCGAGACTAGCCTAGCCCAGAATTTTTAACTCCCAAACCCGGAAGTTTTCTGACTCAAAAGTTGGCACGAAAAGTTTACCCATAACGACGAACCCGGTCATTACAATAGATACCAATTTATCCATCGTTCATCCCCTACCCATCTCTAAGGCAGAAAAGAAAAGAAGGAGCCCGCCCCCTCTGAACCTTAACGCGACAACGTAAATATAACCTTACGCAAACCACCAAAACTTCCCAATCCCTTGGTGTACCCATCTCAATTAAAATTCAATTCACTCTCGCTCTATCAAGGAATTCCTTCCTTCGAGCTGCACAAGGCTAACTAGATTACCCTTTCTCGAGTGCCCAAGAAATCCGGGGCCTTGTTGAAATGCCGGAGCAAAAAAAATTCAACTAACGAACAAAAACAATTTTTCCATGCCAAGGGGACTAGATCCCACCATGGCGACCCCTTTCCCGCTATACCCGAAGTTCTTCTAACCCGAACTCCATTTTGAAAGCTTCCTATGGGGTACTATGCCCCTCACATATCATAGTATCACCTTACTCCTGTCAATATTGTGCCTCGAGACACCATGTATCTCTAAACCATGCAACAACAAAAATTCCATCAGAACTCATCCTAGCTTGAGGTTTTTGTCAACTCTCATCTTAGTGGGAATTCTATCAGGCACTTACACCCTAACCAATGCTATGAAGAGCACACCCCCACCACTCAATGAGCAGTAACACCGGTATTATCATGACCGACGAGAGGAATGACAATGTT
Source organism: Jaltomata sinuosa (assembly GCA_003996215.1). Lineage (NCBI taxonomy): Eukaryota > Viridiplantae > Streptophyta > Magnoliopsida > Solanales > Solanaceae > Jaltomata > Jaltomata sinuosa. The sequence continues at coordinate 723,192 of QJPP01000201.1, forward strand.
AAAGAATCCATTAAGTAACCCAACTCCCTCAACTGACCCTACCACTAAGGATCATCAATAATAAACCAACCAATAATCACCCTCATAACATAAGCCTATGAGCAATGTCCAACACTACTCAGTCAATTACGGATCATTCTTTTCAAGTTCTACATAGGTGATTATTCCCACCAGTGGTAAATTAAAATTTCACCAATACTCCGGGCTATCATATCTACCATTTTCTCTTATCGCGCATGGATGCTAAATAATTCCTGCAATAGCTCGCAGCTCAAATAGCGATTTAAAATGACTCAGGAATGAAAGACAAATCAGGAGAAAAATAGGACAGGGATTATGCCCTGTCCATCTCGCTATAGCGACTTACACACCGCTATGGCAACACCCAAAAGTAGTAGCCCAGAAAATTTACCATTCTCTAAAAAATTCTCTCATTCCCCTTCCATGTTCTCAACGCTAGCACCAAAATTGCATTACAGTCTTAAAACATAACCTCAAGACCAACCTCAACTATGCATAGTTTAGAATTTAGCACCCCATTATCATAAAATCAGACACAAAACACACCAAAACCACACACAATAATATATTCCCGCTATCGTACACTACTAGTCCCACTTTTTCCTTTCTATGATTTTCAACTAATCCTGATTGTCCCAAAACTGGAGCTTCCCCATAGTCATTAAACCCTTTTTATTCCCTTACCATCTATACCAATGGTAAGTCTATACCCGAATGTAATGCAAACCATTCTAATTGGAGCATACCACAATTTATCACTAAAGCAAATCACAAATTTTAAAGTTAAAATAAATTTACTGAAGTCACGATCATGAGTTATCACAAAAATTTCCTTACCGAAATTCTCGCTATCAAGCAATAACAACCTTTTTTCCCTATAGTTCTCAACCAATCCCGATTGTCCTGAAATTGAAGTTTTCCTATAGTCATAAGCCTTGTTCCTTTACCATTTTTACCAATGGCAAGTCCATTTTCGGATTATAATACCATTTTACTGATCAATTTCAACTATACATAGAAAGTTATTATCAACCCAAGCACACAAAATCAAGTTATGACCTTTCCTTGACCACAATATTCACAACAATTCAAACAATTGCACACCACACATTTGCAGTCATTCAAACAACATCAATACACATAAGCACAATCTCAAGTCTCAAGCTTCGACACTCAATCAAATCAGTTTCATTACCTTTTATTCGTTTCATGGATGACCGTTAGCCGATTCATCCATCCTTTACATAGCCTCCCAGGCCCGATACCAATTGGAACCTTACCGATTCTAATTTTCCTTGCTTGTCTTATCGCAATCGGAGTCCAATGACATCCTTTACTTTGTTGAGATACCATTTGAAATCGAGAGATACCAATTGGATTCAAACCGTACAAGCAACTGAATGAACTGCACGAAAAGAAATGAAAGAAAAGAGATATTTCCTAGAATGCTTCATAGCTTCCCAAAGATTAGATGTGGATGTCAACACACTAATCTGTGGGACTCTATTCGATATTTTGCTCTTGTACTGGTAGACCGATAACCTGAGCTCTGATGCCATTTGTCACGACCCAACTATCGGATCGTGCAGGCACTTACTCTATTCCACCTAGATAGGAAAACCCTTACCACCTGAACCAACAGAAAATACGGAAAAATAAGTAAAACCATGAAATAAACCTTCTTGAAACACAAGAAACATCCTTTACAATGTTTAAAGAATAAACCATTACAATTTGAAAACTGCCCTTCCCAGAACCTAGTCTAAGCCAGTACAAGAGCTACTACAAGAGTGATACCAAAATAAAAGAGGACACAACTCCCACCATAAAAGCAAGGAGTAGGAGCTGTTGGAGATCAACATCGTCATGTGCCTATGAAACATCACCAACCCTGCAACCAGACTATACCCAAAGAGGTATATCAAGAGTAGAATAAGTACAAACACACATACTGTAGACATCATCGGTCGACCCGAATCCACTCATACCATCATATAAGAAATCAAGGAAATGCATAATTAATTACAATACTCGGCCCTTCAACATTCACATTACTAACAACCCAATGTCAACCCAAGCCTACCTACCCCTTAGACTTCCCAAGTTACCTTGACACCTAAACTTTCCAAGTCACCTTGTCACCTAGACTTCCCAAGTCACCTTGTCACCTAAACTTCCCAAGTCACCTTGACATCTAGACTTCCCAAGTCACCTTGACACATAGGCTTCCCAAGTCACCTTGTCACCTAGACTTCCCAAGTTACCTTGACACCTAGACTTCCCAAGTCACCTTGTCACCTAGACTTCCCAAGTCACCTTGACCATTGCCAATATCTATGTCCATATCCGGACTACCATTTCTTTACCCAAGTCAACCACTATGACTCAATAACTCGGAGTAAACCCCACTACTTAATGACGTAGACCGCACTCGTTGTACTGCCACCTGCTAGTACAAAATCACCCCAATGACCCCAGGGTCATACTCGAAAAGTAACAACAACCAATATTATAACCAGACCACAAGTCTCCTCCTTAGCTTATCAACCGCACATAGCAAGTCTAGCCGACATTGACAATTCTTAGTGATAACCCACATACATCCTTTTTACATAACTTGGACCAAGCAAGGATTCCTAGAACATCATTTATGCCCATAACATACAGCCCTGGTTCACAAAAGAACCCCCTTGTCACTTGAGCACACTAACCCGACCCTTCAAGGACCAATTATACGCCAATATAATAAATCTCGGCCCTCTCAGAAACCCAACATATAAAGAACAATAAGTACACCCGCACTGAGTAAAGCAGTGCAACATGTAATAATAGTAAGTAGTACAACTCCAGACTCTTAGTGTCGCGCCCCATTTTTCTCGCGAAAAGCGGGATTCGACGTGACAACTCTCTTTTAGGAAGAGAGGGTGAAGAGTCGCCACCTAACGAATTTAAGGCGCGTTAGGGCACCGTTCTAACAAATTACAATTAAATTAAATTTTAAGTCTACGCAACCAGAAATCGGGTAAGGGTTCAAGTTACCTCGAAAGGAAGGTGTTAAGCACCTTTCGAGGTCCACAAATATGGGTCCCTGCCGGATTCGTTACTTATGTGGGAATAGGTGATAAATAATAGATCGATTAATTAAACTAAAGACTATGTAATCAAACAAGTAAGACTTTATTTAAAACAAGTATTTAAGCCAAATTAATTGCTAAAATCTAAGTGAGAAAATCATGCATGAATTAACGCAAGTAAATAAATAAACGAAAAAATCAGATAAGCGAGAAGTCAGAAGTGACACAATGATATAGGAAAAGAGACCTAATTACTAAGTGACTTAGTTAACTACCCCAAACAAATAGAAAGAAACAAACCTAGGTTAATTTTAATCTATTCGGATCAGCGCTCGGCTTATTATCGGAGACAATTCCAAAGACATTGTCGTATTCTGCTCGGGTCGATTTCCATCATGTCCGTCTATCTACCCGCCTAAGTTGGTTATTAAGATTATTATTATCCTAAAGTGCGTACTAAAGAAATGGAAAAGTCTAACGTACCTTAGTATGCCTACCCGTCCCGACATAATATCCAAGAGGCATTGGACTACTATTTGAATATGGGTCTAGACAAATAAAACTTAAGGCTACTAATTAGACTCGAGTTAACAAAAGACATACAAGGACTTTTAAGCAAGTAGCACATAAGGTCTCATATAAGCCTCCAAATTAATTAAAAGGATACCTAAGTGATTAACATGCTTAAAAATTATCACTTTCACTAAACCTATGAACATGATTTCTAATAATACAGATATGCAGAAAATTTATTATTTGAGACCTATGAGCAGAATCTCTAATTATTTGACATGCTGAAAATAAATCTAGCAGAATCTCTAATTATTTGACATGCTGAAAATAAATCTAACCTTACAAACATGATAATTGGTTATTTAACATACAAAAACTGTTTTAAAGCTATAGACATGATGGCTAATTAAATTATATGCTGAAGCTAGAGTAAACTTGTAGGCAAGGTTTCTAGTTTAACATGTTAAATCCTACATGCATGATTTATAATTTGATATGCGAAAACTGCTGTAGCATGTATGAAATTGATAGCCAACTGATTTAAAATGCTAAAACAGGTTTTAACTTAGGCATGATTTCTAAACTAATTAATTTGTTGTGACAGGTTTAAACCCTATAGGCATGGTTTCTAATTTAATATGTAGAAACTGAATCAATACTATAAGCATGTTGACTAATTAAATATGCTAAAGCAGGTTTAAGCCTATAACCGTGATATTAGTTATCCTATATGCTAAAAAAAACTAATTTAATTCTATAAGCAGGATTTCTAATTTACAGCTGAGACAGATATTGATCATGTAAGCATGACTCCTAATTTAATACAAAGAAAAACTGAAACTGATTTAAATACTATATGCATGATAGCTAATTGTCATATTAATTAATAGGCAAAAATCACAAATAACTATATGAAGAATTGGAAGTTATATGAGCATGCAGAATTGTAAACTATTTTTTTTTTAATATGCAAGGCTACTGCAGGCATGCTGAAAATTACAAATACGCTAGAGATTAAATGAATACCTATAGTCATGCTTTCTATGTTTTCAATTAGATAAAAACAGGTAGCACGTAGTTTGCCCCTCCCCATAGCAGTCCCCCTAAAGTATTTTATATATTATCGAAGTTTATACAATAATTATTACAGACCAATGAATGAACGAGAAAATAAAATAAGACAGATTTAGGCTTTGGAGACTCTCAAATCTCGGGAAATTCTTCACTGTGTAACCATCTTCTAATAGAAACCTGTTAAATATAGCATAGGATTCGGAAGATCCTAGTATGATCCGTGAAACTACCCTCGACATGTCAGAGTTCCTGAGAATCTCAAAGATTCTAGGCAGTGCTTATGTCGAGGCATGGGAATACATTAGGACCTCCGTATTCCACAAAATACAACGACAACAACACCAAGCCAGAAGCAAAGGTAATCATATAAACCAACCAGTCAAACAACATAAGCCAACTAACAAGTTCATGCTAACAATGGTTTAATGCAAACATAAATATAAGTTCTAAATTGACATCCTACAGACATGCTTTAATAAACAAATCACAGAACAGTCATGGCTAAACACAGATGGATACATATTCCAAACTAAAAGTAAACATGCATATGAATTGAAATCTGCATCGATAAAACACTAACCAATTATCCGTAAACAACAGGAAATATTCAAAGCCTTTTACAATCAGCAATAAGTAGCCCTTATCAATCAAGAAGAGAAGTTAAAAATATGAGTAGTCGTGTCTGTCAAGTCTGAGAGATAAATGAAAAAGAAATTGTGTTTTATAGTGAAAGAATAGGACTTGAATTAAGGAAGGAAATAATTCACAGAATAAATCAGGGAAAGAAATAATTCACAGAATAAATCAAGGAAACTTTTACCTTAGTTAACTAAGAGAATCAATTAACAGAAGGTTTCTACTTTACCATAAATAAACTGTCTACAAAATAAAGAAAGAATAAGAAATACTTTACATGGTACATTTTGGGCAATTTAGAATAAAACTTACCACAATCAATTAAGTACCAAAGCCAGCTAATTTAAAAGAATCAAAGAAAGGACAGATTGATTTCGGGTGTCCACCTTTCCATAATTATCCATGCTGGAATTATTCATTTTGTCTAAGAAAAGAAATCAATCTCATGTAATTGAGGGAGAGGAAATTATAATCATGTAAGGATAAAGAAGAGACAAATTGACATACGTAATCAATTATCATACTCGACAGGCTTGACTTTACCATGAATAAATAAATCACATAAGTGTCAACTAAAATCCCTTCCCAAAATTAAGTAATCGAGCTAATTAAGGAGCAAATAGTTAAACATTTTATCATAATTAACCAGTACTAAGCTGCTCTAATCCATAAACAAGGGAAGAGAATCACTCCAGGGGTAAGGACATGCTATGATCAGTCAATTACGCATCAAAGTTTACCAAGAATAACCAATCATCAAGTTGTCTTCAATTTGAATCTGAAAGGAGAAAGGCAGGTAAACCAATTTTGCTACAAATAGATAAATAACATGGATGTTCTATGCATAAAGGAAATGTGAAATCATGCTTGGACTGAATCAATTATAATACAAAATGAACAAGTCATGAGTACAGAAGATTACAAGTTAATCAAATAGAAGATAACAAGAAATGTTTAAAGGTTTGGAGTTAAGTATAAATTCCCCAGACATGAATACATGTTATCTTTCCCAATCACAATTAGTCATACCATAATATAGAACGAACTGGGACAGCAGACAGATCATCCTTTATTTTTCAGACTCGGAGTACGATGTAATAATCAGAACATGCTTAGGCAACCGTTTCACAACAAAGTAAACTCATAAGAATTTCCAAAATTAACATCTACAACGACTCCGTAAAACTTGTCTTCCCACATACTGTAATCAGCATAAGTAATCAGTCACAAATCCGTAAAATCAAATGAACATGCATAAAACCCACATAAATGGATTTGGAACCTGTAATACGAGAGAATGAGACGAAGCAGAAGATCATACGCATGAGCACAAATCAAAATACAAGTCGGATCTTAGTTGGATCTGCCAGATCCATTGTACGGCTCGTCGGAATCCTCCGCTGCCCATTAGCGAAAAGAAAACCTTTAGGTTTTAGGGGGGAAGTCTTTTGGTGGAGATGAGGGTGGCTGTTTATGGGGTTACGTGGGTGATTCCGTCGGCCGGTATTTGTGGTGGTGACGGGGCGGAGAAGTGAAGCGACGGCAGTGGTTGGTTGGGGTTTTGGTCGTCTGCCAGAGTTCGGCCGAGGCGGTGGGGTTTCGCTGGACGGAGAGGTGGAGAAGAGGAAAGGGCTTGGGGGCGGCGGTTGGCGCTGGTGGAGCAGCGGTTCTCGCTGGCTCGGTAGCGAGGGTGGCCGGCGGGTTGAGGGTTTCGTTTGGTCAGAGGAGAATGGTGGAGCGGCGATGCTCGCTGCCGGTAGAGAGACGGAGAAGATGATGGAGGGAGAGTTTAGAGAGGGAGAGAGGGTGGAGGCGGTGGAGAATGATGGAATGGGGTTAGGGTTAGGGGAGTATATTTGCTCAAAAGGAAAGAAGACAAGAGGTTTGATCTCGGCCGTTGATCGTATTAGATCAACGACTGAGATTGAATCAGACTTGGGATTTAAAATTGGGCCAATTTAGCCCAATTTAGGCTAAAATTGAAATAAATTGGGTAGAAAGGGGGCTAGGATTTAAATAATTTGAGATTAGAAAATGAATTCGGACGGCTATTTAATAAACAAACTACTACGTACATAAAATTTAGTAGATAAAATAATAGTTAATGATAATTATCAAAAGATAAATTATTTTTTTAAAAAAAGAATAAATTATGCATATATATTGTACGTAAAATAAATGACATGCAATATCATATGAATTTTATGGGGAAAATAGCAATAATATGAAATAAATTATATATTTTAAAAATTTTATACGAATTTGAAAGTATCACGATGACGATAAAAACGTGATTTACTTAGTAAATAAAAGCAATACGCGAGGAAAATTAAGCTTAAAAATAACAATAATTAGTATAATAACAGCCCGAGAGAGGTATAAAGAGGTCAAAATTGGGTGTCCACAGCTGCCCCTTCCTTGCTCGGGAATGAAGGATGAATTGGCGGGCAAGGAATGTTGACTAGTTGCCAATTTTGTCCGATCGGAGGCGTAGTTCTTCGAAATCGGAGAAACAAGGGGGGGAATTATAAAAAAGTTGTGGCCGAGACTTCGTTTTCAAATCGCCTAAATATCCCTGGTCTTACGGGAATCAGGCCGTGTGTAGTTTTAGATTTAGAAATGAACAAGGTTTCTAGAGAAAAAATGCACACGAAAATCTGAACGAAGATGTAGTTGGCACGAGTCGATGAGATTTAAACGGTTAGCTGAGAATAGGACACGAGCAACGGTCTAGTGTTGGTGATCTACGGATAAGAAATGTTGTGTTTTGAAAGCGAAGACGATGGTTAATCTCGTTTCTTGGCTTATTCAACTTTCGGTGCCTGCAATTTCTATTATAACTAGATAAAGGTTTAACATTTAAATAATAAATAAAGTAAAACATGATGCAGGCTCCCTTTAAGACTATGGAAGGTTGCTTAAGATGGTAAAAATGATGTCTTTAGCGATGATATCTCAGGGTCATGATACGTAAAATTTAATCCTCGGGCCATGAAATGATGTCCGCGGGCCATGAAAATGATGCCTTTAGACGATGACGCCTTTGGAGCATGATGAGAAGAAAGTGAATCCTTAGGCCATGAAAATGATGCCTTTAGACTATGACGCCTTCGGAGCATGATAAGCAGAAATTAAAGAAAGCGTATCTGTTTTGAGCGGCATGGCATGACGTTCGGTAGCTTCAGTCTCGGGCCAAATATAATTCTTGAGCCAGATATAATTCTCAGGCTTAATGCAAGCTCGGGCCAAATGCAATTCTCGGGCCAAATGTAATTCTCGGGCTTAATGCAATCTCGGGCATGATGCAATCTCGGGCCAAAATGCAATCTCGGGCTCAAATGCACTTTTCGGGCAAATATAATTCTCGAGCCAAATATAATTCTCAGGCTTAACGCAAGCTCGGGCCAGATGCAATTCTCGGGCCAAATATAATTCTCAGGCCAAATGCAGTCTCGGGCCAAATATAATTCTTGAGCAAAATGTAATTCTTGGGCCAAATATAATTCTTGGGCCAAGTGTAATCTCGGGCCAAGTGTAATCTCGGGCCAAAGTCATTTTGGGCATAATGCAATCTCGGGCCAAATGCAATTTTCGAGCCAAATATAATTTTCGGGCTTAATGCAATTCTTCTTTGAGGGGATAGAGTAGCTTAGCTTTCTTGCCATATTTTGATGATGGTGTTTGTCTTGATGCTGCTGAGACAATTCTCGGATTTGTACCTGCTAGCTCTGCGTTCAAAGAAAAATTGTTAATTTGTAAAAGAGGGGAGGTTGATTTGTGCATCTGCTCTTGGGTGCATCTGTCCTCCTTGTTATGTGTCTGCGTGCTGTCGCACTCTCCTTGGGCACTCGCTCGAGCAAATAAATAAATCGTATTTTGAAATAACTTGCTTTGACAGGGGAAGGGAAATGTTAAAAATAATAATGTTGTTGAATCATAAACCGTGGCATGTTTTGAGACATCGCAACATCTGATCATCTTTGCATTTAGAGTGCAGCTCCGATGAAATTTTTGAGGGCCCTCAAAAATTTCTGCCCCAGTGTAGAACTTGTCTTTCGGCTAGGAAATTTTGTAGAATGAGCGGTCGCTTGTGGAGAATTTTGAGGTCCCTCAAAATTCTCCCCCAGTCTTACGATTCATGGTAATGCTTTTCAGATGGAATTTTTGAGATACTCTCAAAAATTCTGCCCCAGTTATAATGCTTGACAAAGGGAAATGAGAGGTTTTATTATGATAAGACCGAACTCCATAGGAGCGCCTACGTATCCCTCTTAAACGGGAATCAGGTCGAACGTAGTTCCGATTACAAGGTAAGGAAGCATAACAAAAATAACTTTCTCTTAACTTCTCAGATGAAGTATCTTTTGACAGCGTCGGAATTGATAGGTTTGGGCCACACTTCACCATCCATTTCTGCTAGTATGAGTGCTCCTCCTGTCAGAACCCGATGGACCATGTAAGGACCTTGCCAATTTGGTGCAAATTTTCCTTTTGCCTCGTCTTGGTTTGGAAAGATCCGTTTTAGGACAAGTTGCCCCGGTGTAAAATGCCTTGGTCTGACCTTCTTGTTGAAAGCTTTGGCCATTCTATTCTGATAGAGTTGACCATGACAAATTGCATTTATTCTCCTCCCATCAATGAGTGCCAGTTGTTCCATTCTACCTCGCACCCATTCAGCATCACTTAGTTCTGCTTCTTGAATGATCCTTAGAGAAGGTATCTCCACTTCAGCAGGTATCACAGCTTCAGTACCATAAACCAGAAGATAGGGAGTGGCCCCTGTAGAAGTCCTCAGCGTAGTACGATATCCCAACAGTGCGAAGGGTAGCTTCTCGTGCCAGTGTCTGTAATTGTCAATCATCTTACGCAGTATCCTCTTGATGTTTTTGTTCGCAGCCTCAACTGCTCCATTCATCTGTGGCCTATAGGCTGTAGAGTTTCGATGGTTGATCTTGAACTGCTCACACGTTGCTTTCATCAGATCACTGTTGAGATTGGTGCCATTATCTGTAATAATTGACTCAGGAACTCCAAATCGACAGATAATATGATCTCGAACAAAATCAGCTACAACCTTCTTTGTGACAGACTTATGTGAGGTAGCCTCGACCCATTTGGTGAAATAATCAATAGCAACAAGAATGAACCTATGTCTGTTGGATGCGGCAGGTTCGATAGGACCAATAATGTCCATACCCCAAGCTGCGAATGGCCAAGGAGAGCTGGTGACATGGAGTTCGTTAGGAGGAACTCGAATCATGTCGGCATGCGTTTGGCATTGATGACACTTTTGCACATAACGAATGCAATCCGTCTCCATGGTCAACCAAAAGTACCCGGATCTCAGTATTTTCTTGGCCAAGGTAAATCCGTTCATGTGAGGGCCACAAGTTCCACCGTGGACTTCTTCAATCAAACTAGAAGCTTCTCTAGCATCAACACACCTCAGCAGTCCTAAATCAGGAGTCCTCTTGTACAAGATTTTTCTGCTTAAGAAGAATTGGTTACCTAACCTTCGAATAGTGCGCTTTTGAATACTTGTGGCATTATCCGGATAATCTCCATTTTTTAAGTATCCCTGGATATCAACATACCATGGCTTGCCATCTAACTCCTCTTCGACATGGAAATAATATGCAGGCTGCTCGTGGGTATGAATAGGGATGGAATCAATATAATTCTTATCCGGATGCTGTATCATAGAAGACAAAGTGGCCAAAGCATCGGCGAATTCATTCTGGGTTCGCGGAACATGTTTGAATTCTATTTTGACAAACCTCTTGCGCAATTTTTGTATGCAATCTATGTATGGCAGGAGTTTCCTGTTCTTGGCAGCCCATTCCCCTTGTACTTGATGAATCAACAGGTCTGAGTCCCCAATTACCAATACCTCTTGGATATTCAGGTCAATGGCTAGCCGAAGCCCCAAGATGCAAGCTTCGTATTCAGCCATATTGTTGGTGCAAGAAAACTTAAGTTTGGCTAATACCGGATAATGCTGGCCAATTTCTGAGATCAAAACAGCTCCAATACCTACCCCTTTGAAGTTTGCAGCTCCATCAAAGAATATCCTCCAACCATTGTATATTTCGGATATGTCCTCTCCCACAAATGTCACTTCCTCATCAGGAAAATAAGTTTTCAAGGGTTCGTATCTATCATCTATGGGGTTTTCGGCCAGGTGATCTGCCAACGCCTGTGCTTTCATGGCCCTCTGGGTGACATAAACTATGTCAAACTCACTCAACAAAATCTGCCATTTAGCCAGCTTCCCGGTAGGCATAGGCTTCTGGAAGATGTACTTTAGTGGATCCATTCTCGAGATCAAGTAGGTAGTGTATGCTGAGAGGTAATGTCTCAACTTCTGGGCTGCCAAAGTTAATGCACAACACGTGCGTTCCAGCAAAGAGTAACGAGCCTCATATGATGTGAACTTCTTACTCATGTAATAGATTGCCTGCTCTTTCCTCCCTGTTTCATCATGCTGTCCCAGAATACAACCGAAAGTATTATCCATCACAGATAAATACAACAATAGTGGCCTACCTGACTCAGGAGGGACCAATATAGGAGGATTAGATAGGTAATCCTTGATTTTGTCAAACGCTTGCTGACACTCTGACGTCCATTTTGTGGCAGCATCCTTTTTCAATAACTTGAAAATTGGTTCACAGATGACAGTGGATTGGGCAATGAAGCGACTGATATAGTTGAGGCGGCCCAAGAAACTCATTACCTCTTTCTTACTTTTCGGTGGCGGAAGCTCTTTGATGGCTTTGATTTTGGTCGGGTCCAACTCTATTCCGCGACGACTGATGATAAAACCCAATAATTTTCCCGAAGGACTCCAAAGGCACACTTTGCCGGGTTCAGCTTCAGATTGTACTTCCGAAGCCTATTAAAGAACCTCTCGAGATCGTCCAAATGACTCGAACCCTTCTTAGATTTGATGATAACATCATCCACATAAACTTCAATTTTCTTGTGAATCATGTCATGAAAAATGGTAGTCATAGCCCTCATGTATGTAGCTCCAACATTTTTCAACCCGAAAGGCATAAACTTATAACAATAAACCCCCCAGGGTGTAATGAAAGCGGTTTTCTCAGCATCCTCTTCATGCATCTTAACCTGATGATAACCGGCAAAGCAATCCACGAATGATTGTGTTTCATGCTTGGCACAGTTATCGATCAAGATGTGTATATTAAGGAGTGGAAAATTGTCCTTAGGGATGGCTCAGTTAAGATCCCTGTAGTCAACGCAGACTCTGACCTTACCATCCTTCTTGGGAACAGGTACGATATTCGCTAGCCAAGTCGGATATTCAGTTACTCGAATGATTCCAGCCTCAACTTGCTTTTTCACCTCCTCTTTAGTCTTCAAGCTCAGATAAGGTCTATACTTTCTGAGTTTCTGTTTGACAGGAGGACAGGAGGGATCAGTGGGCAGTCTGTGGGATACAATCGAAGTGCTCAATCCTGTCATATCTGCATAGGACCAAGCAAAGACGTCTTTGTGTTTTTTCAAAACCCGAGCGTAGCCCTTTTTCTCATTTTCAGATAGGTAAACACTGACGTATGTTTCATTAGCCACTTCCGAGTCCCCTAAGTTCACTACCTTTGTATCCACTAGGTTTGCCTTAGGTTTATGTTCAAACTCTTCAACCTTCTTAACGAGTTCTTTCGGTACTTCAGCTTCTTCTACCTCTTCTAGTTTACCTATATTATGTTGCACGGTCTCATTACATGTCACAATCTCAGATTCAACGTTTTTAGAAGTAATTTTGCTGAAAAAGAAAGTAAGAAAAGAAAACATAAATAAAGGATATCAATATACTGAAGGAAACCTTTTATTAAAGAAAGCTGAGTGCCTTCAACATAGTAAATAGCAAGAAAGTGATTTCAAAATCGAGCCTATTTATTGAAAATGATAAAATAAAATCTTCTTCATCTACCCAAGTGCTCGGCGGGCCCTAGAAGGAGTGGCAGTCCAGTTGCTGAGGGTGGCTTTGGGCTGATTGTTCTGTTTAGGAACTCCCCCTCTCCCCTCATTGATGATGACATTGCAGTTCTCTTCTGTCAGAAATAGACCTCTTAAACTCTCTAGCACGTCATCTTCACCATCATCAAGAAATCCCGCAGAGACAAAAGTCTGATGCAACAATGGTGACTTCCACTCTTTGTATTCTTGTGCAGTGCCAAGATAACCTAACCCGAATGTGGTCTCCTATGACTGTATCTATATCGGTTCCATTATGCCTTGTAAATTTGCCCCCAAGCTGCCATTAGGTATGAACCCTGAGCGAAGCAATATATTCATGATGGTGCTGCTCCACCATGGTCCCTCTCCAACAAATCCCACCATTTCCAGTGTGTGGAACATTTCTCCATCCAGTCTCTCTTTTCCTTCCACCGCGTATATAGAATGGCCCTTTTCACCATGGACCACCACCTCTTGATAGTCCCATTCAAACTTAAGGCATTGATGCAGAGTAGAGGACACCGCTCCTGCCATATGAAGCCATGGGCGACCAAGTAACATATTGTAGGAAGCCAGGATATCCATTACTTGGAACACAATGGAGAATGTGGCAGGTCCCATCAATGCATCGAAGGTAATTTCCCCAATGGTATCTCTTTGAGAGCCATCGAAAGCCTTCACGTTCATCCTCCGAGTCCGAATCTTAGAAGTGTCAACCTCTAGCCTTGTCAGTATGGCGAGGGGGCATATGTTTAGACCAGAGCCTGGATCGATCAATACCTTTGTTATCACCCTATCTTCATACTGCATGGTGATGTGCAAAGCATCATTGTGTGCCCTTCCTTGAAGCGGAAGCTCATCCTCGTGAAAGGATATTTTATGCGCCTCGAATACCTGCCCAACCATATGGGCTACCTCTCCACCAGTGATATTAGCTGGTACATAAGCCTCGCTAAGAACCCTCATTAGAGCCTTCTGATGGAACTCAGAAGTCTGTAAAAGTGACAAAATAGAGATTTGAGCCGAAGTTTTGCTCAGCTGATCTACAACAGAATATTCTTTTGCTTGTACCTTCTTCCAAATGCCATTCTCCTCAACCTCTACAACTAGTTGTTTTCCCTTGCTAGAACTTCCCTGAGCCAGATTTTCAGGCGTGTAGATTCTGCCAGATCGAGTCACACCCTGAGCGGTGTCAGCCTCGGCTACCTTTGCCTTTCCCGAAATACCACGTTCATAATTCCATGGTACTGCATGGGGATCATAAGCAACTGGAGTAGCTCGATATACAGTAAATGCAGATTTAGGAGCAGCCACCTCTACTTCAAACAAAACCTGTTTCTGTGCCGGAGCAGATGTTTGTGACACCATCGCGACATCCCCTTCTTTCTTGATAACCCAAATAGAGCCTTCCAGATCCACTGCCTCTCCAACTTCCAACATGTTGACCTGATGATTTGGGAGCGGATTGTTGGTGACGTTTGGAGCTGGGTCTTTCAACTGAATAACCTTTGTATCAATTAGCCTCTGAATTCGATCCTTCAATGAGCGGCATACTTCAGTAGTATGTGAACCTTTCATCCCTGAATGGTACGCACAGACTTTGTTAGGGTCATACCATTTGGCCTGAGTGTCTACGGTAAAGCGAGAACGGGAGTGATGAGGCCAGCTACCCTCAATCTTTCATACAACTGGGCAATTGGTTCAGCCAAAGGAGTATACTGCTTGACCGGCCTTTTCTCGAAATTGGCTCGGGGTCTGTAATTTGGATTAGGTGGGGGAGATTGGAATTGAGAAGGCTGGGCGCTATAAACGGGGTGAGAGGGGATTTGGTATGGGTATGTAGGCATTTGATAAAGAGGGATAGGGTATGGAGATTGTTGGTATAGTGGAGGGTGGGTTGTAGGTGTTTGGGAAATGAGTGGTGTTTTGAAATCTTGTGCCATCATCACAGTCCCCACTTCTTTTTTCTTTCGGTTTTCAGAAATTCCGCCAGATTGTAGGGACTTACTGGTAGCCTGTAGAGCCTCCAAATTGATAATGCTACCACTTTTGATGCCTTCCTCTAATCTTTCCCCGACCTGGATGATCTCGGCGAAACTCTTTTTCGTGATGAGCATCATCTTTTCATAGTACTGTGGTTCCTGGGCCCGAATAAAATAATCTTTCATTTGAGCCTCGTCCATTGGAGGTCGGGCTCTGGCCGCTTCAGCTCTCCATCTCAAGGCATATTCCCGAAACAATTCATTAGGTTTCTTCTTCAGGTTTTGAATGTGAAACCAATTTGGGGCGTTATCCATGTTGAATCCAAATCTTTCTACAAAATCGGAGGCCATGTCTATCCATCTGGACCACTTTCTGGTATCCTGCTCAATGTACCAGGTTAAGGCCTCCCCGGTAAGGCTTCTCATGAACAGCTTCATCCGTATTTTCTCATCTCTTCCTACTCCCACCAGCTTATCACAGTACATTCTTAAGTGCGCTTTGGGGTCCCC
Source organism: Jaltomata sinuosa (assembly GCA_003996215.1). Classification (NCBI taxonomy): domain Eukaryota; kingdom Viridiplantae; phylum Streptophyta; class Magnoliopsida; order Solanales; family Solanaceae; genus Jaltomata; species Jaltomata sinuosa. The sequence continues at coordinate 738,985 of QJPP01000201.1, forward strand.
GGTCCCATTGAATAACTCAAATTTGGGAGGTTTGTACCCCTCCGGTAATTCAACGTCTGGGTGCATACATAGGTCTTCATAATTCAGACCCTTCACCCCCCTAACGCCCTCTATATGTTGTAGTCTGTTGGTGACCTGCTCCAACTTTTCGACCATGTTCTGTATTAACCGGTCTTTTTCTGAAGGCTCTGGCTCAAGTTGGTGCTGAACAAAAGGAGCAGTTTCCACGTATATGGGGTTCAAGTTATAATTTCCTGGACCGTGGGTAGGGGCTATATTTGGAGTGGTTTGGGAGTTTTGTGGAGCTGAGAGGGTAGGATATTGTGGTGGAGGACATTGGCTAGTCCTTGGAAGAATGTAAGTATGCTGCAAGTCATTTTGTGGTTGCGGTATATTGGGTATGGTTTGGAATTTTGCGGCGGTATTGTCCTCGACCGTCAGGTCACGAGGACTGTTCAAAGTGAAGGACAACTTGGCCAAATTACGAACTTGCGCCAGTTCATCCTGTAAGTCAAGGATTCTTTGCTCCATTCGTAAGATCAGCTCATCACGGTCTCCACCAACACTTTCTGAGACTTCCTTACTCTTACTAGCACTATTGTCACCCATTTTATCCTTTTTTTTCACGATTTGGACTCGGAGGAGGAGGAGGAGGAGTCCCTTTCGATCTAGTATGATATCCCAGCATGCACAAATCAACCTTTGGGAAGGGAGTAAGAGTAAGACAGAAACCAAGTTAGTAGTAAGATATTTATTCTAAAGATAAACACATTGGTTGCGAAAAATAAACGTCCTAAATGCAAGGGGCCTCGTTGAGCCAGAGGTAGGCCTAAAACGACACATATATGATTCAGGACATTTTAATCCAAGCCAAGCTTTAAATATTAGTCAGAGTTTAGAGTCAGATAATAAACGAAGTAAACCATTTATTAAATCAAATTTTGATCTACTATAATTCTTTGCGGAAATGAAAAAACAAGAAAGTAAAGCTAGGGGAAAGCGAGATGACAAGGGAAAATCCTAGATTCAGAAGCCTCCATTGTACTGGTTCAGAGACCTTGGATCAACTTGTGCCCACATTGCAGGAGTGATATCATAATGACGATTCAACAGCTTTCGTGCCCAGGTGGTCTCTTTTATATCTTCAAATCCATAAGGTTGTCCCAATTTGCTAAGCCGCACATCTTCATCATCCTCCAAAAGCCATACATAGTATTCGGGTGCACAATAGGCCTGCTCGGTGCCCACGCTCACAGTCATCAACCCTTCCCATTGTTGAAGCAATTCTTTGGCCCTAGGGATTTCATATTTTGAGCCAAACTCAAGCTCAGAACCTCCCATGTGGGCTCTTAGAGGTATGACTTGGGTTCGTCCGAACTGGCGGAGCACTCGAACCGGAGCGTAAGGCTGGAGGCCTTTCAACCCAATGAGCTCGATGTAGTAAAGCTCGTTGCTTCTTATGACAGCTGTGCGGGCGGGTAACCATGAATACTTCCACTGAATCTGATATCCGGAACGGGCTTTCATAAAAGCAAACCAATCTTCGGTACCTACAGGAGAATTGAACCTGATCATCCTTTGAGAATGGGTGTCGATCTTGTTTCCCATTCCCGTCAAAACGTCTATCAAGTCGGGCCATTTGTAAAAGTGCTCAACGGCCCATAGCTACAGCAGAAGGTTACACCCTTCGAAGAACCTCCTACCCCTAAAGCACTTGGACAGTGCCCTAAATATCTCAGCAAGGATCATGGGTACCAAGGTGGTCTCCATATTATCAATACCGCGCCATAAAGCTTGAACCACCGAACTAAGGCAAGTATCAATCTTACCATTTTCTCTTGGAAATACTAGAGTGCCTAGTAAGGCTATGGAAAAAGCATTCAGTCGTTTCTTTTCCCATTTTTTAGCAGAACAGGAGAACTCTTTCTGAAAAACCTTATGACCATCCCTGCGACCAAAACGTTCATACAGGAAATCCAAAGAAATCCAGTCAAAGTCCAGACAAGCTAGTTTGAGATTATTTTTCAATCCGAGATGATGCAGAAACTTTTTCCCAGATCGTTTGCGAGGCAAGATCAACCCTCTATTTTGGTACCGCAACTCAGTGAACCCTCCAATCTCTTCCACGGTCGGTGCTAACTCAAAGTCGCTAAACTTGAAAACGACCCTTTCAGGGTCCCAGAATTGCAACAAAGCCTTGATCAAATACCGATCTGGAGCTACATAAATCAAAGAGGTCAGGAAACCCAAGGACCGACGAATCTCTTTACCATGTTCTTTCTTCATATCTTCCCACCATCTCCTTAATTTATGGGGAACACCCACAACCATCCTAGTGTTGGGAAATGCCGGTGTGCCTTCCATTCTACAGCCTGAAAGAGAAACAAAACAAACTTTTCTAAACTTCTTTCATATTAAACTGGCTTGGATTAATTTGTCATGATCACTTAGCACATAATATGATTATTTGTCTTTGGATTGATGGGAACCCTTTGACAATAAGGAGGCTGCTAATTTCGCGGGTTGGCTCCTAGGGCCAAACCACCTATGGCTGATGCATGCATTACTTATATAAAGGGGTAGATACAACACTATCCTAAGTTTCTGAGATTTGGATAGACACGGACTCAAGGTTTTCTATGCGAGGAGGCACGTGGTCACACGGTAGCAAAACTATCCGCTCACCCCACGTTTATGCCAACTCTCTAAAATGGGTATTTGAAAGAATTTTGGAGAAGTGCGAAGGCACAACTCACGTGTATAGTGTGTGAAAGTGTGAAGTTCCCAAGTGGGAGAGATATGACCGGAATGACAGTTATGAAAAGCGGTAACAAGTAGCATACAATGAAAAACAGTAACACATGAACAGTTTAACGAAACAATAACAACATAAATAAAGCAAGATCAAGAAATAAAAGTAAATAAATAAAGGAAAAGGAATAAATGCATCATGAGATATACTAAATAACTAGACAAAATAAATAAATAATAAACTAATCATGAAATACTAGTAAGAAAACACGTAAGGAGAATAAGAAAAGATATTAACATGAAACAAACTCGATTATTTAAGGAAACAAATAAGGGAGAAAGGAAAAGAGACTAATCATAATTTTTTCTTTTGACGAAAAAAAATAAAAACAAATTCAATCCTATAAAGGTAACAAAAACAAAGATAAATAAAACACGAAATCCCACATAAAATACAAACCCGTAATGGTTAGAACCTAATATCCCCAGCAGAGTCGCCATTCTGTCGTGCCCCATTTTTCTCGCGAAAAGCGAGATTCGACGTGACAACTCTCTTTTAGGAAGAGAGGGTGAAGAGTCGCCACCTAACGAATTTAAGGCGCGTTAGGGCACCGTTCTAACAAATTACAATTAAATTAAATTTTAAGTCTACGCAACCAGAAATCGGGTAAGGGTTCAAGTTACCTCGAAAGGAAGGTGTTAAGCACCTTTCGAGGTCCACAAATGTGGGTCCCTGTCGGATTCGTTATTTATGTGGGAATAGGTGATAAATAATAGGTCGATTAATTAAACTAAAGACTATGTAATCAAACAAGTAAGACTTTATTTAAAACAAGTATTTAAGCCAAATTAATTGCTAAAATCTAAGTGAGAAAATCATGCATGAATTAACGCAAGTAAATAAATAAACGAAAAAAATCAGATAAGCGAGAAGTCAGAAGTGACACAATGATATAGGAAAAGAGACCTAATTACTAAGTGACTTAGTTAACTACCCCAAACAAATAGAAAGAAACAAACCTAGGTTAATTTTAACCTATTCGGATCAGCGCCCGGCTTATTATCGGAGACAATTCCAAAGACATTGTCGTATTCTGCTCGGGTCGATTTCCATCATGTCCGTCTATCTACCCGCCTAAGTTGGTTATTAAGATTATTATTAGCCTAAAGTGCGTACTAAAGAAATGGAAAAGTCTAACGTACCTTAGTATGCCTACCCGTCCCGACATAATATCCAAGAGGCATTGGACTACTATTTGAATATGGGTCTAGACAAATAAAACCTAAGGCTACTAATTAGACTCGAGTTAACGTCATACAAAAGACATACAAGGACTTTTAAGCAAGTAGCACATAAGGTCTCATATAAGCCTCCAAATTAATTAAAAGGATACCTAAGTGATTAACATGCTTAAAAATTATCACTTTCACTAAACCTATGAACATGATTTCTAATAATACAGATATGCAGAAAATTTATTATTTGAGACCTATGAGCAGAATCTCTAATTATTTGACATGCTGAAAATAAATCTAACCTTACAAACATGATAATTGGTTATTTAACATACTGAAACTGTTTTAAAGCTATAGACATGATGGCTAATTAAATTATATGCTGAAGCTAGAGTAAACTTGTAGGCAAGGTTTCTAGTTTAACATGTTAAATCCTACATGCATGATTTATAATTTGATATGCGAAAACTGCTGTAGCATGTTTGAAATTGATAGCCAACTGATTTAAAATGCTAAAACAGGTTTTAACTTAGGCATGATTTCTAAACTAATTAATTTGTTGTAACAGGTTTAAACCCTATAGGCATGGTTTCTAATTTAATATGTAGAAACTGAATCAATACTATAAGCATGTTGACTAATTAAATATGCTAAAGCAGGTTTAAGCCTATAACCGTGATATTAGTTATCCAATATGCTAAAAAAAACTAATTTAATTCTATAAGCAGGATTTCTAATTTACAGCTGAGACAGATATTGATCATGTAAGCATGGCTCCTAATTTAATACAAAGAAAAACTGAAACTGATTTAAATACTATATGCATGATAGCTAATTGTCATATTAATTAATAGGCAAAAATCACAAATAACTATATGAAGAATTGGAAGTTATATGAGCATGCAGAATTGTAAACTATTTTTTTTTAATATGCAAGGCTACTGCGGGCATGCTGAAAATTACAAATACGCTAGAGATTAAATGAATACCTATAGTCATGCTTTCTATGTTTTCAATTAGATAAAAACAGGTAGCACGTAGTTTGCCCCTCCCCATAGCAGTCCCCCTAAAGTATTTTATTTATTATCGAAGTTTATACAATAATTATTACAGACCAATGAATGAACGAGAAAATAAAATAAGACAGATCTAGGCTTTGGAGACTCTCAAATCTCGGGCAATTCTTCACTGTGTAACCATCTTCTAATAGAAACCTGTTAAATATAGCATAGGATTCGGAAGATCCTAGTATGATCCGTGAAACTACCCTCGACATGTCAGAGTTCCTGAGAATCTCAAGGATTCTAGGCTGCTTATGTCGAGGCATGGGAATACATTAGGACCTCCGTATTCCACAAAATACAACGACAACAACACCAAGCCAGAAGCAAAGGTAATCATATAAACCAACCAGTCAAACAACATAAGCCAACTAACAAGTTCATGCTAACAATGGTTTAATGCAAACATAAATATAAGTTCTAAATTGACATCCTACAGACATGCTTTTATAAACAAATCACAGAACAGTCATGGCTAAACACAGATGGATACATATTCCAAACTAAAAGTAAACATGCATATGAATTGAAATCTGCATCGATAAAACACTAACCAATTATCCGCAAACAACAGGAAATATTCAAAGCCTTTTACAATCAGCAATAAGTAGCCCTTATCAATCAAGAAGAGAAGTTAAAAATATGAGTAGTCATGTCTGTCAAGTCTGAGAGATAAATGAAAAAGAAACTGTGTTTTATAGTGAAAGAATAGGACTTGAATTAAGGAAGGAAATAATTCACAGAATAAATCAGGGAAAGAAATAATTCACAGAATAAATCAAGGAAATTTTTACCTTAGTTAACTAAGAGAATCAATTAACAGAAGGTTTCTACTTTACCATAAATAAACTATCTAGAAATAAAGAAAGAATAAGAAATATTTTACATGGTAAATTTTGGGCAATTTAGAATAAAACTTACCACAATCAATTAAGTACCAAAGCCAGCTAATTTAAAAGAATCAAAGAAAGGACAGATTGATTTCGGGTGTACACCTTTCCATAATTATCCATGCTGGAATTATTCACTTTGTCTAAGAAAAGAAATCAATCTCATGTAATTGAGGGAGAGGAAATTATAATCATGTAAGGATAAAGAAGAGACAAATTGACATACGTAATCAATTATCATACTCGACAGGCTTGACTTTACCATGAATAAATAAATCACATAAGTGTCAACTAAAATCCCTTCCCAAAATTAAGTAATCGAGCTAATTAAGAAGCAAATAGTTAAACATTTTATCATAATTAACCAGTACTAAGCTGCTCTAATCCATAAACAAGGGAAGAGAATCACTCCAGGGGTAAGGACATGCTATGATCAGTCAATTACGCATCAAAGTTTACCAAGAATAACCAATCATCAAGTTGTCTTCAATTTGAATTCGAAAGGAGAAAGGCAGGTAGACCAATTTTGCTACAAATAGATAAATAACATGGATGTTCTATGCATAAAGGAAATGTGAAATCATGCTTGGACTGAATCAATTATAATACAAAATGAACAAGTCATGAGTACAGAAGATTACAAGTTAATCAAATAGAAGATAACAAGAAATGTTTAAAGGTTTGGAGTTAAGTATAAATTCCCCAGACATGAATACATGCTATCTTTCCCAATCACAATTAGTCATACCATAATATAGAACGAACTGGGACAACAGACAGATCATCCTTTATTTTTCAGACTCGGAGTACGATGTAATAATCAGAACATGCTTAGGCAACCGTTTCACAACAAAGTAAACTCATAAGAATTTCCAAAATTAACATCTACAACGACTCCGTAAAACTTGTCTTCCCACATACTGTAATCAGCATAAGTAATCAGTCACAAATCCGTAAAATCAAATGAACATGCATAAAACCCACATAAATGGATTTGGAACCTGTAATACGAGAGAATGAGACGAAGCAGAAGATCATACGCATGAGCACAAATCAAAATACAAGTCGGATCTTAGTTGGATCTGCCAGATCCATTGTACGGCTCGTCAGAATCCTCCGCTGCCCATTAGCGAAAAGAAAACCTTTAGGTTTTAGGGGGGAAGTCTTTTGGTGGAGATGAGGGTAGCTGTTTATGGGGTTACGTGGGTGATTCCGTCGGCCGGTATTTGTGGTGGTGACGGGGCGGAGAAGTGAAGCGACGGCAGTGGTTGGTTGGGGTTTTGGTCGTCTGCCAGAGTTCGGCCGAGGCGGTGGGGTTTCGCTGGACGGAGAGGTGGAGAAGAGGAAAGGGCTTGGGGGCGGCGGTTGGCGCTGGTGGAGCAGCGGTGCTCGCTGGCTCGGTAGCGAGGGTGGCCGGCGGGTTGAGGGTTTCGTTTGGTCGGAGGAGAACGGTGGAGCGGCGATGCTCGCCGCCGGTAGAGAGACGGAGAAGATGATGGAGGGAGAGTTTAGAGAGGGAGAGAGGGTAGAGGCGGTGGAGAATGATGGAATGGGGGTTAGGGTTAGGGGAGTATATTTGCTCAAAAGGAAAGAAGACAAGAGGTTTGATCTCGGCCGTTGATCGTATTAGATCAACGGCTGAGATTGAATCAGACTTGAGATTTAAAATTGGGTCAATTTAGCCCAATTTAGGCTAAAATTGAAATAAATTGGGTAGAAAGGGGGCTAGGATTTAAATAATTTGAGATTAGAAATTGAATTCGGACGGCTATTTAATAAACAAACTACTACGTACATAACATTTAGTAGATAAAATAATAGTTAATGATAATTATCAAAAGATAAATTATTTTTTTAAAAAAAGAATAAATTACGCATATATATTGTACGTAAAATAAATGATGTAATATCATATGAATTTTATGGGAAAAATAGTAATAATATGAAATAAATTATATATTTTAAAAAATTTATACGAATTTGAAAGTATCACGATGACGATAAAAACATGATTTACTTAGTAAATAAAAGCAATACGCGAGGAAAATTAAGCTTAAAAATAACAATAATTAGTATAATAACAGCCTGAGAGAGGTATAAAGAGGTCAAAATTGGGTGTCAACACTCAATCTACCTTTTTACTTATCAACCATAGAGAACAGGTTCAACAATCATTTAACAATAATAATAAACATAATATTTACCCTTTTTTATAACCTGAACCAATCAAAGATCCCTAGACCAAGACCTAAGTGTTTACATGCGATTCCCGGTCTTTTCAAGACCATCCCCCACATTTAAATGTAACAACCCAGCCTCTCAAGGACCAATGTAATCAATCACAGATTTAACACTTAACCCGGTCCACTCATGGAACCATCGAAAGAAATACCACCAAAACAATAAACAATCCTGTACCAGGCGCGGTACCCGAGCCAACCAAATAGTAACCTGTACCAGGCGTGGTACCCGAGCTAACCAAATGGTAACCCGTACCAGGTGTGGTACCCGAGTCAACCATTAGTAATTCCTGTACCAGGCGTGGTACCCGAGCCAACCGAATGTCAAACAAGTCCAATCAATCACAACCAATGAATACACATACTTGTAAAACCAATAAGCAAACAAAAGCAGTTCATTTCACAAGAATGATTATCGGACAACTAGACATTCACAAAACATTCCCTAAACATGCAACTCATACACTACTATGAAATAGTACGTGAACACATAATGCATATCAGAAATCAATAACCATCACCTAACCCCATTCCGGTACAATAACTTAACCTTGAAATTCCATATGAAAACTAACCCCAATTCACCCCTTAACACATACTAGTAGGTACATCCAATCCTGACCCTTCTTCTAGTACCAAAATACAACATGTGGAGAAACCTCCCCTAACCTTGGTGATTCAACCAATTACGATATTTTAGTTTCTTATAACAACATTTCAGAGAATTTCCTCTTTAACTCGTGGTTTAATTATCCAAGTAGCCAGTTCCCCGAACCTTCTCGACACCCTAGTCCTCAGATTTTATCATCACACAACACCCAATTAATCATAACAACCCAAAATATCACAACAAATTATCACAACTCAATCAATTCTAGATTAACTAATCCAATCACAGCAATTCTCCTCCGGACTTCGTGCCCGAGGGCCTAAACATGGATTCTCCTTTTTAATTATACAATAAGTAGAAAATAAAATCAGGTCAATCTACTCAATAAAGAAAACTTAGCCTACCTGGATACCAAGCAGCTGCATGATGCAATTTCTGGCTTCGTGAAGGCGTTCTTTGATGGATTACAGGCCCGAAATCTATGGTTTCACATCCTTTTAGCCGGAATCTCCCCTCCCCACGGCTCTCAAGCCTTGGAGCAGCCAAGGAGGGTTCTAGGAGTAACCCTCATCTGTTTTGGAGTTGAATAAGAGAGAATGAAAATATAAAACCCATTTTTGAGTTTTTTGATCCCGTTGCTTTGCTATAACGGTTTCCGCTCCGCTATAGCGGTTCCGCTGTAGCGAAACCATCCGCTATAGCGATGTTGACCAGCATTGACTTTCGCTATAGCGGTAATTTATCCGCTATAGTGGAGGTCGCTATGGCGGAGTGATATCGATTGACACGGGACAAAATGTCGTAAAGTCTCCCAAAAATGTCCATTTTACAACACACTCGATTTTCTGACATTCTGAAATGACCTCTTCATGTCAACCTCGATGACTTATCCGAATTCACTTCCGAAAAGTCCCCCGGACTCCTTTATGCCTTAGCTACAAGGAAAACTAGGTCAAATCACGATGCGTTTTCCAATCCTTACCCGAATTATCCTAGGTTACACTTCGCTACAAAACTGGCCGAGACTAGCCTAACCTAGAATTTTCAACTCCCAAATCCAAAAGTTTTCTGACTCAAAAATTGGCACGAAAAACTTACCCGTAACGACGAACCCGATCGTTACAAGTAGTAACTACTAACTACACCAATTATATAGCAAATAGTACTAGAATAGTTTGAGAAATAGGTGAATATATTGTGTTAATTCTGATTACCTACTCATACAAATCATACTTGGACAATCAACACCACACAAAGGTAACAAAATTTTAAAACTAGGTCTTAAATAACCAAAAGTAATATATATTTATATATATATATATAAATTTTGACTTGTCGAATCAATTCAGATTGTAAACAGACCCAATCATATTCAAATTGAGAAACCATAATATTTTAAAATTGAATTTGTCAATTAATTTGAATTGTATAATCCAAATTGTATTATCCAATTGCTTCAAATCAGTTTGGAAATTCGAGTTGACTCGACTTGTGCACAACCCTACTTGAATGACCACTTAGAAAGAAAAAGTTCAAAAGTGACTTTAATGAGATCTTCTTAACACTTGGATGATCATATAGACAATTAACTCAAACTTGAAGGATGTTATGTGCTCACATGTATATTTAAAAGGGTGAAAATGAACTTACTTCAAACATTATGGATAATTTTGGTTAAATACTGCCACGTGAGGTAATTGTTATTACGATATTACCCGTTTTCGATTTATATATAAGGTGAAAGCTCTAATCTCCGCCTGTAGGGTTTTGGAGGTCGCATCTCTTTGGATACACAGAAGAAGCCGCCGCTGCTGGACAGAGCAAGATTTAGAAGAAGCTAAGCCATGGTTAGCCCAAGCACCTAGTGTTTCTTGTCTTGGTAGATTTATGATTATGCTGATTAATGTTTTTGAAATCCATATTCCGTTTTTTGTTGGGTGTTGTATTCAGTCGCTTGTTGCAAATGAAGATTTTCAGCACATTCTTCGTGTGCAAAACACCAACGTGGATGGAAAACAAAAGATCATGTTCGCGTTGACCTCCATCAAAGGTATTGGCCGTCGTTTCGCCAACATTGCCTGCAAGAAAGCCGATATCGACATGAACAAGAGGTTAGCCCCCTTTTGAACTAGTCATTCATTCAAGGGAAATGCCCATTTACACCCTTTTAGTTTACTGTCTCGGTCATAGAATCATAGTAAGCATTCCACTATTCCATTTATTGACTCCTACTTTACTGTTGTTTTTATGTGTGTGTTTGCAGAGATTCACTGGTGTATCGTTTCTAGTTATTTTTATCGTGTCTAAGTGCTCTCTGGTTGAGTGCCGAGTTTTAATTCTCTATTAACCAACAGGCTCAGGGATTTTTTTTTATAGATGAAAAACTGTGAGGACATATTCAGCCAACTGTTAAGATGATGCATGAATGAAGATGATTGGGCCTTGAGTTTTGTCTATGGTGGATTGTGGGGAAAGACTGACGAATTGAGAATTGTGTACTTAATAGATAAGGATTGATTTGGCTTATAACCTGGTTGGTGTTGTTTTTCTTTGGGACCAGGGTGATTATCTAAGGATCGGAGAGAGTTGTTTGCAAAAATGATAGCTCCTCTGCAATACACATGACCTTCTCCATCATTTTTTGGCAGTGATTTGAACAGTCCCTATCTTTAGTGTGTTTTTGTCTGTAGTACATGCTAGTACAACTTCTTTTACGACAGTAACAACAGTTTTAAGCTGTGATTACAGGTTCAACTGAACCCATATTTCTTTTATTATATTTTCCAAAAAAGAACAGTTTAAGCTGATTGAAAAAATTTCCTCCTTTTTCTTATTAATCTTTTTTATTACTCCCTCCTTTTTAGTTCAAGTGTCTTTACTTTTCTTTTTTGTCTCTTTTAAAAAAAGACCCCTCTTACTATATTTGATAACTCTCTAAATCCAACATTCTATAGCACCCAAGAGTGTGACCTAGTGGTTAATGAAGTGGGTTAAGAAAACATGAGGTTTGGGGTCTCGGGTTTAAATCCCAGCAGAGACAAAAAACACTAGGTGATTCTTCCCATCTGTTCTAGCCTTGGTGCACAGAGTTACTTGGTTTACATGTTTCTGGTGGGAGGTGGCAGGTATCTCGTAGATTTAGTCGAGGTGCGCGAAAGTTGACATGGACACCACGGTCATAAAAAAATAGTTCAACATTTTATAGCATGTTTAAGACCACAAGATTCGAAGGGCATTTTGGTGCATTATGCATATCTTTAGTTCTTAACTAAAGCACTTGAGCTGAAACGGAGGGGGTATTATCTATCCAATTAAATGAAGTGGAGGCTTGAAAATTTTCTTTCAGCCTTAAAATTTTTTATGTGTAGGTTGAGTTATATCCGTAGTTTGTTGCGCACGCCATGCATTTCTGCCATATAAGGCTATCGTGAGTTAACAGCTCTGTAGATTGTTCCCACTTCGTATTTTATCTCTTGAAATTTTATCTGAGTTATTTTTGCTTCTCCTTTCTGTAGGGCTGGTGAACTCACTGCTGCAGAGCTCGACAGTGTCATGGTGGTTGTTGCTAATCCTCGTCAATTCAAGATCCCTGATTGGTTTTTGAACAGGCAGAAGGATTACAAGGATGGGAAGTTTTCACAAGTCACCTCTAATGCTCTTGACATGAAGCTTAGGGATGATCTGGAGCGCCTGAAAAAGATCAGGTAGTTTGCCACTCAATGCTTTTGCTGTTAAAATAATTCATTTATCTTTTGATAAACAAAATAAAGAGAATACACACTGCATTTTGCAACTAAGGGAAACATATGGTCAACAAGTAGTAGTACCTTATCAAAAAAGTATTAGTAATTTAAAATCTTGTTTTGTTTGTGTACTTCTTTTTTATCTTTATTAATTTCATCCTCTGGTGGTTGCAGGAATCATCGTGGTTTACGTCATTACTGGGGCCTCCGAGTGCGTGGTCAGCACACAAAGACCACTGGCCGCAGGGGAAAAACTGTTGGTGTCTCGAAAAAGAGATAAATCATCTACTTGTCAGTTTCAGTTTGTTACATGCTTTCTTTTATGCGCTGCAGGCGATATATGTCCAAGATGTTTGTTAGGGATTCTGTACTGGTTATGTTTTAAATTTTCCCGTTGGTGGGTTATAGTTTAATTTCTTTGCTTTAGTGGCAAAAGGATTGCTTTGCTATATGATCAAGTTTTGCAGATTGCTGTTGAATTAAATTGAATGAGTAGTTTCTTGGATGCACTATTGTATTTTCAACTGTTTGAGTGAAAGGGTTGGGGTTTGAATTTGAAGGCGGATGTGTTTTCTGGGTGCATTCAGGAAAGCTTAATGTTAGTGCTCATGGCCCTGGAACTTAAAATCAATGTTAGTGGAGACCTCTTCCATACCCTTTCACCTTGGTTGTAGAATACTAAGATCTAAAACCTTGAAGTATGTTTGTGGTTGGAGGGAGGCTGCTGATAGATGCCAGCTGTGCTTGACCGGTATGATTTTTGAGGAAATGTTTTATTAGTTAAGCTAAAATTTGTGAAGAATTTTGGTTTGACTTGTAGCATCAGAATGATCACAAGCTCGAGAACTGAAGTGATGTATAGAATCAACAAATTGCACGGTGATTACGCTTTCACCGTGGTAAAAGGTTATGGTCTTATAAGCCAAAAGTCATAACTTGAAATTTTTAACTTAATTTTTGACTTATTTTTGTTATTTTGGCTTAAAAGATAAGTTCTTAAAATCACTTTTTTTAAAAATTTATTCAAATGCTATTTAAAGCTATTATAGCTTTAGAGAATTTAAAATAAGCCAATCCAAACAGGCTCATAGTTGGGAGTTAGGACACAACGTCCCTTGATGTTACTAACTTACTACTCCCTGTTTGTAAAAGGATAAATCCCTTTTTCTTTATGGAAACTATTTAATCTCTTGAATCGAGGTTCTATTGAAAACAGTCTCTCTGAGATAGTGATACGAACTGCGTACACTCTATACTTTCCAGATTTTACTGCGTGAAAATATACTGAATATGTTATTGTATTTTTTTTTTTTTTTTGATCGAGTAAAATGGAAACTATTTAATCTTAGTAGCCTCATTTTATACTGAATGATCTTCTGATCCATTCGAAGGACCGTCACTTATTTAGAAGGATAATTTTGTTACTTGATATATATTTGACTTAAATGTTTGAAGTAGTCATTACTCCCTTTAATTAGATCCGGCTCTTCTCCATTTCCTTCAAGTTCTTGTCTAGATGTATGACACTTGTTTTATTTAGATATTAATAGTGCAGATTTGTAAGTAATCAAGTGTCTTAATCATGATTAAATGATATATAATACCATTTTAGTCTATCTAAATTTAGATTAAGAAAAACCATCTCACAATATTTTAGCATCATAGTAAATCATTTTCGTTATTTATACCGAACTTGTTTTCTCATTCATAAAAAGATATTTTTCATAGATTAAATTCCTGTCAGTTCAAAATCAATATTTAAATAAATTATTTTACGAAGAAAACACATTGTAAATCATAAAATAGAATTTTCAGCATTTAGATATTAAATAAAAAGTATTGAAAATTACTTTTCCATAAAATATCAAAGAAATATAAAATGATTTTTTTGTTAAGACAAAAATTTTCAAAAAATACATAAAATCTCTTCTTTCTTTTTTTTTTAAAAAAAATGTGTTTTACAGATCTTAATCGTGACTCAATATTGTATAACTATGAAAGAAACTCAATTTGTATAAAAAATTTAATGCTATTTAATTGAAGTAATCCATTCGTTCTCATAATTTTGGAAAATGAATATTTTCTCACTAAAATTGAGAAACTTAAATATCAACGTCTTTTCTTTTAATCATGGTTAATTATTATATATTTTTGTTTAAGAAAATTAATTAATTTAGACCTTTAATATTTAAGTAACATAGGTGTCACATATCTACCTAGGAACTTGAGAAAAATACAGAGAAGAGAAATGGAGAGGAGTAAAATCTTCTTTAGTCCATATTAACTAAATTTGTGAGATAATGTACACTCATTAAAAAAAAGAAAAACTTACATAGATATGCTATATTAAGAAAATATTTACCATCTATAACAAGTTTTTACTGCACACTTATAATACATTTATAATACAGTTTTAATATATATTGCAGAGAACAATTTATAAAACACATATAATACAAGTTTTATTAATAGATAATACATTTATCATACATTTTAATACACTTATAATACATTATGTCAATTTCTTACCAAACAAGCGTAATACATTTTAAAGCACTTATAATACGTATATATTGCATGCATAATTCACTTTTAATATATAGTGTAGATTTATCATAGTATTGCTATGTATTGCTATAGATTGCTATAGATTGCTATAGATAGTAATAAATAAAAAGTATCGCTAAAAACAGTAATTATTTATTAAAATGTACTCACCCAAGTAATTTTTCCTTAAAATAAAATTAAGACATAAATTGAATACCACTTGTCACTTTTGCCCTTTTAGTTATTCTCAAACTAGTCTTGAAAAATAGAGATAGTCATTACTCAAAGAGAAAATTATCCTAGATATATATTTAAGACTCATTATTACACTAAATACATCACTTTTTATCTAATTACTAAACTAACTTTTTAATTACATTCCATACCAGAATTTAAAAAACACAGATTTTCTTATTATTTTTTTTTAATTTAATTTAACTTAAATTTTACTTAATTAAGGATAAATTACTATAATAAAATAATTACAATTACCTATTAATTGCCTAATAAATACTGAATGGGTCCTACAATATCACACATTTGAATCTCTCTTAAAATACATTCAAGATCTCCAATCTTCTCTCTCCATTCATCGGTTCTCTCTATGGTAACAAAGATTTTTTCTCCATTTTCTCCTCCAAAATATCTCTACTCCGATTTCATATTCAAAAATCAAAACTTTACTCAAATTTTTACACAATATTTCAAGCTTCTTACGAATTTCCTAGTGGGTGAATTCAATTTATGTGTTTGTTGACTTGATTTTTTGAGTTTTTCACATAAGTGTTTATCTTTATTTTTGAGAATTGGTGAGAATGACAACAATGTCAAAAAAAACTCATGGTTTACGCTACTTCAATCCGCAAAAGCCCTAGATTTGTTGAAGGAGATAGTCTCATTATGCTATCTAGACCAACTTTTCACTTGGGTTATTTCACCCAAACCCCGAGAAGAATCCTAACATTATACAAAGTGAGAAAATGGTTGAAAAATCTGGTGATGTTGTTCATGTTGTTGAAGTCAAATCTACAGATCGAAAAGATAGGAAGAGGAAAAATACAGTGATTTCACCTATGATGGCAGAGAACTACGACTCTGATTTTCAAGAACAACCCCAAGTTCAAACACATAAAAAAACTAAGTTTTTCATATTTTTTTGTATGGAAGAAGTATGCCATTTGATGTTTCAATATATTAATTTTGATCGTATATGAAGTATTCATTATGGATGTAATGTGTTAATTCTTTATAATTCAGTATGCAATTTGGCATGTAAATTCATTCCAAAGCTCTTTTAATATTACTGTATGTAATTTGTATAGAATCTAATTACATTCTCCTCTTTTAAACTAGTACACAAACTGATTTCATGGTGTATGATAGATGGGTGTGTGATCATGATGTATGAAACTGGTATAGAAACTGGTATAGAAACTGGTTCATTATATATGTTAGATGGATGTATGAACTGGATATATGAAACTGATATAAAAACTGAGTTCATGATGTATGAATCATGTATAATTACCCGCTACATTACATCGACCTCCATGTTGAATCATTATCGAATGAAGATTACCATCTTTCATATTGAAAAATCAATATTGTCGGTTTGATAGCATCAATTTCTGTAAAAAAAAAAAAATTACTCAGTTGAAAGGAAGCAAGTATACTTTAATGGAGTTTTTCGTCTGGAGAAGAAGAAGGATTATGAGGTCTGAAATGTGCAAAACAAACGTGATATATTTTTGGTATAATCAACGTATTTTTAGGAATTGATTGATATCCAGAAACGTTATTTTAGGGATTATTGTTACTTTCTCTTTCCGTTTTAATTACCATTTGTTAGTATTTAATAAATTTTGGTGTTTTTTTTTTCCTTTTTTCTGTTTTCGTTTTTTCAATTTTTTTCCTTTTTTTCATTTTTTTTAATTTTGTATTTATTAAGTTGGTATACGTTGCAAGAAAATATATGGTAAGTATTGAAAACTAGAATCTTATGGTATAAGTTGTAATATTCTATCTAATATAGAATATATATGTTTTTTTTCCTTACTCAAAAGGATTGTAAAATCATAAATATGAGCAATTAACTCTCTTGAACATTGAACAATTAATTTATTTTGAACATTGAAAAAAAACTCAAAAACTCGCGGTATACATCTAGTATACACGCGGTATACATATGACAATTTTTTTGACCATATTTTTTGGCAGTATATATGCATATATATTACGTATATATTATATATACATTGCATATATATGCAATATACATACGACTATTTTTTTTGAAAAAACTTTTAGCGGTGGTACATTTTCGTAAGAACCTCTTTCTTAAATTTTGTGTGAAAATGGGAGGGAGGGAGTAAGTTTGTAACCCATGGGGATTGTTAGGGATGTTTCAGATGTAGTGGGGTTTTATGCTTGCAGTTATAATACATTTGTCATATAATAAAAATTAAGAATGTAGCAATCGGTTGTGGATGTAGTACAAGAGCCTAACAGTCGGTGCTGGACGTGGGTTCTATGCCTTAATAACACAACATTGAAATGGGGTAGGAAGAGCTAAAACTATTTGAGGATTGAAATTTGCTTTTTGGCTGGTAAGCCAAAAGTTAAAAGCTCGAATTTTTAGCTTTTGGCTTATTTATACCATTTTGACTTAGAACAAGCTGTTTATAAATACTTTTTTATTTTTACCTAAACACTTCAAAAATATTTAAAAATTATTTTGACTTAAAAAATACTTAAAATAAGTCAATCCAAATAAGATATAAAAGCGAAAGCTGTCAAATGGGTGGCCTTAGCTTGGCATGGCCCAGCTTTACGAGCATGCTATAGATTGAAAAATTACTAAAAACTGGGCTATTTACAGAAATAGGATATGCTTCGACGCTGCAGTTTAAATTTTGTTTTTGTTTAAGAATTTTTGTGCAAAGCTAGTCTCGATCATAGTTTTGGTACACATATCTTGTCGCAAAACTTGCCTGGTTCACAAGTTATGTTGGATATAGGGCATAGGTACAATTACTGTTCACAAAGTTCGCCAAAACTTGTCTTGTTCACACTTTGGTACAAATTGTTCAAAAGTCTTGCTGGATTGACAAATCTTGTACTATATGTTGTTCATAAGTTTTTTGCAAGACTTTGTACTATCTTCATTTTATATATATTAATAAATTGTTCACAAGCTTTATTGGATATTGATCTTGGGCATATTTATATGCCCGTTTATCATATTTTACCCATGTTTACCTTATGTTTTAAGAGCATTACTTACTATATATTGTGTGTTTTGAGTTGAATTGCTATATTTTGTACTAATACACATGATTAGACACTTGCAGGAAAAATGACGCGGGAAAAGGGGTTATTTCTCAAACCCTATAAATAGAACCTTGTGCGTTTTTAAAAGGGTTCCGTCATATTTTTGGAGAGCAAAAGACAGGAATAGATTTCACCATTAGGTTTATTTTCTTCTTCCTTTTCTTAGTCATAACTGTGGATGACAATAATATTATCTTTGTTTTTTGAATAGTATGAGTGGCTAAGAACCCTTGTTCTGGGGTTACGGCTACAAACGCATGAATATTTAGTATAAAGTTGGATTAATTATTCGTTTACCATTATTAGTGTTTCTTATATTCCTGTGTTTAGTATTGTGATGCTTGGCCGCCATTAAGGTAAATATATAACCTTGTTGTGAACTCGAGAGACGGATCAACAAGGTAGATCGAGGAATATAAGGAGCAAGATCTCTCTTTTGTAACGTAAATGGTAGGTTAGCGACTAGGATAGAGATATACCTAGAACGCCTTGCTTGGTTCATACGAGAAGAAATATAAATACTTTTAGAATAAGATGTCCTATCTCCGCTCAACGATGTAGTTGTGATGCTATTTTGAATAGGCAACTAGAGGCTCGAGAGACCATAGTTGTAATATCAACCCCGGAATCAATAACTACGTGAACGAACAAGTCGATTCAAGTGATTACTACTTAGGATTGCGTAATAAAGCTGTAACCCTGGAATTCTCTCTAAACTTGGAACCAACAAAATCATTACTTATTTGCAATTCATTCTGTCAATTTACTTTAATTCGTCAATTACTACAAAATCATATTTTAGTTACTTTCATACTTGTTTATTTTAGCTGTACACGAACAAAGTGGAACATTTGCTAAGTCATAAGTCTCTTGGGTACGATATCCGGACTAACCAGTCTCTATTACTTGGACGACCACGTACACTTGCGTGTGAGTGGGAAATCGCCTAACAAGTTTTTGGCGCCATGGCCGGGGACTTAGAAATTAGCAAATTTCTAACTTTTCTTATACGAATTTATTATTCAAGTATTGACAACTTGATCTTAGCGTTTGGAAAAATCTGCAGGTACAAACTTTGAACTGTCAACAAGTTGGAAAGGAAGAAAGACTTAGTAGAGCCACACCCTGAACCTGAACGATTATTCCATCAAAGGAGAAGGGAAGAAACACTTTATCCTATCAAGTTTTAGGAGGTGGATGGGGAGACAATCCAGTTAGTTGAACAACCAGAAGTTGTTCTAGCAGAAATGGCAGCACCAACGCCAGTGTGCGATGTGGCAATCCCACTCGTGACTAATGTTACTAACAGCATTCGGAAGCCCAAACCAAGCAGTCATTTCGAGTTCAAACAGGGTATGGTGCAACTATTGCACACCAATGGTCAGTCCACGGGCTTATCACATGAGGACCCGCAGACACACATCCAGAATTTTTTGGAAATCAGTGATACATTCATACCCACTGGGGTCGCAGTGGACTACGTAAGGCTGACATTGTTTTCATTTTCTCTACTTGGGGAAGCAAGGAGATGGTTGAAAGTAGAGCCACCAAACTCCATTCAGGCCACAAGGACAAAATCAACAGTTTGCCGGAAATAACAAGCCTGCGGCCTTGCCTAGCAACATAGAGGACATGCTGAAGACGATCATGGAAAGCTAAGCTAAGTATGAAGCAACTGCCAAAGATCAGCAAGCTGCCATCCAGAATTTAGAAAAGTAATTGGGGCAGCTAGCTGGAGCACAAAATACGAGACCACAGGGTAGTCTTCTAGGTGATACTGACCCAAATCCAAAGCAGGTGAATGCAGTCACTACTAGAAGTGGGTTAGAGCTGAAAGATTTGGCACCGAAGCAAGCAGACCCCAAAGTAGTTGAGGTTGCAACCGGAAAAGCTAAAGCTAGGGCAGAGACAGAGGTGAAAGAAGATGAAGTTATTGTAAAGCCTCCTCCACCGTTCCCACATAAGTTGATCAAACAGAGAGAGGAGGATGGATTAAAGAAATTTCTTGACCTCTTGAGGCAGGTACACATTAATCTCCCCCTCATAGATGTTCTTCAGGGAGTGCCAAAGTATGCGAAGTATATCAAAGACATTGTGGTGAATAAGAACAGGCTGACCGAATATGACACAATCGCTCTCACAGAGGTATGCACTTCTCAGATTCAGAACAGGTTGCCAACCAAATTTAAGGATCCAGAAAGTTTCACTATTGAGATCACCATTGGCCAGAAAGTTATAGCTCGAGCACTATGCGATCTTGGGGCAAGTATTAACCTAATTCCATCTTCAGTCTTCAAAAATATGGGGTTGGGTAGTCCTCTCCCCACTACAATTGTTCTGCAGCTGGCAGACAGATCTTTGGCTAGACCTGAGGGCATTATATAAGATGTATTGGTGCAGATTGGTTCGTTGATCTTTTTGGTGGATTTTGTGATCTTGGATTTTGAACCAGACCCGGAAGATCCATTTATTTTGGGACATCCGTTATTGGCTACAGGCAGAGCATTGATAGATGTGGCAGCAGGGTAGCTCACCATGAGAGCGCATGACAAGGTGGAAGTCTTCAATGTTTATAAGGCAATGAAGTTGCCTGCGTTATATGAGGACTTATCAGCTATTATGGTGGTGGACATAGAATCAATGGTACCACTCATCACTTCTGCAGATCCATTAGAAAGGGCCCTCACAGGGATAGATTTGTATGGAGATGGAGCGGCGCATGAAATGATTCAATGCTTAGAGGCAGCTTGTGCATTGTCTAGCACCATTGAGTTCGAGCCTCTTAATAGACCGTTGTGACCTCCTCCCAAGCCGTCTATTGAAGAAGCCCTGAAGCTAGAGATGAAACCACTCCCACCTCATCTGAAGTATGCATATTTGGGTGAAGATGATACACTTTTGGTAATCCTAGCAGCCGAGTTGAATGAAGCACATGTAAAAGAGACCCTAGCAGTGTTACGAAAGAGGAAGAGAGCAATTAGGTGGCAGATGTCTAACATTCATGAGATCCATCCATCATTCTGCATGCACAAGATATATATGGAGGAGGGGTACAAACCCATGGCACAACATCAGAGAAGATTGAATCCTCCTATGAAGGATGTTGTGAGAAAGGAGGCGATCAAGTGGCTAGATGCAGGTATTGTTTTTCCCATCTCAGATAGCAAGTGGATCAGCCCTGTGAAATGTGTCCCCAAGAAAGGAGGGATGACTGTGATAAAAAATAAGAAGGATGAACTGATTTCGACACGTACAGTCACTGGGTGGCGAATTTGCATGGACTACCAGAAATTGAATGAAGCCACCCGGAAAGATCACTATCCCATCCCATTCATTGATAAGATGTTGGACCGGTTAACTGCCAGGAGTAATTTTGCTTTCTAGATGGATATTCTGGTTACAATCAAATAGCCATAGCACCAGAAGATCAAGAAAAGACGACGTTTACTTGTCCTTATGGTACATATGCTTTCAAGCGTATGCCCTTTGGACTTTGTAATGCACCGGCTACATTCCAGAGGTGCATGATGGCTATTTTTTCTGACATGGTGGAAGAGAATTGAGATATTCATGGATGACTTCTCAGTGTTTGGGAAGTTGTTTGATACTTGTCTGCGGAATCTGGATAGGGTATTGGCGAGGTGTGAAGATATGAATCTGGTACTTAACTGGGAGAAGTGTCACATTTTGGTCACGAAAGGCATTGTCCTTGGCCATAAAGTGTCAAAGATGGGGCTTGAAGTGGACCGCGCAAAGATAGAGGTTATTGAAAAACTACCACCTCCAGTCTCTGTGAGAGGTGTTCATAGTTTTCTTGGACATGCAGGCTTTTATAGACTCTTCATTAAAGACTTCTCCAAGATATCCAGGCCAATGTTCAAGCTGCTTGAGAAAGATATGAAGTATGAATTCAACGATGACTGTGTGAAGGCGTTTGAAAATTTGAAGAAGCGCTTGATTGAAGCTCCTATATTGATTGCACCAAATTGGGAGCTGCCTTTCGAGCTTATGTGTGATGGTAGTGATATTGAGGTCGGAGCTGTGTTGGGTCAGAGAGTTGACAAGGTATTTCATTTCATATACTATGCGAGTAAGACACTTGATTCAGCTCAGACGAACTACACAGTTACCGAGAAAGAGGTGTTGGCGCTAGTCTTTGCTTTTGACAAGTTTTGCTCCTATCTTGTGGGAACGAAAGTGATTGTTTACACGGATCATGCTGCTATCTGGTACTTATTCAGCAAGAAGGATGTAAAGCCAAGACTTATTCGGTGGATTTTGCTGTTGCAGGAGTTCGATTTGGAGATAAGGGACCAAACGGGCACATAGAACCAAGTAGCGGATCATTTGTCTAGGCTTGAGGATTGGTCTCATGTGCCTAATGAAGGTCATATCAGGGAGGAGTTTCCAGATGAACAACTCTTAGCCCTGAGTATTACTGAGCTCCCATGGTATGCTGATCTTGTCAATCTAGTGGTGAGTGGGGTGTACCCCCGAAAGCCACTACACAACAGAAAAAGAAGCTATATCACGAATCTCGATTCTATCTATAGAATGAGCCTTATTAGTTCAAGCAAGGTCCGGATCAAATAATTAGAGATGCATTCCGGAGAGTCATGTGAGGGAAATATTAGAGAGTTGTCATTCTTCTCCTTATGGGAGACATCATGGAGGGGAGCGTACCGCGCATAAAGTGTTACAGTCAGGATTTTATTGGCCTACGATATTCAAAGATGCGACATCTTTCGTCAAGGGTTGTGATCAATGCCAGAGGACTGGAGCTATATCAAGAAGGCATGAGATGCCCTTGCAGAATATCATTGAGGTGGAGATTTTTGATGTATGGGGAATCGACTTCATGGGACCATTCCCACCCTCCTTTGACAATAAGTATATACTTGTTGCGGTGGATTATGTGTCTAAGTGGGTAGAAGCGGTAGCCCTTCTAACCAATGACGCCAATGTGGTATTGATGTTTGTCAAAAAGAACATATTCACCAAATTCGGTACTCCACAGTGATAATTAGTGATGGTGGAACTCACTTCATCAATAACTGGTTCAACAAATTATTGGCTAAGTATAGGGTGCGTCACAAGGTAGCTACTGCATATCATCCCCAAACGAGTTGGAAGGTTGAGGTATCGAATTGGGAAGTGAAGCAGATTCTAGAGAAGACTGTGAATGCACAGACAAAGGATTGGGCTGAGAAGATTGATGATGCACTATGGGTATACCGAACTGCCTACAAAACTCCCATTGGATCTTTTCCGTATCGGCTTGTATATGGTAAGGCTTGTCATCTGCCAGTCGAGTTAGAACACCAAGCCTATTGGGCTATAAAGAAGCTAAATCTGAATGAAGAACTGGCTGGGCAGAAGAGGCAAATGCAGATTAACGAGCTTGATGAGTTTAGGTTGCAAGCATATAAGAATGCCAAGCTCTACAAGGAGAAGATGAAGAGGTGGCATGACAAGCACATCCTTCCGCGCTCGTTTGAACCTGGCCAAAGGGTCTTACTATTCAACTCAAGGATGAAGCTTTTCCCCGGAAAGCTTAAGTCGAAGTGGTCTGGACCATTTGAGGTAGTGGAGAATGACTCCTCATGGCGCATTAGAACTCCGGAAGAGCGACGAAATGAGTACATTCTTGGTAAATGATCAACGGGTGAAGCATTATTGGTCTGAGCATGTGAACAGGGAGAAAACCTCAATCACCATGTCGGATGAGTGATCTTTGAGGTTGCATCATGCCGCGACGTTAAATCAGGCGCTGCGTGGGAGGCAACCCACGAATGCATTGTAATAGTTTAGGACAAAAATATCAAAAATTACAAAAATATGAGTCATGCCACAACCAAAACTAAGGCGCTAGGTGGGAGGCAACCCACTGTTTTTCTAGTGGTTTATTGTTTTTGCAGGGAGAAAAAGGAAAATGCTAGCCAAGAACGACACGGGGAGAGGTAAGTAACTGAAATTTTTAGTCCAGGGGTCTGGTGAACTGCAGGCGCAGCCCCAGTGACCAAATTACTGAAGAGGTAGTTTAAACTACCGAAGAGGCAGTTTGGCGCACAGTCGGCGCGACGCACCAAGTCGATTCCCAGCTGGGCGCAACACTTGCGCACAGCGGCACACAGATACCAGCCTGGCGCTTTCGTAGCACGCCGCCCCAGGACCCTAACTCCCGAGCGCCAATTCTAGCGCACTGCAGGATACCACGCCACGTGTTAAACTCCTGCGGGATGATTCTGGTGCCTTAAGGGCGCACCGCCCCATGAAGTAACCCAGTTGGGCTCAACAGAGGTGCACCGCACCAAGGGGGAAACTACCGAGAGCCTCTACATGCGCATCGCTGGCGCACCGCTCCATAGGCCAAACAACTGCGTGCCTTCTCTGGTGCAATCCAGGCGCACCGCGCTAGGCATCAAATAGGCGTCCAAGCTGAAGCAAAAAAATGGGGCGGGTCAAGGGTCAACCGACCCGAGACCCAAAATTTTAATATATACCTCTTTAAAACCCCTGATTTCTCTAAATTTTCTCTTCATTCCAAAGCTTGGAGCGCCGCACCCATCCCCTCTCTCCCAAAAATTCTCTCTTTCCTCCATTGTTGTCCATCTCAAGCTTGAACAAAGTCCATAACTTCTCAAGGTAAGATCTCCCTTTACTTTCTAACACTTCCCACTTCTTCTTTATGATTTTCATGGTCAAGATTGGTAGGTGTAAACTTTGTGTATCTTGTTGGAAGAATTAACCATTTTTCCACCATTGATGAAAGCTTGAAAGCTTGAACTACACCCACAAAAGAAGATTATTTTTCATAGTTACACTAATGTTGGTGAATTTCGAATTTTGTCTCTTATTTTGTGTTGGGCCTTGGTTTATGGAAAGCATAATAAGTAGTAGAAAGAGAGGGTTCACCCTAAAAACCTCAAGAAAACTTATGATAAATGTGTAGTACATGGAATGAAGTGGTGACCTTGAATAGTGTTTAATCTTGAAAAAGGGTAGAGAATCCTTGAGAATTGTTTGGAATATACTTGTGTAAATTATTTGGTGGATATGGTGTCTTAGGTTGACAGAACTAAACTTGTGTTGAAAGAGGGAAGTCTGAGTACCTCATGTTAGCAACCTATACACACCATTGCTAGCAAAATAAGTGTGGGGTTGTCATAATCCTATGAAAAACACTAAATTAGCTAGCTCTAATTGTACTGGGATGATTTGTGTAACTTGTCTGTTGTAGGTACATTTCCGCCAAGAGGAAAGAAACAGGTTACTGAAGGCACTGGGGGCAAAAGGTCCCGAAAAGGGGAATCATCCGGAATGGCAGCCCCCTCAAATCCGCGGGCACCCTCGCAACGGTTTGGGAAGAAAGTAGTGATTATGTGGGGGCTCGACTGGTTTGAATCCCAAAAAGAAGCAAAGTATCAACCAGATGATCATGTTGATGAGGCACGGTTGCAAATGGCATTCCCCTAAATTCATGAAATGGTCTACAGATTGGGTGCCCAATATATGGTCTACAGATTGGGTGCCCAATATATGGTCTACGATTGGGTGCCCAATATATCTTCCTGGATCAAGAAGAGTGCAACCTCACTATGGTGAGGGAATTCTACTCCAACTGGCAGACGGGTGAAGGAGAAAGCCAAAAGGTAACTATTCGAGGGAAGAATGTCCGGTTTACCACACGGGTCCTAAATGAGTTCTTGGGGACACCACATATTGATGGAGCACCATAACTGGAATGAGAGAAGAGCCTCCATATAGAGACATATGCCACACACTCTGCGGGATAAATTCAATGGCTCGTTGGGCAAGAAGTACAGACACGGGGAGACATGCCACCCTATATTATGCCTATTTTAGCCAAGAGGCCAGAGTTTGGTTGAAAATTGTGTGTAGCACTCTTCTACCATGCAAGCACACTACTGAAGTGACCAAAGACAGGGTAGTGCTGGTGTACATGCTCATGAAGGGTATGCCAATCAATGTGACTTCGATACTAAGGCACAACATGATAAAGTTCCACAACAATAAGAGATGGCGCTTTTGTTATGGAGGATTGGTGACCCGTTTCCTAAGGCAGCAGGATATTGAGGAAGAAATTCATGATCTGGTCTTTCCCCAAGTCCCGTACCTTGTGAGCCAACTGGTTGATGTGACCAAGACAAATCCCTAAGATGCTACACATGGGCCGGTACTCTCCAATGCTGACCGACAGGCTCGAGATGAGAGTTGGATAGGGAGGATGTATGGTATGGCAGATCTACAGCTAAGAATTGGTGGTCGGCCGGCGACCGAGGAGGAGATGATGACATTGAATGATCGATACCCATTGACAGAGAGTGTGATGTACATATGCAGGATGGGTCCAGCTTTTCAGGAGCCCTTGGATGATGATGAGCCGACTGTACACGACACTCATGATGATGAGGATAAAGATGATGATGTTGGTACCGCACTGATGGCGGTAGATGATGAGACAGATGAGCAAGATCAGGAATTCATTCCTGATGATGATGATGATGATGCTTAGAGACCCCGGGAGTTCCTTCTCTCACTCTTTACCTTTATATTTATTTAAAGCACTGGGGACAGTGCCATGTTTAAGTGTGGGGTGAAGAAGTACTTCCTATGTTTTTCAATTCTATATATTGAGGGTCATGAGCGTTGTGTGACTAGTTTTAAACTGATAGTTTGAGTTTGAGCTGATAGTTAGTTTTATTTGTGTTGATTTTTTTTTCTTAGGTTGGGTTCCTCGGCTTTTGTTTTCGGTTCTTTTCCTGAGGATAGTCCCTTTGAATTGGGTAGATTTTTTAGGATAGATTTATTTTTTAGGATTCATCGTAGTAGTAATGACTTATCCCGATGATGAATGTATGCCGATCGTCTTAAGGGAAAATTAGTCATAGGATTGTAGGATTAGAAGTCTTTCCTTTGGAACGTAGAAATCCCACTTGGAGCTGTAGCTAGAAGTCATGGGTAGTTCACGTAAATCCAAGCAAGTGAGTGAGAACTTCACAAGAGACAATAGGCTCTTTAACTAGACTCAAAAGATGGAGAAAACGGGCTCAAATGTGTAAGTGCACTCAATATGTTTGTGTATGAGCATGTAAGTGTGATAATCCTATACATGTATCATGGTGCCATGTGTGTGTGAGTTTTTGATTGGTTTTTTGCATAGAATAACATCTAGAACTTGCCCCGTGTGTGTGTAAATTTGTACGAGCATGAATTTTATGGAATATGATTAAGACATTTTCTTGAAAAACCCATGTTGTTCACTTCTTTAATGATTGTTTGTGCCACCTTGACACTACCCCTAGTGAAGCCCCTTTGAGCCTTGAAGCCTATTTCTTTGCTAAGTCGCATAATGATCCTGTCCACTTTGTTGATACCCTATGAATTTGATCCTAATGAAACTCCCTAACGCACTATGACCTCTAAATGGTGTGAAATAGAAGGAAAATGGTAGAAGAAAGTGAAGGCGAGTATAGTAAAACAAAGATAGAGAGCCCGATTAAAGCTAGTAAGTGCTTGTTGTTAGATACCTTAAGAGTTTGAAAAAAAAAACAAATGAGGTTTTTGCTAGCAACAAGTACGCATCGTACCAAGGGCGAATAATAGATAGAAAAAGTGGTAGTACAAGAGAGCGTGAACAGAGAAGATACTTAAAAAGAAGGGTGAAGAAAAGAGTGAAAATATAGTGTCATGTGCAATAGGGAAAAGAGTCACTTTGTACCGAAAAGTATCCTACCCGTCCCGAAGCCGACATTACAACCAAATAAAAGTCCTTTTGATTCCATGAATGTGATTGCTTTGTCGAAGTTACTATACACTAAGGGCAAGCCTATGGCATGTTGTGATATGTTTGAAACATCTTTTGAGAGAGTGAGCGCTTAAATGATTCAAAATACTCCCCATTGAAAGGAAAGTGTGTGATTAAAAACAGGGGTAATACTAAATTGTGAGGGCACAAGTGACATGTATTTGGTAGTGTTATTACTTGCACTGTTCACACATAGATATGTTGGCCCGATATTGTGAGAAAGAGTCGGTTATAGAGGGTGTGTTGTTTCAAGTGAAAGGTCTTAGAGCAAAAAAAATGGTGTTTGACTATTGCTGGCTAAATGAACTACAATAGCATGATTAAAAAGTGTTTAGCCGCTCACAAGTGTGGATGAAAAGTTCCTTAGGTATTTAGGGTGAACCTTAGGATGGATGATAGTGAGTTGTTCGAGGACGAACAAAGGTTTAAGTGTGAGGTGGTGATCTTGGGCATATTTATATGCCCATTTATCGTATTTTACCCATGTTTACCTTATGTTTTAAGAGCATTACTTACTATATATTGTGTGTTTTGAGTTGAATTATTATATGTTGTACTAAGACACATGATTAGACACTTGCAGGAGAAATAACGCGGGAAGTAACCATGGAAAGACAAAACGGAAGAGTAAAGCATAGGAGTGATGTAGAGGAATGCTTGGGAGCAAACAAGGAAGTGAAAATAGGCCGAGGGCAGCCGGGTGCACTGCTGGCGCGCCGCCCCAGGCCCCAAACAACCGCAGGGCCATCCTGGCACCTTCCTGGCGTGCCACCCCAGCAGGAGAACTATCGAAGCCCACGTCGGGCGCATCAGGGGGGCAGCACACCAACACCCAAACTACCACAGGGCCATCCTGGAGCAGCAAAGGCGCAGCACGTGAACTCCTAAACAACTGGGCACCCCTCCTGGCACTACAGAGACGCGACGCGCCAGGCCGTATCCCGACAGAAATTCCAAGCGTATTCGTAGTCCGATTTCAAGAAGGAAAATGGGTTATTTCCCAAACCCTATAAATAGAACCTTGTGCATTTTTAAAAGGGTTCTATCATATTTTTGGAGAGCAAGAGGCAGGAATAAATTTCACCATTAGGTTTCTTTTCTTCTTCCTTTTCTTAGTCATAACTGTGGATGAAAACAATATTATCTTTGTTTCTTGAATAGTATGAGTGGCTAAGAACCCTTGTTCTGGGGTTACGACTACAAACGCATGAATATTTAGTATAAAGTTGGATTAATTATTCGTTTGCCATTATTATTTTTCTTATATTCCTGTGTTTAGTATTGTGATGCTTGGCCGCCATTAAGGTAAATATATAACCTTGTTGTGAACTCGAGAGACGGATCAACAAGGTAGATCGAGGAATATAAGGAGCAAGACCTCTCTTTTGTAACGTAAATGGTAGGTTAGCGACTAGGATAGAGATATACCTAGAACGCCTTGTTTGGTTCATACGGGAAGAAATATAAATGCTTTTAGAATAAGATGTCACATCCCTGCTCAACGATGTAGTTGTGATGCTATTTTGGATAGGCAACTAGAGGCTCGAGAGACCATAGTTGTAACATCAACTCCGGAATCAACAATTAAGTGAACGAACAAGTCGATTCAAGTGATTACTACTTAGGATTGCGTAATAAAGCTGTAATCCTGGAATTCTCTCTAAACTTGGAACCAACAAAATCATTACTTATTTGCAATTCATTCTGTCAATTTACTTTAATTCGTCAATTACTACAAAATCATATTTTAGTTACTTTCATACTTGTTTATTTTAGCTATATACGAACAAAGTGGAATATTTGCTAAGTCATAAGTCTCTTGGGTACGATATCTGGACTAACCAGTCTCTATTACTTGGACAACCACGTACACTTGCGTGTGAGTGGGAAATCGCCTAACAGATACACCGAAATTTGCATGTGTTGTTCAATTATTTACAAAATTTGCCCTAATTGTACAATTCATGGTCTAATTTTGAAGTGCATTGGTTTTAGTAATCTACTGTTCCCAGACTAACAAGGTGAAGCATCGAAGAAATAAGCCATAATTATTCAAAACATTCGATACTTTTCACATTTTGAATATTCCCAGCTTTAATCTCTTATCTAAGTCCTAATAATTGACAAGATATGAAATAAGGTTATACTGTTTCTCCAACATGAAAGAAAAAGGAGGAGCTCTTTTGATTTTCTTAACCAAACATAAGAAACGTAGTAATCTCCCCTCTCTCTTTCTCCTCCCATAAAATATATAAATGAACAATACTATTCTCAAATACTAGTAAATAAATCTAAAAGATTGTTGGTCAGGATCCGTAGACCCCTCATCCACTATCTAGAAGACACGATAACCAATTGCAAAAAGAAAATAAATTTTATAATCAGACAAATGTAAATGGAAATACAGTAACTTTCAACAAGCTTGTTTATTTTTACAGCAGAGGGATCCCATCATGGAATTGTGAGTGGATAGATATCGATGGTATCAGCCCATGGTCCAATATGGGCGTCACCCAAAATGGGCCTTATACACTCCATCACCACACTATTGCACTTAGGCCCAGTTCCCATTCCCAATTGCCAAACTTTGTCACCTTTCTTCACCCTTTCCTTGGCCTCTAAGTAAGCTAATTCATACCACAAGGAAGCTGATGACTGATTTCCAAACCTATGTAATGTCATCAATGCTGGCTCCACGTCTCTATCTCCAAGCTTCAACCTCTTTGCAGTCTCTCTCACCACCGACTTCCCCGTCGCTGGGAAACAGAAATGTTGAAATGCTCTTCTGAAGTTGGGAATATAAATCTCCGTTGTTGAATGTTTAGTAGTTTTGTACATGAATAGTAGGGATGCAACAAACCTTAGTTTCTCTATTAGGGGGAGGAATCTCGCCCCGAGAACGGGGATGTGGGACCGGAGAGTATCTCCGGCCACTTGCAAGACGTCCCCGTTCAGCCTCACTCCGGTTATTCCGCTCGAGTCTTCGTCACGATAAGCGGAGTAATAACCCTTGTCATCAAAGGCTCCTTGCGTCCTAAGTGTCCAAAGCAACTTATACTTAGCAGCCCTCTTCGCCTCCTTGTTGTTACTCAGCAAGATCGCGGCGCCCCCCATGCGGAAAATGCAGTTCAAGATTATGAAAGGGCGTTCTTTACCGGGGTACCACCCCGTAGATAAGATCTCGGTACTAAGAATGACCGCGTTGGAGTTCTTATGCGTCTTCATTATGTTTCTAGCCATGTCCACGGCTAGTGAGTTTGCGCTACAACCCATTCCACTTATGGTATAGCTTTTCACCCCTTCTTTCAAAGCATACTTGTTAACAATAATCGAACAAAGACAAGGATTGGGGCAAAAGCCACTACAGTTAACAATAAGTATGTCAATATCCTCAGGAGAAATCTGTGTTTTGGACAAGAGTTGTTCAAAGACAGAGAAAAGGACAATGTGAACTTCATTGATAGCTTCTTTTTGCCCAGATCTTGGAGGGATATAAAAAAGACCTGGTGGGAAATAAGTTTGGTCCCCCATACCTGAAAGTTGAAGAATTTTGGATATGAAAGAGACACTCTTATCATCAAAGAAATCAAGCATACTTGCATGCTCTATGTAGGATGAGAAAGGAACTCTCAAGCAATTTGGTGGCTTGAAACATGTGAAATCCACAACATAGACAGGAGATGTTTTTGAGATATAGGCCAAGGAAATGAAGTATACAAGTAGAACAGAAAAAGGTACAATGTGAAACATAGGCTCAAGATTTTGCAAGATAATGAAGGTTTCCATGGAAAAGAAAAGCAAGAGAACCAACACTTTGAAAATCTCCATGAAAGTTGAACAAACTTGCTTCCATAAAAGCTTGTAGAAATCTAAAATTGTGGGTTTTTCCTCCATGACAACAAGAGAAAGGAATTAATGAACACAAAGGACGATGTTGTTACTTTTTGCAAAGAAAGCTTCTTGATGTTTATGGCTTTCCTGAGCAAAGTTATAAATGCTCATCTTCTCATATTATATTATTATTATTGGACATAAATCAATACAGCATAGTCGCTCTGTGAGTATTTGTACGGTTGGCAGTTATAAAACATAAAAGACTTGAACAGTTGATTGCTTTAAAATACACTATATCAACTTGAAGAAATTTTATAACAAATACTCTTGTAGATTGTTAGTTTGGACATGCCATGTGCTAGAAATCGAAATAATACATATATATCTGCTCAAAAGATTGCCTATGCCATGACGATCGATTTTGATTTTTTTTTTAAAAAGAATTTTGATTAATCAATTGCCACGAGTTAATAATTCCTTGACGATGAATGATCATCTAAATTACTCCGTATGAGATTATATTACTTTGTAAATTAACTTATATATTTTTTGTGTCACATAAAATAATCCAAGTATGTCTATATCTCCTAGTATGACATAGCTACAGAATTACTATTTTGATGATTAACAAACATAACATGGGATGATTGTTAGGTTGTTCTTTAGAATGTCTGCCACCTCATTCTAACAGTATAGGAGTCAATTTCACTCGTGATATTTTGTATTTTCACGTTACATGATCTAATAGCTGCGCGCCTCAAATAATATAGAATTTTGGTGGATCTTGATAGTCATGTGGAGTCCAAGTCGGAGAGGAAGTAATCATAATTGGGATCCAGCTCCTCTCCATTTCCATTGTCTCCATTTTTCCAAGTTCTTACTTAGATGAGAGACACATGACCTGAGTTAAAATAAATGGTTAAAATTTAATTAACTTAACTAAGATTCTAATCATGATTTAAATAATTAATATTTTATATATTTACTTTCAAATTTTTTAGTAATTTCACAATTATAGCCACAAAATTATTTTATTCATAAATTTATTTTTAAAAATTCTCTCTTCTTACCTTTTTTCCCCCTACGTTTTTCTCCATTTTTGTGCTCGTCGTCTATTTTAATAACCAAGTTCCTTTATTATGCTAATTAATTATTTTTTACAATAATATCAACAATGCTCAATTGTGTTATTATAATAATTTGCTAAACAAAAAAAAATTCTGCCATCATGATTTTTTGTGTTGCCAATTTTTTTTTTTACAACACATTGTTTATTTGCTTTGGACGAAGAGGAGAAAAGATCAAGTTAAGAAATTTCGAAAAAAGGAGAAATAAAAGTTTTTAAATTGACAAGAGTGTATTTATTAATTAGTTTAATCATGGTAGAAAAAGAAAAGGTAAGAAGAGAGAATTTTAAAAAAATATATTTATAGATTTATAGCTATAATTGTGGAATTACTAAAAGTTTTGGTAATAAATATATAAAATGTTAATTGTTCAAATCATGATTAAAATCTTAGTTAAATTAATTAAATCTTAACTATTTTTTTTAACTAATGTCATGTGTCTCTCATCCAAGTAAGAACTTGGGAAAAATGGAGCCAATGAAAATGGAGAGGAACCGGATCCCTAATTTTGTGTCTATATATTGTTTGAGGTTGTTTTCTCGTAGGTTTATACATCAACATTGTGAGAGCATTAAGTAAGAAACAATTCTCGTGAGCAAGAGATATTTAAATTGAAGAATCAAGTTCGAGTAATTGAAGTTGTTTTCAGTTCTTGTAGTAGGTGCTTCGAGTTTATCCCTGTTCATTTAATTCAGAAGCATTATTATGAGGTATTTTCAGGGATGAATCATTACTACTTTTTACTTTTGACCTAGAGTTAGCTTGGAGGTTGAGCTCCAATTTATTAGAGTTGATTGTAGATTACTCCCTTATCTCATATTAGTTGGTCACATTACTAAATAAATAGAGATTTAATTAATTTTTTCTATATTACTCTTACAATTAATTTTTTTTGAATGTGTAAACACTTGTTTATAAAGTTCCAAAAAGTTTCAAAAAATTCTTTAAGAGGTGAATTAGTAAAACTACTTTCTTATTTATGATTTCTTAATATGCGTGTAAACGGGAAAGTGGCCAACTAATATGAGACGGAGGGAGTATTACTTACGTGTTTTAGATTTAAGTCTCTTATGTTATTGGGTCTGTAACCTAAAATTACTCATTTGTTTGACCATGAAAATAAAAAAACTTTTCACTTTATTGAAATTTTTGGAGTTGAAATTGTGTTTGGCCATACTTTTTTGGAATTTTTTTTTAGAATTTAATGTGTTTAAAATAACTAAAAAGTGAAATAGTAAGATGAAAAAAAAGTGAAAATAACCTTTTACGTGTTTTCACTTTTCCAAGTTGTATTTGAAATTTTTAAGTCCAAACACTATTTTATGAATAAAGTGAAATAATTTTTCGAAAAATAGTGAAAAATTCTCATAGCCAAATGCCCGCTTAGTAAAGTTTTGAGAGAAAAATATATGAGGAGGGTTATGATTTTTACTCGCTTGAACGAAAAAGTTTTCATAGTTCATGCGTTACTTATTTCCGCACATTACTTGCCATAAGAGTTAGTTGAACCAATACAAAGAACATGTTCCTGGTAGTTTGGTACTTGAGTTCAACAAATCGAGTGTTTAATTATGTAGGAAAAATGTAATAGGTCGAAAATTTATCAAGCTAGATCCACATGAGGTGTGTAATGCATAAATAAAAAACGTTAGTCACTATCTGAATGACTTAATAATACCAGCTAACGAACCAAACCCCTATCAATAACTAAGATTATTCGGTATTGAATAATCTATCAAATGCTGATAAAGTGGAGAGGATATAGGTTGAGATAAAGTGGGGAGTAGCAGTTCAGGAGTGGCGAGGGTGGGGGGAGTGGGGTCGTTGAGTAGGTGAAGATGAGATAATGAACTTGAATTTTCCCTATGAAACTTGTTTTTTCTACTTTCATTGGGAAAGTTATTTTCCTCATTTTGAATGAACTTGTTTTTCCTAGAAAAAAAATAGTTTATCCAAACATTTTGACCAGCTAAACGTGAGAAGATTGAAAACCATTTTCTGCATTACCAAACATACCCATAGTCATAAATTTTTCTGTAACTTAGTGATGAACACAAATTTAAATAATTTGATTTAAATTAGGTTCTAAATTGGGAAAAAGAAGAGAAAACGAAGGAGCAAGTTAAATTTGCCAAGTAAAAGAATAATCAGACTCCTTTTCAATTATTTGGAAATTGGAAATGAGAGAAATACGAAAGAAAAGAAATGGACCAAGACATGAATAAATTTTGGGAAAAGTATATGCATACAATCAAATACCCCTTACAAAAAATACCCCCTAACTAATTATAGAAAATGCCTCATTTCCTTGTAGCTTTAGTAGTTATTTAGGTCCCTTTTTATTAGTTTTTTTTTTTATTTCTCTACTTTTTTTTTTACTTTTTTTTTTTATGTTTCTTTGTCCATTTTATATTTTTCTCAAATTATATATATATTTTTTTACACCATAATTTGATTCATCTTCAATTTTAACGGTCTCTTTTTTCTCTTTTTTTGATTATTTACTTTTTGTTTCTCTACTTCTTAATTTTTTTCTTTCTACTCCCTTTTGTTTCTTTATATATATATATAGTTCACTTAATATCATATATATATATATTATATATAGTATATAGGTATATAGTATTCCACTTATTTCTAAATATATATATATGGATGTTATATAATATATTCTCTTTTATTATTCATTTATTTTGTTCACAAATCATGTTATTTTTTATTTTCTTCTTTCACCATCATTAGTTTTGTCTCTTTTCTTTTTGTGTTTATTTTCTCTCTTTACTTTTTAATTTTTCATTTCTTGTTCCTTTTCTAATTTTTATTTTTTTCTTCCATAATTTATTTTTATTCATAATTTTTGTGCTCCTTTTTATTTTTTTATTTTTTATATAACAGCAAAATATAACCGATATAGTAAACGTTCACTCCCTTTTTCTCATTTATTTCTCTATTCTTTAGTTCCCCCTCCCCCCCCACCCCCACCCCTTTTTTGTTTATTTATCTATTTTTCTCAAATCATATTATACTTTTTTTACCATAATCTAATTTCATACTTAATTTTAGTTCTTTTCTTTTTATTTTTATGTTTTATTTTATTTATTTCTTATTTTATTTAATTCTTTTTTCTTTTATTTATTTCTACAATTTAATTTCATTTACACTCAATGAGATCTGCTTCAGTCCTTCAGTCTGACACTTTTCAGTACTCCATGATACCATCACAATATATCTATATGATGGCATAGTATCACTGTATATCTATATACTAGCATAGTATCATGGAGGACTGCGTCAATCCTTCAACAAGACACTCCTCAGTATATCAACACATATATTTATATACTGACATGCTATCATGGAAGACTATTTCAGTCCTTCAATAAGACACTCTTCAATCCTCCATGATACCATCACAATATATCTATATACTGACATGATATTATCCCTCAATGAGACACTCCTCAATCCTCTATGATACCATCACAATATATCGATATACTGTGATGGTATCATGGAAGACTGTTTTAGTTCTTCAATGAGACATTCTTAGTATACCACCACAATTTATAATAGCTTTTTTTAATTATGATTTATAATATTTTTAATGTAAGATAAACAAATTAAAATGGAGAAGAGTATAAATGTTTTCATATAAGAATATTTTAAGTCGTTAATTATTGCGACTTATAATATTTTTAATGTAATAATATAATTTTTAAATATATTATTAGTTGTTAATTATTGTGATTTATAATAGCTTTTAATGTAAAATATATTGTGGTAGTATACTAAAAATGTCTCATTGAAGAACTAAAACAGTCTTCTTAGTAATTTTTATTGTAATTACATTAAAAGCTATTATAAATTACAATAAAAATTACATTAAAAGTATTATAAATCACAATAAAAAAATTTATATTAAAAATATTATAAATCACAATAATTAACAACTTAAAATATTCTTATATGAATTTCATTAATTTTAAAAAATAATGTATGCATATCTAAAAATTTCACTAATCTTAAAAATAATAATATATATCTAAATTTTTTACTAATCTTAAAAATAATAATATATATATATATTTAAATTAGATATATCTTAGAATTTTAGAGTATCAATATTGAACCCGTGCCTAGCACGGGAACTGTATCTAGTATATGAGTGGGAAGGGTGCTGAATACCCAAATATCTTAAGACATTTCACATTCTTAAGGGGTATACTGTAGAAATTCTTTGCACAGTCAATTCATATAAATAAGTACTTTTTTTTTTCTAAAATAAGTGTCATTTTAATAAAAATTATATTTATTTGATTTACTAAATTATTTTTATTTAATAAATATTTCTTAAAAATTGAATTTTATTAAGAAGATAAAATATAAAAAGAAAAATATACTCTTTTCGTTTATTTTTAATTGTCCATTTTGAATTTTTGAACGCTCATTAAGAAATAATGATTAATATAAATATTTTATTATAATACACATATTAATTGATGTGTAGTATTAGATCTTGAAAAATGATATGAGGAACAAGTAATTTATGTTAAGGGTATAATATATATATATTTTTTAATATGTTAAAAGTAATAAATAAAAATAAAATTTTTGAAATAGTGAACAAGTAAAAGTGAACAAATAAATATTAATTTTTGTTTTAAATTTCTAAGATACACTTATTTTAGGACAAAAGAATACTCCACTTATTTTTGAAATGGAAGAAGTAGATAATTAATTGAATGTTTGATTTTTTGTGAAGAAAAAGAGGAACACAAATAGAGCACTCAAGATTCGCATTTAAAGCATTTGATAAATTTCAGTAATTATGATGGGACATGAGGCTGACATGACAGAATTATTAGGGGCCTTGCTGTAATTGTGTTGTTTCATCCATTATTACCCCAACTGCCCCTTTCATTTCCCAATCCCATTTGCTCTTTGCTTCTCCTTTTTGAGTAAATGCCCCCAACTATGTAGGTGTTTGACTAAATTCTAAATACTTTCTTTTTTACTTTATTTAAAATTTATAAAATTAATATTAAAAATAAATTGTGTTTGATTATATATTTTGCAAAGAAAAAGAGATAAAACTTTTCATTTAGAATTATCAAAATTAAGTTTTAAAACAAGTTATAAATTATTTTTCAAATTTGAAATTCAACTTCAAGTTGAATTTATAATTTTCATGTCGAAACTCTAATTTTAAAATAAAGTGAAAAATTATTCAAAAAAAAGTGAATAATTCTTATGGTCAAATGGATCCAATATTTGTTTCATTCTTTATCCATATAAGTCCTAGCTTTCACTTTGCTCGGTTTCTTATATATGATGCAAAGAATAACAGAAGAAAAATAAAACATGAGATGATCTTTTGCTAGCTTAAAATCGTTAATTAAGGAAGACGAAGTCTTAAAAAGAGAAGGAAGATTTTGGATAGAAAAACTTGGCTACGGAAGAAAAAACATTCTTGAATTTGCTTGAATTGACTTAATTACAAATGTACAAGACAATCATAGGCAGATGCAGTATTTAAAGGTTGCGGTGCCTCTATTCTTTTATGTATAAAATATGTTATCACTAGCGACAAAGATTGAATAAGAACGAGTCAATAGCATACCCAGTATAGTTCCATAAACTAGGGTATGAAAATGGTAGAGTATACGCAGACCTTACCCCTACTTCATAGGTAGAGAGATTGTTTTCGATAGACCCTCGACTCAAGGAAAAAATAATCCAAAGATGTCCTAAAAAAAAGTAACAGAAGTACAAAAAATAGCAGATAGTAACCAAAAAAGAAGATAGTAACAGGACATAACTACAACAAAATAATATGATAGTCGAAGTACAAGAGACAACAGATAGTAACAAAAATCAAAGGACAAGAAACTACAAGAGCAATACTACAATTACTAGTATTGACGAATAACAAGACAACTCACTGCTACCAACTAACCTTCTACCTAATTCGTGTCCTCCACAATCTCCTATCTAAGGTCATATTCTCGGTAAGCTGAAATTGCATCATGTCCTGTCTAATCACCTCTCTCCAATACTTTTTCATTTTACCTTTACCTCTCATGAAATAATCCATCGACAACCTCTCACACATTTGCATTGGGCATCCGTACATCTATTTTTCACATGTCTGCGCCATCTCAGCCTCGCTTCCTTCATCTTTTCCTCCACAAAAACTCTCATCATGTCTCGGATATCCTTATTTTTTATTTTAATCCCCTAATATGCCACACATCCATCACAATATCCTTATTTTCGCAACTTTCAACTTCTGAACGTGAGAGTTCTTGAGTGGCCAACACTTTACCCCATACAACATAGTTGGTTTAACTACCAATTTATAGAACTTGCCCTTAAGTTTTGGTGGAACATTCTTATCACACAAGACTCCGGATGTAAACCTCCAATTCATCTATCCTACATCAATACGGTGAGTGACATCCTCGTCAATCTCTCAATTTTTTTGGATAATAGACCCAAGATACTTGAAACTTCCACTCTTCTTGATAATCTATGTATCAAACCTCACTTTTACATTTGACTCATGCATTACCACTACTAAAAATAGTTCAAAAAATGACGGACAATATCGGTCCAAAAATGCTACGGAAAAGTGACGTTGTCCATCGCTTTTATCATTTTTTTAAATTTATATTATATTTTTGCAAAAACCACGAACAACGTCTCTTTATCCGTCGCTTTTTTTGCGGTCTTTTACATCAAAATTATTTACATATAATTTATATATATTTTTTGTTATAAGCGACAGACTGCCGCGCTATTATTAAAAAAGAATAAAAAAATAATTTTAGAAAAACATCGTTGTTCGTCGTTCTCTGCATTTTTTAATTTATTGATATATAAGTAACTATATTATCTTAAAAAAATAATATAAATTTATTTTTTTAAAAAAATTGCGACGGACAGCGTGATTTTTGTTTGTCGCTTTTTGATCAATATCTGATCAAACTTTAAATGAAAAAAGCGATGGACTTAATGACGCTGTCCGTCACTTTTTATAATTTAATAAACCTAGATCGGGTCATTCTTTTCATTCTCTCTTTTCTCTCTTCCTCACAATCTCTCCGGCGATTTGAAGAGAGTTATTGCCCTCGACGTTAGCCGCCGCCGTTGAAGTCCGTCGCTGCCATCGCCTTCCTCCTCCTCCTCCGCCAGCCTGCTGCTGCCGCCGCCGCTGTTGAATAGTCAATATTAGAGTTAGTTTTTGATTTTTAATCTTAAATTAATCATAGTCTTAGTTGAATATTATTGTTTTAGGTTGAATACTGTTAGTTTTGGATTGATTATTGTTAGTTTTGTGTTGAATATTATTAGTTTGGGTTAAATTATATTGTTAGTTTTCTTGAAATTCTTGAATGTTAGGGTTAATATATTGAATGTTAGAGTTATTTTTTTTGAATGTTAGGGTTAGAGTTTCTTGAATGTTAGTGAAAAATTGATATGTGAACTTTAGTTTAGGTGTTTGATTATGAACCTTAATTAGTTTATTCTTGGTTGAGTATTGTTAGTTTTGGGTTAAATATTGTTAGTTCTGAGTTAAATATTATTAGTTTTGGATTGATTATTGTTAGTTTGGGTTGAATTATATTGTTAGTTTTCTTGAAATTCTTGAATGTTAGGGTTAATATATTGAATGTTAGAGTTAATTTTTTTGAATGTTAGAGTTAGAGTTTCTTGAATGTTAGTGAAAAATTGATATGTGAACTTTAGTTTAGGTGTTTTGATTATGAACCTTAATTAGTTTATTCTTGGTTGAGTATTGTTAGTTTTGGGTTAAATATTATTAGTTTTGGATTGATTATTGTTAGTTTTGGGTTGAATTATATTGTTAGTTTTCTTAAAATTCTTGAATGTTAGGGTTAATTTATTGAATGTTAGAGTTAAATAACTTTACTTTAGGTGTTTAGGTTATGAACTTAATTAGTTTAGGTTAAATGCTTGCTATTAGTTTGTGAACCTTAGTTTAGGTTATGAATCTTAGTTTAGGTTAATGCTTGCTATTAGTTTAGGTGTTTAGATTATGAACCTTAATTAGTTTAGGTTAATGTTTGTTATTAGTTTGTGAACCTATTTAGTTTAGGTTATGAACCTTAATTAGTTTAGGTAAATGTTTGCTATTAGTTTGTGAACCTTAGCTTAGGTTAATGCTTGATATTAGTTTAATAACCATTAAATACATAATAATAATAATTATTAATATAAATAAAAATTATTAATAAAAATTATTAATAATTAGAGGTGTCAAATGGATGGGTTGGATTGAAATTAGAGAGATTAAAATGGGTTAAATTATAATTGGGTTGGATTATGACCCGCCCAAATTTACTTTGGGTTGAATTGGTTGGGTTAAATTGGGCTAAAAATTGGGTTGGGTCATGACCAAGCTCGGAATCACCAAGGACTTGCGGGTTACGACGTTGGCTAGGGATAAGGTGAGGATATCATTTGGTTCAAGTGACTACACCTCCCTAATGCTCTTTGTTCTTATTTCGAACACCGCTCACATTTTTCTATTTCAACTTCACCTTATTTCTCCCTCTTACAACCCAAGACTTTTCCTTTTCACTCATGTTCATTCAAACTCCTTATATCACCTTCACTTGGTGGCACCAATTTTTGCTTTTCAATTTGCTCATTGGATTGATATTTTGGAGCAATTTTCAATTTGAAATTAAGGTTCTACCTTGCACTTGAAGTGCACTTATTTTCTTCTCCTCATTTGATCACATGCACCCCCAAACTTAGGCATTTGCCTATGTTATCTTTTGTTTCCCCCCTCAAACTTAGGCTTTTAGCCTACATTTCATTTTTAAGAAACTAGGGAGGATGAATGCCAAAATAGAGGTTCCAAAAAGGTCAAGGTATTACAAATTGCCAAGGAACGGTCACAAGCTCAAAAGGAGTTCACTAGGATATGATGTCGTGGGAAGTCATTTGGGTGAAGTGGCTATAAAAAAAGAAGCCTAAGTTCATCTTCCAAGCTCGGTCACACCTAGAATTTCGCCTTGAATCACATTCGGGGCAAGTTCTAGACAACACTTATGCACATGAATCAAGGTAAAGCCTCACCACACAAGGCGTCATGCCACAAGACTTCTTTCATTAGTCTCACAATCAATTGGGGCAAATGATTTTTGATAAGCTATTTCGAGTTCATTACACACTCGTTTGTGAGTCAATCAAGACAAAGCGAGAGTGTGTAAGTCATGACAAGAGAGTGCTTTTCCTCAAAAATTCATTTCCCTTCTTCCTTTTATTTTCAAAATAATTTGCCACGTGGAATTTTTTGGTGGGCCCATTTTGAGACAAACAACTACGGACTCAATTCTAAACTAAAACTTGGCATTTTCCTTTAAGAAAGTCGCCTCTCAATCTATCATAGGGAAACACCAACTCGGTTCAACACACAAAAACAAAAGAAAATGAAAAAGAAAATAATTAAAACTCTTGCTTGGGAAAGAACCGTGGTATTAAGAAAACCCTTAGAGTTTATTTCTAAACTCCTATTAACAAGAAGATATCCGAATTGTGCGCTCATGATTAATTCAAAACCAAGACTCGGCGTAGGTGATACGCCCAAATTACACATCTTTTTAGAAGCGCAAGCGGTCACTGATCAAATATAGAACCCAACGAAGGTTGGGGTCGATCCCACAGGGAATATGGTAGGACTAGGGTTGATATGTGTTTGCTTGCGCTGTTAGTCGTTTATTTCCCTACAAAGTTTTTTTTAAAAAAGTAACAAGTAGTAATTGTGACTAGAGTTTAAATTCGTTACAAGTAACAGATGTCAAATTCAACAGTTGTTATCAATAATAGAAGCGACTAGGGTAGTGTTCCCCATGAGATCATAACTTGGTAAGGCTTTTGTACTTTGTAAACTAGTTTGATACTTAGCATGCAAAATCAGTAAGTTGGGTTCACCTAACTCCTTGGTCCGACATCTAGATGAATTTCACCACACGCCTTGGTCCGGCCGCGGGTGTATGCTCTACTAACCCTTACCCTGGATTTCAGATTAGCTATTCCCGGACAAGGTCAAGCTATTAGATGAGGGTTGATAGCCTCAAATATCCATCGTTGAACAACCCTTTTCCCATCCGTTACCTCCTTGGTCCGGCAAGTAAGGATAAGGCGAGTTCTAACATTGTACACCGCTAGAAAGCAATCATTGCGAAGGGACAATACATGCATAAATATCACCCTATAATTACTAAGTACGTTGCCTACTTTGTTAATCCTTCATGGTTCCCACAACCCTAGTTGTGGATTTAGCTACTCATGTTCATAAGTACGCAATTAATGGTTGTTTGTGCAATCATGGGTAGATACTTACAAATTAGCGCAAAGAAATCCGAAATCTTGAAAAAAATATCAAGAACACTTTCATTAACCAAGAACAATCTTTTAATCTCAAAAACTTGTGTTTAAAGTCAGCACCATAATAACAAAGGAATAACTATTCAAAAATATTGTGTAACAACCGAAAATAAAACCTAAGGGGAAGTATTTATAGAC
Source organism: Jaltomata sinuosa (assembly GCA_003996215.1). NCBI lineage: Eukaryota > Viridiplantae > Streptophyta > Magnoliopsida > Solanales > Solanaceae > Jaltomata > Jaltomata sinuosa. The sequence continues at coordinate 782,740 of QJPP01000201.1, forward strand.
AAAGAAACCAAATCCTAACAAAACTAGGAGAAACTGGACGCGGAAGTGTCGACGGGATGCCTCACGGCCCATCGTGAGTGCGACGGGCATCGTGGGTGCCCGTCGGCCATCTTTAAGTCTTCAGTTCCAGGCCTCTGCCAAGATTTCACGGGCGGAGGTGACGGGACGTCGAGCCTACGATGCCCATCGTGACCTTCTCATCGCCTGTACTTGGCTTTTCTCCAGCTCTCCTGCCTATTTTCCATGGGCTATCCGACGGGGCATCGTGACTACCACGGGTGTCGTGGGCACCCATCGCCTTGCCTCGACTCTTGCATGCTTCCCTGGATCACTTCAACGGGCACTGTGACATCTCGTCGTGTCTTCCACGGGCATCGTGGCAGCCCGCCATGCTTAACTTCCTTAGCTTCTTTCACTTCTGAGTTCCGATGACCTGCCCCACAGGCCATCGTGAGTGTGATATCCGTGGTGGCTTGTCTTTTTGCCCAAAAAACTGCAAACTTTGATATTTTTGCCTATTTCATACTTTTCCCTGTACATGTAACAAACGACATTAAATCCAACAAAATGTACTTAAGAGAGCAAAAAATCCTTTGTTTTAAGCGTCAAAAGTGCCGTCAAATCCCGGCACATCAACACCCTCAACATAGAATGTTTGCTTGTCCTCAAGCAACAAATGAAAACAAAACAAAACGATGCTTAAGTAGAAGAAAACCAAAAACTACAATGGCAACCTAATTTATTAAACTTTCACTTTTCAAGATAGTACCCACTCCTTGACAGCTCAAAAACCAGTGCATTTTATCAAATTATCAAAACAACACAAGACGGATCCATGAGTGACAACACGATATTTATGAGTAAGCTAGAATACACAACAGACATTCAAACCAAGTACTTAGCAATCCAGTCTACTCTAGTGCCCTCACAACAAAGAAGTCCCAAATCACACAAAATATCAATTTAACACTCAGGGACTGGGAAACCACTCACTCTCATAAGAAAGTTCAAGCTGTACATGCACGATACCATAGGCTTGCCCTTATTTTCTATGCTTCGGCTTTCAAACGGTTAGGTTAGGATCACTATAGGACTTTGCTAGGCTTGTAATTTAGGCTTAGGGACAGGAATGGTACATTTGGGTAAATAGTGACTATGCCCTCCTTGAGACTACAATTACTTCTTTATTTTCTCCACTTTTCAGTTCTTACCAGTTGCCTCCCTTATTCTCCTTTCTTTCACTCTTTTCGTACTTTTATGAAGCTTCGGGTGTGGCTTCTATTGCATCACTGCACTTTGTCTTTTCATTCATTATTCTTCTTTCTTTTCTTTTCATTCATTATTTTTCTTTCCTTTTCTTTTTCTTTTGCACGCCAACCACACCCAGTTTCTTTCTTTCTATTGCTTAACCATTCTTTTCATACCAAACACTTCCTACTCACCCCTACAATAGCCACCCTCAACTTAGGCTTTTAGCCTGAGTTGAGGTGCACGATGTCCAAGGAGGGACCAGGGCCAAAATAGAGATTTATAGGAAACGGGAAGGTGAATAGTCTAACAACAAAAAGGTTCACTTTACGGCTCAAATTTAGGGATCAAGTGGATTACTTAGCATTTGGTAAGTCATTTTGGCTGAAGTGGACTAATTCAAAAATGGCCTACAATCATGTCCCAACTAAACCATTCTACCATCTAAGCATGACTAACCAAGCAAGTTCTAGATCGCAGAGTACAGCCAGAACAGATACTAAGCAGCTCACTTCACACATGGCATAGAGTTTAGGCTACAAATTAGCTAACTACTGGTTCATGCTTTAGCTTAAGCTACTTGCCTCTTTTATATACATGCTGTCATTTACAGATCAACCTAGGTCAGTTCTAACACTTTGTTGCACAAAAAATTGGAGGGGTCTCCATTTTTTTTCACAAAGCTTTATTTCTAAAAATCCTATCATGGTTGCAATTAGTTTCTAATTTACTTCTACAAACACACATCCTATACTAAACATGCCGGTTCAACAGAAATTTAAAATCCTTAGGGAAAGAATGCAGACAAGAAAACCCCAAGGGTTCGGGTACCTTATGAGTACCCTCATGGGTTGCCTCCCATGCAGTGCTTGATTTAACGTCGCGGCATAACGCTAGTGTTTTGACTACTCAGACTTCGCCAAAACGCTCTACAAAAATACACCAGATGACCACAGCTGCCCCCACCCCATCTAAAAAGCTGTGCATTGTCACCAATGCACGAAAAAATAATAAGCAAGGGATACTAGGCATACCTGTGGGGCCTAAGCACTGTCATCGGATGTAGCAAAATTCGGGCCCTCTAACTCAGTGCTCGTAGATGTATCAACAACAGAGGCTGCCTCTGCAGTTCTCTCAATCACAGTATCAGCTACCCGCACAGCCTCAACATCATCAACTCCCACAATGGGGTCTGAAGAAGGTACATCCACCTATCCAGCATCACCACTAGCTGAACCACCTGTGCCAGCACCATCAACTTCAATCTGATGCATGGCAAGGGATTCTCCTGTCACTTTCGCTAATTCTTTTTGGTCTCTCTTCTCGGCTTTCTCCTCCCTCTTCTTTTGAGATCTTGGGCTTAGATGAGCATCATCTGCTTGAGCCTGCTTGTCTTTTCTCTTCCTCTTTCTCTTGCGCTCAGAGGGTTCAGGAGGTAGTTCAGCTTCTTTTTCTGGATCCTTTGCCACTGCTGTGTCCAAGTTCGCCATTCAAAGGTCGGGGTCCACAAAATCCCATAGATTGAGCGCAGGCTCTGGTGTAATACATGGCAAGACTACTGGAGCCCTAGCCTGAGAAAGTGGGAGATTTTTCGACTAATCCACGTCGACCTTAAGCTCAACAATCTTCTTTTTCAGTTCTGTAAGCTCCACCGCACCCATGTCTTTCAGTCTCTCATCCACCCTATCCTCCAATGCGTCAATCCAGGCATTTACATTCAGAAATGGTGCTATGGCCTCTGAATTGAAGCATTCACAATCGGCTGGAACTGCTCGACAAATTCCTTCATTTGTGCTTTTAGCTTAATGGTCCTTTGGACTGTATTGGCAAAATTTGCCGGATGGAAGGCAAAGATGGATTTTGGATCCTCCTCTGAAGGTGCTGTCAAAGTGGATGGACCAGCTGCAGCTGCAGTAGTGGATGAGTCAGCTGTGGTGTGATTGGACTGGATGCCCTGTGGGGTGGGTCTAGGCATAGGGGATGCTGTCACCTCCGGTGTCGATACGTGTGCCTCGAGTGTAAGATCCAATGGCTCAAAAGTACCGCTCAAACCCAGAACTCGTGTCTAATCTTTGGACCTCTCTGGATGGTGTGTCCTTGCAGATTTTTCAGCCTGATCGACCACTGCAAACCTTAGGACCTGGGCTTTTTCACACAGCTCAGTGATTAGGCAGGGAAATGGGTAATAAGAGCTGATCTTGGTAACTCTATCCCGGATCTCCTCTGTGATGATTTGCCAATTGAGGTTGTATTTGAACATCAGAGCAACCACTAGGATGGCCCTTTCCAGAGTAAGTTGATTATCAGTACCCGTTGGCATGAGCCAGAGTCATACCAGTGCCCACCAGAACTTTGCCTCAAAAGATAGAGAGGCTTTATAGATCTGCAGCTTGTCTTGGCTAAGCCACTTTGGTATCCCAGTCGTAGTCAGGCACTTGACCAACCACTTTGTCCAATTATCCTCATTATTCACCCGATAGTCATAATCGAAGGTGTCCGTGGGTGCTACATACTCCCAAAGAGAAATCTGTTGATGGTTTTGGCCGAGATGTTGATTGGGACACCCCTTATTGGGTCGCTCTCAAGAGCGGGCAAGTCTGCAATTTTCTGGCCCTTCTTGCACAACCCTTCCTAGATTGCTTGATAATTTGCATCAAACTCTCTCACGAGATTCAGCTGAAAATATGAGAGGGGCTTACTAGTCCAGCCCAACCTGTAATGCCAGAAATACTCATCCAGCTTGGGGAAATTCTTCAGCTTGAATGGATCTATTCTCCACTCCTCAGCGATGGGTCTTCTCAGATTTCCCCTTGCTGTTACCTCAAGGCCGTAGTCAAAGATTTTCTTTGACCCCTCGACCCTCCATCTGATTGTCTCTCTAGAAAGTTCCAGTGATGCACCAGAGCCAGACGGAGTAGATGAGGGAGTCTCATTTTCTGGGGTAGTAGTTTCCATGTCGGACTCAACATTACCCTCTTCTTCTCTTGCCGCACTGTGCTATGAAACATAGCCATTCTCATCTCCCGACTCATTTCCTGTGCCACTTGAGACTTGGGTAGCTAATTTTTTCCGGTATTTACATGTTCGCTCTCTGCACTAGTCTCGATGAGCCGGAAGATGATCCTTGTTTTTCTGTAGATGCATTGCCTCCCTCCTCTTCAAACTGGGAGGGAGACACAACTAGCTTCCTCCTGGTGCTCTGGACAAGGGGGGTGTTGTCTGAGTCACTCTTTTCGGCTTCAAAATCAGTGGGCTGATCCTTTAGCCGAGACAGGTTGGAGGCATTCTTAGCTTTCCAGCCCCCCCTCTTCGTAGTGGTGTATTTGGTGCCATTTAGTACCTGCATGTAACCAACGTTGGAATCGAGACCAAAGTTACAAACCCAGATATTTTTTTACACTTAGAGAAAATTTCAGAGAAATCAGCCTCCCACGGGCGTGGGAGGGCCGACGTCCCGTGGGACAGGGCATCGGAATGGACTAGTGGGTTTTTTAAGGATAGCTGTCCTCCCAAGGGCGTGGGAGGTCTGACGTCCCATCGGGTTGGGCGTCGGATCTAGCCAAAAACCTTTCCAAGTTTTTGGGCCAGTTCCACACCCTGACCGACGCCTATCGTGCCTCAGACGTCCCGTCTGCTGGCTCGTGGGATCCAATCAGTACCAAAAATCTCTCTATCCCTCTTTTCTTATACTTAACAACACTTCTCCCTTACCCAAGCATCAAACAAATAACACAATAACCCGCATAATCATCAACCCTAAGTTCTTCATACAAATAATTTCATACAACAACATAGTTCAATTCTAGGGTTTTCTGTACTTTGATGCTCACAACACTAGGTGTTTCATTACAAACCCATAGACATTAACACACAAAGATATAATTTAAAGACCATGAGAAAGTGAACTTACTCTTAGTTTAAAGAAAACTTGAGTCTTGGGTGTTAGAACTTGCTAGGTGATGATAGGAATTGTATGGCGTGTTCATAAAGAGGGATGAAATCATGGGGAGTGAGTGTCAATCGTGGTTGAGAAAATTGATTTTGTGAAGGGAGAGAGTGACGGATTGTAGAGAGATTTGAACTCAATGAAATTGAGGTCAAAGTGTTAAAGACGCGGGGAAAAAGGGAAAAGGAGGTCCGGGTCGGGTCGGGTCAAAATAAAAAGAAATTTTAAAAACTATTGACCTTCCTTGACCGACCCAGACGATGGGCTTTGTGACACCCATCGGACGAGCGACGGCCCATCATACTCTACTTACCTGGATGGCTGAACCTAGCTTCCCATGCCCGTCAAAGCCATGATGTCCCATCATGTGGGACGTGGAAATGAGGCAGAGCATTTTCTTGTCATTGTTAGGAGCTTCACACCTATTCCCACGCCCGTCGGAGCAGCGATGGCCCATCATGTGGGATGTGGAAATGAGGCAGAGCACCATGCTTCAATACATCAAATTTTCTTATCATTGTTAGGAGCTTCACGCCCATTCCACGCCCGTCGGATCCGCGATGGCCCATCATGTGGGACATGGAAATGGGGCAGACCCCCATGCTTCTACACTTAGAAAAATTTCATGTTGGATGCCTCCAGTCCCACAGGTGTGACACCTGCCACGGCCCGTCAAAGAACCCATGGGATCCCTTTTTGCCTGCAGTTGTAGCACTAGCTTTTTATCTCCCTTCCTTCTGCAAAACCAACACACATTAATCCATGGGTTACCTCCCATGCAATTCTTGATTTAACATCACGGCATGATGCAAGTATTTTGGCTACTCAGACTTCACCAAAACACTTTACAACCACTAGAACTAAAAACAAATAAAGAAAAAAATACAAGTCCATGGGTTGCCTCCCATGTAGCGCCTGATTTAATGTCGTGGCATGACGCACGCTGCTTGATGACTCAGGATTCATCAAGCTCCTTTGGTGGGATGAATTCATCAAGGCTCCAGGCTTCAATCATTTTTAGCTCCTCTGCTGTGCTAAAATAAGCTTTTATCCGCTGCCCATTTGCCTTGAACCTTTTCCCCTCATGGTTTTTGAGTTCTACAGCTTCGTGAGGAAATACTTGCACCACATTGAATGGTCCAATCCACTTGGACTTCAGCTTGCCAGGAAACAAGCAAAGTCTAGAATTAAAGAGCAAGACCAAATCACCCGGCTGGAAATTTCTCTTTTCTATCTTCTGGTCATGATACAGTTTCATCCTCTCTTTGTACAGAGATGAACTCTCATATGCGTTCAGGCAGAACTCATTCAATTCATTCAGCTGCCCAAGCCGCTGCACCGATGCCTCAGACCAGTTTAAGTTCAGCTTCTTCAACGCCTACATGGCCTTATGTTCTAACTCAACTGGAAGGTGGCACGCTTTACCAAACACAAGCTGATATGGTGACAAACCTATTGGGGTCTTGAATGAAGTCCTGTATGCCCACAAAGCATCGTCTAACTTCCGCTACCAATCCTTTTTATTTGCACTGACCGTCATGGACAAGATTGACTTTATCTCTCTTTTGGAAACCTCTACTTGCCCACTCGTCTGAGGATGATAAGGGGTTACAACACTGTGTTTAACTCTATATTTCTCAAGCAAGGCTCGTAACAACTTTTTGCAAAAGTGGGAGCCTCCATCACTAATAATTGCCCTTGGCGTACCAAACCTGGAGAAAATGTTCTTTTTCAAGAACGTTGTGACACACTTGCCTTCATTACTGGAAAGTGCAACCGCCTCCACCCACTTAGACATATAGTCCACAGCCACCAATATACCGATTTCCATTAGACAGAACAAAAGGACCCATGAAGTCTATACCCCAAACGTTAAACAACTCAACCACAAGGATGGGATTAAGAGGAAGCTCATGCTTCCGTGATATGCCTCCTTCCCTTTGACATCTTCTGCAAGCCTTAGAAAACTCATAGTCGGCCAATTGTGGCCGTATTGTAGAATCTTGTGCACAGTCCGGATACCACTATGATGACCCCCAACAGGGGATGAATGGCAAGTTTCTAATATCTCCATCATCTCAGCTTTAGGCACACATCTCTAGATCATTGTATCAGCACACACATGGCAAGTTTCCCAGAAGTATTTCTTGACATCAGACATGAACTTTCTTCTTTGTTGGACTGCATATCATCAGGTACTAAATCACTTGCCAAATAGTTGGCAATATCGGCAAACCATGGGATCAAATCTTGAGAAGCGGCTAACACCTGTTCATCAGGAAACCAATCATCTATCTCCTTTGCATCATTCAGCTTCAACATTACCTCTTCTTCCAGCATAGACAAATGGTATGCTACTTGATTCTCTATGCCCTTTAGGTCCTTGACCTCAAAATCAAACTCTTGCAGCAGCAACACCCATCTAATCAGCCTTGGTTTCACATCCTTCTTCGCCATGAGATAACGAAGGGCTGCATGGTCAGTGTGCACCACCACCTTGATGCCAAGCAAATAAGATCTGAATTTTTCGAACGCAAAGACCACAACAAGTAGCTCTTGTTCAGTTATAGTATAATTCTTCTGAGCCAGGTTAAGTGCTTTGCTAGCGTAGTATATCAGATGGAGGATCTTTTCATGCCTTTGGCCTAGGACTGCTCCTAGAGCCACTCCACTAGCATCACACATAACCTCAAAAGGTTGAGACCAATCGGGAGAAATAATGATAGGAGCTGAGACCAACTTTTCTTTAAGGCATTCGAATTCTTTCAGACATGCATCATCAAATACAAACTTTACCTCTTTCTCCAACAGCTTGCACAACAGATTAGCAATTTTGGAGAAGTCCTTGATAAATCTCCTGTAAAAACCTGCGTGCCCCAAAAAAGCTCTGAATTCCCTTCACATAAATTGGTGGAGGCAATTTTTCAATCACCTCAATCTTCACTTTATCCACTTCTATGCCCTTCTTAGAAATTTGGTGACCAAGTACTATGCCCTCTTTTACCATGAAGTGACACTTTTCCCAGTTCAGCACTAAGTTGCATTTTTCACATCATTTTAATACACAGCTCAAATGATCTAGACAATACTCAAAAGAGTCACCTACCATCGAAAAGTCATCCATAAATACCTCAATAGTGTCCTCCACCATGTCTGAGAAAATGGACATCATACAACGCTTAAATATTGCTGGCGCATTGCACAAACCAAACGGCGTCTTTTTGAAAGCAAATGTCCCATATGGATAGGTGAAAGTGGTTTTCTCTTGGTCTTCAGGAGCAATCGAGATCTGAATGTATCCTGAATAACCATCAAGAAAACAATATCATATGCGCCAGCCTGTAATTGATCTCATCGGGATCAGTTCATTCTTTGCATTTGGGACTACAGTAATCCCTCCCTTCTTTGTCACACACTGAACCGGACTCCCCCACTTACTATTGGAAATAGGATTAACCACACCTGCATCCAGCCACTTAATGATCTCTTTCTTGAAAACCTCTTTCATAGGTCGATTCAACTTACGCTGGTGCTCAATACTTGGAATACAATCTGGCTCGAGCTGAATTTTATGTGTACAGATTCCAGGTGGAATCCCGATGATGTCAATGATGGTCCAACCAATGGATCTTTGAAACTTCCTCAAGACAGAAACCAGAGCTTCAACTTGCCCTTCACCTAAATCTGCAGCAATGATCACTGGCAAAGTCTTATTATCTCCTAAGAATACGTACCAAAGATGAGCTGGAAGCACTTTGAGCTCCAAGACTAGAGGCTCCTCAATAGATGGTCGGGCAGGCAATGTCTGCCTATTTTTCAAGTCCAAGTCGAGCTTCTTTGGTGCATAACTGTAAGATCCCAACCCTGTGAGTGCTGCTACCATTTCATCGTACTCCTCAATGTCGTCACCTTCAAAGTTCATAATCATGGCAGCAAGGGATTTGACCCCAAGTCTCTCCTCAATAGATACGACAAGCTGATCCTCATCAACAACATCAATGACTCACACCACTCGCATATCATCATGATGCTTCATAGATTTGCAGACATCGAACGTCACCTCTTCATCATTCAGCCTGAATTTCATCTGCCCAGTTTCCAGATCAACCAAAGTGCATCCAGTGGCCAGAAATGGTCATCCCAAGATAATGGGCACCTTGAAGTCAACCTTGTAATCCAGAATCACAAAGTCCACAGGAAAGATAAAGGTGTCAACCTTCACCAATACATCATAAAGAATTCCCACAGGTCTCTTCATCGTGCGATCTGCCATGAGGAGCCGCATTATGTCAGAGTGGGGGCTCCCAAGCCCAGCTGATTATACACTGCTAGCGGCATAAGATTTATACTAGCACGCAGATCACACAATGCTTTGGCAAAGTAGAAAGCTCCAATAGTGCAAGGAATTATGAAGGGCCCAGGATCTTCTTTTTTCTGAACCATGGAATGGGATGCTATTGCACTACAGTGGTGCAAATTGTTAGCTGGCTCAAAGCTAACCGTCCTCTTATTAGTTACCAGATCCTTCATGAATTTAGCATATAAAGGCATCTTCTCTAGTGCTTCGACCAAAGAAATATTTACTGATAGTTGCTTTAGAACGGAGATGAACTTGTGAAATTTTCCGTCCTCAACCTTTTTCTTCAATTTCTGAGGGTAAGGTGGAGGGGGCAATGACATGGGTTTTAGGACCGGTGCAACCTCCTTGCTCTTTGCTTTCAAACCAGAAGACTAACTCTCAATTGGCTCTTCCCCACCATCTATTTCTTCAGACTCGACCAAAATCTCAGCATCATCCTTTTCAACTTCGGTTAGCTCATCAACAACTATAGGCATGGGAGGATCAATGGTCCACTTTCCGCTTTGAGTGGTCAACATCATAACCTGTCGATCGTTCTTTAGATTCTGAATGGTGTCACTTGGGAGAGTACCCTTTTGACGCGGATTCATGCTAGTGAAAATCTGGTGCATCTGCATCTCAAGCTGCTTTATGTAGACAAACTAGGAATTCACTCTTTGTCTGATATTTGAAATGTCAGCTTTTATCTCTTTCATGCTTCCATCCATGGAGTCAACCTTTTGAAACACCTTATTGAGAAGCTCCCTCATAGTAGGTTGTTCAGTTTGCTCTTCACAATTTCCAAGCGGGACATAAAGACCACTTCTATCGTTCTTGTACCCATCCTTTTTCTGCTAGTCACCATCTCTTTCTCTACCTTTTCTCCTATCTCTGTAACTGGATCGATTGTAGTAGTCATCTCTGTCTCTGTTTTGACCTTGATTTCCTTGGCCAGAGACCTGAAAACCCGCCTTTTTATCATTCAGATAACTAAACTCCTCTTTGGATGAGTAATCATCTGGCCTAGGTGCTTTACCTTGCGAACCGATAGCTTTCACCTTCTCTACTCCCTCAGCCAACTGTCATGTTCATCTCAGCAACTTCCTATTTAAGGTCTTGCAATTGATTTAAATCCACAGACTTACCAACTGCGTATATACCTGTTGGGGTCTCTGACTCTCTAGTGTGCCATGCTTTGTTGGTCTTAGTAACCCGATCAAGCATCTCTGAAGCTTCATCATACGAGTTGTCCATGAATGCCCCACCAGTTACAGTGTCAGCTATTGCTTTGGTGTTGGCGTTCAGTGCTTTGTAGAAAATTTCCATCAGATGCCTTGAAGGGATTCCGTGTCTCGGAACTTGCTTCAATTTCTTCTTGAACCTCAACCAAGCCTAATATAACCCCTCTACAGGTAGCTACTTGAAATTATAGATCTCCTGCTTCAATTGCAACATTCTTGATGGAGGAAAGAATCGCTCTAAAAACTGGGTCTTCAACTTGTGCCATGTGTATATGGAATTATCGGGCAGTTCTGAGAGCCAAACAGTTGCCTCATTGGTCAATGAGAATGGAAACAACCTCAGTCTAATAGCATCCTTCCCTAATCCAGGCATACTATACGCCTTGCAAATCTGAGTAAAATTTTGCACATGAAGATTTGCATCTTCTGTAGGTTTTCTAGCATACAATCCCTTATTGTCATCAACTGGATCATGGTGATGGTGATGTCAAATTTCGCCCCCTCAGTCAGTGATGGCAACACTATGGGTCCAATAATTCCTAATTCCTCCCTTCTCATCATAATCATCATAATCATAGTAGCGAGGGGCTTGCCTGGGCTGTTGCATCTGTCGACCCCTATTTAGTCGTGGCACGACTGGTCATATAGGCAAATTACGGTTGGATGCCCCATCCGCTGCTGCTTGGGCATTTAGTGTAGCTTGACAAGTAACTTGTTATCGTGCCTGCCTTGCTTTCTCAGCCACCGCATTTTGAGCTACGAGGTCTGCTGCAATTGCAGCATCTTCAGTGGCAAGAGCATCTTCTCTTTCCTTTTATCGTTGCTCTTCTTCGGCCAACAATCGGGATGTGATCTGCTCCTGTGTCTTGTGCTCTCCCTCTTTAGCCATATTTCTTAAGGTTTTGGATAGCTTAGGATCGTACGGGATCAAGGGATTTCCTTGACTCCTTGTAGTGGGCATGCACAAGTGTGCAACCTGTAGATCAAAAAAAAAATAAAAGAAAAAGTAAAATCATGAAATAAGGACTAATAGTGAAATAAGCACAATCTCTCTTAATCCTAAACCGTATTCCCCGGCAAGAACGCCAAAATTTGATACGCCCAAATTACACCTCTTTTTAGAAGCGCAAGTGGTCGCTGATCAAATATAAAACCCAAAAAAGGTTGGGGTCGATCCCACAGGGAATATGGTAGGACTAGGGTTGATATGTGTTTACTTGCGCTGTTAGCCGTTTATATCCCTACAAAGTTTTTTTTTTAAAAAGTAACAAGTAGTAATTATGACTAGAGTTTAAATTCGTAACAAGTAACAGATGTCAAATTCAACAGTTGTTATCAATAATAGAAGCGACTAGGGTAGTGTTTTCCATGAGATCATAACTTGGTAAGGCTTTCGTACTTTGCAAACTAGTTTGATACTTAGCATGCAGAATTAGTAAGTTGGGTTCACCTAACTCCTTGGTCCGGCCGCGGGTGTATGCTCTACTAACCCTTACCCTGGATTTCAGATTAGGCATTCCCGGACAAGGTCAAGCTATTAGATGAGGGTTGGTAGCCTCAAATCTCCGTCGTTGAACAACCCTTTTTCCATCCGTTACGTCCTTGGTCCAGCAAGTAAGGATAAGGAGAGTTCTAACGTTGTACACCGCTAGAAAGCAATCATTGAAAAGGGAAGAACAATACATGCATAAATATCGCCCTAGAATTACTAAGTACGTTGCCTACTTTGTTAATCCTTCATGGTTTCCACAACCCTAGTTGTGGATTTAGCTACTTATATTCATAAGTACGCAATTAATGGTTGTTTGTGCAATCATCAGTAGATACTTACAAATTAGTGCAAAGAAATCCAGAATCTTGAAAAAAATATCAAGAACACTTTGATTAACCAAGAACAATCTATTACTCTAAAAAACTTATGTTTAAAGTCAACACCAAAATAACAAAGGAATAACTATTCGAAAATATTATGTAACAACCAAAAATAAAACCTAAGGGGAAGTATTTATAGACAAAGAAACCAAATCCTAACAAAACTAGGAGAAGCTGGATGTGGCAGTGCCGACGGGATACCTCACGAGACATCGTGGGTGCGACGAGCATCGTGGGTGCCCATCGGCCATCTTTAAGTCTTCAGTTCTAGGCCTCTTCCAAGATTTCATGGGCGGAGGTGACGGGACGTCGAGCCTGCGATGCCCGTCGTGACCTTCTCATCGCCTGCACTTGGCTTGTCTCCAGCTCTCCTGCCTATTTTCCACGGGCTATCCGACAGGGCATCGTGACTGCCACGAGAGTTGTGGGCGCCTATCGCCTTGCCTCGACTCTTGCATGCTTCCCTGGATTACTTCAATGAGCACTGTAACATCCTATCGTGTCTTCCACGGGTGTTGTGGTAGCCCATCAGGCTTAACTTCCTTAGCTTCTTTCACTGCTGAGTTCTGATGACCTGCCCCACGGGCCATCGTGAGTGTGATGCTTGTGGTGGCTTGTCTTTTTGCCCAAAAAACTGCAAACTTTGATCTTTTCGCCTATTTCATACTTTAAATCCAACAAGATGTACTTAAGAACTCCCAAAAATCCCTCGTTTTAAGCGTCAAATGTGCTGTCAAATCCCGGCACATCAGTAGGCCTTTAGAGCATTTGCAAAGCAAGGGTAGTAGGACAATAGAGCATGTAAGACTAACCCGGCAATAAAATCTCAATCAACAAAAATCAAGCCCGGCAAGGGCACAAATAAGCTCAAGGTTAAACAAAACATAAAATAAAAGATAATCTAAAGGCCCGACAAGGGCAATAAACATCACAATCATCCAAATATGCCTGACAAGGGCCAAATAATATCTAGCAAAATATCAACAAGGCCCGACAAGGGAAGTAAAATATCTCAATCCCACTCACGGGCACCAACAAAAACAAATAAAGCCACCCCCTCCCCATAAAAGGAGAATTTCCCTCAATGCTCATAGTGCAAAGAGGATAAGGGGTGGAACTCCCTGGAGGACTAGTCCTCATCATCATCATCCTCAGCAGCTGCTTCCTCATCAGAGGCTCTCTCACTTGGGCCAGCACTACCCTTTCAGGAGTGCACAGAAAGTATGGAGTCATGGAGATCCCTCTGAAAATCTGGATCTTGATCATCGCCCAACTCTTGATCTTCATTGCCAGGCAACACCTCATTTGCATAGGCGGCAAACAAGCTATCCAAGGGACCAGGAATGGAACGAGGTGGAGGTAAGATGGTCAGATCTACTTCTACCACCAGAGCTTTACCTTTTCATTTGCGAACATCTTCCTGTAATATCTTGATTGACCCCTCAATGACATCAACCCTTTTGCATAGTGAGTTTAAGCTATCCACCACCTCCTTTACTGCACTTCTGATAGCCTTGTTTATCATTCTGGGTAGTTTAGTAGCTAGGTCAGCAAGATTTTTCTCATGGTTATGAGGTTTGTCAACCATGTCCTGAAGGTTGCTTTTGGTCATAGAGGGGGCTGGAGCATATGTACGCGCCTCGGAAGTAGCCCTGGAGGGGGATGAAGTGTCTGCCCTGGCACCAAGCTCATCACTGTCAACCCCACTGAATTGCTCAACCCTTTTCTTCTTGAACCTGGAGGAGTCCCTGTCTATTTTTCTATCAAGGTCGATGGTCCTAATAGCATAAGTGAATTTGTCGCAACTCAGGGTAGGGACATCGGCCTTGGCACAAAGCTTAGTAATCAGCACCGAAAAGAGGAAGGAGTCATTTTCTCGATGAGCTTTTCTCCTTATCACCATAGCTGTTACTTCCCCAAAGTTCACATGCTCCCCCATCATAATGGCTGCAATTAGAATAGCCCCCTCTTGGGTTATCTTCTGATCATTTTGGTAAGGCAAGAAATGGTTGCGAATGAGATCATACCAAAGGAAAGCCTCAAAGATCAGGGACCTCCTTGGAATATCTCCCCCTATAGTGGAACAAAGGGGGACATATTGAGAAATGACGGGGGCTGTCTCCTGATATGACTTTGAGTCATCCATCAACTTGGCCATTAGGGTTGGTGCAGGGTCAATTGGGTGTCCCCAATAGATAGCATTGATGGAAGCGGGGGTGATGCTAACTTTCTTGCCCCTGACTATGACTGAATCCAGGTTGGGAAATTTCTCCACAGTCCCTCTGTATCCTTTGTAAACCTGTGTAGCTTGATAAGATGTAAGAATTCCCACACAATTTCCTTATAGTACCCGCCGGGTACATCCTGAAAGGGGTGCCATTATTGTTCATCAAATTGCTGGTGCATGTTAGGTAGCTCATCTCTGACCTCTCCCAAGTTAAAACTTTGCTCCTCATTGAATCCTCTACCTTTGTCCCACTTGTAGAAGGCTTTCATGCCCTCTACCCAAAGTGGAGCCTTGCTTCTTCAGCAGCAGACCTTTGCCTAGGTTGGCTTCCTATTTTTCGCTTGTTTGAAGACATATTCTTCAGGCCTTCTGATTTGGCATACGACCGGATGTCTGACACACACAAATGCATGTGCGGTCTGCACAGTCCACCACACGACCCCTTTTTGCCCTGCTTTCCCTTGTTCATTTTTCCATCCATGCATTCCTTACAAAAACACTAAAAACAACAAAAGGTAACCAAAAACAAATAAAGAAACTTGGGTTGCCTCCCAAGCAGCACTTGATTTAATGTCGCTGCACGACGATGCTACCTGAATCAATCAATCATTCTTTGGGTTGGTGATGGTGTCTCTAGGAAATGTCCCTTTTATCCTCTTGTTCATTTGGCTTGAGAGTGGTTTATTTGAGCCTCAAGATGCTTGATCGAGGCTGAGTGAGAGCTCACGATTTGATGAAGTGTTGAAACTTCACTCTTTAGCTTGCTCACTCCCGTATTTGTGGTGTCCACCTTCTTAAGAACCAAGGACAACATGTACTCCAACTTGGATTGGACGGGGTTGCTTGTGCCCGGTTGGTAGAGAGAGTCCACTTTGTTCGGAGGTATATAGGTATTCGAACTCCAGTGATTGAAACGATCACTATCCTTGTCTCTATCCCGCTAATTTTTGTCTCTTTCTTTGTCTCTAATCCAACCTTGGTTCTCCTCCCTCGGGCGTTAATACCCGGGATGAGAACTCGCCGACACAAAACATAGATTTCCATCAACTACAATCATGAGCTCATCATCACTACCTTTGATTTTTGGTGTACTCACTGCATTCACTGTCTTGGCACCACCAACTCCCATCACATGATTAGCCATCAAATTAATTTGTGTTATCATTTTGGCCATTGTCTCATCTCGCTCCTCCTCTTTTTCCTCATTTCATTATCCAAGATGGATGAGGGTTGATAACGCTCAAACTACACCTCAAATTAACGAAGTGTAAGCGATCGTAGTCAAATATAGAACCCAACTAGGTTGGGATCGAATCCCACAGAGAATATGGTGAGAATTAAGCCTTTAGTGAATTAGATAACTAATAGTCAATAGTTTCCGGTAAATAAAGGGGGGGTTTTGTAATCAAACGTGAACAAAACGAACAATTAACTTATGAATGATAATCAGTAGGAGAATGAACTAGGGAAGTGTTTACCATGGCGTTGGTAACAATGTCGATCCTAAGCTTAATCGGGTTCTTTTTATATGCGTGTCACGATGTGATTGAAGTAATGGTATCGTCTAAACGTCTCTCGACCAAATAAACAAATTTCCTTTTCTATTCTCTCGACCTCGAAAAGATGTGCTTTTTAGATTTCAATCCTAAACATCAAGTAGATTAATCTAGTTACAACATTAATCATTAGACGAGAGTTAGTAGTCTCGAATCCTTGTTGTTAATCAAGTTTCCCGGTTTTAATCTCTTTACTCAAGCAAAATTAAACCTAGGCATGTTCTAATGTTTGCAACCACTAGAAAACGTTAAATAATGAATGATTAACAACGTGACAATACATATATTGAACCCAACGCTACCCGGAATCTATATCGCTACGTTTGCCATGGCTCCCACAACCCTAGTTGTGGGAGGTTTAGTTAATCATGCTTGTAGAAGAATAGAAGAAAGTTATATTCATAATAAAGAAAAGAGATCCTTACAATGTAGTGAAAACAATCTTCAATTATTCCAAGAACAAGAAAATAACAAGATCCCCAAGAACGATCAAGAACAAGGATGAGGAGAAGGAAAACGTGTGTAGCGTGTTTCCTCTCTCAAAAGTCGCTCAAAACTCTCCTAAAATTATTGGGTAATGTATGTAAGACTATTGGAAAAACGTGACTTGCATAATAATAAAATAAACCTAACATAGGGTATTTATAGGAGTCCAAGAAACACAATCCCAAACGCATTAGGAATCTAAGAAACCAAATCCCAAACACGGTAGGAATCCTAATCGCGTGCTGCCTTGGTGCGTCCAAGAAACACAATCCCAAACGCATTAGGAATCCAAGAAACCAAATCCCAAACACGGTAGGAATCCTAATCGCGGGCTGCCTTGGTGCGTCCAAGAAACACAATCCCAAACGCATTAGGAATCCAAGAAACCAAATCCCAAACACGGTAGGAATCCTAATCGCGGGCTGCCTTGGTGCGCTACTGCTTTGACGTGACGGTTTGGGTGACGGACCGTCACCACCTTGACGGCCCGTCACGGTGGCCGTCACCACTAGGCAGTGGTGCTGCCCCATCTTGACGGCTTGGGCTTGACGGTCCGTCACTCGCTTGACGGTCCGTCACTCGGACCGTCACTCTTATCCAGAACGTCTTTTTGCTCGTATTTCCTTCCATTTCCATGTTTGTTCCTATTTCCTGAAAATACACCATAAACACATCAAAAACGACGACGGTTGCTTGAAAACGTACGATTGTTCTTAGTTAAAAGGAGTCGAAAGTGCCGTAAAATGGCGGCACATCAACACCCTCAACTTAAAACGTTCGCTTGTCCTCAAGCAACATGACATAAAAAAAACAATAAGACGACTCAACTAAGAACACAAACTCATGTCTCTAGCAACTCATGGTCATTCAAAACTTATTCAATTAAATCAAGCTCCCTCGTAGCACACGAATGTATGAAACACTAACTTGCAAGGATCCAAACATGTCATTCCGATATGATAGAACATTCTACATACACACGCGCAGCTATCCTAACAATCAATAGACAATACAGACATCTTGGTGCCCTCACCACAAAGAAATCCCACACACAAGATTTGGGACTAGGTAAGCGCTCACACTCACAAACGATTTCAAACAATGCACATGCGATACCATAGGCTTGCCCTTACTATTCTATTTCAGTTCTTCAGAAAGCCGCTCAGGATCAC
Organism: Jaltomata sinuosa; assembly: GCA_003996215.1. Lineage (NCBI taxonomy): Eukaryota > Viridiplantae > Streptophyta > Magnoliopsida > Solanales > Solanaceae > Jaltomata > Jaltomata sinuosa. Next base: position 800,827 of record QJPP01000201.1, read on the forward strand.
TACAGGACTTGTTTAGGCTTGTAATGAGGCTTCGGGTGCAGGTAGGATACATTTAGGGGTTAGTGACTAAGCCCTCCTTGGAACTACCGACGTCTTATTACCACATAACTTACTTTGTCCATCCTTATTCACCTTTATATTTCCTTCTTTCTAGCTACAGGTGCGGCCTCTTTATTTTGACAATTCTTTTTATTTCTTTTTCGATCTTTTTCATCTCTTTTTTTTCTTTCTTTTTTTCTTAGGCACACACCCGACTTTTCATTCTATTCACAACCAATCTTCACTATCCTCTTTTTCTTATCATTCACCTCTCTAGTAGCCACCCTCAACTTAGGCTGATTGCCTGCGTTGAGGTGCACAATGTCCAAGGGAGGACCAGGGCAAAAACAGGGTTTACCTCTATAGTAGCCACCCTCAACTTAGGCTGATTGCCTGAGTTGAGGTGCACGATGTCCAAGGAAGGACCAGGGCCAAAATAGGGTTTCAAAGTTAAACAGGAACGGTGACAGGTTATTGAAAGAATAAGATCAATTATGGCTCAAACAGGGATCAAAGGGATTATTTATATTTGGACGGTCTTTTAGGTTAAGTGGACTGCATACAAAAAGGGCCTGTGATCCTTTCCTAAGCAACCAAACTTCGAACTTAACAAAATAGACCGGGCAAGTTCTAGATGCATGCACAGAGTAAGAATTTATAACAATAATCTCACACACTCTTGGCACCAAGAAACTATATCGCTACCAACTATCAAACAACCGCTCGGCTTAAGCATACTCATTCTAATCATAATCACACAATGACATTCAAGGATCCAGACAGTCAATCGTTTCAACATAAGTACAAAACCAAAATTTTTTTTTAAAGGGGCCTCGTTTTAGTCAACAAAAACGCCATGCTCATCACTATAGACACAAAAAAATTTAAAATAACAACCTAAACATGCCAGTTCTACTAGATAGCACAACAGAGGGAAAAGAAACACGGCAACAAAAACCCTCGGTGGTGACTCACAGGTTTCCCCACGAATTAATTAGACTTAATACAACAACAATTTATGGGTTGCCTCCCATACAGCGTCTGATTTAACGTCGCAGCACGACGCGGGTGTCTTGATTACTCAGACTTCATCAAGATACCCCAGACTTAATAAACAACCGTATGCACAACTATATACCCTATAATAAACAAAAACAACAAATAAAAGTAAAAGCAGGAAAGTATGACTAAGAGTCAAATAAATACACCGGACATAACAAACAACCGTATTCCCCGGCAACGGCGCCACTTTTTAATAACGCTCAAACTACACCTCAAATTAACGAAGTGTAAGCGATCGTAGTCAAATATAGAACCCAACTAGGTTGGGATCAAATCCCACAGAGAATATGGTGAGAATTAAGCCTTTAGTGAATTAGATAACTAATAGTCAATAGTTTCCGGTAAATAAAGGGGGGGTTTTGTAATCAAACGTGAACAAAATGAACAATTAACTTATGAATGATAATCAGTAGGAGAATGAACTAGGGAAGTGTTTACCATGGCGTTGGTAACAATGTCGATCCTAAGCTTAATCGGGTTCTTTTTATATGCGTGTCACGATGTGATTGAAGTAATGGTATCGTCTAAACGTCTCTCGACCAAATAAACAAATTTCCTTTTCTATTCTCTCGACCTCGAAAAGATTTGCTTTTTAGATTTCAATCCTAAACATCAAGTAGATTAATCTAGTTACAGCATTAATCATTAGACGAGAGTTAGTAGTCTCGAATCCTTGTTGTTAATCAAGTTTCCCGGTTTTAATCTCTTTACTCAAGCAAATTAAACCTAGGCATGTTCTAATGTTTGCAACCACTAGAAAACATTAAATAATGAATGATTAACAATGTGACAATACATATATTGAACCCAACGCTACCCGGAATCTATATCGCTACGTTTGCCATGGCTCCCACAACCCTAGTTGTGGGAGGTTTAGTTAATCATGCTTGTAGAAGAATAGAAGAAAGTTATATTCATAATAAAGAAAAGAGATCCTTACAATGTAGTGAAAACAATCTTCAATTATTCCAAGAACAAGAAAATAACAAGATCCCCAAGAACGATCAAGAACAAGGATGAGGAGAAGGAAAACGTGTGTAGCGTGTTTCCTCTCTCAAAAGTCGCTCAAAACTCTCCTAAAATTATTGGGTAATGTATGTAAAACTATTGGAAAAACGTGACTTGCATAATAATAAAATAAACCTAACATAGGGTATTTATAGGAGTCCAAGAAACACAATCCCAAACGCATTAGGAATCTAAGAAACCAAATCCCAAACACGGTAGGAATCCTAATCGCGGGCTGCCTTGGTGCGTCCAAGAAACACAATCCCAAACGCATTAGGAATCCAAGAAACCAAATCCCAAACACGGTTGGAATCCTAATCGCGGGCTGCCTTGGTGCGTCCAAGAAACACAATCCCAAACGCATTAGGAATCCAAGAAACCAAATCCCAAACACGGTAGGAATCCTAATCGCGGGCTGCCTTGGTGCGCTACTGCTTTGACGTGACGGTTTGGGTGACGGACCGTCACCACCTTGACGGCCTGTCACGGTGGCCGTCACCACTAGGCAGTGGTGCTGCCCCATCTTGACGGCTTGGGCTTGACGGTCCGTCACTCGCTTGACGGTCCGTCACTCGGACCGTCACTCTTATCCAGAATGTCTTTTTGCTCGTATTTCCTTCCGTTTCCATGTTTGTTCCTATTTCCTGAAAATACACCATAAACACATCAAAAACGACGACGGTTGCTTGAAAACGTACGATTGTTCTTAGTTAAAAGGAGTCGAAAGTGCCGTAAAATGGCGGCACATCAAGGGTCCTCCTGAAGTTGGAACATCCACTTTTCTTGTATGCCAAGCTTGATTGGTCTTTGTCATTCGCTCTAAGAAAGTCGAGGCAATGGGAAAGTCCAAGTCCATGAAAGTACCTCCTCCAAGATTATCAGCCACCGACTTATTCATAGAGTTCAATGATCAATAAATGCTTTGTAGCATCACATTGTTTGACAACTCATGATTTGGACACAAGAGAAGCTTCTTTTTGAACCTTAACCAAACCTCATGTAAAGGCTCATCCGAGAGTTGTCTAAAGTTGGTAATCTCGTATCTTAGCTTCATCATTTGAGATGGAGGAAAGAATCTCGAGGTAAATGCCTCAGCCAACTCGGCCCAAGATATGATAGAGTTATTCGGCAATTCTTCCAACCATGCCGTGGCTTCCCCCATCAAGGAAAAAGGGAATAGGCACATTCAGATGGACTCTTGGGAGATATGTTGAAAGATGAACGGCTGGTAAATCTCCACAAAATTCTGAATATGCCAGTTGGCATCTTCATGTGCTGCTCTACCAAATAGGCCTTTCATTTGGATTAAGTGGAGCATGGTGCTAGTCACATGAAAAGCATCGTTTACCACTGTGGGGGGTAGGCGTATTGCACCTACACCCCTTTGCATCATATGATCAGCCTCGCCGACCTCATTGAAGACGCCAATGCTCTTGTTGTCATCGGCTTCGTCCATAGCTAGCCTGCTTAATCAACCATAAACAACAAACAAAAGTAAAAGAAGCAAGCGCTCTCCATTTGATTTCAAAATGACAATCAAAAATAGCTATAAACTCAAAACCCTGGTAACGATGCCATTTTTGATGAACGCTCAAATCGTGCTCTCCATGTAGGAGGCCTTGACGATCGTGCATCAAAACAAAATTTATAATCCCAATGAGTGTAGGGGTCATTCGCAAGGGACTTGGGGTAGCTAAATAGAGATTCTAACGAATTGAGTTCAAAGAGAGAGTAAATGCTCAAAAAAAAGTAAAAGGATGGGGGATTTTGGGTGTTGTCACTACAATCACAATTTAATTTTAAAGCAATAAAATAAAAGCGGTTGTACCAAGTTGACTAGACGACTAGGGATGCATATTCAATGGGGCTTTAGTTATGGGATAGTGTAATTATCAATTCATACCTATTCTCGCTTAATGACATGAATAACATTGGTCATGGGTAAGATTTTCTTATCTCTCGATCAACAATCTTATATACGATGATATTGATTAGAGCATCATCGGTTTGATCAATAAACAACCAATCTAGCTTGGGGAGGGCACACTATCTCTAGCTTAGACCCTTAAATGGGAGAATCCGATGATAAGAGCTATCCCTAGCCTCAAATCTGAGTGGAATCCCAAGTTCCCACTAGAATTTCACATATGAAATTATGAAATCATTTCTCAAGCAATCACATAGTCAAGTAATGAAAATTAATGTTTGCAACCACCAATTTTAGGATTAAAACTTGGTGAAATTACTAGACCAATGTCAATTAAGTAATTATAAGCAAGAATAAATAACACCCACACCCATTTATTAAGCACCCATCATCAATACACCCCTAAACAAGAGAATTTAGCCACTCATAGTAAGAGATAAAGAGATACCAACTGGGTAATTCAAAATTTCTTCCATTAGATCTGAATCTCAAGTTCTAGATTCAATTTGAGCACAAAAGTGTTAACCAAGAGAATTAGATTGAAACCCTCTTCTCAATGAAGGTGAAAAACTTAGTCTCCAAGATAAAAACTCTTCAGAATATTTGGAATGATAAAAGTTATTTACAATTGTGCCTGAATAGGCCTTTTATAGTTTCCCAAAACATCACTAAAAATAAGGACAAAAATTCCCTTCGAGAGGTGTACGACGCGATGGTGCAGTTCACACATTGTGATGTGCGCATTGCACACTGCCTCCAGTTGAACCAGTGACTTCATCTATCTTTGGGATCTCCGTGCGAAGGGGGTGCGGTTCGCACCTTAGGATGTGCGCGTCGCACAATGACCGCATACCTTGATAGACTCTTCAGTGACTTTTGTAGCTCATGCGGAGGAGGTGCTGTTCGCACCTCAGCTTTTGCGTGTCGCACTGCCACCGCATCTCCAGTCAGAATCTTCAGCTTGTCAGAACACTTCACACTCCACTTCTTTTGAGCTCTTTTTGGGCCCATTTCCTTGTTTATCATCCTCTATCAAAAGTACCTACATAGACATCAATAAAGGTCATAAGATCCTCTAAATCTATTCAAAATATAGCAATGATTCATGGATATAGGCTCAATAAGTTGGTAGATTACCGACTTATCACGTACCACATTCCTTGAAAAATTCATTCCCATTGGCAAAATGCTAGAATTGAGAGACGAAATCACTAAGTTTGAACAATTCTATGGTGAACCCCTCCATGAAGCTTGGCTAAGATTTAAGAGAAAGGTAGCAAGGTGTTCGACCCACGGCCTTCCAGATGACATCCTTCTCCAACACTTCTACCATTCTTTAGACCCCACAAATAGAACCATTATCAATAATTTAGCTGGGGGTGTTTTAATGGATCAAACATTTGAATTTGCTAAGATGTTGCTTGAGAGGGTGACAAAGGCTAATCGTGATTGTAATACTTAGGGAGTCGAGGGAGCAATGGGTGCGACCTCTTATAGTGTACTAAATGAATGGGAGAAAAATAATGCATGAAAAGATAGAGAGCTAACAATTATCAACACTCTCCTCAAATTTATGACCAATCATGTGATTGAGAAAAGGTAGAAAGCATAAATTCCATTATCATGCGAGAAACTGAAGAGTTAGAGGATGGTGAGATCTATTCACTCACTGAGAAAGAAGAATTAGCTATGAAAATCATGATATGGGTTCCCATGTGAGTCTTCAAGATGGGAATCAAGGTCAAAACCATGGAGATGTCACCTCAAGAGCGAAAGTTTTTCTTGAAAAAGTATTAGAGAAAGTCGAGTTGATCGACACGAGAATCTGTGAAATAAAACATGATCTTGTGTCCCTTACTCAAACCATAACATCTCATTCTGTCTCCATCAAGACTCTTGAAGAAAGAATAAATTGGCTGGCCTCTTAAATCGAGTGTAGAAAGGATGTAAAGTCTACGGATGTGCTTGTCAAAGAGGTCCCATCGAGATCTATGGGTGATAAGAGTTATGTGGCATACATCTCTATGGGTAAAAATCTATGCACTATGGTGTTAAGGAGACCAAGAGCCAAAAGAATAAGATCCCCAAAGTGTACAATCCCTTCCCTAAATGCCCCATCTTTTCCCACAATATGTGGTGCAATGAAAAGAAGATGATCAATCTTGAAGGTTTGACTCCATGCGGCAGAAAATCTCAATCGATATTCCAATAAAAGATGCCCTCACTCAAATGTCCAGCTATGAGAGATTGATGAAAGAGAAGTACATCGAGAAAGGACTGATGGAACGTGAAGTAGTTGGTGTGTCCCCTCAAATAAAACTCTTTCATAACCAGTGGATATTGAAATGAGAATTTTCTCCTGGGGATTGGGTTCTTCTATTCAACCCTAGGCTTCACAAATTATCGGGAAAATTGAGATTCAAATGGTCGGGTCCATTCAAAGTGCTTCAAGTCTTCACCAATAAAGCCATAGAATTGGAAAATGAGGATGGTTCGAACTTCAAGGTCAATGGGCAGCGAGTGAAGAAGTACTTGGGCATTTCGGAGGAAGTGGCGGGACTCGAAGCCATCTACCTTAATGATCCTTGAATAGAAGGTACCCTCATCGAGCCATGACATTAAACTAATCACTTCTTGGAAGGCAACCCAAGCATTTTGATTTTTATCTTCTATATTTTTGTTTTTGGCATTACTTTGGGTGTTGTTTTTGTTGACTTTGTAATTAGGTACGAATCTAAGGATGTTTGAGCTGATATTAGGACATATGATGCACTATGCGATCGCATATCATAAAGTGCACATTGCACAACAAATTGCATGGTCAAAATAGCTAGCTGGGAAATTAGACTCCATGACATGTGATGGGTGGTGCGGTCGCATGAGCGATTGTGCGCTTCGCACAACGACTTCGCACCACATCATAGAATACTGGCAGTCGCCTGAAATTTCAAGCCACCATGATACTTGTGGTGCGAGTTGCACGCATTAGAGTGCGTATTGCATGTCCTTTGCACCAATAACAAGCAGAATCTTGGTTATAACACCCTATTTGTTATGCGATTGATATGCGATTTCACCAACATTCGTGCATTTTGCACACATGCCCCAGGGAGTATCTTCTTATCTCCTATCTAATATCATTGAGGACAATGCTCCTTTGTGTTTGGGGGTTCTTCAAAATTTGGCTGTCGCCTTGTTAATAGTAGTTTAGCAATAAACTCCAAGGGTTTTCTTCATACCACGGTTCTTTCCCAAGGAGTAAAAGTTTTGATTATTTCCTTTTTCTTTTCTTTTGTTTTTGTGTCGAACTGGGTTGGTGTTTCCCTATGATAGATTGAGAGGAGACTTTCTTAAGGGAAAATGCCAAGTTTTAGTTATAAAATTGAGTCCATAGTTGCTTGTCTCAAAATGGGCCCACCAAAATATTTCTCTTGGCAAATTGTTTTGAAAATAAAAGGAAGAAGGGAAACGAATTTTTGAAGAAAAACATTCTCTTGTCATGACTTGCACACTCTCACTTTGGCTTGATTGATTCAGAAACGAGTGTGTAATAAACTCAGAATAGCTTATTGAAAATCATTTGTCCCAATTGATTTTGAGACTAATGAAAGAAGTCTTGTGGCATGATGCCTTGTGTGGTGAGGCTTTACCTTGATTTTTGTGCATAAGTGTCGTCTAAACTTGCCCCGAATGTGATTTAAGGCAAAATTCTAAGTGTGACCGAGCTTGGAAGATGACCTTAGGCCCTTTTTGATAGCCACTTCGCCCAAATGACTTCCCATGACTTTGACCCTAGTGAAACCCCTTGAGCTTGTGACCGTTCTTTGGCACCTTGTTAACACCTTGACCTTTTTGGACCCTCTATCTTGGCAACCATACTCCCTAATTGCTTGAAAATGAAATGTAGGTTAAAAGCATAAGTTTGGGGGGGGGGGAGGAAATGAAGGATGACATAGGCAAATGCCTAAGTTTGGGGGTGCATGTAATCAAATGAGGAGAAGAAAAGAAGAGCACTCAAAGTGCAAGGTAGCACCTTCGGTTTTAATTGAAAATTTTTTCTCCAAAAATTCAATCCAATGATCAAAATGAAAAGCAAAAATAGGTGCTACCAAACAAAGGCGATACAAGGAGTTTGAATGATCATGAGTAAAAAGAAGAAATCTTGGGATTGTGTGAGGCAGAAAAAATGTGAAGTTGAAATTTGAAAATGTGAGCGGTGATTCTAAATGAGAACAAAGAGCATTAGGGAGGTGTAACCACTTGAACCAAATGAAATCCTCACCTTAGCCCTAGCCAATATTTTAACCCGCAAGTCTTTGGTGATTCCGAGCTTGGCTACCCTACATTAGTGGCAATCTATATGAAGGGAAAGCCTATGGTTCTACACGTGTGCACTTGAATTTCCTTGAGAGCATGAGAGTCTTTTTGATTCTCCTATAATCCCGATTGTTTGTGAGTTTAATGATTGTGAGTGAGATTCTCTCTTGTGGTGAGTGGCATCATGCACTCGAATTGAAACATGAGATCTCTATTTCAATTGAGGGGAATGAATGAGACTAGTTGTGTGGAAAATCTCGAGGCAAACCTTGACGGTCCATGCCAATAACTTAAGAAGCTTAATTGTCTTATTTTGAACGAAAAAATTCCCTTGATTTTGAATGAGAAATGAAGTCCTTTTGGAAAAAGTTTTTAAATGGCCAAATGCCTTGAGTTTGTGGGGGTTCAAATTGATATAAGCATTGTAGTTGAGTCTTTTGTTTATTCTTTTTCTTATTTTTTTTAGTGTAGATTAATCTCTTGTGCCTTAATTGAGTCTAAAGCACAATTCATTCCTTGCCTTGTGAGTATCTTGCTTGAGGACAAGCAATAGTTCAAGTTTGGGGGTTTGATAAGTCGGTAATCTACCAACTTATTGAGCCTAAATCCATGAATTATTGCTATGTTTTGAATAGATTTAGAGGTTCTTATGGTTTTTATTGATGTCAATGCAGGTACTTTTGATAAATGATGAGAAACAAGAAAATGGACCCAAAAAGAGCTCAAAAGGAGTGAAGTGTGAAGTATTTCGAAAAGCTGGAAATTCTGACCTGAGATGCGGCAGCCGTGCGACACGCACAAGCCGAGGTGCGAACCGCACCTCCTCCACATGAAGTTGCAAAAGCCACTGAAGAATCTGTTAGGAGGTGCGGTCGCTGTGCGATGCGCACATCCCAAGGTGCGAACTGCACCACCTTCACATGAAGCTCCCAAAGTCAATTGAAATCACTAGTCCTATCGAAGAGGGTGTGCGATACACATATCACAAAGTGCGAACCGCACGTCGTGCTGCACACCACCTGAAGGGGAAATTTTGTCCTAAATTTTAGTAACATTTTGGGAAGCTATAAAAGTCTCTTTTGTAAATATTCTTCTTCATTCCTAAATATTTGTCACACCCCGAGGCTACCCCTTGGTTGTAACACAGGACTCGGGACCACAAGTGCCTCGAGCTAACCCTTGGTCATAGCATAACTCAGGTATACCAATTTAACATAGCAAAAGCATGATAAGAGAATTTGGAAACATAAGCATATATATAATCTAGTCGAATGGGAAGCACAATCCAAAGAGGAGACTCGAACATTGTCTATGTGTGAAAAGCCTCTAAACCAACATATAGAGCCGATGGGACAAGACCCCAACTGACTCAATAATCTGAAGGAAAGATAGACAACACAACTAAAATGGAAGCCGACCCTCGAACCATAAGGACTTACCAATGCTGACTGGATATCCAGCTTCGTCTAGCCACGAGCCTGATGGAAAACACCTGAATTTGCATCATCAAGAGGATGCAACACAAAATATGCGTCAGTACTGTATGATGTACCAAGTATGTGAGATATGCATGATCATGATAAAAACATGCTTAACACATGAATAAGGTTAACTTATTCATAAGGAAATAACATAAGAGAATTATCAAGATAAAAGGCATAAAACATGAAGTAAGGTTAAAATTTGAAGTATGATATCATATAACATCATAGCTTGAAAATAATCATGTGGGAGTTTCTTTTAACCAACATAAACCATGCTGACCTACATGGAGTCCAGTGTTATGCACCCACACTGAAAAAGGTTTTCCTAACCGGCCAAAGTTAGAACCATGTTCATAAGGATCCTTTCATAATCCACGGAGGGCGACCTACGATGGCAACGTAGTTTTGAACTTGGGTTATCTAGAACCCTCATCGCTCGGTGCTAAATACTACTCCCAAAACATATAACATAAAGCTCACATACATGTGACATATCTAGATGTCAAGTTTGTTCATAAACATGTTCATACCCCGAATCTTCATACTACTCACGAACCTTGGTTTTAGAAAATGGTTCATGAGCATTGATGGTACATTGGGTGTCTTGTCTTGCATAATTATTCGTAACTTGAAAACTTGCATGGCCTTAGTTCAATTTCATAATAATATATATACTTTCATAAAACATAGGAACTAGGCATGCATTTGCTTGAAATTCATGAAATCAAGCTATCAATTTGCCCAATTTTCTTAAATCACTTCATGCATGTAGGATTTACCATAATTAACCTCCAATTCATGAAACAGGAAATCATATGTAAAAACGCATGCAAAATCATGCAATTTAATGAAATTTTATAATAAAATCATGAGAAAGTAATTTATAGCAAAACCCATAAGAATTGGGTAAGAACCCTAATTTCAAAGTTCATGAAATCACAATTTGAAATTTTGGTTTTGGGCACAAGGATGAAAGGAACCCATTTTTGAATACCCACATACCTTTATTGGAGTTAACCCACTTGGAATTTGAAAAGATTAGGAGACTTGGACTTGGAGCTTGAGACCTTGAGCTTGAGAGAGTCCTTTCCCTTTTTGGGAGATGAATGAGGTAATGAGAAGGGGCTTAGGCTAGTAGGGTTAGAAATCATGCTAAGAATTGACAAAACGACCTCACTAAGGAGTTAAAATAGTGGGTAATGACTAAAATACCCCTAGGAAGTAATTAAGAAAAACTGACAAAAGGGGTCGGCTTCAGGAATCACGGGTCGGTTCTACGGGTCATCATTTGAACCGCGACTCGTGTTTGCTTTCCAATGATCAAGCTGCAGAAGGCACATTATGGGTCAACATGATGGGCCCGTAGAGTGAATCACGAGTCATCAACCTGACTCATCGTTCCTGAAGGACTTGGCATGTCTCTGATCAGGTTCCACGAGTCAACAGGACAGTCTGTAGTTCAAAATACGGGCTGTAGACTGGACTCGTGGTTCCTGGGGATCAGTCAGCCCTCAGGTCTAATACCATGAGTTGATAAGATGGGCTGTAGAATGAACTACGATCCCGTTAACCAATTCATGGTTCTCAGACCAGAGTCCGAGCCTGGCAGACTTAAACCACAGATCTATTCCACGACCCGTGGTTCAAATCACGGTTCGTGGGTTGGACCCGTTATCCCTGGGAACTTGAAATTTTCTGAGATTTCTTAAGCTTAAAGCTGGATCAAGTTCTGGGGTGTTAAAATATCTCCCCCTTGGGATCATTCATCCTCGAATGAAGACTAAGCAAGGGAAAACAAAAGAGAAAATAGCCCAACCAGCAACAAGACATGGGAATCAAGGGATAATCATGAAAACTGAACTCTTCAACTTAAAACATGGTTAAATCAACTTCGGAAACATGAATGCATACTAGGATCATGAGAGTAACTGATGGAATAGGATCGGAGGAACATATTAAGGATGAAACTATTACCTCAAGCTGGAACGAAATTGGAAGTACAAAGATGAGGGTACTTGGCTTTCATGGCTGATTTTGCTTCCCATGTAGCTCCTTCAACAAGTTGATTTCTCCAAAGAACTTTTACCAAAGCGAATTCTTTATTTCTCAACCTCCAAATCTGACGATCAAGGATTTCTACGGGGACCTCCTTATAGGTGAGACTATCCTTCACACCTACATCCTCTAAAGGAACAATCAAGGTTGGATCACCAACACACTTTTTCAATAAGGAAACATGGAAAACCGGATGAACCACTTTTAACTCCATTGGCAAATCCAACTCATAAGCAACTCTACCAAGTCTCCTCAGAATCCGATAAGGACCTACAAAATGGGGACTAAGTTTCCCTTTCTTACCAAATCTCATCACACCCTTCATGGGTGACACCTTTAGAAAAACCCAATCATCAACTTTGAATTCTAATTCCCTTCTCCTCACATCCGCGTACGATTTCTGTTGACTCTGAGTGGTCTTCAACCTCTCCTTAATAAGTTGAACTTTTTCCATAGTCTCATGAACCAAATCTGGGCCAATCAAAGCTGCCTTACCTACCTCAAACCAACCAATAGGAGATCTATACCTCCCACCATAAAGTGTCTCATACGGAGCCATCTGGATGCTAGAGTGAAAGCTGTTATTGTAGGCAAACTTGATAAGAGGTAAGTGATTATCTCAATTACCTTTGAAATCAATCACACAAGCTCTCAACATATCCTCCAAAGTCTGAATAGTACACTCTGCCTGGCCATCTGTTTGAGGGTGAAAAGCTGTGCTAAGATTCACCTGAGTACCAAGACCTCTCTGAAATGATCTCCAAAACTGAGAAGTAAACTGAGTACCCCTATCTGAAATGATGGACAAAGGAACACTATGCAATCGAACTATCTCCCGAATGTAGAGTCTGGCATAATGGTTTGCTGAATCCGTAGTCTTGAAAGCCAAGAAATGGGATGATTTAGCCATCCGGTCGACAATCACCCAAATTGAATCAAGCCTTAGAGTATGAGGCAAACCTGTAATAAAGTTCATATTGATCGCTTCCCACTTCCAAGTAGGAAGGTCAATATCCTGAATCATGCTACCTGGTCACTGATGCTCTACCTTCACTTACTGACAGTTGGGACACTTAGCCACAAAACTGGCTATGTCCCTCTTCATACCATTCCACCAATAGACTTCCCGTAGATCACGTTACATCATGGTGGCACCGGTGTGAATGAAATATATGGAACAATGAGCCTCAGTCAAAATCTGCTGTCGCAACCTATCTATATCTGGCACACATAGTCGACCCTTATAACAAAGTACACCATCTCCCCATTAGAAGAAAACCTCAACCCTTTGCTGATGGAATTCACTCTTAAGCTGAAGTAAAATGGGATCACTGTCTTGCTTTGCCTTCACTTCTGCTACCAAGGATGATTCAGAACCATTCTGAACAATAACACCACCTTCTGTCGAGTCCATAAGGCAAACTCCCAACTGAGCAAGTGTATGAACCTCCTTAACCAGTTCCTTCTTTCCATCTTCAACTGAAGACACACTACCCATGGACAATCTACTAAGTGCATCCGCCATAACATTGGCCTTACCCGGATGGTAAAGCACACTCTGTCATAATCCTTAAGAAGCTCAAGCCATCTTTTTTGTCGCAAATTCAATTCCTTCTGGGTGAACACATACTGAAGACTCTTATGATCGGTGAACACATCCACGTGCACCCCATATAAGTAATGTCTCCAAATCTTTAAAGCAATGACCACAGCTGCCATCTCAAGATCATGAGTAGGGTAGTTCTTATCATGAGTCTTAAGCTATCTCGAAGCATAATCAATCACTTTACCATGCTGCATCAAAACACAACCCAAACCAATCCTAGAAGTATCACAATACACAACAAAATTATCTAGGCCCTCGAGTAGAGCTAACACTGGAGTTGTGGTTAATCTAGTCTTCAATTCTTGAAAGTTCTTCTCACACAAATCGGACCATTGAAATTTTAACTTTTCTGAGTCAATCGGGTCAAAGGGGCAACAATAGAAGAAAATCCTTCCATAAACCTCCTGTAGTAACCAGCCAAACCCAAAAAGCTTCTAATACCAGATGGGGAGGTGGGTCTAGGCCAGTTCTTCACTGCCTCTATCTTTTGAGAATCAACTCGAATACCATCCCTAGTTACAATATGACCCAGAAAAGCAACAGACTGCATCCAAAACTCACACTTGCTAAACTTAGCAAATAACTGCCGGTCCTTGAGAGTTTGCAACACAACTCTCAAATGGTCCGCATGCTCCTCCTCACTCTGAGAGTAGATAAGGATATCATCAATGAAAACAATCACAAACATATCAAAATACTGCTTGAACACACGGTTCATCAAATCCATAAAAGCTTTAGAGCATTCGTTAGACCAAAAGACATCAGAACAAATTCATAATGACCATACCGAGTCTTGAAGGCTGTCTTCTGAATATCATACTCCCTAACACGAAGTTGATGATAACCTGATCTAAGGTCAATTTTGGAGAAGAAACTAACACCCTGAAGCTGATTGAATAAGTCATCAATCCTAGGAATGGGATACTTATTCTTGATTGTGACCTTATTCAACTAACTGTAGTCGATACACATTCTAAGGGAACCATCTTTCTTTCGCACTAATAAGACTGGAGCACCCCATGGAGAAATGCTAGGCTTGATGAAACCCTTATCAAGAAGATCCTTCAACTGATCCTTTAACTCCATAAACTCAGTGGGAGCCATTCTATAAGTAGGAATAGAGATGGGATTCGTATCTGGGAGAAGATATATCCTAAATTCAATCTCCCACTCGGGAGAGACTCTGGGCAAATCCTCGAGAAACACTTCTTGGAACTCATTCACAACAGGAACAGACTGAAGGGATGGGATTCCGGACTCCATGTCCATAACCCGAACTATATGATAAACATACCCCTTTGAAATCATCTTTCTAGCCTTAAGGTAAGATATAAAATAACCTTTCGAGGATGGGGGACTACCTTGCCATTCTAAGACGGGTTCATTTGGAAACTTGAAACTGACAACCCGAGTACGACAATAAACAGAAGCATAACAAGCATGTAGCCAATCCATACCAAGAATAACATTAAAATTTGTCATCTTCAACTCTACTAAATCCGCTGAAGTGACTCTATAAAGGACTGAGATAGGGAAATTTCAGTAGATCCTTTTAGCTAGGACCGACTCACCAACGGGAGTAGAAACACAAAAGGGTTATAAAAGCAATTCATGACATACCTCAAATTTTCATGCTATATAAAGGGTCACAAAAGATAAGGAGGCACCGGGGTCCAACAAAGCATACACATAGAAAGATAAGACTTTCAATATACCAGTAACAGCATCTGGGGAACCCTTATGGTCCTGACGAGATGACATAGCATGAAGGCGGTTCTGGCACTGACTACCAGAACTCGAAGCTATTCCCTGCTGGGCTGGTCGACCTCCTGGGGTTGCTGGAGTAGACTGAGCCCTACTACCTCCCTACCCCTTCTTATCTGAAGGGCAGTCTTTAATCATGTGTCCAACCTGTCCACACCCAAAGCAAGCACATAAGCTCAACCGACACTCTCCCGGGTGATTCTTCCCACACTTGCTACAAATATGGTTGGAAGATCCCTTAGCAACACTCCCCTGAGACTGTGAATAGGAACCAAATCCTCTACTAGTCTGATCATGATGAGGCTTCTGGGCCTGGGTAGGAGCACTAGCAGAATCATGAATGGGTCCTGATGAATTCTTCTAGAACGAGGAGCGATGTCCGCCACCGGACCTCTAATGACCAAAACCTGAACCCTCGTATCTAGCCCTCTTATTCTCCCTAGACATCTCCCTAAGCATATCTCCCTCGATCTGGTGAGCATGGGTCATGAGTCTAGAAATGTTTATATCACTCAACAACATAGCAGACCTACACTCCTTCTTCACCAAATCTGAAACCCCGTAGAACTTGCTCATCTGATCATGCAGGTCAGCTACCATATAGGGGGCATACCTAGACAACTGAGTGAACTTCAAACCGTAGTCCTGAATAGTCATATATCCCTATCTCAAGTTCACAAACTCTTCAGCCTTCGCTTGCCTCAACTCTCAGGGAAAGAACCGATCGAGGAAAGCCCTCTCGAAACACTCCCATACCATAGGGATCTCATTCCTAGATTTAGCTCCCTTTCATTGCGTGAACCAGATATGAGCTGCATCCTTGAGTTTATAAGATATGAGATCCACACAATCAATACCAACTACTTGTATCACATCAAAGATTTTCTTCACTTTATCAATAAAATTTAACGGATATTCATTCACCTTCGAACCCCAAACCTCTGACGCGTTCATACAGACAAAATCACGAACTCGGGCTACTACCCCACCTAGAGGGTGGACAGGAATAGGAGTCGGCTGATTAGCCTGAGCGGCCAAGGTCTGGGCTAGCAAATGGATGGCGTTCCTAAACTCCTCATTCGTTACCTCGGGGGTCAGAACTGGAGGAGTGGCATACCGAGCGGCTCGGTAAGGCATAGCATATCGAGGCTTGATCTGAAACGTAGAAGGTAAGGATTAGAGAAACATTAGAGTTAAGCTCTATCGCACAATATGATCATGAAAGAAGTGAAGTCTTCTAAGACACCTTATAGCTTCCCTCTCATATGTGTGGCACGCTTCACACACATGAAAGAGACTCTACTTGATGCGGATTTCAGACATCCTAGGACTCTTGAACCTGGCTCTGATACCAAGTTTGTCATGCCCCGAGGCTACCCCCTGGATGTAACACGGGACCCGGGACCACAAGTGTCCCGAGCTAACCCTTGGTCATAGTATAACTCAGGTATACCAATTTAACATAGCGGAAGCATGATAAGAGAATTTGGAAACATAAGCATATATATAATCAAGTCAAATGGGAAGTACAATACAAAGAGGAGACTCGAACACTGTCTATATCTCAAAAGCCTCTAAACCAACATATAGAGCCAATGGGACAAGACCCTAACTGACTCAATAATTTGAAGGATAGATAGACAACATAACTAAAATGGAAACTAGCCCTCGAACTATGAGGACTCACCAATGCTGACTGGATATCCGGCTTCATCTAGCCATGAGCCTGATGGGAAACACCTGAATCTGCATCATCAAGAGGATGCAACGCAAAATATGCGTCAGTCCTATAGGATGTACCGAGTATGTGAGATATGCATGATCATGATAAAAACATGCTTAAAATATGCATAAGGTGAACGTATTCATAAAGAAATAGCATAAGAGAATTATCAAGATATAAGGCATAAAACATGAAGTAAGGTTAAAATTTGAAATATGATATCATATAACTTCATAGCTTGAAAATATTCATGTGGGAGTTTCTCTTGACCGACATAAATTATTCTGAGCTACATGGAGTTCAGTGTCATGCACCCACACTGAAAAAGGTTGTCCTATCTAGCCAAAGTTAGAACCATGTTCATAACGATCCTTTCATAAGCCACGGAGGGCAACCTACTGTGGCAACGTAGTTTTGAACTTGGGTTATCTAGAACCCTCATCGCTCGGTGCTAAATACTACTCCAAAAACATATAACATAAGGCTCACATACATGTGACTCAAGGGTGAAAGGAACCCATTGTTGAATACCCACATACCTTGATTAGAGTTAACACACTTGGAATTGAAAAGATTAGGAGACTTGGACTTGGAGCTTGAGACCTTGAGCTTGAGAGAGTCCTTTCCCTTTTTGGGAGATGAATGAGGTAATGAGCAGGGGCTTAGGCTAATAGGGTTAGAAATAATGCTAAGAATGGCCAAAATGACCTCACTTAGGAGTTAAAAGAGTGGGTAATGACTAAAATAACTCTGGGAAATAATTAAGAAAAGTTGACAAAAGGGGTCAGCTTCAGGAATCACGAGTCGGTTCTATGGGTCATTGTTTGAACAACGACTCGTGGTTCCTGACCAATGATCAAGCTGCAGAAGGCAAACTACGGGTCAACAGGATGGACCCGTAGAGTGAATCACGAGTCATCAACCTGACTCGTCATTCCTGAAGGACTTGGCATGTCTCTGATTAGGTTCCATGAGTCAACAGGATGGTCCGTAGTTCAAACTACTGGCCGTAGACTGGACTCGTGGTTCCTGGGGATCAGTCAGCCCTCAGGTCTGATACCACGAGTTGACAGGACGAGCTGTAGAATGAACTACGGTCCGTAGAACCAACTTGTGGTTCTCAGACCAGTGTCTGAGCCTGACATACTTAAACCACAGATCCATTTCATGACCCGTGGTTCAAACCACGGTCCATGATTTGGACCCGTCATCCCTGGGAACTTGAAATTTTATGAGATTTTTTAAGTTTAAAGCTGGATCAAGTTCCGGGGTATTATAATATTTTGGAAATCTTTTTGCCTCAAGAACAAGTTTTCCTCTCCAAAGAGAAGAGGGTTTGTATCTATTCTCTTGGTTAAACATTTGTGTACTCAAATTGAGCTTGGAACTTGAGATTTAACTCTAATGAAGAGGATTTTGACTGACCCATTTGGTATATCTCTCTCCTTTCCTATGAGTGGCTAATTTCTCTTGTCTAGGGATGTGTTAATGATTGGTGCTTGACAAACGGGTATGGGTGTTGTTAATTCATCTTCATAATTGCTTATTTGACATGGGTTTAGTAGTTTCATCAAGTTTTAATCCTAAAATTGGTGGTTGCAAACATTAATTTTCATTACTTGACTATGTGATTGCTTGAAAGAGGATTTCATGGTTTTGGATGTTAAATTATTTGTGGGAACTTGGGACTGCATCTAGTTCTGAGGCTAGAAATAGCTCTTATCGAAGGAATCACCCATTTAAGGGTCTAAGCTAGAGATAGTGTGACCTTCCCAAGCTTAGGTTGGTTGTTTGTCGATCAAATCGATGATGCTCTAACCAAGATCATCG
The DNA here is from genome assembly GCA_003996215.1 of Jaltomata sinuosa. NCBI lineage: Eukaryota > Viridiplantae > Streptophyta > Magnoliopsida > Solanales > Solanaceae > Jaltomata > Jaltomata sinuosa. The sequence goes on from QJPP01000201.1 coordinate 819,642, forward strand.
AATATATGGTTGTTGATCGAGAGATAACAATCCATATCCATGACCAATTCTACTTATGTCAATAAGCAAGAACAAATGTCAATTGATAATCAACCTATCCCATGACTAAAGCCCCATCGGATACACATCCCTAGTCACCTACTCTATTTGGTTCACCCGCTTTTGTTTATTCGCTTTCAATTGAATTGTGATTGTATTGACAACATCCCAATTCCCCCAACCTTTTACTTTTCTTGTTTAAGAACTTACTCTCATCTTGAACTCAATTCGACACAATCTTAATTTAGCTAGCTCCAAGTCCCTTGGGTATGACCCCGATACTCGTTGGAAATTATAAATTTTATTTTGCTGCACGATCACCGTGACCTCCAACTTGGGGAGCACGATTTGAGCATTCATCAGTTGGGTGTGTTATGTATTATTGGGTTCATTTTGACACCCCTACTAATAACCATTAAATAATAAATTATCAATGTAAATTTGTTAATAACCATTAAATAATTATATTAATAAGTATTAAATATGTAATAATCATTAAATATGTAATATAATTACTAGAAGCAAAGTAATTGTAATAATAATTATTAAATATATAATAATTATTAAATAATTAATTTTATTATCAATATAAATTAGTTAATCTAATAAATTTGTTAATGAGTCTAATTTATAATTGAATCTTTATATTTTTATAGGTGGATCATCGTTTATGAATGTATGATATGTATAATGAAAATGGTGGGCTATTAAATTTGAATTTTATGTCGGAGTTAGAGGTTTTATCGAGCATGCAATGTCACTAGATAACTTATAAAGTCATGGTGGGTGGTTAAGTGTCCTTATAGTCTATGCCAGTGCATGACATTTTTTAATCCTGATACAATTATGGTTCATCTCTATTGTAATGGATTTAATCCTATATATTTTGTGTTGGTTGATCATGATGAGAAAGATGGGTTGAATGGTATATTTTATAATTCACTGCCTATGGATGAATATAATAGGGTTGAACATGATAGGTTTCAAGATGATAGGGTTGAATAAGATAGGGTGCATGAAATGGTCAATGATGATTTCGAGGTTCAAGGTGGGATGGAATTTGAACAGTATTTATAAGAAACTCCTAATGAAGAAGCAAAATTATCATGACCCAACCCGCCGTGAGTGGAACCCAGCCAAACCCCCGGGCGAGCAAACCATCATCGACCCAGAACTTAATAGTTCTAACAGCTTAAAACCAGTGTGCAAATAAATAAACTAGCAATTCAATATCTCAAACACTAATGTCATAAAATCTGCAGAAAAATCCTCCCTAGAGCCTGAAAGTCACCGTACCAAAATATACTACTAATCGTCTAGAATATGGGGATGCAACCCCAAAAATCAGAGAGAGTTCAAGCCCAAAATAATTGGGCTACAACTTAAAAGAAGACAACAAGGTAGCTCGACCGAAGTAACTCACCCTTGAGATCTGGAAATGTTGGGACTATAGGTGAGGTTGCGTGTCAGCCGCCGAAAGATTGCCTATACTCACAAAAGAAAAGCAAGTACAGAATCAGTACACAAACACCATGTACTGGTAGGATCATCGACCAACTCTAATAAACAGAATATAAACAATAAACCAAAACATAGTAAGGTACAAAAAACATGTAAACAAGCCAATAATATAACTAGACTACAAGTCTCTTCCTTAGCTTATTAACACATGAACCAAATAGCAACCATTGACCATACTCAAAGACAACAACATATACCTTTTTTACATAGCCAGACCCACCCAGGATCTCTTTAGCAACACCTAAGTATTCAACATACAACCTGGGCCTACACCAATACCAAACTCACATTTAGATATAATCACCCGGCCTCTCATGGACCATATGCATTAATCACAGTCAAGAAGTACTACCCGGTCCACTCATGGAACCATCAAAAGAACACAATAATGCAATTAAAGCAAACTCGTACTAGGAGTGGTACCCGAGTCAATTGAATAGTATCCCATACCAAGCGTGGTACCCAAGCCAACCAATAAGTAACCTATACCAGGCGTGGTATCCGATCCAACCGTTAGTATTCCCGTACCAGGCGTGGTACCCGAGCCAACCGAATATCACACCAAGTCCAATCAATCACAAACAATGAACAAAACATACTTTTAAACTAACAAGCAACAAACAAGTTCATTTCACGAGACTGATAACCGATCAATTAGACATTCACATTTCATTCCCTAAGCATCCAACTCATACAATACTAAATAATGGTACATGAACACATAATGCATATTGGAAATCAGTTACCATTACCTACCTCAAATTACTCAAAGCTCTATTGAACCGGAGCCTTCTCATTCTCCAAATCCTGTGCTTGTTCTTGGTTTATAAACAAACATACAATAACTACAATCAATTTACTGGCCTAAATTACCTGGATTATGCAAAATCCCAATTCCCAAGCCAAACTATGATCATTCCACCCATTCTCACGCTTTTCTACCATTAATTCACCTAAGTTTATCATTTTTACGAATACTTTTAGAGAATTATGGCTAAATGATCATAACCCAATAATAATATGCAAGACCCAAGAACTTTAACACTCTAGGATACCCTTTTCCCCTGGATTCTACCATTCCTAGGTCAATCCAAACCTTACCCCAAGTCCATAACCAGCAATTATACTCCGTAGGAAAGATAGTACTAAGTTAGAGGAGTAGAATCCTTACCTTTGGGATGAAAAATGGTGGAAAACGGAGTAGGTTCGCCCAAAATTGCCTTGCCATTCTACCAAAATGTTCTTGATGAAAATTGAATATTTTAGGGTAGTTTTCTGCATTAAATCCCAACTTGTATGCTATGGCGGTCTACGCTCCGCTATAGAAGTACCGCCGTAGTGGAACTATCCACTATAGCGGTGCTGACTGACGTTGACATCTGGTATAGCGATAACTTCTCCGCTATAGTGGAGGTCACTGTAGCGATATGTAAATCGCTATGGCAGTTGACACCGGACCAAAATTTGTAAACTTCCCCAAAAGTGCCCATTTTACAACACACCTTGAATCCCTGATGTCTCAGAACAACCCCTTCACATCAACCTTGATACTGGGAGTACTACTTACCTGAATTCACTTCCAAAAAGTCCCTTGGACTCCTCTATATTTTAGCTACAAGGAAAATTAGCTCGATACAAGACACATTACCTAATCCTCACCCATATTGCCCTAGACCATACCTCGCTCCAAACCAGCCGAGACTAGCGTAGCCCAGAATTTTCAACTCCCAAACCTGGAAGTTTTCTAACTCTAAACTTGGAATGAAAGGTTTACCCATAACGATGAACTCGGTCATTACATTAGATACCAATTTACCCATCATTCATCCCCGAATGATCAAACCTAAAAATGTAAAGAATAAAAGAGGGAAAGTGTAGTACCTGAATCCTTAAACAAGTGAGGGTACTTGTCCCACATGTCCTTCTCAATTTCCCAAGTGACTTCCTCAATCAGATGATGCTTCTATTGAACTTTCACAGACTTGATCTGCTTTGTCCTTAACTTTCGGACATCTCGATCAAGAATTGCAACCGGTTCCTCTTCATATCGAAGGTCCTTGTCTAGCAACACTTCATCCTATTTGATAATGTAATCTCCATCCCCATGGTACCACTTCAACATGGATACATGGAATACTGGATGGACACCGGATAAACTGGGTGGTAGTGCTAACCTGTAAGCTACTGGCCCTACCATTTTGAGAAGCTCAAATGGATCGATAAATCATGGGCTAAGCTTGCTCTCTTTACTGAAATGCATAACCCCCTTCATTGGTGACAGTTTCAATAGTAATTGCTCGTCAACCTAAAAATCTATGTCTCTTACCTTGCGATCTGCGTATTCCTTCTGCCTGCTCTGGGCTGCTAGCAACTTGGTCTGAGTGCCCCTTACTTTTTACTGCGCTTACCAAGTCTAAGCCTACAGGCTTCACATCACCTACCTTAAACCACCCTATAGGTGATCTACAACCCCTCCCATACTGTGCCTCAAATGGTGTCGTGTCAATACTGGAGTGGTAGCTGTTGTTGTATGAAAACTCACACAATGGCAGAAACTGGTCCTAATGACCCCTGAAGTCAATCACACATGCTCTCAGCATGTATTCTAATATTTGTATCGTTCTCTCTGACTGACCGTCAGTCTGAGGATGGAATGCTGTGCTGAAAGTGAGTTGAGTGCCTAACTCTTCATGTAACCTACCCGAGAACTTAGAGGTAAACTGTGTGCCCCTGTCTGAAATGATGGACAATGGTACCCCATACAGTCTCACAATCTCTTTCACATAGATCTTAGCCAATTGCTGTGAATTATAGTCCACCCTGACTAGAATGAAATGAGCTGACTTGGTTAGCCTATCCACAATGACCCAAATAGAGTCATACTTTCCCAAAGTCTTGGGAAGACCTACCACAAAATCTATGGCTATCCTCTCCCACTTCCACTCGGGAATGGGCATCCTCTGTAGTAGTCCTGTAGACCTTTGGTGCTTATATTTGACCTGCTAACAGTTCTGACATTTGGACACGAAATCAGCTATGTCCCTTTTCATCCCAGGACACCAATAAAGTTGCCTCAAATTCTGTACATCTTGGTTATGCCAAGATGAATTGAATACCGCGAACCATGAGCCTCTGCCAACACCTTCTGAATTATGTCATCAACTCGAGGAACACAAATACTTCCTCTGAAATTTAACACCCCACTAACGTCCAACGTGGCATCCCTGGAATTTTCAGATATTACCTTGCCTCAAAGCTTGCTTAACTGTGCATCCTGAAATTGTTTAGTCTTTATCTCCTCTATGAATGTGGATTTGACCTCAACACTGGCCAACTCTCCACCTTGTTCTGAGACACCCTAGTGCATGAACTTGGATTCTAAGGACTGGATCTTTCTTGCCAATAGACATTTGGACACCCCCAAATAAGCCAAACTGCCTATACTGATGGCTTCCGGCTCAATGCGTCTGCAACCACATTAGCCTTACCACAATGGTAGTAGATGGTCATATCATAATCCTTCAACAACTCCATCCACTTCCACTGTCTCAGATTCAAGTCCTTCTGAGTAAATACATGTTGCAGACTGTGATGATCTATGAACACCTCACACTTGACACTATAAAGGTAGTGTCTCCAAATTTTGAGTGCAAACACCACCGCTGCCAACTCCAAGTCATGGATTGGATAATTCTTTTCATGGACCTTCAATTGCCTAGAAGCATATGCTATCACATTCCTTTCCTGCATCAATACAATAACCAAACCTGAATGTGAAGCATTACATTATACAATGAAATTCTTACCTTCAACCAACAATAAAAAGATGGGAGCCGTGGTAAGAAGTGTCTTGAGCTTTTGGAAGCTCTCCTCATACTTGTCAGACTACAAAAATAGTACCTCTTTTTGAGTCAACCTTGTCAAGTGAGTAGTGATGGACGCAAAATCCTTGACAAATCTACGGTAGCAGCCTGCAAAACCCACAAAATTTCTCACCTCAGTCACAGAGCTAGGCCGAACCCAACTCTTGACTGCCTCAATCTTCTGGGGATCTGTCATCACTCCCTTCTCTAACACTATATGCCCAAGGAAAACGACTGAAGTCAACCAAAATTCACACTTGGAAATCTTTGCATATAGGTTTTGGTGCTTCAAAATATCCAGCACAATACAGAGATGTTCAGCATGCTCTTCCCTACTCTTGGAGTAGATCAAAATGTCATCTATAAACACGACGATGAACGAATCCAAATAAGACTTAAACACCCATTCATCAAACTCATAAAACACTGCCGGTGCATTTGTCAACCCAAATGACATCACTAAAAACTCGTAATGCCCATACCAAGTCTGAAAAGCAGTCTTAGGAATGTCCTCGGGCCTAATCTTTAACTGATGATACCCTAACCTTAAGCCAATTTTTGAAAACACAGATGTACCTTGTAACTGGTCAAAGAGATCATGTATACAGGGTAATGGATACTTGTTCCAGATAGTAACATTGTTCAATTACCTGTAGTCTATGCATATTCGCATACTACCATCCTTCTTTTTCACAAACAAGACTGGAGCACCCCAAGGTGAAGCACTGGGATGGATAAAAACCTTATTTAAGAGTTCCTGGAGCTGATTCTTAAGTTCCCTAACTCTTCCAAAGCCATGCGATAAGGAGGAATTGAAATTGGACGAGTTCCCGGCTCCAAGTCAATACAAAAGTCAATATCCCTGTCCAGAGGCATACCAGGCAAATCCGCCGAAAACACTTCCTGAAACTCTGACACAACTAAAATTGACTCAATAGATGGGGACTCCACACTATAATTCCAGAGATGAGCCAATAAGGCCAAACACCCTCTCCCCACTAGTTTCCTAGCCCGAACAAATGATATGATCTTAGCCAGCTTAGGCCTGTATACACCTTCCCACTCTAGTCTATCTTTACCCGGAATTTCTAGAGCCACAATATTAGCATTACAATTCAATACAACATGATAAGGAGACAACCAAGTCATGCACAAAATAACATCGAAATCTACCATATCCAGAATTACCAAATCTACCCAAGTGTGCAACCCTACAAACATCACCAAACAAGTACAGTAAACATGAGTCACAATTACCGACTCTCCAACTAGGGTAGACACATTGATAGGGGAATCAAGGATATCAGATATCAAATCCAGATCCAATGCAAAGTTCACAGATACATAAGAGTAAGTAGATCCTGGGTCAAATAGTACAGAAGCCATCCTATCACAGACAAGAATTTGTAATGACCCTTCAGGTCATTTTTATTTTTTGTGCTTTTTCTGTATTTTGAGATTTTCCTCAGTGGCTATAGGTCATTTATGACTTATCGGGACAGACAGTTCGGTGCCCGGGCCATTCGTTAGGCCGTTATGACCATTTCCCTATTTTAGCTCTTAAAGTTGGAAAATCTTTGACTTTGGTCAACTTCATTGGTAAATGCACTCAGAATCAGATTCCAATAGTTTTGTTGGCTCCGGAATAGGGATTTTAGTCTAGTGGGACCATTGGTTTGGGTCTAAAGGCTTTCGATTTGGTTTTGTGCTGCTTTATGTGTTTTCAAGTTAGTTTGGCTGGTAGGAATGACTTTGGTCAACATTCGGAGAAGACAGACTTAGATGGAAATTCCATCAGGATTGTTAGCTCTGGAACATCGACTTTAGGTTAGGGGGACCTTTGGTTCAGGTCCCGAGGGTTCCAGACTTGTTTTTGAGTTTTGAGTTTTGAGTTAGTTTTGGGCGTGGGGCCCACTATTTATTAAAACAATCTCCGTTGGGAGTTTTGTTGATTCCATTGATTTTGAAATGCCGTTTCTGGTAGGGTAGCATGGTTGGTTTATGTTCAAGAGGTTATAGATGAATCCCGAGGGTCCGTCGAACGATTTTTGGACTTGGGGAAATTGCTGGTTGCTGCATTAAGTTGCAGACCCTTTTGCTCTTCGCGATCACGAGGATCCTATCGCGTTCATGATGGTCTGGTTTCTTGACCATCGCATTCGCGATAAATCCATATGGGACCCGACTCATCTTCCTCTTCGCAAACGCAGCTTGGACTATCGCGATCACGATGGTTGGGCCAGCTGTTCCTCGCAAATGCGGGGGTCCTATAGCGATCGCGATGAAGGACTCCTGGAAGTTATATAAAACTTCAACTTCATTTTCTCTTTCTAAATTCTGAGAAACTCCATTGTAGAGCTCCAAATCTCCTTAAGCCCAGCTCCCTTGCTCAGTGTCATTCTTCAGGTAAGTCCCCTCATCACCCCTATCCCCCTTTCGTGGAAATTCTCGTATTTCTCCCGCTTAAATTCCCTTTTTGTTAATTTCTCAAGTTGGGGTGATCATTGTTGAAGGCTGACTTTTGGGGACTGCATGTTCTTAAATTCGTGCAATTCATCTCTGTGACGCATTTCTCTTATCGAGGTTCGTTTCCGCCTTTAAATTCTGAGCTTTTCCATTTTAATTCCGTGAATTAGTAGCACTTTGGGGATGTTTTGGGCCCTGAATCAAGCTTTGTTCGCACCCAAATTTTGGGCATGGGTTCCTTAACCCGCCGCGAGCATAGTTGTAATTTTTGTTTTTTATTTCATTGCGCCGACCCCGTGGGTCATTTTTCTGACCCGATTTTCGGCCTGATTTTCTGTATAGCAATATGGGTGTCATTCTTCTTGTCTTGAAACCTAGTTTATGTTCTTGATAGCGTGACAACTTTTTGAGGCTGTTCGGAAGGGGAAGGCACATAAGTGACGGTTCGTATTGGCAGTTCGGCCCCAAGGTAGGTTATAGTTTACCTTTTAGATTGAGTTAGTTAGATAATATATATTTGTATGTTACTGGAATGCTAGGTTGGATTTTAGATAGACTCTAGGCTTGAATCCTGTTTATCATGTTTATTGGCATAGAGGTATTTTTTTCAAAGGTTTTTGGTTTGAAATGAGGCTTTACCACGGTTGTGGAGATTTTTGGACTGAAATAAAAATTACTTTGAGTATTACTATGGGATTTTGGAAAGAAAAGGAGAAACTACTATTTTATGCATATATTTATAGTTCGATGCGATATTCCAAACCCCTGATGCATTATTCTAGGTATTTTACTCTCATATATACATACTTATAGTCCAATGCGGTATTCTGAACCTCCAATGCGTTATTTTGGGTATTTTAATATCTTACATATATATATGCATAGTCTGATGCGGTATTCCGAGCGCCCGATGTGGTATTCCGAGTTTATATTATATTGCATTTATACATGCATCATCGTGCACCACATTGCATATGTTTTGGCACGTGGATTGACTCTGGTTGGCTTGATGTTGTTTTCCTTTCCTTTCTTTTGTTGGTTTAATGGCATGTCTCCGACTTTATAACTAGATTTAGGTGGATCCCTGTATAGTTAACTACTTTCCTGTGATCTACTTATATATATATTATCTTTCTGCGCTCGGTCGGCCTATGCTGCCTATTGAGTACCCGTTGTCTTGGTACTCATACTACACTCTGCATCTCTTTTTCAGATGCAGCACCTAGTACGAGCCACCCTCGCTGATGTCCTATCATTCGAGACCTATTGCTTTTCGGATCGCGGTGAGCTCCCGACGCTTTTAGAGACTTTACATGCTTTCCATCTTGTACATTCTGTCTATATTTTGTATTTAGGATAGACAACATCTGTTGTATAGCTACTTCTTACTTTAGCCGCTCTTGTACTAGTGTTACAAGGTCCGGGTTGGTTCTCGAGTCAGTTTATTCTCGTTGGTCACTTTTGGGCCTTCCTTTGTATATTTTATATGATGGTATGTATATATGCTATTGGCCCTATCCTTTCGTTATATCTTCCGCTTTCTTTAGTTTAATTAATATTTATTGTCTTTCGCATGTTTGGGTTAGGCTTGTCTACTGGGGGTTATGTAGATGCCACCATGGCCCGGTTTTGGGTCATGACAGAGTGGTATCAGAGCTCTAGGTTCACCGGTCTTGCCAGTACAAGAGTAAAGTGTCTAGTAGAGTCTCGTCGATTGGTACGATAACGTCTGTATCCAATCTATGAGAGGCTATAAGACATTCCCTAGGAAAGACTTCATTTTGTTTGATTCCTTATCATGATTACTTGATTTGGTCAACTTCTAAGTATCTTTGTTTCACTCTTTCTCAGATGGTTCAGACGAGATGTGCAGTGGGTTAGGACGAGTCCCCTGCGCTTGCAGTTAGAGCCCCAGCTAGGGGATGGGGTAGAGGTCGACCTAAAGGTCGAGGTAGGGCACGGGCTACTGTGCCAGCTCAGGCCTGGGCTAGACTACCGTCACCAGAGCCTGAGGTTTGGGTGGATGAGATTCAGTATGAGCCAGAGCATGTGGCACCAGCCCAGCATCCGGCAGGTTTTGTGGCTACTCTAGTATTGAAGGACAACTTGGTTCGATTGTTGGGGATTCTTGAGGGTATGACTCTACCAGCAGCTTCACCGAGCACTCTGATTGGTTCTTAGGTTCGAGGTGAGGCTCAGACTTTAGCTCAGGCGGCATCACAGGGTTTAGAAGCGTAGCCTGCTGCTGCGGCTCCCAGATTTAAGGTACTACCGGTACCTGTAGTTGCTCCCCCTCTTCCAGCCATGCCAGTTATGTCTTCTGAAGAGCAGAAGATACTTGGTAGGTTCTTGAGATTGGGTCCTCCGAGGTGTTCAGGTGCTTCTAGGGAGGATGCACATGAGTTTCTGACTAGCTGCCAGGAGAGGTTACATAATTTGGGGTTAGTTAAGTCTCATGGAGCCGATTACACTGCGTTTCAGCGAGATGGTCTAGCGAAACAGTGGTGGAGGTCATATGTTTCTTGTAGACCAACCGGGTCACCTCCAGTTACTTAGGATCAGTTCTCCGCAGCTTTTCTGGAGAAGTATGTGCCGCGTAGCATGAGGGAGCGTCTGATGGATCCGTTTGCTGGGTTAGAGCAGGGCTCCATAATAGTGTCTGAGTACGAGATTCGGTTCCATCAGTTATCCAGACACGCAACTGTGATTCTTCCCACCGAGCATGAGAGAGTACATCGGTTTATTGGAGGTTTGACCTTGCATCTTCGCTTAGCCACAGATGGTATGGTAGCATCGGGTCAGTCTTTTTTGGAGGTAGTTGATCATGCCCATATTATTGAGGGTGTACTTCGAGAGGCCCAAGGGGGCAGCGATAAGAGGCCCTGCCACCAGGGTAGTTTCAGCGGTTCACAGGGCCGTGGTAGGGGATACTATGGTAGAGGTCAGCACCAGTAGAGTTTCCAGCCGAGCTGGCCTATTCAGGCGGTATTATAGACTACTGAGGGTCAGAGTAGCCATAGTATTGTTCCTGTTCCACGAGGTGGTCATTCAGGGTCTACAGGCCATGGTGGTCGTTCTAATTCAGCCGAGTCTTCACAGTGGAGTACATAGGGTCGGGGTTGTTATGAGTGTAGCGAGATGGGCCACTTTGCTAGAGAGTGTCTAATGGAACATCATCCTAGGCGACATGATTAGTTGGTTCAGGCCCCCAGGGCTCCAGCACCTCTAGCTAGAGGCAGTTCACAGGGTAGTAGGGGTGGTCCCCAGGGTACTAGAGGTGGTCCTAAGTCTGGTAAGTCAGGTGGTAATGGCGGTTGGGGCCATATGTATGCAGTTCCAGGCTAAACAGAGGCCGAGGCTTTAGATGCTGTGATCCCAGGTACGATCTCCATTTGTCATCAATCTGCTTCTGCTTTGTTTGATTTGGGGTCTACATTCTCGTATGTATCTACTTATTATGCTACTCGTCTGGAGTCTGCTTGTGAGTCTTTGCCTGCGCCCTTGCGTGTATCTACCCCAGTAGGTGATTCTTTAGTACGGGATTAGGTGTATCAGGCTTGTATGGTGACTATCTTGGGGTATGACACGTGAGTAGACTTGGTTGTCCTTTATATGGTCGATTTTGATGTGATCTTGGGCATGGATTGGTTGTCTCCTTTTCATGCGGTCTTAGATTGTTTTGCCAAGACCGTTACTCTTCGGATCCCTGGTATCCCTCCTATCATATGGAAGGGAGCCAATAGTCACATGTCAAGGGGAGTTATATCCTTTCTGAGCGCCCAACGGCTGGTTGGGTAGGGGTGCTTAGCTTATCTTGCCTATGTCCATAATACTAGTGCCACCACACCTTCTCTTGAGTCTATTCCCGTGGTTTGCGAGTATTCAGATGTATTTCCTTCTTATTTTCTGTGTGTTCCTCCTTATTGTGACATTGATTTTGGTATCAATGTTGAGCCGGCACCAAGCCTATTTACATTCCACCATATCGGATAGCACCTGCTGAGTTTAGGGAGCTTAAGGATTATCTCCAGGATCTATTGAGTAGAGGGTTTATCAGGCCTAATGTGTCTCCGTGGGGTGCTTTGGTTCTGTTGGTGAAGAAGAAGGACGGGTCTATGCGTATGTGTATCGATTAGAGGCAGTTTAATAAGGTGACAGTTAAGAACAAATATCCGATGTCGCGTATTGATGACTTGTTTGACCAGCTACAGGGTGCAACAGTGTTCTCTACGATAGATTTGAGGTACAGTTATCACCAGTTGAGGATTAGGGCTGAGGACATCCCAAAGACTACATTTAGGACTCGATACGGCCATTATGAGTTCCTAGTCATGTCTTTTGGGTTGACCAATGCCCCAACAACATTTATGGAGTTGATGAACCATATGTTCAGTGCCTACTTGGATTCGTTCGTGATTGTGTTCATCGACGACATTCTGATTTATTCGAGGAGTAGGGAGGAGCATGAGCAGCATCTTAGAGTTGTACTTCAAGCTTTGCGAGACCACCAGTTGTATGCCAAATTCACTAAGTGTGAGTTTTGGCTTGAGTCTGTGTCATTCTTGGGGCACGTGGTGTCCAAGGATGGGATTATGGTAGATCCGATGAAGATTGCAGTAATTTGTGATTGGGCTAGGCCTACTTCTCCTACCGAGGTTCATAGTTTCATTGGGTTAGCAGGTTATTACAGATGGTTTGTGGAGGGATTTTCTTCGATAGCAGCTTTATTGACTAGATTGACTCAGAAGAATGTTTTCCCTTCCAGTGGTCAGATGAGTGTGAGGTGAGCTTACTGAAGCTCAAGGCCTTGTTGACTTTAGCTCCGATTCTTTCTTTTTCTATCGAAGGTCAGAGTTTCACCATATATTGTGATGCGTCAGGTATTAGTTTGGGTTGTGTGTTGATGCATCAGGGTCAGGTTATTGCATATACTTCCAGACAGTTGAAGGTTCACGAGAGAAACTACCCCACACATGACTTGGAGTTAGCAGCGGTAGTCTTCGCGTTGAAGATGTGGAGGCATTATCTCTATGGCATACATTGTGAGATCTTTACTGACCATCATAGTCTTCAGTATATTTTTAGCCATAAGGATCTAAATTTGAGGTAGCATAGGTGGTTGGAGCTACTGAAGGACTATGACATCTCTATTCTCTATCATCCGGGCAAGGCAAATGTGGTAGCGAATGCCTTGAGCCGGAAGGCAGTGAGTATGGGTAGCTTGGATTTCTTAGCTATAGAGGAGCGACCTTTATCTTGGGACATCCATCCCTTTTCTAATATGTTGGTTGGACTTGACATTTCTGAGCCAGGCCATATTCTTGCTTGTGTTGAGGCTAGGTCTTCCTTGTTGGAGCAGATTCAGGCACAATAGTTTGATGATGCGAGATTGAGGATCATTCGTGATAAGGTGTTGAGTGGTGAGGCTAGTAAGGAAACTTTAGATTCAGAGGGTGTTCTGAGGATCGAGGGTCATATCTGCGTTTCTAGAGTTGGTGACTTGGTCAAATTGATATTGGAGGAGGCTCAATTTTCTAGATATTCCATTCATCCCAGGGCAACTAAGATGTATCGTGACTTGAGGCAGCACTACTGGAGGTATGGGATGAAGAGGGATATTTCAGCTTTCGTATCCAGGTGCTTGAACTGTCAGCTGGTGAAGTTCGAGCACTAGAGGTCAGGTGGTTTATCACAGAGACTACCCATTCCAAAGTGGAAATGGGAGCGTATATCCATGGATTTTGTAGTCAGATTGCCACGTACTTTGCAGAGATTTGATGCTATTTGGGTTATTATGGATAGGTTGACGAAGTCTGCTCACTTCCTGCCAGTTCAGACTTCCTACAGTTCTGAGAGGTTGGCTCAGATCTATATTCGAGAGATTGTCCATTTGCATGGTGTGCCAGTTTCTATCATCTCCAACTGGGGTACTCAGTTTACTTAGTACTTCTGGTGGTCTATTCAGAGAGAGTTGGGTAATAGAGTTGAGCTTAGCACCGCTTTTCATTCGCAGACAGACGGTCAGTCAAAGCGTACCATTCTGGTTCTGGAGGATATGCTGCGAGCCTGTGTTATTAATTTTGGTGGTCAGTGGGACTAGTGTTTAGATTTGGTAGAGTTTGCATATAATAATAGTTATCATTCCAGCATTCAGATGGCTACGTTTGAGTCATTATATAGTAGACGGTGCAGATCTCTGGTGGGTTGGTTTGATGCTTTCAAGGTTAGGCCGTGGGGTACCAATTTGCTTCGTGATTCTATGGATAAAGTTTGGGTTATTCAGGAGAGACTTCATTCTGCCCAGAGTAGGTAGAAGAGTTATGGTGACTGGAGAGTTTAAGATCTTAAGTTTATGGTTGGTGATAGTGTGTTCCTTCGAATATCACCCATGAATGGCGTGATGAGGTTCGGGAGGAAGGGTAAGCTCAGTCCGAGGTTCATTGGTCAATTTGAGATCCTTCATTGCATTGGAGGGGTTTCTTATGAGTTAGCCTTGTCTCCTGCTCTTTCTAGTGTTCACTCGGTATTCCATCTTTCTATGTTGCGGTGGTACATTCTGGATGAGTCTCATATGCTTCAGTTAGAGTCGATTCAGTTGGATGAGTCCTTAGCCTTTGAGGAGGAGCATGTTGCTATTTTGGATAGGCAGGTTAGGAAATTGAGGTCTAAGGAGATTGCGTTAGTTAAAGTTCAGTGGCAGCATCATCCTATTGAGGAGGCTACTTGGGAGATCAAGACCGATATGCGAACCCTTTATCCTCGCCTTTTTGAGTCATCAGGTACTATCCTTTTTCTAACTTTCGCGGACGAAAGTTCTTTTAGTAGTGGATGTTGTAATGACCCTCCAGGTCATTTTTCATTTTCTATATTTTTTCTGCATTTCAAGCTTTCTCTCAGCGGCTCCAGGTCATTTGTGAATTGTCGGGACGGACGGTTTGGTGCCCGGGCCGTTCGTTAGGTTATTATGACCATTTCCCTATTTTAGCCCTTAAAGTTGGAAAATATTTGACTTCAGTCAACTTCCTTGGTAGACGCACTTAGAATCAGATTTCGATAGTTCTGTTGGCTCTGGAACGGGGATTTTGGTCTAGTGGGACCATTAGTTTGGGTCTGAGGGCTTTCGGTTTGGTTTTGTGCTACTTTATGTGTTTTCATGTCAGTTTGGCTGGTAGGGTTGACTTTGATCAACATTCGGAGAAGACAACCTCGAATGGAAATTCTGTTAGTGCCGTTAGCTCCAGAATGTCGACTTTGTGTTAAGGGGACCTTTGGTTCGGGTTCCGAGGCTTCTGGACTTATTTTTGGGTTTTGAGTTAGTTTTGGGCGTGTGGCCCACTTTTTGTTAAAATGATCTCCGTTGGGAGTTTCATCGATTCCATTGAGTTTGGAATGCCATTTATGGTAGGGTAGCATAGTTGGTTTGTGTTCACGGGGTTCCTGATGAATCCTGAGGGTCCGTCGGAGGACATTTGGACTTGGGGAAATTGCTGGTTGCTGCATTAAGTTGCAGACACTTTTGCTCTTCGCGATCGCGAGGATCCCATCGCATTTGCGATGGTTTAGTTTCTTAACCATCGCATTCGCAATGAAGCCGACTGGGACCCAGCTCGGCTTCCTTTTTGCGAACGCGGCCTGGACCATCGCGATCGCGATGGTTGGGCCAACTGCTCCTCGCGAACGCGGGGGTCCTGTCGCGATCGGGATGAAGGACCCCTGGCAGTTTTATGAAACTTCAACTTTGTTTTCTCTTTCTAAATTCTGAGAAACTCTATTGTTGAGCTTTAAAGCTCCTTAATCCCAGCTCTCTTGCTCAGTGTCATTCATCAGGTAAGTCCCCTCGTCACCCCTCTCCCCCTTCTGTGGAAATTCTCGTATTTCTCCCGCTTAAATTCCCTTGTTGTTAATTCCTATAGTTGGGGTGATCCTTGTTGAAGGCTGAATTTTGGGGACTGCATGTTCTTAAATTTTTGCAATTCATCTCCGTGATACGTTTCTCTTATCGAGGTTGGTTTTCGCCTTTAAATTCTGAGCTTTTCCGTTTTAATTTTTTGAATTAGTAGCACTTTGGGGCTATTTTGGGCCCCGAATCGAGCTCCGTTCATGCCCAAACTTTGGGAATGAGTTCCTTATCCCACTGCGAGCATAATTGTAATTTTTGTTTTTTGTTTCATTGTGCGGGCCCCATGAGTCATTTTTTGGACCCGTTTTTTGGCCCAATTTTCCGTATAGCAATATGGGTGTCATTCTTCTCATCTTGATACCTAGTTTATGTTCTTGACAGCGTGGTATCTTTCTGAGGCTATTTAGAAGGGGAAGGCATACGAGTGATGGTTCGTGTTGGCAGTTCGGCCCCGAGGTAGGTTATAATTTACCTTTTTGACTGAGTTAGTTAGATAATATATATTTGTATGTTACTGGTACTCTAGGTCAGATTTTAGATGGACTTTAGGCTTGAATCCTGTTTATCATGTTAATTGGCCATTTTGGGTTTTTAGCCTAGAACTGTATGTTACCCTTAGAATAGGAGCTTGCTTCTTCTGTGTGACTAGTATAGAATTCTTTAGCATGTTTTTAGGAGGCTTTAGAGGTAGAATAGAGTTTTCTCATGGTTTTCACTTTTATTTCCGCTTTACCGGTTTATTCTATCGTTGTGTGTAACTGTGGGCCCGAGGCCATGGCTAGGATTTGGACGGAGTTTCAGGTTAGATCTCTTGGTTTGGAGGGTATTTTTTCCCTGTTTGAATTGATGGCATGGTTTTTCCTCTATTTGTGAACTTTCATACTCATATCGCATGGCCTATCATTGGTACGACATTGAGGTGTTTTTTTCAAAGATTTTTGGTTTGGAATGAGGCTTTACCACGGTTGTGGAGATTTATGGATTTAAATAAAAATTACTTTGAGTATTACTATGGGATTTTGGAAAGAAAGGAGAAACTACTATTTTATGCATATATTTATAGTCCGATGCAGTATTCCATACCCCCGATGTATTATTTCGGGTATTTTACTCATATATACATACTTATAGTTCGATATGGTATTCCGTACCCCCGATGCGTTATTCCGGGTATTTTACTATTTCACATATATATATGCATAGTCCGATGCGGTATTCTGGGTGCCCGATGTGGTATTCCAGATTTATATTATATTGCATTCATACATGCATCATCGTGCACCGCATTGCATATGCTCTGGCACGTGGATTGACTCTGGTTGGCTTGATGTTGTTTTCCTTTCCTTTTCTTTTGTTGGTTTATTGACATGTCTACGACTTTATAACTAGATTTAGGTGGATCCCCATATAGTTACCTGCTTTCCTGTAATCTATTTATATATATTATCTTTCTGCGCTCGGTAGGCCTATGATGCCTACTGAGTACCCGTTGTCTTGGTACTCATACTACACTCTGTATCTCTTTTTCTGATGCAACACCTAGTACGAGCCACCCTCACTTATCTCTTATCGTTCAAGACCCGTTGTTGTTCGGATCGCGGCGAGTTCCCGATGATTTTAGAGAGTTTACATACTTTCCATCTTGTACATTCTGTCTATATTTTGTATTTTGGATAGAAAACATGTGTTGTATAGCTACTCCTTACTTTAGCCGCTCTTGTACTAGTGACACCAGGTCCGGGTTGGTCCTCGAGTCAGTTTTGTCTTGTTGGTCACTTTAGGGCCTTCTTTTGTATATTTTGTACAATGGTACTTATATATGCTACTGGCCCTATCTTTTCGTTATATCTTCTGCTTTCTTTAGTTTAATTATTATTTGTTATCTTCCGCATGTTTGGGTTAGGCTTGTCTACTGGGGGGTTATGTAGATGCCATCATGGCCCGGTTTCGGGTCGTGACAGAATTATACCTGTGATCACTGCGTCTGATGTCTCTGCCTCAGATCTCCCTGTAAAAGCATTGTAGTGAGCCCGATCATCGATCCGAGCAACTTCCTTGGCTGGTTGCGCCACACCCCTGCCTGCACCGCTATTACCTCTGTCTCCCCGACCTCCCTAAAAGTTACCTCACCCACCCTGTGGATGACCTCTAGCATAGCTACCTCTACCTACTGGAACCACAGCCTTAGACTGCTGCTGAGCCTGATTACCAGTCTGCCTGTGAGGGCACTCCCTCTTAAAGTGTCCCAGATCACCATAATGTAAATAACCGCGATTAAGTGGAGGCCTGCTGGTAGATGTGTAAGAAGTTCCCTGGCCTCTAGGAGCTGAAAACTACTGACTAGCTCACGGACGACCACGTGTAGCAGCTGGCAAAGCCGACTGAATAGGACGAGCAGAGTATGCCTACTGATGATGACCCCTGAAGTACGAACCACTGAAATTCCCCTCATTTTGGGACTTCTTGGCTAACACTTTAGCCTGCCCGACCTGCTTAACCCCTTCTAACTTCTTCACATAATCGATGACCTCATTAAAGCTTTTCCCTTCTGAAGCCATGTGCACATACAACACTTACAAATCAGTGTTCAGACCCTTCACAAACAACCGAACACTCTCCTCTTCAGTACCTAACAACTGTGTAGCAAAATGAGACAAGGAATGAAACTTGGCCTCGTAAGAGGAGACCAATATGTTACCCTATTCCAGAGCCAGGAACTCATCCTTCTTGTGATCCCTTAAGGTACGGGGCACATACTTCTCAAAGAAGAGAGCATGAAACACCTCCCAAGTCAGTGGAGGCAAAACATATGACCGACATTCCACATGAGACCTCCACCACTGCTTTGCATCACCCTGCAGCTAAAAAGTGATGAACTCAACCCCATACTGATGCACAATGCCCAGCTTGTACAGCCTCTCATAACAGTCCAATATGAACTTATAAGCATCTTCCTTCTCAGTACCCTAAAACATAGGAGGTTTCATCTTGAGAAACTTAGTCAGTATCTCGTGCTCATTCCCTGTCATAATCAGAACTAGCATTGGGCTGAAGAAGTCATCTGTGCCCGACGCTGCATCCATCCTAGGAGCTATAGTAACCGCCGATTGGGTGCCCAGAGCCTGATCTACAATACTCGCAAGGGTGGCTCCCGCACAAACCAGTCCACTCAGAAAACTACACACCTACTGAAATGCTTCAGGCATGATAGAGGGAAGGCCTGCACCTCCAGCTGGTGCCGCCTCCGGCTGTTCAGTGCCTTCCTCAACAATGACCTCAACTTTCTCCTCAACCTGATCCTAGGTTGGGGGAGGGGTCGCCTCACGTGATCCTATAGCCGCTTGAGCTCCACTCCTGGTGGGCGCTGCTCTACCTCGGCCCCTGCCTATGCCCCTTCCTCTACCTCTGACAGTCGGGTCCACTGCCCTCGCTCCGTTGTTCCTCATATTAACCATCTGCGGACAGTAGAGTGAAAGAGTTAGATATCAATTTGTATCACCAGATACCAATTAGAATCAAGTTATAGCAAGAAGGAAGAAAGAAGAAATAATTTTTCTAAAGTCCTATAGCCTCTCGAAGAAAAGTACATACGTCTTATCATTCCGCAAAACTCTACTAGACCCATTTTGGTATGGCAAGATCAATGAACCTAGGGCTCTGATATCATCTTGATCATGACCCAACCCACCATGAGTGGCAACCACCCAAACCCTGGGTTAGCGAACCATCATCTACCCAGAACTTAACCATTCTAACAGTTCAAAACCAGTGTGCAAATAAATAAACTAGCAATTCAATATCTCAAACACTAACACCATAAAGTCTGCAAAAAATCGTCCTTAGAACCTAAAAGTCACCGTACCAAAACATACTACTAATCATCTAGAATACGGGGATGCACCCCTAAAAACCAGAGAGAGTTTAAGCCCAAAATAATTGGGCTACAACTTAAAAGAATACAATAAGGTAGCTGACCGAAGTAGCTCACCCTTGAGATCTGGAAATGCTGGTACTACAGGTGAGGTCACATGACAGCCATCGGAAGATTGCCTGTACTCACACAAAAAAAAGCAAGTGTAGAATCAGTACACAAACACTGTGTACTGGTAGGATCATCGACCAGCTCCAATAAACAGAATATGAACAATAAACCAAAACATAGTAAGGTACAGAAAACATGTAAACAAGTCAACAATATAACTAGAGTACAAGTATTTTCCTTAGCTTATTAACACATGAACTAAATAGCAACCATTGACCACACTCAAAGACAACAATGTATACCCTTTTAACATAGCCCAGACCCACCAAGGATCCCCTTAACGACACCTAAGTGTTCAATATACAACCCCAACCTATACTAAGACCAAACTCACATTTAGTATAATCACTCGGCCTCTCACGGACCATGTGCATTAATCACAGTCAAGAAGTACAACCTGGTCCACTCATGGAACCATCAAAAGAACACAACAATGCAATTAAAGCAAACTCGTATCAGGCGTAGTACCCGAGCCAACTGAATAGTATCCCATACCAGGCGTGGTACCCGAACCAACCAATAAGTAACCAGTACCAAGCATAGTACCCGAGCAAACCATTAGTATTCTCATACCAGGCATGGTACCCGAGCTAACCGAATGTCACACCAAGTCCAATCAATCATAAACAATGAACAAAACATACTTGTAAACCAACAAGCAATAAACAGGTTCATTTTACAAGACTGATAACTGGTCAATTAGACATTCACATTTAATTCCCTAAGAATGCAACTCATACAATACTACATAATGGTACATGAACACATAATGCATATTGGAAATCAGTAACAATTACCTACCTCAAATTACTCAAAGCTTTATTGAACCGGAGCCTTTCCGTTCTCCAAATCCTTTGCTTGTTCTTGGTTTAGACACAAACATACAATAACTACAATCAATTTACTGGCCTAAATTACCTGGATTATGCAAAATCTCAATCCCTAGGCCAAACTGTGATCATTCCACCCATTCCCAGGATTTCCTACCATGAATTCACCTAAGTTCATCATTTTTATTAGAGAATTATGGCTAAGTGATCATAACCCAATAATAATATACAAGACCCAAGAACTTTAACACTCTAGGATCCCCCTTTTTCCCTGGATTCTACCATTCCTAGATCAATCCAAACCTTCCCCCAAGTCCATAACTAGCAATTCTACTCCATTGGAAAGAGAGTACTAAGTTAGAGGAGTAGAATCCTTACCTTTGGGACCGAAAATTAGTGGAAAATGGAGTAGGTTCGCCTAAAATCGCCTTTCCCTTCTTTCAAAACGTTCTTGATGAAAACTAAAAATTTTGGGAAAGTTTTCTGCATTAAATTCTGACTCGTCTGCTATGGCAGTCTATGATCCGCTATAGTGGTACCATCGTAGTGGAACCATCCACTATAGCGGTGCTGACTGACGTTGACTTTCGCTATAGCGGTAATTTCTCTGCTATGGCAGTTGACACAGGATAAAAAGTCGTAAAGTTCCCTAAACATGCCCATTTTACAATACACCTTCAATCCTCGACATCTCAGAATAACCCCTTCACGTCAACCTCTATATCGGGAGTTCCACTTACCCAAATTCACTTCCGAAAAGTCCCCCATACTTCTCTATGTATCAGCTACAAGGAAAAATATCTCAATACAAGACATGTTACCCAATCCTCACTAGAATTTCCCTAGACCATACCTCGCTCTAAAACCGACCGAGACCTGCCTAGCCCAAAATTTTTAACTCCCAAACCTGGAAGTTTCCTAACTCTAAACTTGGCACGAAAGGCTTACCCATAATGACAAACCCGATCATTACAAAAATGCTTCTATAAACAATTACAAGAGGGTAGTTGTCCATTAAGTGAAGGAAGTCCGCATTTTGCTTTGTTAATTGGAGTTAGCCTATTGAGTATCATATCAGATTGGTGTATTCCTCAAGCTTGTATGGACTCTGCAGTTGATCTTATGGGGGAAGTAGTTAATAATCCAAAGTTGAAAATTCCTATGAATTTTTATGAAGTAAAGAAATTGATTGCCAAGTTAGGATTGTTATATGATAAAATTCATTGTTGTGTAAATGGTTGCATGTTGTTCTATAAGTATGATGATCATCTAAATAAATGTAAGTTTTGTGGACATGCTGGGTATAAGTGGACTCCCGGTAAAAAGATGGTTCTAGTTAAGGCGATGCATTATCTACCTCTTATACCTAGGTTAAAGAGGTTGTACGCATTGATAAGTTATGCCCCATATATGAGATAGCACCATAAAAATAGATGGTCATCAGGTATCTTGTCTCATCCATCAGATGGAGAAGCTTGAAAGCATTTTGATAGAACATATCCTGATTTTTCTAGAGAAACAAAAAATGTTAGATTGAGATTGTGTGCAGATGGTTTCACACCATTCTTTAATAATGCTGCACCTTATTTTTGTAGCATGTATTTCTTACTCTGTATAATCTCTCGCCTAAAATGTGTATGACAAGTCTCTACATATTCCTAAGTTGTATTATCTCGGGTCCCTGTAATCCAAAAAGTTTGATTGATGTCTATCTGCAGCCATTGATAGATGAGCTAAAATAATTATGATTTGACATTGTAGTAACATACGATATATCAACTAAGCATAATTTTTCTATGCATGCTTTTTAATGTGGACTATTAATAATTTTTCTGTGTATAGGATGTTGTCTGGTTGGATGACTGCTGAAAAGTTATCTTTCCTGTATTGCATAAAAAGTACTAAAGCATTCACTTTAAAGCATGGTCAAAAATATTATTGATTTGATTATCACTGTCAGTTCTTGCCAATGGACCACAATTTTAGAATGATGAAAAATACATTCAGAAAGAATAAGATTGAAAAAGATCTGTCACCTCCATCACTTTCAGGGCATCAAATTTGAGAGAGAATTAGCCAGTTGCCTAAAATTATAGATTTAGAAGAGAGTTATAGACTTTATGGATATGGTGTTGAACATAATTGGACCAAACAGAGCATATTTTGAGAGTTACTGTATTGAAAGAATAATCTTCTATGACATAATCTTGATGTGGTGCACCTTAAAAAAATTATTTTGACAATTTATTTAACACAATTTTGGATGTTAAGGACAAGACAAAAAAAAACCCAAAAGTTAGAATGGACTTAAAGAAATATTATAGGAGAAAGGAGTTGTGGTTGCAGAAAATGGAAAATATAGTAAAATGGTTAATCCCAATGCAAGTTTTTCATTCACATTAGATGAGACACGTGAAATTTATGAGCGGGTAAAGAATTTGAGAATGATCGAGGGCTATGCTTCAAATTTGAGAAAGCGGGTAGATATGGATGAAGGAAAGATGATTGTTATGAAAATCCATGATTGTCATATTTTCATGAAAACCTTGATTTTTATCGCATTTAGCCACCTCCCCGACAAGATATGGAAATCAATCACAAAGATAAGTTTGTTCTTCAAAAGTTTTTGTTCTAACACTTTGTTGGAGAGTAGCTTGGAAAGGATGCAGCAAAATATTCCTGCCATCACGACTAAATTGGAGAAGATCTTTCCATGTGACTTCTTTGATGTGATGAAGCATATTCCAATTCACCTAATAGAAGAGACACTCTTTGGGGGCGCAGTTCAAACAAGGTGGATGTATCCATTCGAGAGGTAATGATCTTTTATTATTTTTTCTTAAACGTATTATATAATAATTACCTAAGAGGCAATTATACAGAATAATTGGCAAGTGCAAATAAACATGTTAAGCAAAGGAAAAAGATCGAAGGATCAATTTGTGAAGCTTATCTTGCAAGAGAAACTCCTCATTTTTGTTCTTACTACATCAGAAATGGAGTGTCATGTAAGAGAAATAGGGTCAATCGCAATAATGACAGTGATAGTGATCCTATGTTTGAATTGATTTTAATTTTTAATCAACCTGGTCGAGGATCTAAAATACGTCAAAAGCAAGATTTTACTAGTATTGAAAAGCAATCAATTGTGATACATATTTTGCTCAATTATTCAGAGATTTAACCATATCTTAAGTAAGTCCTGTTGAATTGTGTAATCAAATTACATGAATTTAAATACTAAGTGTTAAACTTATGAAATATCTCAATGTATATTTAACAATAAATTCATAAGTATATGAGGTAATGATGCCATATATACGAAATTTTTTAATTAGCTAAGAGAATATGTAAGTGTGTAAAAGTTTAATTTACTCAATCACGCTGAATATTGAATCAACAAGTATAATATACTTATTTACTAAAATTTGTAGGTTTTTTATGAACATAGTAATGTCAAACATTCACAATTGGTGAGAGATGTTGTACTTGAGGCTGAAAGTCAAATTCAAATGATGACTAAGTATTGTGTGTTGGTTTAAGTTTTAAACTGAAGAAATTTTTAAGTATATGAAAATTAATAATAGTGAAGTGTGCATTCAAGGTGATATCAATGGTAATGACCAAACTGTTGAATATTATGGTGTCATACAAGAGATTATTGAAGTTAGGTATCCTGGTTAGCCGAAAAATAGTACTATTTCAGTGCAAGTGGTTTGATCCTTCACATAGAGGTACCAAGGTGAATCAACAACATAATATATTTGAATTTAAACACATCAGACAATATGGTCGCTATGATCCTTTATTATCATTACACAAAATGTTAAGTAGGTGTATTACGCTCTATATCCATTGTGCAGAGATAAGTCTGTTTGGTGAGTAGTTATAAAGACTAAGTCTGTGGGTAGGATTGAGAATGTGTTATATATGGCATACCAGAATTGTAACAACCGGGTTCATCATTATGGGTACACTTTTCGTACCAAGTTTTAAGTCAGAAAACTTTCAGATTTAGGAGTTGGAAATTCTAGGCTAGGCTAGTTGGAGTGAGGTATGGTCTAGGGCAATACGGGTAAGAATTGGGTAACGTGTCCTATTTTGAGCTAGTTTTCCATTTAGCTAAGATATAAAGGTGTCCAGGGGACTTTTCTGAATCGAATTAGAGTGAGTAAAACTCCTGGTATCGAGGTTGATGTGAAAGGGTTATTCCAAAATATCAGGAAAATAAGTGTGTTGTAAAATAGACCAATTTGGAGGACTTTATGACTTTTTGTGCCGTGTCAACCGCCATAGCGGTTGACACACTACCATAGCGACCTCCGCTGTAGCAAATAAACTACTGCTACAGTGAAGGTCAATGTCGGTCAGCCTCCTCCATAGCGGATGATTCTGCTGTGGTGGTACTGCTATAGCAGAGCATGATAGAATTTAATGTAGAAACTTTCCCAAAAATAATCGATTTTCCTCAACATATTTTGTGAGAAGGGCAAGGAATTTTAGGCAATGTTCATCAGTTTTCCACCAATTTGTGTCCTAAAGGTAAGAATTCTACACCCCAAACTCCGTACTATCTTTCCTATGCTATAGAATTTCTAGGGGTGGACTTGGGGAAAGGTTTAGAATAACCTAGAATGGCAGAATCCGGGGAAATAGGGGATTCTAAGGTGTATAAGTTCTTGGGTGTGGATGATTTCATTAGATTATGATCATGTGACCTTAATTCTCTAAGTGTATCCATAAAAATGGTAGGAATAGGTGAATTAATGGTGGGAAAGCTCGGGAATAATGGTGGGATGATCATGGTTGGCTTGAGGCTTGGGATTTTTGCTTAATCTGGGTAACTAGTAGGCCCTAAGGATTGATTTTGGTTATTGTGTGTTGTTTTAGACCAATAACCGGCAAGAACTTTAGGAAATGGGAAAGCTCCAGTTGAGTAGAGCTTGGAATATTTCAAGGTAGGTGATGGTTATTGATTCCTGTATGCATTATATATGCGTGTACGTTTGCTTAAGTATTGTATGAGTTGCATGCTTAGGGGATGATTTAGGAAAGTCTAAGTGTCCTGTTATCAGTCTTGTGAAATGAACTAGGTGTTATTGCTTATGGGTTTACAAGTGTTGATTGTTCATTATTTATGACTTGTGGATTTTGTGTGACATTCGGTTGGCTCGGGTACTACACCTGGTAGGGGATATTAACGGTTGGCTTGGGTACCACGCCTGGTATAGGATAACAAACGGTTGGCTCGGGTACTACGCCAGGTACGGGCTACTAACTAGTTGGCTTGGGTACCACGCCTGGTACAGGTTTATTTTATCGCATTGTGCATTCTTGTGGTGGTTCCATGAGTGGACCGGGTTGTGTTGCTGAATTGTGATATTGCATATGGTCCTTGAGAGGTTGGATTATCATTATATTTGATTGTGAGTTGGTCTTGGTGTAAACTGGGTTGTATGTTTAAAACCTAGGTGTTGTTAGGGGGATCCCAGGGTGGGTCCAGGCTAAGTAAAAAGGAATATTTTTAGTGTTGTCATTGAATATTGTCAATGGTTGTGAAGTGGATTACATGTGGGGATTTTCTAGGACGAGACTTGTAGTCTAGAGATATCTATTGGCTTGTTCACATATTCCCAGTGCTTTACTTGGCTTTAGTTACTATTCATATACTATTTATTTGGAATTGGCTGATGATCCTACCAGTACACGATGGTTGTGTACTGATTCTGCACTTGCATTTCTTTTTGTTAGTACATGCAATCTTCCGACGGCTGATGACTGACCTCACCTTTAGTCCCAACACTTTTAGACATCAAGGGTGAGCTGCTTCGATCGAGCTACCTTGGTTTCTTTCTATTTAGTTATAGCCCACTTGTTTCGGGCTTAAACTCTTGCTTATTTAGGGTTGCATCCCCGTATTTCCTAGACAATTTGGTAAAATGTTTTGGTACGATGACTTTCAGGTTCTAGGGAGGATGTTTCTGTAGTTTTATGAAATAGTATTTGTGATTTTATTGCTAGTTTATTTTATGTTTTGGTTTTAATCTTCTAGGATAATTAAGTGTTAGGTCGGAATTGGTTTGCTCACCGGGGGGTATTGGGTGGGTGCCACTCATGGTGGTATGGGTCATGACAAAGATGGTATCAGAGCCCTAGGTTCGTTGATTTCATCGTACCAAAATTGGTCTAGTAGAGTCTTGCGGAATGGTGCGAAGACGTCTGTACTTTTCTTCGAAAGGCTATAGGACTTTAGGAACTATCCCTTCTTTCTCCCTTCGTGCTATAACTTGATTCCAATTGGTATCTAGTGATACAAATTGGTATCTGACTTCATTCACTCTTCTGTCCTCAAATGGTTAACACAAGGAACAATGGAGCGAGAGTAGCGGTTCCATTAACGGGCCCGACTGTAAGAGGTAGAGAAAGGGGCAGGGGCAGGGGAACACCCGCCAGGGGTGGAGCTCAAGCGGCTGCAAGAGAACGTGAAGCGACCCCTCCCCCACCCTAGGATTAGGTTGAAGAGGAGGTCGAGGTTGCTATTGAGGAGGGTGTAGATCAGGCGGAGGCAGTATCGGCTAGAGGTGCAGACCTTCCCTCTATCACACCCACAACATTTCAGCAAGTGTGGTTCTTCCCGAGTGGGCTGGTTGGTGCTAGAGCCAACCCTACGGGGACTGCAGATCAGGTTCTGGGTCTTCAGCTAGCAGCTACTACAGCTCCTAGAATGGATTTGGCATCGGGCACATACAACTTCTTCAGACCAATGCGAGGTCTGGTCATGACAGGAAATGAGCACAAGCTGCTGACAATTTCCTTAAGATGAAACCTCCTATATTTCAGGGTACTGAAAAGGAAGATGCTTATGAGTTCATATTGGACTGTTATGAGAGGCTGCATAAGCTGGGCATTGTGCAACAACATGGGGTTGAGTTTGTCACCTTTTAGCTGCAGGGTGATGCTAAGCAGTGGTGGAGGTCTCATGTTGAATATCGGTCATCTTTTTTTCCCCACTGACTTGGGAGTAGTTTCACACTCTCTTCTTGGAGAAGTACGTGCCTCGTACTTTGAGAGATCGCAAAAAGGATGAGTTCCTGGTTCTAGAACAGGGTAACATATCGGTCTCTGCTTATGAGGCTAAGTTTCATGCCTTTTCTCATTTTGCTACACAATTGTTAGGTTTTGAGGAGGAGAGGATTTGATTATTTGTGAAGGGTTTGAATACAAATTTACAGTGTTATCGGTGCACATGACTTCAGCAGGGAAGGGCTTCAATGAGGTCACAGACTATGTTAAGAAGTTAGAAGGGGTCAAGCAGGTCGAGCAGGCTAAAGTGGTAGCCAAGAAGCCCTGTTATGATAGAAATTATAATGGTTCATACTACAGGGGCCAGAATCAGCAGGTGTACTCTGCCCGTCCTATTCAGTCAGCTCTGCGAACTGCTACATGTGGTCGTCCGGGAGCTAATCAATAGTTTTCATCTCCTAGAGGCCAGGGAGCTTCTTACACATCTACCAGCAGGCCTACACTTGATTGCAGTTGTTTTCATTGTGGTAATCTGGGCCATTTTAAAAGGGAATGCCCTCACAGAAAGACTGGTCATCAGGCTCAGCAGCAGTCTAAGGCTATGATACTAGCAGGTAAAGGTGGCTATGCTAGAGTTCGTCCGTAGGGCGGGCAAGGTAACTTTCAGGGAGGACGAGGAGATAGAGGGAATGGCGGCGCGAGCAGGGGTGCAGCGCATCCAGCCAAAGAAGTTGCCCGGATTGATGACCGGGCTCACTGTTATGCTTTTCTAGGGAAGTTTGAGGCAGAGGCATCAGGCGCAGTGATCACATGTACAATTCTTATTTGTGATAGGATGGCTTTGGTAATTTTGACCCAGGTTCTACATATTGATATGTCTGCGAATTTTTCTTTGAGTCTGGACTTGATTTATGATATCCTTGATTCCCCAATCCATGTTTCCACCCCAATTGGAGAGTCTGTGATTGTGACTCATGTTTATCATGCTTGTTTTGTTATATTTGTAGGGTTGCATACTTGAGTAGACTTGGTAATTCTGGATATGGTAGACTTCGATATCATTTTGGGCATGACCTGGTTAACTCCTTATCATGTTGTATTGAATTATAACACCAAGACTGTGGCTCTAGAGATTCAGGGTAAAGATAGGCTAGAGTGGGAAGGTGTGTACAAGCCTAAGATAGTTAAGATCATATCTTTTGTTCGGGCTAGGAAGCTAGTGGGGAGAGGGTATTTAGCCTTTTTGGTTCATCTCCGAGATGATAGTGTGGAGTCCCCATATATTGAGTCAGTTCTGATTATTTCAGAGTTTCAGGAGGTTTTCCCGGTGGATTTGCCTGGTATGCCTCTGGACAGGGATATTGACTTCTGTATTGACTTGGTGCCGGGCACTTACCCAATTTCCATTCTTCCATATCATATGGCTCCGGCAGAGTTATGGGAACATAAGACTCATTTTCAGGAATTCCTAGATAAGGGATTTATCCATCACAGTGCTTTGCCTTGTGGTACTCCAGTCTTGTTTGTGAAGAAAAATGATGGTAGTATGCGGATGTCCATAGACTACAGGCAGTTAAACAAGGTTACCATCTGGAATAAGTACCCTTTACCCCATATTGATGATCTTTTTGACCAGTTACAAGGTGCATCCATATTTTCAAAAATTGACTTAAGGTCAGGGTACCATCAGTTAAAGATTAGTCCCAAGGATATTCCTAAGACTGCTTTCTGCACTCGTTATGGGCATTATGAGTTCTTAGTGATGTCGTTTGGGTTGACTAATGCACCGAAAACATTCATGAGTTTGATTAATGAAGTATTTAAGTCTTATTTGGACTTTTTCATCATAATTTTTATTGATGATATTTTGATCTACTCCAAGAGTAGAGAGGAGCATGTCGAACATCTTTGAATTGTGTTAGAAATATTGAGTCACCAAAATCTTTATGCAAAGTTCTCCAAGTGTGAATTTTGGTTGACTTCAGTCACATTCTTTGGGGCATGTAGTGTTAGAAAAGAGGGTGATGGTGGATCCCCAGAATATTGAGGCAGTCAAGAGTTGTGTCTGACCTAGCTCTGTAACTGAAGTAAGGAGTTTTGTTGGGCTCGCAGGCTACTATCATAGGTTTTTCAAGGACTTTGCATCTATTGCTACTCACTTGACAAGGTTGACTCAGAAAGATGTACCGTTTGTGTGGTTCGACAAGTGTGAGGAGAGCTTCTAAAAGCTCAAGACACTTCTGACCACGACTCCTATTTTTCCTTTGTCGGTCGAAGGTAAGGACTTTATTGTTTATTGTGATGCTTCACATTAGGGTTTGGGTGCTGTGTTGATGCAGGATAGGAATGTGATAAGCTATGCATCGAGGCAGTTGAAAGTTCATGAGAGAAATTACCCAACCCATGACTTAGAGTTTGCAGCAGTGGTGTTTGCACTTAAGATTTGGAGACACTATCTTTATGGTATCAAGTGTGAGGTCTTCATCGATTATCGCAGTTTGCAACATGTTTTTACAAAGAAGGACTTGAATATGAGGCATAGAAGGTGAATGGAGTTGTTAAAGGACTATGATATGACCATTCAGTACCATCCGGGTAAGGCTAATGTGGTGGCAGACGCATTGAGCCAGAAGACAGTTATCATGGGAAATTTGACTTGTTTGGGGGTGTTCAAACGACCATTGGCAAGGGAGATTCAAGATTTTGAATCTAGGTTCATGCACTTGGTTAGTTCAGAACAGGGTGGGGTGTTGGCAAGTATTGAGGTCAAATCCACATTCATAGAAGAGATAAAGGCCAAACAGTTTCAGGATTCTCACTTGAGCAGGCTTCGGATCAAGGCAATATCCGAAGAGTCCAGGGATGCCATGTTGGATTCTTATGGCGTGTTAAATTTCAGAGGAAGAATTTGTGTTTCTCGAGTTGACGACATCAATCAGAAAGTGTTAGTAGAGGATCATTGCTCGCTGTATTTTTATTCGAGTGTAACCAAGATGTATAGGGATTTGAGGCAGCTTTACTAGTGGGCCAGGACAAAAAGGGACATAGCTGATTTTGTGTCTAAATGTCAAAATTGTCAGCAGGTAAAATATGAACACCAAATACCTGCAGGATTACTTCATAGGATGCCCATTCCAGAGTGGAAGTGGGAAAGGATAGCCATGGATTTCGTGGTGGGTCTTCCCAAGACCTTGGGGAAGTATGACTATAGTTGGGTCATTGTGTGCAGGCTGACCAAGTTAGCCAATTTTATTTCGGTCAGGGTGGATTATAATTCGCAGCAATTGGCTAAGGTTTTTGTGAAAGAGATTGTGGATTGCACAGGGTACCACTGTCTATCATTTCAGACAGGGGTATGCAGTTTACCTCTAAGTTTTGGGGTAAGCTATACAAAGAGCTGGGCAGTCAACTCACCTTCAGTATAGCCTTCCATCCCCAGACTGATGGTCAGTTGGAGAGGACGATCCAGGTATTGGAGGACATGTTGAGAGCATGTGTGATTGACTTCGGGGGTCATTGGGACCAGTTTCTACCGTTATGTGAGTTCTCATACAATAATAGCTACCACTCCAGTATCGACATGGTACCATTTGAGGCACTGTATGGGAGGAGTTGTAGGTCACCTATAGGGTGGTTTGAGGAAGGCGATGTAAAGCCTTTGGGCGTGAACATGGTAAGGGAAGCACAAGAAAAGGTGAGAGGCATTCAGACCAAGTTGCTAGCGGCCAAAAGCAGGCAGAAGGAATATGCGGATCGCAAGGTACGGGACATGGACTTTTAGATTGGTGAACAAGTACTATTGAAGGTGTCACCAATGAAGGGAGTTATGCATTTTGGTAAGAAGGGCAAGCTCCGCCCTCGGTTCATCAGACTGTTTAAAGTTCTTAAGATTGTAGGGCCAGTGGCTTACAGGTTAGCACTGCCGCCCAGTTTGTCGGGTATCCATATGTTATTTTATGTATCCATGCTAAAGCAATACCATGTGTGTGAGGACTACATCATCAAGTGGGATGAAGTGTTATTTCATAAGAATGTTTTCTATGAAGAGGAGCCGGTCGTGATTCTTGATCGGGATGTCCAGAAATTGAGGACAAAGGTGATTAATATGGTAAAGGTTATTGGAAGCATCATCCTGTTGAGGAAGCCACTTGAGAAATCGAGAAGGACATGCGAGACAAGTACCCTCACTTGTTTGAGGATTCAGGTACTACACTTTCCTTTCTTTATTTCCATAATTTTGGGTTGGATTATTCGGGGATGAATGATGGGTAAATTGGTATCTGTATTAATGACCGAGTTTGTCATTATGGGTAGACTTTTCTTTCCAAGTTTCAACTCAGAAGGCTTTAGGATTTGGGAGTGTTGGAAATTCTAAGCTAGGCTAGTCTCAGCCGGTTTGGGAGTGAGGTATGGTCTAGGTAAATCCGGGTAAGGATTGGGTAACATATCCTATTTTGAGGTAGTTTTCCATTTAGCTAAGACATAAAGGAGTCCAGGGGACTTTTCAGAATTGAATTCGGGTGAGTAGAACTCCCGGTATCGAGGTTGACGTGAAGGGGTTATTCCAGAATTTTCCGTCAAGAAAATGAGTGTGTTGTAAAATGGACCAATTTGGGGGACTTTATGACTTTCTGTCCCATGTCAACCGCTATAGCGACCTCCACTGTAGTGGAGAAAATACCGCTACAACAGAAGCTAACGTCGGTTAGCCTCCGCCATAGCGGTTGATTCTGCTACGTTGGTACTGCTATAGTGGAGCGGACCACTATAGCGGAGCGTGACGGGATTTAATGCATAAACTTTTCCAAAAATAGTCAGTTTTCCTCAACATATTTTTGGAGAAGGGCAAGGCAATTTTAGGTGATTTTCATCAGTTTTTCACTAATTTTCATCCTAAAGGTAAGAATTCTACTCTCCAAACTCCGTACTATCTTTTCTATGCTATAGAATTTCTAGGGGTGGACTTGAAAAAAGGTTTGGAATGACCTTGGATGGCAGAATACAGGGAAATAGGGGATTATAAGCTGTAGAAGTTCTTGGGGTGTTGATGATTTTATTTGATTATGATCATGTCACTTTAATTCTCTAAATGTATCCATAAAAATGATAGTAATAGGTTGATCAATAGTGGAAAAGCCCGTGAAAAAGGGTGGGATGATCATGGATGGCCTGAGGTTTGGGATTTTTGAATGATTCGGGTAACTATTAGTCCCTAAGGATTGATTTTGGTTATTGTGTGTTGTTTTAGACCAAGAAAACCGGCAAGAACTATAGGAAACGGGAAAGCTCCGATTGAGTAGAGCTTAGACTATTTCGAGGTTGGTGATGGTTATTGATTTCTGTATGCATTGTATGTTCGTGTACTTTTGCTTAAGTATTGTATGAGTTACATGCTTAGGAGATGATTCAGAAAAGTCTAAGTGTCCTGTTATCAGTCTTGTGAAATGAACTAAGTATTATTGCTTGTGGGTTTACAAGTATTGATTGTTTATTGTTTGTGACTGTGGATTCTATGTGACATTCGGATGGCTCGGGTATCACGCCTGGTACAGAATACTAATGGTTAGCTCAAGTACCACACCTGGTACGGGATAACAAATGGTTAGCTTGGGTACCACGCCTGGTATGGGATACTAACTGGTTGGCTCAAGTACCACACCTGGTACGGGTTTATTTTATTGTATTATGAATTCTTGTGATGGTTCTATGAGTGGACCGGGTTGTGTTGCCAAATTGTGATATTGCATATGGTCCTTGAGAGGTCGGATTATTATTATCTTTGATTGTGAGTTGGTCTTGGTGTAGACCGGGTTGTATGTTTAACACTTAGGTGTTGTTAGGGGGATCCTAGGGTGGGTTCGAGCTAAGTAAAAAGGAATGTTTATTGTGCAGTCATTGAATATTGTCAATGGTTATGAAGTGGATTACATGTGGGGATAAACTAGGAGGAGACTTGTAGTCTAGAGATATCTGTTGGCTTGTTCACATGTTCCCTGTGCTTTACTTGGCTTTAGTTACTGTTCATATACTGTTTATTTGGAATTGGCTGATGATCCTACTAGTACATGGTGGTTGTGTACTAATTCTGCACTTGCGTTTCTTTTTGTGAGTACATGCAATCTTTCGATGGCTGACGCACGATCTCACCTTTAGTCCCTGCGCTTTCAGATATCAAGGGTGGGCTGCTTTGATCGAGCTACCTTGGTTTCTTTTTGTTTAGTTATAGCCCACTTATTTCGATCTTAAACTCTTGCTTATTTGGGGTTGCATCCCTGTATTTCCTAGACAATTTGGTAGAATGTTTTGGTACGATGACTTTCAGGTTCTAGGAAGGATGTTTCCTCAGTTTTATGAAATAGTATTTGTGATTTTATTGCTAGTTTATTTTATTCTTTGGTTTTAAGCTGCTAGGATGATTAAGTGTTGGATCAGAATTAGTCCGCTCACCTAGAGGTATTGGGTGGGTGCCACTTATGGAGACTGGGGATATTGCATATGGTCCTTGAGAGGTCAAATTATTATTATCTTTGATTGTGAGTTTGTCTTGGTTTAGACCGGGTTGTATGTTTAACACTTAGGTGTGGTTAGGGGGATCCTAGGGTGCGTCCGAGCTAAGTAAAAATGAATGTTTATTGTGTTGTCATTGAATATTGTCAATGGTTGTGAAGTGGATTACATGTGGGGATAAGCAAGGAGGAGACTTATAGTCTAGAGATATCTGTTGGCTTGTTGACACGTTCCCTGTGCTTTACTTGGCTTTAGTTATTGTGATATTGCATATGGTACTTGAGAGGTCGGATTATTATTATCTTTGATTATGAGTTGGTCTTGGTGTAGACTGGGTTGTATGTGTAACACTTAGGTGTTGTTAGGGGGATCCTAGGGTGGGTCCGAGCTAAGTAAAAAGGAATGTTTATTGTGTTGTCGTTGAATATTGTCAATGGTTGTGAAGTGGATTACATGTGGGGATAAGTTAGGAGGAGACTTGTAGTCTAGAGATATCTGTTGGCTTGTTCACATGTTCCCTGTGCTTTACTTTGCTTTAGTTACTGTTAATATACTGTTTATTTGGAATTGGATGATGATCCTACCAGTACATGGTGGTTGTGTACTGATTCTGCACTTGCATTTCTTTTTGTGAGTACATGCAATCTTTCGATGGCTGACGCACGACCTCACCTTTAGTCCCAGCGCTTTCAGACATCAAAGTTGAGCTGCATCAATCGAGCTACCTTGGTTTCTTTCTCTTTAGTTATAGCCCACTTATTTTGATCTTAAACTCTTGCTTATTTGTGGTTGCATCCCTGTATTTCCTAGACAATTTGGTAGAATATTTTGGTACGATGACTTTCAGGTTCTAGGAAGGATGTTTCCACAGTTTTATGAAATAGTATTTGTGATTTTATTGCTAGTTTATTTTATGCTTTGGTTTTAAGCTGCTAGGATGATTAAGTGTTGGGTCAAAATTAGTCCGCTCACCCGGGGGTATTGGGTGGGTGCCACTTATGGAGACTGAGGATAGGAGAATAGGAGACTGAAAATGAAATAAGCGAGGATAAAGATTGGGATAATATAGACTAGTATATAAATTTGTTTATACTTATGATTATGATTTTCTTTAATACTTATGATTTTCTTTATATATTTTAGTGTAAATTTTCAAACATATGTCATCAAGTGACGGTGTTCAAATTGCTCATATGATGCATCAAATCACACAGCTTATTACGCGTACCTTGGCAAATTTTGAGAGATAACGAATGGAGAAATATAAAGATAAGTGCAAGACCATCGAGTCTCTCAAAGAATAAGTGAATATATAGCCTAATTGATTGCCGATGATTTGACTGAGGGTAGTGATGATGTCATGTCTCGAGGCTACACCTTGGATGTAATACGCTGCTTAGTGTCACAAGTGACCCCAAGCTAACCCATGGCCTGTCATGCTGCTGAGATACAGACTGAAAGATAATGCAGAAGCTGAAATGTGCTGAGCTCTTGAAAGAAATATTAAAACAAAATAGACTTTCATAAACTGAGATACAATAGCATTTGAAAATTGATACAACTAACTGACCGACTGTTTGACTGTCTATGAAGCCTCTATTAACACTGGCTACAGTTAGCCGGTACATGACCCTCAACTATCTCTAATCAATATAAAAGAACTGAAAGTAAACTGCTATGACTACTA
Source organism: Jaltomata sinuosa (assembly GCA_003996215.1). Classification (NCBI taxonomy): domain Eukaryota; kingdom Viridiplantae; phylum Streptophyta; class Magnoliopsida; order Solanales; family Solanaceae; genus Jaltomata; species Jaltomata sinuosa. The sequence goes on from QJPP01000201.1 coordinate 855,520, forward strand.
CTGACTGGAGTTCCTGAATAAGGAGAACTCATCCTCAACTGCTGACTGGAAGCTGCGATCTATCTGACCATGATCCTGGGGGCTAGCACTGAGACCTACATCATAAAATGATGCAGCACAAAACAAGTTTACTGTCAGTACTTTGAATGTACTGAGCATGTGATATATGCACTAGCTTAAAAATTATGAGAAACATGTATATACTGAAAGCATGGCTGAAGACTGGACTATGTATAACATCTAAAGTGCATAAGTCAAAACTGTAAAACATAAGCACTTTTACTGAAGAGGGTGTAAATCATGTTTTTGAACTGTACTATGAGATCCTGATGATTTAAGATAAATAAAACTGTTACTGGGGGATCCATAGACTTAAAGGGTGAATTATGTCTGAAAATCATGAGTCATGTTTAAAGAAAATCCTTAGATGAGTTTCTTCTACTGAACATGCTGAAAATATTGATACACTGTACTGAGTGCAAGCTGAAAGATATGAGCTGATGCAATGACCAAGTATATAAATATGTAACTGTATCATACTGAACTGAACTGGATAACTGAATACAAGTGATGCAATAATGAATATGGACTGTGGGAGCTATTGTTAACTGACATACCCCAAGCTGAGCTAACTATAGGTCCAACCTGTAACCCTGGATGGAAGGGCGTTCATACCTTGCCAAGGAACAAACAAATCTGACGTGGATCCACTAAATTGATGTCCAAAAGGGACAAGGGTGACCAGCCTAACCTGACAGGTGAACCCCTATATACCTACGGTGGCACCGTAGTTCTGGGACTTAGGGACTTCTACTAAAGGTCTCAGCCTAAAGCTGACAGCAGAGCCTTCATCCCTTCATCCGCTCGGTACTAAGCCTACTCCCAACTGAATATAAAGCTATGAATGCAAACTGAAATATTGGATAGCTCAAATACTGATATAATCTGAGAATGCAAACTATTACTGAGACTGAAGCATTCTAATCATGTAATTCTAACTGAATGAGTACCTTAATAATGCATGAGAATAGTTTATATCATGTGACATATCTGAATGTCAAAATTTTCATATTTAAAATATATCTTGTAGGTTATACTAAAGGTAGGCCGAAGCCTGCTAAATCATGCATAGTTCTTTTGTACTTAAAAAAACTGGACTGAAGTGATAGAGAATTATGCATACTTGTCTGGACACAAAACTCATAATTAAAAATCATCGTGAAAAAGCTTAAACTTGTTTAGACTGAATAGTGACAAGCTGGACTGAATTCTGAAGGAAAAGCTACATTTTGAGAAAATATTATAAAATCAGGCTAAGAATTGCTTTCCCCAAAAATCTTGATTTTGAAACCTATTTGCAAGAATTCATGTAGATATCGTTCTAATGAGGATAATAGTCATGAAGAATTATCAAGAAATCAAATTCATAGAAGAACTCATGTTTGGGTAAGAACCCTAGAATCATAACTTGAAAAATCAAACTCTTATATGAAAGTAATATGAAATTTAAATCCACGTACATAGCAATTTATCACCAACCAAAGCATACCAATTTTAAATTATGACTACACCCAAACTCTTATATTCGCAGTCAGGAAGTTTCAATTCTACACTAATAATTTTAATCACACAAATTTTCAATCTTCACACCACAACAAAATCAAGCCATATATACTACTCTCTATTCGTCCCATGGATGACTGTTAGTCGATCATCCATGTCTTACCACAGCCTCTCAGGCCAGATACCAATTAGAATCAAGAGATATCAATTGGAATCAACTCATAGAAGCAAGTAAATGAACTACACAAAAAGGAATGAAAGAAGAGAGGTGTTTCCTAGAATGGTTCATAGCTTCCCAAAGATTAGATGTGGACGTCAACACACTAATCCGCAGGACTCTATTCGACATTTTGCTCTTGTACTGGGAGACCGGTAACCTAGGCTATGATACCATCTGTCATGACCCAACCTACCAGAACGTGTGGGTGCCTACTCTATGCACCTAGATAGATCAACCCTTACCACCCGTTCCAACAGGTAAATGCGGAAAATCAAGTATAGACATAATATCCTCCTTTTAATACAGGAAAAACCATTACAACATTTCATTTTAGAAAACCCTTTTCAAAAGAATATGATAACCCAATTCTTATAACTGGAAATAACTCTCCCTAGGATCTAGCCTAAGCAGGTACAAGAGCTACTACATGAGTGAAAAAGAAATATAAGGGAACTCAGCTCCCACCATGGAAACAAAAGTAGAAGCTGTTGGAGAATTGCCGTCATCCTGTACCTATGAAACATCACCGACCCTGCAACCAGACTATACCTTAAAAGGCATAGCAAGAGTAGAATCAGTATAAACACACGTACTGGTAGGTATCATCGGTCGACCCGAATCTATTCCGTACCATCATATAAGATATCAAGGGAAAATGTGCAATTAATTATAATATTTCAGCCCTTAAACATTCACCTTACCAAAGCCCAATACCAACCCAAGCTTGCCTATCCCTTCAGCTGCTAACTCCACCACTATGAGACGCTAGGCTCTGACTCCTAGGACATTCTCAAGTCACCTTGACCCTTAGACTTCCTAAGTTACCTTGACACCTAGACTTTCAAACTCACCTTGTCACCCAGACTTCCCAAGTCACCTTGTCACCTAGACTTCCCAAGTCACCTTATCACCTAGACTTCCCAAGTCACCCTGACACGTAGACTTCCTAAGTCACCTTGTCATTACCCAATATTTATACCCATACCCGGACTACACTTCCCTTACCCCAGTCAACCACTATGACTCAACAACCACAAGTAAACCCCACTACTTAGTGATATAGACCGCACCATTCATACCGCCACCTACTAGTACAAAACTGCCCCAATGACCCCCAAGGCCATACTAGACATGTAACAACAACCAACATTATAACCAGACCATGAGTCTCTTCCTTAACTTATCAACCACATGGAACCAATTAATGGCCATTAACAACACTCACGGACAATAACATATATCTTTTATGCCTAGCCTGAACCAAATAAGGAACCCCAGGACATCATCTATGCCAATAACATGCAACCTCGGTTCACAGAAGAACCACCTTATTACTTAAGCATACTAACTCGTCCCTTCAAGGACCAACTATACAACAAATAATAATAAATCCCGGTCTTCTCAGGAACCCAACATCTGAAGAACAATAATTAACAATTAGACCCGTGATAATATATTTCTAGACTCTCAGTCTTCCTTCGAACCTTCTCAACCACATGGAACAGATTCAACAACCAACTTAAACAATGCATGTAACAATAACAACCACATGGAATAGATTCAACAACCAACTTAAACAATGCAAGTAACAATAACATAAATCCTTTCTACCCTTCCCGGACCCACCAAGGATCTCTATACCAACACCTAGTATTAACATGCAATCTCGGTCTACTCTAAAACCAACCTCATATTTAAATATAATTACTTGGACTCTCATGGACCATATGCAATAATCACAATTCAAAATACAACCCGGTCCAATCATAGAATCATTAAAAGAATACAATTAATTCAAGTAAATCAAAACTGTACCAGGCATGGTACCCGAGCTAACTATTATGAATTCTCGTACCAGGCATGGTACCCAAGTCAACTAATAAGTATCTCGTACCAGGCATGGTACCTGAGCCAACCAATAAGTAACTTGTACTAGGCGTAGTACCCAAGAGAATCAATAAGTAGCCTGTACCAGGTGTGGTACCTGAGCCAACCAATAAGTAACTTGTACCAGGCGTGGTACCCAAGTCAACTAATAAGTAACCTATACCAGGAGTGGTACCCGAGCCAATCGAATGTCATACAAAACCTAACCAATCAACAAACAATGGACAAAGCATACTTGTAAACCAACAAGCAACAAAACAAGTTCATTTCACAAGACTGAATTCGGATAAGTAGACATTCCTCATCTCATTCCCTAAGCATGAAACTCACATAATACAAAGCGATAGTACATGAACACATATTGCATATTAGGAAACAACAACCATCACCTACCCCCAACCCCAGGTACATAACTCAATCTTGAATTCTGTCCGAAGACTAAATCCCCGTTCACCCCCTTTTTGACACATAACCCATGGCTATATCATTTCCGGACTACTTCTAAGACAGATACAACATGGGGAAGACCTCCCCTAACCTTAGTAAATCAACCATTCTTGTTATTCTACTCCTTTATACCAAATCATTTATGAAGACTCCTTTTTTATTAGCCATTTAACTATCCAAAGCATTTTCGGTTCCCCGAACCTTCTTGACATTGTAGTCCCTGAAGTCTATCATCAAACATCACATAATAACCATAAAAAACCCAAAATATGACAAAATATTATCCCCAACATTATCAATCCCTAATCAATAAACCAACCAAACCATATAATGTTCCCTCAGACTCCATTCCCGAAGGCCTAAGCATGATTTCTCCTTTCCATCTATACAATAATACAAAATGAAAGCAATTCAATATCTACTTAATGTAAGCAAGTCAATATCTACTTAAGGTGAACAAAACCTAGCCTACCTGGATGCCAAGCAGTTGTACAACACATTTTTTGGCTTCGTAAAGGCATTCCCTAACGGATAATGAGCCCAAAATCCATGGTTTCGCATTCTTTTAGCCAGAATCCCTCCTTCCCATGGCTCCCAAGTTTTGGAGCAGCCTAGGAGGGATTTTGGAGTAACCCTCATCTATTTTTGGCGCTGAAGGAGAGAGAATGAAATTATAAACCCATTTTGAGTTTTTTGATCTCGTCATTCTTCTATAGCAACGTAATTACTGCTATAGCGGTACTGCTGTAGCGGAAGCCATCCGCTATAGCGGGTTGACCGCCTTTGACTTTTGCTATAATGAGAATTTCTACTATAGCAGAGAAATTCTCGCTATAGCGGTCGTCATTGTAGTACAGTGTCAACCACAATAGCGGTTGACACGGGACAGAACCTCATAATATCCTCCAAAATTTCTCTTTTTATAACACACTTCAAAATTCTGATGTTCTGAACCAACCCTTTCATGTCGACTTCGATATCGGGAGTTCTACTCACTCGAATTTACTTTCAAAAAGTCCTACGGACTCCTTAATGCCTTAGCTAATGGAAATATTAGCTCAACCTTAGACATTTTACCTAATCCTTGTCTGAATTTCCCTAGATCCTACCTCACTCAGAATCCATCCGAGACTAGTCTAGTCTAAATTTTCCAACTCCCCAACCCAAAAGTTTTTCTAACCCGCTCTTCGCATGAATAGCTCACTCATAACGAGGTGCCTTTTTAGTAAAAACTGAATAGGTCAATACATGAACTTGATAGCGTCATGCCGCGATATTAAATCAAGCACTTTTTGGGAGGCAATCCAATTTGTAGTGTAGCTTTTTATTTTTTATAGTGTCATTTTCTTTTTTTTATTGTTGTTTTTTTATCTTACAGGTTTGGGAAAGTTTGAATACCCAAATTTGAAAGTTAAGGAATATGGTTTAAGCTTAAGTTAGGGTCGTTCACCCCTTTGATTCATTGTGAAGAAACATGCTGCTAGTTAGGCCCTAGAGGGCCTCAAGGAGTATCTCTCACCCTTCTTATTCATCGTTTTTTATAAATTGCTTTGGGGACAAAATATGATTTTAAGTGTGAGGTGGGGAATCTTTCGATAATTGTGAGTTAAGGGTGAGTATGCCATAGGATTTTTTTTATTTGAGTAAACAAAAAAAATACAAAAAGATTTTATGTTTTAAAATTTTCTTTAGTTATTTTAAGAGGTAGATCTCATCCACCCCTTGATTTTTGTATGGCCGCGGTTTTTTTCTGAGGGGAAGCTCTTTGAATTGGGTAATTTTTATTTTTTTAGGAGTAATTTTTTTTTAGTCCTAGGTAGAGAACTTTTTTTGATGATGGATGGATGACGACCATCTTGAGGGAAAATTAGTCATAGGAAAGAGAAAGATTAAAAATCATAGCCTTTTGAATACTAGGTACTTCACCTATGTATACACTAAACGTCATGGGTAATTCACAAATGAAGAATAAATAGTAAGAAACTTCATTTAGAGACGCATAGGCTCTTTAACTTGACTCAAAAAAAAACCTTGAGATGGGCTTAAGAATGTTAATTCATTCAATTTAGTTGTGTTGTGAATATGAAGTCTTAGAAAACTATTTTTAAACTATTATTCCATGTGTGGTGAGTGTTTATTGTATTTTTTTTACATATCTTGATATCTAGAATTAGCCCCGTGTGTGTATAAAATAAATCATAATGTTGACTTGTGGGATATGATCAAGGCTTTTCTTTGTGAGTCAATTTTTTTGACTATTGTTTCTGCCACCCTTATATTATTATTAGTTAAACCCCTTTGAGACTTAAGCCTATTTCTTTGACTAGCCGCATGTTTAGCCTATTCTCTTTATTTAATTATCCTATATTAGTTTGATCCAAACATTCCCTAATGCACTTTGTAGTTAAAAGACAATAGGAAGAAGGGAATAAAAGAGGAAAGGTAAAAAGATAGAGGGAGGTTATTATGGTAAGAATAAGAATTAGATGTGCTGCCCTTATGAAAAATAATTTGTATGTTGGTAATAAGGAGAGGAAAAATAAATTAAAAAAAAGTTTAGAAAAAGCTCCTTATTAACAATAAGTGAATGAAGAATAAGGCAAAAAACCAAAAGAAAAGGGGGAGAGCTTGACGGAAAACATGAACATAAGTTAAAATTGAGGTGCTATAAGAAAAAGAGTAAAAAAGTTTAAAGTGAGTATCTTAAAGTGCACAGGGAGAGTAGTCACTGTTGGCCAAATTATTCCTACTCGTTTCTTAGTCGATATTACAACTGTAAAAGTCTTTTTGATCCTATATTTTTTATGCTTTGTTAATAGAATATTACACTAAGGGCAAGCCTATGGTATGTCTTATATGCATGAAACTTTCTTTGAGAGAGTGAGCGAAATTTTTATCTATATGCCCAAATTTGAATATGTATGTACGAAGTGATCAATGGGCATCACTCTTAAATGTGAGAGCACAAAAATGATGAGAATTTGGTGTACTAATGATGGCTATATTTACAGATGATCATGTTAGCCTTATTTTTCATAAAGAATCAGTTTTAGAGTTGAGTGGTTTCAATGAAGGGTCTGTGAAAAAATTATTGGTGTATGCACATTGAGTAGATTATGGATCATGATTAATCTGTCTAGTTAACTTGGGTGTAAGAAGACATGTTCAATTGGTGTCTTAAGATGTGAAATTGGTTGGGTGTATAGTGATTTGTTCGAGGACCAACAAAGGTTTAATGTGGGATGGTGATCTTGGGCGTATTTACACGCTCGCTTGCCTTATTTTACCCATGTTTTAGCCTTGTTTCGAGAGTAAAACTCATATATATCCTTATGATTAGTTGCATATTCGTGATGGTGAGATAATATATGTTATTATATGCTTTGAAGAGAAAAAGAGAAAATAACCCATGAGAGCTGAAACAAAAGCATAAAGCATTGGAAAATAGTTAGCAAGGTTCCGGGAGAAAAAAAGGGCAAAAGAAGAAAATTTGGATTATGGCGCATTGGTGGCGCATCACCCCATACCCTAACCTACAGAATACCAAAATTGGTGCATTGGTGGCGTGTCACCTCAGAGCCCTTTGATGTTATAGTGGCACATTGCCCCAGAGCCCTCTGGCGCTATAGTGGCGTGGCGCCCCAGAGCCCAACCCAAAAAAATTTCAGCTTTCTTCTACTCTAAATTGAAGTAAGAAAAGGAGTTATTTTTCTCATACTTTATAAATACATCCTTAATCGCGATTTTTACATAACTTTTGACCTACGAAGAGTTAGGAGCTGCTGTGGAGGTCGGAGAATATTGCTTTCATCTTTCCTTCTCCGTTATTATTTATTTTTTACGTTTTTCCTTTGAATGAATTATTGTAATTACTTCATGTCTATGTGGAGTTAAAATTTTCGTTCTAGAATTGTGGTATCTTCAAGAATATTTTAGTAGACTCTTGATTTGATTTGCAAGACTGTCATATTAGTTGTTCTTATATTCTCGAGCTTACTATTTTAATACTTCACGATCATTAAAATAAACTTATAATCTTGTTATGAACCCGGAAGAAGAATCAACAAGATAGAATGAGAAATGTAAGGAGCAACATCTCTTTTTTGTAACGTAAAGATTAGATTTGTGGCTAGGATAGAAATATACCTAGAATACTTTGCTTGGTTCAAAATGGGAGTAGCTACTTCATTTACATGCTAGTCTTGCTCATAGGAATATAGACATAGATTTGCATGTGAATAGGCAATTAGAGGTTTGAAAAATCATAATCATAAAATTAACCCCAAAATCAACAACTAGATAATCAGGCGAGTCGATTAAATTAATTACTCAACATGAGTGTTAGCGATTCCATAATCATAGATCAATTTTACCATATTGATTGTGTAAGAATCTTCTCTTCAACTGGTTAATTATTCACTAGTTAACTTCTTTTTTTTTCTAGATTAGTTATCCATAAATTCACTTTAGATTTTTTTTTACGCTTGAATAAATAATTAGAACTAGTTTAATTTTAGTAAAATAGTTAATGAATAAGTTCCTGTGGGTACTTTATTTGGACTCTCAATCCTATATTACTTGTACGATCGCATACACTTGTGTGTTCTTTTGGACGAACACTCTCCTCTACCAAAGTTTCTTAAATTAAACAATTCTTTTACTAGATTTAATTTTATCATGACTTTTAATTTATCCAAGTTAAGATGTCCACATCTAGCATGTCATAGGTGTGTATAATCGTTGCTACTCATCTTCTCAACATATGAATTAGAGACAAATAAAACATACAAATCATTCACCCTCTTATCAATATGAATGATATATTTCTTAAGTCCTTGATATTTTAGCTAATCTTTGCGTTATGTAAATCAGATAACACAAAAATTTTAGCATCTATAATATTCGCAACTTAAAATAATTTTTTCTTCATATCTTGAAGATGAAAAATACTATTCGTAGTGATAGAATCTTCTTACTTCTTGAAGGATATACTCAAACACACAGTTTGCAGGATCGTTGAATTTGTTTCACAATCTAATAGTATAATCACATGTTAATAAAAAATATGAACTACACTAAAATAGCCAAAGTCTATAATCGCGTACCTGTTACAAAAGTTTGTTCACGAAGTCCGTAGAAGATTCTTCAATCAGAACACTTTCTTTTAGGAACCTTTTAGAGAAGAAAGAAGATGATTTTTTTCTCCTTTTGTTTTCACAGAGAATATTTTTGTAGGTTTCTGTTTAAGAAAATCTATTGATAATTCTAAATGGACACAACTCTTCCCAATAGTTGTGTCTCTTTTCAATAGTTACTAATAATTTAAATATATATAATACTTAATTATATATATAATTCTCTAGACGTGGATCCGGATTAACCCACATGGGTGACCCGATCTAATTTACTTAATCTCCCACTCACACATGGTGGGGCAACTCTCATTCCTATTCTATAACTTTCATACATTGCGACTAGACTGCGTGATCAATGCATACTTCGAGAGCTTCATTGCTATAAATCTGTTAGGAATATATAGCATCTCGATCAATGAAACTTAGAGTAGATTATAGTATACAGTACCCTAGATCATTTATCACATTTATATTTCTCATAATCTCTTTATTGTAATTTTGAGTTCATCATTATGTTCTTGTCTCAAAGACAAACATAAAGGACCGGTCAATGAACACAATTAATGTGATAATACTCAATGATCTTCCTCATCTCATGAATCTCTTCATCTCAATGTGATATGCTTTTCTAGAGATGTGGCGCTAGACCGAATCAAACATGATCTCTTGGCAACATACTAAGATAGCAAACACCAAATTGAATCTCAAGAAATTGATTAAATTCATGAGAGTACAATGTGGAAAATACTTATAATTTTTAGGGCTTCACATGATAACAAGTAGAGACTAAACTTGTATATCCCTTATGAATCACAATATGCATACATGGTATGAAACATGTATCACAGTACTGACTCCTATTCCCATAAAGCGTATGTGTCACACCCCGAGTCTACCCCTAGACATAACACGGTGCTTAGTGTCACAAGTGACCCCAAGCTAACCCATGGTCCTGCATATCTTGGCAGTTTCAGTTAAAAACATATACTGTGCAGAAGCTGAAACTAATTTAATATCTGAAGTGGAGAAGAGCCCAAAACATGTATGAATATAAAAATATATATAGAGTATAGCGATGATTGAAAACAATACTAACAACTCAATAGTTGAATCTAGTCAATGTATGAAAGCCTCTAACTGATGTAAGTTGCTGGGACATGCCCCCAGCTAACTCTAATAATCTGAAAACTAAAAAGTAAAATTGAAAGATGAAAACATGTCTATCTTCCTCGAACTGTGAGGACTCACCACAGAAGCAACTGAGTAAGGACTGGAAATCGAGCTAAGCGCGATCTGGATGCTGAGCGCCTGAACCTACATCATAAAATGATGTAGCACAAAAGTATACGTTAGTACTTCAGTTGTACTGAGCATGCAGGATAGATAACCAAAGTTATTAAACATAGATACTGATATAGAAGTGTATACTGAAGATGAACTGAAGAGTAACTATATGCAATGACCGATTAACTGAACATGGATATCACAACATGCTGATCTGAACTGAATAACTTAATACATGGTCAATGCAATGCTGAGTCTGACAGTGGGAGCTACTATTAATCGACATACCCCAACCTGAGCTGGCTGTGGGACCAACCTGTAACCCTGGATAGAAGGCTGTTCATACCTTTCCAAGGGTACAAACTAATCTGATGTGGATCCACTAAACTGATGTCCACAAGGGACAAGGGTGTCATGCCTAAACTGATGGGTGTCCCCTTTTTGAGCCTACGGTGGCGCCGTAGTTCTGGAACTCAGGTACTACTACTAAAGGTCTCAGCCTAAACTGACGGGTGATCCTTCATCCTTTCGTCCACTCGGTGCTAAGTCTACTCCCAACTGAATACATAAGCAATGAATGCAACTGAAATGTTGAATAGCTCAACTACTAATAATCATCTGAGAATGCAATAACATGATACTGAAACTGATAGCATTCTAATTCTGAAGCATAATTGACTGAATCATATGCCTAGAAAGTATGAATTATGAGTAATGGAATTAACGCATGCTAGGATTACTGAACTCTATACATATGACCACTCCTAGGTTCCCAGCAAAATATGTAATAATATCATACAAATGATAGAATCTGAATTACAATGAATTCATAAGGTTCAGGAACCCTAGGTCTGAATAACTGATTGTTAACTGAAGATTTAGACTAAATCTAGGGACTCAATGGATGAAAGGAACCCACTGATAAAATACCACATACTTGGAAGAAGATTCTACTGTTGAACCTTTGGATTTGGGGCTGAACTTGAAGAAAACCCTCTTTGCTTGTTCTTGAGAGGAAACACTTCTTTTCTGATAGAATTTGCTAAGTATCGAATTTGTTTAGGAGTTATGAGGGAAAAAGCATAAAACCCCCTTTAATTACTCCCGAAACGACTTAGGATTGGAGTTAAGAGAATTGGGAAAAGATCGGAATGCCCCCAACTTAAAGTAAAAAGGTGCAGAAAAATCCTTCACCGGACGGGCAACCCGACGGGCATCGGTCCTGAGATGGCCTGTCGGCCCGAGCGTCTAAATAGACCAGGTTGTTCTGGCCCTCAGGGAAATCCCCACGATGGCTCCCATGGACCGTCGCATCCACGATGACCGTGGTGATTGCTCGTCGAGGCTGAGGAGGCTGAGAGGGGCACTGGCAGTTTCCCATGGGCTGTACCATGGCCCATCAGACTGCCGATACCCATGGGGACCCCTGTGTGGCAGAGGCAGACTTGACTGAGTCTCTGGGCTCTTCCCATGGGGACCCCGATGGGATGTAATGTTCACGATGCCCATGGGGCTTGCTTGGAGATGAAATTTTATGAGTTCATTCTGAATTCTGAGTTTTAGATGCTGGTCTGAATTCTGGGGTGTTACAATATCCCTCTCTTGGGATCATTCATTCTCGAATGAAAACTAATTGAGCTGAGTTTGGAGGGAAAGATCTGTAATCCCTACCAACTAAATACTAGAAGATGATATCTGACTGAGTCTAGTTCTAAGTACATGAAAGCATGCTAAAAATACTAGAATAGCTAGGAAAACATAATTCTGAGACTGACATGCATAAGGGGAAACTGAGGGAATGGAGAGGAACTATTACCTCAAGCTGAAACTGGATCGGAAGGAAAGAGGTGAGGATACTTGGCCATCATGGCTGCTTCTGCTTCCCAAGTAGCTCCATCAACTGACTGGTTCGTCCATAAAACTTTGACCGAAGCGACTTTCTTATTTCTCAACCTACGAACCTGACGGTCAAGAATTTCAATTGGAACCGCCTCATAGGTGAGGCTATCCTTCACAACCACACTTTCTAATGGCACAATTGATGTCGGATCCCCAACACACTTCTTCAATAATGAAATATGGAAAACTGGGTGAACCGCTGCTAATTCTGCTGGCAACTCTAACTCATAAGCCACATTACCAATCCTTTTCAAAATTCTGTAAGGACCTATATATCTGAAACTGAGCTTTCCTTTCTTGACAAATCTCATCACCCTCTTCAAGGGTGACACTTTTAGGAAGACCCAATCATCGTTCTCAAACTCTAAGTCCCTTCTCCTCACATCTGCATAGGACTTCTGACGACTTTGAGCTGTATTTAGCCTCTATCTAATAAGCTAAACTTTCTCCATATCCTCATGAAACAAATCCGGCCTAATCAAGGCTGCTTCACCTACTTCAAACCAACCAATCGGTGACCTGCATCGACGCCTATAAAGTGCCTCATATGGGGCCATCTGGATACTGGAATGGAAGTTGTTATTATAGGCAAACTCTATGAGAGGGTAGGTGATTACCCAAACTACCCTTGAAGTCGATCACACAAGACCTCAACATATCCTCTAAGGTTTGAATGGTACACTCTGCCTGACCATCCGTCTGTGGATGAAATACTGTGCTGAGATTTACCTGAGTACCAAGACCTTTCTGAAAAGAATTCCAGAAATAAGACGTAAATTGAGGACCCTTGTATGAGATGATAGACAAGGGAACCCCATGCAACCTGACTATATTGTTGATGTAGAGTCTGTCATACTCTTCTGCTGAATCTGTAGTCTTAACTGCTAGGAAATGTGCTGATTTGGTCATCCTGTCCACAATCACCCAAATGGAGTCATGCTAAATGCGAGTACGAGGTAAACCTGTAATGAAATCCATGTTTATCACTTACCACTTCCAAGTAGGAATGCTAATATCCTGAGTCACACCTCCTGGTTTCTAATATCCTGAGTCAGACCTCTTGGTTTCTGATAGTTGGGACACTTAGCTACAAAATCTACAATGTTCCTCTTCATGCCATTCCACCAATAGACTTCCTGTAGATCATGATACATCTTAGTGGCATCAGGATGAATAAAATATCTAAAATTATGGGCTTCTATAAGGATCTGCTGCCTCAACTCACCCACATTAGGTACACATAAACAACCCTGGTAGCGAAGTACACCATCTTCCCCTTAGGAGAAAACCTCTAATCTCTCATGATGTACTGCACCTTTCAACTGAAGTAATATGATATCGCTATCCTATTTCTCTTTAACCTCTACTACCAATGAAAATTCTGACCCATTCTGGACTATCACACCACCCTCTGTTGTATCCATGAGGTAAACCCCTAAGCGAGCAAGCCTATGAACATCCTTGAACAATTCTTTCTTCTCTTCCTCAACATGTGACACACTACCCATGAACAGTCTGCTGAGGGCATCAGCCACCATATTGGCTTTACCCGGATGGTAGAGCATATTCATAACATAATCTTTGAGGAATTCAAGCCACCTTCTCTGACAAAGATTTAACTCTTTCTGGGTGAACACATACTGGAGGCTCTTATGATCTGTGAACACATGAATATGAACACCATACAAGTTATGTCTCTATATATTTAGGGCAAACACAATAGCTGAAAGCTCAAGGTCATGAGTTGGGTATTTCTTCTCATGAATCTTAAGATATCTGGATGCATAAGCTATGACCTTACCACGTTGCATCAAGACACAACCCAAGCTAGATGCATCACAATACACTACGAAATCGTCCATACCCTCTGGTAGAGTTAGAACAAGAGCGGTAGTCAACCTGGTCATTAACTCTAGGAGATTCCTTTCACACTCATCTAACCACTGATAATCTTTTTTTGAGTCAACTTGGTCAATAGGGTAGCTATGGAGGAAAATTCCTCAACAAACCTCCAGTAATAACCAGCCAAACCCAAGAAACTTCTGATGTCTATCAGAGAGGTGGGATTGGGATAGTTCTTTACTATCTCAATCTTTTGAGAAACAACTTGGATGCCCTCACTAGACACCATATGGACAAGAAAAGCAACTAACTTCAACCAGAATTCACACTTACTGAACTTGGTTAATAACTGACGATCTTTTAGAGTCTGCAACACCACTCTCAAATGGTCTGCATGTTCTTTCTTGATTCAAGAATACACAAGTATATCATCGATGATGACAATGATGAACAAGTCTATGTACTACTTGAACACTCTGTTCATCAAATCCATAAAAGCTGCATGAGTATTTGTTAGTCCAAATGAAATAACTACAAATTCATAGTGACTATACTGATTTTTGAAGGCTGTCTTTGGAATGTCACAATTTCTGACTCTGAGCTGATGATAGCTGAATCTGAGGTCTATCTTAGAAAAGTAACTAGCACCCTGAAATTGGTCGAACAAATCATCAATCCTGGGGATGGGATACTTATTTTTGACTGTGACCTTGTTCAACTGATGGTAGTCGATGCACATCCTAAGAGAACCGTCTTTCTTACGCACAAAAAATATTTGATCACCCCATAGAGAGATACTGGGTCTAATGAAGCCCTTATCTTGAAGGCCTTTCAACTATTCTTTCAATTCCTTAAGCTCAGCTGGAGCCACTTTGTAAGGAGGAATCGAAATAGGCTGGGTATTTGGAAGGAGGTCTATTTCAAAGTCGATTTCCCTTTCGGGAGGAACTCCGAGAAGATCTTCTGGGAATACTTCTGGGAATTCATTCACTACAGGGACTGACTCAAGAGTTAGGGTCTCAGAGTTTGAATCCTTAACCCAAACAAGATGGTAGATATACCCTTTGGAAATTATTTTTCTGGCCTTAAGGTAAGAGATGAATCGACCTATAGGCACTGAGGTATTACCCTTCCATTTTAAGACTGGCTCATTTGGAAACTGAAACCAAACAATCCTAGTTCTACAATCGATTGAGGCATAACAGAAATGTAACAAATCCATGCCTAGAATAACATCAAAGTCAGTCATTTCTAACTCTACAAGATCGGCTAAGGTGACTTTTTGGGAACTGTGACAGGGAAATTTTTGTATACCCATCTAGCTATAATTGGGTCACCAACAGGAGTAGAGACTGAGAAGGGTTCTGGGAGGATTTCTAGATTGACACCAAAATTCACTGCTATATAAAGAGTTACAAAGGAGAGTGTAGCCCCTGGGTCTAACAAAGTATACATCTAAATAGAAGACTTGTAATATACCTGTGACCGCATCGGGAGAACCCTCCTGGTCCTGTCGAACATGAAGAGAATAGAGCCTATTTTGGAACTGACCACCACCTGTGTTGGAAGAGGCACCCTGTTGAGTAGGGTGACCTGCAGGAGCTTCCATAGAACTATCCTAATTCTGAGTGTGAGTATCCCTGCCCCTCTGAGAAGTTACTGGGCAGTCTCTCATCCTGTGGCTTGGCTTGCCACACCCGAAGCAGTTCCCACTACCTGCCATACACTCACCATGGTGGTTTTTACCACACTTTTTGCAAGTTGGATGAGTGCGCCCTCCAGTGACACTACCTTGGGACTTAGAGCCTAGCGCCCTATCCCACCCATCCTTCCTGGACTTAGGCCCTGGGGCACTAGCAGAAGATGGGGATGGAGCTGAAGATTTTTGACGGAACTGAGAGCGGTTACCACCCTCTGACCTCTGCTGAGAGTAGTTGAAGTCACCTGTTCTAGCTCTATTACTATTTCCTTCCCTCTCTTTGATTTTATCCTCCTCGATCTGCTGAGCATAAGTAACTAACTTGGAAAAATCCATCTCCTTAACCAGTATAGCAGTCTTGCACTCCTTGACCACATCATCAGATACACCAGATACAAACTTACTCATACGGACCCTGGAGTCAGCTACTATTGCCGGAGCATACTTAGACAACTGAGTAAATTTGAGTACGTACTCCTGCACACTCATATCATTCTGCTTCAGGTTGATGAACTCTTGTACCTTGTCTTCCCTGAGTTCAAGTGGGAAAAACCTGTCCAGAAATGTAGTCTTGAAGTGGTTCCAAGTCACCGGACCTGCATTAGCACAACATGATTCCTTCCATTGTTGGTACCAAGTATAAGCCACTCATTTTATCTGGTAAGTGGCTAGGTCTGCACTCTCGACCAGAGTGACACCTATAATATCTGTCACCTTCTGAATGTCATCAAGAAACTCTTGTGGATCCTCTTCTGACTTGGACCTATGAATTTCTGGAGGGTTCATCCGAGTGAAGTCTCGGATCCTTACTGCAGCAGTGTTGGGCTGAGGTGGAGTTGATGCCATAGCCTGCTGGTTGACCTGAGCGGTCATGTCTTGGGCAAGCACTTAGAAAGCAGTCCAAAATTCAACATGGGTAACTTGCTCATTCAGAGGGTCTGGTAGAGCTGCTGGTGCTGGCTGATTCCCTGCATTGGCTCTTCTGGGAGTCATTTTTCTGAAATGCGTAGAGCACGAGTTAGAAGGAGATTAAATAGAGTTCATACTCTATAGCACGAGCTGGAAAAGAAATAAGAAAAGTTGTTCCTAATGACATCTCATAGCTTCTCCCCCATAAGCGTGGCGCTCTTCACACCTATGAAGAAAACTCTACTTGACGTGACTTTCAGACACCCTAGGACACTTAAACCTGAGGCTCTGATATCAAGTTTGTAATACCCCAAGGCTACCCCCTAGACATAATACGGTGCTTAGTGTCACAAGTGACCCCAAGCTAACCCATGGTCTGGCATATCTAGGCAATTTTAGTTAAAAACATATACTGTGCGGAAGCTAAAAATAATTTAATATCTGAAGTGGGGAAGAGCCCAAAACATGTATGAATATAAAAATATATATAGAGTATAGTGATGACTGAAAATAACACTAACAACTCATTAGCTAAATCTAGTCTATGCCTGAAAGACTCTAACTGATGTGAGTTGCTGGGACATGCTCCTAGCTAACTCTAATAATATAAAAACTAAAAAGTAAAACTGAAATATGAAAGCATGTATATCATCCTCAAACTATGAGGACTCACCACTGAAGCTGCTGAGTAAGGACTGGAAATCGAGCTAAGCGCGATCTGGATGCTGAGCACCTGAACCTATATCATAAAATGATGTAACAAAAAGTATGTGTCAGTACTTTGGATGTACTGAGCATGCATGATATATAACCAAAGCTGTAAAACATAGATACTGATATACTAGTGTATACTAAACATGAACTGAAGAGTAACTGTATGCAATAACCGAGTAACTGACATGAATATCACAACATGCTGATCTGAACTGAATAACTAAATACATAGTCAATGCAATGCTGAGTCTGACTGTAGGAGCTACTATTAACCGGCATACCCCAAGATGAGCTGGCTGTGGGACCAACCTGTAATCCTGGATGGAAGAGCGTTCATACCTTGCCAAGGGTACAAACTAATCTGATGTGGATCCACTAAACTGAAGTCCACAATAGACAAGGGTGTCATGCCTAAACTGACGAGTGACCCCTTTCTGAGCCTACAGTGGTGCCATAGTTCTGGGACTCAGGGACTACTACTAAAGGTCTCAGCCTAAAATGACGGGTGAGCCTTCATCCCTTTGTCCAGTCGGTGTTAAGTCTACTCCCAACTGAATACATAAGCAATGAATGTAACTGAAATACTGAATATCTCAAATACTGATAATCATCTGAGAATGCAATAACATGATACTGAAACTGATAGCATTCTAATTCTGAAGCATAACTGACTGAGTCATCTGCCTAGCAAGTATGAATTATGAGTATTGAAATTAACACATGCTAGGATTACTAAACTTTGTACATATGACCACTCCGAGGTTCCCAAGAAAACATGTAAAAATATCATACAAATGATAGAATCTGAATTATAATGAATTCATAAGGATCAGGAACCCTAGGTCTGAAGAACTAATTGTTAACTGAAGAACAGGACTAAATCTAAGGACTCAATGGGTGAAAGAAACCCACTGAATAAATCCCGTATACTTGGAGGAAGATTCTATCATTGAACCTTTGGATTTGGGGCTGAACTTGAAGAAAACCCTCTTCGCTTGTTCTAGAGAGAAAATGCTTCTTTTCTTATAGAATTTGCTAAGTGTCAAATTAGTTTAGGAGTTATGAGGGGAAAACCCTTTAATTACTCCCAAAATGACTTAGAATTGGAGTTAAAAGAATTGGAAAAAGACCAAAATACCCCCAACTTATAACGAAAAGGTGCAGAAAAATCCTTCGCTGGACGGGCTACCCGACGGGCATCGGTCCTGAGATGACCCATCGGCCCGGGCATCGGAATAGACCAGGCTAGTATGTCCCTCTGGTCAATCCCCACGATGGCTCCCACGGCCCGTCGCGTCCATGACGGCCGTGGTGATTGCCCGTCGGGGTTGAGGAGGCGGTTTCCCATGGGCTGCCCCATGGCCCGTCTGACTGCCAATTCCCGTGGGGACCCCCATCTGGCAGAGGCAGGCATGACTGAGCCTCTGGGCTCTTTCCACGGGGACCCTGACGGGACGTCATGTTCACGATGCCCGTGGGTCAGCCCGTGGGGATTGCCTGGAGAAGAAATTTTTTGAGTTCTTTCTGAGTTCTGGGTTTTAAATGCTGGTCTAAATTCTGGGGTGTTACATTATGACTTTTATAAATTAAATACTGTGCAGATGATAGTTCAGACAACTCATGTCTAACTTTGAGTTCACATATCTACTAAATTATTTTATTCTTCAAAACTCACATCTGGCATTAGAAACAGACCAACTCATTTTAATCACGTAAGATTAAATACAAACTAACAAACGATAGTATCATTATAAACTTTCAGCTCTCTTTTATCATCACTTCTGACAATAATTAGTTTACAATTGTCTCATCTCTACTTGTCACTTAGACAATAGAGGTGATTGCCTGTGTGAATAGGCCAATCTTTTTATCTGTTCGACATACGTTTTATCCTAAGAAAACTTATGTTCACTACATAAAAGTTATATATATAAATTAACATTAACTTCAATAATATGAATTTACATGAACATGATTGGAAAAAAAATAAAATGTAAATACATCAGCATCTACGTAAACCTAATGACTTTACATATCTTTCATAAGCATCATATGCTATGGGTTTTGATTAAGGGATCTGCTATCATTTGATGCGTAAATATGTATTTCACATTCATTTCCTTTTGTACAACCATGTCTCTTACAAAATTATACTTAATATCAATATGTTTCGTCTTTTCATGATAATTTGAATTCTTTATGTAAGCTATTGCAGCCTGACTATCACAATTGATTTTGACAGGTTCAACATCATTGTTATACACACCCAAGTGAATCAAAAAATGTTTAATCCAAACAACTTCTTGCACAACAGATGAAAGTGCTACGAATTCAGCTTTCATTGTAGATAAGGCTATACATGACTGCTTCTTGCTACTCCATGATATTGCGCCATTGTTAAGCAAGAATTCATATCCAAAGGTTAATTTTCTCTCATTTAAATCTCCTTCCCAATCAGCATCAGTGTAGCCTTTTAGTTGCAGATCATTTCCTTAATAACATAAGGACTAGTCAACTGTGCCTTTAAGATACCTCAATATCCTTTTGACTGCTATCCAATGTTGTTGTACTCGGTCGAATTGATATCGGCTAACTAACCCAACGGCATAATAGATATCGGGTCTAGTATACATCATAACATACACTAGACTTTCGACTGCATTGGAATAAGGAACCTTTTTCATTTGTTC
The DNA here is from genome assembly GCA_003996215.1 of Jaltomata sinuosa. Lineage (NCBI taxonomy): Eukaryota > Viridiplantae > Streptophyta > Magnoliopsida > Solanales > Solanaceae > Jaltomata > Jaltomata sinuosa. Next base: position 875,809 of record QJPP01000201.1, read on the forward strand.
CTTCTCTTGTAGAGTATGAGGACACATCCTTTGGCTTAAAGCTTTACTTTTAGAAACTGGAGTGTTTATAGGTTTACAATCTTGCATATTAAAATGTTCAAGAACTTTCTTAGTGTAAGATTCTTGTGAAAGAGATAACAATCTTTTTGAACGATCTCTTGAAATCCTAACTCCAAGAATGTATGATGCTTCACCCATGTCTTTCATCTCAAAAGTAGATGATAATCACTCTTTTATTTCTTTTACATATTCGATGTCACTTGCAGCTATAAGTATATTGTCTACATACAATGATAAGATGACAAATTTATCCTTTGATATACACACAATGATCTTTCAAGAATCATAATGAATCCATATGATATGATCGCATTATGGAAACATAAATACCATTATCTAGAAGATTGTTTAAGGCCATAAATTGACCTACGAAGTTGATATACTTTATGTTCTTTGCCTTTCTTTACAAAGCCTATAGATTATTCCATATAGATTTCCTCTTCTAGTTCTCCATTGAGAAATGTGATTTTCACATCCATTTGATGCAATTCAAGATCCAACATAGTCACTATTGATAAAATTAGCCTTATTGAAGCAAAGCGTACAACAGGTGAAAAAGTTTCTTCATAATAATCAATTCCTTCCTGTTGTGTGTACCCTTTATCTACTAGGTGAGCTTTAAATCTTTCGATACTACTATCGGTCTTACGCTTGATTTTGATTATTCACTTATTTCCAATAGCTTTTCAACTGATAGGTAGATCAACCAATTCCCACACTTGGTTAGATTTCATTGAATCCATCTCCTCATCCATTGCTTTTAACCATTTTTCTTTAGCGGGGCATGTAGGATCCTCATTTATATTTCGTGGTTCTTCATCATTTGGAGTAACTATAAATGTGTAACGATCGGACCCGTCGTTACCTTAAGAATTGGAAATCAAATTATTTCGGGAATTAAATCGGACCCGTCGTTACCTTAAGAATTGGAAATCAAATTATTTCGGGAATTAAATTAAAGTACGTTGTTTAAGTAGGGTGACGTAAGGGGGAAATTTCTGTTTTGATTAAAATAACCCGGGCTGACGTCACTCCGCTATAGTGGTAATTATTCCACTATAGTGGGACCGCTATAGCAGAGGGCTAACCGTAATAGCAGAGTGACGGGAAATAGAAGCTCAAAAATGGGATTTTATTAAAAAGCTTCTCCTCTTCAGTTAGAAAACATACGAGGGTTTCTCCAAAAACTCTCCCATGCTACTCCAAGTCTAGAGAATCATGAGGAGAAGGGGTCATGGCTGGAGGAATGTGGAACAACAGATTCCAGGACCATCATTCAGACGGGAATACCTTCACGAGGCCAAAAATGTGCAATTGCAGCTGCTTGGCATCTAGGTAGACTAGGTTTTCATGAGTAGTGAGACCCGCTTACATTATGTACTTGTTGTATAGTGGAATGGAGAATTCATGTTGTAGGCCTCCGGGCAGGGAGTCTGGTAGAGTTGGTATTAGTAATGAGTGAGCTAAGGCTTGGTTGGATTGAACTGTGGATTGATTATAGTTAATTGGGGCTATTTATGTTGTCTTGGTATGTTAAAAATTATAGACTCAGGGACTGGGATATCGGGAAAGTTCGGGGAACGGGGATTGCAAAGACAACTAGGTGGGTATAAAAATGGGAAAATCTTAGGTGGGGGTTTCGGGAATGCGAAAGGCATGTTAAGAAATCTTTGGTTGCTAAGTGCTAAGGGTGAAAACTCGTATTTTTGTTATCTATGTATGTCTCGGATTAATGGGGTGGTTAAATTATGTTAAAAAGGGGAAATCGTTCATTATGTGTAAACAAGGGTGAGTGTGTTTAGTCTTCGAATGAAGGTCAAGGTTCAACTAAATACCCGGAATAGGGGGTAGGTAATGGCTTACGATTTCTGTGAATGTTGTATGTGCTTGTACTCTTATCTAAGTGGTTGTATCAATTGCATTGCTTAGAGTGATTGTGTAGAATGTCTAAGGGTCCTGTTTTACAGTCTGTGAGTTGAACGGTGTGTACTTGTTGGTTTACAAGTTGTGTGTTCATATATTGACTGTAGATTGTTGAAATTTGGTTGGCTCGGGTACCATGCCTGTTACAGGTATACTAACAGTTGACATGGGTACCACGCCTAGTACAGGTAAACTAACGGTTGGCATGGGTACCCCACCTGGTACGAATTACTAACGGTTGGCTCAGGTACCACGCCTAGTACAGGTAAACTAACGGTTGGCACGGATATCACACCTGGTACGAATTACTAATCGTTGGCTCGAGTACCACGCCTGGTATGGGTTTACTTTTCTATATCGTTGCATTGTTATTGATTGCATTGCATTGACTGGTATTGGTTCCGTGAGTAAATCAGGCTGTTTGTTGAATTATGATATTGACTGGTGGTCCTTGAGTGATCGGGAATTCTGTTATATATGTTGAATAGGTCTTGGTTTATGCTGGGTTATCTGTTAACACTTAGGTGTTGGTTAGAAGGGATCCCAGGGTGGGTCCGGACTAGACAAAAGGATGAATTATGGATTTTGTGATTGTTTTTTAGAAGGGATCCTGGGGTGGATCCGGGATTTACGACAAGGGTTGTGTTGGTTATGTTGTTGATTTGATCATAGTTATAAAAGTGATTTACATGTGGTTGGTAAACTAGGGAAATGGCTGAAAGTTTTACATGGTGTGACTAGCAGGTAATATCCTGGGAGGAGTTATTTAGGGATCCGGGGGGGGGGGGGGGCCGGGTTACTTGTGCGTAGTGGGTCTAGAATGACATGATTTGTTCCTGGATGCATAGTCATAGGGGTTGACTAGGTCAACAGGGAGGCAATTAGAGTTGGATTTAGCAGTTGGGCTAAGTGTTGTGTGATTTGGAAAGTCCAAGATCTGTGTGTGACTTGGGAAGTCTAAGGTTAGTCTGACTTGGGAAGTCTAAGGGTAGTGCGACTTGGGAAGTCTAAGCTTAGTGATGTTTTGGAGAACCAGAGAAAGAGGGGGTTGGCAGTAAAAGGAATAGAAAGGGTTGAGGTAAGGGGTGCGAGTGGACAATCGGTTTAAATCGGGTCCGGTAAGGGGAAAAGGGTGAAGCATGGGGTTACTTTGTTTATTTTCATGCTTTCCCTATTTTATTATATAATGGTAGAAATGGATTCGGGTCGATCGATTATGCCTACCAGTACGTGTGGTTGTACTGACTCTACTCTTGCTATACCTTTTTGGTATAGTCTGGTTGCAGGGCTGGTCGTGTTTCATAGGTACATGACGATGGTGATCTCCAACAGCTTCTGTCCTTCATTTCCATGACGGATGTTATGTCTCTTTTACATGTTCTGTATAATCTTGTGGTAACTCTTGTACCTATTTAGACTAGGTCCTAGGGAGGGTGATTTATTTTCAAAACTGTTTTCTATTTTCAATGTTGTAATAACAAGGTTTTCATAATAAAAGGAAAGGCTATTTTTACTACTTCCTATTGTTCGCAAGTTACCTGTTGGACAGGGGGTGAGGATTCGTCTATCTAGGTGGTTAGAGTAGGCGCCCGCACGGCCCGGTAGGTTGGGTCATGATAGATGGTATCAGAGCCTAGGTTGTTGGTCTCCCAGTACAAGAGCAAAGTGTCGAATAGAGTCCTACGGATTGGTGTGTTGACGTCCACATCTAATCTTTGGGAAGCTATGAATCATTCTAGGAAAAATCTCCTATTTTCATTCTTTCGTGTGGTTGTTTACTTGCTTGTATGAGTTGGGTCCAATTGGTATCTCTAGATTCCAATTGGTATCTCAAAAAGGTTAATGAGGTCTTTGTACTCCGGTTGCGATAAGACAAGCAAGAGGAATTGGAACCGGGAAGGTTCCAATTGGTATCTGGCCTGAGAGGCTGCGGTAAGACATGGATGATCGGCTAATAGCCATCCATGGGATGAATAGAAGATATGATTATATGGCTTGAATTGGTTGTGATTCGACTTGGTGGTAACATGAAATTGAATTGATGATGTTGTACAATTCTGGTGTGACTTACTTTGGATGTGTGTGTGTGTGTGAATTGACATCTGTTGTGCATGTAGGGTCTGCAGGAAGCCATTTAAGTGGAAACTTTTGTGTGCCTTAGACTGTGGTAATCTGTTAAATGTCCTGATTGAAAGAATGGTTTTGCATGTTAAAAAGGGCTTATCATCGGTTAAGATGATAAGGGATTGGGAACTGTGACTGTAGGGAAGCTTTGGTTTTAGGACAGTCGGGACTTGGTTGGGAACCATGGGAACAAGGGAGTCATTAGAGTAATGGCGGGCAGGCATTGCCGGGAAACAATTGTTGTTGTGATTTCACTGTAATTGATAGTGTGTTATGCATGATTGTGATATGTTCGATGCCTGGAATGCTCTTAAGGGTGGTTTAAGACCATGGCGGGATTTATAGGTTCGGACAACGATAACCGGGAAGGGGGATGAGTTCATGTAGCTGGAAATCTAATTTTCTAGACTGATTACTGTTGAGTCCTCCATAGCGGAAGGTACTGCTACGGCGCTCCCGCTGTAGCGGATTTTTATCCACTATAGCGGATCCGCTATAGCGGAGTGGAATCCGCCATAGCGGAGGTACGAGAGGCAGAAGCCTGCTCTATCTTTCCCCTATTTTTCATTCCTTCCCGGGGGCAATATAAAAGCAGTAATAAGTTACGAGTCTCGGTATAAATCAAGGAAAGCATGCTATAATTAACATAGTGTGCATATAAGAGAAATTGTCTAAAGATAAGCATCCATGTGCGGTAATAAAAGGGGAAAAGGAAGGGGGAAATATTGTCTAACAAGACCCAAACGGGGGTAACCCAAAGAAATAAGAGTGTCTCGTAAAAGGGGGAGGGGGAGGTCCTAAGCCTCATTTTCACTCAGAAAAGGGAACTCATGCCTGTCCTCAGGATCGAGTGTGGGCAGCTCCTGACCCGGGGCAACACAAGAGAACATAACCTTAACGGTCTTCCACATCCGGGAAAACATGCGGTCCTGGGAGCGTCTCTTCTTCTTCTCTTCCTCCAACTCCCTATGGAGTGCTGCAAGTTCCTGAGCAGATGGGTGTGGGGCTGCACCTCCGGCGTTAGGATCCTCCATAAACCTCCGGACAACTGCCAAATTCTTCTCCAGCTGGGCTCTAGAGATCGATGGCTGGGGCTGGTAAAGGGCAGAGGTGTCGTCATCATCATCATCATCGGCCTCCTCCACCGGCTGGCTACTTCCTACCTCGTCTATCTTCCTCTTCTTCTTGGAGACCACCTTTACCCGAACAGGTTCAAAGGGGTCGTCCATGGCCACCTCCAAGTCGGTATGGTCCTTAGGCACTCCAACTCACCTGTATAACTCAGACACCAAACCTGGAAGATAGGGTCCCTTCCTGTGACTCCAGTAGAAGTTCTTCCATTCGGAGATAATCTGCTCCCCCACATTCATAATGATGCCTTGCATGGCACAAGCAACCACCAGGGCTCAGGCATAGGTCACGTCGATCATGTTACCCAATGGGCGGATCCTCCGGGATACCAAGTTGAGCCACATCCTAGCCTCCGCAGAAAAGTATGTGGTAGTGACACCCTTGGGGCTGACCTAGTAAACCTGATCCCTGAACGCTGCATCTACCAGAGTGTCCCTCAACCAAGTCATATCCCAAAGCCTCGCCTATGCCTCGTATGCAGCATTGAAGATATGAGGCACTCCAAGCACCTCATTGACAGTATGAGCATCCACTGGAACGTCCCTTCTTTGGAAGCAGATAGTGGGGTTGGGCTCATCCCAACAGACTGTAGGGAGAATGACATAGAACTCACATACCCATCCTGTATGTGCGGCAGGGGGAGCTACTAGCAAGGACTCCCAGCTAAACTCTCGAACCTTACGGTGGAAAGTGGCTGCTTTTTTGTCCACCCTGGTCATCTTGCAACCCCTCTCATAACAGATACCCAACCTCCGGTAATCCAGAAATCTCTCCTGACTAGCTTTGTCAGGAAAGTGGTCATAATCATATATGGGTAGTTGTCCTCCTTCAACCATTTATTTGAATAGCATGTAATGTAACAAGAGTTTGGTTAGAACTCGATAAGGCATAAGGGGTTCAGAAAATGGGGAAAAGTTTTCTAAGTGTTAGCTTGAGAAGCTACTGGTTCGCGGCCTTTCGCTATAGAGGACGATCGTCCGCCATAGCAGAACTGCCATAGCAGAAAAACATCCATTGTAGTGGAAATTGCTATAGCGGAACACAACCGCTATAGAGGTATTCATTATTCCCAAAGCTTCAAGGGGTGCGGCAATGGCGCCCCTTGTTACAAAACTCTATTTTTGATGTTCCAAATTCAGATATACCTACCCAAGGTACCCCATTACTGTTTGCTACAAAATTTTGGGCATTATAACCCCTATAAATCGTCTAAATCACAATTTTTGTTCAAGATCAACCCTTCACATTCCATCCCCGTTTTGGCCCATTTTTGGCCAATAATAGTGAAATCCTTACGTCCAGAATGCCTGGGAGGCATTGTAAGCATAAGGGAAGCATCCATGCTTCGGGAATTCAACAAAATCCAACCAAAAGTTCAAGTTCAAAAACCCAGTTTAATATATACCCAAGTTCCTAGGTTTCTACCATAATCATGTCTAGATTCGTGCAAAGAAGTAAGGGAACAAGTAGAAATGAGTCTTACCTGAGAATTCCAACGTCGGGAGTGGAGTGATCGGGAGAGAATGGGGTGTGTTCGAAGGGAATATGGGGAGAATGAGGGGTGAAATCCATTTCCCCCCTATTTCAAAACTACTGTCAACCACTATAGCGGTTGATGGACCGCTGTAGCGAAAGCGCTATGGCAGAATAAAATTCACTATAGCGGACGGAAATCCAAATTGGGAAAGGAAAAGTTCTTCCATATATTTCAAATTCGTTGCTCCAACGTTAAGTGCGACTATGGATTTTCTTGGGTACTCAGGAATGTCACATATTAGTTTTCATGGGTAATTCAAATTCTCTGAGGGAGTGGGATCGTCTAATCTTCCTAAAGTCAACGCGACTAACTGAGGAAGGCTGGTACTTTGCATAGGTCCATAGATTATGTGGTCAATTGGGACGGTGAAAGTCCCGAGCTAGCCTTACTTATCTTGTCAGTATTCTGGGATCATTCGGGGATGAACGATGGGTAAATTGGTATCTGTTATAATGACCGGACTCGTCGTTACCTTAAGAATCGGAAATCAAATTATTTTGGGAATTAAATTAAAGTACGTTGTTTAAGTAGGGTGACGTAAGGGGGAAATTTCTATTTTAATTGAAATGACTCGGGCTGACATCACTCCGCTATAGCAGAGGGCTAACCGCTATAGCGGAGTGATGGGAAACAAAAGCTCAGAAATCGGATTTTATTGAAAAGCTTCTCCTCCTCAGTTTGAAAATATACAAGGATTTCTCAAAAAACCCTCCCATGCTACTCCAAGACTAGAGAATCATGAGGAGAAGGGGTCATGACTGGAGGGACGCGGAACAACAGATTCCAGGACCATCATTCAGCTGGGAATTCCTTCACGGAGCCAAAAATGTGTGGTTGCAGCTGCTTGGTATCCATGTAGGCTAGGTTTTCATGAGTAGTTAGACCCGCTTACATGCTGTACGTGTTGTATAGTGGAATGGAGAATTCATGTCGTAGGCTTCCGGGCACGGAGTCTGGTGGAGTTGGTATTAGTTATGAGTGAGCTAAGACTTGGTTGGATTGAACTGCGGATTGATTGTAGTTAATTAGGGCCATTTATGTTGTCTTGGTATGCTAAAAATGATAGACTCAGGAACTGAGATGTCGGGAAGGTTCGGAGAATCGGGGATTGCAAATACCACTAGGTGGGTATGAAAATGAGAAACTCCTAGGTGGGGGTTTCGGGAATGCAAAAGGCATGTTAAGAAATCTTTGGTTGCTAAGGTCTAAGGGTGAAAACTCGTATTGTTGTTATCTATGTATGTCCCAGATTAATGGGGTGGTTAAATTATGTTAAAAAGGGGAAAACATTCATTATATGTAAACAAGGGTTAGTATGTTTAGTCTTCGGACAAAGTTCAAGGTTTAACTATATACCCGGAACAGGTGGTAGGTGATAGCTTACGATTTATGTGAATGTTGTATGTGCTTGTACTCTTATCTAAGTGGTTGTATGAATTGCATTGCTTAGAGGGATTGTGTAGAATGTCTAAGGGTCTTGTTTTACAGTCTGTGAGTTGAACGGTGTGTACTTGTTGATTTACAAGTTATGTGTTCATATATTGACTATGGATTGTTGACATTTGGTTGGCTCGGGTACCATACCTGATACAAGTATACTAACGGTTGGCACGAGTACCACCCCTGGTATGAATTACTAACAGTTGGCTAGGGTACCATGCTTGGTACGGGTTTCCTTTTCTATATCATTGCTTTGTTATTGATTGCATTGCACTGACTGGTATTGGTTCCGTGAGTGAACCAGGCTGTTTGTTGAATTATGATATTGACTGGTGGTCTTTGAGTGATCGGGAATTCTGTTATATCTGTTGAATTGGTCTTGGTTTAGGCCGGGTTATCTGTTAACACTTAGGTGTTGGTTAGAAGTGATCCCAGGGTGGGTCCGGCCTAGACAAAAAGATGAATTATGGATTTTGTGATTGTTGTTTAGAGGGGATCTTGGGGTGGATCCGGGATTTATGATAAGGGTTGTGTTGGTTATGTTGTTGATTTGATCATAGTTATAAAAGTGATTTACATGTGGTTGGTAAACTAGGGAAATGGCCGAAAGTTTTACATGGTGTGACTAGCGGGTAATATCCTGGAAGGAGTTGTTTAGGGATCCGGGGCGGGTCCGGGTTACTTGTGCGTTGTGGGTCTAGAATGACAGGGTCTGGGTTGTTCGTGGATGCATAGTCATAGGGGTTAACTAGGTCAACGGGAGGCAGTTAGAGTTGGATTTAGTGGTTGGGCTAAGGGTTGTGTGACTTGGGAAGTCCAAGATCTGTGTGTGACTTGGGAAGTCTAAGGTTAGTCTGACTTGGAAAGTCTAAGGGTAGTGCGACTTGGGAAGTCTAGGCTTAGTGATGTTTTGGAGAACCAGAGAAAGAGGGGGTTGGCAGTAAAAGGAATAGAAAGGGTTGAGGTAAGGGGTGCGAGTGGACAATCGGTTTAGATCGGGTCCGGTAAGGGGAAAAGGGTGAAGCATGGGGTTACTTTGTTTATTTTCATGGTTTCCCTATTTTCTTATATGATGGTAGAAATGGATTTGGATCGACCGATGATGCCTACCAGTACGTGTGGTTGTACTGACTCTACTCTTGCTATACCTTTTTGGTATAGTCTGGTTGCAGGGCTGGTCGTGTTTCATAGGTACATGACGATGGTGATCTCCAGCAGCTTCAGTCCTTCAATTCCATGACGGAAGTTGTGTCACTTTTACATGTTCTGTATAATCTTGTATTAGCTCTTGTTCCTGTTTAGACTAGGTCCTAGGGAGGGTGATTTATATTCAAAACTGTTTTCTATTTTCAAAGTTGTAATAACAAGGTTTTCATAATAAAAGGAAAGGTTATTTTTACTACCTCCTATTTTCTGCAAGTTACCTGTTGGACAGGGGGTGAGGGTTCGTCTATTTAGGTGGTTAGAGTAGGCGCCTGCACGGCCTGGTAGGTTGGATCGTGACAAAATGCTTCCCCTTCAATCTCAAATCAACGATGGGAAATTTGTGGACGACTTATTTGTCGAGGTTGAGATTGATAAATTGATTCATCAATTGGTAAGTTACTTCCACTCGGACCAGTAATATCCAAAGGATTCGATTCAGATGGTGTATCTGTGAAAATAGGGACTGATCTATTATCATCAAAATGACTCCCACTCAAATTCATTTGAACGCCAGCAACGGAAACGATTTGGGCAATAGTTTCATAAAGAGATAAGTCTTGACCTATCTCGCCCTGCTTAGAAAAATTATTCTCTATGAATATAATATCACGTGACTCAACTTTAGTTGCTGTGCCACTATCTTGTTCACCTATGAACACATTACCCTTAGATTGTTCAGAGTATCATATAAAGATATACTTTCTTCCTCTTGGACCTTATTTTCCATATTGAGAAAAAGGATTATGGATAAAAGAAGCACAACACTAAAGCTTTAAAATGCTCAAATAAGGTTTTCGTTTAGTCCATAACTCATATGGCGTAGTTGTAACTGATTTAGAAGGGACATGATTAAGTAAAATACAACAGTGAGCAAAACATCACCCCAATAGGTGATAGGAAATTTTGCTTACGCCATCATTGACCTAACCATTTCTAACAAGGTTCAATTTTGTTGTTCCACAATACCATTTTGTTGTGGAGTTTAGGGAGTAGTTAATTATCTTTGAATTATTTTTTTATTACACAATTATTTGAACTCATAAGATAAATACTCTCTACCTTGACCGGTTCTTAAAACTTTGATCTTTTTATCCAATTGATTCTCAACTAAGTTCATAAACTTAATGAAGCAACTCAAAGCTTTAGATTTGTGAGAAATCAAATATACATGACCAAATCGAGTAAAATCATTAATAAAAGTGATGAAGTAAATATCATCATGCCTTTCCCTTACATTCATTGGACCACAAATATCAGAATAAATTAATTATAATGGAGTATTAGCTCTTACGCCTTTCCCAAATGGTTTTCTCACAGATTTTCTAGCTAGACAAGATTCACAAGTAGATAATTCTACTTTATCTATTGAGCCAAGAAGACCTTCTTTGGCTAAGCGACGCATTCTTAGCTGGCCAATATGGCCAAGCCTAGCATGCCATGTATTTACATCAGTCTCACAATTAGAAGTTGACGTAAATAAGGAAAAATAAATATTATTATTATTGAAACTTTGAACAATATCCAATACAATAAAACGATCATAGAAATAACTAGTACCATATTTTCTTTGACACATACAGTGAATATTTCTTTGACCTAACAACTTTATTGTCCAAAAATTATTGTACTCAAACACATAGTTTGTAGGATCATTGAACTTTATTTCACTAGTCTAATAGTGCAATCACATGTATACAAACATAAACTACACCGAAGAATCATAGTCTATAAATTGTACCTTATTACATAGATATTTCAACGCTTTTGGAGAAGAAATCTTCACAAGAATCTTCACTGCAACATGAGAGAATTGGAGAAGGAAGAAGGAGAAAAACTTTCTTTTTCTTTTGTTTTTCTATTTAGAAAAAAATTGTTCTATTTCTCACAAGAGAACACATATATAAATCTAAAGAGACACAACTCTTCCCAATAGTTGTGTCTCTTCCTCTTTATTTATTAATATAAATATATAAATAATCACATATTATTTAACTGTTAATATGGATCCGGGTTTACCTACATGGGTGACCCGATCCAGCTTCCTTCAATTTCCACTCACACATAGTTGGTCAATTCTCATTCCTATTTTGTAACTTTCATACACTACGACTAGACCGTGTGACCAGTGCATACTTCGAGAGCTTCATCTCTATACATCTGTTAGGAATATATAGTATCTCGATTAATAAAAGTTAGAGTAGATTATAGTATGCAGTACCCTAGATCATTTATCACATTCATATTTCTCATAATCTCTTTATATTAATTTTGAGTTCATCATCATGTTCTCATCTCAAAGACAAACATAAAGGACCGGTCAATGAACACAATTAATGTGATAATACTCAATGATCTTCCTCATTTCAAGAATCTCTTAATCTCAACGTGATATTTTTTTCTAGAGATGTCCCGCCAGACCGAATCAAATATGATCTCTTGGCAACATACTAAGATAGCAAACACCAAATTGAATCTCAACAAACTGATTAAAGTCATGAGGGTACAATATGAAAAATTACTTATAATTTTCAGGGCTTCATACGATAACAAGTAGAGACTAAACTTGTATCTCCCTTATGGATCACTATATGCATACATGGTATGAAACATGTATCACATTGCCGACTCATTTTCCCATGGAGTGCAGATGATAGTTCAGACAACTCATGTCTAACTTTGAGTTCACATATCTACTCAATTATTTTATTCTTCAAAACTCACATCTGGCATTAGAAACAGACTAACTCATTTTAATCACGTATGATTAAACACAAGCTAACAAACGACATTATCATTATAAACTTTCAACTCTCATTTATCATCACTCCTGATAATAATTAGTTTATAATTATCTCATCTCTACTTGTCACTTAGACAATAGAGGCGATTACCTGTGTGAATAGGCCAATCTTTTTATCTGTCCAATATACTTTTTATCTTAAAAAAATTTATGTGCACTACATAAAAGTTATATGTATATGAGCCAACAAAGATGGAACATTATGCATAAATCAACATTAACTTTAATAATGTGAATATACATAAACATGATTGAGAAAAATAAAATATAAATACATCAACATCTACGTAAACCCAATGACTTTACATGTCTTTCATAAGCATCACATGCTATGGGTGTTGTTAGGGGTTCTGCTACCATTTGATGTGTAGATATGTATTTCATGTTCACTTTTGTTTGTACAATGATGTTTCTTACAAAATTATACTTAATATCAATATGTTTCATCTTTCCATGGTACTTTGGATCTTTTGTGTAAGCTATTGCAGCCTGACTATCACAATTAATTGTGACAGGTACAACATTATTGTTATACACACCCAAGTGAACCAAAAAATGTTTAAGCCAAACAGCTTCTTGCATAGCAGATGAAAGTGCTACAAATTCATCTTTCATTGTAGATAAGGCTATACATGACTGCTTCTTGCTACTCCATGATATGGCGCCAATATTAAGCAAGAATGCATATCCAGAGGTTGATTTTATCTTAATTAAATTTTCTCCCCAATCAGCATCAGTGTATCCTTTGATTTGTAGATCATTTCATCGATAACATAAGGAATAGTCAATTGTGCCTTTAAGATACCTCAATATCCTTTTAACTGCTTTCCAATGTTGTTGTCCTGGATCGGATTGATATCGACTAACTAACCCAATAGCATAACAGATATCGGGTCTATTACACATCATAACATACATTAGACTTCTGACTACATTGGCATAAGGAATCTTTTTCATTTGTTCCTTCTCTTGTGGAGTCTGAGGACACATCCTTTGACTTAAAACTTCACTTTTAGAAATCGAAGTGTTTATGGGATTGAAATCTTGCATATTAAAATATTCAAGAACTTTCTTAATGTAAGATTCTTGTGAAAGAGATAACAATCTTTTCGAACAATCTCTTGAAATCCTAACTCCAAGGATGTATGATGCTTCACCCATGTCTTTCATCTCAAAAGTAGATGAAAACCACTCTTTTATTTCTTTTACATACTCGATGTCACTTACATCTATAAGTATGTCATCTACATACAATGATAAGATGAAAAACTTATCTTTGGATCTTTTGATGTACACACAATAATCTTCATGAATCATAATGAATCCATACGATTTGATCGCATTATGAAAACATAAATACCATTGTCTAGAAGATTGTATAAGGCCATAAATTGACCTACAAAGTTCGCATACTCTATGTTCATCGCCTTTTTTTCATAAAATATATAGCTTATTCCATATAGATTTTCTCTTCTAATTCTCCATTGAGAAATGCGATTTTCGCATTCATTTAATGCAATTCAAGATCCAACATAGTCACTATTGACAAAATTATCCTTATTGAAGCAAAGCATACAATAGGTGAAAAAGTTTCTTCATAATCTATTCCTTCCTGTTGTGTGTACCTCTTTGCTACTAGGCGAGCTTTAAATCTTTCGATACTACCATCGGCCATACGCTTGATTTTGAGAATCTACTTACTTTCAATAGCTTTTCGCCCGATAGGTAGATCAACCAATTCCCACACTTGGTTAGATTTCATTGAATCCATCTCTTCATCTATTTATTTTAACTATTTTTCTTTAGTGTTGCATGTAAGAGACTCATTTATATTTCGTGGCTTTTTGTCATCTGGAGTAACTATAAGTGCTTTCCCTTCGATCTCAAATCGGTGATGGGGAATTTGTGGATGACTTGTTCGTTGAGGTTGAGATTGATAAATTGATTCATCAATTAGTAAGTTACTCCCACTCGGATCAACAATATTCAAAGGATTCGGTTCAGATGGTGTATCTGTGGGAATAGGGACTGAACCATTATCATCAAAATGACTCCCACTCAAATTCATTTGAATGTCTATAGCGGAAGGGATTTGGTCCGTAGTTTCATAAAGAGATACTTCTTGACCTATATCGCCCTTCTTAGGAAAATCATTCTCCATGAATGTAACATCACGTGACTCAACCTCAGTTACTGTTCCACTATCTTGTTCACCTATGAACACATAACCTTTAGACTGTTCAGAGTATCGTATAAAGATACACTTTCTTCCTCTTGGACCTAATTTTTCATATTGAGAAAAAGGATTATGGATAAAAGCAGCACAATCCCAAGGCTTCAAAATGCTCAAATCGAATTTTCGTTTAGTCCATAACTCATACAGCGTAGTTGTAACTAATTTAGAAGGGACACAATTAAGTACATATGCAGCAGTGAGCAAAGCATCACCCCAATAGGTGATAGGCAATTTTGCTTGCGCCATAATTGACCTAACCATTTCTAACAAGGTTCTATTTCGTCATTTCGCAACACCATTTTGTTGTGAAGTGTAGGGAGTAGTTAATTGTCTTTGAATTTATTTTTTATCACACTATCGTTTGAACTCATCAGACAAATACTCTCTACCTCGATTGATTCTTAAAGATTTGATATTTTTATCCAATTGATTCTCAACTAAGTTCATAAACTTAATGAAGCAACTCAAAGCTTCAGATTTGTAAGAAATTAAATATACATGATCAAATCGAGTAAAATCATCAATAAATATGATGAAGTAAATAGCACCATGTCTTGCCCTTACATTCATTGGACTACAAATGTCAGAATGAATTAATTGCAATGGAGTATTAGCTCTTACGCCTTTTCTAAATAGTTTTCTCGCAGTTTTTTCAGCTAGACAAGATTCACAAGTAGACAATTCTACTTTATCTATTGAGACAAGAAGACCTTCTTTGGCTAAGCGATTCATTCTTTGCTGGCCAATATGGCCAACCCTAGCATGCCATGTATTTACATCAGTCTCACAATTAGAAGTTGACGTAAATAAGGAAAAATAAATATTATTATTATTGAAACTCTGAACAACATCGAATACAATAAAACGATCATAGAAATAACAAGTACCATAATTTGTCTTGGCTAAATACATATCCAGACCATATTCATGAATGAAAAGATTAAATCCTAACTTAATCAATATTCTGACAGAGATCAAATTTTGACGAATTGATGGAAAAAATACTACATCATGTAGAAATAGAGTTCGGCCACCACGTCTTTCAAGTTTGCAGGTACCAATTCCTTTGACCTGCTCTTTAGAGTTATTTCCTACACACACCCATTTGGATCTTTTTGGAATTCGTCAAAAATCCACGAAGACATCTCTTTCCGTCGCTATATGTTCGGTGGCTCTTGAGTCTACAATCCACAAAGGAAGCGATTCAGTTAAAAAGGCAGAACAGGAAATATTTACATCACTATGTAAATTAATAATAAGGTTGTGTACCTTTCTAGGCTCAGGACTATCACGAGCAATCTGTCCCTTGTTCTGACACTTGTAGCACTTAAGCTTAGCCATATTCACCTTTTTCTTTGGAGTAGAAACCACTTTTTCTCCGTTGATTAATCTTAGTCTTCTGTGAGACTTTTTCTTTTCCCCTTTTCTTAAAAAATTCACCATATTTGCGTTTTTTGCAATGTCCATGTTTTGAACCAGAACTAGCTATATACGCATTTGTAGCGACATTATCAACTCCAAGGCGCTCTTCCTCGAGTTTCAAATGACGCTTAGCATCTTCCATAGTTTTGATGCTAATATTATGGGTCAAGTGCATTTTCATATTTTTCCAGCTCTGGGGTAGAAAGTGAATCACAGCTTGGAGTTGTTGCTCTTCGGTCAACACATGATCGACATCTTTTAGTTCATTCACCATATTTGACATATGGCGAAGATGCTTACGCATAGTATGATCAGGGCGTTTCTTATAAGTAACAAACCTAATAGTAAGAGCCCTTAACTTAGCAACTGAAGTATGACCAAACTTTTCTTTTAATGCGGATCACATGTCCTTAGCATCGTCATACTGTCGGAATTCTCTCATAATATCATTATCCATGCTGATCAATAACGTAATGCGAGCAAGAGAATTTTTCTTTTTTCAAGCCTGATATGTCTCAATGTCTTTCACATGTTGGGGGTTATCACCATTTTTGGAAAGTGTCATAGACATATTAAGAGCTTCAAGAGCTTCTTGCTCTTCCCGGACATATTGAATTTTCATACTCTATATTTTATAATTATCAGTGTTAAGCTTATCACATTTATTAAGCTCGGCGATAATGTTCTTTGAAACAGTTGACATACTGATTTAAACAAATATAAAGTATCATGAGACAATTATGTACATTATTTTAGCCTAAATTGATATACATAATTATTCTTAAAATAATCAACCATGTCTATATTCATTTCTAATCAGGTTCAAATTCGAAAGTTCACTAAATTCTCAATCATCATCCAAATTCCATTATGTCATAAATATAACACAATCAATCATCTAAGAAGCACTTATCTTAAATCGCATAAATTCAAGATTAAATAGGCATAAATTCTATAACAAATATAGAAACACTTAATGATAATAATCATATAAATAATTAAATTATAAATTTCACATAAGTACAAAAAATATGAACGTTTGTGCAAATAGAATGCCACAATTACAGAAAGTAAATGCACTTTTAAATTATATATATAGATACATTCATTTATATATATTTAGAAATGGTAACGATAAAGTTTTTCATTGGCATCAGAGCCAACATTGTTTGTTTTCCTAGTCTAATTTTCTTTCGGAAAAATACTGCTTGTAAAATTTGTGTATTTTATATTTTTTTCTAGTCCTGCATTTTTTATTCTTCAGAAGAGTCTTTTGTGTGAAACAGAGAAACAAAGTTCTCCGTTATGTTTCCTCTCAAATGTAAAAGTGACGTTTTTTAATTTATTTTTTAAAAAAAATTGTTGTCAAATCGTGACTCAAGTCACAGCAGTCAAAATGGCAGTAGTCAAAAAGTCAAAGTTTTGTACTTTGTATCTTTTAAAAGTTATGAATATTTTTTATTGAAAAGTTTTTACCCTCATTAATGAATCAATATTGCAGTACTCTTTGTTTTTTTTTTTGGTGTGAGACAAACTATTTAGTTCTTTAAAAAAAAGGAATCAAATTGCTGGGACTATAAAACATAGGAGGAATTGAATCTGTTGGTTTTTCCTCATTTAAAGCTCGTGGATAGTTTTTTTTGGAAAAGAAAAAACTTTCATCATGTAATTTTTTTTGAAAAATGTCTCTGCCATCTAAATGGATTGGTGGCATTTGAATAAAGATTATAAGGTTAGTTTCTATTGGAGAGAATCTAAAGTACCTTGGATTTATGAATAATCTCTATCATTTACTAAAGTTTAGTAATCTATGTATAATACAAAGTAATGAAAGATTGTCAATTGGTCATCTTTGTTTTTTTTAATGTGTACATATGTGGATTTGCACTTTATGCTTAGTGTTATTATTAATGATTTTTATTTCTATATCTGTTATAGAGCTTATTTAGCCTTGAGTTTATGTGATTTAAGATATGTGTTTTTTAGATGATTGATTATGTAGATTTACGATACATTAAGATTTGGATGATGATTGAGAACTTAGTGATTTTTCGATTCTGAACCTGATTTAAAATGAATATTGACATAGTTAATTATTATTATGTATATGAATTCAGGCTAAAATAATGTACATAATTATCTCATGATATTTTATACGTGTTTAAATTAGTATGTCAACTGCTGCAAAGAATATTGTTGCTGAGCTTAACAAGGGTGATAAGCTTAACGGTGATAACTATGAAATATGGAGTATGAAAATCCAATATGTCATGGAAGATCAAGAGGCTCTTGAAGCTCTTAATGTGTCTATGACACTTCCCAAAAAAGGTGATGCCCCTCAACATGTGAAAGACCTTGAGACATATCAGGCTTGAAAAAAGAAGAATTCTCTTGCTCGCATAACGTTGCTGAGCAGCATGTATAATGATATTATGAGAGAATTCCGATAGTACGCCAATGTTAAGGACATGTGGTCCTTATTAAAAGAAAAGTTTGGTCATACTTCAGTTGCTAAGTTAAGGGCTCTTACTATTAAGTTTGATACTTATAAGAAGCGCCCTGATCATATTATGCGTAAGCATCTGCGCCATATGTTAAATATGGTGAATGAACTAAAAGATGCCGGTCATGTATTGAACGAAGAGCAACAACTCTAAGATGTGATTTGCTCCCTAGTCCAGAGTTGGAAAAATATAAAAATGCACTTGACCCATAATATTAGCATCAAAATTATGAAAGATGCTAAGCGTCATTTGGAACTCGAGAAAGAGCGCCTTGGAGTTGATAATGTCGCTACAAATGCGTATATGGCTAGTTCTGGTTCGAAATATGGAGATGGCAAAAAACACAAGTATGGTGAATTTTTTAAGAAAAGAGGAAAAGAAAAAGTCTCAAAGAAGCCTAAGAGTAGTCAAAAAGGAGAGAAAGTTGTTTCTACTCCAAAGAAAAATGTGAATATGACTAAGCTTAAGTGGTACAATTGTCAGAACAAGGGACACTTTGCTCGTGATTGTCCTGAGCCTAAAAAGGTACATGAACTTATTAATAATTTACATAGTGATGTAAATATTTTCTGTTCTGCCTTTTTAACTGAATCGCTTCCTTTATGGATTGTAGACTCAGGAGCCATCAAATATATAGCGATGGAAAGAGATGCCTTCGTGGATTTTTGATGAATTCTAAAAGAATTCAAATGGGTGTATGTAGGAAATAACTCCAAAGAGGAGGTCAAAGGAATTGGTACCTGCAAACTTGAAATGTGTGGTGGCGGAACTTTATTTCTACATGATGTACTATTTACCCCGTTAATTCACCAAAATTTGATCTCTGTCAGAATATTGATTAAGTTAGAATTTAATCTTCTCTTTCATGAACATGGTTTGAATATGTATTTAGCCAAGACAAAATATGGTACTGGTTAATTCTATGATCGTTTTAATGTATTGGATGTTGTTCAGAGTTTCAATAATAATAATAATAATATTTATTTTTTCTTATTTATGTTGTCTTCTAATTGTGAGACTCATGTAAATATATGGCATGCAAGGCTTGGCCACATTGGCCAGCAAAGAATGAATCGCTTAGCCAAAGAAGGTCTTCTTGGCTCAATAGATAAAGTAAAATTATCTACTTGTGAATCTTGTCTACTTGGAAAAATTGCAAGAAAACCATTTGGAAAAGTTATAAGAGCTGGTACTCCATTGCAATTAATTTATTCAGACATATGTGGTCCAATGAATGTAAGGGAAAGACATGGTGCTATTTACTTCATCACTTTTATTGATGATTCTACTCGATTTGGTCATGTATATTTGATTTCTCACAAATCTGAAGCTTTGAGTTGCTTCTTTAAGTTTATGAACTTAGTTGAGAATCTATTGGATAAAAAGATCAATTCTTTAAGAACCGATCGAAGTAGAGAGTATTTTTCTGATGAGTTCAAA
Organism: Jaltomata sinuosa; assembly: GCA_003996215.1. Lineage (NCBI taxonomy): Eukaryota > Viridiplantae > Streptophyta > Magnoliopsida > Solanales > Solanaceae > Jaltomata > Jaltomata sinuosa. The sequence continues at coordinate 895,632 of QJPP01000201.1, forward strand.
TGATTGTGTGATGAAAAATGAATTCAAAGGTAATTAACTACTCCCTACACTCTACAAAAAAAAGGTGTTGCGGAATTGTAACGATCGGATACGTTGTTATTTTCAAAAATCACGATATCGCAAAATTTCGAGAATAATTTAAAAATATTTTGTATTGAGTGGGACGATGGGACAAAAAATTTACAATTTTTGAAATTTGGTCCAGGATGACTTCACTCCGCTATAGTGGTATTTATTTCTCTATAGCGGTAGCGCTATAGCGGATGGCCGTCTGCCATAGCAGGGTGACGGGAGGCAGTAACCTGTTACGCAATTTTTAAATCAGGGACTCCTCCTTCTCAGTTGAAAAAGGTATGAGGGTTACTCCAAAAACTCTCCTAGGCTGCTCCAAAGCTTGGGAGCCATGAGGAGGAGGGATTTCAGCTAAAGGGGACGCGAAACAACGGATTTTGGGATCGTTATCCAGCCGAAAATGCCTTTATGGAGCCAGAAAATACACCGGGGACTGCTTGGCATCCATGTATGCTATATTTTCTTTATTGAGTAGATTGACTCATTTCCATTTTTTTCATATTTATTTTTATAGACTGAAAAGGAAAATTTATACCTAGGCCTTCGGGCACGGAGCTTGGAGGTTTGCTGTGGTTGAATCGGTTTATCTAGAACTGTTTGAGTGGTGATAGTGGGTGTGACATTTCAGGTTGTTATGATTAACTAGGTGTAGGGTAATGACAAAATCTGAGGAGTAGAGTGTCGGAAAGTTTTGGGGAATCAAAAACTTGGATAATTAAACTATAAATTAAAGAAGGGATTCTCTGAAATGTTGTTATTAAGAAACTGTAATGTCTTAAATGGTTGAATTATCGGGGTTAGGAGAGGTTTGTCCCCATGTTGTATTTTGGTACTAGGAGGTGGGTCAAGACTATATGTATCTACTAGTATGTGTTAAGGGGTGAATTGGGCTTAGACTTCGAACGAGATTTAAGTTGACGTACCCGAGGTAAGGGTAGGTGATGGTTATTGATTCCCTAGTGCATTTCATGTTCGTGTGCTTTGCTTAAGTGTTGTATGAGTTGCATTCTTAGGGAGTGTTTTATAAATGTCTAAGTGTTCGGTTATCAGTCTTGTGAAATGAACTAGGTTTTATTGCTTGTTGGTCTACAAGTGTTAATTTGTTCATTGTTTGTGACTTTTGGATTTCTGTGTGATATTCGGTTGGCTCGGGTACCACGCCTGGTACAAGTTACTATTTAGTTGGCTCGGGTACTACGCTTGGTACATGTTACTATTTGGTTAGCTTAGGTACCACTCCTGGTACGGGAACTATAAATGGTTTGCTCGGGTACCACGCCTGGTACGGGTTTATTTTATTGAACTGTTGCATTCTGATGATGGTTCCATGAGTGGATCGGGTTGTGTTTCTAAAATTGTAATTATTGTATATGATCCTTGAGAGACCGGGTCATTATATTTAATTGTGAGTTTTGGTCTTGGTGTAGACCGGGTTGCATGTTTAACACTTAGGTGTTGTTAGGGGGATCTCGGGGTGGGTCCAAACTATGTAAAAAGATGTATCACTGTGTTATGGCTATTGGGTATCGTCAATGGATGTTGACTGTTACATGTGGTTGATAAGTTAGGAGGAAGACCGAGGGTCTGGAATTGTATTGCTAGTTAGTATTATCGTGATGGGGATTTGTCTTAGGGACCCTTGAGAGATCTAAAATACTTTTTAGTAGCACCATGAGTGAGGTTGGTCCAGGTTGGCAGTTACTGGGTTATTTCTGGGTGCTTAGTCATAGGAGTTGGTTGAGTAATCGGAGGAGTAGTCCGGGACTGGACTTAGTGGTTGGGCCAGTGTACGGTTTCTTGGGAAGTCTAAGGTTAAGGTGACTTGGAAAGTCTAAGGTTAAGGTAACTTGGGAAGTCTAAGGTTAAGGTGACTTGGTAAGTCCAAGGTTAAGGTGACTTGGGAAGTCTAGGTAATAATTGTGGTTCGAGGAGTCATAGGTATTGGGAGTAAGACTAGAACGGTGGAATTGGCAGCGAAAGAGTTAGAAAGGGTTGAGGTAGAGGGTATAAGTAGAGGGTCGGTTGAAATCGGGTCTGGTAAAGGTGGAAGTTGGAGGATGAGACCATTGGAATTATTCACATGTTTTCCCTTATTTCTATTATATGATGGTACGAGTTGATTCGAGTCGATCGATGATGCCTACCAGTATACGTGTTTGTCCTGATTCTACTCTTGCTATGCCTTTTTGGGTATAGTCTAGTTGCAGGGTCAGTGGTATTTTATAGGTACACGACGGTAATCTTCAGCAGCTTCTACTCTTGTTCCAAGGTGGGAGCTATGTCATCTTACTTTTAATTGTATTACTCTTGTAGTAGCTCTTGTACCGGCTTAGACTAGATTCTAGAGAGGGGTATTTCAAGTTGTAAAACTGTTTTATTTTGTTCATTGTAAAAAGGGTTTTCCTGAAATAAAAGATTGTAATAATTTCCATGTATTAAAAAAAGATTTTTATGGTTATACTTGGTTTTTCCGCATTTACCTGTTGGAATGGATGGTAAGAGTTCGTCTATCTAGGTGCATAGAGTAGGCGCTTGCAAGGCCTAGTAGGTGGGATCGTGACAGATAGTATCAGAGCCTAGGTTATCGGTCTCCCAGTACAAGAGTAAAATGTCGAATAGATTCCTGAGGATTGGTGTGTTGACGTCCACATCTAATCTTTGGAAATCTATGAAGCATTCTAGAAAATATCTCTTCTTCCTTTCCTTTTCGTGCGGTTGTTTACTTGCTTGAATGGGTTGAGTCCAATTGGTATCTCCCGATTACAATTGGTATCTTAACGAAGTGCAGGATGTTATTGGACTCCAGTTGCAATGAGACAAGAAAGAGAAGTTAGAACCGGGAAGGTTCCAATTGGTATCTGGCCTGAGAGGTTGCGGTAAGACATGAAAGATCGGCTAATGGTCATCCATAGGACAAATAAGGGGTAAATTATGTGATTTGATTCTGTTATAGTTTAAAAAACTAAATTATTTGTGTGTTGCAGTGCTCGTATGACTTACTTGGTTGACATGTTATTAGTTGCCTTGCTGTGAATTTGTGGGTCTAAAAGTAGTCATAATTTGAATTGATATGATTGGTTTGTGGTAAAATGCTATGTGCGTGGAGTTAAGATTTCATGTTATTTTCAGAAAGGGGATCATCATTGGTTAAGATGGTGAGGGAAAAAGATTTACGATTGTAGGGAAACTTTGATTTCAGGACAGTCGAAACTTGGTTGAGAACCATGGAAACAATGGGATTATCCGTGCAGGATAGTGGAACGGTGTTGTTGTGATTAATTTTCTTTTCTTGTGAAATTCTTTTATGATTAGTGATGATTGGATGCTAAGTTTTGATCTGTGCATTGCCAGGAATGGTCTTGGGGGTTGTTTAAAACCATGGAGGGATTGACGCGGTTAGACAATGAAAATGGGGAAGGGAGATGAGTACACTTGCTGGAAATTTTGAAATTCTGGACTGTTACCATCGGGACTGCCATAGCAGAACTGTACCGCTATGGTGATCCCGCTATAGCAGAACTTTTATCGCTACAGTGGTACTGCTATAGTAGAGTGACAACCGCTATAGCGAAAGGACAGCGGGGCAGAATGCCTGCCTTGTTTTCCCCTGTTTTTCATTCCATTCCCGGGGCTTCAAAATGCAATGGTTAAGCTATAAATTGCTATGTAAACCCAAGAAACCACTCATAGAACTAGTGTAGCATGCTTAAAAAGGAAAATTGTCTAAAACAAGCATCCATGTGTGAAAATCAAAGGGGGAAAAGGAAGGGGAATATTGTCTAGAACAAGCCCCAAACGGGGGCAAAAACCCAAGAACAGTAAAATGTCTTAATAAAGAGGGGAGGGGGGAAGTCCTAAGCCTCATCATCACTCAGGAAAGGGAAATCCTTCCTGTCTTCAGGCTCAAGTGTCGAAAGCTACTGACCAGGGGCGACGAAAGAGAACACGACCTTGACGGTCTTCCACATCCAGGCAAACATGCAATCTCGGGAACATCTTTTCTTATTCTCTTCCTCTAACTCCCTGCGGAGTGCTGAAAAATCCTGAGTGGAAGGGGGCAGAGTGGTACCTCTATCAGCGGTGCCCTCTGTGAACATTTGAACAACATCCAAGGTCTCCTCCAGCTGGCGGCTAGTAATTAGGGGCTAAGGCTGGGAAGGAGCAGGAGTGTCATCATCATCATGTTCAGCATCCAGAACCGGCTGGCTACTTCCTGCTTCATCCACCTTCCTCTTCTTCTTGTAAGAAACCACTTTCACCCGGAGAGGGTCGAATGGGTTATCCATCTCTACCTCCCTATCAGTATGATTCACGGGCACCCCAACTCGCCTGCATAGCTCGGATACCAAACTCGGAGGATAGGGACCCTTCCTATGACCCCAGTAGAATTCCTTTCACTCTGAGATAATATGGTCCCCCATATTAAGGATAATCCCCTGCATAGCACAAGCAATCACTAGGGCCTAGGCATATGTCACGTTGATCTTATTGCCCAATGGGCAGATCCTTCGAGATACCATATTTAACCACCTACTAGCGTCTGCAGAGAAGTAAGCGCTAGTGATGCCCTCGGGACTGGGCCAGTAGCCTGATCTCTACATTCCTCATCTACTAAAGTGTCCCTAACCAAGTCATGTCCCAAATTTGAAACTTGGCCTTGTATGCTTCATTGGAGACATGAGGCACTCCTATGACCTCGTTGATCGTCTCAGAATCCACCAGAATATCCACCCCCCGGATGTGGATGGTGGGGTTGGGCTCATCCCAACAGACGGTATAAAGTATGGCATAGAACTCTGCACCTATCCTGTCTGCGGGAGGGGGAGCCACTAGCAAGGACTCCTAATCAAACTCAAAAACCTACGATGGAAGGCGACTGCTTTTCCATCCACACCTGTCATTTTGCAGCCCCTCTCAAAATAGAATCCCAACTAGCAGATGTTCCGGAGCCTCTCCTGACTAGCATCGTTAGGGAACCTCTCATAATCATACACGGGATACTGTTTTTCATCCATTGACTTGGTTAACCTGCAATGTATCCAATGGTGGTATTAGAACTTGTTTCAGCCTAAAGGGACGAGTTAAGAAAAAGGGGGGAAATATTTCTAAGTGTTAGCTCGGGGAGGCCACTGGTTTGCAATCTTTTGCTGTAGCAGACGACCATTCTCTATGGCGGAACCGCTATAGTGAATATTTAATCCGCTATAGCAGAACCACCATAGCGATTGGACTCTGCTATAGCGGTATTCATCGTCCCAGAAACTCCAATGGGTGTATCAATGATGCCCATTGACCCCAAACTCCATTTTTAACAATCAAAATTCAGATCAATGCTCCAAAAGTATTTTACTACAGTTTTCTACCAAAATTTTGGGCATTATAACCCCTAAATTTTGCTCAAATCACAAGTTTATTCAAGAACAACTCTTCACCTCCTCCACCATTCTTGGACTATATTTGGCTAAAAAGTACTTAATCCTTATGCCCAGAATGCCAGAGAGGCATTGTAAATGTAAGGGAAGCAACCATGCTTTGGGAATTCAACAAAAATCCAACCCAAGTTCAAGTTCAAAAAGGCAACTACAATGTATACCCTAAATCCTTGTTTTCTACCATCATCATGTCTAAACTCGTGTGAGAAAGTAAAGAAGTAAGTAGAAGTGATTGTTACATGAAATTTCCAATATCGGGAGCAGGGTGATCGGGAGAAAAAAGGAGTATTTTGAAAGGAAATTGAGGAGAATAGGGATGAAAACCCATTTCTCCCCTATTTCAATCTGTTGCCAACCGCTATAGAGGTCGGTACTCTGCTGTAGTAGAACCGCTATAGTGGTATAATATCCAATATAGCGGACAACAATCTATTTTAGGAAAGGAAAGGTTTTCCCAGGTCTTTTCAAATTCTTTTACTTTGACATTATCCGAGGCCCCAAATTTCTTGGGTACTCGGAGAGGGTCACATGTTCTTTTCTTGTGTGGCTCAGGAATTCCTTGCCAGAGCAGCATAATATTATGTTCCTTTTGAATCAATGCGACTAACTAGGGGAGAAGGGTCGATATTTTGTGTAGGTTTGCAATTACGCGGTCGGTTAGGGCAGTGAGGGTTCCGAGCTATTTCCCTTCATCTTCTTAGCTTCAGGATCGTTTAGGGATAAACGATAGGTAAATTGGTATCTATTGTAATGATCGGACTCATCGTTATTTTTAGAAATCATGATATCGCAAAATTTCAGGGATAATTTAAAAATATTTTGTATTGAGTGGGACGACGGGACTGAAAATTTAAAATTTTTAAAATTTTATCCGGGATGATGTCACTCCACTATAGCAGTATTTATTCGGCTATAGCGGTAGCGCTATAGCGGATAGCCATCCGCCATAGCGGGGTGACTGGAGGCAGTAGCATGTTACGTGATTTTAAATAAAAGACTCCTCTTCCTCAGTTGGAAAAGGTACGAGGGTTACTATAAAAATCCTCCTAGGCTGCTCCAAGGCTTGGGAGCCATGAGGAGGAGAGATTTTGGCAAAAACGGATGCGAAACAATGGATTTTGGGATTGTTATCCAGTCGGGAATGCCTTCACGAAGCCAGAAAATGCATTGGGGATGCTCGGTGTCCAGGTAGGCTAGGTTTTATTTATTGAGTAGATTGACTCATTTCCATTTTTTTGTATTTCTTTTTATAGACTGAAAAGGGGAATCCATGCCTAGGCCTTCGGTCATGGAGCCTGGAGGTTTGCTGTGGTTGAATTGGTTAATCTAGAACTGTTTGAGTGGTGATAGTGGGTGTGACATTTCAGTTTGTTATGATTAACTAGGTGTAAGGTAATGATAAAATCTGAGGACTAGGGTGTCGAGAAGGTTCGGGGAACCGGGAACTTGGATAATTAAACCACAGATTAAACAAGGGATTCTCTGAAATGTTGTTATTAAGAAACTGTAATGTCTTAAATGGTTGAATTACCGGGGTTAGGGGAGGTCTCTCCCCATGTTGTATTTCGGTACTAGGAGGAGTGTCAGGACTGGATGCATCTACTAGTATGTGTTAAGGGGTGAATTGGGCTTAGCCTTCGGACGAGATTTAAGTTGAGTTTATGTACTTGGGGTAAGGATGGGTGATGGTTATTGATTCCCTAGTGCATTGTATGTTCGTGTGCTTTGCTTAAGTATTGTATGAGTTGCATGCTTAGGGAGTGATTTATGAATGTATAAGTGTCCGGTTGTCAGTTTTGTAAAATGAACTAGGTGCTATTGCTTGTTGGTCTACAAGTGTTGATTTGTTCATTGTTTATGATTGTTGGATTTCTGTGTGACATTCGGTTGGCTCGGGTACCACGCCTAGTACAGATTACTATTTGGTTAGCTCGGGTACCATGCCTGGTACAGGTTACTATTTAGTTGGCTCGGGTACCATGCCTGGTATAGAAACTATAAATGGTTGGCTCGGGTACCACACCTGGGATGGGTTTATTTTATTGAACTGTTGCATTCTGACGATGGTTCCATGAGTGGAAAGGGTTATGTTTTTTAAATTGTAATTATTGCATATGGTCCTTGAATGGTCGGGTCATTGTATTTGATTGTGAGTTTTGGTCTTGGTGTAGACTGGGTTGCACGTTTAACACTTAGGTGTTGTTAGAGGGATCCCCGGGTGGGTCCGAACTATGTAAAAAGATGTATAACTGTGTTTTGGCTATTGGGTGTCGTCAATGGATGTTGATTATTACATGTGGTTGATAAGTTAGGAGGAAGACCGAGGGTCTGGAATTGTATTGACAGTTAATATTATCATGTTAGGGATTTGTGTTACGGACCCCTTAGAGGTCCAGAATACTTGTTAGTAGCACCATGAGTAAGGTTGGTCCGGGTTGGCAGTTACTGGGTTGATTCTAGGTTCTTAGTCGTAGGGGTTGGTTGAGTAATCGGAGGAGTAGTCCGAGACTGGACTTAGTGGTTGGGCCAGTGTATGGTGACTTGGGAAGTCTAATGTTAAGGTGACTTTGTAAGTCCAAGGTTAAGGTGACTTGGGAAGTCTAGGTGATAATTATGGCTCGAGGAGTCGTAGGTATTGGGGGTAAGGCTAGAATGGAGGAATTGGCAGCGAAAGAGTTAGGAAGGGTTGAGGTAGGGGGTACAACTAGTCGGTCGGTTGATATCAGGTCTAGTAAAGGTGGAAGTTGAAGGATGGGACCATTGGAATTATTTACATGTTTTCCCTTTTTTCTATTATATGATGGTACGAGTGGATTCAGGTCGACCGATGATGCCTACCAGTATGCGTGTTTGTACTGATTCTACTCTTGCTATGCCTTTTTGGGTATAGTCTAGTTACAGAGTCGGTGGTATTTCATAGGTACACGACGACAATCTTCAGTAGCTTCTACTCGTGTTCCATGGTGGGAGTTGTGTCATCTTACTTTTCATTGTATTACTCTTGTAGTGGCTCTTGTACCGGCTTAGACTAGATCCTAGAGAGGGGTATTTCAAGTTGTAAAACTGTTTTATTGTGTTCATTGCAAAATGGGTTTTCCTAAAATAAAAGATTGTAATAGTTTCCATGTATTAAAAAGACGAATTTTATGGTTATACTTGGTTTTTCCGCATTTACCTGTTGGAACGGGTGGTAAGGGTTCATCTATCTAGGTGCATAGAGTAGGCGCCTACACATACCGGTAGGTGGGGTCGTGACAGGAACGATGAAATAAAACCTTTTTAGAAATGGTTAGGTCAATAATGGCGCAATCAAAATTCCTTATCACCTATTGGGGTGTTGCTTTGCTCATTGCTGTATTTGTGCTTAATCGTGTCCCTTCTAAATAAGTTACAACTACGCCGTATGAGTTATGGACTAAGCAAAAACCCAATTTGAGCATTTTGAAGCCTTGGGGATGTGCTGCTTTTATCCATAATCCTTTTTCTCAATATGGAAAATTAGGTCCAAGGGGAAGAAAGTGTATCTTTATACGATACTCTGAACAGTCTAAGGGTTATGTGTTTATAGGTGAACAAGATAGTGGGACAGTAACTGAAGTTGAGTCATCTGATGTTATATTCATAGAGAATGATTTTCCTAAGCAGGGCAAGATAGGTCAAGACTTATCTCTTTATGAAACTATGGACCAAATCGCTTCTGCTACAGACGTTCACATGGATTTAAGTGGGAGTTATTTTGATGATAATGGATCAGTCCCTATTCCCACAGATACACCATCTGAATCAAATCCTTTGGATATTGCTGGTCCGAGTGGGAGTAACTTACCAATTGATGAATCAATTTATCAATCTCAACCTCGATGAATAAGTCGTCCATAAATTTCCCATCGTCAATTTGAGATCGAAGGGAAATCATTTATAGTTACTCTAGATGATGAAAAGCCACAAAATATAAATGAGGCTCTTACATGCCCCGCTAAAGAAAAATAGTTAAAAGCAATGGATGAGAAGATAGATTCGATGAAATCTAACCAAGTGTTGGAATTGGTTGATCTACCTATCTACCAAAAAACTATTGGAAATAAGTGGATTCTCAAAATCAAGCGTAAGGCCAATGGTAGTATCAAAAGATTTAAAGCTCGCCTAGTAGCTAAGGGATACACATAACAAGAAGGAATTAATTATGAAGAAACTTTTTCACCTGTTGTACGCTTTGCTTCAATAAAGCTAATTTTGTCAATAGTTGCTATGTTGGATCTTGAATTGCATCAAATGGATGTGAAAACCGCATTTATCAATGGAGAACTAGAAGAAAAAATCTATATGGAAAAACCTGTAGGTTTTGCAAAGAAAGGCGAAGAACATAAAGTATGTCGACTTCGTAGGTCAATTTATGGCCTTAAACAATCTTCTAGATAATGGTATTTACGTTTTCATAATGCGATCATATCATATGGATTCGTTATGATTCATGAAGATCATTGGGTGTACATCAAAATATCCAATGATAAGTTTGTTATCTTATCATTGTATATAGACGACATAGTTATAACTGCAAGTGATATCTGGTAGAGTGGTTATCATCTACTTTTGAGATGAAAGTCATGGGTGAAGCATCATACATCTTTGGAGTTAGGATTTCAAGAGATCGTTCGAAAAGATTGTTATCTCTTTAACAAGAATCTTACATTAAGAAAGTTCTTAATATTTTAATATGTAAGATTGCAAACTCATAAACACTCCAGTTTTTAAAAGTGAAGCTTTAATCTAAAGGATGTGTCCTCGGACTCCACAAGAGAAGGAACAAATGAAAAAGGTTCCTTATGCCAATGCAGTCAAAAGTCTAATGTATGCTATGATGTGTACTAGATCCGATATTTATTATGCTGTTGGGTTAGTTAGCCGATATCAATCCGACCCAGGATATTAACATTAGAAAGTAGTTAAAAGGATATTGAGGTATCTTAAAGGCACAATTGACTATTCCTTATGTTATCAAGGAAATAATCTGCAACTCAAAGTCTACACTGATGCTGAATGGGAAGGAAATTTAAATGAGAGAAAATCAATCTCTGGATATGCAGTCTTGCTTAACAATGGCACTATATCATGGAATAGCAATAAGCAGTCATGTATAGCCTTATCTACAATGAAAGATTAATTTGTAGCACTTTCATCTGTTGTGCAAGAAGTTATTTGGCTTAAACGTTTTTTGATTCACTTGAGTATGTATAGCAATGATGTTGAACCTGGCATAATCAATTATGATAGTCAGGCTACAATATCTTACACAACGGATCCAAAGTACCATAAAAAGATGAAACATATTGATATTAAGTATAATTTTGTAAGAGACATGGTTATACAAAAGGAAGTGAATGTGAAATACATATCTACGCATCAATGATAGCAGATCCCTTAACAAAACCCATAGCATGTGATGCTTATGAAAGACATGTAAAGTCATTGGGTATACGTAGATGTTGATGTATTTATATTTTAATTTTTTCTAATCATGTTCATGTAAATTCACATTATTGAAGTTAATATTGATTTATGCCTAATTTTTCATCTTTATTGGTTCATATACATATAACTTTTATGTAGTGTACATAAGTTTTCTTAGGATAAAAAGTATATCGGACAGACCAAAAAATTAGCCTATTCACACAGGCAATCACCTCTATTGTCTAAGTGACAAGTAGAGATGAGACAATTATAAACTTATTATTGTCAGAAGTGATGATAAAAGAGATTTGAAAGTTTATAATGATAATGTTATTTGTTAGTTTGTGTTTAATCATGCGTGATTAAAATGAGCTGGTCTATTTCTAACGCCATATGTGAGTTTTGAAGAATAAAATAATTTAGTAGATATGTGAACTCGAAGTTAAACATGAGTTGTCTGAACTATCATCTGCACAATATTTAATTTATAAAAGACGTACGCTCCATGGGAAAAAGAGTCAGTACTGTGATACATGTTTCATACCATGTATGCATATTGTGATCCATAATAGAGATACAAGTTTAGTCTCTACTTGTTATCGCGTGAAGCCCTAAAAATTATAATTAATTTTTCACATTGTACCTTTATGACTTTCATCAATTTCTTGAGATTCAATTTGGTGTTTGCTATCTTAGTATATTGCCAAGAGATCATGTTTAATTCAGTCTAGCGCGACATCTCTAGAAAAACATATCACGTTGAGATTAAGAGATTCATGAGATGAGGAAGATCATTGAGTATTATCACATTAATTGTGTTCATTGACAGATCCTTTATGTTTGTCTTTGAGACAAGAACATAATGATGAACTCAAAATTACAATAAAGAGATTTTTGAGAAATATGAATATGATAAATGATCTAGGGTACTGCATACTATAATTTACTCTAAGTTTCATCGATCGATAGGCTATATATTCCTAACATATGTATAGCAATGAAGCTTTCAAAGTATGCGCTGGTCACACAGTCTAGTCGCAATATATAAAAGTTACAGAATAGGAATGAGAGTTGACCCACAATGTGTGAGTGGGAAATGAAGGAAATTGGATCGGGTCACCCAAGTGAGTCAACCTGGATCCATGTCTAGAGAATTATATATATAATTAAGTATTATATATATTTAAATTATTAGTAACTGTTGAAAAGATTTGTGTCCCTTTAGAATTATAAATATATTCTCTTAAACAAAAACCTACAAAAATATTCTTTGTGAAAAAAAAAGGAGAAAAACTTCATCTTCCTTTATCTCTAAAAGGTTCCTCAAAAAAAGTGTTCTTGATTGAAGAATCTTCTACGTACTTCGGGAACAAACTTCTGTAACAGGTACGCGATTATAGATTGTGACTATTTTGGTGTAGTTTGTATTTATTATTAATATGTGATTACACTATTAGACTAGTGAAATAAATTCAATGATCTTGCAAACTGTGTGTTTGAGTATAACTTCATTGGTATCAGAGACATATTGTTTGTTTTCCTTTTAATGATGGATATACTCAACCACACAATTTGTAGAATCATTAAATTTATTTCACTACTCTAATAGTGCAATCACATGTTAAAAAAATATGAACTACATCAAAGAATCACAGTCTATGAATCGCATACCTGTTATAGAAGTTTGTTCCCAAAGTCAGTAGAAGATTTTTCAATCAAGAACACTTTCTCTCAGGAACCTTTTAGAGAAGAAGGAAGATGAAGTGTTTCTCCTTTTATTTTTACAGAGAATGCGTCGTAGGTTTTTGTTTAAGAGAATCTATTTATAATTCTAAAGGGACACAACTCTTCTTAATAGTTGTGTCTCTTTCCAATAGTTATTAATAATTTTAATATATATAATCTTTAATTATATATATAATTCTCTAGACATGGATCCGGGTTGACCCACATGGGTTTTCCGATCTAATTTTCTTCATCTCCCACTCACATATAGTGGGTCAATTCTCATTCCTATTCTGTAACTGTCATACATTGCAATTAGACCATGTGATCAATGCATACTTCGAGAGCTTCATTGTTATACATATGTTAGGGATATATAGCATCTAGATTAATGAAACTTGGAGTAGATTACAGTATGCAGTACACTAGATTATTTATCAACTTCATATTTCTCATTATCTCTTTATCTTAATTTTGAGTTCATCATTATGTTCTTGTCTCAAAGACAAACATAAAGGACCGGTCAATTAACATAATTAATGTGATAATATTCAATGATCTTTCTCATCTTATGAATCTCTTAATCTCAATGTGATATGCTTTTCTAGAGATATCCCGCCAGGCCAAATCAAGCATGATCTTTTGGCAACATACTAAGATAGCAAACACCAAATTAAATCTCAAGAAACTGATTAAAGTCATGAGTGGACAATGTGAAAAATTACTTATAATTTTCAGGGCTTCACACGATAGCAAGTAGAGACTAAAATTGTATCTCCCTTATGGATCACTATATGCATACATGGTATGAAACATGTATCACAGTACTGACTCTTTTTCCCATGGAGCGTATGTCTTTTATAAATTAAATATTGTGCAGATGATAGTTCAGACAACTCATGTCTAACTTTGAGTTCACATATCTACTCAATTATTTTATTCTTCAAAACTCACATCTGGCATTAAAAATAGACTAACTTATTTTAATCATGTATGATTAAATAAAAACTAACAAACGACATTCTCATTATAAACTTTCAACTCTTTTTATCGTTACTTTTGACAATAATTAGCTTATAATTGTCTCATATCTATTCGTCACTTAGACAATAAAGGCGATTGCCTGTGTGAATAGGCCAATCTTTTTGTCTGTCCGAAATACTTTTTATCCTAAGAAAATTTATGTACACTACATAAATGTTATATGTATATAAACAAACAAAGATGGAAAATGAGGCATAAGTCAATATTAACTTCAATAATGTGAATTTACATGAACATGATTGGAAAAAATTAAAATATAAATACATCAGCATCTACGTAAACCTAATGACTTTACATGTCTTTCATAAGCATCACATTCTATAAGTTTCGTTAAATAACCCTCTATCATTTGATGCGTAGATATGTATTTCGCATTCACTTTCTTTTGTACAATCATGTCTCTAATAAAATCATTCTTAATATCAATATGTTTCGTCTTTCAATGGTACTTTGGATCCTTTGTGTAGGCTATTGCAGCCTGACTATCACAATTAATTGTCATAGGTTCAACAGTATTGTTATACACACCCAAGTGAACTAGAAAATGTTTAAGCTATATAGGTTCTTGCACAGCAGATGAAAGTGCTACGAATTCAACTTCCATGGTAGATAAGGCTATACATGATTGTTTCTTACTACTCCATGATATGGCGCCATTATTAAGAAAGAATGCATATCCAGAGATTGATTTTCTCTTATTTAAATCTCCTCCCCAATCAGTATCAGTGTAGCCTTTGAGTTACAGTTCATTTTCTTGATAGCATAAGGAATAGTGAACTATGCCTTTAAGATACCTCAATATCCTTTTAACTGCTTTCCAATGTTGTTGTCCTAGGTCGGATTGATATCAACAAACTAACCCAACGTCATAACAGATATCGGGTCTAGTACACATCATAGCATACATTAGACTTCCGACTGCATTGGCATAAGGAACCTTTTTCATTTGTTCCTTTTCTTTCTGGAGTCTGATGACACATCCTTTGGCTTAAAGTTCCACTTTTAGAAACTGGAGTATTTATGGGTTTGCAATCTTGCATATTAAAACGTTCAAGAACTTTCTCAACGTAATATTCTTGTGAAAGAGATAACAATCTTTTCAAACGATCTCTTGAAATCCTAGCTCCAAGGATGTATGATGCTTCACCCATGTCTTTTATCTCAAAAGTTGATAATAACCACTCTTTTATTTCTTTTACATACTCAATGTCACTTGCAGCTATAAGTATATCATCTACATACAATGATAAGATGACAAACTTATCTTTGGATCATTTAATGTATACATAATTATCTTCATGAATCATAACAAATCCATACGATATGATCGCATTATGAAAGCATAAATACAATTGCCCAGAAGATTGTTTAAGACCATAAATCGACCTACGAAGTCGACATACTTTATATTCTTTATATTTCTTTACAAAATCTACAGGTTGTTCCATATAAATTTCCTCTTCTAGTTCTCCATTGAGAAATGTGGTATTCACATCCATTTGATGCAATTCAAGATCCAATATGACCACTATTGACAAAATTAGCCTTATTGAAGCAAAGCGTACAACAGGTAAAAAGGTTTCTTCATAATCGATTCCTTCTTATTGTGTGTACCCCTTAGCTCTAGGCGAGCTTTAAATCTTTTGATACTACCATCGGTCTTACGCTTGATTTTGAGAATCCACTTATTTCCAATAGCTTTTTGGCCTATAGGTAGATCAACCAATTCCCATACTTGGTTAGATTTTATTAAATCCATATCCTCATCCATTTCTTTTAACCATTTTTCTTTAGTAGGGGATGTAAGAGCCTCATTTATATTTCGTGGCTCTTCGTCATCTGGAGTAACTATAAATGCTTTCCCTTCGATCTCAAACCGATGACAGGGAATTTATGGACGACTTGTTCATCGAGGTTGAGATTGATAAATTGATTCATCAATTGGTAAGTTACTCCCACTCGGACCAACAATGTCTAAAGGATTCGATTCATATGGTGCATTTGTAGGAATAGGAACTGATCCATTATCATCAAAATAACTCCCACTCAAATTCATTTGAATGTCTGTAGCGGAAGCGATTTGGTTCGTAGTTTCATAAAGAGATAAGGCTTGACCTATCTCGCCCTGCTTAGGAAAATCATTCTCTATGAATATAACATCACATGACTCAACTTCAGTTACTGTGCCACTATCTTGTTCAGCTATGAACACATAACCCTTAGATTGTTCAGAGTATCGTTTAAAGATACACTTTCTTTCCTTTGGACCTAATTTTTCATATTGAGAAAAAGGATTATGGATAAAAGCAGCACAATCCCAAGGCTTTAAAATGCTCAAATCAGATTTTCGATTAGTCCATAACTCATAGGCGTAGTTATAACTGATTTACAAGGGACACAATTAAGCACAAATGCAGCAGTGAGCAAAGCATCACCCCAATAGGTGATAGGAAATTTTGCTTGAACCATCATTGACCTAATCATTTCTAACAAGGTTCTATTTCATCGTTCTGTAGTACCATTTTGTTATGGAGTGTAGGGAGTAGTTAATTGTCTTTGAATTCTTTTTTTATTACACAATTATTTTAACTCATCAGACAAATACTCTCTACCTCGAGTGGTTCTTAAAACTTTGATCTTTTTATCCAATTGATTCTCAACCAAGTTCATAAACTTAATGAAGCAACTCAATGCTTCAGATTTGTGGGAAATCAAATAGACATGACCGAATCGAGTAAAATCATCAATAAAAGTGATGAAGTAAATAGCACCATGTCTTGCCCTTACATTCATTAGACCACAGATGTCAGAATAAATTAATTACCATGGAGTATCAGCTCTTATACCTTTTCCAAATGGTTTTATCATAGTTTTTCCAGCTAGACAAGATTCACAAGTAGACAATGCTAGTTTATCTATTGAGCCAAGAAGACCTTCTTTGGCTAAGCGATTCATTCTTTGGTGGCCGATATGGCCAAGCCTAGCATGCCATATATTTACATCAGTCTCACAATTAGAAGTTGACATAAAAAAGAATAAATAAATATTATTATTATTGAAACTCTGAACAACATCCAATACAACAAAACGATCATAAAAATAACTAGTACCATATTTTGTCTTGGCCAAATACATATCTAAACCATGTTCATGATCGAAAATATTAAATCCTAACTTAATCAATATTCTGACAGAGACCAGATTTTAGAGAATTGACAGGGCAAATAGTACATCAGGTAGAAATAGAGTTCGGCCACCACACATTTCAAGTTTGCAGGCACCAATTCCTTTCACTTCCTCTTTGGAGTTATTTCCTACATACACCCATTTGGATCCTTTTGAAATTCGTCAAAAATCCACAAAGGTATCTCTTTTTGTCGCTATATGTTTGGTGGCTCCTGAGTATACAATCCACAAAGGAAGCGATTCAGTTAAAAGGGCAGAACAGGAAATATTTACATCATTCTGTAAATTATTAATAAGGTCGTGTACCTTTTTAGGCTCAGGACAATCACGAGTAAAGTGTCCCTTGTTCTGACAGTTGTAGCACTTAAGCTTCTATATTCATCTTTTTGTTTGGAGTAGAAACAACTTTCTCTCCTTGTTGATTAATCTTAGGCTTCTTTGAGACTTTTTATTTTCCCTTTTTCTTAGAAAATTCACCATCCTTGTATTTTTTCCATGGTCATATTTTGAACCGAAACTAGCCATATACGCATTTGTAGCAACATTATCAACTCCAAGGCGCTCTTCCTCGAGTTTCAAATGACGCTTAGCATCTTCCATAATTTTGATACTAATATTATGGGTCAAGTGCATTTTTATATTTTCCCAGCTCTGGGGTAGGGAGCGAATCACAACTTGAAGTTGTTGCTCTTCGGTCAACACATGACCGACATCTTTTAGTTCATTCATCATATTTGACATAAGGCAAAGATACTTACGTATAGTATGATCATGGCGTTTCTTATAAGTATCAAACTTAATTGTAAGAGACCTTAATTTAGCAACTGAAGTATGACCAAACTTTTCTTTTAATGCGGACCACATGTCCTTAGAATCATCATAATATCGGAATTCTCTCATAATATCATTATCCATGTTGCTCAGCAACGTAATGCGAACAATATTTTTTTTTCAAGCCTGATATAAGGTCTTTCACATATTGGGGGGTATTACCATTTTCAGAAAGTGTCATAGACACATTAAGAGCATACTCTTCCAGAACATATTGGATTTTCATACTCCATATTTCATAATTATCACCATTAAGATTATCACCTTTATTAAGCTCGGCAACTATGTTCTTTGCAGCAGTTGACATACTGATTTAAACAAGTATAAGGTATCATGAGCCAACTATATACATTATTTTAGCCTAAATTCAAGTACATAATAATTCTTAAAATAATCAACTATGTCATATTCATTTCACATCAGGTTCAGATTTAAAAGTTCACTAAGTTCTCAATCATTATTCAAATTCTAATATGTCATAAATCTAACACAATCAATCATCTAAGAAGCACTTATATTAAATCACATAAAAATTCAAGATTAAACAATTTTGAATTCTATAACAAATATAAAAACGTTCAACAAAAATATAATGTATATTTAAATTTCACACAAGTACAAAAAATATGATGGTTTGTGCAAATAAAATGATCACATAGACAATTACACAAAATGGAACAGATAAGTTATACGTACTTGTTTTCCTTTCAATTCACTGCATTTATTTTAGTAACAAATTTTTGTTTCAATCTTTAGAAAGAACAAAAAAATTATTTTGTCAAATTTGTGGCCTCACAAATTAAAGGAACATGGAGTCTTTCTTATTAATTTATTGTTGGAATTTTTTTTCAGTCAGTACATTGAAAGAATTGAAGAAATCTCGTATATGTTATTTTTTTCCCTCGTTAATGAAGCCAAATAGAAGTTCTTTAGTAGAACTTTGTATCATCAATTTTCATGTGTTGTGATAAAAAGTATATCTTGATATGTTTAATTTGTATCATTGTCATTGTGATTTATTATTTGTATTTGTACTTATATAAATTTGAGATAATACTTCATGAAATTATTCTTGTTAATTTCTATATTTGTTATAGAATTTATATTTATTTTATCTTGAATTTGTGTGATTTAAGATAAGTATTTCTTAGATGATTGATTGTGTTCGATGCTAAGGACATGTGGTCCTCATTAAAAGAGAAGTTTGATCATACTTCAGTTGCTAAGTTAAGAGCTCGTACTATTAGGTTTGATACTTATAAGAAGCGCTCTGATCATACTATGCGTAAGCATTTGCACCATATGTCAAATATGGTGAATGAACTAAAAGATGTCGGTCATGTGTTGATCGAAGAGCAACAACTCCAAACTCTGATTCGCTCCCTACCCAGAGCTAGAAAAATATAAAAATGTACTTGACCCATAATGTTAGCATCAAAACTATGGAAGATGCTAAGCGTCATTTAGAACTTGAGGAAAAATGCCTCAGGGTTGACAATGCTGCTACAAATGCGTACATGGCTAGTTTTGGTTCAAGACATGGACGTGGTCAAAAGCGTGAATTTTTTCAGAAAAGAGGGAAAGTAAAAGTCTCAAAGAAACCTAAGATTAATCAACAAGGAGAGAAAAATATTTTTGCTCCCCAAAAAAAGGTGAATATGACTAAGCTTAAGTTCTACAACTATGAGAACAAGGGACACTTTGCTCGTGATTGTTCTGAGCCTAAAAAGGTACATGACCTTATTAATAATTTACATAGTGATGTAAATATTTCTGTTCTATTTTTTTTAACTGAATCACTTCCTTTGTGGATTGTAGACTCAGGAGCCACTGAACATATAGCGACGGAAAGAGATGCTTTTGTGGATTTTTGACGAATTCCAAAAAGATCTAAATGGGTATATGTAGGAAATAACTCCAAAGAGGAGGTCAAATAAATTGGTACCTGCAAACTTGAAATACGTGATGGCCGAACTCTATTTCTACATGATATACTATTTACCGCATCAATTTACTGAAATTTAGTCTCTATTAGAATATTGATTAAGTTAAGATTTAATCTTTTCTTTCGTGAACATAGTTTGGATATGTACTTAGCCAAGATAAAATATGGTATTGGTTATTTCTATGATTGTTTTATTGTATTGAATATTGTTCAGAGTTCCAATAATAATAATATTTATTTTTCCTTCTTTATGTCAACTTCTAATTGTGAGACTAATGTAACTATATGGCATGCTAGACTTGGCCAGCAAAGAATAAATCGCTTATCCAAAGAAGGTCTTATTGGATCAATAAATAAAGTAGAATTATCTACTTGTGAATCTTGTCTAGTTGGAAAAACTGTAAGAAAACCATTTGGGAAATGCATAAGAGATGATACTCCATTGCAATTAATTCATTCTGATATCTGTGGTCCAATGAATATAAGGGAAAAACATGGTGCTATTTACTTCATCACTTTTATTGATGATTTTACTCGATTTGGTCATGTATATTTAATTTCTCACAAATCTGAAGCTTTGAGTTGCATCATTAAGTTTATGAACTTAGTTAAAAATCAATTGGATAAAAATATCAAAGCTTTGAGAACTAATCGAGGTAGAGAGTATTTGTCTGATGAGTTCAAACGATTGTGTGATGAAAAAGGAATTCAAAGACAATTAAGTACTCTATACACTCCCCAACAAAATGGTATTGCGGAATGACAAAATAGAACCTTGTTAGAAATGGTTAGGTCAATGATGGCGCAAGAAAATTTTCCTATAACCTATTGGGGTGATGCTTTACTCACTGCTGCATTTGTACTTAATTGTGTCCCTTCTAAATCAGTTACAACTATGCCGTATTAGTTATGGACTAAACGAAAACTCGATTTGAGCATTTTGAAGCCTTGGGGTTGTGCTGCTTTTATCCATAATTCTTTTTCACAATATGAAAAATTAGGTCCAAGGGGAAGAAAGTGTATCTTTATACAATACTCTAAACAGTCTAAGGGTTATGTGTTCATAGGTGAACAAGATAGTGGCACAGTCACTGAAGTTGAGTCACTTGATGTTACATTCATAGAGAATGATTTTCCTAAGCAGAGAAAGATAGGTCAAGACTTATCTCTTTATGAAATTACGGACCAAATCCCTTTTTCTACAGATGTTCAAATGGATTTGAGTTGGAGTCATTTTGATTATAATGGATCAGTTTCTATTCCTACAAATACACCATCTGAATCGAATCTTTTAGATATTGCTGGTCCGAGTGGGAGTAACTTACCAATTGATGAATCAATTTATCAATCTCAACCTCGATGAACAAGTCATCCACAAATTTCCCGTTGTTGATTTAAGATCAAAGGGGAAGTATTTATAGTTACTCCAGATGATGAAGAGCCACGTAATATAAATGAGGCTCTTACATGCCCCGCTAAAGAAAAATGTTTAAAAGCAATGAATGAGGAGATGGATTCAATGAAATCTGACTAAGTGTGGGAATTGGTTGATCTACCTATCGGCCAAAAATCTATTGAAAATAAGTAGATTCTCAAAATCAAGCATAAGGCCAATGGTAGTATCAAAAGATTTAAAGCTCGCTTAGCAGCTAAGGGATACACACAATAGGAAGGAATTGATTATGAAGAATTTTTTTCAATAGTGGCTATGTTGGATCTTAAATTACATCAAATGGATGTGAAAATTGCATTTCTCAATGGAGAACTAGAAGATGTATTCTATATGGAACAACCTATAGGTTTTGTAAAAAAAGGTGAAAAACAAAAAGTATGTCGACTTTGTAGGTAGATTTATGGCCTTAAACTATCTTCTAGACAATGGTATTTACGTTTCCATAATGCGATCATATCGTATGGATTCGTTATGATTCATGAAGATCATTGTGTGTACATCAAAAGATCCAAACATAAGTTTGTCATCTTATCATTGTATGTAGATGACATACTTATAGCTGCAAGTGACATCGAGTATGTAAAAGAAATAAAAGAGTGGTTATCATCTACTTTTGATATGAAAGACATCGGTGAAGCATTATACATCCTTGAAGTTAGGATTTCAAGAGATCGTTCGAAAATATTGTTATCTCTTTCATAAGAATCTTACATTAAGAAAGTTCTTGAACATTTTAATATGCAAGATTGCAAACTCATAAACACTCTGGTTTCTAAAAGTGAAGCTTTAAGCCAAAGGATGTGTCCTCAGACTCCACAAGAGAAGGAACAAATAAAAAAGGTTCCTTATGTCAATGCAGTTGGAAGTCTAATGTATGTTATGATATGTACTAGACCTGATATCTGTTATGTCATTGGGTTAGTTAGCCTATATCAATCTGACCCAGGACGTCAACATTAGAAAGCAGTTAAAAGGATATTGAGGTATCTTAAAGGCACAATTGACTATTCTTTATGCTATCAAGGAAATAATCTGCAACTCAAAGGCTACACTGATGCTGATTAGGGAGGACATTTAATTAGAGAAAACCAACCTCTGGATATGTATTCTTTCTTAACAATGTCACCATATCATGGAGTAGCAAGAAGCAGTTATGTATAACCTTATCTACAATGAAAGCTGAATTCATAGCAGTTTCATCTATTGTGCAAGAAGTTGTTTGGCTTAAATATTTTCTAGTTTACTTGGGTTTGTATAACAATGTTGTTGAACCTGTAACAATCAATTATGATAGTCAGGATACAATAACCTACACAAAGGATCCAAAGTACCATGGAAAGACGAAACATATTGATATTAAGTATAAATTTATTAGAGACATGATTGTACAAAAGGAAGTGAATGTGACATACATATCTACGCATCAAATGATAGAAGATCCCTTAATAAAACCCATAGCATGTGATGCTTATGAAAGACATGTAAAGTCATTGGATTTACGTAGATGTTGATGTACTTATATTTTAATTTTTTCCAATCATGTTCATGTAAATTCACATTATTGAAGTTAATATTGATTTATGCTTGATTTTTCATCTTTGTTAGTTAATATACATATAATATTTATATAGTGTACATAAATGTTCTTTGGATAAAAAGTATGTCGGACATACAAAAAGATTGGCCTATTCACACAAGCAATCACCTTTCAAAGTGACGAATAGAGATGAGATAATTATAAGCTAATTATTGCCAGAAGTGACGATAAAAGAGAGCTGAAAGCTTATAATGAGAATGTCATTTGTTAGTTTATATATTTAATCATATGTGATTAAAATGAGATCGTTTGTTTCTAATGCCAGATGTGAGTTTTGAAGAATAAAATAATTGAGTAGATTTGTGAGCTCAAAGTTAGTCATTAGTTGTTTGAACTATCATATGCATAGTATTTAATTTATAAAAGACATACGCTCCATGGGAAAAGTAGTCAATACTGTGATACATGTTTCATACCATATATGCATATAGTGATCCATAAGGGAGATACAAATTTAGTCTCAACTCTTTATCGTGTGAAGCCTTGGAAATTATAAGTAATTTTGAACATTGTACCCTCATGATTTTAATCAGTTTCTTGAGATTCACTTTGGTGTTTGCTATCTTAGTATGTTGCCAAGAGATCATGTTTGATTTGGTCTGGCGGGACATCTCTAGAAAATCATATTACATTGAGATTAAGAGATTCTTGAAATGAGGAAGATCATTGAGTATTATCACATTAATTGTGTTCATTGACCGGTCCTTTATGTTTGTCTTTGAGATGTGAATATAATGATGAACTCAAAATTAATAAAAAGAGATTATGAGAAATATGAATGTGATAAATGATCTAGGGTACTGCATATTGTAATCTACTCCAAGTTTTATTGATCAAGATGCTATATATTCCTAACAGATGTATAGCAATGAAGCTCTCAAAGTATGCACTGGTCACACAGTGTAGTCGTTAAGTATGAATGTTACAGAATAGGAATGAGAGTTGACCCACTATGTGTGAGTGGAAGATAAAGGAAATTAAGTCGGGTCACCCATGTGGATCAACCTGGATCCATATTAATAAATAAATAATATATAATTAGTTATATATTTAATTTAGAAAAAAAGGAGGAGTCACAATGGTAGGAGTCTCTCCTGAACCGATATGTCGCTTAAGAGCGATAAAATAAAGTTTTGGAATAACTCTCGACACTGCTTCTCTAAAAGAAAAAACAACAGACAAAAACTTCTCCTTCTCTCTTCTCTAATTCCTGCAAAGTTTGCGTGAAGATTCTTGTGAAGATTTCTTCTCCAAAAGCGTTGGAGTAACTCTGTAACAAGGTACGATTCATAGATTGTGATTCTTCAGTGTAGTTTATGTTTATACATGTGATTGCACTATTAGACTAGTAAAATATATTCAATGATCCTGCAAACTGTGTGTATGAGCATATCCTTCATTGGTATCAGAGCCAGGTTTCATTGATATCTTAATGAAGGATATAATCAACACATAGTTTGCAGGATCATTGAATATTATTTCACTAGTCAGAAAGTATAATCATATACAAAGATAAACTACATCATATAAAGCCACAGTCTAAAATTGTACCTATTACAGAAGATTATTCCAAACGATTTGGTGGAGATAACTTTGATCTTCAAAGGAATCTTCTCACCAAAGTTCTTCACACAAGAAGAAAAGAGTATTGGAGAGAGAGGGAAAAGAAACATTTTTTTCTTGTCTTATGCAGAGAATGGAAAAAGGTACGTTAGTTTATGTTAAGAAAAACCTTTTATAATCCTAAAGGACACAACTCTTTTCAATAGTTGTGTATCTTCCTAATAGTTACTAATAATGTAAATATATATAATGCTTAATTATAATATATATATATCATAATATTATATACTATATATATATAATATATATGATTATATATAGATAATATATAATTTTCTAGACATGGATCCGGATTGACCCACATGGGTGACCCGTCAAATTTTCTTTATCTCCCACTCACACATAGTGGGTCAACTCTCATTTCTATTCTGTAACTTTCATACACTACGACTAGATAGTGTGACTAGTGCATACTTCGAGAGCTTCATTATTATACATCTGTTAGGAACATATAGCATCTTGATCAATGAAACTTAGAGTAGATTATAGTATGCAGTACCCTAGATCATATATCACATTCATATTTCTCATAATCTCTTTATATTAATTTTGAGTTTATCATTATGTTCTCGTCTTAAATACAGACATAAAAGACTAGTCAATGAACACAATTAATGTGATAATACTCAATGATCTTCCTCATCTCATGAATCTCTTAATCTCAACGTGATATGCTTTTCTAGTGAGGTCCAACCAGACCAAATCAAGCATGATCTCCTAGCAACATCTTAAGATAGAAAACACCAAATTGAATCTCAAGAAACTGATTAAAGTCATGAGGATACAATGTGGGAAATTACTTATAATTTTTAGGGCTTCACACGAGAACAAGTAGAGACTAAACTTGTATATCCCTTATGGATCACTATATGCATACATGGTATGAAATATGTATCACAGTACTGATGTAACATCCCAGAACTTCCAAGCCTAGAATCAGCTCAGAAAATTAGAAAAAAATAATTTTTCCAACCGTCAGCCAGAATCACGAGTTAGATCCATGACCTGTGGAAGTTTCCATGAGTCATGGACTAGACTTGTGGAATTCGATCAGAGACCTGAAGAATTCTCTGAGAACCACAATTGGGTTCTACAGACTGTGGAAGGATCCACGAGTCATGAACCTAAGTCGTGGAACCAAACCTGAGGCCAGACATTTCTCTGAGAACTGCGGTTGGGTTCTATGAATCGTGGAAGGATCCATGAGTCATTAACCCAAGTCGTGTAACCAATTCTAGTAGCTCAAACCAAGTGCCCAGGATCCACGAATGGGATCCACGACCCGTGGAAGTTTCCATGAGTCGTGGACCACTCTCGTGGAACCCCTTTCCAGCAGCCCACATTTCCAGACCCAGGAACCACTACAGGGTTCCACGAGCCATAGAAGTTTCCATGAGTCTTGGTTCCGATCCGTGGAACCTGAGTCGCAAATTTCAGCAGTTTTCTTTTAATTTTCCTAGGGGAATTTCAGGCTTTTCTTGCATCTTCTAAGGCTTAAGCTACGTCGTTTGCTTAGTCTAAGCCTAATTAATTAGTCAAAAACTACCTAAATCAGCTATTCTCCTAAAATCATCAGATTTAGAAAGAAATAGGAGAAAGGAGGCAATAGTTTTCTCTCAAGAACAGGCAGAAAGTTCTTCAAGCTCAGCCCCAAGAATCCAAAGGATTTCTCCATCATTTCTCCACCAGGTATGTGAGATTTCATCAATGGTTTCCTTTCACCCATTGAGTCCCTAGATTCAGCCAGTTCTTCAGGTTATCCATGAACTATTCATACCTAGGGTTCCTAACTCTTAGGGATTCATTGTAAATCAGATGTTACTGCTTATACTGATTTATACTTCATATTTCTTGGAGAATTAGCATAGTCACTTGTATAGGACTCAGAAACCCTAGCTTGTCTTAATTTCAATATTTATAAATTATACTTGCTAGGGAGATAATTCAGATAATTATGCTTCATAATTAGAATGCCATCAGTTTCAGTATATATATGTGCATTCTAAGATAATTATCAGTATTTGAGCTATCCAGTATTTCAACTTGTATTTCATTGCTTATATTTCTGTTGGGAGTAGACATAGTACCGAGTAGATAATGGGATAAAGTCTTAGCTATCAGATTATGCTAAGACCTTTAGTAGTAGTCCCCCAATCCCAGAACTATGGCGCCACCGTAGGTATAAAGAGGGGTCAACTGTCAGATTAGGCTACACACCTATGTCCCTTATGGGCAACAGTTTAATGGATATACATAAGATTTGTTTGTACCCTTGGCAATATATGAACACCCTTCTACCCAGGGTTACAAGATGGCCCCATAGTTAGCTCAGCTTGGGGTATGTTGGTAATAGTATCTCCCACAGTCAGACTCAGCATTGCATTGACCATGTATTCAGTTATTTAAGTTCAGCTTAGCATGTTATGATATTCATGTTCAGTTACTTGGTTATTGCATTTTATATACTTTCCAGCTCATGTTTCATGCTATGTACTTCCATGTAATGACCCTTCCGGTTATTTACATGTTTTTGCCTTTCTTGTACCATTAGAGCTTACTTGTAGTGGCCCAAGTCATTTATGGCTTGTCGGGATCGGTAGTTCGGTGCCCGGGCCATTTGTTTAGTCTTTATGGCTGTTCCTCATTTTAGAGATTCAACTTTGGAAATCATTGACTTCCAACAATATTCTTGGTAATATCAAATAATTAAACCAAGGTTCTAGGTCAAAGGAATCCCTTACTCAAAAGTTTGAGTCAAAGAAATGCCTCGTGTAAAACCTCGCCCGTTTGAAGGTTTAAAGTAACCCGTACTTTCGAGGTAAGATTAATAGTGTCTAATACACTAAGAAGTATGTGTTATGAGGTATTATAATCGCAAAATGGTTATATGTTAAGTTTTGAAGTCAAGCAAGTTGCGTAACAAAAGTCGGAAAAAGTTATTGTAAATTCCTTTAAGGAATTCTCTTCAAATTTGGGTTAAATGTCTTGGAGTGTTTCTCCCTATCTATAAAGAGTTAGTGGGCCCCCAATATACCAAATCGAATTTCTACGAGTCTAGTTTCCAACGCACTAAACCGTTCATCCATATAACTTCAGAATAGAGACATATTCATATTTTTGTAAGACTGCGCAAGCAGACACGTCAAGGTGGGGCCTACGTCCTAAGTCGGTTCAGCTTATAAAAGCTGATTTCTCCTTCGTTTTAACCCATATTTTCACCCAAAATTCTTAGAAAATCGTAGGGAGAGTCCATAAATAATCCAGGGACTTTGATTTTTTCAATTTGGAAGTTTAACGGAAGTTGCTCTACGTCGCGAGCTCGTTATTTTGGTATAGTTTTCCTCGTCGATTTCATGGCGTATCTTCATGGGTGTTGATGAAGCAATCCAGCAGGTGGTTTCTGAGTATTTTGCATTAGCTACAGAGTTATATTGGCGAGGTATGGATCCCGTACACGTATCTATTTGTTGAATCAAGATTCTAAGCTTCTAGTCACGAAAAGTTGTATTTTTTGATAACTTGTAGTAGTTTCTTGTTGGATTTGGATATGTTTGTTGCTACTGCAAGGAGGAATTTCGTGGAACTGATATTTTTATGCTATTATCATTTTATTATCGGAAGGTAAGGGTTCTAAATCCTCGACTCATTCTTAATTTGAGCTTTAGAATCAATTCCGAGGAGAACTTATCGTTATCGGCATGTTTGTCGTGTTTTCTTGCCGTATATTGTTATAGCTCGTCGTGGGTCCTTATAACAGCATGTTTAGCTTGGTATTTCAAGGCTTTTTTTTGAGGTAACCTTCCTCCTATGACCCTCCTTCGTTATTATATGTTCTAGTATTGTTTTATGGATTTCTGAGCCACGAAGTGGTATTTTGGATCTGTGGCTCTGGGAAGCCCCTTTGTCATATTAAATTGGGTTTTTATTGTTGTATGTTGATGGTGTTAAGGTGTTGGAGGTACTCGGAGTTGGTGTGATTCTTGTTGGAGTCACGTACGATAGTTATTGGATTGAATGACATGAAGTACGCCTTGAAATAGTGCCTCAGGAGCTCGTCGCTCCTTTGAGATGTGGTTAACATATTGTTGTTGGATTTAGCTGCCATTTGTTATTGTTATTGGCCTCATTTTTACGCTTTGGAGTTGTCTTGTCGTAAGTGTGACATTAACACCTTATCAATTGGCTATGGCTCATTCTTGCAGCCTAGTCGATTCTAGCAATTATTCCATTACCTTGGTTGGTCAGGCTTCATAGAGACGCCTTTGGGGATTCAGTTGAAAGTATTTGTTTTATGTGATTCAAAGCTTCCTGGAGCTATTGGAGTCTGGACGATGTCGTTCCCGCAGCTAGTCATCGGATGACAGGTAGGTTATGGTTTTCCCCTATCTAGACTCTGCGTATATAGGCTATAACTACATTAATTAGCATCCTTGGATGGGTTGTTATAGGTTGGTACCCCAGACCTTGTCCGCCTTTCATCCGTCTATTTCATACGTTGTTTGTAGTATTCGCGTAGTAATGTATATTACCTTTGTGGTCCTGTGTGGCCTTGTATTGACTCTGGAACATAGATGGTGGGCTATTTGGGAATGTCCGTGAGTCCCGGACATAGAGATTATCCTGTTAGGCTTGTTATGTCTGCTGAGTAGCTATTGGGCCTGTGCAGGGCTGATAGGAATTGTTGTGAGCCGTTGGGCTACTTTTATATTTGTGTGCGAGCATATCATCCATGAAAAAGGTTTTCCCCTGCATGTTTTACTACAGTTTTGGCTGTGAGCCACTACTGACAGTTTTCCTAAATCTGCATGGCCCTAGGGCCCTTTTTTTGGTACTGTTGATGATAGAAAAGGGGATTTTTGGATGTTTTCGCACTGATTTTATTACTGGTACTAGTCTCTGCGAGGCAGAGCACCAGGCTTGATTTTATTACTGATACTAGTCTTTGCGGGGCAGAGCACCAGACTTGATTTTATTACTGATACTAGTCTCTGCAGGGTGGAGCACTAGACTTGATTTACTACAGTTTTAGACCCGGTTACGCCCGGGCACCCTTGGAGGGGGTTTTGAGGCATTTTCTACTACTTTAGTCCTGGACAGGGTCTGGGCATGCATATTCGAGATTGGGTCTCTATCTTGATCCCGGACTTGCTTCCAGATGACATGTCTTGATATTGAGTTTTAGTATGGGGTCGGGGACCTCCATGGACCTTGCCGCTCTGGGCCTGGGGCTTCAGACTGCGTGCACCGGAGGGAAGGGTATACGGTGGAGTAGAGGTATAAAGGCTGAGTCTTCCATGGAACCTGCCTGCTGGGCCTGATTGGCACCGGAGGAGGTACATACAGAGTTTCTATTTCACACATCATATCATATCATATCATGCATTGGATTCCACCCTTGTTTGCTGTGTGTTCAGTGTATGCTCCTGTAGTATGGGATGCCAGAGGGTTTGCTTTCACTTGATTGTGTTCCTCAGTTGTGTGGGCGGCCGTTGGGACTATAGGTAGACTATATTTACTCCTGTCTTTATTTAGAGCTTGTCTTGGCACCCGGTTCTTGAAACATTAGTGATGGCTAGCCTGTTGAGGCTTTGGTTGTGGGATTTTTGATTATTGAGAGGGCTTTAGAGTCCTATCTTATTGAGGCACTTTTGTGTGGCCTTCTGAGCAGAGTGCGAGACTCTGGCTCTATCCTTGTGGGAAGTTGAGTGGTATCTCTCAGTTATTTTGGCCTAGTTCATTTCATCCTAGGGTTGCACTTGTGAGGTGATTCCCTGGTTATGCTATCATGTGATTGGATTGGTGTTATGACTTCCTTATACTCGTTGATTCCATTTTGAGTATGTTTGACTGCTTTCTATCTTTTCCTTTTACTCGAGGTTACCGGTATACCGCCATTTTCTCAACTCTCTCTCTCTACTTACTTATATTATTGTGCAAGGACTCCAGGTGTGTTCTCCTTTCCTTCACCTGTGATTCTAAATAATTGTATCTCTGTGCTGGCATGTGTTACTTTAAGCTCTTGGTTATGGATGATCTGTGCTAGCTCCTTGTGCCTTGCTTATTGCCTCAGTGACTGCTTTCTTGCTATCTGTTACTTACTGCTTTTATATCTTATATGCGCTCAGTCGGCCTATGATACCTACTGAGTACCCGTGGTTTTGGTGCTCATACTACACTTCTGCACTTTTTTGTGCAGATATTAGCTGAGCTTTCATTGTTGATCACGTTGGAGACTCGTGCAGCTTTTGGATCTTTGAGACTAGGGTGAGCGCCTGACGATCGGGGCTTGTCTACATATCAACTGTTGTACTGTTGCTCCTTGTACTTTTGAAGGAAATTTATGTTGTATTTTGTTACTACTAGCACTTGTATCCTATTAGAAGCTTCTGTACTATTGATACCAAGTCTTGGGGTTGGTGTAGTTTCCTTTATGTATTTATATTCGAGTTTTTCTTTCGCTTATTTCTGCTTGCTGGTGCATTTTGATTAGGTAGTAGCACATTACTAACCGTTCTGGGCTACGAAAATTGGTTCGCCTACTGGGGATTGTAGGTGCCATCATGACTTGAGAAATTGGTTCGTGACAGCTTGGTATCAGAGCTAGGTTCACTGGTGTCATGGTACAGAAGCAAGTGTCTAAGTAGAGTCTCGTGGATAGGTACGATGACGTACGTATCCTATCTGCGGGAGGCTACAAGGCATTATTAGGAAAAGTTTCATCTTTTTGGCTCTTCATCGTGCGTTCCTGGCTTTACTGACTTCTAGACTTCGGTTATTCATTCATTTTGAGATGCCTCATACGAGTGCAATAGCGGTTGGTACCGAGGCTTCTGTTCCTGTTGCTTCAGTGCTTCTATCAGCACCAGTACTCCAGAGTGAGGCTTTACCGCACTAAATAGGGGGTGTGGGGTCAGCCCAACCTCTGATTGGATTTATAGCGATCTCAGTGCTTCAGGACACCGTGGCTAGGACTCTGAGCCCTCCGGTGAGTGTTTCAGTACCTGGTTTTGTGAGTGGTGCTTCAGTTATAGTTGAGTTTCTAGTTCTTCAGCAAGGTTGTCTATCGGTATTGGAGTACGAGGTAAGATTTTCCCGTCGGACTTCGTATGGTATAGGCTATTTTTGGTGTGGTGAGCATGGGCACATTTCTAGGAATTGCCCCACGATTGTGTATTTTGGACAGCCTGGTTGTTATCATTGTGGAGAGATCGGTCACCTTTATAGAGCTTGTCCCCGGCGAGGGCCTGTTGGGCCTTCAGTTTTGACTACTCAGTCCAGAGTTATATCCCATCAGCTTGATACTCCTCTTGGTAGGCTAGAGGTAGAGGTTCCTGATATCGTTGCTCCAGCTTAGGCTTTTGTTACCTTCGACTTGTGATAGTCCTGCTCGCGTTGCGATTCTATCCCTTCTGTCATTTATTTTCTTATATACCTACCTGCTATTTGTTTAAGTTGTTTGGCTACCCTAATTGTAGTATCGATATGTTATTTTATTGGTAGTTTATTCTTTAGTAGTGGATGGGGGTAAGTTAGCCTTGAGAGGTTTTTTCCCGGAGTTGTAGCTCGTGGGTAGTTCTTGTTAGTCTATTTCTAGTTGGGTTATCCCTGTTTCATTGTGATTTTGGACTTGTGGTTGAGTTTCCCTTGTTGAGCGGTCCTAGATGGTTGTTGCCTAAGCCGTTATCTAGCGTGGCTAGAGATCCGTTGATGGTTCAGTGTATTACCGTTAGTTGGCCCGAGTTAAGATTTTGCCTCAGTTGGGAGATATTGGTTATGCTAGTGTGCATAGATTGGTTTGGTCTCCCGAGTGTCTAGAGTCGACCCTCTTTGTTGATTAGTTTAGGAGGTTGGTAGGTATGTGGGTTGTTCCCATATTCTCCTCCACTTCCTGGTCCGTTGGGTGTTTTGTTGTATCCCTAGCTCCAGTTGGAATGAATCTTGATCGTAGCTCGTTCGATGAGCTCTAGATGTTGGCATCATGATTGGGTCTTGACTTTAAGAACTTCTGACTAAGTGTTGATCGTAACCTCGTGGTTAGGTTGTATTTGTAAGCATTTTGGGTGAGTTGGGCATTCGGCCCATCCTTCTCCTGCCTTATTGAATTTGACGTGTAGCTATGAGTAGTAAGGTAATGGCTTCAGGTTCTTATTCGAGAAAGGATTTGTAAGGTTTAGTATGTGCTAAGGAAGCATTTTTGTTTAGTTGAAAATGAAGGGAGATACTCTTTGTATGTGTTTATGTGTCCTCGTAGTTGCCTGTGGTAGCGATGAAGGTTTGCTTTGGGATTGTGTGTCGGTGATTCGATTCAGCCGTCTACACATTACCGTGGGTTTTCCATCGATTGGTTTTGTTTCAGTAGCAATTGCGGTGTTGGAAACTTGCATATTCAGGCCTAGTTGGCTTGGGTTCCTAAGGGTTCATTGGCAGCATCCTGGTTCGACCAAGGCTTTAGTTGGCAGTTTTGAAAGTTGGGATTCAGAATCATGGCTTGGTAGGTTACATCGAATGGTTCGTGGTAGTTTCTATTTGGTTGCAGAATCCTAGTGCCAGGAGACAGTGGGTGCGGGCAACTTAGCTTCTTTACTTCAGTTGTGGATGCGGCTATTGGCCTAAGACACCTAGTCCTTGGCTAACCTCTGCAAGAGGCGAGATATTCTAGATTTCAGCAGTGTTCTAGTTAGTACGAGGTTCTTCTATCATGGTTGGACAGACTCAGCGGCGTAAGCTTGAGCTTCAGCAGTGGTGTATGCTTTATGTGGTCAGCTTGTGCGGGTTGAGACTAGAGAGACTATTTTGAGCTCTGATGATACGTAGAGACTGGTAATAGCCATTCGTTTGCCCAGAATTTGAAATCTTATTTAATTGATTCCTCCAGAGTTGTTATTTATGTGGGGTTCTAGTGTTGGTTAGACTCGGACAGTATGGACGAGAAGTTCGTTAGGATATATGCTTCGAAGTGGTTGGTTGTTTGCAGAACCAGTAGAGCGGTTGATTCAAGACAAAGGAATGAGTTGAAAGTATATGCAAAAATTTCTATGGCTAGATGGTAACTTTGAACCCCAGGCACCTTTTTCCTTTTTCTTCGGGGTGTTTGGACTTGATATTGTGGCATGGTGGACTTCTTCCTGAGGTGAGATTCGTAAGGTAATTTCACATTCAAATGGTGTTCGAGTGTTCGGAGTAGCAGTAGTGTTTTCTAGAGTTGGGAGCTTGGCTCATGGTTACATACTTCGTGGTAGGCTTACCACACTTCTTGCAGGATCATGGTTTTGGTTTGGGTCTTTTGGGCGGGTTGCCCTGGTTCATTCACTTTCAGCTGATTCAGACCTTGCACGATTCAGTTAGCAAGTTCGATGTTAGAAAAAGTGTTCGTTCGTTGGTTGATGGTCAGTCAGGGCATGTAATTTCGTTTTCAATGATATGCTACAGGTTGTTATCTTAGATGGCAAAGGCTAGTAGCCTATATCTTGGCTTAAAACGAGTTTGAATAAAGTGGGTGACTTCATTCGTGGTAAAGTATAAGCAGGAACTATGGATCTCCGGTGTGTCAGTTGATGCTTTGAGGGTGGTTTGAGTATTCGGCTTGTATGCAACTTCCTATTTGTGGTGCTAAAGGATTCAGTTCAGAATAAAAAGAAGGGGTTTTGTGGATCAGCGGGCTCATGAGTTAGAGTTTTGGGTTGATGGATTTTCTGGTAAACTTGGCATAGTATTGAGGATTCGAGTTTTGTGTGTTGATAGCCTTGGTGCTCTGGTTTTGGTGTTGTGTAGGTGATTTTCGGTTAAGATTCTCGAGGTTCAGTTTGGGTTGGCAGATCTTTGGAGGTTGAAATATAGCTTGGCTAGTAAGAAATTAACACTTGGTTGCTTTCTTTGGTTCTGTTCTATTGGGTGCCGTCCGGTCGTGGAGGCTACCCGGGTTGTCTGAGAGAGTAGTGCGGGCGTCGTATCCGCTATTCTTAAATCTCTGGTATTTTCTTCCTTCCTGACTTTCGAGGACGAAAGCCTTTTTAGTAGTGGATAATGTAATGACCCTTCCGGTCGTTTACACGTTTTCTCCTTTCTTGTACCATTAGAGCTTACTTGTAGCGGCCCAAGTCATTTATGGCTTGTCGGGATCGGTAGTTCGGTGCCCGGGCCATTTGTTTGGTCTTTATGGCCATTCCTCATTTTAGAGCTTCAACTTTGGGAATCGTTGACTTCCGACAATATTGTTGGTAATATCAAAGAATTAAACCAAGGTTCTAGGTCAAAGGAATCCCTTACTCAAAAGTTTGAGTTAAAGAAATGCCTCGTGTAACACCTCGCCCGTTTGAAGGTTTAAAGTAACCCGTACTTTCGAGGTAAGATTAATAGTGTCTAATACACTAAGAAGGATGTGTTATGAGGTATTATAATCGCAAAATGGTCATATGTTAAGTTTTGAAGTCAAGCAAGTTGCGTAACAAAAGTCGGAAAAAGTTATTGTAAATTCCTTTAAGGAATTCTCTTCAAATTTGGGTTAAATGTCTTGGGGTTTTTCTCCCTATATATAAAGAGTTAGTGGGCCCCCAATATACCAAATCGAAGGTCTACGAGTATAGTTTCCAACGCACTAAACCGTTCATCCATACAACTTCAGAATAGAGAGATATTCACATTTTCGTAAGACTGCACAAGCAGACACGTCAAGGTGGGGCCTACGTCCTAAGTCGGTTCAGCTTATAAAAGCTGATTTCTCCTTCGTTTTAACCCATATTTTTCACCCAAAATTCTTAGAAAATCAGAGGGAGAGTCCATAAATAATTCATGGACTTTGATCCTTTCAATTCGGAAGTTTAACGGAAGTTGCTCTACGTCGCGAGCTCGTCATTTTGGTATAGTTTTCCCCGTCGATTTCATGGCGTATCTTCGTGGGTGTTGATGCAGCAATCCAGCAGGTGTTTTCTGAGTATTTGGCAGTAGCTACAGAGTTATATTGGCGAGGTATGGATCCCGTACACTTATCTATTTGTTGAATCAAGATTCTAAGCTTCTAGTCACGAAAAGTTATATTTTTCGATAACTTGTAGTAGTTTCTTGTTGGATTTGGATACGTTTGTTGCTACTGCAAGGAGGCAGTTCGTGGAACTGATATTTTTATGCTATTATCATTTGATTATCGGAAGGTAAGGGTTCTAAATCCTTGACTCATTCTTAATTTGAGCTTTAGAATCAATTCCGAGGAGAACTTATCGTTATCAGCATGTTTGTCGTGTTTTCTTGCCGTATATTGTTACAGCTCGTGGTGGGTCCTTATAACAGCATGTTTAGCTTGGTATTTCAAAGCTTTTTGTCAAGGTAACCTTCCTCCTATGACCCTCCTTCGTTATTATATGTTCTAGTATTGTTTTATGGATTTCTGAGCCACGAAGTGGTATTTTGGATCTGTGGCTCTGGGCAGCCCCTTTGTCATATTAAATTGGGTTGTTATTGTTGTATGTTGATGGTGCTAAGGTGTTGGAGGTACTGGGAGTTGGTGTGATTCTTATTGGAGTCACGAACGATGGTTATTGGATTGAATGACATGAAGTACGCCTTGAAATAGTGCCTCGGGAGCTCGTCACTCCTTTGAGATGTGGTTAACATATTATTGTTGGATTTAGCTGCCATTTCTTATTGTTATTGGCCTCATTTTATGTTTTGGAGTTGGCTGGTCGCGAGTGTGACATTAACACCTTATCAATTGGCTTTGGCTCGTTCTTGCAGCCTCGTCGATTCTAGCAATTGTTACATTAACTTGGTTGGTCAGCCTTCATAGAGACACCTTTGGGGCTTCAGTTAAAAGTATTCTTTTGTGATTTGGAGCTTCCCGGAGCAATTGGAGTCTGGACGAGGCCATTCCCGCAGCTAGTCATGGGATGACAGGTAGGTTATGGTTTTCCCCTATCTAGACTCTGCGTATATAGGCTATAACTGCATTAATTAGCATCCTTGGATGGGTTGTTATAGGTTGGTACCCCAGACCTTGTCCGCCTTTCGTTCGTCTATTTCATACGTTGTTTGTAGTATTCGCGTAGTAATGTATATTACCATTGTGGTCCTGTGTGGCCTTGTATTGACTCTGGAACATAGATGGTGGGATATTTGGGAATGTCCGCGAGTCCCGGACATAGAGATTATCCTTTTAGGCTGGTTATGTCTGCTGAGTAACTATTGGGCCTGTGCAGGGCTGATAGGAATTGTTGTGAGCCGTTGGGCTACTTTTATATTTGTGTGCGAGCATATCATCCATGAAAAAGGTTTTCCCCTGCATGTTTTACTATTGTTTTGGCTGTGAGCCACTACTGACAGTTTTCCTAAATCTGCATAGCCCTGGGCCCTTTTTTGGTACTGTTGATGATAGAAAAGGGGATTTTTGGATTTTTTTGCACTGATTTTATTACTGGTACTAGTCTCCACGGGGCAGAGCACCAGGCTTGATTTTATTACTGATACTAGTCTCTGCAGGGCAGAGCACCAGACTTGATTTTATTAGTGATACTAGTCTCTGCAGGGCGGAGCACCTGACTTGATTTACTACAGTTTTAGACCCGGTTACGCTCGGGCACCCTTGAGGGGTTTTTGAGGCATTTTATACTACTTTAGTCCTGGACAGGGTCTGGGCATGCATATTCTAGACTGGTTCTCTATCTTGATCCCGGACTTGCTTCCGGATGACATGTCTTGATACTGACTTTTAGTATGTGGTCAGGGACCTCCATGGACCTTGCCACTCTGGGCCTGGGGCTTTGAGCTGCGTGCGCCGGATGGAAAGGTATACGGTGGAGTAGAGGTATACAGGCTGAGTCCTTCCATGAAACCTGCCTGCTGGGCCTGATTGGCACCGGAGGAGGTACATACAGAAGTTCTATTTCACACATCATATCATATCATATCATGTATTGGATTCCTCCCTTGTTTGCTGTGTGTTCAGTGTACACTCCGGTAGTATGGGATGCCGGAGGGTTTGCTTTCACTTGATTGTGTTCCTCGGTTGTGTGGGCGGCTGTTGGGACTGTAGGTAGACTATATTTACTCCTGTCTTTATTTAGAGCTTGTCTTGGCACCCGGTTCTTGAAAGATTAGTGATGGCTAGCCTGTTGAGGCTTTGGTTGTGGGATTTTTGATTATTGAGAGGGCTTTAGAGTCCTATCTTATTGAGGCACTTTTGTGTGGCCTTCTGAGCAGAGTGCGAGACTCTGGCTCTATCTTTGTGGGAAGTTGAGTTGTATCTCTCGGTTATTTTGGCCTAGTCATTTCATCCTAGGGTTGCACTTGTGAGGTGATTCCCTGGTTATGCTATCATGTGTTGGATTTTTGTTATGACTTCCTTATACTCATTGATTCCATTTTGAGTATGTTTGACTGCTCTCTGTCTTTTCCTTTTACTTGAGGTTACCGGTATACCGCCATTTTCTCAACTCTTTCTCTACTTACTTATATTATTGTGCAAGGACTCCAGGTGTGTTCTCCTTTCCTTCACCTGTGATTCTAAGTAATTGTATCTCTGTGCTAGCATGTGTTACTTGAAGTTCTTGGTTATGGATGATCTGTGCTAGCTCCTTGTGCCTTGCTTATTGCCTCAGTGACTGCTTTCTTGCTATTTGTTACTTACTGCTTTTATATCTTATATGCGCTCAGTCGGCCTATGATACCTACTGAGTACCCGCGGTTTTGGTTCTCATACTACACTTCTGCACTTTTTTGTGTAGATATTAGCTGAGCTTTTGCCGTTGATCACGTTGGAGACTCGTACAGCTTTTTGATCTTTGAGACTAGGGTGAGCGCCTGACGGTCGAGGCTTGTCTACATATCATCTGTTGTACTGTTGCTCCTTGTACTTTCGGAGACAATTTATGTTGTATTTTGTTACTACTAGCACTTGTATCCTATTAGAAGCTTTTGTACTATTGATACCAAGTCTTGGGGTTGGTGTAGTTTCCATTATGTATTTATATTCGAGTTTTGCTTTCGCTTATTTTTGCTTACTGGTGCGTTTTGATTAGGTAGTAGCCCATTACTAACCGTTCTGGGCTACGGAAATTGGTTCGCCTACTGAGGATGGTAGGTGCCATCATGACTTGAGAAATCGGGTCATGACTTTCCATGTCATTATTTATGTTTATAGCTTTGGTTATATATCCTGTTGTGATGACCCTTCCGATCATCTTTGCATTTTTGCACTTATTGTATTATTAGAGCTTTCCTGTAGTGGCCCCAAGTCATTTATGGCTTTCTGGCACTGGTAGTTCAGTGCCCTGGCCATTTATTTAGTTGTTTAGGCCGTTTGCCTATTTTAGAGCCTTAACTTAGAATATCATTGACTTTAGTCAACATTCTTAGCTAACGTGCTCGAAATTGAATTATGACAGTTTCGTTAGCTCTGAAGCATTGAGTTTGGTCTAGTTAGACCTTTAGTTGAGACCTAAGAACTTACAGTGTGGGTTTTGTGCTATTTTCTCTATATTCAGGCTATTTGGAGTTGAAAGTGTAACCTTGGGTAGATTTCGACTATCGGAGTGTCAGATTCAATATCTGACAATTCCATCAGCTCCGAAATGTTGAGTTTGGGTTAGGTTGGTGGTTGGTTCAGGTTTTGGGTGAGCCAGGCTCATTTTGAGCCTTTGAGTTCTTCTTAGGTAGTGTTGACTTGGGTCAATATTTCTCTGAAACTACCCCGTATAGAAGTTTCAGTGATTTCGTTGAGTCCACAACATCATTTCCACTCTATTAGCATTATTGGTTTTTGAATATCAGTTTTCGATTTTGTACGGAATGCCCCATGGAGTTTTAAAAAGTTGCAGATTTTTAGTGCAGGCCAGGCCTTCACCGCAATCACACCAAGGCCAGTGCGATCGCTCCTCAGTGCCTACAGCCGGCCAGCGCGATGGGGCCCTTTAGGCACGATAGTGACTTGGTGCTTGGCTTCCTTGAGCGCGATGGCACTGGTTTAGTGCGATAGCGCTGATCAGCGACCATCAACTATATATTTCTTGTTAGTTTGATTTTCCAGCCATTTCTCTCAACCTTTCTCACTCTAAAACACTTATACTCTCTACCAAATTGCTCCACATCTATATGAGACATGGGAAAACCAATTGGTCATCATTAATTCATGATCCTTTGATTCTTGGTAAGTCTTCTTCCCCAACTTGCCTTCTCTTGTTCTCTTCTAAAATCCTCCATTTTTGCTCATGTCCAACAGCTTGGAAATTGTTGTAGAGGCTGCCTTCTTGATCTTGCATGTTCGCAGGTTCGAGGAATTCACCGTCTTGGCTTAATTTCTCTTCTTTTGGTAAGTAATCCTTTCCTAAGTTCCAATTATTGTTCTCCTCCTTCTCTTGAGCGGGCTATTTTGATACCCTCCTCTTGGCCAAGTGTGCTCATTTTTGGAGCACGTCTTCTTGGCATCGTTGTGGTCGTCGTTCTTCTTTCATTTTTGGTTTTGGGTTGTGGGCCCTGCGGGCTTGCTATTGACCTGGATTTTGACCCAGCTACAATTATAGTGATATGGGTATTGTTAGACTCATTTTAATGTTTTACTCATGTTTTTGATAGTTTGATTATCATTCAGGATTACTCATAGCAATTCGGGCTTGGATTTTGTTTTTCCAACAGCTTGTCATTGGACGACAGGTAGGTTACGGTCTAAACTCCCTACATTTAGCATATATCAGATAAAATTGTACTAGCTGGCCTCCTTGGGTTGGTTATTAGGTTGGTACCACAGACCTTGACCGCTTTTCCATAATTAACCTTGTTTTTTTCCTCCACTGTGCGTAGTATTCTTTGTAGTTAATATTACCACCCTTGTGGTCCTGTGTGACCTTATTTTAACTTTGGACCATAGATGGTGGGTTATTCGGGGGTGCCCATAAGTCCCGAGCATTGTTATCATGATATTATGCTAGCTATCTGTGTTGTAGAGCGATTGGAGCCTGTGCAGGAATGATAGGTTATTTGTGGGCTGGGGGCCACTGTTGTGATTATGTATGCCACTCATCATGCATATAGAGGGGATTTCTTCATGATTTTTACTAAGGTTTTGGCTTCGGGCCTACTGGAACTGATTTTCTAAACTTTGCATGGCCCGTGGGGCCCATTTTTAGTGGAAATGATTTAAAGAGAGTTGGGTATCATTTTAATGGGTCTTCTTGGGGTAAGGGAAAATCAAAGGCCATTTTATCACTAGTTCCACTTATACTAGACTCAACGGGGTTCGAGCACTAGACTTGTTTTACTATAACTTTCGGGAGGGATGCTAGGATCAGCGGGTTCGTGTGCTAGGACTATTTAACTTACTGGTTTAGACCTGGATACTCTCCGGTCAGCTTTACTTGGGGTTCTTTTTTTTGAGATTGCAGGCCATCTAGTATGTTAGTCGGGGGCCTCCATGGACCTTGTTGTTTTGGCCCAGAGGCTCTGAGCTAGGGGTGTCGGAGGGGGGTATGCGGTGTAGTAGGGGTATACGAGTGTGACCTTTCATAGATCCTGTCTTCTTGGCCTTATAGGTCACCGTAAGCGGGCAATATACGGTACTACTATCACTCTTGACTTAGCATGGCATCATATCATTCATCTGTGTGTGGTACCACCTTTGTTTGTTGTTTGTTAATTGTACGCTCCGGTAGTATGGGATGCCGGAGGGTTTGTTTTCACCTGATTACGTTCCTCGGTTGTATGGGAGGCCGGGGGACTGTAGGTAGACTCCTGTTACTTTATCGCGGTGTTATCCCCTATTACGGTTATACTTATAAGATTGTATACTGCTAAGTTATTACTTTCTAAATTTGAGCTTGGTATGATTAGTTTGGTTATTGATTCCTGTTTTTGAGCATGACTATCTTTACTCTTCTCCTCTTTCCCTTGTACTTGAGGTTATCGGTATACCGTCCACTTTTAAAGCTTATTACGTATATACTGTTATTGCAAGGATCCCAGGTGCTTCATTTCTTACTTTCACCTGTGCCTGTGTGTATATGTTTTACTTACTATTCTTGTATGTTATTTTTGTTGTCTTCCCTCTGGGATAGTTCCCATGTGACTTTTTTGTAGAATTCTGTGATTACTTGCTTCTATTCTGTCTATTACTATGATTTTATCTTATATGTGCCCAGTTGGCCTATGATACCTACTGGGTACCTCATGCTTCGCATTTGGTGCTCAAACTACACTCTACATCTTTTGGTGTAGATCCTAGTATGGGCCATCACCGTTAGCTCGTTAGAGTCTCATGTGAGGATCTGCTTTTGTGCTATTCCAGACTGAGGGTGAGCCCTCGAAGGCCGGAGCTTAGCCCTAGTTTATCTTTTTCTTTATGTACTCTATTATTACTCGGAGACATTGGTGTATATTTTATTTTAGATCCTTTCGTACTCCTTATATGTAGATTCGTCTCTATACTATGATACCAAGTTTTGGGTTTAGCTTTCGCATATGTATATATATATTCCCGTTATCTATTTTCTTCATCTTCTTCCCTTGCTTTAGCTTATTAAACTGTGCTTCTGCCTAGATTGTTAGATAGTAGCCCATTACTGACCGTTCTAGGCTATGGGGATTAGTTCGCCTACTGGGGGGTTGTAGGTGCCATCATGACTGAGAAATTGGGTCGTGACAGCTTGGTATCAGAGCCCTAGGTTCACCAGTGTCATCGGTATAGGAGCCAATATCTAGTAGAGTCCTGCGGATTGGGGCAGAGACGTTCGTACTCAATCTTTGGGAGGCTATAGTGACATTTT
Organism: Jaltomata sinuosa; assembly: GCA_003996215.1. Classification (NCBI taxonomy): domain Eukaryota; kingdom Viridiplantae; phylum Streptophyta; class Magnoliopsida; order Solanales; family Solanaceae; genus Jaltomata; species Jaltomata sinuosa. The sequence goes on from QJPP01000201.1 coordinate 937,729, forward strand.
AGGAAATATGACTCTCTTATTTGCTTCTGTATCGTGCGTAATCCTTGGAAGTTTCTGGAAATCTCACTTGTTCTGGTTCACTCTTCCGTAGATGGCTCGTATGAGATCATCGATGTCGGGCAGAGACGATCCTCTGACTCCAGCTAGGGGTCAAGGACGTCCTAGACCAGCGGCATCAGTTAGAGCTCATAGGGAAAAGAGACAGCCCGAGCATGATTATGAGCTCGAGTTTGCCCCTGCACAGCAGCATATGGAATCATGGATAACCTAGGTGCCACCAGCTCCAGTGCAAGTTCCTGCACCAGTTTCTGTGCCATCTTCAGCCCCAGCTCAGTCTTCAGATATTCGAGGTTTACTTATTCAGCTTTTGGGTATGATTGGAGAGGGACCTTTGGAGGTAGCACAGACACCCGCTCAGGGGGAAGCCCTGGGTGTTTAGAGTTTAGGAGTGCAGCCTGTTACTGCGGCTCCCGGGGCCGAGGTTATTCCGATATCCTCAGTTGCAGAACCTCTTCCTCCCTGCCTAGTTATGACATAGATGGAGCAGAAGGCGTTGGTTAGGTTTCTAAGATTGGCACCTCTGAGGTTCGCTGGTATATCTGGATAGGACTCACATGATTTCATCATTACCTATGAGGAGATGTTGCATCATTTGGGGTTGTTAGAGACTTACGGGGTCGGTTATACTACATATCAGTTGGAGGGCCCAGCGAAGTTATAGTGGAGGGCCCAGGTTTCATACTGACCATCGTCGATTGGTCTGAGTTTTATGAGGCCTTTATGGACAAGTTCTTACCCCAGAGCGACCGGGAGCGTCAGAGAGAAGAGTTCACTAGACTTGCTCAGGATACTATGACCGTTTTAGAGTACGAGACCTGTTTCCATCAGCTTGCTCCATTTGGGGCTATGATTATACCTACTGAGGCTGACAAGGTCCGTATGTTTGTTTGGGGGTTATGGAGAGAGTTTAGAGAGCCTACAGAGATATTAGTTGCTAGTGGTCGATCTTTCCAGGGTATTGCATACTATGCTCGTACTATAGAGGATTCGCGTCGTCACAACACCGGGGCCAGAGATAAGAGGCCTCGAAATCAGGGTGGTTACAGTGGTTCCAGATATGGTGGTAGAGGTTCAGGTCAGTGGGTTTGGGGTTATCATCCATAGTATCATCAGGTTCAGACCAGTCGACCGGTTCAAGAATCACTTCAGGCTTCTAATTCTCAGTTTGAGCAGGGTTAGAGCAGTCAGAGGGGTCTCAGTGGTTAGTCTGCGAGAGGTACTACTTCTGGGGCATCAGGCCGAGGTGGCCACATAGGTTCAGCAGGTTCATCTTGATAGGGTGGGCCGTCAGGGTCATGCTATGAGTGTGGAGTTAGTGGCTATTTTGCTAGAGATTGCCACCAGTGGGGTACAGTTCAGCCAGCTATTCCGTTGGCTCAGCCTATTTACTCAGTTCATCCATCTGCTCAGGGAGGTGGTGGTCAGGGTAGAGGTGGTCCTCCGCGTGGTAGAGTAGGTGGTAGGGATAGCAGTTGGGTAGGTGGAGGTCGTCGTCAGTTCTATGCGGTCCCTAGGAGGCCGGAAGCAGAGGCCTCAGATGCTGTGATTACAGGTATGATCTTTGTGTGCCATCAGTATGCTATGGCTTTATTTGATCTTGGATCTACATGTTCATATGTATCTTCCTACATTTTGCCTTGTTTGGGGTTGGCTAGTGAGCCGTTATTTGTGTCTGTTTCTGTCTTGACCCCAGTAGGAGATTCTTTAGTAGTGGATCAAATTGTGAGATCTTGCATGATATATGTTGGTGATTTGGATACGTGGGGTGATTCGATGATACTTGATATACTAGATTTTTATGTGATACTGGGGATGGACTATTTATCCCTTCATCGTGCGGTTTTGGATTGATATGCTAAGACCATTACCATAGCCATGCCTGGTGTATCCTCAGTTGTATGGTAGGGTTCTATCAGCCATGCACCGTCTGGGATCATCTCTTGTCTTCGAGATAGGAAGTTGATCTCTCACGGATGTTTAGCTTATCTAGCATATGTCTGAGATGCTAGTGCTGACTCTTCATCTCCTGAGTCTGTTCCTGTGGTTAGAGACTTCCTAGATGTGTTCCCTACTGACCTGCCAGGCCTTTAACCTGAGAGAGATGTTGATTTTTCCAGTGAGTTAGAGCCGGGCACCAGACCCATTTCTATTCCTCCTTACTATATGGCTCCTGCTGAGTTGAGAATGCTTAAGGAGCAGCTCCGGGATTTGTAAGCTAAGGGGTTTATCAGACCGAGTGTGTCTCCTTGGGGTGCTTCTATTTTCTTTATAAAGAAAAAGGATGGGTCGATGCAGATGTGTATTGATTATCAGGATTTGAATAAGGTGACAGTGAAGAATAGGTATCTAATGCCCAGTATTGATGACTAATTTGATCAGATTTAGGGTTCAGCTGTGTTTTTAAAGATTGATATGAGGTCCGGCTACCATCAGTTAAGGATTAGGGCGGAGGACATCCCTAAGACATCATTCAGGACACATTATGGCCATTATGAGTTCTTGGTGATGTCTTTTAGGTTGATTAATGCCCCAACAGCTTTATGGACTTGATACACAGGGTATTTCTCCCGTACTTGGATACGTTCCTGATAGCCTTCATAGATGACATTCTGGTATACTCCCGGAGTAGGGATGAGCATGAGCAGCACTTGAGGATGGTACTTCAAACTTTGAGAGATCATCAGCTTTATGCCAAGTTCTCAATGTGCGAGTTTTGGCTTAAGTCAGTTGCATTCCTAGGACACGTGGTGTCCAAGGATGGGATTATAGTTGATCCGGATAAGATTTCTGCGGTTCGTGATTGGCCTAGACCCACTACTGTTATCGAGGTTCGCAGCTTTGTTGGGTTAGCAGGTTACTACAGGAGGTTCATTCAGGGATTTTATTCCATAGCAGCACCCTTGACTATGCTGACTAGGAAGGATGTTCCATTTCAGTGCGAGGATCAGTGCGAGGATAGCTTCTAGAGGCTTAAGACCTTATTGACTTCAACTCCAATTTTGACTTTTTCGGTCGAGGGTCAGAGTTTCGCCGTGTATTGTGATACTTTCAGGGTTGATCTTGGTTGTGTGTTGATGCAGCAGGGTCGAGTGATAGCATATGCATCGAGGCAGCTGAAGGTTCACGAGTGCAACTACCCCAGTCACGACTTAGAGTTGGCAGTGGTAGTCTTCACGCTCAAGATCTGGAGGCACTACTTGTACGGAGTCCATTGTGAGATATTCATCAATCACCATAGTCTTCAGTATATTACGAGTCAGCGAGAGCTGAACTCGGGGCAGAAGAGATGGATTGAGTTGTTGAACGACTATGATTTCACTATTCTATACCATCCGAGAAAGGCAAATGTGGTAGCGGATGCCTTGAGTCGGAAGACAGTGAGTATGGGAAGCCTAACTTTGCTTTCAGCTTCTGAGCGACCATTGTCCTTGGCCAACCATTTGGTTAGGCTTGACTTGTCGGATCCTAGCAAATTTCTTGCCAGTGTTGAGGTTCATTCTACTCTAGTTGACCAGATTTAGAGCCAATAGTTTAAGGATCATAGTTTGTGTGACCTTCATGATTAGGTAGTTTGGGGTGAGGCCAGCCGGGCTACTTTGGGTTCTGATGGTATTCTGAGGTTTGGTGGTCGACTTTGTGTTCTGAGGGTTGGATATTTGATTCACCTGATACTTTATGAGGCATATTGTTCTAGATACTCCATTCATCCTGGCATGGTGAAGATGTATAGAGATTTGAGACAGCTCTACTGGTGGAGTGGTATGAAGCGGGACGTTGCAGAGTTCGTATCTCGATGCTTGAACTATCAGAAGGTGAAGTTCGAGCACATGAGATCGAGTTGTTTGATGCAGCGACTTCCCATTCCTAATAGGAAGTGGGAAGGTATTACTATGGACTTCATTATTAGTTTGCCTCATACTTCTCGTGCTTTTGATTCTATTTGGGTAATTGTGGATCGACTGACTAAGTTGGCCCACTTCTTGTCGGTTCAGACTTTCTACGGTGCTGAGAGGTTAGCTCAGATTTACATTCGTGAGGTTGTTCGGTTGCACAGGGTCCCAGTTTCTATTATTTCAGACCATGGCACTTAGTTCACATCTCAATTCTAGAGAGCTATACAGAGGGATTTGGGTACAGAGGTTCAACTTATTACTGTTTTCCACCCTCAGACAGATGGCTAGTCTGAGAGGACTATCAGGTCCTGGAGGACATGCTTCGGGCTTATGTACTTGACTTTGGAGGTTCTTGGAATCAGTTTGTGCCCTTGACCGAGTTTGCTTATAATAATAGCTTTCATTCGAGCATCGCTATGACACCTTTCGAGGCTTTGTATTGTAGGCGTTGCAGATCGTCGATTGGTTGGTTTGATGGGTTAGAGTCCAGACCGCAGAGTACAGATTTGCTTAGAGATTTCTTAGACCGAGTCCATTTGATTCAGGATAAACTCAGAGCAGCCCAAAGTAGGTAGAAGAGCTACGCTAATCGTAGACTTCGTGCCATAGAGTTTAGTGTTGGTGACTTGGTTTACCTTCGAGTATCGCCCATGAAGGGCGTGATGAGATCTGGTCGGTGGGGCAAGCTTAGCCCCAGGTTCATTGGGCCATTTGAGATTCTCCAGAGGGTTGGTAGTGTTGCCTACATGTTAGCTTTGCCTCTAATGTTTTCAGCTATTCACCTAGTTTTCCATGTCTCAATGTTGCGCCAGTATGTTCCAGATAAGTCTCATGTGATGCATTGGGATTTGGTTCAGTTAGATGAGAGTTTATCTTTTGTTGAGGACCCTATAGCTATTCTAGCCAGAGATATCAGGAGATTGAGAACTAGGGAGATTCTGGTTGTGAAAGTTCAGTGGAGACATTGTCAGGTCGAGGAGTCTACTTGGGAGACCAAGAGTGAGTTATGTGTCCAGTATCCGCAGTTGTTCGAGCTTTTAGGTTCTCCTTTCTTCTTGACTTTCGAGGATAGAAGTCTTTTTAGTAGTGGATGTTGTGATAACCCTTTCGGTCATCTTCGCATTTTCGCACTTATTATACTGTTAGAGCTTTTCTGTTATGGCCCCAAGTCATTTATGGCTTGCTGGGACCGGTAGTTCAGTGCCTTGGTCGTTCGTTTGGTTGTTTAGGTCGTTTGCCTATTTTAGAGCCTTAATTTAGAATATCGTTGACTTTAGTCAACATTCTTAGCTAACTTGCTCGAAATTGAATTCTGACACTTCCATTAGCTCCGAAGCATTGAGTTTGGTCTAGTTGGACCTTTAGTTGAGACCTGAGAACTTTTGGTGTGTGTTGTTTTCTCTGTTTCAGTCCATTTTGAGTTGAAAGTGTAACCTTGGGTAGCTTTCGATGATCAGAGCGTCAGATTTGAAATCCGACGATTCCATCAGCTCCATAATGTTGAGTTTGGGTTAGGTAGTTTGTTGGTTCGGGTTTTGGGTAAGCCGGGCTCATTTTGAGCCTTTGAGTTCTTCTTAGGTAGTGTTGACTTGGGTCAACATTTCTCCGAAATAACCTCGTATGGAAGTTTCGTCGATTCCACTGAGTTCGGAACGTCTTTTCCATTCTATTAGCATTATTGGTTTTTAAATATAGATTTTTGATTATTCCCGGAATGCCCCGTGGAGTTTTAAAAAGTTGCAGATTTTTAGTGTAGGCCAGGCCTTCAGCGCAATCGTGCCAAGGCCAGCGAGATCGTGCCTCAGCGCCTGCAGCCGGCCAGCGCGATGGCGCCTGGCTTCCTTGAGCGCAATGGCGCTGGTTTATCGCGATAGCGCTGACCAGTGACCATCAGTTATATATTTCTTGTTAGTTTGATTTTCCAGCCATTTCTCTCAACCTTTCTCACTCTAAAACACTTATACTCTCTACCAAATTACTCCACATCTGTCCGATACTTGGGAAAACCAATTGGTCATCGTTAATTCGTGATCCTTCGATTCTTGGTAAGTCTTCTTCCCCAACTTGCCTTCTCTTGTTCTCTTCTAAAATCCTCCATTTTTGCTCATGTACAAAAGCTTGGAAATTGTTGTAGAGGTTGCCTTCTTGTTCTTGCATATTCGTGGGTTCGAGGAATTCACCCTCTTGGCTTAATTTCTCTACTTGTGGTAAGTAATCCTTGCCTAACTTCTGATTATTGTTCTTAAATTTCCATCTTTAAGCCTTCTCTTGAGCGGGCTATTTTGACGCCCTCCTCTTAGCCAATTGTGCTCATTTTTGGACCATTTCTTCTTGGCATCGTTGTGGTCGTTGTGCTTCTTTCCATTTTTGGGTTCGGGTTATGGGCCTCGCGGACTCGCTTTTGACCTAGATTTCAACTCGACTACAATTGTAGCGATATGGGTATTATTAGACTTGTTTTAATATTTTACTCATGTTTTTGATAGTTTGATTATCATTCAGGATTACTCGGAGTAATTCGGGCTTGGATTTTGTTGTCCCAGCAACTTGTCGTCAGACGACAGGTAGGTTACGGTTTAAACTCCCTAAACTTAGCATATATCAGATAAAATTGTACTAGTTGGCATCCTTAGGCTGGGTTATTAGGTTGGTACCAAACTCCATCCAATCAAGTCCATGCCATAGAGAATCAGGCTCGGCAACCTTGACCGCTTTTCCATGATTCGCATCGTTTCTTTCCTCCGCTGTGTGTAGTATTCTTCGTAGTTAATATTACCACCCTTATGGTCCTGTGTGACCTTATTTTAACTCTGGACCATAGATGGTGGGTTATTCGGGGGTGCTTGTGAGTCTTGGGCATCGTTATTGTGATATTATGCTGGCTATATGTGTTGTAGAGCGATTGGAGCCTGTGCAGGGCCGATAGGTTGTTTGTTGGCCGAGTCCACTTTTGTGATTGTGTATGCCCCTCATCATGCATATAGAAGGGATTTCTTCAAGATTTTTACTATGTTTTTGGCTTCGGGCCTACTGGAACTGATTTTCTAAACTTTGCATGGCCCGTGGGGCCCATTTTTGGTGAAAATAATTTAAAGAGAGTTGGGTATCATTTTAATGAGTCTTCTTGGGGTAAGGGAAAATAAATGACCGTTTTATCACTAGTTCCACTTATACTAGACTCGATGGGGTTCGAGCGCTAGACTTGTTTTACTACAACTTTCGGGGGGATACTAGGCTCGGCCGTGTGCTAGGACTATTTGACTTACTGGTTTAGACCTCGATACTCTCCGGGCAGCTTTACTTGGGGTTCTTTTTTTTGAGATTGTGGGGCATCTAGTATGTTGGTCGGGGGTTGATGAATGCTCAAATCGTTCCCCCCAAAGTTGGGGGCCATGGCGATCATGCAGCAAAATAAAATTTATAATCTCAATGTGTGTCGGGGTCGTACCCAAGGGACATGGAGTAGCTAAATATAGAATGTATCGAATTGAGTTCAAAGCAAGAGTAAATTCTCAAAATATAAAGTAAAAGGATGGGGAATTGGGATGTTGTCACTACAATCACAATTCAATTAAAAAGCAATAAAATGAAAGCGGGTGTACCAAGTTGACTAGACAACTAGGGATGCATATCCGATGGGGCTTTAGTTATGGGATAGGGTGATTATCAATTCATACTTATTCTCGCTTAATGACATAAGTAGCATTGGTCATGGGTAAGAATTGCTTATCTCTCGATCAACAATCTTATATCCGATGATCTCAGTTAGAGCATTATCGGTTTGATCAATAAATAATCAATCTAAGCTTGGGGAGGTCACACTATCTCTAGGTTAGACCTTTAAATGGGTGCTTTCGTCGATAAGAGTTATCTGTAGCCTCAAATCTGAGTGGAATCCCAAGTTCCCGCTAGTAATTTCACATCCGAAACCATGAAATCCTTTCTCAAGCAATCACATAGTCAAGTAATGAAAATTAATGTTTGCAACCACCAATTTTAGGATTAAAACTTGGTGAAATTACTAGGCTCATGTCAATTAAGCAATTATAAGCAAGAATAAATAACACCCATACTTATTTGTTAAGCACCCATCATCAATACACGCCTAGACAAAAGAATTTAGCCACTCATAGAAAAATAGAAAGAGATACCAGCTGGGCAATTCAAAATCTCTTCCATTAGAGCTGAATCTCAAGTTCTAGATTCAATTTGAGCACACAAGTGTTAACCAAAAGAATTAAATTGAAACTCTCTTCTCAATGGAGGTGAAAAACTTAGTCTCTAAGCAAAGAGCTCTTCAGAAATATTCAGGGATGAAGAAAGTTATTTACAATTGTGCCTAAATAGGCCTTTTATAGTTTCCCAAAATGTCACTGAAAAATTACGACAAGAATTTCCTTTGGGAGGAGTGCAGCACGACGTGCGGTTCGCACGTTGTGATGTACGCATCACACACTGCCTTTAGTTGAACCAGTGATTTCAACTATCTTTGGGAGCTCCGTGCGAAGGGGGTGCGATTTCCACCATAGGATGTGCGCACCGCACAGCGATCGCATCCCTTAACAGATTCTTCAGTGGCTATTGTAGCTTCATGCGTAGGAGGTGCGGTTCGCACCTCGGCTTGTGCGTGTCACACGGCCACCGCATCTCCAGTCAGAATCTTCAGCTTTTTTGAACACTTCACACTTCACTCTTTTTGAGCTCTTTTTGGGTCCATTTCCTTGTTTATCATCATCTATCAAAAGTACCTGCATAGACATCAATAAAGGCCATAAGAACCTCTAAATCTATTCAAAACATAGCAATAATTCATGGATATAAGCTCAATAAGTTGGTAGATTGCTGACTTATCAAGCCCCCAAACTTGAACTATTGTTTGTCCTCAAACAAGATACTCACAAGACAAGGAATAAATTATGTTGTAGGCTGAATCAAGGCACAAAGGACTACTCTACACTAAAAATTAAGAAAAATAATAAATGAAAGACTCAAACAAATGACTCAACTACTATTCTCATCTCAATTTGAACCACCACAAATTCAAGGCAATTGATCATCTCAAAACCTTTTCCAAAAGGACATCATTTCTCATTCAAAAATCAAGGGAATTTTGCCATTCAAAACAAGACATTTAAGCTTCTCAAGTCATTGGCATGGACCGTCAAGGTCTGCCTCATGATTCGCCACACAACTTGTCTTATTAATTTCCCTCAATTGAAATAGAGACTCTATGTTTCAATTTGAGTGCATGATGCCACTCACCACAAGAGAGAATCCCAGTCACAATCATTTAATTCACAAAACACGAGATTATTAGAGAACCAAGAAGACTCTCACTCTCTCAAGGAAGTTAAGTGCATACACGTCGAACCATAGGCTTGCCCTTTATATATATCACCACTAATGTAGGGTAGCCAAGCTCGGACCAAGGACTTGCGGGTTACGATGTTGGCTAGGGCTAAGGTGAGGATATAATTTGGTTCAAGTGAATACACCTCCCTAATGCTCTTTGTTCTCATTTTGAACACCGCTCACATTTTTCTATTTCAACTTCACCTTATTTCTCCCTCTCACAACCCAAGATTTCTCCTTTTTACTCATTATCATTCAAACTCCTTATACCGACTTCACTTGGTAACACCTATTTTTGCTTTTCAATTTGCTCATTGGATTGATCTTTTGGACCAATTTTCAATTCGAATTTAAGGTGCTACCTTGCACTTGAAGTGCACTTCTTTTCTTCTCCTTATTTGATCACATGCACCCCCAAACTTAGGCATTTGCCTATGTTATATTTTGTCCCCCCCCCCAAACTTGGGCTTTTAGCCTACATTTCATTTTCAAGCAATTATGGAGGATGGGTGCCAAAATAGAGGTTTCAAAAAGGTCAAGATGTTACAAGGTGCCAAAGAAAGGTCACAAGCTCAAAAGGGGTTCACTAGGATTTGATGTCGTGGGAAGTCATTTGGGTGAAGTGGCTATCAAAAAGGGCCTAAGTCATCTTCCAAGCACGGTTACACCTAGAATTTCACCTTGAATCACATTCGGGGAAAGTTCTAGATGACACTTATGCACAAGAATCAAGGTAAAGCCTCACCACACAAGGCATCATGCCACAAGACCTCTTTCATTAGTCTCACAATCAATTAGGGCAAATGATTTTTGACAAGCTATTTCGAGTTCATTACACACTCATTTTTAAGTCAATCAAGCCAAAACGAGAGTGTGCAAGTCATGACAAGAGAATGTTTTTCCTCAAAAATTCATTTCCCTTCTTCCTTTTATTTTCAAAATAATTTTCCACGAGAAATTTTTTGGTGGGCAAATTTTGAGACAAGCAACTACAGACTCAATTATAAACTAAAACTTGGCATTTTTCCTTAAGAAAGTCACCTCTAAATATATCATAGGGAAATACCAACCCGGTTCAACACACAAAAACAAAAGAGAAGAAAAAGAAAATAATCAAAATTCTTGCTCCTTAGGAAAGAACCGTGGTATTAAGAAAACCCTCGGAGTTTATTTTTAAACTACTATTAAGAAGGCGACATCCAAGCACCCCCCAACCAAAATGGAGCATTGTCCCCAATGATATTAGCTATAGAAGGTAGAACACTCCCTGAGGTAGTTGTGCAAAATGCACTACAGGTGGTCCGGCCGCATCTCAGTCGCACAATCAAAATGGCCAATTTAAATTTCAATCTGCTTGTTGCTTGTGTGCAGGCTGTGCGAACCACACTTTGAGGTATGAAAAATGCCACAGTGTTCACATGTGGTGTGATATTTTGGGAAAAATTGCCAGGCTTCTGCTAAGAAGTGCGAACCTGGTGTGCGACACACACAACTTCTCATGCGATCGCACACCAATCGCTCGTTGTGTGATCCAACTTGTCAGCTTTCTGCTAAGCACTTGCGACCTAATGTGCGATGCACACCTTCTGTGGTGCGACCGCATGAAGCATCACACTATCTGATCATTGCTCCCATATTTTTGGCTTGACTCCCAACTATAAGGCTAACAAAAACAACATACAAAATAAAACCATAAAGCAAGAAAAACACAGAAGGAAAAAATGCTTGGGTTTCCTCCCAAGAAGCACTTGGTTTAACGTCACGGCTCGACGAAGGTACCTACCTCTCAAGGCTCATCTAAGTAAATGGCTTCTACCATTGCAACTTTCTCTGGAATTCCTAAGTACTTCTTCACTCGTTGCCCATTGACTTTGAATACCGAACCATAATCATTCTCCAAATCTATGGCTCCATGGGGGAAAACTTGATGCACTATGAAAGGACTCGGCCATTTGGACCTTAACTTTCCCAAAAAAAAGCCGAAGTCTAGAATTGAATAGGAGCACCCAATCTCCCGGGTGGAACTCACGCCTTAAGATTTGTTAATCATGATATTGCTTTATTCGGGCCTTGTAGATAGAGGCACTTTCATAAGCTCGTATCCGGAATTCATCCATGTCATTGAGGTCTTCCACTCTAGCATGAGCAACTCTCTCCCAATCTAAGTTTAGATTCTTTCAAGGCCCACAAAGCTTTGTGTTCTAATTCGATCGGGAGATGACAAGCCATGCAAAAGACCAATTGATAGGGGGACATTCCAATTGGGGTCTTGTAAGCTATCCTATATGCCCATAGTGCATCGTCTAACTTGCGTGACCAATCCGTTTGGTGAACATTCACTGAATTTGAAAGGATGGAATTAATCTCCCGGTTGGACACCTCAACTTGCCCGCTCATTTGTGGATGGTAGGGAGTGGCCACTTTATGTTTGACACCATATTTCTCAAGTAGTGTGCTAAACAACTTGTTGCAAAAGTGCCATCCTCCATCACTAATGATGGCACAAGGGATGCCAAACCTCGCAAAGATGTGCTTTTTGAGAAAACCAGTCACACTTCTCCCTTCATTATTTGGTAAAGCCACCGCTTTGACCCATTTGGACACGTAGTCCACAGCCACTAGAATATAAGTGTTCCCATGTGAACTTGTAAAGGGTTCCATGAAATTGATACCCCATACATCAAACAATTCTACCTCGAGGATAGGTGTTAGTGGAAGCTCGTGACGTCGAGATATGCCCCCTCTACATTGACACTTGTCACACTCCTTTACCAAATCATGGGCATCTTGGAACAAGGTAGGCCAATAGAACCCACTTTGCAACACTTTAGAGGCCATGTGCATGCCCCCATGGTGTCCATCAATGGGTGACGAATGGCATGCTCTAAGAATGGGTATCATTTTAATTTCTGGTATAAACCTCTGTATCATCCCATCGGTGCAAATCCGGAACAAGTAGGGCTCATCCCAATAATATTTTTGAATGTCACGGAGGAATTTCTTTTTCTAATTTAAGTTCAATCCCTCCAAAAGTAGATCGCTTGCCAAGTAATTAGCAAAATCTGCAAACCAAGGTGTCAAATCATGAGAAGCAGCCAAACTTCGCTCATCTGGGAATGAGTCATTGATTTCAAGCTCCCCCATAGGCCTTCCTTCTTCTTCCAAATGTGATAAGTGGTCAGCCACTTGATTTTCACACCCCCTCCGGTCCTTTACCTCAAAATCAAACTCCTGAAGAAGTAACACCCATCGGATTAATCAGGGTTTAGCATCTTTTTCTGTCATCAAATATCTGAGAGCTGCATGGTCAGTGTGCACCACCACCTTAGTCCCAAGAGATATGCCCAAAATTTCTCAAAAGCAAACACCATAGCCAATAATTCTTGCTCCATAATAGTGTAGCTAGTTTGGGTTGTGTTTAAGGTCTTACTCGCATAAAATATCAAGTGAAAAAGCTTTTCTCTTTGTTGGCCAACGAGAAAGGTCTCGTTAGCACCCAACTTGGCATACTCATGCATTTTGTTAAAAGTGGTACTTGCAAGCTCATTGATGGTGATTCTCTTCAACGTAGACTCAAAATCATTCGGAGTCTCATCCAATCTTTCTTGCAAAAGTCATTGAGGGAATGAAGGCGGACAAGTGGGGAATGGTTTTAGAACATTAGTCTCCTTGCTCTCACGTTGAACAACTTTGGTCACACTATTTCCCTGAATTTTCATTTTCTGAGGCTTGCTTATTATTGGCATTGTAACATCAACGTGGTCTAGGGAGCTCTCAACACCACTAACCCTCTCTTCATTCTCGGCTTGCCTAGATTTGAATTGTGAATTCAGCCAAAGCATTCTATCTTCAAGACGTTCAATGGCTACGAAGTGCGATTGAACAGTTTGGGCAAGACTTCCAAGGTTATGGATCAACTCTTCAATGACTTGTAGGTTTCCCCTACTTTTTCCAACACCTACACAAGCATACTTTCCATTCTAGAGTCTTCATATTGTTCACATCTACCCAAACTATGAGGGTTGACATGGGAACCCGCCTCGTGGACAGCTGTAAGCACCTCATTACTACCATCATTTGAACTCTCACCATCTTCTACCAACCTCATACCCCCAAGAATACCGATGGTGCTAATGGTTTCAACTCACTTGTTTTAAATACTCCTTACCATAAATTCAAGGAGTGTTGAAGTGATTGATAACTCTCTATTCCTCTGGTCATCATTCTTTAACCAATCCTCAATCTCTTTAGCGGAGGTCGCACCCATTGCTCCCTCGGCTCCTAAAAATCCAACTTATGGTCCGACAAGGTAGTAAAATCAAGCGCAACTGGGATAAGTGAGAAGTACAGGCATTGATGTTTGAGTGACGTGTGCCTTCAATCAACCACAAACAATACACAAAAGTAAAAGAAGCAAGCACTCTCAAAATGATTTCAAATCAACAATTAAAAATAGCTAACAACTCAAGTCCCCGACAACAGTGCCATTTTTTATGAACGCTCAAATCGTGCTCCCCAATGTTGGGGGCCATGGTGATCTTGCAGCAAAAAAAAATTTATAATCCCAACGAGTGTCAGGGTTATACCCAAGGGACTTGGAGTAGCTAAATAGAGATTATATCAAATTGAGTTAAAAGCGAGAGTAAATGCTCAAAATATAAAGTAAAAGGATGGGGGAATTGGGATGTTATCACTACAATCACAATTCAATTAAAAAGCAATAAAATGAAAGCGGGTGTACTAAGTTGACTAGACGACTAGGGATGCATATCCGATGGGGCTTTAGTTATGGGATAGGGTGTTTATCAATTCATACTTATTCTCGCTTAATGACATAAGTAGCACTGGGCATAGGTAAGAATTGCTTATCTCTCGATTAACAATCTTATATCCGATGATCTCGGTTAGAGCATCATTGGTTTGATCAATAAATAACTAATCTAAGCTTGGGGAGGTCACACTATATTTAGCTTAGACCCTTAAATGGGTTATTCCGTTGATAAGATCTATCTCTAGCCTCAAATCTGAGTGGAATTCCAAGTTCCCACTAGTAATTTCACATCCAAAACCATGAAATCCTTTCTCAAGCAATCACATAGTAAAGTAATGAAAATTAATGTTTGCAACTATCAATTTTAGGATTAAAACTTGGTGAAATCATCTTGGTGAAACTTGGTCGATTCATCTCCTACCTTAAGGCCAGAAAGATGGTTTCCAAAGGGTGTATCTATCATCTTGTTTGGGTTAAGGATTCAAACTCCAAAACCCTAACTCTTGAGTAGTATTAGTGGTGAATGAATTCCCAAAAGTGTTTCCAGAAGATCTTCTCGAAGTTCCTCCCAAAAGGGAAATCGACTTTTGAATAGATCTTCTTTCAAATACCCAGCCTATTTTGATTCCTCTTTACAGAATGGCTCCAGCTGAGATTAAGGAATTGAAAGAACAGTTGAAAGACCTTCTAGATAAGGGCTTCATCGGACCCAGCATCTCTCCATAGGGTACTTCAGTTCTCTTCGTGCGTAAGAAAGATAGTTCTCTCAGGATATGCATTGACTACAGCCAGTTGAACAAAGTCACGATCAAGAATAAATATCCCATCTTTAGGATTGATGACTTGTTCGATCAGCTTCAGGGTGCTAGTTGGTTCTATAAGATAGACCTCAGATCCGGCTATCATCAGCTCAGAGTCAGAGATAGTGACATCCCGAAGACAGCCTTCAGGACTCGGTATGGTTACTATGAATTTGTAGTTATGTCTTTTGGACTAACAAATGCTCTTGCAGCTTTCATGGGCTTAATGAACAGAGTGTTCAGACAATATTTGGACTTGTTCATAATTATCTTCATTGATGATATTCACATTTATTCTCGAAGTGAGGAGGAGCATACAGATCATTTGAGAGTGGTGTTGCAGACTCTCAAGGATCGCCAGTTATTCGCCAAGTTCAGTAAGTTTGAGTTCTGGTTGAAATCAGTTGCTTTTCTTGGTCATATAATGTCTAGTGAAGGTATCCGAGTTGATTCTCAGAATATTGAGGCAATAAATAGCTGGCCCAGACCCACCTCTCTAGCAGACACCAGAAGTTTTTTGGGTTTGGCCGGTTACTACAGGAGGTTTGTTGAAGGATTTTCATCCATAGCTTCCCCATTGACCAAGTTGACTCAGAAGAAGGTCAACTTTCAGTAGTCAGATAAGTGTGAGAAAAGCTTCCTAGAATTGAAGACCAGGTTGACTACAACTCCCGTGTTGACTCTACCAGAGGGTTCGGATGGCTACATGGTTTATTGTGATGCATATAGGGTCGGTCTGGGTTGTGTTTTGATGCAGCAGGGTAAGGTCATAGCTTATGCTTCCAGACAGCTTAAGATTCATGAGAAGAACTACCTGACTCATGACCTTGAGCTTGCAGCTGTTGTGTTTGCCTTAAAGATTTGGAGACACTACTTGTATGGTGTTCATGTTGATGTATTCACAGATCATAAGAGTCTCCAGTATGTGTTCACCCATAAAGAGTTGAATCTTCATCAGAGAAGGTGGCTTGAGTTCCTCAACGACTATGATATGAATATGCTCTACCATCCGGGTAAGGCCAATGTAGTAGTTGATGCCCTCAGCAGACTGTCCATGGGTAGTGTGTCACATGTTGAGGAAGAGAGGAAAGAATTAGCCAGGGACATTCATAGGCTTTCTCTCTTAGGAGTTTGCCTCATGGACACGACAGATGGTGGTGTGATAGTCCAGAATGGGTTTGAATCTTCATTGGTAGCAGAGGTTAAAGAGAAACAGGACAGTGATCCCATATTTCTTTAGTTAAAAGGTGCAGTTCATCAGAAGAGAGTAGAGGTTTTCTCCTAATGGGGAGATGGTGTGCTTTGCTACCAGGGTCGTTTATGTGTACCTAATGTGGGTGAGTTGAGGCAACAGATCCTTACAGAAGCCCATAATTCCATATATTCTATTCATCCCGGTGCCACTAAGATGTACCGTGATCTACGAGAAGTCTATTAGTGGAATGGCATAAAGAGGGACATTGCAAATTTTATAGCTAAGTATCCCAACTGTCAGCAAGTAAAGGTAGAATATCAGAAACCAGAAGGTGTGACTCAAGATATTAGCATTCCTACTTGGAAGTGGGAGGTTATTAACATGGATTTCATTATGGGTTTACCTCGTACTCGTAGACAGCATGACTCCATTTGGGTGATAGTGGACAGAGTTACTAAGTCAGCTCGCTTCTTGGCTGTCAAGACTACAGATTCAGTGGAGGACTATGCCAAACTCTACATCAGCGAGATAGTCAGGTTGCATGGGGTTCCCTTGTCTATCATCTCAGATAGGGGTCCTCAGTTTACATCTCAATTCTGGAGATCATTTCAGAAAGGTTTTGGTACTCAGGTGAATCTCAGTACAGCATTTCATCCGCAGATGAATGGTCAGGCAGAGCGTACCATTTAGACCTTAGAGGACATGTTGAGATCTTGCGTGATCAATTTCAAGGGTAGTTGGGATGATCACCTACCTCTCACAGAGTTCGCCTATAATAACAGTTTCCACTCCAGTATTCAGATGGCCCCATATAAGGCACTCTATGGGCGTAGATGTAGATCTCTAGTTGGTTGGTTCGAAGTAGATGAAGCAGCCTTGGTTGGGCTATATTTGGTCCATGAGGCTATGGAGAAAGTTCAGCTCATCAAAGAAGGATTGAAAACAGCTCAGAGTCATCAGAAATCCTATGCAGATGTGAGGGGAAGAGACTTAGAGTTTGAGATCAATGATTGGGTATTCCTGAAAGTGTCACCCACGAAGGGGGTGATGAGATTTGGCAAGAAAGGGAAGCTCAGTCCCAGGTATGTAGGTCCTTATAGAATCTTGAAAAAGGATGGTAATGTGGCTTATGAGTTAGAGCTGCCAGTAGAACTAGCAGCGGTTCATCCAGTCTTTCACATTTCCTTGTTGAAGAAGTATGTTTGTGTGATCCGACATCGATAGTTCCTTTAGAGAGTATGGCTGTGAAGGATAGCATCACCTATGAGGAGGTTCCGTTTGAGATTATTGACCGTCAGGTTCGCAGGTTGACAAAATAAGGAAGTCGCTTCAATGAAAGTTTTATGGAGAAATCAATCTGTAGAGGGAGCTACTTGGGAAGTAGAAGCAGCCATGATGGCCAAGTACCCTCACCTCTTCCTCTCCGATTCAGTTCCAGCTTGAGGTAATAGTTCCTCTCCAGTTTCTCAATTTACTCTCATGTACTTTAGTCTCAGCATCATGTCCCCTCAGTTATTCTTGCATTTTAGCATATTTGCATACTCTTGGGACTCAGTTCAGTTAGATATCAGTTTCTAGTACTCATTTGGTAGGGATTGCAGCTCTTTTCCTCCAAACTCAGCTTGTTTAGTCTTCATTTGAGGACGAATGATCCCAAGGAGGAGATATTTTAAACCCTCAGAACTTCCAAGCCTAGACTCAGCTTAGAAAACCAGAAAAAAATAATTTTTCCAACTGTCAGTCAGAATCACAAGTTGGATCCATGACTCGTGGAAGTTTCCATGAGTCGTGGATTGGACCCGTGGAATTCAATCAGAGACTTGAAGAATTCTCTGAGAACCACGATTGGGTTTTACGAACCGTAAAAGGATCCACGATTCGTGAACCCAAGCCGTGGTACCAGACCTGAGGCCAGTCATTTCTCTGAGAACCATAAAGGATCCACGAGTCGTTAACCCAAGTCATGGAACCAATTCCAGTAGCTCAGACCAAGTACCCAGGATCCACGAGTTGGATCCATGACCCGTGAAAGTTTCCACGAGTCATGGACCACCCTCATGGAACCCCTTTCCAGCAACCCAGATTTCCAGACCCAGAAACCAAGACAGGGTTCCACGAGTCGTGGTTCTAATCCGTGGAACCTGAGTCGCGAATTTCAGCAATTTTCTTTTAATTTTCCCAGGGGCATTCCAGACTTTTCCTACCTCTTCTAAGGCCTAAGCTACGTTATTTCACTTAGTCTAAGCCTAATTAATTAGTCAAAAACTACCTAAATCACCTATTCTCCTAAACTCATCAGACTTAGAAAGAAATAGGAGAAAGGAGGTGAAAGTTTTCTCTCAAGAACATGTAGAAGGTTCTTCAACATCAACCCCAAGAATCCAAAGGATTTCTCCACCAGGTATGGGGATTTCATCAATGGGTTCCTTTCACCCATTGAGTCCCTAGATTCAGTCAGTTCTTCAGTTTCTCCATAAACTATTCTAACCTAGAGTTCCTAAGTCTTAGGGATTCAATGTAATTCAGATGCTACTGCTTATACTAATTTATACTTCATGTTTCTTGGAGAATTAGCATAGTCACTTGTACAGGACTGAGAAACCCTAGCTTGTCTTAATTTTAGTATCCATAAATTATACTTGCTAGGCAGATAATTCAGATAATGATGCTTCAGAATTAGAATTCCATCAGTTTCAGTATATATATGTGCTATTTCAGATAATTGCCAGTATTTGAGCTATCAAGTGTTTCAGCTTGCATTTCATTACTTATATTTCTGTTGGGAGTAGACTTAGTACCGAAAGGATGATGGGATGAAGGCTTAGCTGTCAGATAAGGCTAAGACCTTTAGTAGAAGTCCCCCAATCCCAGGACAACGGTGCTACCAAAGAGGGGTCAGTTGTCAGATTAGGCTGCACACCTCTGTCCCTTGTGGGCATCAATTTAGTGGATCCACGTCAGACTTGTTCATACCCTTGGCAAGGTATAAACACCCTTCCACCTAGGGTTATAAGATGGCCCCATAGTTAGCACAGATTGGGGTATGTCAGTAATATATCTCCCATAGTCAGACTCAGCATTGCATTGACCATGTATTCAGCTATTTCAGTTCAGCTTAGCATGTTATGAAATTCATGTTCAGTTACTTGGTTATTGCATTTCAGATACCTTCCAGCTCATGTTTCATGCTATGTACTTCCATGTCATTATTCATGTTTACACCTTTGATTATATATCCCGCATGCTCAGTACATTTGAAGTACTGACGTATACGTTTATGCTACATCATTTCATG
Source organism: Jaltomata sinuosa (assembly GCA_003996215.1). Taxonomy (NCBI): domain Eukaryota; kingdom Viridiplantae; phylum Streptophyta; class Magnoliopsida; order Solanales; family Solanaceae; genus Jaltomata; species Jaltomata sinuosa. The sequence continues at coordinate 957,095 of QJPP01000201.1, forward strand.
ATGTAGGTTCAGGCACTCAGCATCCAGACCGTGCTTAGCTCATTTTCCATGTCACGACCCAATTTCTCGATCATGATGGCACCTACAACCCCCGGTAGGTGAACCAATCCCCGTAGCCCAGAACAGTTAGTAATGGGCTACTATCTAGCAAATAAGGGAACAAGACGAATAAAATAGATAAAAGGGATATAAATATATACATATGCGGAAACTAAACCAAACCCCAAGACCTGGTATCATAGTATAGAGCTAAACTACATACATGGAGTGCAAATAAACCAAAACCTTATATACAGATGTCTCTGAATGGTAATAGAGTACATGAAGTAAAAGATAAACTAAAGCTAAGCTCCGATCGCCAAGAGCTCACCCTCAGCCTGAAGTAGTCCCCAACAGATCTCCAAGCACGAAACACAGCGATCTAACGGCGATGGTCCACCCTAGGATCTGCACCTAAAGATGCAGGGGGTAGGGGTGAGCACCAAATGCGAAGCATAAGGTACCCAGTAGGTATCATAGGCCGACTGGGCACATATAAGATAAAATCATAGCAATAGACAGAGTAGAAGCAAGTAGTCACAGAAATCAACGAAAGGTACACAGGAACTAGCCCAGAGAGAAATCAACAGAACCACATATGAGGCTAGTAAGCAGAGTATATACTCCATAGGCACAGGTGAAAGTAAGAAATAACGCACCTGGGGTCCTTGCAATAACATTGTATACAAAATAAGTTTACGAAATGGACGGTATACCGGTAACCTCAAGTGTAAGAAGAAGAGAGAAAGAGTAATAATAGGCATGCTCAGAGGCATGAATCAAACCCAACTAATCATACCAATCTCATACTTATCCATAATAGAGAACAATTCTGTAAGTAAAAAGCAAAAGTCTACCTACAGTCCCCCGGCCGCCCATAAAACCGAGGAACACAAACAAGTGAAAACAAACCCTTCGACATCCCATACTACCGGACCGTACAATCAGCAAACAGCAAACAAGGGTGGAGCCTCAAACAATGAATGATATGATGCATGAAGATCTCAAGTGCCATGGTATCTCTGTATGTACCTCCTCCGGCGCCGATCCAGCCCAGCAGGTAGGTTCCATGGAAGGACACTGCCCGTATACCTCTACTCCACCGTATACCCCTCCTCCGGCACATGCAGCCCGTAGCCCCTGGCCTGGATGTCAAGGTCCATGGAGGTCCCAGACCCCATACTAAAACTCAGTATCAGAACATGTCATCCGAAAGCAAGTCCGGTATCAGGATGGAGACACAGTCTCGAATATGCAATGCCCAGACCCTGTCCAGGACTAAAGTAGTAGGAAAATGTCTCAAAAACCCCTCCAAGGGTGCCCGGGCATAACCGGGTCTAAACAGTAAAAAGTCATCTCAGGTGCTCGGTCCGACAGAGGCTAAAAATCATCTCAACTAGCACTCCGGCCCTGCCGAGTCTAGTGTAGTAGTAAAACTGGTGTCTTAAAACATAATTTTACTTTCTTTTACCCAAGAATACTCACAAGTCAAATCAACCATTTCCAAATCATTTCCATAAAAAACGGCCCCCCCGGGCCATGCAAGGTTTAGAAAACAGTGCCAGTAGGCCCGAAGCCAAACCACAGTAAAACATGGATAAAAACTCTTTATATGCATGGAAATGGTATGATCACACACAATAGCTGCCCCGCAGCTCACAATCAACCTATCGACCCTGCACAGGCCCACAGCTACTCAGCAAGCATAACCAGCCTAGAAGGATAATTCTATGCCCGGGACTCGCGGACATTCCCAAAATCCCACCTTCTATGTTCCAGAGTCAAGAAACACCCTCAACTTAAAACGTTCGCTTGTCCTCAAGCAACATAACATAAAACAATAATACGACTCTACTAAGAACACAAACTCATGTCTATAGCAACTCATGGTCATTCAACTTATTCAATTAAATCAGGCTCCCTCGTAGCACACGTATGTATGAAACACTAACTTGCAAGGATCCAAACATGTCATTCCGATATGATAGAACATTATGCATACACACGCGTAGCTATCCTAAAAATCAATAGACAATATAGACATCTTGGTGCCCTCACCACAAAGAAATCCCACACACAAGATTTTGGACTAGGTAAGCGCTCACACTCACAAACGATTTCAAACAATGCACATGCGATACCATAGGCTTGCCCTTACTATTCTATTTCGGTTCTTCAGAAAGCTACTCAGGATCACTACAGGACTTGTTTCGGCTTGTAATGAGGCTTCGGGTGAAGGTATGATACATTTAGGGGTTAGTGACTAAGCCCTCCTTGGAACCATTTACATCTTATCACCACACAACTTCACTTTATCCATCCTTATTCACCTTTTTATTTCCTTGATTCTAGATACAGGTGCGGCCTCTTTATTGACAATTCTTTTTGTTTCTTTTTCGATCTTTTTCATCATTCTTTATTTTTTTCTTTTCTTTTCTTAGGCGCACACCCGGATTTTCATTCTATTCAACAACAATCATCTCCATCCTCTTTTTCTTCTCCTTTACCACTGTAGTAGCCACCCTCAACTTAGGCTGATTGCCTACGTCAAGGTGCACAATGTCCTTTGGTAGGACCAGGGCCAAAACAGGGTTTACCTCTATAGTAGCCACCCTCAACATAGGTTGTTTTGCCTACGTTGAGGTGCACGATGTCCAAGGAAGGACCAGGGCCAAGATAGGGATTCAAAGTTAAACAGGAATGGTGACAGGTTATTGAAAGAATAAGGTCAAGTACGGCTCGAACAGGGATCAAGGGATTCTTTGTATTTGGACGGTCATATAGGCTAAGTGGACTGCATCAAAAAGGGTCTGCGATCCTTTCCTAAGCAACCAACTTCAAACTTAACAAAATAGACCGGGCAAGTTCTAGATGCATGCACAGAGTAAGAATTTATAACAATTATCTCACACGCTCTTGGCACCAAGAAACTATATTGCTACCAACTATCAAACAACCGCTCGGCTTAAGCATCCTCATTCTAATCATAATCACCCAATGACATACAAGGATCCAGACAGTCAATTGTTTCAACATAAGCTCAAAACCAGAAAAATTTTAAATGGGGCGCTTCTTTGATAAGAAATCGCATGCTTTGCTATAGACACTAAAAAAAATTAAAACAACCTAAACATGCCGGTTCTACTAGATAGCACACCGGAGGGAAAAGAAATCGGCAACAAAAACCCTCGGTGGTGACTCACAGGGTTCCCAACACCCTCAACTTAGACTCATGCATTGTCCCCAATGCATACATATGAAAACTAAAAGCTGTGAGAATAAAGGAATACCTGTGAAGTCGATATGACTCAGATTCTGGAATGATGTTGGAGACCGCCAGGGTCTCCAAAACAAGAGAACTCGATGGAGTGTTTGCACGCGCTACTGATTCGATGTTGCTGTCCAACTTCTTCTTTTGTTGGCTCCGCAGCTAGTCGTGACCGCTTCTTCGCTCTTTCTTTGCAGATTCTCTTGCGGTGTTTTCGTTTCTTTGATCTATTTTCACCGCCTTTTTCTGCCTGTCTCACCACCCCATTCGATCCCAACTTCATAGCAGCTCGGGTCTCAACCAAACACTTCTCCTCAAGGTGCACATCCGCAGGCTCTTCCTCAATAGAATTGATGACCGCGACCACCCTCATGTCACTTGGTTGCTTCATCAATTTAGACACATCGAACTTGACCATTTCATTGTTCAATCGGAAGGTCAGTTCGTTTTTCTCCATGTCAACCAAAAATCTCGCCGTAGCTAACAATGGTCGTCCCAAGATTATGGGAACTTCGAAGTCCACTTCGCAATCCAAAATTACAAAGTCAGCTGGGAAGATAAGCTTACCGATCTTTATTAGCACATCAGACAAGATCCCTACGGGTCGCTTTACCGAACGGTCAGCCATCCTCACTCTCATGGACGTTGGTTTAGGAGCTCCCAAACCCAATTTATTATACACTGCTAGCGGCATCAAATTGATACTAGCACCAAGATCACACATAGCTCTTCCGAAGTTGAGCTTTCCGATAGTACATGGAACAGTGAAGGCACCTGGATCATCCTTCTTTTCCACTAACGATCTAGAGGAAATAGCGCTGCAGTGATGGAGGTTGTCTTCCGGCTCAAAACTTACCGTCCTCTTCTTTGTAATCAAGTCATTCATGAACTTGGCATAACCGGGCATTTGTTCCAGCGCTTCCACCAATGGTATGTTTATTGAAATTTGCTTCAGCATGGTCATGAAGTTCAGGAACTTACCATCGTCAGCTTTCTTTTTCAACCTCTGGGGGAAAGGAGGTGGGTGTCGAAACATCATCGTTGGAAGCTTTTCAGCTTCCTTGCGTTTCTCTGCGGGCTTTGGCGTTTCCTCCTCTACCGCCTCTTTATCATCCGCACTATCATCTTGAGCATGAATTACCAGATGTGATTCCGGTAATACTTTTCCGCTTCTTGTGGTGATCGCCATACAGCTTGCATCATTCTGCGGATGAGTGGTGTCGCTCGGCAAAGTACCTCTTTTCCTTGGGTTTAGAGATGCCGAGATGTGACCCACTTGCTGCTCTAGTTGCTTGATCGCGGTTGAGTGTGACTCCACTACCAGACTCAATGTTGATAACTCATTCCGCATTGCCTTTACCCCAGAGTCGGTCGATTCCACCTTAAGCAGCATCTTCGCCATCATGTTCTCAAGTTTGGATGTCTCAGCCTCGCTGCCAGCTTTATCCCGATTACCAGGTGGTATATACAACCCACCTCTATCGGTGTTGTTCCTCCAGTTTCCTTGGGCGCGATTTTTGTAGCCACCATTCTCATAGTGGTTGTCTCTTGGATAGTTCCGACCTTGGTTTCCCTGGCCATTGGCCTGGAAACCCCCCAAGTAATTTGCTTCCTCAATCTCTATACCTTGGGAACCCACAGCTTGTACCTTCTCTATACTTCCTGACGTCAAGTGCCTTGTCAAGAGATCCAACTGCGTTTTTAGATGCGCCATGTCTTGGTCGCGTTCCTCCTCTCTTCTGCGCTGCTCAGCTGACATACCAACTGTATAGGTGCTAGCTGTAACCTCTGAATCTCGTGTGTGCCAGGCCCTGTTGGTCTTGGTGAGCCTGTCTAGAATAGCTATGGCGTCGGTAAAAGTGCGACCCATAAACGCTCCACCTGCTGCGTTATCCAATGTCGGCTTGGTAGCCGAATTTAGTGCCCGGTAGAATGTCTGCATCAAGAATTCGTTGTTCAGCTGATGGTTGGGGCACTGTGTCAGTTTCTTCTTAAATCGCAACCAGGTCTCGTGCAGTGCTTCGTGCGGTTGCTGCCTGAAGTTGCTGATTTCGTCCCTCAACTGTATCATCCGAGGGGGAGGAAAGAACCTTTCTAGGAAAGCTCCTCTCAACTCTCCCCACGTTGCGATAGAGTCGGGGGTCAATTCTGTCAACCACAACGCTGCCTCATCAGACAGAGACAACGAAAACAACCTAAGCCTGATCGCAGTCTGACTCACTCCTGGCAGTTCGAACGACTTGCAGATGCCCACGAAATTCATTAAGTGCTGGTTTGGATCATCCCTAGCGACACCTCGGAACACTCCTCTCCAGTTCAACAGCTGGATCATCGTGCTAGTGATGTTGAACTTGGCTCCGGGCGGTAGCGGTGGAACAATAATGGCGCCAGTAGCGCCAGCTCCATCTAAATCGAGATCCTCATCATTCCGTACCACATCATCCTGCAGACCACCAGCATTCAGATTTTGTTGGGCCTGCAGTTCGGCAGTGATCCTTGCTGCCTCGTTTTGTGCGGCCATATTGAGCCTTAATGTTCTCGCAAGCTCGGGATCGTAAGGTAATATTGAAGTACCCGAGCTTCGGGTACTTGGCATGCACAAATCTGTACCCTGTCCAAAAACAAAAACAACAAACAAAAATAAAAGCAGGAAAATATGACTAAGAGTCAAATAAACACACCAGACTTAATCAAAAACCGTATTCCCCGGCAACGGCGCCATTTTTGATAACGCTCAAACTACACCTCAATTTAAGAAGCGTAAGCGATCGTTGTCAACTATATAACCCAACAAGGTTGGGGTCGAATCCCACAGAGAATATGGTGATGATTAAGACTTTAGTGAATTAGTTGACTATTCGTCAATCGTTTCCGGTAAATAAAGGGGGGGTTTTGTAATCAACTTGTAAACAAAACAATAACTAACGTATGGGGATAATCAGTAGGAGAGAATGAACTAGGGATGTGTTCACCATGGCGTTGTAACAATGTCGATTCTAGGCTTAATCGGGTTCTTTCTATATGTGTGTCACGATGTGATTGCATCAATTGTATCGTCTAAACGTCTCTCGACCAAATAAACAAATTTCCTTTTATCTTCTCTCGATCTCAAAAAGATGTGCTTTTTAGCTCTCAATCCTAACATCAAGTAGATTAATCCAGTTACGGCATTAATCTTTAAGACGAGAGTTGGTAGTCTCGAATCCTTGTTGTTAATCAAGTTTCCCGTTTTTAATCTCTTTCTCAAGCAAATTAAACCTAGGCATGTTCTAATGTTTGCAACCCACTAGAAAACGTGACATAATGTATGATTAACAACGTGACAATACATAAATCGAACCCAACGCTACCCGGAATCTATATTGCTACGTTTGCCATGGCTCCCACAACCCTAGTTGCGGGAGTTTTAGTTACTCATGCTCGAAGAAGAAAAGAAGTAATTCATTATAAAGGAAAGAAGATTCTTACAATATGATGAAAATACTCTTCAATAATCCAAGAACAAGAACAACCAAGAACTCAAGAACACGAATTCAAGAATCCGAAAACGTGTTGTTGCTCTCAAAAAACGACTAAAAACTATTCTAAAACTATTGGGTGTACTCTCATTACATAAACCTATCATAGGGTATTTATAGGAGCCAAAGAAACCAAATCCAAAACGGGCTAGGAATCCCCAAAACGCGGGTCGCCGACGTAAGCCACTGCCTTAGCGTGACGGTCAGGCTGACGGACCGTCACTGCCTTGACGGACCGTCGCCTGGACCGTCAGCCTTAGGCAGTGGCACTGTCCCTTTGCTGCCTTGGAGTGACGGTCCCAGTGACGGACCGTCACATGTGTGACGGGCCGTCACTCAGGCCGTCACACTTAGGCAGATTGCTCTTTTTCGCGTATTTCCGTCCGTTTCCGTGTTTGTTTCCATTTCCTACAAATACAACATAAAAACATCAAAAACAACAATGGTTGCTTGAAAATGTACGATTGTTCTTAGTAAAAAGGAGTCGAAAGTGACGTAAATTAGCGTCACATCAAAGGCCTCACAGGACCACAAGGGTAAATAAAATATATCGGCAAATACTACAAGCAACGGAGGAACAAAGGTAGGCGGACATGAATAAAGTGGTCGAGGTCTGTGGTACCAACCTAATAACCAACCCAAGGATGCCCATTAATATAATTTTATTCTATATATGCGGAGTCTAGGGAAAATAAACCGTAACCTACCTGTCGTCCGACGACATGCTGCTAGAACAACGATGTCCAAGCTCGAACCACTTCAAGAAAATCCAAAACTAAATCGGAATCGGAATCGGATTTGGGATGGAACGACTTGACATAGATAATTGATTTTCTTTCGGAGATTAAATAAAATGCCAACCAGCCATCGAATCCCCTCCTTACCATATAATATCTATACGTGTATCATCTATATAATTCATGTGTTAGTGAAGAATACTCAAAGGAAAAGGATGCTGGATACAAGTTTATATTAATGGGAGGAAAAGATAACTCCAACCTAACCTAACCTAACATATATGATGATTGTGATTAATAAATGGGTGTAGTGCTATTTAGTTATGTCATGCTAATAAAATACTAAGAACACATAGTTTAATGACACCTACTGAAGCAAGCATTTGCTGTATACTCCCTCCACTTCCACGTGGAGGGGAGGTGTCCGTACCAAAGTAATTCTATTCCATCGCGAATGTATTCGGGTATTGCATAAATTCGTGGTAAAATAAATATAATATTTTAAATATACCATAATTAATAGAAAATCATTTCAATAAAACCCACTATATTATAATAATAATTTTCAACATAACTAAATTTATTATCTCCGATAAAATATTACGGTGTATAAAAACCTTATAAAATAAATACATATACAATTATAATGTTTCAAAAATATTTCCCATAAACCTTTAAAATATTTTGAAAAGGCAATAATAATATAATTTTTACCAAATTCAACTTTTAAATTAAATATTTTCAAGTACGCACGATTTCGATACTCAAGAATTCTCTCGAGATCCTCCCTTATATTTTATCACTGTTTTGGAAATGAAATGGCATTTTAAAACGTGACGTTGAGGCTTAAATCGCGTTTAACCCGACCCGATTCGCGACCCGGTTCGTAACCCATTTTCTGCCAGACAGTCCGCGGTAAAACAGTCATAACATTTTACTCCGAGATCAGTTGGACGTGAGGTTTTGTGCGTTGGAAACTAGACTCGTAGACCTTCGATTTGGTATTTCGGGGGACTTCTAACTCTTTATATATTGGGAGAAAAGCCCTGATACATTTGACCCAAAGTTCAGGAAATTTGTTAAAGAACTTACGATAAATTTTGTCGATTTGCTTGACTTCAAAACTTATAAGTGGAAATGACCGGAAGGGTCATTACATCATCCACTACTAAAAAGGGCTTTCGTCCTCGAAAGTCAAGGTCAAGGGGGTACCTGAAGGATCAAACAGCTGCGGATACTGGGCCCGCATATCTCTCTCGGTCTCCCAGGTAGCCTCCTCGACTGGACGGTGCCTCCACTGAACCTTAACAACCGGGATCTCTCGAGACCTCAATCTCCTGACATCTCTGGCCAAAATAGCTGCCGGCTCCTCAACAAAGGCTAAACCCTCATCCAACTGAACTGAATCCCACTGCAACACATGAGACTCATCTGGGATATACCGACGCAACATTGAAACATGAAACACAAGATGTATAGCTGAAAACATCGGAGGTAAGGCTAACTGATAGGCAACGCTACCAACCCTCTGCAGAATCTCAAACGGCCCAATGTACCTGGGGCTGAGCTTGCCCCGCCTACCAAACCTCATCACGCCCTTCATGGGCAATACACGGAGAAACACCAAGTCACCGACACTAAACTCCACGGCACGAAGCCTACGATCAATATAACTCTTCTGCCTGCTCTGAGCTGCCCGAAGTCTGTCCTGAATCACTCGGACTCGGTCTAAGGAATCTCGAAGCAAATTTGTGCTCTGTGGCCCAGCACTAAAACCGTCAAACCAACCTACCGGTGATCTGCAACGCCTGCCATACAAAGCCTCAAAAGGTGCCATGCCGATACTCGAATGGAAGCTGTTATTATAAGCAAACTCTGCCAAGGGAACAAACTGATCCCAAGAACCTCCAAAGTCAAGAACACAAGCCCGAAGCATGTCCTCCAGAATCTGAATAGTCCTCTCGGACTGGCCATCTGTCTGAGGGTGGAAAGCGGTACTAAGATGAACCTCTGTACCCAAATCTCGCTGAATAGCCCTCCAGAACTGAGATGTGAACTGAGTGCCACGGTCTGAAATGATAGAAGCTGGGACCCCGTGCAACCGAACAATCTCACGAAGGTAGATCTGAGCTAACCTCTCTGCGCCATAAGACGTCTGAACTGGCAAGAAATGTGCTGACTTAGTCAGCCTATCAACAATCACCCATATGGAATCAAACCCATGAGAAGTATGGGGCAAACTAAAAACGAAGTCCATAGTAATCCCTTCCCACTTCCACTCAGGAATGGGAAGTCGCTGCATCAAACCACCAGGTCTCATATGCTCGAACTTAACCTGCTGGCAGTTCAAGCACCGAGATACGAACTCTGCTATATCCCGCTTCATACGACTCCACCAGTAAAGCTGCCTCAAGTCTGTATACATCTTTGCTGTACCAGGGTGAATAGAGTATCTATTACAATGTGCCTCATGAAGTATCAACTGAATCAAATCACTAATCCTCGGAACACATAGGTGACTATCAAACCTCAGAACCCCATCTGAATCTAGAGTAGCCCGACTGGTCTCACCCTGAATAACCCGATCACGAAGGTCACGCAACTGCTGATCCTCAAACTGACGGCCCTGAATCTGATCAATCAAAGTAGAATGAACCTCAACACTAGTGAGAACTCTGCTAGGATCCGACAAGTCAAGCCTAACCAGACGGTTAGCCAAGGACTGAATGTCCAAGGCCAACGGTCGCTCTGAAACTGAAAGAGAAGCTAGGCTACCCATACTCACTGTCTTCCGACTCAAGGCATACGCTACCACGTTTGCCTTGCCCGGATGATACAGAATAGTGAAGTCATAGTCCTTCAGTAACTCGACCCATCTCCTCTGTCTCGAGTTCAACTCCCGCTGACTCGTGATATACTGAAGACTACGGTGATCGGTGAAGATATCACAGTGAACTCCATATAGGTAATGCCTCCAGATCTTAAGCGCGAAAACTACCGCCGCCAACTCTAAGTCATGAGTGGGGTAGTTGCGCTCGTGAACCTTCAGCTGCCTCGACGCATATGCTATTACTCGACCCTGCTGCATCAACACACAACCAAGTCCAACCCCAAAAGCATCACAATACACGGAGAAGCTCTAACCCTCAACCGGCAAAGTCAAAACTGGAGCTGAAGTCAATAAGGCCTTAAGCCTCTGGAAGCTATCCTCACACTGATCTGACCACTGAAACGGGACATCCTTCCTAGTCAGCATAGTCAATGGTGCTGCTATGGAAGCAAATCCCTCAACGAACCGTCTGTAGTAACCCACTAACCCAATAAAGCTGCGAACCTCAGTAACAGTAGTAGGTCTAGGCCACTCACATACCGCTGAAATCTTTCCCGGATCAACCCTAATCCCATCCTTAGACACCACGTGCCCTAGGAATGCAACTGACTCAAGCCAAAACTCACACTTTGAGAACTTGGCATAAAGCCGATGATCTCTCAAAGTCTGGAGTATAACCCTCAAGTGCTGCTCATGCTCATCTCTACTACGCGAGTATACGAAGATGTCGTCTATAAAAACTATCACAAATGAGTCCAAATACGGGCCAAGAACCATGTGCATCAAGTTCATAAAGGCTGCGAGGGCATTAGTCAACCCAAAAGACATCACCAGGAACTCATAATGGCCATAACGTGTCCTGAATGCTGTCTTAGGGATGTCCTCCGCCCTAATCCTCAACTGATGGTAGCCGGACCTCAAATCAATCTTCGAAAACACGACTGAACCCTAAAGCTGGTCAAACAAATCATCGATCCTCGGCATCGGATACCTATTCTTCACTGTCACCCTATTCAGCTGCCGATAATCAATACACATGCGCATCGACCCATCCTTCTTCTTCACGAAGAGAACAGGAGCACCCCAAGGTGACACACTAGGTCTAATAAACCCCTTAGGCTAACAGATCCTGGAGCTGCTCCTTAAGCTCCCTCAACTCAGCAGGAGCCATACGGTAAGGAGAAATAGAAATGGGCCTAGTGCCCGGCTCCAACTCAATAGCAAAAATCAATATCTCTCTCAGGTGGAAGGCCTGGCAGGTCGGTAGAAAACACATCGAGGAAGTCTCTAACCACAGGAACAGACTCAGGAGAAGTAGGGTCAGCACTAACATCTCGGACATATGCTAGATAAGCTAAACACCCACGGGAAATCAACTTCCTAGCTCGAAGACAAGAGATGATCCCAGATGGTGCATGGCCTAACAGAACCCTGCCACACAACCGGGGATACACCGGGCACAGCTATGGTAATGGTCTTGGCATAACAATCCAAAACCACACAGTGAGGGGATAACCAGTCCATGCCCAGTATCACATCAAAATCTAGCATATCAAGAATCATCAAATCACCCCAAGTCTCTGAATCACCAACAGAATAACATACAGGATCTCACAATCCGATCCACTACTAAAGAATCTCCTACTGGGGTCGAAACAGAAACAGGAACAGATAATGGCTCACTAGCCAACCCCAAACAAGGCACAAAGTAGGCAGATACATATGAACAAGTGGATCCAGGATCAAATAAAGCCATAGCAGACTGATGGCACACAGAAATCGTACCTGTAATCACAGCATCTGAGGCCTCTGCCTCTGGTCTCCTAGGGACCGCGTAAAACTGACGACGACCTTCACCTGCCCGACTGCCATCCCTACCACCTGCTCTACCGCGTGGAGCACCACCTCTACCCTGACGACCACCCCCTCGAGCTGGGGGATGAACTACTCGTAAAGGCTCGGCCAACTGAACCGTACCCTGCTGAGGGCAATCTCTAGCAAAATGACCAATCACACCACAAGTAAAACAAGCCCCTGACGGCCTACTCAGTCTAGATGAACCAGCAAATCCCGTATGACCACCACGACCTGATGCCCCAGAAACTATACCCCTCGAAGACTGGCCGCCATAGCCCTGATGGCTGCTCTGACCCTGCTCGAACTGGGTACTACCGAAATTCTGAAAGGAAGCCTGAACCGGTCGGCTGGACTGACCCTGGTACTGCTGTGGCTGATAACTCCGGCTCCACTGGCCAGGACCTCTACCACCATATCTGGAACCACTATAGACACCCTGATGCCGAAGCCTCTTATCTCTGGACCCCTGATCATGTCGCTGTAAGTCCTCCACAGTGCGGGCATAGTCTACAATAGCCTGAAATGACCGACCACTGGCAATTAATATCTCAGCTGGCTGCCTGATCTCTGGCCTCAAACCCCATACAAATCTGCGAATCCTATCTGCCTCGGTAGGAATGATCATAGCTCCGAACGGTGCTAGCTGATAAAAACGGGTCTCATACTCCGAGATAGTCATAGATCCCTACACAAGGTGAGTGAACTGCTCCCTGCGATGCTCCCGATCACTCTGGGGTAGGAACTTGGCCATAAAGGCCTCATAAAACTCAGACCAGGTCAAAGGAGGTGACGATGGTGGTCTACAAGCAACCTGAGCCCTCCACCATAACTTCGCTGGGCCCTCCAACTGATAGGTAGTATAACCAACCCCGTGAGTCTCCAACAAACCCAGATGATGCAACATCTCCTCACAGGTAGTAATAAAGTCATGTGGATCCTGTCCAGAAGTACCCGCAAACCTCGGAGGTGCTAACCTCAAAAACCTACCCAACACCTTCTGCTCTGACTCTGTCATAGATGGGCGAGGAGCAAGAGGTTGTGCAACAGATGGAACCGGAATAACCTCCACACGGGGAGCCATAGTAGCAAGCTGCGCTCCTGAGCTCTGTGCACCCAGGGCTTCCCCCTGAGCGGATGTCTGCGCTACCTCAGAAGGCCGCTCTCCAATCACACCCAAAAGCTGTAATAGTAATCCCCGAATATCTGGAGATGGAGCTGCGGCTGGAGCTGGCACAGAAGTGGGCACTGGAGCTGGAACTGGAGCTGGCGCTGGAGCTGGCGCTGGAGCTGGCGCTGGAGCTGGCACTGCCTGGGCTGCCCCCTGAACCACATGTCTCTCGGGCTCTATCTCCACTCTAGCAGCCCTAGTAGGTGCCACTGATCGAGGGCGTCCTCGACCCTTAGCTGGAGTGGGAGGCTCATCCTCGCGTGATGCCGATGATTTCATACGAACCATCTGCGGTAAAATGAAGTAGAACAAATGAGATTTCCAGAAACTTCAAGGGTACAACGCACGACACAGAAGCAATGAAAGAGTTAAATTTCCTAAAATGCCACTGTAGCTTCCCAAAGATTGAGTACGGACGTCTCCACCCCGATCCGCAGGACTCTACTAGACATTGGCTCCTATACCGATGACACCGGTGAACCTAAAGCTCTGATACCAAGTTGTCATGACCCAATTTCTCGGTCATGATGACACCTACAACCCCCGGTAGGTGAACCAATCCTCGTAGCCCAGAACAGTTAGTAATGGGCTACTATCTAGCAAATAAGGAAACAAGACGAATAAAGTAGATAAAAGGGATATAAATATATACATATGCGGAAACTAAACCAAACCCCAAGACCTGGTATCATAGTATAGAGCCAAACTACATACATGGAGTGCAAATAAACCAAAACTTTATATACAGATGTCTCTGAATGGTAATAGAGTACATGAAGCAAAAGATAAACTAAAGCTAAGCTCCGATCGCCAAGAGCTCACCCTCAGCCTGAAGTAGTCCCCAACAGATCTCCAAGCACGAAACACAGCGATCTAACGGCGATGGTCCACCCTAGGATCTGCACCCAAAGATGTAGAGGGGTAGGGGTGAGCACCAAATGTGAAGCATAAGGTACCCAGTAGGTATCATAGGCCGACTGGGCACATATAAGATAAAATCATAGCAATAGATAGAGTAGAAGCAAGTAGTCACAGAAATCAATGAAAGGTACACAGGAACTAGCCCAGAGGGAAATCAACAGAACCACATATGAGGCTAGTAAGCAGAGTATACACTCCATAGGCACAGGTGAAAGTAAGAAATAACGCACCTGGGGTCCTTGCAATAACAGTGTATACAAAATAAGTTTACGAAATGGACGGTATACCGGTAACCTCAAGAGTAGGAAGAAGAGAGAAAGAATAATGATAGACATGCTCAGAGATAAGAATCAAACTCAACTAATCATACCAATCTCAAATCCAGAAACTAACAGTCTAGCAGTAACCAATCTCATACTTATCCATAATAGAGAACAATTCTGTAAGTAAATAGCAAAAGTCTACCTACAGTCCCCCGGCCGCCCATACAACCAAGGAACACAAACAAGTGAAAACAAACCCTCCGGCATCCCATACTACCGGAGCGTACAATCAGCAAACAACAAACAAGGGTGGAGCCTCAAACAATGAATGATATGATGCATAAAGATCTCAAGTGCCATGGTATCTCTGTATGTACCTCCTCCGGCGCCGATCCGGCCCAGCAGGTAGGTTCCATGGAAGGACACTGCCTGTATACCTCTACTCCACCGTAAACCCCTCCTCCGGCACACGCAGCCCGTAGCCCCTGGCCCGGATGGCAAGGTCCATGGAGGTCCCAGACCCCATACTAAAACTCAGTATCAACACATGTCGTCCGAAAGCAAGTCCGGTATCAAGATAAAGACCCAGTCTCGAATATGCAATGCCCAGACCCTGTCCAGGACTAAAGTCGTAGGAAAATGTCTCAAAAACCCCTCCAAGGGTTCCCGGGCGTAACCGGGTCTAAACAGTAAAAAAGTCATCTCAGGTGCTCGGTCCGACCGAGGCTAAAAATCATCTCAAGTAGCAAGAAAACTCAACTAGCACTCCGGCCCTGCCGAGTCTAGCGTTAATCGTAAAACTGGTGATTTAAACATAATTTTACTTTCCTTTATCCAGAAATATTCACAAGTTAAATCAAACCATTTCCAAATTATTTCCATCAAAAACGGGCCCCCCGGGCCATGCAAGGTTTAGAAAACAGTGCCAGTAGGCCCGAAGCCAAAACCACAGTAAAACATGGATAAAACCTCTTTATATGCATGGAAATGGTATGATCACACCCAATAGCTGCCCCGCAGCTCACAATCAACCTATCGACCCTGCACAGGCCCACAGCTACTCAGCAAGCATAACCAGCCTAGAAGGATAATTCTATGCCCGGGACTCGCGGACATTCCCAAAATCCCACCTTCTATGTTCCAGAGTCAACAAGGCCTCACAGGACCACAAGGGTAAATAAAATATATCGGCAAATACTACAAGCAACGGAGGAACAAAGGTAGGCGGACATGAATAAAGCGGTCGAGGTCTGTGGTACCAACCTAATAACCAACCCAAGGATGCCCATTAATATAATTTTATTCTATATATGCGGAGTCTAGGGAAAATAAACCGTAACCTACCTGTCGTCCGACGACAAGCTGCTAGAACAACGATGTCCAAGCTCGAACCACTCCAAGAAAATCCAAAACTAAATCGGAATCGGAATCGGATTTGGGATGGAACGACTTGACATAGATAATTGATTTTCTTTCGGAGATTAAATAAAATGCCAACCAGCCATCGAATCCCCTCCTTACCATAAAATATCTATACGTGTATCATCTATATAATTCATGTGTTAGTGAAGAATACTCAAAGGAAAAGGATGTTGGATACAAGTTTATATTAATGGGAGGAAAAGATAACTCCAACCTAACCTAACCTAACATATATGATGATTGTGATTAATAAATGGGTGTAGTGCTATTTAGTTATGTCATGCTAATAAAATACTAAGCACACATAGTTTAATGACACCTACTGAAGCAAGCATTTGCTGTATACTCCCTCCACTTCCACGTGGAGGGGAGGTGTCCGTACCAAAGTAATTCTATTCCATCGCGAATGTATTCGGGTATTGCATAAATTCGTGGTAAAATAAATATAATATTTTAAATATACCATAATTAATAGAAAATCATTTCCAATAAAACCCACTATATTATAATAATAATTTTCAACATAACTAAATTTATTATCTCCGATAAAATATTACGGTGTATAAAAACCTTATAAAATAAATACATATACAATTATAACGTTTCAAAAATATTTTCCATAAACCTTTAAAATATTTTGAAAAGGCAATAATAATATAATTTTTACCAAATTCAACTTTTAAATTAAATATTTTCAAGTACGCACGATTTCGATACTCAAGAATTCTCTCGAGATCCTCCCTTATATTTTATCACTGTTTTGGAACTAAAATGGCATTTTAAAACATGACGTTGAGGCTTAAATCGCGTTTAACCCGACCCGATTCGTGACCTGGTTCGTAACCCGTTTTCTGCCAGACAGTCCGCGGTAAAACAGTCATAACTTTTTACTCCGAGATCAGTTGGACGTGAGGTTTTGTGCGTTGGAAACTAGACTCGTAGACCTTCGATTTGGTATTTCGGGGGACTTCTAACTCTTTATATATTGGGAGAAAAGCCCTGATACATTTGACCCAAAGTTCAGGAAATTTGTTAAAGAACTTACGATAACTTTTGTCGATTTGCTTGACTTCAAAACTTATACGTGGAAATGACCGGAAGGGTCATTACAAAAACCTTAACTCTTTGTTGATGGAATGCACTATTTAGGTGAAGCAAAATGGGATCACTCTCTTGCTTTGCCTTCACTTAAGCTACCAAAGATGATTCAGAACCATTCTTAACAATAACACCACCTTCTGTCGAGTCCATAAGGCGAACTCCCAACCGGGCAAGCCTATGAACCTCCTTAACCAATTCCTTTTTTCCGTCTTTAACTTAAGACACACTAACCATGGACAATCTACTAAGCACATCCGCCACAACATTGGCCTTACTCGGATGGTAAAGCACACTTATATTATAGTCTTTAAGAAGCTCAAGCCATCTCCTTTGACGTAGATTCAATTCCTTTTGAGATAACACATACTGGAGACTCTTATGATCGGTGAATACATCCACATGCACACCATACAAGTAATGTCTCCAAATCTTCAAGGCAAAGACCACGGCTGCTAACTCAAGATCATGAGTAGGGTAGTTTTTCTTATGAATCTTAAGTTGTCTCAAAGAATAAGCAATCACCTTAGCATGCTGCATTAAAACACAACCCAAACCAATTCTAGAAGCATCACAACACACAACAAAGTCATCCAAACCCTCGGGTAGGGTCAACACTGGCACTGTGGTCAACCTAGTCTTCAATTTCTGAAAGTTCTTCTCACAAATGTCAGACCACTGAAATTTCACCTTCTTCTGAGTCAATCGAGTCAAAGGGGCAGCAATGTAAGAAAAACCCTTCACAAATCTCCTGTAGTAACCATCCAAACCCAAAAGCTCCTAATATCAGATGGGGAAGTGGATCTACGCCAGTTCATTACCGCCTTAATCTTTTGAGAATCAACTCGAATACCATCTCTAGTCACAATATGACCCAGAAAAGCAACAGACTGTATCCAAAACTCACACTTGCTAAACTTAGCAAATAACTGTCGATCTTTGAGAGTTTGCAACACAACTCTCAAATGGTCTGCATGCTCCTCCTTACTCTGAGAGTAGATAAGAATATCATCAATGAACACAATCACAAACATATCCAAATACTACTTGAACACACGGTTCATCAAATCCATAAAAGTTACGGGAGCATTCATTAGACCAAAAGACATCACAACAAATTCATAATGACCATATCGAGTTATGAAAGTTATCTTCGGAATATCACACTCTCAAACACGAAGCTGATGATAACCGGATCTAAGGTCGATCTTCGAGAAGAAACTAGCACCCTGAAGCTGATCGAACAAGTAATCAATCCTAGGAATAAGATCCTTATTCTTGATTGTGACCTTGTTCAGCTGATGGTAGTCGATACATATCTGGAGGGAACCATCTTTCTTTTGCACGAATAAGACTGGAGCACCCCATGGAGAGATGATGGGTTGAATAAAACCCTTATCAAGGAGGTCTTTTAACTGATCTTTCAATTCCTTAAGCTCCGCGGGAGCCATCCTATAGGGAGGAATAGAGATAGGATTCGTATCTGGGAGAAGATCTATTCCAAAGTCAATCTCCCGCTCAGGAGGGACTCCGGGAAAATCATCGGGGAATACTTCTGGAAATTCATTCACAACAGGAACTGACTGGAGAGATGGGGTATCGGACTCCATGTCCATAACCCGAACTATATGATAAACATAACCCTTAGAAATCATCTTCCTAGCTTTAAGATAAGATATGAAATGACCGTTCGAGGATGGACGACTACCCTGCCACTCTAAGACAGGTTAATTTGAAAACTTAAAATTGACAACTCGAGTACGACAATCTACTGAGGCATAAGAAGCATACAACCAATCCGCACCAAGAATAACATCAAAATCAGTCATCTACAACTCTACTAGATCCACTGAAGTGACTCTATGAAGGTTTGAGATAGGGAAATTTCGGTAGATTCTTTTGGCTAGGACTGACTCACCAACAGGGGTAGAAACACAAAAGGGTTCTAAAAGCAATTCAGGACAAATTTCGAATTTGTATGCTACATAAGGGGTCACAAAAGATAAGGAAGCATCGGGGTACAACAAAGCATACACATTAAGAGAGAAGACTTTGAACATACCAGTAACGATGTCCGGTGAACTCTCCTAGTCCTGTCGAGAGGACATGTCATAAAGACGGTTCTGGCACTGACTACCAGAACTAGAAGCAGTGCCCTGCTGGGCTGGTCGACCTCCTGGAGTTGCTGGGGCAGACTGAGTCCTACTACCACCCTGTCCCTTCTTAGCTGAAGGGAAATCTTGAATCCTGTGACCAACCTGACCATATCTATAACAACCCTCTCTACTGGCTAGACACTCACTGGGATGATTCTTTCCACACTTGGTGCAAATGGGGTAAGAAGGCCCATTTGTGCCACTCCCCTGCGAATAAGAGCCTATACCCCTACCAGACTGATCATGATGAGGTCTGGAGGCCTGAGAAGGAACACTCGCGGTAGAATGCATCGATCTTGATGACCTCTTCTAAAAGGAAGACCGATGTCCACCTCTGGACTTCTGATGGCTAAATCCCAAACTCTCAGACCTGACTCTTTTGTTCTCCCTAGCCATCTCCCTAAGCTTGTCTCCCTCGATCTGGTGAGCATGAGTCATAAGTTTGGAGATACTCATGTCACTTAACATCATATCAGATCTACACTCCTTCTTCACCAAATCTGAGACTCCATAGATATACTTGCTTATCTGATCTTGTGGGTCAGCCACCATAGCAAGAGCATACCTAGAAAGCCGAGTGAACCTCAACCCATACTCCTGAAAAATCATGGATCCCTGTCTCAAGTTCACAAACTCCTCAGCCTTTGCTTGCCTTAACTCCCCCGGGAAGAATCGGTCAAAGAAATCCCTCTCGAAACACTCCCAAGTCATAGGGACCACCTTCTTAGCCCTAGCTTCCTTCCATTGCTTGAACCAGATATGAGCTACATCCTTGAGTTTATAGGATATTAGCTCGACACTATCAACACCACCCACTTGCATCACATCAAAGACTTTCTTCACTTCATCAATAAAATTTAGTGGATTCTCATTCACCTTCGAACCCCAGAACTCCAGTGGGTTCATATGGATAAAATCACGAACTCGGGCCACTACCCCACCTTGAAGGTGGATGGGGATAGGAGCCGGCTGGTTGGCCTGAGCGGCCATGGTCTGGGATAGTATATGGATGGCATTCCTGAACTCCTCATTTGTGACCTCGAGGGCTGGAACTGGAGGAGCAGTATTTCGAGCATCTCGGTGAGGCATAGCACATCGAGGCATAATCTAAAATGTACAAGGAAGGAATTAGAGGGATATTAGAGTTAAACTCTATCACACGATATGATCATGAAAGAAGTGAAGTTTTTCTAAGACATCTCATAGCTTTTCTCTCATAAATGTGGCACGCTTCACACACATGAAAAAGACTCTACTCGATGCGGCTTTCAGACATCCTAGGACTCTTGAACCTGAGGCTCTGATACTAAGTTTATCATACCTCGAGACTACCCCATAGGCGTAACACGGGACCTGGGACCATAAGTGTCCAAAGTTAACCCTTGGTCATAGCGTACTCAGTTATTCAATACAAAAAACATAGTGGAAGTATACTTAATAAAGATAGAAATTCATAAACCGAAACAGGATAAAGTCTACGAAATACCAATCTAGAATACAACATAGCTATGTCTGAAGCCTCTAAGTCTAACATAAGAGTTGATGGGATAAGACCCCAACTAACTCAGAAATCTGAAGAATCAACATAAAGAGATAAGTCTAACACTAGCCCTCGGATAATAAGGACTCACCAACATAAGCTAGATCTATGATGATGTCTAGCCACGAGCCTGAGGAGTGGAGCCTGAATCTGCATCATCAAGGGATGTAGCTCAAGATATGCGTCAGTATTATAGGATGTACTGAATATGTGAGATAAGCAGGAATCTGAGATAAACATGCTAAATAAACTTGTAAAGCTAAAATCATGCTATGAGCATAAAACTAAAATGCAAGAGACTCAATGCAATGCTAAAGCAAGATATACAAAATATCATAAGTAATCATAATAGTTCTGAAGTCTGAAGGCAAAGAGTCAATGCATTTTAAAACCTGATATTGTTTCTGTGGGAGGTTCTCTAACCGACATAGACCATGTGAGCTACATGGAATCCGATGTATATGCCCCATCAAAATAACCCAATATACCTTGCCAGGGTATAAAGGCATGAATGTGGCGTGATCACTAAATTTGATGCCCAACTGAGGGGATTTGGAACGTATAGAGGCACGTAGTTCTGGGACTAAGGGTACTCTCATCCTGTCCAACTCGGTGCTAAATACTACTCCCAAAATAATATGTATAGCTCATATAATACTGATGCATATCTGGATGCAGAAATGATCATAACTAATGACATATCTAATGTCAAATCTGTTTATAAAGCATAGAGACATATTTGATGTCATACAAATTCATAAATCATGAATGTTAAAGCTTTGCAAAACCATAATTCAAGATATACCTTCCTTTCTAACATCATAGCTTGAAGAATTAGGCATGCAGTTTCATGAAAACAGAGCTCATGCTATCTAAACATACCAATTTTACTCGAAGACATGCAATTCAAAGGAATCATGCTAAAATTCATACTTAACATATGGACTTTTAAAAACACTTATAAAACTTCAATTAGAGCATGGGTAATAGATGAGAAATCATGAACTGAAGCTTTAAAACAAAACCCATAACTTTTCTCCAATTTGGGCAAGAAACCCTAATTTTATAAATTGCTAAATCAAAGTAAAGATTTGGGGATTTGGGCTTAAGGGTGAGACGAACCCTTAATGAATACCCACATACCTTAATTGGAGATTTCTATGCTAGATTGAAAAGGATGGAGGCTTGAAGGTGGAGGTTCTTGCTTGGAGCTTGAGACTTAGAGAAGAGGAACCCTTTCTTCTTTTGGAGTAGAATGAGTTAGAATGAGAAGAGCTTAGGCTATTAGGGGATAAAACCCTACTAAAATGGTCCAAATGATCTCACTTAGGAGTTAGAGAATAGGGGAAAAGACCAATTTACCCCCGACTTAAAAATAGAAAGTTGCAGGAATTTCTCTGCCTCACGGGCTGCCCGACGGGCGTCGTGCCCACGACGGTCTGTCGGCCAAGGCGTCTGAGGAAAGGCAAAAAATTTAGGGTCAATGGAGGGCTCTGATGACATTGTCTCACGGGCCATCGCAACCACGACGCCCGTGGTGGCGCCCGTCGGAGAAAGGAAGACAGGGGGGAGAAATCACTGGGGCATTTCGATGGCGGGTTCCCACGGGCCATCGCATCTGTGACGCCCATCGTGACTTCCCATTGGCTGAGAGGGTACTGGCTTAGGGCCACTGGTTGTTTACCATGGGGCATCCTACGGCCTGTCGGTAGCACTGCCCATGGTGACCAACAGTAGAAGGGAAAATCCTGGGTTTTGAGCTGGATGGCTGGTTTGGATTTCTGGGGTGTTACATAGGCGGACCAATCCCCGTAGCCTAAAAAAGTTAGTAATGGGCTACTATCTAATAATTTTAGCGGAACAATAGTTTAATAAGCGGAAGCAAGGGAACAAGATGAATAAAATAGATAACAGGAACATATACATACATATGTGGAAGCTAAACCAAACCCAAAACCTAGTATCATAGTATAGAGCCAGAACTACATCAGCAGAGTACAATGATCCAAAACAATATATACAGATGTCTCCGAATGGTAGTAGAGTACATACAACAAAAGATAAACTAAAAGCTAAGCTTCGATCTTCTAGAGCTCACCCTCAGTCCGAAGATATCCCAAAATTTCTCCTCGCACGAGTCTCCAACGAGATAGCAGCAATGGCTCATACTATAATCTGCACCAGAAGATGCACAGTATAGTATGAGCAACAAATGCGAAGCATAATGTACCCAGTAGGTATCATAGGCCGACTGGGAACATATAAGATAAAAGAGCAGTAATAGACAGAATAGAAATAAATAGTCACAAAAGGCAATGAATAAACACACGGAAGCTAGCACGGAAGGAATACAAGCACGAACAACGCACATGGCTAGCTACTAGAATATGCATCACAAGTGACAGGAGAAGCACGTACCCAGGATCCTCGCAACAACAAATAAATAAAGAGAGATTTAGAAAGTAGGCGGTATACTAGTAACCTCAATGGATAGAGAAGGGGAGAAAAGATAACGATAATCATGCTCGAATACAAGATATAATAACCCAAATAAGACTACTAATCTTAAGTCAAGAGCTACAACCGGGAGCCACAACACAACTTAAACAATATCCGGAGTCATAAGAACCATAATAGGAACCAATAGATCTAAATAGTAACAAAAGTCTACCTACAGTCCCACGAGCTCCCACACACCCAAGGAACACAAACAAGTGAAGATAAACCCTCTGGCATCCCATACTAACGGAGCATACAATCAACAAATAGCAAACAAGGGTGGAACCTCAAACAAATGAATGGTATGACATGCTATGCTAAGCCAAGAGTGATAGTAGTACCGTATGTTACCCGCTTCTGGCATCCTATGAGGCCCAGAAGACAGGATCCATGGAAGGTTGCACTCGTATACCTCTACTACACTGCATACCCCCCTCCGACACTCGCAACATGTAGCCCCTGGTCCAGAATGGCAAGGTCCATAGAGGCCCCCGACCAACATACTAGATGCCCCGCAATCTCAAAAATCTCCAAGTAAAGCTGCCCGGAGAGTATCCAGGTCTAAATCAGTAAGTCAGATAGTCCTAGCACATGGCCCTGCCGAGTCTAGCATCACCCCAAAAGTGGTAGTAAAACAAGTCTAGTGCTCGACCCCGCCGAGTCTAGTATAAGTGGAAATAGTGATAAAACATCCTTTAATTCCCCCTTACCCCAAGAAGATCCATTAAAATGATACCAAATCCCTTTTTAAATCATTTCCACAAAAAATAGGCCCTACGGGCCATGCAAGGTTTAGAATTCCAGTAATAGTAGGCCTGAAGCCAAAACCATAGTAAAATCATGAAGAAATTTCCTCTATATGCATGATGAATGGTACACGTAATCACAACTGTGGCCCCCGGCCCACAAACAACCTATCGGCCCTGCACATGCTCCAATCGCTCTACAACACTGATAGCCAACATAATATCACAATAGCAATGTCTAGGACTCATGGACACCCCGAATAGCCCACTATCTATGGTCCAGAGTCAAAACAAAGCCACACAGGACTGTAAGGGTGATAATAGCAACTACGAAGAATACTACATACAACGGAGGAAAGAAATGGGTGAATCATGAAAAAACAGTCAAGGTCTGTGGTACCAACCTAGTAACCCAACCCAAGGATGCCCATTAGTACAATTTTATCTGATATATGCTAAGTCTAGGGAGTTTAGATCGTAACCTACCTGTCATCCGACGACAAGCTGCTGGGATAACCATATCCAAGCCCGAATCACTCTGAGAAATCATGAATGATAATCAAACTATCAAAAACATAAATAACACATCAAGACGAGTCTAACGATATCCATATTGCTATAATAATAGCCGGGCTAAAATTCGTGGTACCAATGGGCCCACGGGCCCCACAACCCAAAATCAAAAATGAAAAGAAGCACGATGTCCTTAATGGTGCCAAGAAGACATGCTCCAAAAATGAGCAATTTTGGCCAAGGAGAAGGCCCCAAACAGCCCACTCAAGAGAGGGCTTAAAGAAGGAATTTTAGGAACAAAAATCGGAAATTGGGAAAGGATTACTTACAAAAATGAGAGAATTTACGCCAAGACGGTGAGTTCCTCGAACCCACGAACATGCAACACAAGAAGGCAGCCACTACAAGGAATTTTCAAGCTTTTGGAAATGAGCAACAATGGAGAATTTTTAGAAAGACAAGAGTAAAGCAAGTTGGGGAAGAAGACTTACCAATATCAAGAGAGCACGAATTTCTCCCCAATGAAATCAATTCCCAAGCCTAGGGACTGATTTGAACACTTTGTAGGAGAGAAAATGGAGTTTTGGACTTGGAAGAGTGAAGGAATAAAGCTGGAAAACAAAAAATAGAAAATATATAGTGCTGGAAAAATGCCCAGCGCCAACGGCATTACCACAACGCCATCGCTCTCAAGGCTGGCAGGCGCTGAGGTGCGATCGCGCTGGCCTTGGCGCAATTGCGCTGAAGGCCTGGCCTACACTAAAAATCTACAATTTTTTGAAAACTCCACGGGGTATTTCGGGCACAATCGAAAACTGATATTCATAAACCAATAATGCTAATAGAGTGGAAACGATGTTTCAGACTCAATGGAATTGATAAAACTTCTGTACGAGGTTGTTTCGGAGAAATGTTGACCTAAGTCAACACTAACCAACACGCAACCAAACACACAAAATGAGCCCGGCTCACCCTGAACCTGAACTAACCATCTATCGAACCCAAACTCAATATTCCAGAGTTGATGGAATCATCGAATTTCGAGTCTGAAGCTCCGATCATCGAAAGATGACCCAATTACACTTTCAACTCCAAATGGCCTGAAAACAGAAAAAGCAACACAAAACCCACATCAAAAGTTCTCAGGCCTCGACTTAAGGTTCAACTAGACCAAACTCAACGCTTCAGACCTAATGGAACTGTCAGAATTGGATTCTGAGCACGTTAGCTAAGAATCTTGATTAAAGTCAACGATATCCTAAGTTAAGGCTCTAAAATAGGCAAACGTCCAAAACAACCAAATGAATGAATAGGGCACCGGACTACCAGTCCCAGCAAGCCATAAGTGACTTGGGGTTGCTACAGGAAAGCTCTAAAAGTGTAATGAATGCGTAAATGAGAAGATGACTAAAAGGGTCATCACAACATCCACTACTAAAAAGACTTTCGTCCTTGAAAGTCAAGAAGAAGAGAGTACCTGAGGGATCGAACAACTGCGGATACTGAGCACGAAACTCACTCTCGGTGTCCCAAGTAGCCTCCTCGACCGAATGATGCCTCTAGTGAACCTTCACAACTGAAATCTCCCTAGATCTCAATCTCCTGATATCTTTGTCCAGAATAGCTATCGGCTCCTCAACAAAGGATAAAATCTCATCTAACTGGATCGAATCCCAATGCACACATGAGACTCATCTGGGACATACTGGCACAACATCGAGACATGGAAAACTAGGTGAACATCTAAAGACATCGGAGGCAAGGCTAACATGTAAGCAACACTACCAATCCTCTGGAAAATCTCAAACGGCCCAATAAACCTGGGGCTAAGCTTGCCTCGCTGACCAAATATCATCACGCCCTTCACGAGCAATACTCAAAGGAAAACCAAGTCACCAACACTGAACTCCAAGGCACAAAGTCTATGATCAGCATAGCTCTTCTGCCTACTCTGGGCTGCTCTGAGTCTATCTTTAATTAAATGGACTCGGTCTAAGGAATCTCTAAGCAAATCTGTACCCTGCTGTTTGGACTCTAAGCTATCAAACTAACCAATCGGCGATCTGCAACACCTACCATACAATTCCTAGAAAGTTTCCATGCTGATGCTCGAATAAAAGCTATTATTATAAGCAAACTCAGCCAAAGGCACGAACTGATCCTATGAACCTCCAAAGTCAAGTAGACAATCCCGAAGCATGTTCTCCAGGACCTAAATAGTCCTCTCGGACTGGCCATCTGTCTGGGGATGGAAAGCAGTACTAAGCTAAACATCTGTACCCAAATCCCTCTGTATAGCTCTCCAGAACTGGGATATGAACTGAGTGCCACAGTCTGAAATGATAGAAGCTGGGACCCCATGAAACCGAACAACCTCACGAATGCAAATTTGAGCTAACCTCTCAGCATCGTAGGAAGTCTGAACCGATAAGAAGTGGGCCGACTTAGTCATTCGATCCACAATCACCCAAATGGAATCAAAACCCTGAGAAGTACGAGGCAAACCAACCATGAAATCTATAGTAATCCCTTCCCACTTCCACTCAGGAATGGGAAGTCGCTGCATCAAACCACCCGGTCTCATGTGTTCAAACTTAACCTGCTGACAGTTCAAGCATTAAGATACAAACTCCGCTACGTCCTGCTTCATACCACTCCACCAGTAAAGCTGCCTCAAATCCCTATAAATCTTTGCCGCACAAGGATGAATTGAGTATCTAGAATAATATGCCTCACGAAGTATCCACTAAATCAAATCCCCAACCCTCGAAACACAAAGTTGACCACTAAACCTCATAATACCATCAGAACCCAAAGTAGCCCGGCTGGCCTCACCCTAAACTACCTGGTCACGAAGGTCACACAAACTCTGATCCTCAAATTGTCGGCTCTGAATCTGATCAACTAGAGTAGAACGAACCTCAATACTAGCAAGCACTTTGCTAGGATCCGACAAGATAAGCCTAACCAAATGGTTAGCCAAAGACTGGATGTCCAAGGCCAATGGTCGCTCAAAAACTGAAAGTGAAGCTAGGCTGCCCATACTCACTTCCTTCCGACTCAAGGCATCTTCTACCACGTTTACCTTGCCTGGATGGTTTAGAATAGTGAAATTATAGTCCTTCAGCAACTCAATCCATCTCATTTTCCTCGAGTTCAGTTCTCACAGACTCGTAATGTATTGAAGACTATGGTGATCGGTGAATATCTCACAATGCACTCCATATAAGTAGTGCCTCCAGATCTTGAGCGCGAAAACTACCACTGTCAACTCCAAATCATGGGTAGGGTAGTTGCGCTTGTGAACCTTCAGCTGCCTCGATGCATATGCAATCACATGACCCTGCTGCATCAGCACACAACTAAGACCAACCCCTGAAGCATCACAATACATAGAGAAACTCTGACCCTCGACCGGCAAGGTCAAAACTGGAGCTAAAATCAACAAGGCCTTAAGTCTCTAGAAGTTGTCCTCGCACTAATCTGACCACTAGAATGGGACATCCTTCCGAGTCAGCATAGTCAAGGGTGCTGCTATGGAAGAAAATCCCTCAACGAACCACCTGTAGTACCCGGCTAACCCAATAAAACTATGAACCTCGGTAGAAGTAGTAGATCTACGCCAATCATGAACAACTAAAATCTTACTCAAATCAACTCTAATCCCATCCCTAGACACCACGTGCCCTAGGAATGCAACCGACTCAAGCCAAAACTCACACTTTGAGAACTTGGAATAAAGCCGATGATCTCTCAAAGTCTGAAGTATAGTCCTCAAGTGCTGCTCATGCTCATCTCTACTCCTCGAGTATATCTGAATGTCATCAATGAAGACTATCACAAACATATCCAAATATGGGCTAAGCACCCTATGCATCAAGTCCATGAAGGCTGCGGGGGCATTAGTCAACCCAAAAGATATCGCCAGGAACTCATAATGGCCATAACGTGTCCTGAATGCTGTCTTAGGGATGTCCTCCACCCTAATCCTCAACTGATGGTAGCCAGACCTCAAATTAATCTTTGAAAACATGCCTGAACCCTGAAGCTGATCAAATAAGTCATCAATCCTCAGCATTGCATACATATTCTTCATTGTCACCTTATTCAGCTGCCGATAATCAATACACATCAGCATCGACCCATCCTTCTTCTTTACAAAGAGAACATGAGCACCCCAAGACGACACACTCGGTCTAATAAACCCCTTAGCTAACAAATCTTGGAGCTGCTTCTTAAGCTCTCTCAACTCAACATGAGCCATATGGTAGGGAGGAATAGAAATGGGCCTGGTGCCTGGCTCTAACTCAATGGCGAAATCAACATCTCTCTCAGGTGGAAGGCCTAGCAGGTTGGTAGGAAACACATCTAAAAAGTCTTTAACCACAGGAATAGACTCAAGAGATGAAGGGTCAGCACTAGTATCTCAGACATATACTAGATAAGCTAAACACCCACGGGAAATCAACTTCCTAGCTCAAAGATAGGAGATGATCCCAGATGGTGCGCGACTAATAGAACCCTGCCACACAACTGGGGATACACCGGGCACGGCAATGGTAACGATCTTGGCATAACAGTCCAAAACCACATGATGAGGGGATAACCAGTCCATGCCTAGTATCACATCAAAATCTAACATATCAAGGATCATCAAATTACCCCAAGTCTCCAAATCACCAACAAATATCATGCAAGATCTCACAATCTGATCCAGTACTAAAGAATCTCCTATTGGGGTCAAAATAGAAACAGGCATGGATAACAGCTCACTAGCCAACCCCAAACAAGGAACAAAGTAGGTAGATACATATGAACAAGTGGATCCATGATCAAATAAATCCATAGCGGACTGATGGCACACAGAAATCATACCTGTAATCACAGAATCTGAGGCCTCTGCCTCTGGTCTCCCAGGGACCGCATAAAACTGACGACGACCTCCACCTGACCGACTGCCATCCCTATCACCTGTTCTGCCATATGGGCTACCCCCTCTACCCTGACTAACACCTCCTCGAGCCGGTGGCTAAACTGAGCAAATAGGCTAAGCCAGCGGAGCGGCTGGCTGAACTGTACCCCGCTGGGGGTAATCTCTAGAAAAATGACCACTAACTCCGCACTCATAGCAGGTTGTACCCTGCTGGAAGCAATATCTAGCAAAATGACTGCTGACTCCACACTCATAGCACGACCCTGACAGCCCACCCTATCGAGACAAACTCGCTGAACCTGTGTGACCACCTTGGCCTGATGCTCTAAAAGTAGTACCTCTCAAAGACTGACCACTGTGACCATGCTGACTACTCTGACCCTACTCAAACTAAGAACCAGAAGCCTGAAGTGACGCCTGAATCGGTCGACTGGTCTGACCCTGATGCTTCTATGGCTGATAACCTCGGCCCCACTAGCCTGAACCTCTACCACCTTGTCTGGAACCACTGTAGCCACCCCGATGTCGAGGCCTCTTATCTCTGGCCCTGGTGTCATGATGATGTGAATCCTCTACAGTATGGGCATAGTCTGTAATAGCCTAGAATGATTGACCACTAGCAACCAATATCTTTGCAGGATGTCTAAACTCTCTCTGTAGTCCTCAAACAAATCTACGGACTCAGTAGGCATAATCGTGGCCCCAAATGGAGCAAGCTAATGGAAACGGGTCTCGTACTCTGAGATGATCATAGTATCCTGAGCAAGTCTAGTGAACTCCTCTCTCCGACGCTCCCGGTCGCTTTGGGGTAAGAACTTGTCCATAAAGGCCTCATAGAACTCGGACCAAGTCAAAGCAGGTAACGATGATAATCTGCAAGCAACCTGAGCCCTCCACCATAACTTCGCTGGGCCCTCTAGCTGATATGTAGTATAACTGACCCCGTGAGTTTCCAACAGCCCCAAATGATACAACATCTCCTCACATGTAGTAATAAAATCATGTGGGTCCTGTCCAGAAATTCCAGCAAACTGCGGAGGTGCCAATCTCAAGAATCTACCCAACCCTTCTGCTTTGTCTCTCTCATAATCGAGCGAGGAGCAAGAGGTTGTGCAACTGAAGGGACCAAAATAACCTCGGCACGGGGAGCCATAGAAAAAGGCTGCGCTCCTGAACTCGGTGCACCCAGGGCTGCCCCCTGAGCGGAAGTCTGTGCTGCCTCAGAAGGCCGCTCTCCAATCATGCTCAACAACTGCAATAGTAGACCCCGAACATCTGAAGACTGAGCCGGGGCTGAAGCTGGTACGGGAGCTGGTGGTACCTGGATACCCCCTGGTCCACATGCTGCTCAGGAGCAAACTCTGGCTCATGGTCATGCTCGGGCTCTCTCACAACTCTAGCAACTCTAGCAGGTGCCGCTGCTCGGGGACGTCCTCGACCCCTACCTCTACGACCTCACCGAACCCTAGCTGGAGTCGGAGGCTCATCTCTACCCGATGTCGATGATCTCATATGAGCCATCTGCAGAAGAATGAATAATAACAAGTGAGATTCACAGAAACTCCCAAGGATTACGCACGATACAGAAGCAAATAAGAGAGTCATATTTCCTAAGATGTCACTATAGCCTCCCAAAGATTGAGTACGGACGTCTCCACCCTGATCTGCAGTACTCTACTAGACATTGGCTCCTATACTGATGATACTAGTGAACATAAAGCTCTGATACCAGACTTTCATGACCCGATTTCTCGGTCATGATGGCACCTACAACCCCCCAGTAGGCGGACCAATCCCCGTAGCCTAGAACAGTTAGTAATGGACTACTATCTAAAAATTTAAGCGGAAGAACAGTTTAATAAGAGGAAGCAAGGGAACAAGATGAAGAAAATGGATAACAGGATCATGTACATACATATGCGGAAGCTAAACCAAACCCAAAACCTGGTATCATAGTATAGATCCAGAACTACATTAGAAGAGTACAATGATCCAAAATAATATATACAGATGTCTCCGAATGGTAGTAGAGTACATATAACAAAAGATAAACCAAAATCTAAGCTCTGATCCACTAGAGCTCACCCTTAGTCCGAAGAAATCCCAAAATACATCCTCGCATGAGTCTCTAATGAGCTAGCAGTGATGGCTTACACTAGGATCTGCACCAGAAGATGTAGAGTGTAATATGAGCACCAAATGCGAAGCATAAGGTACCCAGTAGGTATCATAGGCCGACTGGGTACATATAAGATAAAAGAGCAGTAATAGACAGAATAGAAACAAATAGTCACAGAAGGCAATGAATAAACACACAGAAGCTAGCATGGAAGGAATACAAGCAAGAATAACACACATGGCTAGCTACTAGAATATGCATCACAGGTGAGAGAAGAAGCACGTACCCGGTATCCTCACAACAACAAGTAAATAAAGAGAGATTTAGGACGTAGGCGGTAATACCGATAACCTCAATGGATAGAGAAGGGGATAAAACATAACGATAATCATGCTCGAATACAAGATACAATAACCCAAATAAGCCTACTAATCTCAAGTCAAGAGCTAACAATGGGAACCCCAACACAACTTAAACAATATCCTGAGTCATAAGAACCACAATAGGAACCAATAGAGCAAAATAGTAACAATACTGTACATACAGTCCCATGACCACCCATACACCCAAGGAACACAAACAAGTGAAGACAAACCCTCCGGCATCCCATACTACCGGAGCATACAATAAACAAACAACAAACAAGGGTACACAAATGAATGGTATGACATGTCATGCTAAGCCAAGAGTGATAGTAGTACCATATGTTACCCGCTTTCGGCATCCTATGAGGCCCAGAAGATAGGATCCATGGAGGGTCGCACCTGTATACCTCTATTATGTCATATACCCACCCTCTGATACTCGCAGCACATAGCCCCTGAACCAGAATGGCAAGGTCCATGGAGGCCCCCGACCAACATACTAGATGCCCCACAATCTCAAAAATCCCCAAGTAAAGCTGCCCGTAGAGTATCCAGGTCTAAATCAGTAAGTCATATAGTCCTATCACATGGCCCTTCCGAGTCTAGCATCACCCCAAAAGTGGTAATAAAACAAGTCTAACGCTCGACCCCTCCGAGTCTAGTATAAGTGGAAAAAGTGATAAAAAAATCCTTTAATTCCCCCATACCCTAAGAAGATCCCTTTAATCGATACCAAATCCCTTTTTAAATCATCTCCACTTAAAATGATCCCCACGGGCCATGCAAGATTTAGAAATCCAATAATAGTAGGCCCAAAGCCAAAACCATAGTAAAATCATGAAGAAATTCCCTTTATATGCATGATGAATGGTACACACAATCAAAACAGTGCCGCCCAGCCCACAAACAACCTATCGGCCCTGCATAAGCTCTAATCGCTCTACAGCACAGATAGCCAGCATAATATCACGATGACGTCTAGGACTCATGAACACCTCCGAATATCCCACCATCTATAGTCCAGAGTCAAAACAAGGCCTCACAGGACCATAAGGGTGATAATAGCAACTACGAAGAATACTACATACAACGGAGGAAAGAAACGGGTGAATTATGGAAAAGCAGTCAAGGTCTGTGGTACCAACCTAGTAACCCAACCCAAGGATCCCCATTAGTACAATTTTATCCGATATATGCTAAGTCTATGGAGCTTAGACCGTAACCTACCTGTCGTCCGATGACAAGCTGCTGGGACAATAATATCCAAGATCTAATTGCTCTGAGAAATCCCAAATGATAATCAAACTATCAAAAATATAAATAACACATCAAGACGAGTCTAACGATACCCATATTGCTATAATAACAGCTGGGCCAAAATTCGGGTCACTGACAGGCCCACAGGCCTCGCAACCCAAAACCAAAAATGAAAAGAAGCATGATTTCCACAATGGTGCCAAGAAGACATGCTCCAAAAATGACCAATTTTGGCCAAGGAGAAGGCCCCAAACAGCCCACTCAAGAGAGGGTTTAAAGAAGGAATTTTAGGAACAAAAATCAGAAATTGGGCAAGGATTACTTACCAAAATGAGAGAATTTATGCCAAGACGGTGAGTTCCTCGAACCCACGAACATGCAAGAATTTACTCCAAGACGGCGAGTTTCTCGAACCCGCGAAGATGCAACACAAAAAGGCAGCCACTACAAGGAATTTCCAAGCTTTTGGAAATGAGCAACAATGGAGGATTTTTAGAACGACAAGACAAAATCAAGTTGGGGAAGAGGACTTACCAATATTGAGGGAGCATGGATTTCTCCTCAGTGAAATGAATTCCCAAGGATAGGGACCGATTTGAACACTTTGTAGAAGAGAAAATGGAGTTTTGGACTTGGAAGAGTGGAGGAATAAAGCTAGAAAAATGAAAAACTAAAAATATATAGTGTTGTAAAAATGCCCAGTTCCAACCGCGCTGCCATAGCGCCATCGCGCTCAAGTCTGGTAGGCGCTGAGGCGCGATCGCGCGGGCCTTCGCGTGATTGCGCTGAAGGCCTAGCCTGCACTAAAAATCTGTAATTTTTTGAAAACTACATGGGGAATTCCGGGCATAATCAAAAACCGATCTTTAAAAACTAATAATCCTAATGGAGTTGAAACGGCATTCCGGACTCAACGGAATCAACAAAACTTTCGTACAAGGTCATTTCAGAGACATGTTGACCCAAGTCAACACTAACCAACACGCAACCAAACACCTGAAATGAGTCTGGCTCACCCGAAACCTGAACCAACCATCTACCTTACCCAAACACAACATTACGGAGCTGATGGAATCGTCGGATTTTGGGTCTGACCCTCCAATCATCAAAAGCTGACCCAAGTTACACTTTCAACTCTAAATGGCCTGAAAACAGAAAAAGCAACACAAAACCCACATAAGAAGTTCTCAGGCCTCGACTTAAGGTCTAACTAAACCAAACGCAATGCTCTGGAGCTAACAGAACTATCAGAATTTGATTCCGAGCACGTTAGCTAAGAATGTTGACTAAAGTCAACGATATCCTAAGATAAGGCTCTAAAATAAGCAAACGGCCAAAACAACCAAACGAATGACCAGAGCACCGGACTACCAATCCCAGCAAGCCATAAATGACTTGGGGTCGCTACAGGAAAGCTCTAACAGTGAAATGAATGCGTAAATGCAAAGATGACCAGAAGGGTCATCGCATCTGCTGGCAACTCTAACTCATAATCCACATTACCAATCCTCTTCAAAGTCTTGTAAGGGCCTACATATCGGGGATTGAGCTTCTCTTTCTTTCCAAATATCATCATACCCTTCATGGGTGAAACTTTCAAGAAGACCCAATTATTAATCTAAAATTCTAAGTCCATTCTCCTCACATCTGCGTAGGACTTTTGACGACTCTGAGCTGTCTTTAACCTTTCTCTAATGAGCTAAACTTTCTCCATGGCCTCATGAACCGAATCTGGTCCAATAAAGGTTGCTTCACCTACTTCAAACCAACCAACTGATGACCTACATCTATGCCCATAAAGTGCCTCATATGGGGCCATCTGAATACTGGAGTGGAAACTGTTATTGTAGGCAAACTCAATGAGAGGTAGGTGATCATACCAACTACCCTTGAAATAAATCACACAATCCCTCAACATTTCCTCTAAGGTCTGAATGGTACGCTCTGTCTGACCATCCATCTGTGGATGAAATACTGTGCTGAGATTTACCTGAGTACCAAGACCTTTCTGAAAAGACTTCCAGAAATGAGATGTAACCTGACGAACCCTATGTGAGATGATAGACAAAGGAACCCCATGCAACCTGACTATCTTGCTGACATAGAGTCTGGCATACTCCTCTGCTGAATCTGTCATCTTAACTGCTAGGAAATGGGCTGATTTGGTTATCATATCCACAATCACCCAAATGGAGTCGTGATGTCTTCATGTATGAGGTAAACCCATAATGAAATTTATATTGATCACTTCCCACTTCCAAGTAGGAATGCTAATATCCTGAGTCATACCTCCTGGTTTCTAATGTTCTACTTTGACCTGCTGACAATTGGGACACTTTGCTACAAAATCTGCAATGCTCCTCTTCATGTCGTTCCACCAATAGACTTCTCGCAGATCATGGTACATCTTAGTGGCACCTTGATGAATAGAATATCGAGAACTATAGGCTTCTGTAAGGATCTGTTGTCTCAACTCATCCACATTAAGAACACATAAGCGACCTTGGTAACGAAGCACACCATCTCCCCCTTGGGAGAAAACCTGTACCCTTTGCTGATGAACTGCACCTTTTAACTGAAGCAATATGGGATTATTGTCTTGTTTCTCTTTCACTTCTGCTACTAAAGAAAATTCTGACCCATTCTAGACTATCACACCACCATCTTTTGTATTCATGAGGCAAACTCCTAAGAGAGCAAGCCTATGAAATCCTTGACTAACTCTTTCTTTTCTTCCTCAATATGGGACACACTACCCATGGACAGTTTGTTGAGGGCATCATCCACCATATTGGCTTTACCTGGATGGTTGAGAACATTCATATTATAATCTTTGAGGAATTCAAGCCACCTTCTCGGATGAAGATTCAACTCTTTCTGGGTGAACACATACTGGAGGCTCTAATGGTTTGTGAACACATCTACATGAACACTATACAAGTACTGTCTCCAAATCTTTAGGGCGAAAACAACTGCTGCAAGCTCAAGGTCATGAGTTGGGTAATTCTACTCATGAATCTTAAGCTGTCTAGATGCATAAGCTATGACCTTACCACGCTGCATCAGAACACAACCCAAGCCAATTCTGGATGCATCACAATACACCACAAAATTTTCTAAACCCTCTAGCAAGATTAAAATGGGAGTTGTAGTCAACCTGGTCTTCAACTCTAGGAAACTCTTCTCATAATCATCTGACCACTGAAACTTAATATTTTTCTGAGTCAACTTGGTCAATGGGGAAGCTATGGAGGAAAATCCCTCAACAAACCTCCGATAATAACCAGTCAAACCAAAGAAACTTATGATGTCTGTCGAAGAGGTGGGTCTGGGCCATTTCTTTACTGCCTCAATCTTTTTCTAATCAACTCGGATGCCCTCACTAGAAACCACATGACCAAGAAAGGCAACTAACTTCAACCAAAATTCACACTTACTAAACTTGGCGAATAACTGACGATCTTTGAGAGTCTTCAACACCACTCTCAGATGGTTTGCATGCTCTTCCTCACTTCGAGAATATATGAGTATATCATTGATAAAGACAACAACGAATAAGTCTATGTACTGCTTGAACACTGTGTTCATCAAATCTATGAAAGCTGCCAGAGCATTCGTTAGTCCAAAAGACATGACTACAAATTCATAGTGACCATACCAAATTCTGAAGGCTGTCTTCAGAATGTAACAATTTCTAATTCTGAGCTGATAATAACCGGATCTGAGGTCAATCTTGGAGAAATAACTAGCACCCTGAAACTAGTCAAAATAGTCATCAATCCTGGGGATGGGATACTTATTCTTAATTCTGACTTTTTTCAACTGACAATAGCCAATGCACATCCTGAGAGAACTATCTTTCTTACGCACGAATAGCACTGGAGCACCTCATGGAGAGATATTGGGTATGATGAAGCCCTTATCTAGAATGTCTTTCAACTGTTCCTTCAATTCCTTAAGCTCGGTTAGAGCCATTCTATAAGGAGGAATCAAAATTGGCTGGGTATCTGGAAAGAGAACTATTCCGAAGTTAATTTCCCTTTCGGGAGGGACTCCAGGAAGATCTTCTGGAAATACTTCTGGGAACTCATTCACCACTGGTACTGACTCAAGAGTTGGGTTTTTAAGGTTTGAAACCTTAATCCAAACAAGATAATAGATATACCCTTTGGAAATTATTTTTTTGGCCTTAAGGTAAGAGATGAATCGACCTACAGGCACTGAGGTGTTACCCTTCAGCTTTAAGACTGGATCATTTGGAAACTGAAACCGAACGATCCTAGTTCTATAATGAACTGAGGTATAACAAAAATGTAACCAATTCATGCCTAGAATAATATCGAAGTCCATCATTTTTAACTCTACAAGATCGGCTGAGGTGACTTTCTGGGAAACTGTGATTGGGCAACTTCTATATACTCGTCTAGCTATAACTGGGTCATCAACTGGAGTAGAGACTGAGAAGGGTTCTGGGAGGGTTTCTAGACTAACACCGAAATTTACTTCTATATAAGGAGTTACAAAAGAAAGCGTAGCCCCTGGGTCTGACAATGCATAAACATCTAAATAGAAGATTTATAACATACCCGTGACTACATCGAGAGAATCCTCCTAGTCCTGTCAAGTCTGAAGGGCATAAAACCTATTATGGTGTTGACCACCACTTGTACCAGATGAGTCACCCTGCTGAGAGCGGCAGACCGCTGGAGCTGTTGTAGAACTGGTCTGATTCTGTGAGCGAGTATCCCTGCACTTCTGAGAATTCACTGGGCACTCTTTCACTCTGTGTCCTGTCTTACCACACCCAAAACAATTACCACTGCCTTCCATACACTCACCTTGGTGGTTCTTACTACACTTCTTACAAACTGGATGAGTGCGCCCACTAGTGACTATACCTCGAGACTTAGAGCCTGGCGCCCTATCCCGCCTACCCTACCTGGACTTAGGCACTGGAGTACTAGAAGAGGATGGGGATGGAGCTGAAGATTTTTAGTGGAACTGAGAGCGGTTACCACCTTCTGACCTCTGCTGAGAGTAGTTGAAATTACCTGTTCTAGCTCTCTTGTTATCTCCTCTCCTCTCTTTGATCTTTTCCTCTTTGATCTGCTGGGAATAAGTTACCAACCTGGAAAAATCCATTTCCTTAACCAGCATAGAAGTATTACACTCCTTGACCACATCATCAGACACACCAAATACGAACTTACTTATACGGGCCCTGGAGTCAGCTACTATCACCGAAGCATACTTAGACAACTGAGTAAACTTGAGTGCGTACTCCTACACACTCATATCATTCTTCTTCAGATTGATGAACTCTTGGACCTTGTCTTCCCTAAGCTCAAGTAGGAAAAACCTATCCATAAATGTAGTCTTGAAA
Source organism: Jaltomata sinuosa (assembly GCA_003996215.1). Taxonomy (NCBI): domain Eukaryota; kingdom Viridiplantae; phylum Streptophyta; class Magnoliopsida; order Solanales; family Solanaceae; genus Jaltomata; species Jaltomata sinuosa. The sequence continues at coordinate 995,727 of QJPP01000201.1, forward strand.
TAGTTCCAAGTCACCGAACCTGCATTAGCACAACGTGATTCCTTCCATTGCTGATACCAAGTGCAAGCCACTCCTTTCAGCTAGTAAGCGGCAAAGTATGCACTCTCAACTGGAGTGACACCCATAATATCTATCACTTTCTAAATGTCATCAAGAAACTCCTGTGGATCCTCTTTGAACTTGGATCCATGAAATTCTGGAGGGTTCATCCGAGTAAAGTCTCAGATTTTAGTTGCAGCAGTGTTGGTCTGAGGTAGAGGTGGTGCCATAGCCTGCTGGTTGACCTGAGCAGTCATGGCCTGAGCAAGCACTTGGAATGCAACCCTGAATTCAGAATGGGTAACTTGCTCATTCAGAGGGTCTACCGGGGCTGCTGGTGCCGGTTTATTCCTTGTGTTGGCTCTTCTGGAAGGCATTTTCCGAAATGCATAGAGCACAAGTTAGAAGGAGATTAAATAGAGTTCATACTCTATAGCACGAGATGGAACATAATGAAGTGAAGTTTTTCCTAATGACATCTCATAGCCTCTCCCCCATAAGTGTGGCATGCTTTACACCCATGAAGAAGACTCGATTGGACGCGACTTTCAGATACCCTAGGACACATGAACCTTATTCTCTGATACCAAGTCTATCACGCCTGGAGGCTACCCCTAGACGTAACACAGTGCTTAGTGTCACAAGTGACCCCAAGCTAACCCATGGTCTGGCATGTCTAGATAATTTATGATAAATTTAAGTTATGCGGAAAACTTAACTGATTCATTATATAAGAGTTGGAAAGGAAATCCAAACATGACTAAATATATATAAATATCTGAAAACATGATAAGTATGAAAGTAAACTGAAATACTCAAGAGTTGATTCTAGTCTATGTCTGAAAGCCTCTAACTGAAGTGAGTTATTGGGACTAGCCCCCAACTAACTCTAAAATTCTGAAACTAGAATATAATGCTGAAAGAATAAAGATAAACTATCATCCTCGAGATATGAGGACTCACCACTGATGCTACTGAGTGGGGACTGGGGAATTCTACTAAGCACAGTCTGGATGCTGAGAGCCTAAACCTACATCATAAAATCATGTAGAATAAAAGTATGCTTCAGTACTTCAGATGTACTGAGCATGCAGGATATATAACCAAAGCTGTAAAACATGAATACTGACATAGGAGTATATACTGAAACATGAACTGAAGAGTATCTGAATGCAGTGACCAAGTAACTGAACATGAGTATCATAACATGCTAAGCTGAACTGAATAACTGAATATAAGGTCAATGCAATATTGAGTCTAACAGTGGGAGCTACTATAAACAGACATACCCCAAGTTGCGCTAACTTTGGGGCCAACTTGTAACCCTGGATGGGAGGGTGTTCATACCTTGCCAAGGGTGTTCTCAAGGGAAAATGGTGGCAAGCCTAATCTGACGGGTGACCCCTTTAGAACCTACAGTGGTGCCGTAGTTCTGGGACTCAGGGATTGCTACCAAAAGTCTCAGCATAAACTAGCGAGTGAGCCTCCATCCCTTCGTCCACTCGATGCTAAGTATACTCCCAGCTGAATATATATATAGCAATGAAATGCAAGTTGAAATACTGGATAGATCAAATACTGATAATCATCTGAGAATGCAATATACATATTTTGAAACAGGTGGCATTCTAATTCTGAAGCATAATTGTCTGAATTACCTACCTAGCAAGTATAAATTGTGAGTATTGAATTTAACACAAGATAGGGTTACTAAACTCTATACATATAGCTATCCTAGGTCCCCAAGAAAACATGTAAACAAAATCATACAAGCAATAGAATCTGAATTGCGACTGCTTACATAAGAATTAGGAACCCTAGGTTCTGAAGAACTAGTTGAGAACTGAAGAACTAAGATGAGTCTAGGGACTCAATTAGTGAAAGAAACCCACTGATGAAATCCCACATACCTGGAAGAAGATTCTACGGTTGAACCTTTGAATTTGGGGCTGAACTTGAAGAAAACCCTCCTGCTTGTTCTTGAGAAGAAACACTTCTTTTCTTTTAGAATTTGCTAAGTGTCGATTTAGTTTAGAAGTTATGAGGGAAAAAGCATAAAACCCCTTTAATTACCCCTAAAACAACTTAGGATCGGAGTTAAATGAATTGGGAAAACACCAAAATTCCCCCAACTTAAAACAGAAATTGCAGAAATTCCTTCGCCGGACGGGCTACTCGATAGGCATCGGACCTGCGATGGCCCATCGGCCCGGGCGTCAGAATGGACCAGGCTGGTCTGGCCCTCTGGTAATTCCCCACGATGGATCCCATGGCCCATCGTATCCATGATGGTTGTGGTGATATCCCATCGTGGCAGATGAGGTTTGGGGGGGGTCACTGGTGGTTTCCCATGGCTTTCCCCATGGCCCGTCGGACCTATGACACCCATGGAGACCCCTGAATGGATGAGATAGGCTAACAGAGCCTCTGGGCTCTTCCCACGGGGACCCTGATGGGCCGTCGTGTCCACGACGCTCGTGGGTCAGCCTGTGGGGCTTGCCTGATAGATGAAGTTTGTTGAGTCTTGCTGAGTTCTAGGTTTTAAATGTTGATATGAGTTCTGGGGTGTTACAACGATAGTCTCGGAGCCTCTCCTGACTAGCATTATCAGGGAACCTCACATCGTCATACTTGGGGATTTGTCCTTCAGCCATTGATTTTTGTTAACCTGCAATGTAGCCAAGGGCGGGATTAGAACTTGTTTCAGCATAAAGGGACGAGTGTAAAAAGGGAAAAAAAATTATAAGTATTGGCCTAGTAAGGCCACTATTTTGCGGTTCTCCCCTATAGCGGATGGAAGTCCACCACAGCGGAACCGCTATAGTGAAAATTTCTTCGCTATAGCAAAACTCGATCGCTATGGAAATCTTCATCGTCCCAAAATTTCAAAGGGTGCTTCAATGGCGGCCCTTGACCCAAAACTCCATTTTTAACAATTCAAGTTCATATCAGTACTTCTAAAGTATTCTATTACTGTTTCCTACAAAAAATTGGGCATTATAACCCCTAAATTCCGTCCAAATCACAAGTTTTATTCAAGAACAACCCTTCACCTCCCCCGCCCATTTTTGGCGAAAAGATGCATAATCCTTACGCCCATAATGTCATGGAGGCATTGTAAACGTAAGGAAAGCATCCATGCTTTGGAAATACGCCAATAATCCAACCCAAGTTCAAGTTCAAAAAGCAACTACAATGTCTACCCAAAGTCACTATTTTCTACCATAATCCTACCTGATTCGTGCAAGAAAGTAAAGGAGTAAGTAAGAACGTTTGTTACCTAGAAATTTTGACATCAGGAGCAGGGTGATTGGAAGAAAAGGGAGAATTTTTGGAAGTAAAATAGAGGATAATGGGATGAAAACACATTTTCTCCCCTATTTCATCTGTTGCCAACCGCTATAGCGGTCAGAACTTTGCTATAGTAGTACCGCTATAGCGATACAAGGTCCACTATAGCGGTACAAGGTCCGCTATAGTGGTACAAGGTCTGCTATAGCGGTACAAGGTCCGTTGTAGCGGATGTGTCAGTCAATTTTAGGAAAGGAAAGGTTCTCCTTGGTCTTTTCAAATTCATACGTTCCGACAATCTACGAGGCCCTAGATTTCTTGGGTGCTTGGAAAGGGTCATGGGAAATTTTCTTTGGGTGACTCAGGAATTCCTCATTCTAGCGGTATCATATTATTTTCCTAATCGGGTAGAGTGCGATTAAATAAAAGGAAGGTCTATTATTTTGTGTATGTTCATAGATACGCAGTTGCATAGGACGGTGAGAGTCCCGAACCAGTTTTCATTTTTCCTCTTTCCCATGGGATCATTCGAGGATGAACAATGGATAAATTGGTATCTGTTGTAATGACTGGATCCGTCGTTATTTTAGAAATCATGATATCACCAATGTCAAAAATGATTAAAAGTATGTTTTTCATTAATTGGAGTCAACGCGATGGAAAATTTACAATTTTTGAAATTTGTTCAGGTTGAAGTCACTCCGCTACAGCGGTATTTAATTTTTGCTATAGCGCTACTGCTGTAGTGGATAGCTATCCGCTATAGCAGAATGATGGGAGGCAGTAGCTTGTTACGTAATTTTAATAAAATAACTTCTCCCCCTTAGTTGGAAAACATATGAGGGTTACTCCAAAAAGACTCCTAGGATACTCCAAGGCTTGGGAGCCATGAGGAGGAGGGATTTTGGCTAGAAGGATGTAAAACAACAGATTTCGAGATTGTCACCCAACAGGGAATGCCTTCACGGAGCCAAAAAATGCATCGGGTAATTGCTTGGCATCCAGGTAGGCTAGATTTTCTTCATTGAGTAGATTGACCTGCTTCTATTTCATATTTATTGTATAGATGGAAAAAGAAAATCCATGCGTAGGCCTTCGAGCACGGAGTCTGGAGGATTGTTGTGGTTGGATTATTTGAACTAGGAAATGGTTGGGTTGGGATGATGGGTGCCATATTCCGAGTTATGTATGTTATCATATGTTATGCCATTATTGAATTCAGGTACTAGAGAGTCGGGAAGGTTCGGGGAACCGGAAAGGCTTGGGTAATTAAATGGCTATAAAGAGGGAGTTCTGAAAATGATTCGGTATAGAAAGGTAGAATAACTAGAATAGTTGAATTACCAAAGTTAGGGGAGATTTTCCCATATTTTAATACTGTCATAGGAGGAGTTTCTGAAATAGGTGTATCTACCAGTGTGTTAAGAGGGTGAATGAGAATTCAGTCTTCTGATGTGATTTCAAGGTTGAGTTATGTACCCGGGGTTGAGTAGGTGATGGTTGTTGTTTTCTCAATATGCATTATGTGTTCATATACTACTGCTTAGTATTGTATGAGTTGCATGCTTAGGGAATAGTTCATGAATGTCTAATTTTTTATTAACAGTCTTGTGAAATGAACTAGTTGTTATTGCTTGTTGGTTTTGCAAGTGTATTGTTGTTCATTGTTGTTGACTGTTGGATTTCTATGTGATATTTGATTGGCTAGGGTACCACACCTGGTACAGGTTACTTATTGGTTGGCTCGGGTACCACGCCTGGTATGGAATACTATTCGGTTGGCTCGGGTACCACGCCTGGTAAGACAATTACAAATAGTTGGCTCTGGTACCATGCCCGGTATGGGTTTGCTTTACTTGCATTGGTTGTGTTCTTTGATGGATCCATGAGTGGACCAGATTGTATTCTTGAAATGTGATTTTTGCATATGGTCCATAAGTGGACCAGGTTATATTCTTTAAATGTGATTTCTGTATATGGTCCATGAGTGGCCGGGTGATTATAGTTTAATTGTGAGGTTAGTCTTAGTGTAGGCCGGGATTGCATGTCAACACTTAGGTGGTGTTAGGGGGATCCTAGGGTGGGTTCGGACTATGGGGTAAGATTATATGATATTGTCATTGAGTGTTGTCAATTGTTGTTATTGGGTAACATGTGGCTGATAAGCTAGGAGGAAGGCTGCGAGTCGGGAGTAGTATTGCTAGCCATTATTATCAGGTTGGGTAATCATCCTAGGGATCCTTGAGACGTCTGGATACTTGTGAGTAGCACCATGAGTGCAGTTGGCCTGGTCTGGCAGTTAGCTGGGTTATTTGTGGATGTTTGGTCATAAGGAGTTAACTTGAATAACGGAGTGGAAGTCCAGGTCTGGACTTAGTGGTTAGACTAGTGTAAGGTGACTTGAAAAGTCTAAGGTTAAGGTGACTTGGGAAATCTAAGGGTCAGTGTGACTTGGGAAGTCCTTGGAGTCAGGGTGCAGAGTCTCCGAGTGCGGGAGTTGGCAGCGGATGGAATAGGAAGGGTTGAGGTATGAGGTATAAGTAGATGGTCGGTTTTTGAGATTGGGTTTGGTAAATGTGGATGTTGGAGGATGGGACTATTGTAGTTAATTACATGTTTTACCTTAATTTCATTATATGATGGTACGAGTGGATTCGGATCGACCGATGATACCTACCAGTACGTGTGTTTGTGCTGATTCTACTCTTGCTATACCTTTTTGGGTATAGTCTGGTTGTAGGGTATGTGATGTTTCTTAGATACAGGACGATGGCGATCTTCAACAGCTTCTACGTACTTCTTATTTCTATGGTGGGAGCTGCGTCATCTTACTTTTCCTTGTATCATTCCTGTAGTAGCTCTTGTACATGTTTAGACTAGATTCTAGGGAGAATTATTTTTCTCAGTTTTAAAAAGGTTTTACTATATTTATTGTAAAAAGATATTTTTTGGAACAAGGTTGTAAATATTTTCACGTATAAAAATGAGATTATTATATTGTTATACTTTATTTTTCGCAAGCACCTGTTGGATGGGTGGTAAGAGTTCGTCTATCTAGGTGGTTAGAATAGGCATCCGCACGGCCCAGTAGATGGGTCGTGACAATTATACTTCTTAAAATATTTATAAAACTACAATAACAAAGCAAAAATTGAAGATTTTAAAGAAATATGTTGGTTTTGAATAACAAACCTAACATTTAAGGCAATCTAAAATTTAATAAATTAATTATTAGGTTTTTAAGATGTGTGAATGAAAAATGAATAGGTGTTTTTTCGAATGGATGCATTTTGAATAGGCACCTTTTCGTATTGAACAAGTGAACTTGTCCATGCCTCGTGTGGTCAAACAAATATTTTATAAATTTAATTTATACAAAGCAAATAATAATTTATACTATCAAAAAGTAAAAGAAACAAATATATGACATACACATGGAAAAAATTAAAATAATAGATATCTATAATTAGCAATCTTGATTTTTAGACAGCAACAAAGTTTCACGAACCAATAGCGAGTTACATGAATATTTGATAACCATAATTTCAAGATAAAATGATGTTGACAAACTTTCTCTTTGTACCATATTGTTCTTGTGAGAAATTTAACTTGACATATATGAATATGTTATATCCACCATTAACCTCTGTCAAATTACCTCAAATACATTATTCAAGGAAAAACTTAAGTAATTTGAAAATGCAGAAGCTTTTTCAGATTTTAATACTCTAACTTCCTATTAGATTCTTTAAAATCAGTTGTTTTCCCTATTTCTGCAACAAAAAACAAGCTAAAGGTACATACATCAAACCACATTCAATTTAATTTTGAAACAAAAATAAAATGTAATCTATATGAATTGAATCAAGAGATTATAAATTAATTACACCTAATAATATTCTCAACATGAAGATAAGATATACAATTAAATAGTTGCAGGGGTTGAGGAGAGGAAAATATCCAACTATAAGATATATAGAAAAGTAATAAATCAAAATCCAAAGAAAACATATCTTTAAGAATTTATAAACAAAGAAAATATACTCCACTAGATAGGATAAATGATGAAAAATAAAGCTGCTAAAAATTACAACTTTGTTGCTACATTCTATGATCCAATCTACAAGTCATAGTAGTAGTTTGTGAGTTGAAAGGACTATTGACCCTTGTAAAAGTGTACAGTTGAGCGAATATCTATCGAGCTTTTTTAATTTTTATCTCAAAACTATATATTCTTCATAAGGAAATACTCATATACTCGTCAATATTTATCTTTTTTCTAACATACACAAAATCATCAAATGGATCAAACATACATAATCATCGGATCAACAATAAAATAGAGTTTTTTGTTTTTTCTTTGGCTTTTAATCTAGGCGCCATATATTATTTGGTTTTTTAATATTGCTATAGATATACAATTTTTTGGTTATGGAGTTATAAAATTTTAACTGCTCAAAGAGAATAAGATGATTAATACCCTAAATTGTAAGAGCTGCCTAATTAGACATAGTTTCTAATTCATATTTATAAATATTAATTATACTATATCATTTCATCTCATGCATAGCTCGAAACAGATGCGCTAATGATAAGGTGATACAATGTCAGTATTTTAGACATGTCCAACAAATGATCATGAAAGTATATTATGACAAACTTAAATAATTACAACACTTTTAAAATAACAATTAGCATACTCAGTTATATGTATTACACATAGACAAGTTGAAGAAATAAAATTGTCAATTGATTGAGTTAACAAAAGATCATCATCCAACTTAAGTTCAAGTCATTTTCTTGACCAAGTAAAAATCTTGACATAGGATCCAAACAAAATCAGAAAATTTTAGTTTTTTGAGCCAGATTGCATAACTTCAGCTTTCTTAATAAACTTGTCAACCTAGAATTCATTGCCCCATCAATGAAATAATTCAATATAAATTATTAAAATGTGATTAAGTTTAAAAAGAATTGCATCTCAAAGAGAATAATTCTATAAAACAGTGAAACAAAAACATCTGTCGAAGAATTAGAAAATATACTTACTTCTACAAAAAATAAGATAGAATTCATAGCCAAAAAATTTATCAGAAAATCACTCTATTTAGTCCGTGCATTCTACTCGGCAAAAGCCCTCTCAGCCCGTTAACCTCGTCCAGTCCTCTAGATTTCCTCAAAATTCAATGGTATGAAATATTTCTAATAAAACTTGTTTCAGATGTGAAAATGATTTTAAGTTTTGATCGGTGCCCATCTGAAAAGTCTTCACCTATATCGAAGAATAAAAAAATAGGTATGTGAATAGCATGAGAATTTGCATCCTTTATAATATGTTACACACTGTTGAATCTGTTTCTTACTGGTCAAAGAGAAGAAGAGATGTCGAATGCAAAGAAAATCAAATATTGAAAGGATGTAAAAAGAGATAAAATCGTAATTTTTCTTGTACTCTTATGGGTATGAAAATATCGATGAGACGAAATTAGTTATTGGGCTTCTTCAATAAGAGGGGTGGTGCCTTTTCATGAAATATTTGAATTTTGTAAGTTAATGAGGTAAACAATGGAAAAGAAGACTAAAGATAAATGAAATTCCTAGCTTCTTAAAGGTGCCACATCACCTTCCTAAGGGATTTTGTCATGACAAACCAACCACATAAAGTGTTTTGTTTTATTATGTGTTCTCAATTTTCAAATCTAGCTGAAGTTATAATTCTCAGAATTGTTTATATTTTAACGCAAATGAACTAACGTGCAGATTAACAGTGAATTATGAGACCAGTAAAACTCATCTTTGTTAGTGTTAGTGTTACGTTCTTGAATGAACATACTATGCATTTTATGACTAATATATTCGTGTAAATAGAAAAAGAATTGTCAATGAGTTGAATTAGCCACACTTTGATTATCTTCATTGTACTTTAAGGGGCGAGCAATTATTTCATAAGAGGTTCGAAGTTAGTTGTCCAAGAATCATACCACATATTTATTTCAAGACCATTTCCTATACTCACTAGATACATTTTTTTATAAATAGACCAGCCCTTTCGAATATATTTTCAAATATGAAAATCTTACCTCTTATGAGAAGTAGACAGAGTATTGTTACTTTTTTATCTGAATGTGTTCTCTAAGCAAATTAGACCATAAACAGTGTTCATTTTTATACAATCTACAAGACAGAGAGGCAAGAACTTGGTTCTTCCAATTTGAATTACCTTCTTTTTTCTTACCTCTTCTTAGAGCTCCCACCATTTTTCTCTCTTGGTGACTCAAACTCACAACCTTTAGGCTGAATGTGAAGAGTGCTTACCATCCGAGAAACCTATTTTTTTATTTTTAAAAATAAAAATATATATTGCAGAACAACATTTCTCCAAAATATACTCCAAACTAATGGTAATGGAGTAGTATAGTTTACTCTGTTAGGGTGTGTGAATTTTAATGAATGAAAATTTGTGTATGCAGAAAAATAAGAAAAGTATTTATGAAAATCAATCAAGGATCTCTTGCTTATTGAAAGAAGCTGCTGACTGATCGGAGCAAGTAAAATTAGCAATGACTCTAATTTTAGATAAAATATCAATTATTCAATTAAAGATCCCTATATGAAAAGAAAATATTCAGCCGCAAGTTTCAAGGGATTTCTTCAAAGCTAAAACCATCCCATAAAGGAAGAAGATCAACAAAATAAATGAAGTCAATTGTGAATCAACCTTATTCTTGGAAAACAGATATTTTACATCTCTTTTCCAAGGATCAAAGCTCTTGGATTGCTCTCTCCAAATCCTTCTCAAATGGCTCTTCATCCTCCCTATATAAAGAAGTTTGAAGAAATGGAGAACTCATATACTAAGTCTAAACCTTCTCACATTCTTTGCTCTACTTTTATCAAGCATTGTATTTCTTAGTGATTTACTGTGTAATAAAAAAAAAGAAGAGAAAAATATTGTTGGTGAGGCTACTGTATCAAAAAGAAAAGAAAGAAAAAGAATCAAGTGTAGTCGTAGGAATTACATTCAAATCTTGTAATTCAAAAACATCAAAAGAACTAGTAGAGCATCCCTTGCAACCCAAGGAGATTGAAATAAGATTCATTCTGGATCCCAACCAGTATAAAATATTCTGTGTCAATTTTTATTTTCAGATTTGTTTACTTCTGTCTTTACTCCTTTCAAGAGTCGACTAAGTAAATCAGGCAGTCAACTGAAAAACTAAAAAAGAAGGCAAATCACCCCCTCTTGCACTTTCAGTTGGTATCAGAGCAAGGTATCACACATATTTACTTAACCGCAAGTGAGAAAAGATCATGGCACATTAACTTGCTGCTGGAGCTTTATTTCAAGAAGGAACTTTTCAGACAAGGCCACCATACGTTAATGGAAAACATTTCTCATTGGAAAATCAGAATGGAGACCTTCATCAAATCTTATGACGTAAAAGTATGGAGAGTCATCAAGCTTGGGGATTTTCCTATTACAAAATCCAAGAAAGATGGTAAGGATGTAGAAAATGGTATAACATCAACTGAGGAAATACCAACTCTTGATAATTACACTGATGAATAGATGGATATCATCCAGATAAACTCCAAAGCAAAAAATGTCCTTTACAATGCTATCAGTGGTAAAGAGTATGAGAAAATATCCTGCTGTGAAACTGCTAAGGAAATGTGGGATGGAAGTGACTTATGAAGGAAATGACAAGGTTAAGAAAATCATTATCAATCTACTAGTCTATGAATACGAACTCTTTCAGATTAAGGAAGGAGAATATGTTAAAAGCATATTTGCTAGGTTCAGCAAAATCATTGGTAAACTCAAGGCTTCTGGAAAAACTTATCCTGTAACGACCGGGTCAGTCATTACGGGTAGTTCCATCGTGCCATGTTTTAGACTTAGAAAAATACGGGTTTAGGAGTTGAAATTCTGGGCTAGCCTAGCCTCGGTTAGTTTTGGAGTGAGGTAGAGTCTAGGGAAATCCGGGTAAAGATGGGTTAGGGTGTCTTGGATTGAGATAGTTTTCCATGTAGCCAAGATATAAAGGAGTCCGGGGGATTTTTCGGAATCACATTTGGGTAAGTAGAACTCCCAAAATCGCGTTTGACGTGAAGGGGTTGTTTCAAGACGTCGGGGGAAACAAGTGTGTTGTGAAATGGCCAAAACTAGAAAATTTTCAGACTTTCTTTCCGTGACGAGTGCAGTCACGCGCGATAGTGGCCACCACTATAGCGGTAGAAATTACCGCAATAGCAGCGATCAAAGGGCGGTCAACCTACTTAAGACCGCTATAGCGGTGGGCTACCGCTATAGCAGAGCGGGGACTGCTATAGCGGGCCGACGGGTTTTTAATGCAAAAACAGCTCCCAAAATATTCAATTTTTCTCAAGTTCATTTTGAGAGAAGGACTAGGCAATTCCAGGCATTTTTCTTCCTTTCTCAGTCAAAATTCTTCCCTCAGGTAAGGTTTTCGTTCCCCAATCTTTGTATTACGTTTTCTATGCGGTAGAATTGCTATGAGGAAATTTTGGGAAGGTTAGAATAACCTAGGGATGGTGGAATTCGGGGAAGGAAGGGGATTCCAAGCACGTGAGTTCTTGGGTATGGATTAAAGTACATTATTATAATCATAGGTTGTTTAATTCCCTATTTTATCCATAAAAGATTATAGAACTAGGAGAATTAACGGTGGAAAAGCCTGGGAAAGGGGTGGGATAATCATTGGTGGCCTGGGGTTTGGGGATTTAATATAATCCGGGTAATGTACAGGCCTTGGGTGTTAACTATATAAACTGTGTGTTGTTTTTAGACCAAGAACGAGAGAGGAATCCGGAATACAGAAAAGCTCGGGTCGAATAGAGCTTGAAACATTTCAAGGTAGGTGATAGCTTATGATTTTCTATAAATATGTATATTCATGTACTCATGTCTAAGTGATTGTATGCATTACATTGCTTAGGGAAGTAATGTGGAATGTCTAGGTTCCTGTTTACAGTCTGTGATTGAACGGTGTTTACTTATTGGTTTTACAAGTTATGTGTGTTCATAAATTAACGGTGGTTGTTGACATTCGGTTGGCTTGGGTACCACACTTGGTACGGGTATAACAAATGGTTGGCACGAGTACCACGCGTGGTACGGGTATAAAATTCAGTTGGCACGAGTACCACACCTGGTACGGGTTTACTTTATTGCATCTTGCATTGTTTCATTGATTATTATATTGCATTGTCTAATATTGATTCTGTGTATGGACTGAGTTGTTTTACTGAATGTGATACTTGATATTAGTTCCGTGAGTGGACCAAGTTGTATATTTAAAGGTGTTATTGCTGGTGGTCCTTCAGTGGACGGGAACTTTGTATACCTGATGTGTTAGCCTTGGTTTAGGCCGGGTTGAAGCATTACTTTTGGGTATGTGTCTAGGGGGATTCGTGGGTGGGTCCGGGTTAGACAGAAAGGTATAATTAATGGCTCATATTCGTAGTATAGAATGGTAAGAGATGGATTTCATGCTGGTACAAGGTAGGTAGAGACTTGTAGTCTAGGGACTGTATACTTGTTGCATGTTTTCCATATATTTACTTGAATATGTTGTATTGTTATATATGTTGTTTACTTGAAAATTGACAGATGATCCTACCAGTACACAGGGGTGGTGTACTGATACTGCACTTGCTTGTCTTTGGTGAGTACAGGAAATCTACCATCGACTGAGACGCGACCTCGCATTTAGCACCGGCTATTCTGACTTTCAAGGGTGAGATGCTTGTTTTGAGCTACCTTGGGTTATTCTTAGAGTTTCAGTCTATTTGTTTTGGTCCGTCTTATTCAGTCAGCTCTGCCAGCTACAATAGGTGGTCGTCAGGGAGCTCAGTCTTCAGCTCCTAGAGGCCAGGGAGCATCCTATACATCAGCTTGAAGACCTACTCTTGACCGTGGTTGCTTCCATTGTGGTGAGTTGGGCCACTTTAAAAGGGAGTGTCCACATAGAATGACAGGTAATTAGGGTCAGCAGCAGACTAGAGCGGTGGTTCCGGCAGGCAGAGGCGGTAATGCTAGGGGTCGCTCACAGGGTGGGCGATGTAATTTTTAGGGAGGCCGGGGAGACAGATTGAACGACAGCGCAAACAGGGGTGCGGCACAGCCAGCCCGAGAAGTTGCCCAGATTGATGATCGGTTATATTTCTATACTTTTCTAGGAAGGACTGAGGCGAAAGCCTCAGATGCGGTGATCACATGTACTATTCTTGTCTGTGATAAAAGGGCTTCAGTATTATTGACCCAGGCTCTACGTATTCTTATGTATCTGTGAGTTTTGCTTTGGGGCTGGGTTTGACTTGTGATATCCTTGATTCCCCTATCTATGTTTCTACCCCAGTTGGAGAGTCGGTGGTTGTGACTCATGTATATCATCACTGTTGGTTGTTTTTGTGGGGTTACATACTTGGGTAGACTTAGTAATTCTGGATATGACTGATTTTGATATTATCTTGGGTATGACTTGTCTATCTCCTTATCATACTGTGTTGAACTATAATACCAAGACTGTGGCTCTAGAGATTTCGGGTAAGGATAGACTAGAGTGGGAAGGTGTGTACAGGCCTAAGCCAGTTAAGATAATATCATTTGTCCGGGCTAGAAAGCTAGTGGAGAGAGGGTGTCTAGCCTTCTTGGCTCATCTCTAGGATGATAGTGTGTTGTCTCCTCCTATTGAGTTAGTTCCAGTGGTTTCTTAATTTTTAGAGGTGTTTCAAGCGGATTTGTCTGGCATGCCTCCGGACAGAGACATAGATTTTTGTATTGATTTGGAGCCAGGTACTCATCCCATTTCCATTCCTCCGTATAGAATGGCTCCGGAAGAGTTAAGAGAACTTAAGACTCAGCTGCAGAAACTTCTAGATAAGAGATTTATACGTCCCAGTGCTTCACCTTGGGGTGCCCTAGTCTTGTTTATAAAGAAGAAAGATGGTAGTATGCGGATGTGCATAGATTATAGGCAGTTGAACAAGGTGACCATCCGGAATAAGTACCCTCTACCCCGTATAGATGATTTGTTTGACCATCTTCAGGGTGCATCAGTGTTCTAAAAAATTGACTTGAGGTCGGGGTACCATCAACTAAAGATTAGACCATAGGACATTTCAAAAACTATTTTTCGGACCCGGTATAGGCATTATGAGTTTCTAGTAATGTCATTTGGTTTGACCAATGCGCCAAAAGCATTCACGAGTTTTATGAATGAGGTGTTTAAGTCCTACTTGGATTCTTTCATTATCGTGTTCATCGATGATATTTTGATCTACTCTAAGAGTAGGGAGGAGCATGCTAATCATCTTCGTAGTGTACTCATGTCTAAGTGATTGTATGCATTACATTGCTTAGGGAAGTGGTGTGGAATGTCTAGGTTCCTGTTTACAGTCTGTGATTGAACGGTGTTTACTTGTTGGTTTTACAAGTTGTGTGTGTTCATATATTGACTGTGGTTGTTGACATTCGGTTCGCTCGGGTACTACGCCTGGTATGGGTATAACAAATGGTTGGTATGGGTACCACACCTGGTACGGGTATAACATTCGGTTGGCACGGGTACCACGCCTGGTACAGGTTTACTTTATTGTATCTTGCATTATTTTATTGATTATTGTATTGAATTGGCTGATATTGGTTTTGTGTGTGGACCGGGTTTTTTTACTGAATGTGACACTTGATATTGGTTCCGTGGGTGTACAGCGTTGTCTATTTAAAGGTGCAATTGCTGGTGGTCCTTGAGTGGTCGGAAACTTTGTATAAATGTTGTGTTGGCCTTGGTTTAGGCTGGGTTGAAGCATTACTTTTGGGTATGTGTCTAGAGGGAATTCTAGGGTGGGTCCGGGATAGACGGAAAGGTATAGTTTATGGCTCATATTCGTGGTATAGAATTGTAAGAGATAGATTTCATGCTGGTACAAGGTAGGTAGAGACTTGTAGTCTAGGGCCTGTATACTTGTTGCATGTTTTTTATATATTTACTTGAATATGTTGTACTGTTATATATGTTGTTTACTTGAAAACTGACTGATGATCCTACCAGTACACACGGGTGGTGTACTGATACTACACTTGCTTATCTTTGGTGAGTACAGGAAATCTACCAGCGACTGAGACGCGACCTCGCATTTAGCACCGACAATTTTGACTTTCAAGGATGAGCTGCTTGTTTCGAGCTACCTTGGGTTATTCTTAGAGTTTCAGTCCATTTGTTTCGAACTTGAAACTATTTCATTTTATTTTTTAGGGGTTACATCCTCGTATTCTAGATATTTGGTATTGATGTTTGCACTGCAATGACTTTCAGTTCCTAGGAGGGATTTTTTCCGCAGGATAATGATTATGATTAGTTTTTGAATTGTTTTGATTGCTAGTTTACTTTTTGTTATTGGTTTTAGGCTGTTAGTCTAGACAAGGGTTGAACTCTATTGGTTCGCTCATCCGAGGGTTGGGTGGGTGCCACTCATAATGGGTTGGGTCGTGACAAAGATGGTATCATAGCCTAGGTTCATTGATCTCGTTATACCAAACAGGTCTAGTAGAGTCTTGCGTAATGGTGCGGAGACGTCCGTACATTTCTTCGAGAGGCTACGGGGCTTCAGGAAAAACTGTCTCTTCCTTCTTTACTTCGTGCTATAACTCGATTCCAATTGGTATCTGGTGATACAAATTGGTATCTAACCTCATTCACTCTTTTGTCCACAGATGGTCACTAGAGCAAGGCGAGCGTTCCCAGCAGCGGGCTCGGTAGTTCGTGGTAGAGGTAGGGAAAGGGGTAGGTGATGAGCTGGAGCTGCACCCGCCAGGGGTGGAGCTTGAGCTACTGCTGTACGTGAGGTAACCCCTCCCCCACCTCAGGATCATGTGGCTGAGGATGTAGAAGAAGTGGTTGTAGAAGATGGAGGGGCTCAAGAGGAGGCGGAACCGATAGGGGGTGCAGGCCTTTCTACTATGACACTGAAAGCTTTTAAGAAGGCGTGGGATATTCTGAGTGGGTTGGTTGGTGCTGTAACCATACCCGTGGCTTATGCAAATCAGGCCTTGGATACTCAGCCAGCGACTACTACTACACCAAGGATGGATGCAGCTTCGGGCACAAATGATCTCCTCAGGCTAATACTAGGCCCAGTGATGACAGATAATGAGCATGAGATGATGACTAAGTTCCTTAAGCTGAAACCTCCGATGTTTCAGGGTATAGATAAGGAGGATTCCTATGAGTTCATCCTGGATTGCCATGAGAGGTTGCACAAGTTGGGTATTGTACGTCAGCATGGGGTGCAGTTTGTCACTTTTCTGCTGCAGAGTAATGCCAAGAAGTGGTGGAGGTCTCATGTAGAGTGTCGGTCTTCTATCCTACATCCACTGACTTGGGAGCAGTTCCATGCGTTATTTCTAGAGAAGTACGTTCCCCGTACTTTGAGGGACCGGAAGAAGGATGAGTTTCTAAACTTGGAGCAGGGTAGCATGTTGGTCTCAACTTATGAGGCTAAGTTCCATGCGTTGTCTCGTTTTGCTACACAGATGTTGGGTTCCAAGGAGGAATGGGTCTGGTTGGTTGTCAAGGGTCTGAATAGTGATCTGCAGGTAATTTCAGTGCATATGACTTCTTCAGGAAAGGGTTTTAATGATGTGGTGGATTATGTGAAGAATATTGAGGGAGTTAGGAAAGCGGGGCAGGATAAGGCATTAGCCAAGAAGCCCCGGAATGAGGGAAATTATGGTAATTCATACTCCAGGGGCCAGCATCAGTAGGCTTATCCAGCACGTCCTATTCCGTCAGCTCTGCCAGCTACAACAGGTGGTCGTCAAGGAGCTCAGTCTTCAGCTCCTAGAGGCCAGGGAGCATCCTATACATCAGCTAGAAGACCTACTCTTGACCGTGGTTTCTTTCATTGTGGTGCGTTGGGCCACTTTAAAAGGGAGTGTCCACATAGACAGACAGGTAATCAGGGTCACCAGAAGACTAGAGTAGTGGTTTCGGCAGGCAGAAGCAGTAATGTTAGGGGTCGCCCATAGGGTGGGAGAGGTAATTTTCAGGGAGGCCGGGGAGACAGAGGGAACGACAGCGCAGGCAGGGGTGCGGCACAGCCGGCCTGGGAAATTTCCCAGATTGATGATCGGGCATATTGCTATGCTTTTCCAGGAAGGACTGAGGCGGAAGCCTCAGATGCGGTGATCACAGGTACTATTCTTGTCTGTGAGTTTTGCTTTGGGGCTGGGTTTGACTTGTGATATCCTTGATTCCCCTATCTATATTTCTACCCCAGTTGGAGAGTCGGTGGTTATGACTCATGTATATCATGACTGTTGGTTGTTTTTGTGGGGTTACATACTTGGGTAGACTTGGAAATTCTGGATATGACTGATTTTGATATTTTCTTGGGAATGACCTGGCTATCTCCTTACCATGCTGTGTTGAACTGTAATACTAAGACTGTGACTCTAGAGATTCCGGGTAAGGATAGACTAGAGTGGGAAGGTGTGTACAGGCCTAAGCCAGTTAAGATAATATCATTTATCTAGGCTAGGAAGCTAGTGGAGAGAGGGTGTCTAGCCTTCTTGGCTCATCTCTAGGATGATAGTGTGTTGTCTCCTCCTATTGAGTTAGTTCCAGTGGTTTCTTAATTTTTAGAGGTGTTTCAAGCGAATTTGTCTGGCATGCCTCCGGACAGAGACATAGATTTTTGTATTGATTTGGAGCAAGGTACTCATCCCATTTCCATTCCTCCGTATAGAATGGCTCCGGAAGAGTTAAGAGAACTTATGACTCAGCTGCAGAAACTTCTAGATAAGGGATTTATACGTCCCAGTGCTTCACCTTGGGGTGCCCCAGTCTTGTTTATAAAGAAGAAAGATGGTAGTATACAGATGTGCATAGATTATAGGCAGTTGAACAAGGTGACCATACGGAATAAGTACCCTCTACCCCGTATAGATGATTTGTTTGACCAGCTTCAGGGTGCATCAGTGTTCTAAAAAATTGACTTGAGGTCGGGGTACCATCAACTAAAGATTAGACCTGAGGACATTTCAAAAACTATTTTTCGGACCCGGTATGGGCATTATGAGTTTCTAGTAATGTCATTTGGTTTGACCAATGCGCCGAAAGCATTCATGAGTTTTATGAATGAGGTGTTTAAGTCCTACTTGGATTCTTTCATTATCGTGTTCATCGATGATATTTTGATCTACTCTAAGATTAGGGAAGAGCATGCTAATCATCTTCGTATTGTACTCATGTCTAAGTGATTGTATGCATTACATTGTTTAGGGAAGTCGTGTGGAATGTCTAGGTTCTTGTTTACAGTCTGTGATTGAATGGTGTTTACTTGTTGATTTTACAAATTGTGTGTGTTCATATATTGACTATGGTTGTTGACATTCAGTTGGCTCGGGTACCACGCCTGGTACGGGTACAACAAATGGTTGGTACGGGTACCACGCCTGGTACGGGTATAACATTCGGTTGGCACGGGTACCACGCCTGGTACGGGCTTACTTTATTGTATCTTGCATTGTTTCATTGATTATTGTATGGCATTAGCTAATACAGGTTCTGTGTGTGGACTGGGTTGTTTCACTGAATGTGACACTTGATATTGGTTCCGTGAGTGGACCGGGTTGTCTATTTAAAGGTGCTATTGTTGGTGATCCTTGAGTGGCCGGGAACTTTGTATAACTGCTGTGTTGCCCTTGGTTTTGGCCGGGTTGAAGCATTACTTTTGGATATGTGTCCAGAGGGGATTCCAGGGTGGGTCCGGGCTAGACAGAAAGGTATAGTTAATGGCTTATGTTCGTGGTATAGAACTGTAAGAGATAGATTTCATGCTGGTACAAGGTAGGTAGAGACTAGTAGTCTAGGACCTGTATACTTGTTGCATGTTTTTTATATATTTACTTGAATATGTTGTACTGTTATATATGTTGTTTACTTGAAAACTGACTGATGATCCTACCAGTACACACGGGTGGTGTACTGATACTGCACTTGCTTATCTTTGGTGAGTACAGGAAATCTACCAGCGACTGAGACGCGACCTTGCATTTAGCACCGGGAATTTTGACTTTCAAGGGTGAGCTGCTTGTTTCGAGCTACCTTGGGTTATTCTTAGAGTTTCAGTCCATTTGTTTCGAACTTGAAACTATTTCATTTTATCTTTTGGGGTTGCATCCCCATATTCTAGATATTTGGTATTGATATTTTGTGCAATGACTTTCACTTCCTAGGAGGGATTTTTTCCGCAGGATAATGATTATGATTAGTTTTTGAATTGTTTTGATTGCTAGTTTACTTTCTGTTATTGGTTTTAGGCTGTTAGTCTAGACAAGAGTCGAACTCTATTGGTTCGCTCATCCGAGGGTTGGGTGGATGCCACTAGCCATTGGCAACGACCATTTCAGCCCTCTTTTCAATTTTTTTTTCATTAGTATTCTCATCATATCAAGCATGTTTCAATCATTTTTTTTTCAAGCAATTTTTCTTTCTTTGTTTTTTTTTCATGTTACATTCTCTCTGAGAAGGCCTTTTTCATCACAAGTAACTTTCATTGGTCACATTTTATACTTGACCTTCCCTTTTCTTCAGATCTAACAATTTTATCATAGTCTATGCTACAGTGCTCAAGGAAGCAGGGTGCAAAAACTAGGAATTCAACAAAATGGATCAAGGCAAAAATACGGCTTCCAAACGAAAGGCTACAGGCTTAAAAGGGCTAACTAGTGGTAACGATATCTGAACAGGCTAAAATTCACAAGACATATCAAAGAAGGCCTATTATCATCTTCTAAACAGAGAAACACTTTTTATTTCGCTTCAATAACATACAGGGCAAGTTCTAGACTAAGATGCAAAACATGAAATATGCCAGAAATCCTCACCACTCATGACCCAAGTATCAATCAAGATGGATCAATTCTACTTTTAAACAGGGTCATAGCGAACTACAAAATAAGAATAAGTTATATACAGAGTCACTACCCTGAGCGTAGGTGTCAAAAGATTTGCTATTTTATTAACACTCAAGCACTCACAGGAAAGTACTGATCGAACTCAGGCCTAAATTGCTAGTATCAAACAAATCAAAAGGTCTTTTCTTTTCTCTCAAAAAATAAAAATAAAAAACAACTAAAAATAAAAAAAAACTACTCGGTTCAAAGGGCTCCCCCTCTGAAAAGAACCGAAAAGAAAAATCAAGGGGTGGACGAAGTATGCCTCTACTAAAGAACTAAAAAGCTAAAAATTATCCTAACAAAAGAATAAATGAAAATCTTTTTCTGTTTTTTCTGTTTTTTCTTTTTTTTTTTCATTTTTTTTTTTTTTTTTTAAATCTAACTAATAAAAACTCAACAGCCTATGGCATACATCACCCTTAACAAATATTGGAAGATATTCCACCCCACACTTAAAGTCATGCTTTGTCCTCAAAGCAATAAATAAGAAAAAAACCGGGTTAGAAATACTTCCTGAGGCCCTCTAGGGCCTAGCTAGCAGCATGTTTCTTCAGAATGAATCAAAGGGGCGAACGACCCCACACTTAAGCTTAAGCCATGCTCCTTAGCTTTCAAATTTGGGTACTCAGACTTCCCCAAACCTTCAAAACAAAAACAAAATAAAACATGACACTATAAAAATAAAAAAGAAAAACAAGAAGCTACACTATTACTAATTGGATTGCCTCCCAATAAGCGCCTGATTTAACGTCGCGGCACGACGCCATCAAGTTCATCGCTTTTCCTTCCACTTTGAACTTATGAATTGCACCCTTAACTTTGCATCAAATTTTCTTCTTCGCTCAAGGGGCGGTGGTATAAAAATAAAAGAACCAAGCAATAAATATCGCATCTTGCACTTCTTGGCCCTTAAGTGAGGAATGTCATTTTGTCTTTTTGGCATGACAAATTTTAAAATATAAGAGCCTTGTTCCTCATCCGCACACTTTTTCATTGGTTTGGAAGGCTCAATTTTCATGTCACCAACCAAACACAATGTCGAAAAATGCTTAGAATAAGGTCCAACACGCTTCAACTCCAAAACTTCATTTTGTGCGACATTCTCACTTTCACACACCTCCTCAACATTGACATCAATCAAAAGAGAATGGTTGAAAGGTCGTAATTCCTCTTTTTGCTCCCCAAGTTGGCCAGTATCATTACAAATTCCATGTGCAGCCTTTATTTCTGAAAGTTCAGCCTTAAATCTTTCCAGGAATTTCCTGCTTTCCTCAGTCAGCTTTCGCATTAGTGCGGTGTGCTCATGTATTTGTCTTATTAAATCACTCGTTTGAGCATGACGTTCTACATCCTCCACTTCATTACCCCTATCAACATTATAAACAACAGAAGAATCATAATAGGGGTTCGGGGATGGGAAATAAGAGTAAGAACACTCATACCAATGACCATTTAGACGATCACATATATCACACAAATTTTCTGCAAAGGATTGGGTAGGTACGCACAACCCTCTCTAGGGAAAATTATGACACAATAAATTAAAGTGGGGTCCTCCACAATAAATACAAAAATTATTGGTAAATAAATACTCATCATTCAACCAATTTCTATTCCAAGATGTCATGTCAAGAAGTGTAGAATAATTTTTTTTCTTTTAAATAAGTAAAAAAATAATAATAATAATAAAAAAAAGATAAGAAAAAAAATTAAAAATAAATCCGAAATATATAAAAAGAAAAAAAAATTAATCCCGATAAACAGTTAATTTCTAAGCCCCGGCAACGGCGCCAAAAACTTGTTGCGTCCTTTCGCACACGCAAGTGTACACGATCATACAAGTAATATAGGATTTTAAGTTCAGATATCGTACCCACATAGATTTGTCGATTAACTATTTACTAAATTAAATTAATTCTAATTATTTATTCAAGTAGAAAAATCCAAATTATATTATGATTTAACTAAACTAAAAAGAAAAATAAACTAACTAATGAACAGTTAACCAAATGAAGAGTATATTTTCACGTAATCAATGAGATGAAATCGATCTAGGGCTATGGATTTGCTAGCAATTATGTTGAGTAATCACTTGAACTGATTCTGATTTTCTATCGGGTTACTAGTTGCGGGTTGATTTTGACCATGTTGAGCGTTTTGCCAACAACTCTAGGTCTCCTCGACTATTCCTAACGCCTATATTTCTATGTTCGACGGTTGATAGTGAAGGGCATGTGATTTATCTTCCGTATCAACTAAGCAAGGCTAACGGGTATATTCCTATTCACGTTAGCGAATCGTTCTCCTTTCCCTATAAGGTTCACAACCAAGCTCTACTTTTTCTTATTACGCACACAAATTCTCTATTCCTAGTCCAATTTACGCGCCACAAATAGTATTTGTGTGGTGATCAAGCAAACAAATAATTAAGCCCAAGAAAAAGTAAGTAACCACACGAGCAATAGCACGACGATAAATATCTTAACAAATCAATTAAAGTTTATACACCAACAATCATGAAGTTACCATAGCCCTAGATGAGAAGTTTAACTCCACATAGACATGGAGAAATTACAATAAATCATCCAAAGAAAAATGTAAAATAAATAAATAATAGAGAAAAAAAGATAGAACCAATTTTCTCCGGCCTCCACGGCGGCTCCTAGCTCTTCCTAGGTCAAAAGTTATGTTAAAATCGTGTTTAGGATGTATTTATAGAGTATGGGAAAGATCTGGACTTTTAAAAACCAAATTCCAATCAAATTGGAAGAAAATATCGTCGTACTCGCGCCACACTTGCAAAGCAAGGCAGTGGCGCGAAGGAGCAATTGAGATTCAGAAGACGTGATTTTTCTGCGCGACATCCTGCACCATCTTCAAACGCAATTGCTGCTTCAAATCCTTGACGTGTTGCTGTCTCAAGGTAAGTCTTCTCCTCAATTCAATTTGCAATTTCAAAGCACTGTGCTTAACATATATATAAATAATAATATTATATTAACTTTATCCATTAAGCTGCCTACTTGATTTTCTTATATGATTTTTCTTTTTCAATTAGTTTTTGCTTCAGATCTTCTCATTTTTCCATCATTTTAATTCTACACTTGAAAAATATAATATTAAGCACAAAATAATATAATCAATACTCAAAAGACGATTAAAAGTACTAAAATGTGAGACGAATAATGACTAAATATACATATTTTTGGCCTCACATCATTTACATATTTTGATTTTTTTTCAATTATAAACAATCAAGTTTTAATTTAATTAAAATTAAAAAGGGGGGGAGGGGAACCCGGATTCCGGTATCCCGGATCCGGCCGACTCCCACTTGGTGGATGTCGATTCCTGTCCGGTTCCGGAAAATTTCGGTCTGGTTTTACTGGTTCCGGTCCCGCTGTCACTCATAATTGTAGTCCATTACTAACAGTTCCGGGCTACGGAAATTGATTCGCCTACTGAAAGGTTATAGTTATCATCATGACCGAGAGATCAGATCGTGACACTATGCCTTTAAGTTATTCTGGCAGTGGCACAAGAAAGCAGTCTGTATAGAAATTGAATTGAATGTTTTTCATTGTGTCAATAATAAAATATATTAAAATTGGAGTGAAGTAAATTCAAGTATCTTGGTGCAGAGACATGTTACGAAAAAAATTATATTTTACCAATGAAAGCAGTAGACCAAGAGAAATGGACGCAGTCCCTGACTTCTCACGCAATCAGAATTTACTTGTCGACAATGGTATGAGACCACAATAGAATAAGGATATTGATTCATATTATACAACTGTCAATTTTGGAAAATTAGCAAGTTACTGTCAAAGAACAAGACAAAAGAGATATCACTGTTTTGAAATATCTAAAGCAATTACTTTGATTGATATGCCAAACATGGTCAACAACGGATCAAGAAGAAAGTAACAACAAATCGGGTTCTACTTTCTTAACTCTACTTATTATTTATTTATAAATTTCTACCTTTGTGATTTTCATTAAATTAATTTATTTCATAATGTTAGGGTAGATAATCCACTTAATGATTATGATAATGATATCTTATATTATTAGAGACATATATATATATATGTGTCTCTCTGTATATATATATGTGTCTCTATATATATTTCAGTTTGGTGACAGGAAAAGTTAAAGAAACGAAAGTCTTTCAAGTTAATGAAACATAACTATAGTGATACTAATATTTCAAATGGAGAAGGGTTTAATATATCCATATACTATTAGAAATAGTTTAAATATACCTCTCATTATATTTTCAGTTTTAATATACCCTTTCTCATATATTTTGGGTCTAGATATACCCCTACCATTATATTTTTGATTCAAATATAACCCTCATTATACTTTTATTTTGATTTAGACCCCCCCCCCCCCTTTTTTTTTTCTTCCTATAAAGGTGATTTACCCTTATTTTTTACAAACGAACATCAAAATAAAAATAATTCATCACCAAATGTAAAAATTTGTGCGATTCACTCTACCAACTAATCCATTTAATCCATTTTGACCCACTCCCTTGACTCATACAAAAACAACACATATTCACAACTTATACCCCTATCATCTAAATTATTCCTTGTGCTCACAACGAAGAAACTTCTTTACAGGGATTTTTTAGAGTTTCGATATATAAGAAAAAATATTTTCTTTCTGCCATCATCTTTTGGTCTAATAGTATTTTCCCATTTTCCTTCCAAAATACAAAGTAATACTCATATAGTATTTTCACGTTTTCCTTCCAAAATCCGAAGTTATACTCAAAGTAATTTGTTTAAGTCCAAAAATTATCACACCCGTAGTAAAGCCTCATTTAAAACCAAAATCCTTAAAAAAATACTTCCAGGTTGTACCAATAATATTCCATGAAATGTGAGTATGAAATATTCACAAACAGAGAAAGACCACACACCATCAAGGTAAAACGGGGCAGAAATACCCTCCAAATCAAGAGAACTGACTTGGAACTCCATCCAAATCCAAGCCACGGCCTCGGGCCCACAGTTACACACAATGATAGAATAAAGCAGGTAAAACAGAAAGTAAAAGCGAAAATCATTGAGAATCTCTACTCTATCTCTAAAGCTTCCTAAAAGAATACTAAGGATTCTATACTAGCTAGACAGATAAAGTAAGCTACTAGGCTAAGGATAGCATAACAGTTCTAGACTAAGACCCGAAATGGCCAATTAAAGTGATAAACATGATTTAAAATTCTACCTAATACCCAACCTAACATTTCAGTAACACATAAATATATATAATCTAACTAAACTCGGTCTAGAAGGTAAACTGTAACCTACCTCGGGGCCGAACTGCAAGCACGAACCATCACTTGTGTGCCTTCCCCTTCTGAACAACCTCAGAAAGCTGCCACGCTATCAAGAACACAATCCAGGTGTCAACACGAGAAGAACGATACCCATATTACTATACGAAAAATTGAGTCGGGAATCGAGTTGGAAAAATGACCCTCGGGGTCCGCGGAACATAACAGAAGACAAATTTCACAATTATGCTCGCGGTGGGTTGAGGAACCCATGCCCAAAGTTTGGGCATGAACGGAGCTCTTTTCGGGACCCAAAACAGCCCACAAGTGCTACTAATTCACAAGATCAAAACGGAAAAAGCTTGGAATTAAAGGCGGAAGCTTACCCCAACCAAGAGAAGTACGTCGCGGAGGTGAGTTGCACGAACTCAAGAACTTACAGCCCTAATATAATAGATTTCTACAAGGATCATCCAAACTTAAGAATTTCAACAATGGAGTTTTAGCGGAAGAATTAGGAGAATAAACACGGAAGGAGGAGAAGGGTGACGAGGGGACTTACCGGATGAAGAACACTGATGCAAAGAAGCTGGAAAGTAGAGTTTGGGAGCTTATCAATGGAGTTGTTCAAAATTATGAAGGAGAAAATAAAGTTGGAGCTTTAAATAGCTGCCAGGGTCCTTCTTCGCATTCGCGAAAGACCCCACGCGTTCACGAGGAAATGCTGGTCAGAACATCGCGAATGCGATGGTCCAGCCCCCCATTCGCGAAGAGGAAACTGGGTCGTGTCTCAGCTGGCTTCATCGCGGTCGCAAAAGGCGACCCACGCGATCGCGATGGTCAAAAAGCTAAACTATAGCGAACGCGATGGCCACCTCACGATCGCGATGAACAACTGGTCTGCAACTTTTATAGCAGCAACTAGCTATTCACAAAGGCCAAAAGTTCATCCGACGGACCCTCGGGATTTATCCGGAACGCCATGAACACAAACCAACCATACTACCCTACCAGAAATAGCATTCTGGACTCAATGGAATTGACAAAACTCCCAACGGAGATTGTTTTAACGAAAAGGGGGGCCCACGCCCAAAACCAACTAGTAACTCAAAACTCAAAAATAAGTCCAGAAGCCCCAGGACCCAAACCAAAGGTCCCTCTAGCCCAAAGTCGACATTCCAAAGCTAACAGCACTGATGGATTTTCCATTCGAGGCCTTCTTCTCCGAATATTGACCAAAGTCAACCCTACCAGCCAAACTGGCTTGAAAACAAAGAAAGCAACACAAAATCCAACCAAAAGCACTCAGACCCAGACCAATGGTCCCACTAGACCAAAATCCCCTTTCCGGAGCCAACAAAACTATCAAAATTTGATTATGAGCACGTTTACCAAGAAAGTTGACCGAAGTCAAAGTTTTTTAAAATTTCAGTTCTAAAACAGGGAAATGGTCATAACAAGCTAACGAATGGCCCGGGAACCGAACAGCAGTCCAGACAAGTCATAAATAATCTGTAGCTGCTGAGGGAAAGCTCGAATCATAGAAAAAGCATGGAAAATGAAAATGACCTGGAGGGTCATTACAAAAGGAGAATTGATAGGATTATAGAATTGATATTCAACCTTCGAGACTCAATAGATATGCCACTAGAATTTCCAGAGCCAATGTCAGAAAGTCACTCTGTTGCTCCCATCTACACTGTAGAGCCTCCTATATTGGCAACTTCACATGTACATGACATGCAAGGCTTTCTAAGTCTGCATTCACTTGCACTACAAAAAGAACTTAATGAATTGACAGAAATAGAAAAAGGAGGAAAAGTTCCTGACTATCAAGCAGGGTCCACACAACAACCAGAGACGAGTAAGTGGGTTAAGTCAGGCAAAGAAAGCAAGGATAGAAAAAGGAACTTGAATTTTTCATTGTATGATGGGTCTGGAGATCCTCACTCCTACTTGAAGGCATACCTTGATTAGCTTGCCACTATTGAGAAAGGTAATGATCTTAAGGTGAAGCTTTTTGTTAGGTCATTAACAAGTTCAGCTTTGATTTGGTACGCAGAAAAGGACATGAGCAAATGGATATATTGGGGCAATTTAGTTGTAGACTTCCTTAAGAAATTTGATAAGAAACTAAAGAGAAAATTTGCGAAAGAGATTGTAATGCATGACAGAGTTGATCTGATTGAGACACAATCCAAAAATGAGGGAAAGACAGTCATCAATGAGAAATCAAGACCTCCAAAGCCCAAAACAAGAAAATTTCAAGTCATGACTCTCTTGGATGAGCCGTCTTCGCTCACTTTTGAGATGTTAAGGTCGAATGAAATCATGCATCCTAAGCTTATTGGTTTGTATTGACCTTCAATCCCTTTCTTTGACCAAAGTAAGCATTGTGCATTTAATTTGGGTATGCCAGGACATGACATAAATGAATGTCGCCAATTGAAGAGAAAAATACAAAATTTGATACGCAATGGAAAAATAGTGAAAAAGCCCCAAACTCAATTGATATGGTATCCATCTTCAGAAGTCATCCCAATACCAAATTACACCTAAGCATGTCACCCTCAATGCACCACAAGATCTCATCCTCAAACTATTTGGTATCCACTTTCACCCATTTCTCCAACATCAAATTACATTTCGTGTCTTATCCATAATTTGTCACCGAAACTTATCCGTATAGACAGACCTTTATACCAAGAGGTTAGGTAAGAAAAGGAATTCAAGAGGTGAATGCAGCATCTCAACTGGGGTTGAAACTTTGAATGGAGACTCAGTGAAGTTAGCAACAAGATATTTGAAAAGAGGCGTGACTGATAGAGACAACATCTCATAATTTTCAAGACTACCATTTTCATATGTTTTCCGTTGTCTAGTTTTCATTTTCAATTTAATTTGTAATGTGAACTACGATTGACATGATTCCCCTATAAGGGGGATAGGTAGGCGCTCATTTAATAAGTTTGGTCTTATCATAATAAAAAAATTCTTTTTCCCTACGTTATGTATTTGATCTTTCAAGGATGGGACTGATTGGATTAGCAAAGTGATGTGGAGAAAGCTCTTGTGTTCAACAATAGTCAACCTTATTCATCCTATAACTCCCTTATCTTTCAATTTTGCATCCTAGTATCGTGCTGACCATTTGAAATCATAAGTTTTGTTACTATTATATGTTTTGTTCGTTAGAAGCTCAAATCTATGTGTTTAGATCACTCTTGAAGTCCTAGTTCTCATCAGTTTTGAGCATTTTTAATTTTATATTATTATTATTATTACTATTAAGGTTTCAAGCTTATGTGTGCTACATGATAATTTTGTTTGTGTTTAACTTATTTATTTTTCTTAAAGGTTGTCTAGCATTTGAATATCAACTCGATTAAGAATCTGCAATATGATAAATATGCTCAATATCTGAAAGAAAGCTAGTCATCTTCCTTCTCGCTCCATGCAAAATACTTTTTGAACTATATCTCCTCTCCTTGTCATCACTCATACACTCCCTCAACAGTCATCTTCAGTATACATCGATCGCGGTACTTTGCCAAGCATGATAATATTTGACAGAAATGAGAACAACAAACTAGATGCACTGTAAAAAAGAATTCATGACTTAGAGGAGAAGGTGGATGAAAAATTATGCTCTGAAAATGTTTATGACCTAAGGTATAAGAAATTGTTTCTACATCCAAAAGTTGAATTGCCTCTAGGATACAAAGTTTCAAGATTCAATATATTTGATTGGCATGGAGATCCAATCACACATCTTAAGGATTATTGCAACAGATTGGTTGGTATAGGACATAATGAAGCTCTCTTCATGAGATTATTTATTTAGAGTTTATCGAGAATAGCACGCACATGGTATGCCAAATAAGACTTTGAAAAATGGTATTTGTGGGAGATATGGCTCGAGACTTTATGGAACAACATAATTTTAACATTAAGGATGATGTAACAATGCTGGATTTACTCAGATTAAGAAAATTAAATCACAAATCTTTTGAGGAATATGTAACATGGTGGACATTAGAAGTTTCTAAAGTACGTCCTTCAATACCTAAAGAAGAATTGATACAAACTTACATCAGATCACTCGATGGTGTATATTATAAATCATTGTTCTTTGCAAGTATCCAAAGCTTTGATAGTCTGATTTGAATTGGAAAAGAATTAGAATATGACCTTCAGACAGGGAGAATCATTGATGTTTCTGCAATACAAACTGCCTTTCAAACATAAAAGAATTCACATGATGAAAACGTAAAAAGGATATCAACCCCCACACTTCAGACACAATACCACCAGGATACTGCAGAAATCCATAATGTTTTTGATTCATATAATGTCCGTCCCGAACTTCATAACTTAAAAAGTTTTCAACAACAAGATTGTCATATCATATCCAGCTCTCAACCTCAGACTTACCCAGCACAATTGAGTTTTCATCAACCAAAGAGAATGAGGCCGCGTACCTATACTCCTTTGAATGAATCCCTGATAAGCATATTTGAAATATTGAGGGCTTGAGGTGTTGTGCAACCAAGAAAGGGGTGGATTCCTAAGTACCCATCTTCTAGTTTTGACCCATTCAAGAACTGCACTTATCACTCAAATATCCAAGGTCATGATATTGAAAAATATCAGGTTTTAAGATACAAAATTCAGAATTTGATTGAAAA
Source organism: Jaltomata sinuosa (assembly GCA_003996215.1). Lineage (NCBI taxonomy): Eukaryota > Viridiplantae > Streptophyta > Magnoliopsida > Solanales > Solanaceae > Jaltomata > Jaltomata sinuosa. Next base: position 1,026,019 of record QJPP01000201.1, read on the forward strand.
GGAAGAGATAAAAGTGCGGCAAGGACCACTAAGCAATATCTATGAGTCCACTACTATGAATAGAATCGTTGTTCAAGGTGATTCGACAAAAATAATTCCAAGATATATGAGAAAGAAGCGCAAAATACATCAAAGGAATTGATATATACAATATCATCATAAGCAAAGTACCATGGCCCTTTACTCATTCGCATTCTAGCCAATAAATTTCTCTGCTTTTATTCACTTTTCTTTGTACTCATGAACTACGATTGACATGATTTCTATTTAGATACGAAGGCAGCTCATTATTAGGTTCGGTCTTAATCTAATAAAAAAGAATTCTCCATATCCAAATCAAGATGCTTTTGACTAGGCTTTCTACCCTAATAAATCTAATTTATTTTGTCCCATCGCATAACTAATTATGTCAAGATACAGATTCAAAATTGAGACTTTGATGTTCAAACATAAGACAATCATTTCATTTAAGCTAACAATTTTTCTTTGAGCAATTGAATGCAAGACTCCATGAAGGATATGGAAGTCCTCAAAATTCTATAGGAAGGCAATCTTTTCAATTGACAAGGGCGTGCAAAAAATATTTTATATTTTAAACTGGGGCAAAAATTTTTGAGGAGCCCTCAAAAACTTTGCCAGAATAGACTGCAAGCTCGTATCTAGGAGAACAAAGCAATGGCAAGGTACGAATCTATTTTTTTCTTTAAAACTTATAATTTTCTTTGAGTGCAGAGATATCAAGTAATCAAGAACAATTATCATCAAAAGATGTTTCACTCTTTCAAATTTTACGAAGGCTAAATTACTCTACTTTTTGAGCTACTTTTATAAAATCATGTTACTATTAGCTTCTCGACGAACTTAAAATCATGCTACTATTAGCTTCTCGATGAGCTTAAAATCGTTCTACTATTAGCTTCTCGATGAGCTTAAAATTGTGCTACTATTAGCTTCTTAACGAGCTTAAAATTGTGCTACTATTAGCTTCTTGGCGAGCTTAAAATCATGCTACTATTGGCTTCTTGATGAGATTAAAATAGTGCTACTATTAGCTTCTCAATGAGCTTAAAATCGTGCTACTATTTATCGATGAGCTTAAAATCGTGTTACTATTAGCTTCTTGACGAGCTTAAAATCATGCTACTAGCAGCTTCTCGATGAGCTTAAAATTATGCTACTATCAGCTTCTCAACGAGCTTAAAATCATGCTACTATTGGCTTCTCGATGAGCTTGAAATTGTGCTCCTATTAGCTTCTCGATGAGCTTAAAATTATGCTACTATTGGCTTCTCAACGAGCTTAAAATTATGCTACTATTGGCTTCTCGATGAGCTTAAAATCATGCTACTGTTAGCTTCTCGACGATCTTAAAATCATGCTACCATTGGCTTCTTGAAGAGCTTAAAATTATGCTACTATTGGCCCCTTGATAAGTTTCAGAATCAAGCTACATATTTATGTATTTTTGTATACTAACAAATCTATCTAGCGTATTAAGTTTAACAGGTTCATAATAACAAATGATCACGCTCTTTTGAAGTCAAAACTGGGGCAGAATTTTTTAAAGTTCATCAAAAAATACTGAAATAACAGATGCAGCATTAAAAATATATGCTTTCTTGTTTCCTAGCATTATTGCTTTTCACCATATTATTTTATATTTATTGTTAGAACTTAATTGGCTAATCATTTTATTTAATTATGTTAAAAGCTGTAGGGATCAAAGGCTTGAGAGGGCAAGATGAGATTAAAATGGAAACAATTTTCGTTCTCATTTTTCAAGATATAGCTTTCCTTATCCTTATATCGCCAACTTGACCAAAATTCCTGTTCACGTTCCATTGCACTCATACTTCAATCTTATCAACTCGTGCTTTCCTTATAAAAATTTCATATCATTATTTCATTCACTCCTAAATATAGAACTACACACGACCTGATTCTCGTAAAACCAGGGATATGTAGGTGAATTGAAAACTGAAGTCTTGGCCACAACATTTTCATAATCCCCTCCTGTTTCTCTGATTTTTTAGAATTATTCTTTCGGTCAGACAAAATTAGCTACTAAGTCAACTTTCCTTGCCCGACAATTCATCCTTCATTCCCGATCTAGAAAAGGGTAACTGTTGACATCCAATTTTGACCTCCCTATACCTCACCCGGGCTGTTATTTTACTAGTATTATTATATTAAATTCATTTTCTTTAACGTATTACTATTATTTATTAAATAAATCATGTGTTTTGTTGTTATCTGTCACAACCCTATTTTTCGGTCATGATGGCACCTACAATCCACCAGTAGGCGAATCAATCCCCGTAGCCTGGAACGGTCAGTAATGGGATACTGTCTAACAAGCTAAGCGGAAGAACAATTTAATACGCGGAAGCAAGGGAACAAGATGAAGAAAATAGATAACATGAATAATATACATACAATGCGGAAGCTAAACCAAACCCAAAACCTGGTATCATAGCGTATAAGAGCCGAATTTACATAAGGAATATAAGGGTCCAAAATAATATATACAAAGTTGTCTCCGAGTAGAAATAGAGTACAATCAAGAGACAAACTAAAAGCTAAGCTCCGGTCGCCAAGAGCTCACCCTCAGTCCAGAATATCACCAAAACAGCTCCTCGCATATGTCTCCACGAGCTAACGGCGATGGCCCATACTAGGATCTGCACCAGAAGATGCATAGTGTAGTATGAGCACCAAATGCGAAGCATGAGATACCAAGTAGGTATCATAGGCCGACTGGGCACATATAAGATAAAAGCGTAGTAGCGGACAGAATAGAAGCAAGTAGTCACAGAAATCAATGAAAAGTACACAAGAAATAGCCCAGAGGGAAGTCAACAGAACAACATACAAGGCTAGCAAATAGAATATATACGCAACAGTCACATGTGTAAGCAAGAAATAACGCACCCGGGATCCTTGCAATAACAGTATATACATATTAAGTTTAAGATATGGACGGTATACCAGTAACCTCAAGTACAAGGAAGGGAGAAGGAGAGTAAAGATAGGCATGCTCGAAAACAGGAATCAATAACCCAACTAGCCATACCAATCTAAAATCCAACAAGTAATAACTCAGCCGTATATATTCTTATAAGCATAACTGTAACAAGGGGATAACACCACGATAAATAACAAGAGACTACCTACAGTCCCCCGGCCGCCCATATAACTGAGGAACGCAAACAAGTGAAAACAAAACCCTCCGGCCGCCTATACAACCGGAGCGTACACTCAACAAACAGCAAACAAGGGTGGACCCTCAAACAATAAATGATATGATGCATGATAACCTCAGGGTTGGATAGAAACTCTGTATGTACCTCCTCCGGTGTCGATTGGGCCCAACAGGTAGGTTCCATTTAAGGACACTGCCCGTATACCTCTACTCTGCTGTATACCCTCTCTCTGGCACACGCAGCCCAAAGCCCAAGGCCCAAACGACAAGGTCCATGGAGGTCCCAAACCCCATACTAAAACTCAGTATCAAAACATGTCATCCAGAAGCAAATCAGGTTCAATATAGAGACCCAGTCTCGAATATGCATGTCCAGACCCTGTCCAGGACTAAAGTAGTGAAAAGATGTCTCAAAAACTCCTCCAAAGGTGCCCGAGCATAACCGGGTCTAAAACAGTAGAAGGTCATCTCAGGTGCTCGATCCGACCGAGACTAAAACCATCCCAAATCAGTAGAAAACTCAACTAGCACCCCGGCCCTACTAAGTCTAGAATTAATAGAAAAACTAGTGGTAGAAATCATAATATAACCTCCTCTTACCCCAAGAAAATTCACAAGTCAAACCATTTCCAATTTATTTCCATCGAAAATGGGCCCCTGGGGCCATGCAAGGTTTATAAAGACAATACCAGTAGGCCTGAAGCCAAAACCGTAGTAAAACATGGGTAAATCCTCTTTATATGCATGGAAATGATATGAAAAAACACAAATAGCCGCCCAGCAGCTCACAATCAACCTATCAGCCCTGCACAGGCTCCAAAGCTACTCAGCAAGCATAACCAGCCCAGAAGGATATTTCTATGTTCGGGACTCGCGGACATTCCCAATAACCCACCTTCTATATTACAGAGTCATCAAGGCCTCACAGGACCACAAGGGTGAATAAAATGTATCAAGCAAGTACTAAAAACATCGGGGGAAGAAAAGTAGGTTGTACATGAAATAAGAGATCAAGGTCTGTGGTACCAACCTAATAACCCAACCCAAGGATGCCAGCTAGTACAATTTTATCCGTTATATGCTAAGTCTAGGAGTTTAGATCGTAACCTACCTGTCATCCGATGATAAGCTGCCTGAACAACACGTCTAGGCTCGAATCACTCCGAGAGATCCTGAACGATGGTTAAACTATCAAACACATAAACAATACGTTAAAACAAGTCTAACGATACCCATATCACCATAATTATAGCTGGGTCAAAATCTGGGTTAAAAGCGGGACTGCGGGGCCCACAACCCAAAACCAAAAATGAAAACTCATATTATGATCACAATGACAAGGGAGTACATGCCTGAGAAAATAAGGAAATTGGGCTACAAATTCAAGATAAAATAGCCCCTAATGCTAGGAACCTAATAATGGAATTTTCAGAAAGAGGAATTGGAAATCGGCAAGAATCACCTACCCAAAAGGAAGAATCACGCCAAGAATGTGGATAAGGGCAGGCCTGCCAAGCATGCACTCCTCCCGGACATAATCTACAACCAAAATTCGAGCTCCAAGGATTCACAACAATGGAGGTTTAGATAATTGGGGAAGACAACTAAGGAGAAGAGGGAAAACTTACCAAAACACCAACGGAACATGAATTTCTCGAGGTTATGGGAATTCTTCAAGGGTGTACCGATTTGAGCAGGTTAGAGAGGGTTTGGGCGAGTTGGAGTTGGAGAAAAATGAGAGAGAATGGCTGGAAATATGAAATGAAAAAGTTGTATACTACCAGGAGTCCTTCATCGTGATCGCGAAGGAACCCTCGCGGTCGCGAGGACCACGCTGGCTAGGCCATCGTGATTGCAAAGTCTAGCCACGCGGTCGCGAAGAACAAAAAAGGAGAGACTTCATCGCGATCGTGACCGGCGATCACGTGATCACGAAGAACATGGCGCCAGGCGCTTCATCGCAGTCGCGAAGGGTTAGGCTCGCGATTGCGATAGAGGCTTGATGCCTGCACCTGCAACAGGAAAAAGTCTACAATTTTTCAAAACTCGACGGGATATTCCGGACACAATCGGAAACCGATATTCAGAAACCAATAATGCTAACAGAGTGGAAACGACATTCCAGACTCAACGACATTGATGAAAATTTCATACAAGGTCATTTCAATGAAATGTTGACCCAAGTCAACACTAACGAAAAGGAACCCAAAGGCTCAAAATGAGTTCGGCTCACCCATAACCCAAACCAACCACCTTCCCAACCCAAACTCATTATTCCTGAGCTGATGGAATCATCAGATTTTGAATCCGACACTCCGATCATCGAAAACCACCCAAAGTTACACTTTCAACTCCAAATGGCCTGAAAACAGACAAAACCACACAAAACCCACACCGAAAGTTCTCAGGCCTCAATTGAAGGTCCAACTAGACTAAAATCAATGCTTCAGATCTAGCAGAGCTGTCAGAATTCAATTTTGAGTAAGTTACCTAAGAATGTTGACTAAAGTCAATGATATTCTATGTTAAAGCTCTAAAATAGGAAAAAGGGCAAAACAACTAAACGAACGACCAGGGAAACGAACTACCGGTCTCAGCAAGCCAAAAATGACTTGGGGCCGCTACAGAAAAGCTCTAATAGTATAATAAATGCGTAAATGCAAAGATAACTGAAATGGTCATCACAACATCCACTATTAAAAAGACTTTCATCCTCGAAAGTCAAGAAGAAAGGAGTACCTGAAGGCTCGAACAACTGCAGATACCAAGTATGAAACTTACTCTCGGCCTTCCAAGTAACCTCCTCGACCGGACGATGCCTCCACTGAACTTTCATAACTAGAATCTCCCTAGATCTCAATCTCTTGATATCTCTGGCCAGAATAGCTATCGGCTCCTCAACAAATGACAAACTCTCATCTAACTGAATCGAATCCCAGTGTAACATATGAGACTCATCTGGAACATACCGGCGTAACATCGAGATATGAAAAACTGGGTGAATAGCTGAAAACATGGAAGGCAAAGATAACATGTAGGCAATACTACCATCCTCTGTAGAATCTCAAATAACCCAATAAACCTGGGGTTAAGCTTGCCCCGCCGACCAAATCTCATCACGCCCTTCACGGGCGATACTCAAAGGAAAACCAAGTCACCAACACTAAACTCCAAGGAATAAAGTCTACGATCAGCGTAGCTCTTCTGCCTACTCTGGGCTGCTCTAAGTCTCTCCTGAATCATACAGACTCGGTCCAAAGAATCTCTAAGAAAATCTGTACTCTGCGGTCTAGACTCTAACCCATCAAACTAACCAATCGGCAATCTGCAATGCCTACTATAAAAGGCCTCAAAAGGTGCTATGTCGATGCTCGAATGGAAATTATTATTATAAGCAAACTCGGCCAGAGGCACAAACTTATCCCATGAACCTCCAAAGTCAAGAACACAATCCCAAAGCATGTCCTCCAGGACCTGAATGGTCCTCTCGGACTGGCTATCTGTCTGAGGGTGGAAAGCGATACTAAGCTGAACCTCCGTACCTAAATCCCTCTTTATAACTCTCCAGAACTGAGATGAGAAGTGCATGCCGCGATCAGAAATGATAGAAGCTGGGACACCGGCAACCGAACAACCTCATGAATGTAGATATCAGCTAACCTTTCAGCGCCGTAGGAAGTCTGAACCAGCAAGAAGTGGTCCGACTTAGTCAGCCGATCCACAATCAGCCAAATGGAATCAAAACCCTGAGAAGTACGAGGCAAACTAACAACGAAATCCATAGTAATGCCTTCCCACTTCCACTCAGAAATGGGAAGTCACTGCATCAAGCCACACAGTCTCATGTGCTCGAATTTCACCTGCTAATAGTTCAAGCATCGAGATACAAACTCTGCTACGTCCCACTTCATACCACACCACTAGTAAAGCTTCCTTAAATCTCTATACATCTTCGCCGCGCCAGGATGAATGGAGTATCTAGAATAATATGCCTCACAGAGTATCAACTGATTTAGATCACAAACCCTCAGAACACAAAGTCGGCCATCGACCCTCAGAATACCATCAGAACCCAAAGTCGTCCGACTGGCCTCACCCCGAACTACCTAATCACGAAGGTCACACAAACTCTGATCCTCAAACTGACGACTCTGAATCTGATCAACTAGAGTATATCGGACCTCAACACTGGCAAGAACTCTTCTAGGATTCGAAAGCCTAACCAATCAGTTAGCCAAGGACTGGATGTCAAAGTCTAACGGTCGCTCAAAAACTGCAAGTGAAGCTAGGCTGCCCATACTCACCGCCTTCTGACTCAAGGCATCCGCTACCACATTTGCCTTTCTCGGGTGGTATAGAATAGTGAAATTGTAGTCCTTCAGTAGCTCAATCCATCCTTCAGTAGCTCAATCCATCTCCTCTTCCTCGAGTTCAGCTCCCGCTGACTCATAATGTACTAAAGACTACGATGATCAGTGAATATCTCACAATGGACTCTATATAAGTAGTGCCTCCAGATCTTAAGTGCGAAGACTACCGCCGCGAACTCCAAGTCATGAGTGGGGTAGTTACGCTCGTGAACCTTCAGCTATCTCGACGCATATGCTATCACTCGACTCTGCTACATCAACACACAACTAAGACCGACCCTTGAATTATCACAATACATAGAGAAAATCTGACCCTCAACCGACAAAGTCAGAACTGGAGCTGAAGTCAATAAGGCCTTAAGCCTCTGAAAGCTATCCTTGCATTGATCAGACCACTGGAATGGGGCATCCATCCTAGTCAGCATAGTCAAGGGTGCTGCTATGGAAGAAAATCCCTTAACAAACCATCTGTAGTACCCGGCTAAACCAATAAAGTTGCAAACCCTGGTAGGATTAGTAGGTCTAGGCCAATCACGAACCGCAGAAACCTTACCCGGATCAACCCTAATCCCATCCTTAGACACCACGTTCCTTAGGAATGCAACTGACTCAATCCAAAACTCACACTTTGAGAACTTGGCATAAAGCCAATGATCTCTGAAAGTCTGAAGTACAGTCCTCAAATGTTGCGCATGCTCGTCCCTACTCCTCGAGTAAATCAGAATGTCATCAATGAAAACTATCATGAAAATATCCAAATATGGGCTAAGAACCCTATGCATCAAATCCATAAAGGTTATGGGGGCATTAGTCAACCCAAAAGACATCACCAGGAACTCATAATGGCCATAACGTGTCCTGAATGTTGTCTTAGGGATGTCCTCTGGCCTAATCCTCAACTAATGGTAGCCGAACCTTAAATCAATCTTCGAAAACACGGTTGAACCCTGGAGCTAGTCAAACAAGTCATCAATCCTCTGCATCGGATACCTATTATTCACTGTTACCTTATTCAACTGACGATAGTCAATACACATCCACATTGACCCATCCTTCTTATTTACGAAGAGAACAAGAGAACCCCAAGGAGGCACACTCGGTCTAATGAACCCCTTAGCCAAATAATCCTGGAGCTTCTCCTTAAGCTCTCTCAACTCAGCAGGAGCCCTGGGTCCACATGTTGCTGCCTTGGAGCAAACTTTGGCTCGTAGTCATACTCAAGAGCTCTACCTTAATCCTAGTAGCCCTAGCTGGTGCTGCTGCCCTGGGGAGTCCCTGAACCCTACCTCTACCCTTTCAACTACCCCGTCCCCTAGCTGGAGTCAAAGGTCCAGGGGAAGAAGGCTCTCCTCCGCCAGAAGCTGAAGATCTCATACGAACCAACTGCGGAAGAGTGAACCAGAGTAAGTAAGATTTCCAGAAACTTTCAAGTATACTATGCATGAGATAGAAACAAGAAAAGTCCAATTCTTCCTAAGATATCACTGTAGCCTCCCAAAGATTGAGTACGGACATCTCCGCTCCGATTTGTAGGACTCTACTAGATATTGGCTCCTATACCGATGACACCGGTGAACCTAGGGCTCTGATACCAAACTGTCATGACCCAATTTCTTGGTCATGATGGAACCTACAACTCCCTAGTAGGCGAATCAATCCCCGTAGCCCAGAACGGTCAGTTGGGCTACTGTCTAACAAGATAAGCGGAAGCAAGGGAACAAAATGAAGAAAATAGATAACAAATATAATATACATACAATGCGGAAGCTAAACCAAACCCAAAACCTGGTATCGTAGTGTATAAGAGCCAAATCTACATAAGGAGTACAAGGGTCCAAAACAATAAATACAAAGCTGTCTCCGATTAGAAATAGAGTACATAATCAAGAGATAAACTAAAAGCTAAGCTCCGGTCGCCAAGAGCGCACCCTCAGTCCAGAATATCACCAAAACAGCACCTCGCATGAGTCTCCACGAGCTAACGGTGATGGCCCATACTAGGATCTGCACCAGAAGATGCAGAGTATAGTATGAGCACCAAATGCAAAGCATAAGGTACCCAGTAGGTATCATAGGCCGACTGGGCACATATAAGATAAAAGCATAGTAACAGACAGAATAGAAGCAAGTAGTCATAGAAATCAATGAAAAGTACACAGGAACTAGTCAGAGGGAAGTCAACAGAACAACATACAAGGCTAGCAAATAGAATATATACGCAACATGCACAGGTGTAAGTAAGAAATAATGCACCGGATCCTTGCAATAGTAGTATATACATAATAAGTTTAAGATATGGACGGTATACAGGTAACCTCAAGTACAAGGAAGGGAGAAGAAGAGTAAAGATAGGCATGCTCAAAAACAGGAATCAAAAACCCGACAAGCCATACCAATCTCAAATCCAACAAGTAACAACTCAGTCGTATATAATCTTATAAGCATAACTGTAACAGGGGGATAACACCGTGATAAAGTAACAAGAGACTACCTACAGTCCCCCGGCCGCCCATACAACCGAGGAATGCAAACAAGTGAAAACAAAACCCTCCGGCAACCCATACAACCAGAGTGTACACTCAACAAACAGCAAACAAAGGTGGAGCCTCAAACAATGAATGATATGATGCATGATAACCTTAGGGTAGGATACAAACTCTGTATGTACCTCCTCCAGTGATGATTGGGCCCAACAAGTAGGTTTAATGGAAGGACACTTCCCATATACCTCTACTCTGTTGTATACCCTCCCTCCGACACACGCAGCCCAAAGCCCCAGGCCTGAACGGCAAGGTCCATGGAGGTCCTGAACCCCATACTAAAACTCAGTATCAAAACATGTCATCCAGAAGAAAATCGGGTTCAAGATAGAGACCCAGTCTCGAATATGCATGCCCAGACCCTGTCCAGGACTAAAGTAGTGAAAAAATGTCTCAAAAACCCCTCAAAGGTGCCCGAGCATAACCGGGTCTAAAATAGTAGAAGGTCGTCTCAGGTGCTTGATCCGACCGAGACTAAAACCATCCTAAATCAGTAGAAAACTCAACTAGCACCCAGCCCTACTGAGTCTAGCATTAATATAAAAACTAGTGGTAGAAATCATAATATAGCCTCCTCTTACCCCAAGAAAATTCACAAGTCAAACCATTTCCAATTTATTTCCATCGAAAATGGGCCCCTGGGGCCATGCAAGGTTTAGAAAGACAATACCAGTAGGCCTGAAGCCAAAAATGTAGTAAAACATGGGTAAATCCTCTTTATATGCATGGAAATGATATGATAAAACACAAATAGCTGCCCAGCAGCTCACAATCAACATATCGGCCCTACACAGGCTCCAAAGCTACTCAACAAGCATAACCAACCCAGAAGGATATTTCTATGTCCGGGACTCGCGGACATTCCCAATAACCCACCTTTTATATTACAGAGTCATCAAGGCCTCACAGGATCACAAGGGTGAATAAAATGTATCAAGCAAGTACTACAAACATCGGGGGAATAAAAGTAGGTCGGACATGAAATAAGGGATCAAGGTCATTGGTACGAACCTAATAACCCAACCCAAGGATGCCAGCTAGTATAATTTTATCCGATATATGCTAAGTCTAGGAGTTTAGACCATAACCTACCTGTCGTCTGACGACAAGCTGCCCGAACAACACGTCCAAGCCCGAATCACTCTGAGAGATCCCCAACGATGGTCAAACTATCAAAAACATAAACAATATGTTAAAATGAGTCTAACAATATCCGTATAGCCACAATTGTAGCTGGGTTGAAATCCTGGTCAAAAGCGGGCTTGTGGGGTCCACAACCCGAAAATGAAAATGAAAACTCATATTATGATCATAATGAAAAGTTCTTGGGTCTTGATATTCTTGTTAGGTTATGATCACTTAGCCATAATTCTCTAAAAATATCTGTAAAAATGATGAACTTAGGAGAATTTATGATGGGAAAGCCCGGAAAAAGGGTCTAATGATCCTAGTTTGGCTTGGGGATTGGGATATTTGCATAATCCGACTATTTTAGGCCATTAATTGATTATAGTTATTGTATGTTTATTTTTAGACCAAGAACAAGAAAGAATTTTGGAAAGCGGGAAGGCTCCGGTTCAGTAGAGCTTTTGAATAATTTGAGGTAGGTGATGGTTATTGTTTTCCTAATATGCATTATGTGTTTATGTACTACTGCTTAGTATTGTATGTGTTGCATACTTAGGGAATGGTTTATGAATGTCTAATTTCCGGTTAACAGTCTTGTGAGATGAACTAGTTTATTGTTGTTGACTATTGGATTTCTCTGTGATATTTGATTGGCTCGGGTACCACACCTAGTATAGGTTACTTATTGATTGGCTCGGGTACCACGCCTGGTACAGAAATTACAAATGATTGGCTCTGGTACCACGCCTGGTACGGGTTTGTTTTACTTGTATTATTGTATTCTTTCGATGGTTCCATGAGTAGTTTGGGTTGTATTCTTGAAATGTGATTTCTGTATATAGTCCATAGAGGCTGGGTGATTATAATTTAATTGTGAGGTTGGTCTTAGTGTAGGTCGGGATTACATGTCAACACTTAGGTGGTGTTAGGGGGATCCCGGGATGGGTTCAGACTATATGGAAAAGTTATATATGTTGTTGTCATTTAGTGTGTCAGTGGTTGTCATTTGGTTACATGTGGTTGATAAGCTAAGGAACAGACTTGTTGTCTGATTATATTGTTTGCTTGTTTATATGTTTACTGTACTTTACTCTGCTTTAGTTTATTGTGCATATTTTGTTTATTTGAAGCTGGTTGATGATCCTACTAGTACACGGTGGTTGTGTATTGATTATGCACTTGCATTTCTTTTTGTGAGTACATGCAATCTTCTGTCAGCTGACGCGCGACCTCACTTGTAGTCCCAATATTTCCAGATATCAAGGGTGAGCTGTTTTGGTCGAGCTACCTTGATTTCTTCTTTTAGTTGTAGCCCACTTGTTTTGGGCTTAAACTCTCTTTTGTTTTGGGATTGCATCCCCATATTTTAGACTTGGTAGATATTTTGGTACGATGACCTTCAGGTTCTAGGGAGGATTTTTCGCAGATTCTCGTTATGATAGTGATTTGAGATAGTGAAATGTTAGTTTATTTTATGCATCTGGTTTTGAGCTGTTAGATTTTGCTAAGTGTTGGGTCTATGTTTGTCCGCTCACCCGAGGGTATTGGGTGGGTACCACTCATGATGGATTGGATTGTGACACCTAGGTGTTACACCTCTTTTCAAAATGATTAGTCTACAGAAGACATGGCTTCTTTAAGTGTTTGAGGCTCATTTTCAAGCAGAAATATCATAAAATCTGGTCCAAAAGAAGTAGATGTCCTTTGACGTTTACTACCTCTAGGATTATCTTCATTTAGTGTGTTACCCTATGGTTCTTCTCGAGGTCATTTAGATCCTTCTCTAGATGAGTCACATTCAATTTTATACGGATAAATGTGTTAAAAAAATCAGCATTGTCTGATTTAGTTACTATATTAATGTGAATATCGGGATGTTCAAATTTGTGAACAAAAATTGACATGCTTTGTTGTTGATAACATATCAAATAAACACACAGTCCAAATTTTTTGGTCTGATAGATTGTGTTTTACTGTAGGGCATTCTATTGAGTATTCAGTTAGCTATAATGATAGCTTTCCCCCCACAAGTTTTGTGATAAATCAGAACTTATTAGTAAGGCATTCATCATTTTGTTTAATGTTCAATTTTTTTGTTTTCGCAATTCTGTTGGATTATAGTGTATAAGGGACAATAATATGATGGATAATTTCATTTTAAGCAAATCTTTTCAAAAGGAGTTTCATACTCTTCACCCCTATCACTTCTTATCATTTTTATCTTTTTATTCAACTAATTTTCAACTTCAGTTTTGTATTGCTTAAATACTTTAATTGCTTAATCCCTAATGTTAAGCAAATAAACATAGTAATATCAAATGCAATCATCAATAAAAGCTATGAATTTTATTTTTTACTGAGAGATGATATTGACTTCATGTCACTAATATCTGTATGAATTAGGTTTAAAGGATTGAAATTCCTTTCAACAGACTTATAAAAATGTTTAAATATTTGACTTATAATTTATTGCACTCAAATTTAGGCAATACTTTTAAATTAATTAATTTTCACAAGATTTTATAATTGACATGTCCTAAACGAATATGTCATAAATTATTTGACTCCAATAAATAAGACGAAGCTGAATTTTTATTCATACTGTCAACAATTATTACATTGAGTTTGAAAAGATCATCATTAAGGTAACCCTTTCCAAATAAATTTTATTCTTACTTATTACAACTTTCTCAAAAAATATCTCACTTAAACCCATTTTTAACGAGAAGTACGATAGAAACTAAGTTCTTCCTAATAGTAGGAATATGGAGAACGTTGTTAAGAGTCAACACCTTCTCTGGAGTCATCTTTAAGAATATCTTCCCGCCTCCTTCAATCTTGGTTGTTGTAGTATTTTTCATAAAGAGCTCTTCTCCGGGTCTACCAGGAGTATAAGTAGCAAATGCTTCTTTGACCGCACAAACATGTCAAGTGGCTTCCGAGTCAATCCACCACTCCTTTAAAATTTCAATCAGGATATCCGAGACTTGCAGACATTCCCAAATAACCCACCGTCTATGATCCAGAGGCATATACACAGGCTATACGGGGCCACAAAGGTAATATAACAATACTACATGAATACTACAATCAACATATGAAGTAAATGGACAGTAAAGGCAGACAAGGTCTGAGGGTACCAACCTAGAAAACCAACCCAAGGATGCTAATTAATGTAGTTATAACCTATATACACAGAGTCTAGGTAGGAAAAGTCATAACCTACCTGTCGTCTGACGACTAGCTGCGAGAATGGCATCGTCCAGGCTCGAACTGCTCTGAGAAGCTCTAAATCATAAAAACACTATCAACAACATAATCTAAGCGTCAAAATGAGACTAACAATACCCATAATGCTATAAACATAACCAGGTCAAAATCTGGATCACAAATGGGTGCATAGGCCCCGTGACCCATAGCCAAAAATGAAAAATACCATGATGTTCTCCGTGATTCCGGGAGCACATGTTTAAAATTTGAGCAAAAACGGATCACGAATGGAGGCTAAATCAACCCACCCATTAAGAGGAATCAAAGAGGGAATTTCAAGGATAAAATCGAAAAATTAACAAAGCAACTTACCAAATTAATGATGGTAAAGCAACCATGAACCAAGGGTGATCTTCCTCCAAGAATTTGATAAGCAAAAATGAAGAAAAGTTGAGCTTTGCAGCTGGTTTCTATGGAGAATTCGTAACTTGGGAGTTAAATGAAATGAAAGAGGATAGAAGACAATATAAAGTTGCCAGCTGAGGCCTATGCGTATGTGTCCATGGAGCTACCTATGCGGCCACACGTACGCGGACAAGCATCACGTATGCGAAGGCCAGGCGCTTGCCTAGCGCGCAAGAGGCCAGGCCACTGCGTACGTGGCAGCGCGCACGCGGCCATGTAATGACTCTTCCGGTCATTCCTGCATTTACACTTTTTTTGTTCTGTTAGAGCTTGCCTGTAGTGGCCCCAAGTCATTTATGGCTTGCTAGGACTGGTGGTTCGGTACCCTAGCTATTCGTTTGATCTTTATGATCAATTTTCTGTCTTAGGAGCTGAGTATCGAAATCGTACGATAGTGATTTGCGAACCTAAAATTGAGAATTTTATTAACATCATGCATATTTAAAAATATTTTAATTAAAAGTTGAATGTGGTAAAAAGTTATATTTTTATTGCCATTCTAAAAAATGTTAAATGTCTATGAAAAATACTTTTGTTATGATATATTTGTGTATGTATTTATTTTATAAGGTTTTTATAAATTATAATATTTTAATGGAGATAGCAAACTTTGTTATGTTAAAAATTATTATTATAATATATTAGATTTCATTTGGAATGATTTTCTATTAATTATAATATATTTAAAAAGCTATATTTATTTTACTACGATCTTATCTAATACCCGAATATTTATATATAATGGGATCAAGATGAATATGGAGTTGCCATCCCACTTCCACGTGGAAGTGGAGGGAATGTCCAACATTAGGGGCATTTATTAGTTGTACCAATTCATTTAATAACATATTACTTTTCATTTAAGCAACTTTGAACCATTTATAGGAGTTAGCTGCAATGATTTAGCATATATTCATGAATTTCAACATTCCCATTTCATTACTTCTCCTTATGAAATTGTGAATTTAAAGCTGCTGCATATAGAACATATCCGGCTTATGCACATTCGGGAAAGTACTTTTGATGCTATGTTTATTCACCGAAAGAAAATCAATTATCTACGTCAAGTTATTCAAGCCTAAATTCGAGTTTGATTTGGTTTTGGAGTTTTTTTCCGGAGAGGTTCGAGCTTGTCATCGGACAACAAGTAGGTTACGGTCTAAACTCCCTAGACATAGCATATATCGGATAAAATTGTACTAGCTGGCATCCTTGGGTTGGATTATTAGGTTGGTACCACAGACCTTGACCGCTTTATTCATGTCCGCCTACTTTTGTTCCTCCGATGCTTGTAGTACTTGCCGATACATTTTATTTACCTTTGTGGTCCTGTGAGACCCTGTTGACTCTGGAATATAGAAGGTGGGTTATTGAGAATGTCCGCGAGTCCCGGATATAGAAATATCCTTCTAGGCTGGTTATGATTGCTGAGTAGTTGTGGGCCTGTGTAGGGTCGATAGGTTGATTGTGAGCTGCTGGGCAGCTATTGTGTTTGATCATACCATTTCCATGCATATAAAGAGGTTTTATCCATGTTTTACTATGGTTTTGGCTTCGGGCCTACTAGCACTATTTTCTAAACCTTGCATGGCCCCGGGGGCCCATTTTTGATGGAAATGAATTGAAATGGTTTGATTTAACTTGTGAATGTTCTTGGGGTAAAAGAAGTTCAAATTATGATTTCTATCACCAGTTTTACTATTAACGCTAGACTCGGCAGGCCAGGGTGCTAGTTGAGTTTCTTATTAAATTGGGATGATTTTTAGCCTCAGCCGGACCGAGCACCTGAGATGACTTTCTACTGTTTAGACCCGGTAATGCCCGGGCATCCTTGGAGGGGTTTTTGAGGCATTTTCCCACTATTTTAGTCCTGGACAGGGTCTGGTCATGCATATTTGAGACTGGGTCTCTTTCTTGAACCCGGACTTGCTTTCAGACGACATGTTTTGGTACTAAGTTTTAGTATAGGGTCTGGGACCTCCATAAACCTTGCCGTTCGGGCCTAGGGCGTTGGGCTGCGTGTGCCGGAGGGAGGGTATATGGAAGAGTAGATGTATATGGGCAGTGTCCTTCCATGGAACCTACCTGCTGGGCCCGATCGGCACCAGAAGGGGTATATACAGAGATACCATTTCACTCGAGATCTTCATGCATCATATCATTCATTGTTTAAGGCTCCACCCGTGTTTGCTGTTTGTTGATTGTATGCCCTGGTAGTATGGGATGCCGGAAGATTTGTTTTCACTTGTTTGTGTTCCTCGTTTGTATGGGTGGCCGGGGGACTGTAGGTAGACTCTTGTTATTTACTTACGAAATTGTTCTCTGTTACGGTTAAGTATGAAATTGGTTACTGCTAGGCTGTTAGTTTCTGGATTTGAGATTGATATGATTAGTTGAGTTTGATTCCTATATCCGAGCATTCCTATCATTACTCTTCCCCTCTTCCTCTTACACTTGAGGTTACCGATATACCATCCATTTCATAAACTTATTATGTATATATTATTATTGCAAGGATTCCAGGTTCGTTGTTTCTTACTTTCACCTATGCCTGTTGTGTATATATTCTGCTTGCTGGCCTCGCATGTTGTTATGTTGACTTCCCTCTGGTCTAGTTCCTGTGTACTTTTTGTTGATTTCTGTGACTACTTGATTCTATTCTATCTGTTACTACGCTTTTATCTTATATATGTCCAGTCGGCCTATGATACCTACTGGGTACCTTATGCATCGCATTTGGTGCTCACCCTACCCCCTGTATCTTTTGGTGCAAATCCTAGCGTGGGACATCGCCACTAGGTCGTTGTGATTCATGCTCGGAGATCTTTTGGAGACTACTTCAGACTGAGGGTGAGCTCTTGGCGGCTAGAGCTTAGCTTTAGTTTATCTTTTGCTTTATGTACTCTATTACCATTCGGAGACATCTGTGTATGTTGTTTTGGATCGTTTGTACTCCTTATATGTAGTTCTAGCTCTATACTATGATACCAGGTCTTGAGGTTTGGTTTAGTTTCCGCATATGTATATATATATATATATATATATATATATATATATTCCTGTTATCTATTCTCTTCATCTTGTTCCCTTACTTTTGCATATTAAACTGTTCTTCCGTTATTTGTTAGATAGTAGCCTATTATTAATTATTCCGGGCTACGGGGATTGTTTCGCCTACTGGGGGTATTGTAGGTGCCATCATGACTGAGAAAATGGGTCCTGACAGCTTGGTATTAGAGCCTAGGTTCACCGGTGTCATCGGTATAGAAGCCAATGTCTAGTAGAGTCCTGCGGATCGGGGCGAAGCCATCTGTACTCAATCTTTGGGAGGCTACAGTGACATCTTAGGAAATATGACTCTTTCATTGCTTCTGTATCATGCGTAGTACCCTTGAAGTTTCTTGAAATCTCATTTGTTCTACTTCATTCTTCCGCAGATGGTTCGTACGAGAGTGTCAGCATCAGGCAGAAATGAGCCTCCGACTCCAGCTAGGGGTGGAGGACACCCCCGAACAGTGGCACCTGCTAGAGCTGCTAGAGTTGATATAGAGCCTGAGCAGCATGTGGATCAGGGGGAAACCCAGGTACCACCAGCTCCAGTACCAGCTCCATCACCCACTTCTGTGCCAGCCTTATCCCCAGCTCAGTCTTCAGTCATTTGGGGTTTACTATTACAACTTTTGGGTATGATTGGAGAGTGGCCTTCTGAGGTAGCATAGACATCCGCTCAGGGGGAAGCCCTAGGGACAGAGAGTTCAGGAGCGTATCCTGCTACTGTGACTCCCCATGCGGAGGTCATTTCAGTTCCATCAGTTGCACAACCTCTTGCTCCTCGTCCAGCTATGACAAAGTCAGAGCAGAAGGCGTTGGGTAGGTTTTTGAGATTAGCACCTCAGAGGTTTGTTGGTACTTCTGTACAGGACCCACAAGACTTTATTACTACCTGTGAGGAGATGTTACATCAGTTGGGTTTGTTGGAGACTCACGGGGTTGGTTATACTACCTATCAGCTAGAGGGTCCAGCAAAGTTATGGTGGAGAGCCCAAGTTGCTTGCAGACCACCATCATCACCTCCTTTGACTTGGTCCAAGTTTTATGAGGCCTTTATGGCCAAGTTCCTGCCTCAGAGTGATCGTGAGCGTCGCAGGGACCAGTTTACTTGGCTTATGCAGGATTCTACGACTGTCTCAGAGTATGAGACCCATTTTCACCAGCTAGCACCGTTTGTAGCTATGATCATTCCTACCGAGGCAGATAGGATTCACAGATTTGTATGGGGATTGAGGTCAGAGATTAGGTAGCCATCTGAGATATTGGTTGCCGGTGGTCGGTCATTTCAGGCTATCACACACTATACCCGTACTGTGGAGGACTTACAGCGACATGATCAGGGGTCTAGAGATAAGAGGCCTCGACATCAGGGTGGCTACAGTGGTTCTAGATATGGTGGTAGAGGTTCAGGCCAGTAGGGCCGGGGTTATCTGCCACAGTAGCACCAGGGTCAGTCCAGCCGACCGGTTTAGGCTTCCCTTCAGACTTCCGATAGTACCCAGTTCGAGCAGGGTCAGAGCAGCCATCAGGGCTATAGCGGTCAGTCTTCGAGGGGTATAGCTTCTGGGAAATCAGGTCGTGGTGGCCATACGGGACGTGCTGGTTCATCCCGACCGATTGGTCATTTTGCTAGAGATTGCCCCTGTTTCATTGCTTTTGTATCATGCGTAGTATCCTTGAAGTTTCTTGAAATCTCATTTGTTCTACTTCATTCTTCCGTAGATGGTTCGTACGAGAGTGTCAGCGTCAGGCGGAGATGAGCCTTCGACTCCAGCTAGGGGTTGAGGACGCCCCCGAGCAGTGGCACCTGCTAGAGTTGAGATAGAGCCCGAGCAGCATGTGGATCAGGGGGAAACCCAGGTACCACCAGCTCCTGTACCAGCTCCATCACCCACTTCTATGCCAGCCTCAGCCCCAGCTCAGTCTTCAGTTATTTGGGGTTTACTATTACAGCTTTTGGGTATGATTGGAGAGCGGCCTTCTGAGGTAGCACAGACATCCGCTCAGGGGGAAGCCCTAGGGACACAGAGTTCAGGAGTGTAGCCTGCTACTATGACTCCCCGTGCGGAGGTCATTTTGCTTCCATCAGTTGCACAGCCTCTTACTCCTCATCCAGCTATGACAGAGTCGGAGTAGAAGGCGTTGGGTAGGTTTTTGAGATTAGCACCTCCGAGGTTTGCTGGTACTTCTGGACAGGACCCACATGACTTTATTACTACCTGTGAGGAGATGTTGCATCATTTGGGTTTATTGGAGACTCACAGGGTTGGTTATACTACCTATCAGCTGGAGGGTCCAGCAAAGTTATGGTGGAGGGCCCAAGTTGCTTGCAGACCACCATCATCACCTCCTTTGACTTGGTCCAAGTTTTATGAGGCCTTTATGGCCAAGTTCCTGCCTTAGAGTGATCGTGAGCATCACAGGGAGCAGTTTACTCGGCTTATGCAAGATTGTACGAATGTCTTGGAGTATGAGACCCATTTTCACTAGCTAGCACCATTTGGAGCTATTATCATTCCTACCGAGGCAGATAGGATTCACAGATTTGTATGGAGTTTAAGGCCAGAGATTAGGCAGCCAGTTGAGATATTGGTTGTCGTTGGTCGGTCATTTCAGGCTATCGCACACTATGCTCGTACTGTGGAGGACTTATAGCGACATGATCAGGGGTCCATAGATAAGAGGACTCGACATCAGGGTGGCTACAGTGGTTCCAGATATGGTGGTAGAGGTTCAGGCCATTGGGGTCGGGGTTATCAGCCACAGCAGCACCAGGGTCAGTCCAGTCGACCAGTTTAGGCTTCCTTTCAGACTTCCGGTAGTACCCAGTTTGAGGAGGGTTAGATCAGCCATCAGGGCTATAGCGGTCAGTCTTCGAGGGGTACAGCTTCTGGGGCATCAAGTCGTGGTGGCCATACGGTACCTGCTGGTTCATCTCGATCGATTGGTCATTTTGCTAGTGATTCGTGCTCAGAGATCTTTTGGGAAATACTTCAGACTGAGGGTGAGCTCTTGGGGACCGGAGCTTAGCTTTAGTTTATCTTTTGCTTTATGTAATCTATTACCATTCGGAGACATCTGTATATGTTGTTTAGGATTGTTTGTACTCCTTATATGTAGTTCTGGATCTATACTATAATACCAGGTCTTGGGGTTTGGTTTAGTTTTCGCATATGTATATATATATTCCTGTTATCTATTCTCTTCATCTTGTTCCCTTACTTTTGCTTATTAAACTGTTCTTCCACTTATTTGTTAGATAGTAGTCCATTATTAACTGTTCCGAGCTACTGGGATTTGTTCGCCTACTGGGAGCATCGCCTAGGCGATGGCCAAGAAAATGGGGCAGCAGGCATGCTGCTTCGCGAAAGTAGCCATGCCCACGCGTAGGCGTTGTCTTGCTAGTGCCATGACAACAACCAGCTACCAACAGCCATGCCCACTAGAATCTTAACTCTGACAGACCCTCGAGAATGCATCTGAGGTCTCGCGAACACAAATGACCTGAGATATTCAATTAGATACTGCATTCCGTATCTAACGAAATTGATGAAAATCCCATCGGAGGTCGATTTAATGAAAAGTGCCCCCCACGCTCAAAATCAACCTTTAGGCCAATAATTTCAAAATGGAACCCAAGGGTCGAAAATAAGTCCAGAAGCCTCGGGACCCGAACCAATGGTTCCTCTAGCCTAACCTCGACATTTTGGAGCTAACAATGTTGATAATTTTTATCTGAGGCCGTCTTCTCTAAATGTTGATGAAAATCAACCAAACAAACTCAACAGGCTTGAAAACACAGAACGAGAGAAAATTCTAAGCTGAAAAGCTTCTGAACCCCGACCAATGGTCCTACTAGACCAAAGTCCATGATCCAGAGCTAATGGAACTATCGAAATTTTATTCTTAACACGACAACCAAGAATGTTGACTGAAGTCAATGATTTCTAAAGTTCAAAGCTCTAAAACAAGGAACGGCCATAAAGACCAAACAAATGGCCCAGGCACCGAACTATCGGTCTCAGCAAGTCATAAATGACTTGAAACTGCTACAGGCAAGCTTTAACAATACAAAGAAGGTGAAAACGCATAAATGACCAGAAGGATCGTTACATATACATACATATATATATATATATATATATATATATATGTATATGTAAACGATCCTTCTGGTCATTTATGCGTTTTCACCTTCTTTGTATTGTTAAAGCTTGCCTGTAGCAGTTATATATATATATATATATATATATATATATATATATATATATAATATATATATAAATAAATAAAAAACATTAAGGTATTGTTTCAGAAGAGAAGCACTAGTGTAAAAAGGTGCAACTCTGAAAAGTTGCAACCTTTCACATGGCGAGAAATAATCCAGGTAATGGTCAGATAACGATCTGTTGAAATGGGTTATAAGAAGGGTCAGAATTTTAAATTAAAAAATAATTAAATTTGATCCAAAAAGATTCGACAATCGATCATTTGACTGAAGCCGAAGCCGAGCAAACAACGACGACACGTGAGACTTTTCTTCTTCTCAACCCTTTAACAATATGAAGAAATGTTTACATATTTAAGCACATAAACTTTCCTTTCCACCACCAATATGACAAAAAAAAACTTCATCCAAAAAGCAAAAAAAAAAAACAATTAATTCAAAATTTCATTTTCCTAATTTTCTCCATATTTCTTCCCTCCATTTCTCATTCACCTATCATCAAACCCAACATCACCTAGAAATGGGGTGGCATAAATGGACAGCCAAAATCTAGGACTACCTTTCCTTCTAGAAAAGACAAATCAACAAATCGTTACAAAAACTAACTTTTTTTTAAAATCTGCAAAAGATCTTGTTAAGATGAGAAAAGGGCAAAATACCAGAAAATAATCTTGATCCATTCTTTAGTCATCTTGGCAATTTATTTTTTCCAACCACGTTAATATTTTTTCTTTTTCAAAAATTGATTCTTTCAATTAAATTTCACATCTAGTTGAATTTTCTAGCGGGGTTTCCCTTTTTTTTTCCAATTCTTGCATTGTGTTTTCACTCTATGTTGCTTTTTGGCTTGTGGGTTTTTGAAGAATGAGCATTTCTTGATTTTTTTGAAGGAAAAAAAGGTTATATCTCAGAAATATCTAGAAAATAATCTTGATCCATTGTTCACTCATCCAGCCTATTTTATTTTTCCACTAGTGGGTTCATTCTCTTTTTCAAAAAGATTGATTCTTTCAATCAAATTTCACATTTCTTTGAATCTTCTGGCGGGGTTCCCTTTTTCTTCTTCTCCTATTTTTAGAAGTTTCTGCATTGTTTTTACACTTTATGTTGCTGTTTGGTTTGTGGGTTTTTGAAGAATGAGCATTTCTTGATTGTTCTAAGAGAAAAAGAAAAGGAGAAGATGGGTGATTTATGTTTTTTGAAGGAAAATTATTCAAGGTGATTGTTAATTATTGACTAATTGTTCTGTTGAATGGGTCGATTCTTCTGGATTTTTCAGACTCTTCTCTGTTGTTAGGTACACTCAAAATTCCCCAGCTCTGTCCATGCAGTGGTCATTTGTTATATTTATCTTAATGTTGCGATTGCCTGTTTCTTGATATAAAGATTACATATTTCATGTTTCTCTTAATGTTGAGATTGCCTTTTTCTCAAATTAAAGATTTTACATTTGATATTTTTGGAAATTAATTTTGGATCTGATTCTTATTTTTAGTACTTTTCAATTTCTTATTGTATATTGTTGGCATGGGATGAATTTAAATGGGGAACATGGTCAGTGAGGATTCATATAGCCGACCCTAACTTGTTTGAGACTGAGGCATAGTTGGTCAAAGTACCAAATGGGATTATGACTGTGATCATAGATGAAGTTTGAATTGTTGGTTGTAAACTGAATAAGAAGAGTTGATCCTTTTCAATCATTCATTTATGTTCCATCTGCTAAATGATTCTTCTGTTATTGCAGAAATCGTGTAGCTACTTTTCTGGTCAGATGGCTGAAAGTTATATGTCTCAACTTGATGTTGCTTCTTTGAAAGAAACACTATGTGCTCAACAACAGCTTCTACAAAAGCTTTACACTGAGTTGGATGAGGAAAGAGAAGCCTCTTCCACTGCTGCTAGTGAAGCATTATCTATGATCTTGCGTCTCCAATGAGAAAAAGCTGCAGTAAAAATGGAAGCCGAGCAGTACAAGAGATTGGTTGAGAAGAAAATGTGTCATGCGGAGGAATCATTAGACATTTTTGAGGATCTTTTCTACCAAAAGGAGATGGAGATAGCTGTATTTGAGTATCAGGTACAAGCTTATAGGTATAAGCTGTTGAGCACAGGTTGTGTACATCCTGGGGTCGGTGAATTTAAATATCCTGATAATTTATTGCAAAGAAATGAGACTTTAGCAGGAGAAATGAATCTCCTTGCCCTTGGAAGGCATAACTCTGCCCCTCCTTTTCCTCTGAAATTTCTAAAGAAGACTGCTATGGAAATAGATGATTCAAGTTCAGAAAGAGATTCAAATTCGAAAATAGTGGAGGAATACACAGGGCAAGAGATGAATGAGCAGCAGTCGGATATGTAGAAGAAGACTGATATTTCCATGACTGGAAGTATCAATTTGTATTGGCAACAAATTTGGAAGTTGGATGATAGAGTGAAAGAGATTATAGGAGTTAGCTACGCAAACTTGAGGAGTGAAACAAGGTCTCCTTCACCACTTTCGCAAAGAAGCATTAAGATAAGCAAATTGGAAAATGAAATGTACCAGCCTAAGCTTCACGTGGGCAAATCAGAAAATGATACACCTACTGATTCTGGTTGTTCTCCGAATGTTCTTGATGTCTTTGAAGTTCCTCGAGCAGATAAGGATACCATTGACATTGGATTGCCTCCTAAACATGATCGCAAGATGGTTTTGCATAATGATAAAAGGCTCGAGAGACCAGATTCTGCCCAACAAGAGGCTGTAAAATCATTGGTTAGAGATGAAGCTGATTTACTAAAGAAGTACTTTGTATCTGCACAGCAAGAGAATAAGTTATGAAGAGCAAGTGAAGCTGCTGCTATTGCCTGCCATTTGGCAATATCTCGCCCTACAACCAGCATTTCTGAGACTAGTGAGTTTCATCAGCTCAATCGAACATCTGAGATAGTTGAAGTTGGAAGAGAAGCAACAAGACAAGAAATGGCTCAAGAAGAAGAGCTGAAGTTGTTACATGACATAAAGAAGCAACTAAATTTGATTCACTCTGAAATCCAAAGTTTGAAAACCGACAAGCTCCCTCCAAGTGAAGAACTATCCTTACTTCCTCTATTAGAGGTACATTTCATCTAAGTTCCTCCCTTTCTTCTAATTATAATTACTTGTATTGAGTCGCATTACATGTGAGAATGTTAATAACATGCTTACCATTTTGAACAGGCAATAGTACACTTTTGTCTCTAATCGATCTATTAAAAGCTCGAGTGCCAGCAGTCACCAGGAAAAGCCTCGCTCTTACATAATCAAGATGCTGCCATTTGTTGAAGTTAGTGGTTTTTTGTGACGTCTGAATAGTGTAAGAGTAATTTTGGATTTATTGTGTGGTTGCGGAGAGATTTATTCCTTTGTGAATTGACAACGTAGAGTGTACAATAATGTATAGCTTGCATCTCATCCACTTAGTTGAATCAAAAGAGGAGGGTTTTCACATTTTTTATCCTGTTTTCAGTTATTAACATTTTGATATCAGGTTCTTATTTTGTATATTTGAAATTCTAATATTGAGTGTTGGCATTAAAAGGAGAAGAATAGTATTTGTGCATTTATATAGCCATCCCCAACTACTATAGAATTAAGATGTAATTATTGTTGTTATTTTAGTGATTGAGATTCTGATTGGCAATGTTAGTCAAAAAGTTGTTCCAAAAATTATTGACGTTACTACTCTATCATAAAACTTTTTGAGTTTCACATGTGTAGCCTTTATGTGTCAAGTTGTTTCCATCCTCCCTCAAAACCCTGGGCATCGCTTCTCCTGGTCCCTTCTAGAATGTTCATCATGGTTTATGAACTTTTGGCTTTATCTACAATCTACTTACTCTATCATTGTTTCTCCAATTTTCTTCCTTTATGGTGCTATTACTTAATGCATCATTCTTCTTTGACACTTGGGTTCATCTCTGTCAATAGCCGATCAGTCTTTTTCACGATTCTCCTATACCTCCGTCTATGTGATTTTTCTGATTGATGGGTAGCGAACTCGAGCTTCCAAAAAAAGAGTAACACTTGATTACCTTTCGTAGTTTGGTGTCCAGGACGCAAATTGACTTTTTTCTCCTTAGGAAGGGGGATAGAGGTCTTTGTAAAGATTGTAAGGTGATTCCGAGTGAGAACCTTTCGACCCAGCATAAGCTCTTGGTGAGGGACTTAGAAATTAGGTAGGAGAGAAGAAAGAGGAGGGTAGATATTCGATCGAGAATTAAATGGGGTAGTTTGACTCTGGCCAACGCCTTAGAGATACGGGAGAAGTTGATGACTTCGAGGGCTTGGGAGAGTAGAGGTGACATGGATAGTATGTGGGAGATGACTTCCAGTTGCATCAGGGAGACGGCTAGTAAGGTGTTAGGTGTTTTGAGAGGCTGCTCTGGCGAGCATCATGGGGACTGGTGGTGGAATAAAAAAGTGAAGGGGAAGGTGGAAGCGAGGAAGGGGGCTTACACGAAGTTGGTTAAAAGTAAGGATGAGGAGGAAAAGCGAAAGAATAGGGAGAAGTATAGATAGCTAAGAGAGAGGCTAAGTTGGCGGTCACGGCGGCTAAGACAACAACATTCTAGAACTTATACACAGCTTTAGAAGGTAAGAGGGAAGATAGGAAGTTGTATAGGCTTGTCAAGGCTAAGGAGAGGAGGGTCCGAGACCTTGATCTAGTGAAGTGTATCAAGGATGAGGATGGTAAAGTTTTGGTGGAGGAGGTCCTCATTAGGAAGAGATGGCAGACTTACTTCCATAAGCTCTTGAATGATGAAGGCGATAAGAGCATTGTGTTGGGGGACTTGGAGCACTCGGAGGGGCGTTGTGACTATGGCTATTGTAGGCATTTTAAGGCGGAGGAGGTTAAAGGTGTTATTTGTAGGATGCATAAGGGTAAAGCGGCAGGGCTAGATGAGATTCCGGTGTATTTTTGGAAGTGTACTAGCGGGGCAGGGATGGAATGGCTGACTGAGTTGTTTAATGTCATTTTTTGTATGGCAAAGATGCATGGGGCTTGGAGATACAGTACGATGATTCCATTGTACAAGAACAAGGGTGACATCCAGAATTGCAACAACTATAGGGGTATCAAGTTGTTGAGTCACACCATGAAGGTTTGGGAGAGGGTTGTGGAGTTGAGGTTAAGGAGAATTGTGACTATTTCTAAGAATCAGTTCGGATTCATGCCAGGAAGATCGACTACAGTGGCTATTCATCTCGTGAGAAGATTGGTGGAGCAGTATAGGGAGAGGAAAAAGGATTTGCATATCGTGTTTATTGATCTGGAAAGGGCATATGACAAAGTTCCCATGGAGGTTCTTTGGAGATGCTTGGAGGTTAGGGGTGTACCTGTGGCGTACACTAGGTTGATCAAAGACATGTACGAGGGGGCTCAGACTCGTGTTAGGACTGTGGGGAGAGATTTTGAGCAATTACTCGTAATTATGGGATTGCACTAGGGATCGTCCCTTAGTCCTTTTTTATTTGCACTAGTGATGGATGCGTTGACGCGGTAAATTCAAGAGGAGGTGTCCTGGTGTATGTTATTTGATGACGACATAGTTTTAATTGAGGAGACCCTTAACAAGTTTGAGGTTTGGAGACAGACCCTGGAGCCTAAAGAGTTTAGGTTGAGTAGGACCAAGACGGAATATGTGGAATGCAAGTTCAGTGAGGTGACACCCGAGACCTACGTGGAAGTGAGGCTTGACACGTATTCCATCCAAAAGAGAAGTAGCTTCAAGTACCTAGGATCTATTATCCAGAGTAATGGTGAGTTTGACGAGGATGTGACCTATCATATTTGTGTAGGGTGGATGAAATAGTGGCTGGCGAACAGGGTCTTGTGTGACAAGAAGGTGCCTCTTAAACTTAAAGGCAAGTTCTACAGAGTAGCAGTTAGACCGGCTATGTTGTATGGGGCAGAGTGTTGGCCGGTCAAGAATTTCCATGTTTAGAAGATGAAGGTGGATGAGATGAGGATGTTGCGTTGGATGTGTGAGTTTACAAGGAGAGATAGGATTAGGAATGCAGATATTCAAAATCAGGTGGGAGTGTCTTCGTTGGAAGACAAGATGCGGGAAGTAAGGTTGAGATGGCTCGGGCATGTTATGAAGAGATGTGAGGAGGCCTCTGTGCAGTGGTGTGAGAGGCTGGCTATGGATGTTTTTAAGAGAGGTCGAGGTAGACCAAAAAAATATTGGAGAGAGGTAATTAGGCATGATTTGGTGCCGTTGCAGCTTACCGAAGACATGACCTTAGATAGGAAGGTGTGGAGGGCGCGGATTAGGGTAGAAGGTTAGTAGGTAGGTTGGCTTCATAGTAGGGAGGAGTGCAGTGTCTTATGGCCCATTTTGGTAGGATTACTCTTGTAGTTTTTGTTTCATCTGCATCAGATATTTTGCTAGTGCTTCGTGTAGTTAGACTCTAGTATTACTTTGTTATTATAGTTTTGTGATTATCTACTGCTTTGTTAATTTGGATATATATCTTGGATTTTGTGAGCCAAGGGTCTATCGAAAATAACCTCTTTACTTCACCTCTGGGGTAAAGGTATGGTCTGCGTATATTTTACCCTCCCCAGACTCCACTTTGTGGGAATTTACTAGGTATGTTGTTGTTGGTGGTGTGTTCTCCATCTGTAATTTCATTATTTTTTTGTTCTTATCACCTCACCTTATTCTTATTGACTATAATCTGTTTACTTTAGATTCCGCCTCATCTGCATTGCTTGATGAGGTAAACTGTATTGGATTTTTTTATTTTGTAAATGGACTAGTGTTTATTTTCCAATGCTGATGATTTACCGTTGAGATGATACTGAGTCGATCATAGATATCCTATGATTATGTTAGGTTTTGATTAGTTCTTCCTTTTACTATGTAAATATGGTTTCAGCACAACTTATGTGCTGTTTTGGTCAATATACAAATGTTACTTTATCAAACAAAAAAATGATTTACCCGTTAAGATATATAACAGATATGTTTCATGGAATTGAGGGAGAATTTAGAGCAACAGTAAAAACCCTGGTCCTAACTGACAAAGAGAAGTGCGGGAAGGGGGAAATCAAAGAACATAAAGAGGCCTTCTTTTGTTTCTATTTACATGGAGAGATAAAATTGATGTTTTTCTATCAGATCACCACCATTTTGTTGTTGAGGTACGTACCATGAAAATTGTGTGTGAAAATTGTTCGCTTTTTAATTTTTGAGACTTACTTTTGTCTCCCTTGATTTAATCGAACAATTGAAAAGATCTGTAGAAACTTGGGTAAGTATGTTATTGAGCATTTCAATTGCTCTTGATTCATTGTTGGCTCCTGAAGGACGGCATATTCTCGACATATTCACTAAATGCACTTAAATTTGAATACAAATTCGTATTTGTTAATCTTTTTGAGGAAGTTAAAAGTGGACTCTTTTTTTGGCTTACAGATTTCTATGAACGATCATGAAGGCTTTCTATGAAGTGAAGAAGGAGCTAATGGATGAAATTTAAGTAAGAAGACTTGAAAAGTCATTCTTACATGGACACACGTAATTTACTGTCTTTAGGAGGTAACTATATTGTCTTATACACATATTTTCAATTCAACTTATGTGGTAGGTGCATTTCTTTGGAGTAGAAAAAATTCCTAAAGAGCTACTCTTATTCAGTAACTATTGTAATATCTATTACTTTGTTTTGAGACTTCATTTCGATGAAGTGTACATGAGCTACATGTCTTTTAATTCGTAGCACCAAATTGATAGATTTCATAAGGCATCTTCTTATGGTTACTAGGTCGTTAAAGCTAATATAAGTTTTACAAGTGGTTTGGTTTAGCTACTACACTATTAAAACTGACATTTGAAGAAAGCATAACAAATTTGTAGACATGGGCTGTAACAGCCAGTTGATGCCCACTTTAGTTCATTAACCAAACCTGTTGATGAAACTTGATGATTGAATATTATTTTTATTGGTAATATTAGTAGTCTGGTGATTAGTCTAAAACTCAAGGATGCATAGACAATACTCTTTAATCTTTGCTAGCAAAAAGGAGTTGCCTCTTTATAAACAAGTACACCCAACACAAAGCTATTTTCATATGTGACTTCTGATTATGTACCCCTATGAACAAAAGAAGTTACTAATTCATACAACTTCTATATGCACTTCTGATTATAGGCACTCTCACTGCCTCTTCCAGAACATGGTCATCTTCTTTTATTCCATAATAACAACTCTGCAATACAAATAAATTCACATTCATTGTTTTAAAATTATCTCGTAGAAAAACTTTTCTTCAAGAGTTTGATTAGCTGCTCTTCAGTTTTTCACAATTTTTCATTTATTTTTGTCCCTTTTACTTTACATCTGTGCTTACTATCCTTTCTATTTTGAAACTATCAATAAATCTGCCCATATTAAATTGAGTTTTATTAATAAATTATTTTTTGCTTAGCTACTGGATTCATCGTGAATAATTTAAAGTATTTCAGTTAACTTATTTGAGCTTATGATTGGTTTACATTGCTTAAGGGCTCATTCCTTTCAAAGAAAAGTTGTTACAGTTACGGCCTCTTAGAGAGTAATGTGTACTCATCGCCTCGTTGATAACTTAGGTAGGCATGCTTAGGGAGAAATGAAAATTATTGACGGATAAAGCATATTTTCTGGTTGTCCCAAACGGAATATATTGCTATAAAAGGCGTTGAAGACATATACGCCAGATATGTATTGCGTCAGACGCTCAAATTTTGGGAATGATCCTTCATGGAAAGTGCAGCTTTCACAATCCCAAACAAGATTAGTCTTCTTGACCCTCAACCGACTGCACGATACATCCAGATCTACATGAAAGAACCAGTTTAGATATGAAATGCAGAAAGGGGCATGTGACCTTCAGTCAGCAGGTTCCAGCTCAATGAGGTAAAGTTCTAAATTGGAAGATTTCGATGGCAATAAAAACCGCATATTTAAGTTATGTTGTTTTTTCTGCAAATTGCATTATGCGGTCCCATATAGGAGTATATCTCTTCAATAATATGACCACGACATATTTGTCTTTGCAATTAATACTAAAATAAAGTAGCAGCACCAACAGCCAAAAATGATTAAAGCTTTGATTAAGATGATTGACTCAATTTAAGACAGACCAAAGAAGGATAATTTAATCCACAACCCTATAAATCTTATCTCTTTTGTGGTTTTTAAGTCATACAACCCACCTTCTTCTCAAACACTACTTCTACAGTTCTACCAAGTATCTTGGACCTTTCCCTCAACTGCAGTCTGTCCCAAAGCCTACTAAAAAAGATGGCAAATGCTCGTATTGCTAGGTCCGTTACAGAGGTATCACCACCACATTTTGTAAATATCATGAGACAACGAGCCTCAAAGATGCTAGATACCATCAAAGAGGAGGAGAGAGAAGCAAGCACAAGCGAGTCACTTTCTCTCAAGAGTTCTTCGCTTTCATCATCTTCAATTTATTCTGCTTCATCTTCAAATGCACAAAATTCTAAATATTTTCTCAAAGAAGTTCATAGATATTTTTTTGTATTTGGTAACTGAAGTATCTACTTAGGCTTGCTAAGAGTACTTCCAATTTCCTGACCAATCTACTGATTTCTTGTTGTTTCCCTTCGGAAAATTTTCTCTTCGTTACAAAGTTTGCGAAGCATGGACTGTAAACTTCTATTTCCAGATATATTGACTAAATGTAACTGTGTGAGAAAAGGAAAATACCTCCATCGAACTATCAGTCTACTTTTATTGCTGCTTCTTTAAATTTTCCCAAAGTTACTTCAGTACAGTTAACAAATTGCTATGCACAGTATTTTGTTTCTTTTATTTTTCACGGTGGTGTCCAGGCCAACTTTGTGCACCTCGATTAATACCACTGGGTACCTGCTGCTCTCACCAACATACGGGGTACACTTAGGTAGATGGGAAGAAATCACCTAGTATCTTTTGTCTCCATTAGGAGTTGACCTTGAGATTTCATGGTTCTCCTAGATCACACCTTTGGGTGATAGTATTTTTGTTTTTTATAAATAAACAAAGTAGTCTATTTCACAACATGTATTTAGACCAGAACACGAGAATGTAGAAACATTCATACTTAATATGCACAACTGAACAATTTTACATCAAAAGAACCTACTTGCCTACTTATTGTCACGCAGCACTTCTTACCTTTGTTCTTAACTAATACTTTTATCCCATACCACAAGAGACTATATTCTAACTTGGCGAGTCAGTTTACCCTCCAACTTCAATATAACCGACCCTCCGCGCTTCTCCCTCCTTCTAGTTTTTCTAGTCTAGTTCCCTTACTTTTTTAGTTTCCAGTATCACTCCTACCCCCTTTCCCCCAAAAGAAGCTTCCTGATCTTCACGAAATTATTTGCTTAGCCCCATTAACCCCTTGTCCTTGTTCCTCCTTGAATCATCCTCTGAACTTACCGGTGTTCCCTCTCATTCTCACATCTACATTCATAGATGTTGAGCACATTAGTGGTATTTCCACGTTGTAACTTTGGAAGAATCATATTCTCTTCTATTCATGAATCCAAAGTATTTATACATTTACATAAGATTCAATCTAAGGAAACTAATCAAAACAATAAAGAAAAATATCCTAATGATCTACTCCTATAATTGAATCACCTATATATGGAAGGAAATATATTTACAACTTACTAATCATTTTGTAACACTTCTCCTCAAGTTAGAGCATAAATATTGATAATTCCCAACTTGTTACAAATATAATCAACACGAGTTCCATTCAATGCTTATGTGAACGAACCAACTAGTTGCTCTCCAGTCTTCACTTAGCCAGTGGAAATCAAATTCTCTTGAATCTTCTCTTGAATAAAATGACAGTCAACTTCAATATGTTTGGTTCTGTCATGATAATATGGAGTACAACTTGATTATCACACCAGAGTTTTGATGGAGTAAAATGCTTCAAACCAATTTTAGGTAAAAGATGATAGATCCACATTATCTCACATGTTGACTGTGCCATAGCTGTATACTCAACTTCTGCACTAGATCGAGATATAACATTCTGTTTCTTACTTCTCCAGAATACCAAGTTTCCATCGACAAAGACACAATAACTAGTGGTAGATCTTCTCCATGAGGTCAATTCCAGCCAAGTCCAGAATCTACAATTCCTCAAGCAAGGAGGACTGTAAGAATTATGCATGATATCAATTCCAGCCAAGTCTAGAATCTACAGTTCCTCAAGCAAGAAGGACCGGTGGAATTATGCCTTTGAACAGCAGTAACTTTATTTTATTGCTTTAGTTTTTTAATGAAATCCTAGTTATAGTTGGTTAGCTAGATTTTCCTATTTATTAGTAGTAACTAGTTATTAAAGATATATTCTGCTGAAATATTCTAGGCTAGGTTATGATTATCTTTTTACTGTTTTTGTTCCTATAAATGTAGAGTTCAACAAAGCTTAATACAATAATTTCCTTTGACATCATTGCAATATTTGTTTCTTAGTATTTTTCTCTGTTATTTCCCTAGTTCCTTTGTTAAAAAACCAACAACATTCTTTGATGAAGTGATCTGGACTTCCACACTTATGACACAATTATTCACGATTGGCCTTTTCTGATATTCTTGTGGCATTCTGTTGCGTCCTTACGCACACGCAAGTGTACGTGACAGTACAAGTAATATAGAATGTGAGTCCAGATATCGTACCCAAGGTATTTGACAAAATAATTTCTAGTTTGAATCCTTATATGAGCTATTCAGTAGGTAACCGACAATAAAGAATAATTTGTGTGTTTTGAAAGTAAACAAATAACAAATTATAGACAAGCTTTGATTTGAGGTTGTAATTCAGATTTGAGAAAAGATCCAGGGTTATGGTATTTCGACAATCCAGTTGAGTTTTTAAACCATACGTTTAGTTGATTTCCTGAGTTACTAGTTGCGGGTTGATTTCAACCATGTTGAGCATTTTGCCAACAACTCAAGGTCTCCTGACTATTCCTAATGCCTATATTCCTATGGTCGTCGGTCAATAGTGAAGGGCATATAATTTCTCTTCCGTATCAACTGGGCAAAGCTAGCGGATGGTTCCCCCTTCCCTGTAGAGTTCACAACCAAGATATACCTTTACTTATTGCGTACATAAACACCATATTCCTAGTCCAATTTATGCACCATAGATAGTGTTTTCTAGGTGATCAAGTTAACAAACAATTAAAAGCAAAGGAAGGTAAATAACTCGCTAATGGAAATCTGAACTAAAAAATAAAATAATTAAACGTCAACCTTTATGTCTTTAACCACAACCCTAGATACTAAAAGTTTAGCTACTCTTAAATCTCTTTGGAAGAAGAGATTTCATGAGTTTACAGGAAAAGAATCAAAAATAAAATAAAGAAATAAAACTAGACCTTATTCTTGAGCTTTGCCGTAGGTTTTGCCTCCCCTAAATCAGTTGTTGTTCATAGAAAATGTGGGAGGGGAGTGTTTATAGAGTTTAGGAATTCTTAGGACTAAGTAAAACCAATCCCAGTCGGCCTAGGAGAAGCCTTGTTCGCGCCACTGCCCAAAAGCGGAGCAGTGGCGCAAGGCACAACTCAAACTTCTAAAAACCCTTCAAATCCGTGCCACTCCTTGCTTTTGGGTGTGTGGCGTGAGCCTATGCTGCAGGGGAACTTCAGAACATGCTCTAAATCCGCTCCACTGCCCGCTTTGGGTCAGTGGCACAAGGCACAACAAGATATGAAATTTTTTGCTCATTTTGCGTCGCTTCTTTCTTGGTTCCTTTTAATTCCTTGGTGCTCTTTTCCCTCTTGTTTAAGCTCCAAATACATCAAGATACTCCAACATAAAAGAATCACAAAACACAAGTATAATTCATAATATTTATGCTCAAGACGGCACCAAAAAGAGAACAAATGAGAGAAAAATGATCGTCTAAAAGCGTACTTTTAGCCTCTTATCAACATCCCACACTTAAAACCTAGCTTGTCCTCGAGTAAGATATACACTCATGACCTAGACTCTACTACAAACTACACCAATTGACTACAAGAACAATCAAGCTAAGACTACAATGATTAGATGGAAAGCGCTTAGCACAACATGCTTCATTCATTCAAAACTCATAAACGACTACTTTAAGACCTCCTAGCCTCAAGAATTGACTCTACGATCATAGCAAATACGCATAACCAATAAAGAATTCAAGCATTTGACCTATCTATAATCAAACATGTGCCTTCACCACAAGAGAGTTACACATATTCACTCACAAGAATACAAATTATCACATGAATGGGTATAAATAGAATAGAAGCACGCTCACTCTCACAAAGAAGTTCACATGCAACATACGTAGCTTGCCCTTAGTGTACTACTTCACTAATATAAGAACGTTAAACTCAAGATCAAGTAGGACTTTTTGGGTTGTAATGTAGGCTAAGGGACGGGTAGGAATTATTTTAGCTAAAATAGTGACTACCTTCCCTAAGCGCTTTAATATATCACATTTTTTCATTAAGCACCTTTCTCAATCAACAAACTTCTTTCTTCTTCTCTTCTTGCCCATAGAATTCTTTATTTTCTCATATATTTAAGCACGTTCACACACCACTAGTAAGGAGTACTCAATTATCAAACAATTTTCTTTCTTTCTTTTTCTTTGTTCTTTTTCTACTCCCTACTAAAGTATATGAATTTTTCTTTCTTGTACCCTTAGAATTTTCTACAGGCTTCCATCCTCAACTATTTCCCTTTTTATCTCTTACTCCCTCTAACTCTTATTTTTTTTAATTAAAGCGCTTAGGAGTTTTGGATCAAATTAAAGGTCAAATGAAACAAAAGGATTAAGCTTTAGATATGGCTACCAAAAGAATAGGTTAAAAGCTCAACGGGGCTAACTAGGAACATCAATTATGGGTAGGTATAGCATAGGATAAAAATTGGCTAATCAAAGAAACGATTATATCATCTCCTAAACATAACATTCTATATTTCCTTTTATAAACACACCGGGCAAGTTCTAGACATCAATATGAAAGCATGGAATATCACAAAATTTTAACACACATGGCACATGTTCGACTCAAGAAGGATGCATACAGACTCTCAATCAAGCATCCAACAAGAGTTCAAATTTACGCCAAACATCATATAAGAGTCAAGTAAAAGAGCCTAGGTGTCTCAAAAGAAGTCATTCATTTTTTCACACAACATGCTTTCAAATTCAAAACCAACTTGCATCATTCAGTCAATTATGGTTCCTAACAAGAGCACCTAGCATTCAATTGGTCCTAAAGACTTTCTAACTCCTAATGACTAACTCTTCCCTCAAGACAGTCGCCAATCATCCATCGTAAGGAAGAGTCATTCTACCTAAAATTAAAAATACTACTCCTAAAAATAAAAAGATAATCAATGCAAAGGGCTCCCCCTCGAAAAAGAACCGAATAGAAAAACTAAGGGGTGGACGAAGTATGCCTCTAAAAAGAAACTAAAAGCTAAAAACTAAACTAACTAAAGAATATAGGAAAATCTTTTTGTGATTTTAGACTTTTTCAAAAAAAAGAAGTTTTTCATCTAACTTAGCAAAATAAAAAGAAAACTTAGCAACCTATGACATACTTCACCCTTAACAATTAACGAAAGATATCCCACCCCACATTTAAAGTCATGCTTTATCCCCAAAACAATAAATAAGATTAAAATTGGGTTAGAAATACTTTCTGAGGCCCACTAGGGCTTAGCTAGCAGCATGCTTTCTTCAATTCTCAATCAAAAGGGTAAACGACCCCACACTTAAACTTCAACCATGCTCCTTAGCTCCCAAAATTCAGGTACTCAGACTTTCCCAAACCTTCAAAAAAACAAAAACAAAAAGTGACACTATATATAAAAATCTAAACTATTACAAAATTGAATTGCCTCCCAATCAGCGCCTAATTTAATATTGCGGCACGATGCATGTCTCAAATCAACCATTTTCTCTTAATATCTTCCTCCCCTTATGATAGAGATTTTGCGTGTTTTTAACTCTTGGAGGATCACTTTCTTCTTTCACTTTCCTCTTTGTCTTAACATCCCTTTCTGAGTTATTAACGAATAATTTAAACACATGCCCATGCTTCAATAACTTGAGAATTCTTTTGGCCGCACCTCAAACAATTCAATAGCAATATTCAAAGTTTCAACTTTTTCAAACCTACTCTCTTCCATCCCACACTGATTTTTGACACCTCTATGATCATGCACAAATCTCTATAGTGTGAAGAAGTGGAAAGTGACTTATATACCTTGAATTTCGCCTCCTCATCATGAACTCTCATCTTTAATTCTCCTTTCTGCACATCTATCAAAGATCCACCAGTTGCAAGGAATGGGTGTCCCAAGATAACCGATACCTGCTCATCTGCTTCATAATCCAAAATAATAAAGTCATAAGGAATGAAAAATTTACCCACCTTGATGAGCACATCCTTAATTATGCCCTCTGGATATACACGAGACCGATCTACTAGCTGGATAAATATAGTGGTGGGGCGCGGCTCTCCCAAGCTTAATGTCTTGAAAACAGATAGAGGCATTAAGTTAATACTCGCCCCAAGATCACACAATGCATTCCCAACCTCATCTTCACCAATTTGTATGGGATGGTGAAGCTCCCAGGGTCTTTGAGCTTTTGAGGAAGTTTGCTCAATACCCTCGAACTACACTCTTCAGTAAGTGCAACCATCTCGAACTCTCTCATCCTTCTCTTTCCAGCCACCATATCTCGTAAGTACTTAGCATACTTTGGTATGTCAGTCAAAGCATCAATCAAAGGAATGTTGATGTGAAGCTGCTTCAAGATGTCAAGGAACTTCTTATAGTTAGCATCTTCCTTCCTTTTCTGGAACCTTTGGGGGAATGATGGTGGAGGTCTTTCTCTTACCATCTCAGGCTGCTTAACAATCCCTTCTTCAACTAACTTTTCTTGCAAATTCTCTAACTCTTGCTTAGGTGTTGGTGCTGGAGTTGATGCAGAAAGCAACGTTGGTGGAAATGGAGGTGGATTATTGTAGTTTTCAAGCCCCTCTCCCCAGTGATCTTTTCTCTTTGAAGGCTCTTCTTCTTGCAACTCTTGCCCATTTCTCAAAGTAATGGTCATAACCCACTTGGGAATCTCTGTATCGCTAGGCAGGGTACCTTGAGGCCTATCATGAAGTGTGGAGGCAAGTTTCCCCATTTAAATCTGCAATTATGTGATAGCCTTCTTGGTTTCAACATTAACCTGTGTATGTGCCTGCTGAACTTGTTGTTGTTGGGTCATAAACTGCTTTAGAGTTTCCTCCAAAGAACTACTCACTTGTTGACCCTGCTCTATATATTATTGTCTCTGGCTCTGCTGAACTCCACCCCAAGAGAAGTTTGGATGGTTTCTATAATTCTGCTGCCCCACATAAAAAATAGACTCAGGATTCAATAGGCATCCCAAATAAGCATGGTTCTCACCACACTTTTCACAAAACAACGCAGCTTCTTGAACCTGTTGCACTTGTTAAACTTGGCTCACATTTGGGTTGGTTACCAATTTGTTTACCATGTTGACCAACTAACTAATATCGGACAGTATGGCAGCTACATTATCCAATTCAAGCTTACCCGACGTCTTCTGAGTTGCGGTGAATATTCTTCTTGGTTCGGTATAATCTCTATGCCCTGCAGATATAAGGTTAAGCAACGCCTCTATTTCATCATAGCTCTTGGACAAGATTTTCCCTTGAGCTGTAGCATCAAGAAGTGATTTTGAGTCTGGACTCAACCCTTCGATAAAGTTGTGCCCAATGATCTCCTTGGGCTGCTGGTGGTGCGGACAATCTCTCAAATATCCCTTGTATCTCTCCCAAGCTTGGGGAAGGGATTCAACATCTTTTTGAACAAATCCGAAAATTCTGCCTCTGAGCATTTTTGTTCTTCTAGATGAGAAGAACCTGTTGAGGAACCTTTCTGATAATATATCCCATGATTTGATAGAACCAACAGGTTCACTCTGCAACTACTTTGCCTCTCCAATTAATGAGAAAGGGAACAATGTCAACTTCACATATTCATCACTCACATTCTGGTAGTGGAATTTATCACTCAAGTCAAAGAACTCTTGCAGGTGCTTATGTGGGTCTTCATGTGGTTTACCCTCAAATTGACAAGTGTTCTGCACTAATCGCACCATGCCTTCTCTTAGCTCAAAGTTTCCTGTGATGGTTGGCTTGACAATAGCTTTGGAGGCATTTTCCCGATTAGGCCTCGTGAAGTTAAGCACAGGGACATGTAGTTGGGGAGCAGGCTGGACT
The DNA here is from genome assembly GCA_003996215.1 of Jaltomata sinuosa. Lineage (NCBI taxonomy): Eukaryota > Viridiplantae > Streptophyta > Magnoliopsida > Solanales > Solanaceae > Jaltomata > Jaltomata sinuosa. The sequence goes on from QJPP01000201.1 coordinate 1,065,565, forward strand.
TCATCCCTATTTTCAACATTATTCAGATCAATTAGGTCATTCACGTGGTCACCCATAGCTCTCATACCTCTGAGAGTGCGTTCAAGCTCGTGATTGGTGGGAATCAAGGGATTTTCTTGACTCCGAGTGTTTAGCATAAACTAACCTGTGACCTGAAATAAACAAAACCAACAAACAAAAGTGAAATCTGAATAGTTCAACAAAAATCCAAAGTAGTATCAATTCCAAATCAAATCCCCGATAACAACGCCAAAAACTTGTTGCATCCTTACGCACATGCAAGTGTACGCGGCCGTACAAGTAATATAGGATGTGAGTCCAGATATCGTACACAAGGAATTTGACGAATTGATTTCTAGTTTGAATCCTTATACGAGCTATTCAGTAGGTAACCAACAATAAAGAATAATTTGTGTGTTTTGAAAGTAAACAAATAACAAATTGTAGAAAAGCTTTGATTTGAGGTTGTAATTCAAATTTGAGAAAAGATCCAGGGTTATGGTATTTGGACAATCCAGTTGAGTTTTCAAACCATACGTTTAGTTGATTTCCAGAGTTTCTAGTTGCGGGTTGATTTTAACTATGTTGAGCATTTTGCCAACAACTCTAGGTCTCCTCGATTATTCCTAACGCCTATATTCCTATGGCCATTGGTCGATAGTGAAGGGCATATGATTTCACTTCCGTATCAACTGGGAAAGGTTAACGGGTATATTATTATCCATGTTAGCGAATTGTTCCCCCTTTCCTATAGAGTTCACAATGAAGCCCTACCTTCCCTTATTGCGTATATAAAAACCCTATTCCTAGTCTAATTTATGCACCATAGATAGTGTTTGCTAGGTGATCAAGTTAACAAATAATTAAAAGCAAAGGAAGGTAAATAACTCGCTAATGGAAATCCAAACTAAACAATATAATAATTAAATATCAAACTTCATGTCTTTAACCACAACCCTCGATACTAAAAGTTTATCTACTCATAAATCTCTTTGGAAAAAGAGATTTCATAAGTTTATCTACTCATGAATCTCTTTGGAAGAAGAGATTTCATGAGTTTACAAGAAAAAAATTAAAAATAAAATAAAGAAATAATATTTGACCTTGTTCTTGAGCTTTGCCGCAGATTTTGCCTTACCCCAAATCAGTTTTTTTTCATAGAAAATGTGAGAGGGAGGATTTATAGAGTTTAAGACCCTTATGACTAAGGAAACCCAATCCCTGTCGGCCTAGGAGAAGCCTTGTTCGCGCCACTGTCCAAAAGCGGAGCAGTGGCGCAAGGCACAACTAAAACTTCTGAAAACCCTTCAAATTCGTGCCACCTCTTGCTTTTGGGTGTGTGACGCGAGCCTGTGCTGCAGGGGAACTTCAGAACATGCTCCAAATCCGTGCCATTGCCCGCTTTGGGTCAGTGGCGGATGGCACAACAAGATATGCAATATTTTGCTCATTTTGCGTCGCTTTGCGGTGTCACTTCTTCCTTGGTTCCTTTTGATTCCTTGGTTCTCTTTTCCCTCTTTTTTAAGCTTCAAATACCTCAAGATACTCCTACATAAAAAAATCACAAAATACAAGTGTAATTCATAATATTTATGCTCAAGATGACACAAAAAAGAGAACAAATGAGTGGAAAATGATCGTCTAACAACGTACTTTTAGCCTTTCATCACGTTGCTTCTCTGAGAGCTTTGACCATTTTTGAACATGCGCTGGAATCGCCTCGTCAGGAGTGCCTTCTTTTCATTCTTTATCTCCAATTTTTTTTCAGTGGACTTAAGAACCAGGTTCTTCTCCTTACGTACTCCAACTATTTCACGCTCATGTGCCTTCTTGAGTTCATACATTTTTAGATTCCCAATTAGTTTGTCCATGTTGACGGAATCTAGATTTCGGGCTTTTGAAATTACCTCCACCTTGGTTTCCCACGCCTCAGGTAATACACTAAGTAATTTTTGAACTGCCTTGCTGGTCGGCACACTTTCTCTAAGAGAGTAGATTTATTTAATGATTAATGATAATGTGGTGTGCATATCCTGTATAGATTCTCCATCTTTCATCCTGAACAGTTCGTATTGTCTGTTTAACATATCAATTTCCTATTTCTTGACCTGATTAATACCTTCATGAGCAGTTTGTAATGCATCCTGGATTTCTTTAGCACTTGTGTAGGATGAGATTCGGTTGTACTCATCAGTCCAATTCCATAGATCAATCTTTTCTTGGCCTTTGCATTGATTTGCACAGCAAGCTTGTCTTCAACATTAAACTCGAGTCTGTCTTTAGGGACTTTAGTCTTCCCGTCTTCGCTTGCCTTCATGGGAATGATGTTCCCATCGAGTACAATGTGATGGTCTTCTCCAATTAGATGGTCCATCATTCTGTTCTTTCACCATCCATAATACTTCCCATTGAAGATAGGAGGTCTGGTGGTTGAAGCATATTCTTGGGCAGTTGGTGGTGCAACCATGAGATCTTTTCAAGTTGTTAGCCTTATGTTGAAAAATCCTGCTATAATACCAATTGAAATAAAGTCGCACCATTTAATGACAACAGTACTCTTGATATCGTTCAATATTATTGCTTAGCTTAAGGAACCAGTGAAACGGACACTAACGGAAAGAACACAAGTGTTTACCGTGAAAAACCTCCTTATTCAAGAGAGTAAAAACCATGACCTATGATGAGTGGAATTTTCAGCCAAAACTTCCTTATCTCCAAAGAGCTTTTCAAATTACAACTCTATACTCTAAGGGACTAACTCTAGTACCTCAACTCAACAGTTTACTCAAACGGCTAACCCTTTCAAAGAGTATAAACTCTAGTCTGTGACACTTATAAGTTTTACCTACACAACCACTAGTGCCTCATAAACTAACAACTTGAATGTCAACTTACAACTCAAACTAGATAGAAACAACCTATTCAATCTAGTTCTTTACTTTCAGCACTTGACTTCACGAACAATTCCTTGCCTTGATGAATATTGCTCGACAGAGATCTCCGTTATACTGGATGATTGGGTAAATTTCACAAATGGTAACTTAACTATCACTTTTTTTCCATAAAAGTAACTTAACTATCTTTTCTTACACAAAAATAACTTAACTATCACTTTTTTCACAAAAATAACTTAACTATCTTTTCTTACACAAAAATAACTAAACTTTGGGTAAACTAACACAATAATCACATGGCCAGAATATGGTAACTTTTTCGATGAAGCCTACTCTTTTCACTCTTTTTTTAATTTCAAATCTAATAAATAAAATTTTAAAAACACCCAACCCAACCCATCCCAATCTAAAATCCATCTGAATTATATATTAAAAATAACAAGAACCATTATTTCCCAAAGAAAAATGTTTTCCTACGTCTTAATATATTAAAAGAAAAGAAAATATTTTTCTACATCTTAATGTATTAAAAGAAAATAAAATATTTTTCTACGTCTCAATATATTAAAAGAAAAGAAAATATTTTTTTATATCTTAATGTACTAAAAGAAAATAAAATATTTTTCTACGTCTTACTATATTAAATTAAAAAAAATTCTCTACGTCTTAATGTATTAAAAGTTTGTAAGATAATATTTTCCTACTTCTTAATATATTAAAAGAAAAAAATTATCTTTCTATGTCTTAATGTATTAAGAGAGAAGAAAATATGTTTTAACATCTTAATATAATAAAAGAAAAGAAAATATTTTTCTACTTAATGTATCAAAAGAAAAGAAAAATATTTTTCTTTGGATATAATCGTTCTTGTTCTTTTTAATATACTTTTGGGAGTAAATTCTCTGAATGATCACCCATGTTTGAGAAATTGCCTTAAAATATCGCTTCTGTTTGTTTTAGGATTACAATATCACCCAACTATCTCTATTTTCCTCAAAATATACTTGACACTAAAATACCCTTCTCTCTCCTAATTGGATGCCATATCACAATAAAAAAAATTAATAATAATTTTTTAAACTCATTCAAACCAACCCAAAACTTAGAGTTAATTCCTTAAATGGTCACTCTAGTTTTAAAAATTCTCACTAATTCCTATTTTATTATTGTAATAAATAAAGCAAAAAGTAATTTTTGAAAAAGATTCTCAAAATTTGAGTAATCATTTAGAGAGTTTACACCAAAATGATATTACAAGAGAATTAACGAACCCAACTTTTATTCTGCAAAGAAGAGATAGGACAATAGATTTTTTCATGCTTAAAATTTTATAAGAAAAAAGGGAGTCGATTAATCTGGACGAACCCGACGTTCATTTTTTTAACCAAAAAAAAAGTAATACAAATATATATTTTTATTTTTCAAAAGAGATGAACAACATACTTTTTCATATTCAAAGTTTTACACTTTTAGTCGAAGAAAAAAGGGAGTAAAATAATTTGATTAGAACGTGTAAAAAATAATACATTTTGTAAAAGAGATGGACAAAAGACTTTTTCATATTTAAAGTTACTAATTTCTAAGCATGAAAATTCCTTCTTAATAAAAAATAAATTATTGTTTTTAAAAATAAGATTATAATTTTTTGTTAAATGAGTTTGATGAGTTAAATATATTTATTATTTAGAACAAGAAAGGCTAATGACATGACATGTCAACTAGGAGAGAATGAGGCTTTTGAGGTATTTAATATTGTTTGAGGAAAATAGTGATAGTTGAGTGATATTATTGTCCTAAGTAAAATAAAAAGTGATTTTTAATGGGAATTTTCAAACTTCATCCATTTAGGGAATCAAATCTAAGTTTTGGGTTGGTTTAAATAAGTGAAAAAAATTATTATTAAAAAAATTAATGTGACATGGCATCCAATTAGGAGAGAGAAGAGTATTTTTAGTGTCAAGTATATTTTGAGAAAAATAAGAATAGTTGGGTGCTATTGTAGTTCTAAAAGAAACAAAAATGATATTTTTAGGCAATTTTTCAAATATGGATGACCATTCAGGGAATGAATTTTGGGTCGGGACAGATCGGGTTGAGTTTTTTTAAATTTTATTTATTAGTTAAAATAAAAAAAAAAAGAGTGAAAAAGAGTAGGGTTCATTGAAAAAGTTAGCGTATTTCGGCCATGTAATTTTTGTGTTAGTTTACCAAAAGTTTAGTTATTTTTGTGTAAGCAAAGATAGTTAAGTTATTTGTGTGAAAAAAAAGTGATAGTTAAGTTATTTTTGTGTAAGAAAAGATAGTTAAATTATTTTTAAGAAAAAAAGTGAAAATTAAGTAACCAAAATTTACCCTGCAATAGCTGCTTCAATTGTGGCCTGTTGCGATCCTTTTATACCGATGAAATAATTAGGTTGTTGCTCCGCAACCTAGATTATTTGGTAAAGAAATACAATCCCAATTGGAGGCGGTTTCCTTAAGAAGAGTCCTCGCATGATTGTTTCCTTCGTTGTATCTTCGCTTACCATAAATAGCCTACTTACTTGAACCTGGTTTACCTGTGAATATGCAGTCCACCTATCTGCTCTGTGAGTTTATCTGGTCCATAAAATATTTGTCATTCATCAAAATATTAGATATACATCAAAACATGGGCCTTCCAGCACATGAGAAACAATGTTGGAACAGTGTAGCTAACTCAAAGCGGCTCTGCTCACTCACCCATGGAGTAATCATAAACTGATTGGCAACTGTCTAGATGGAAAATGGAAGTTATAATCGTGGAAAGCTTTTCACTTCTCCTTTCTCACATTTCAAGACTTCAATCTAATCTTGTTTTTCTGATTCAATGTTCTCTCTAAGTTTCTCCAAAGCTAGAGAACAATGAAAAGAGGTTCAATTAAAAAGACAGAACAATACCAAACATGCCCTTTCTTCTCCACAAACCTATAAAGTTTTTTTAGATAAAGCCAAAAACCTATAAAGATTAACAGCAAAGGCGACTTGGTAAGATCAGAATCTGGAATAGAGATTGAATGACGAATTGCTTTTTCTTTTAGCGGGAATGGTGCCACCTTTTAGTTTAGTAACTGCTGCCCCGCTTAATAGGAATAGGATGCACTTACAGACCCGTGAAAACCTATAAAGATTAACAGCCCTCAATAGTCACTTAGATTTGGGTATACAGATTTCCAGTGAGATGCAGACATTCTATATGGCCAGAAAAGATTTTGTCGCTCAGGTAATTTTGGAACACCGGAAACTATCCTTTTTGTCAAAACCCTGATATTTGTGTACTTGTAATATAGTACCTTGGAAGCCAACTAAATACAACAGTACAATAGTACATTACACTTTTCAGCTACGTGGCTCCATGCATGAGCATGACTACATTCAGTTAGCTTCAGTAAAGTGTATGCTCATGCAAAGCATCTTTAGTACAGTTGACTGCAAACTTCTCTAGCAAATTACAAAACGTATAATCTATGAGTAGAATCCATAGATGATGTGAAAACAATTGATTTCTCAAAGGGAAACTAGATAAAGTGGCTTAAGCTTATTCGATTGACATAGCTACACAAAAGGAAGGTAAAATCACTGATATCAGTCATCTGCCTGTGAGGAACAGTGTGTCACAAAATAGCAGCAAATCCAATGGGAGGGAAAAGTGAGATGGAGCAAACTTTTCAAATTGAAGCACACAATTTACTGAAACCACAAATATACATCAATTTAGTACATACAACACTGAATTGCAATTGAAATTGCTAACTTCAGCATCCGTTATCCGACAATGACAATATAATATTTATTCAACAGCTCAAACAAAACATCATTAAAATGTAATTTGGAGAGGAGTTCTATCTCCCCCCCACCCACACACACATACTTTGTTTTTTATTGTGCAAGGGGGAAAAGAATGGTTGGTTTCTTTGAGTTAAAATGATTTGAGTTCTTAAGGAAGCTTGTAAAGTCTTTCTCCGGTCATCAAATGAAATAAGAAAAGTGAAGAAATCATGACCAAAAAAAATACTATAATAGACATGACAAAGCATCGTTGTGTTAGTGTGGCTGATAAAACCGTCATTGCAAGCCTTGGATAGGCTTTTCCCTCTTTTTAGTTTTAAAGCAATGCTTAAGAAAATCCAATATGTGAAATGGACAAAAAGAAAACAAGACAGCGAAATGCCTATGCGCACTTGGATCCCAAGCCCCAAGGACCAAACTCAATTGATTTAAAGGTAAACCTACATGATATGATGATACATGTAAGTTAACCCTTCGGGTCTTTTCCTTATTTGTGTTGGATGCACAACAAGTTTAAACTGTTGGTCAACTATTATCTATCAGTGCTACCATTCCTACTTGGATACACAAAGTGGTGGCTAACTATGAAGGGGAAAACCAAGTTCAGGAGTTGTTCTCTCAACTTTCAGTAGACTTGCAGGGTCCTAGTATGTGTCACTACTCATCTGGGATCCTCAGGAAAAAGAAAAATGTGTATGCAGGTAAGAAAGGTCACCTTACATACCAACTTATTGCATTAGTGATATGCCAAGATTTCACAGCATATTTAATGCTTTAAACAAAGGATTTTGTGTGTTCTTAAGCACATTTTGGAAGATATGATGTGTTTTATGTCATGTGCAGGAAAACATGGTTCACAAGTAAGCAATTTGAGTTTTACTGAAAATTGGCTAAGTCTGGACCGTTTATGAAAATGACAGACCGTGGTTTTAAACCACAATCCGTTCTATTATTCATGGAATAGAACCTGCAAGAGATAAATTCAAGTTTGAATCAATGATACTCCCAAATTATACATCCAAAAGGAAGTATAAAGCGGTCGTCGGTCAAATATAGAACCTAACCAAGGTTAGGATCGATCCCATAAGGAATATGGTAGGACTTTGGTCAACTGTGTGTATTTGCGCTCTTAGCCGTCTTATATCCCTAATGGAGGGTTTTAAGTAAACAGTAATGTTTGTAAAATATCAAGTAACATGTAACAACAATTATTGATATTGTTGTAATTCAGAGAGAGAATGGACTAGGACTGTGTTCCCCATGAGTTCATAATGCAGTAGGCATTGTACTAGCAATCTATTCTGGTGCTTAGCATGCAAGATCGATAAGTTAATTTTTAACTAAATAGTTGGTATCCTAGATAGAAGAATTTCACCATGCAACTTGGTCTGTCTATGGGTGTATGTTTTACTAACCCTTACCTTTGATCCCAGATTAGCTATTCCTGGACAAGGTCAAGCTATTAGATGAGAGTTGGTAGTCTCAAATCTCTATTGTAATAACCCTTTTCCCATTCGTTAGCCCCTTGGTCCGAAAAGTAAGAATAAGATGAGTTCTAACGTTGCGCACCGTTAAAAAGCAATCAAAGCAAAGGGAAGAACAATACATGCATAAATACTGTCCTAGAATTGCTAAGTACTTTGCCTACTTTGTTAATCTGTCATGGTTCCCATAACCCAAGTTGTGGATTTAGCTACTCATGTTCATTAGTAAACAATCAAAGTTGTTGAAGAATTCATAATCATATACTTACGATATGGACTAAAGAAATCTGGAATCTTGAATAATTAAAGAAGAATCAATAACCAAGAATCAATAGATGAAATTTCTCCAAATCAAGAACAATATATTCCCAAGTGTTTCCAAGTCGGTTCTTTAACCAAAAATACGTAACAACTAAAATAAAACCTTAAGGAAAGTATTTATAGACAACAAGTCCTATCCTAAGTAGACTAGGAAAACATGGCCGTGTCAGGGATCATGAGTTGGTTCATGACCCATCGTTCTAAATGATGGTTCGTGATTTGCTGAGGTCAACTGTGGTTCTGCTGAGTCAAACTTCCCTACTGTGAGAAACCACTGGTGGAACCACGGGTCGTGATATAAATCAATGGCCGGTCAACTGACCTGTGGTTTTGAGCTTCTTTTTGTAATTCCTCAGAAAAATTATCACTTGTCACAGGATGGGTACGTGGTCTTGATTCACGACCAACAGACTTGCTTGTGGTTTTAGGCTGCCAGTTTGTATGTCTGCAGGTGATCATTTCCACGAGTAACAACACCATTCGTCATTTAGAACTGTGGCTGGTGAAATGACTCGTGGTTTTCAACTTGCCCTTAGCACCTCTGTAGAAGTTCATTTCCACGAATAACAGCACAGTCAGTGGTTTGAAACCACGACCAGTCGAGTGACTCATGGTTTAGCCTTTTCACTTGCAATCCTGCAGATTTCTTTTCACTGTTAATAAAATGGGTACATGGTTTAAAACCACGACCAATAATCCCTCTCATCATTTCTCACTTCAGCCAACTTTCAGTTCAAACTTCAGCTTCTTGGACATGGACCCTATTTTCCTGCACACTTCACAAAAACCATCAAATCTACCAATAAAATGCTAAAGAACATACAGTAAGTTTAAGTGTTAAGCGTCAAAAGTGTCGCAAATCCACGGCACATCAACACCCTTAACTTAAAATTGTTACTTGTCCTCAAGCGACAAAAGAAAACTATCCTAACACGACACTTAAGCAATAGAAAACTAGGAACTATGACAGTCATATGATTCAATCAATTCAGCTCACTGTGTTAGCACCCCCTAAATTTTTAGTATAAAAAAAGTGCACAGGTTACCATTAATCAAGTCAACACAAAATGGATGTAATGACCCTTTCGGTCATTCCTACATTTATGCTTTCTTTGTACTGTTAGAACTTTTCTGTAGCGGCACCAAGTTATTTATGACTTACTGGGACTAGTGGTTCAGTGCCCGGGCCGTTTATTTTGTCTTTATGGCCGTTTCTCTATTTTAGAGCTTAAACTTAGGAAATCATTGACTTTGATAAATATTCTTGGTAAACATACTCGGAATCGAATTTCAATAGTTTCATTAGCTCCGAAGAGTGGATTTTGTTCTAGTTAGACCCTTGGCTGGGGTCTAGGAGCTTTCGATTTAGAGTTGTCTTGCTTTTTGTGTTTTTTGGCCAGTTGAACTTGGAGGTTTGACTTTGGTCAATATTTGGAGAAGACGGCCTCAGATGAAAATTCCGTCAGTGCTATTAGCTTTGGAATTTCAACTTTGAATTAGAGGAACCTTTGGTTCGGGTCCCGAGGCTTCTGGACTCATTTTTGGCCCTTGGGTTCCATTTTGGAAAAGTTGGCCTAAAGTTGGTTTTTGGGCGCGGGGCTCACTTTTTATTAAATCAACCTCCGTTGGGATTTTCAATGATTTTATTGAGTCCAAAATATCATTTTTAATTGAATAGCTTAGCTCATTTATGTTAGCGGAACCCCGGATGCGTTCCTGAGGGTCCATTAGAGAAATTTCTCATAATGCCTTGGTGGTTGGCTGCTGGTTGTTGTCATGGAACCAGCATGGGCCGCGTGCGTCTGTGCCTGGCCGCGTGTGCCTGGGCTGCGTGCGCCTGTGCCTGGCCGCCCTGGTGCACCTGGGCCGCCCTGGCAGCCTATATAAGGCCATCTCTTTCATTTTTGAATTCCTCCAAACCCACTTCATTCCTCAATTGTTATTAACTCCCCCAAACTCCATTTCTTCAACTTTGATCATCCCAAGCTTGGAAGTGGATTTATCCTTGGTTCATGACCATTTTTCGACCTTATTCCGGTAAGTTTCCTTTGTTAATTTCAGGTAATTTCCTTTGATTCCCTCTTAAAATTCTCTTGGATTGCGAGCTATTTTGGGGCCTTTCCCATAGTTTGATTGCGCTCAAGTTTTGAGCATGCTCTCCCGGTAACATTGAAAACCTTGTAGTATTTTTTATTCTGGCTTCGGGTTACAGGGTCTGCGAGCCCGCTTGTGACCCGAATTTTGACCCGGCTAAACTTTTGGCAATATAGGTATCATGAGTCTTGTTTTAACGCGTAGCTTACCTTCTTGGTAGTGTGATTGATTTTTGGGACTTCTTGGAGTGGTACGGCACTACTAAAAATAGCTCAAAAAGAGACGGATAGAAAAGCAACAGAAAAAGAGACGTTGTCCGTCGCTTTTCTATTTTTTTTTAATTTATAATTATTTTTTCACAAAAGCAACGGACAACGTCGCTTTCTCTGTTGCTTTTTTTTTGTGGATTTTTGCGCCAAAATTATTTAGAAATAATTAATATTTATTTTTTAATATAAGCGACGGACAACGTCACAATTATTAAAAAAAACTATTTTTTTAAAAAAATAATGACGTTGTCCGTCGCTTTCTTTAAATTTTAATTTATATTAAAAAAAATAGAAAAGTGACGGACTGCGTCGCTTTTGTCCGTCGCTTTTTGATTAATACGTGGCCAACTCATTTAAAAGAAGCGACAGACAAAAGCGATGATGTCCGTCGCTTCTTCAATTATACAGAGACCTCATCGAGTCTCTTTCCCTCACTTTCTCTCTTTCACTTTTCTCTCCTCCTCTACTCCTCTCCTCCTCTCATCTCCTCCACCACTGCTCCACCGCTTCCTCCACCGCCGCTACCTCCACCGCCACTGCCTCCGCCGCCGCTACCTACACCGTCATCCTCCGCCCTCCGCCCTCCTTCGATTTTGAGGTTAGTTATTTTGTTTATTTGAAGGTTAGGGTTTAATTTGGGTATTTTTGATTTGGAAAATTGATAGTGAATTCTAGACTAGGGTATGTTGTTGTTGTTGAATTCTAGACTAGGGTGTATATGTTGTTGTTGTTGCATTCTAAACTAGGATTTTGAGAAATTAATATGTGAAAAAATTGATAGTGAAAAATTCCTTTTTAGATTATATTCTTAATTTATGAACTTTAATTAGTTTAGGCTTACTATTAGTTTGTGAACTTTAGTCTAGGCTTGCTATTAGTTTGTAAACCTTAGTTTAGGCTTGCTATTAGTTTGTGAACCTTAGTTTAGGCTTGCTATTAGTTTGTGAACCTTAGTTTAGGCTTGCTATTAGTTTGTGAACCTTAGTTTAGGCTTGCTATTAGTTTGTGAACCTTAGTTTAGACTTGCTATTAGTTTGTGAACCTTAGTTTAGTTAAATGCTTGCTATTAGATTATGAACCTTAGTTTGGGTTAGTCTTGTGAACCTTATTTTAGGTTCTTTTATTTGAACGTGAATTAGGTACTTGAATTTGGAACTTGAATTTGCAATTAGGATTCAGAACTTGAATTTGGAATTAGGTTCTTGAATTAGATTATTAACTTGAATTTGGGAACTTTGAATATGAAATAGGTTGTTGAATTAGTTTTGGGTTTTGGTTTAGAATCTTGAATTAGTATTGAACTTTAACTTCTTGAATTAAGTTCTTATATCTTAGTTTTTTTTAAGTTAAACTTTTTTAACTTAAGTTTGTTAGTTTAAATAGTTAGTTATGAGTTAAGAAGTTTTCAACTTTAGGTTCTCTTTTGAACTTGAATTATATAGGTTCTTGAATTTAGAATTAAGTTCTTGAATTAGATTTTAACTTGAATTTGGAAACTTTGAATTTGAAATAGGTTCTTGAATTAGTTTTAAATTTTGTTTTAGAATCGTGAATTAGTTTTCAACTTTAAGTTCTTGAATTAGGTTATTGAATCTTAATTTTTTTAAGTTAAGCTTTTTTAAGTTAAGTTAAGTTTGTTAGTTTAAATTGTTAGTTTTGAGTTAAGAAGTTTTCAATTTTAGGTTCTTTTTTGAACTTGAACTATATAGGTTCTTGAATTTGAAAACTTTAAATTTGAAATAGGTTCTTGAATTAGTTTTGGGTTTTGTTTTAGAATCTTGAATTAGTTTTCAACTTTAACTTCTTGAATTAGGTTCTTGAATCTTAGTTTTTTTAAGTTAAGCTTTTTTGAGTTAAGTTTGTTAGTTTAAATTGTTAGTTTTGAGTTAAGTTTGTTAGTTTAAATTGTTAGTTTTGAGTTAAGAAGTTTTCTACTTTAGGTTCTTTTTTGAACTTGAACTATATAGGTTCTTGAATTTAGAATTAGGTTCTTGAATTATATTATTAACTTGAATTTGAGAACTTTGAATTTGAAATAGGTTCTTGAATTAGTTTTGGATTTTGTTTTAGAATCTTGAATTAGTTTTCAACTTTAACTTCTTGAATTAGGTTCTTGAACCTTAATTTTTTTAAGTTAAGCTTTTTTAAGTTAAGTTTGTTAGTTTAAATTTTTAGTTTTGAGTTAAGAAGTTTTAAACTTTAGGTTCTTTTTTGAACTTGAATTATATAGGTTCTTGAATTTAGAATTAGGTTCTTGAATTAGATTATTAACTTGAATTTGAGAACTTTGAATTTGAAATAGGTTCTTGAATTAGTTTTGAGTTTTGTTTTAGATTCTTGAATTAGTTTTCAACTTTAACTTCTTGAATTAGGTTATTGAATCTTTTTTTTTTTAAGTTAAGTTTGTTAGTTTAAATTGTTAATTTTTAATTAAGAAGTTTTCAACTTTAGGTTCTTTTTTGAACTTGAATTATATAGGTTCTTGAATTTGAAATTAGGTTCTTGAATTAGATTATTAACTTGAATTTGGGAACTTTGAATTTGAAATAGGTTCTTGAATTAGTTTTGAGTTTTGTTTTAGAATTTTGAATTAATTTTCAACTTTAACTTCTTGAATTAGGTTCTTGAATCTTAGTTTTTTAAAGTTAAGCTTTTTAAAGTTAAATTTGTTAGTTTTGGGTTATAATCTTAAAATATTAGTTTTCAACTTTAGGTTCATTTTTGTGAACCTTGAATAATGCTTGTTAGTTTAGGATAGTCTTGTGAACCTTAGTGTAGGTTAGTCTTGTGAGTTATGTGAATATTTTTATGTAAGTGTTATTGTTAAGAAAATGAGGAACTTTGAATTAAGTACTTGAATTTGAATTAGAATTTGGAACTTGAATTTGGAATTAGGTTCTTGAAGTAGATTATTAACTTGAATTTGGGAACTTTGAATTTAAAATAGGTTCTTGAATTAGTTTTGGGTTTTCGTTTAGAATATTGAATTAGTTTTCAACTTTAAGAGTACTAGCAAGTCATCCTAGTTGAAGTACTAGCAAGAGTACTAGCAAGTCTAGTAAGTCTAGGAAGAGCTCTAGGAGGTCTATAGAGTATGACGATATTCCAGGCCGTCTTTCATCTTCACCACAGATTCGCTCTTCTCTACAAGTGTCTATCCCCTTTGGAACTGGGAATCCCGCATATTATCATGGTCCTAGACCCACTACTTCTCATCATCACACTTTCATGCCTACACCGACTATGCCTCCACCACATGGCAGCGAGACTATCAGATTATCATCTGGTACTCCATACCCACGTGATTCTTCTTCCCTTCATATATCAGGCTTGCGACTTAGAGATCATACCAGCTCAGAGTCTGACACACAGACTTTTACTCCCCTATTAACTCAGCGTTATACACTTCTACCATTACCTGCATCATCACTTTCTGAGAGGGAAGAGGAGGTGAATCTGAGACCTGGCGAGAAGGACGTCATTGTTAGAGTCATGATTCTGCCTGATGGATCATCATAAGTTTTTTTCTAATTAATTGATAAGTTTGTTTTTTTATTTTAATTAATTATTTATCACTTGATGACATACTTATTATGTTCTTTACAGGTGGTATCCCACGAAAGAGCCCCGATGTGCTCTAAAGGAGGCAGTTAGGAGGTTTTTTACAGAACCTTGGCATTCCTGGATAGAGATTCCAAAAATGATCCACTAGGCCATGTTTGATGAGTTTAAGGTATATATATATATATATATATATATATATATATATATATATATATATATATATATATATATACCATCTAACACTAGTCATTTCTCTCTTTCAGGCAATGTGTACTTGGAAGTGAAAGTACAATAAGATCATTTCCACTACTTTCGAGAGGAAGACCAGTGCCAGGCTACACCAATAGCTTAAAAATATTCGAGATAGTAAAAAGTGTGGATCTTGGCTTCTACCTCATCTTCATGAGCATCTTAAAGAATATTGAAATTTGTAAGAGTTCAAAGCATTGTCTGAATAAGGCAAGAAAGCCAGAAGTAGTGTAAAAGGTGGATCGTTGCACACTATGGGTGCAAAGAGTGTAGGGACGTTGAAAGGAAAATTGTAAGTAATAATATTAACCCTTTAACTTATATGTTTATATAAACTTGATTAAATAATATTAATTACTTAATTATGTTAAATTTTATTTTATTTGTAGGAGAAGGAATTGGGGCGCCTTCTGACTCAGGCTGAGCTCTTTCGGAGAGGCCACGTAAGAGAGGGAAAAAATGAGTCAGATTCGAATGTATGAGTTAAGCAGAGGGCTCAAGACGCCTATGTAAATTTTAAATTTTAGATATAATAATTAAAGTACTAACACACACACACACATATTATGTATATATTCTAATTTTTATTTTTTTATATGTAGGATGAGTTTGGACGTGTTTTATCTGAGTAAAGCCAGACTCAGCGAGGTCTGGGCTTGCCGACTGAGCCTACAAAGGAGGAAGCCACTCAAATATGGACCGAAAAAGTGGCGGGGGAGATAAAAGGGGAGAGTCTATGGTCTAGGCTCTAAGAATGATTTGCAATGAATCCAGTCAGGATTGGTAGGTATTGGATCCTCGCGCCAGGCTGAGGCGGTTGATGGTATTCAGCTTGCACATATGTCGCAGCAGATCGCAGATCTTACTAAGGCCTTGGTAGAATTCGAGAGAAAATGAGTTGAGAGCAATGAAGAGTTATCCAAGACCGTCCAGTCTCTTCAAGAACAAGTATCATCCTTGGTTGGTCATTGATGTCGTAGTGCAAATCATACTCCTTCCTCCTCGTCATCAAGTGACGACGTGACTGAGACTAGTGAAAATAAGGAGGAGTATGTGGATACTACCCTTCATTAGGATTAACTCATTTAGTTCATTTTCCTATACATTTTGACACATTTTGACATTTTTTTAAGTTATTGAATACTTTATAGGTCCTTTTGGTGGACCTTTTATGTGTTTAGTGATATTATTACTTCGTATTTAGTTTCTTGTTATAATTGAATCTTATTATGAATGTTGTGATAGCAATTAGTTCTGATTTGGGCTGTTTTGAATTAGTTTTGTAAATGGCAGGTGATGCATCTTGAAAATGCAGATTTTTGTAGCTGAAAAAAATGCAGAAAAGCGAAGGACCTGGTCTCTTTTGTTCGTCGCTTTTCTGGAAAAATTTACCAGAAAAAGTGACACTGTCCATCACTTTGTTCTTCAAGTTCAAGAACAAAGCGATGGACAACGTTGCTCTTCTAAAAAAATGAAAAAAAAGTCATCGCTTTTTAATTTGCATCGCTTTTAAAGCGACGCTGTCCGTCGCTTTTGAAAAAGCGACTGGCCACTTTCCCACGAAAGTGACTCCATCGCTTTTCCATCTCTTTTGGCCAAAAAAGCAATGGACAGCGTCCCTTTTGGCCGTCTCTTTTTAGCCTTTTTTTTAGTAGTGCGAACTTGGGTAGGTTTCTAAGATTGACACTGTTGAGGTTCTCCGGTGCTCTCGGACAGGAAGAAGGAAAGCAAATAAACGTACTCATGCTTGAAACCCAATTCTACTAACTACTACATGCCAATAATACAACTATCATATCAGGAGATGCTTCACCATTTAGGGTTCTGTTAGCTGCACACCGTTTGGATTATTTCTTGTCTTCGAGCTAAGGAATTGATTTCTCGTGGGTGTTTTGCTTATCTAGCATATGTTTGAGATATTAGCGCCGATATTTTTTCTCCTGAGTCAGTTCTTGTGGTTAGAGATTTCTTATATGTATTTATGACCGACCTTCCAAGCCTTCCACCTGAGAGAGATATTAACTTTACTATTGAGTTAGAGACAGACACCAGGCCCATTTCTATTACTCTGTACCATATGGCTCCGACTGAGTTTAGGGAGCTTAAGGATCAGCTCCAGGATCTGATAGCTAAGGGTTTCATTAGGCCGAGTGTGTCACCTTGGGGTGCTCCAGTTTTGTATGTGAAGAAGAAAGATATGTCGATGCGGATGTGTATTGATTATCGGTAGCTGAATAAGGTGACTTTGAAGAATAGGTATCTGATGCTGCGCATAGATGACTTGTTTGATCAACTTCAGGTTTCAACCATGTTTTCGAAGATAGATTTAAGGTCAGGCTACCACAAGTTGAGGATTAGGGCGAAGGACATCCCTAAGACAACATTCAGGACACGTTATGACCACTACGAGTTCCTGGTGATGTCTTTTGGGTTGAATAATTCCCCCGCAGCTTTCATGGACTTAATGCACAGGGTTCTTATCCCATACTTTGACTCATTTATGATGGTTTTCATTGATGACATCCTGATATACTCGCGAAGTATAGATGATCATGAGCAACACTTGAGGATTGTACTCCAGACTTTGACAGATCATCGACTTTATGCCAAAATCTCAAAGTGCGAGTTTGTCTTGAGTCAGTAGAATTTCTAGGACACGTTGTGTTTAAGGATAGGATTAGAGTGGATCCATGGAGGATATCAGCAGTTCTTGATTGGCCGAGACCTACTACTCCTACCGAGGTTCCCAGCTTTGTTGGGTTAACAGGGTACTACATGAGGTTCGTCGAGGGGTTTTCTTCCATAGCAGCACCTTTGACTAGGCTGACTAGGAAGGATGTCCCATTTTAGTGGTTGGATCAGTGTGAGGACAACTTTCAGAGGTTTAAGGCCTTGTTGACTTCATCTCCAGTGTTAACTTTGCCAGTTGAGGGTCAGGACTTCTCGGTATATTATGATGCTTCAAGGGTTGGTCTTGGTTATGTATTGATGCAGCAGGGTCGCATGATAGCATATGAGTCAAGACAACTGAAGGTTCACGAGTGCAATTACCCTACTCATGACTTGGAGTTGGCATCGGTAGTCTTCACGCTCAAGATTTGGAGGCGTTCCTTGTATGGAGTTCACTATGAGATCTTCACTGATCACCGTAGTATTTAGTACATCACGAGTTAGCGAGAGCTGAACTCGAGGCAAATAAGATGGATTAAGATACTGAAGGACTATGATTTCACTATTTTGTATCATCCAGGCAAGGAAAAAGTGGTAGCAGATGCCTTGAGTCGGAAGACAGTGAGTATGGGCAGCCTAGCTTTACTCTCAGTTTTAGAGTGACCAATGGACTTGGACATCCTGTCCTTGGCTAATCGGTTGGTTAGCACCAGCCCCAGCTCAGTCAGCAAGTCTTCGACGTTTGCTTCTGTAGTTACTTGGTATGATCAGGGATCATCCCTCAGAGGTAGCACATACATCCGCTCAGGGGGAATCTCTAGGTGTTCAGAGTTTAGGAGCTCAGCCTGCTTCTATGGCTCCTCATGCTGAGGTTCTTCCGGTACCTTCTGCTGCATAGCCTCTTGCTCCTTACCCAATTATGATAGAGACAAAGCAAAAGGCTTTGGGTAGGTTTCTGAGATTGACACCACCGAGGTTCTTCGATGCACCCGGACAGGATGCCCACGAGTTTATCACCACTTGTGAGGAGATGCTTCATCATTTGGGTTAGTTGGATGCCCATGGGGTAGATTATACTACTTATCAGCTGGAGGGCCCAACTAAGCTTTGATGGAGGGCGTAGCTAAGCTATTATGGAGGGCGTAACTAAGTTATGATGGAGGGACCAAGTTGCTTGCAGACTGCCTTAGTCACCTTAGATGACCTGGAGAGAGTTCTAGGCCTTTATGGCCAAGTTTCTACCCCAGAGAGACCGTGATCATCGTAGAGAGCAGTTTACTAGGCTGATATAGGGGTCTATGTCCATATCTGAGTATGAGACTTGCTTTCACCAGTTGGCTCCATTTGGAGCTATGATCATGCCTATAGAGCCAGACAGAGTTCGCCGGTTTGTTTGGGGGTTGCGGACAGAGCTTAGATAGATAGCTGAGATATTTGTTCCTAGTGGTCGATCATTTCAGGATATCGTAGATTATGTCCGTACCATGGAGTATTTGCATTGTCATGATCTCGGGGCTAGGGGATAAGAGGCCCTATTATCAGGGTAGTTTCAATGGTTCCCGTGGTGGTGGTAGTGGTTCAGGCAAGTGAGGCTGAGGGTATCATCCATATCAGCATCAGGGTCAGTCCAGTCGGCCAGTTCAGGCTTTGCTTCAGGCTTCTGGTGGGTCTCAATTTAAGCAGGGTTAGAGTAGCCAACAGGGTTATCGTGGTCAGACTTGGAGAGGTTCGGCTTCTGGGGCATCAGGCCATGGTGGCCACACCGGTGCAGCTAGTTCATCTCGGTAGGGTGGGCCATCAAGGCCTTTTTATGAGTGCGGTGTTATTGATCACTATGTCAGAGATTGCTCCCAGTGGGGTACAGTTCAACCATCCGCTCAGCCAGATCAGCCAATTAGAGCAGTGCAGCCACCGGCTAGAGGAGGTGGTGGTCAGGGCAAAAGTGGTGCCCAGCATCGCAGGATAGGTGGTAGGGATGGCGATCGATCAGGTAAAGGTCATCGTCAGTTTTATGCGATCTCTAAGAGACTGTAGGCAGAGGCCTCAGATGTGGTGATCACATCTATGATTTATGTGTGCCATTAATCAGCTTTGGCTTTATTTGATCCTGGATCTACTTTTTCGTATATATTTGCCTACTTTATGCGATTTTTGGGGTTGGCTAGCGAGCCATTATCTATGCTTGTATCTATTTTGACCCTAATAGGAGATTCTTTAGTAGTGGATCGGGTTGTGAGATCTTGTATGATTATTGTTGGTGACTTGGAGACTTGGGGTGACTTAATGATCCTAGATATGTTAGATTTTGATGTGATTCTGGGCATGGACTGGTTATCCCCTCATCGAGCAGTTTTGGATTATTATGCCAAGACCGTTACCATAGTTGCTCCCTCCTTGTAACTAAGCCCTCCTTGACACTACGCTATGTTTCTTCCACTTTCAGACCAACTCTTTTCCTCCCTTATTCTCCCTTTCTATTACTCCTTCCGTTTTAAATTGTTTGGCCTATTTTTCCTTTTAGTCCATTTCAAAAAGAATGTCTCTTTCCTTTTTTGACAATTCTTAACTTTTAAGATTCCAATAATACCCTTACTATCAATTTAAAATACACCACACATGAACCCACTGAATATATAAAAAAAGTCAGATTAATATTTTTTATTGTCTGAGAATACCGGTGAATATATCTGTCAAATCAACTCAAGGTATGTCACTTTTAACTTCTTTCTTTTTCATTCTTTCCCAATTTATTGTGCTTTCCATTTGTTTCACTACAATAATCGTACTGTAATTTCTAAGCAAGACTAGTCTGCATACAGTAATTCCTTATTAGCATCATTATATTAGTGTGCAAATCTCCATTGAATTACCAAAAGACTAATGAGTAAATATAAAGCCATGAAAGAACCAAGACTTAATAATCTTCACAATTTCTTTATGTACATAAGTCTCCACAACTAGAAAGATAAAACTACACAACTTTAATATTTGTCGTGTCTAAATGTAGGAGTTTATACAAAAAAAGAAGTTACACAAAAGATGCAAAATGCCCAAGGCTACAAAATACAGTAGAAATAAACTTTACAAACAGATTGTACTCCTACTACCATTGACATGCTTATATCCCATATCTCCTTTGAAGTAGAGCATTATCTTCATTTACAACATCAATATCACAACAAAGTTGAATTGAAAAACATCCTTCTCGTTCTAGTCTTTCTTTCATCATGTGCGACACTTTATAATTGTTCCCCCCTTTAGCTTTCATCACCTCAACCATGCAATATTGCAAAGTTAAAATACGTGATTGAGTCACTCGACTTTCATCTCATTAAAAGATGATTCAACTGCATGTATAATCTCATTTATGGTTAAATGAGCCTTTTGATATTGAAGGGATTGAATGACTCTAAAGAATCTAAGGTCTAAGACATTTAAATCCGGACTATTTGGAGGTTGAAAGCACAGTCGGATATCAAATCCACCTTCTCAAGCATCTTCATTAAATTTCATATCATTTATACTAATATGAGGCCTTGCATTGTCTTTTTGAATAAAGATAGGAGAATTTGACTCTAAAATTGGCCATTTTGATCTGATCGTCGGGGGAACTTTTTCAATCAAACAAGCCCTAGTGATATCTTTAGTCATGGATAAAATAGATTTCGTTTCTAAAGTTCCTGCAGCTCAATTTTTGCTATTCCGCTTAGCTTCCTCCTTGACCACAAAAGGAAAGATCCCTATTTTTTCCGAGAACAACTTAACTCCATTTTGATCAAATCTAGGACGTGCGATGACATCCATGAACATAACTTTGGTAATGAAGTTCTTACTTTTTCATGATCTATATGGGTTAGATTCTAGTTCTTCTAGGAGGAGATAGTACCTTTCATATTTCTTTGATAGGAAAAACCATTTTCCATCTATGTGAACATAATTAAACATATCTGAAAATTTTGGATTCGAATGAAGTGTATCTGGATCAAGCATTGATAACCAGAATTGTACCCTTACCCTTTTATTTTTCTCTGTCAGATGAGGTTTTATAGCATTCGTGTGCTCCCTCATAGCACCTTCTTTGATACGCCGAAAAAAAGTTGATGTTGACACGTCAATGTCACAAGCTAAAGATCAAATATTCGTTCGATAATAAAGAGGAGTTTCCTTTATTCGATTAATATTGATTTGAATTCGTTTTCTCCCAACTCTACCCACAAGTTTTGGTGAAAGATCTATTGTTTGTTAAAAAAAGATAACCTTGTTTGTTTACAAATTCGTCTCACTATACGTTCTGAAGTGTGAAATAACATTGCAGCTTGCTTTAAAGACCCGTGTGGAAGATGCCTTGCTTCGCTTTCTTTCAGTAATCACTCTGCAATAGCATGACGATCCTTAATATTTAGTCTTGAATTCATAGTAGCTGAGTTTGATTGTGAGTTTACTGTGTTTTATATTTACATCATATAGCAGAATATTAAAACATAGATATTGCAGGAGATTAAAATAGAGATAAAGATAAGCATGCAATACAACAGTGAAATTATGAAATAAAGGTAAAGAATCCCAATCTCTCTATAAATTTTATAATCAATAAATTTAGAAAAATAAAATTATTTGGCTTCATGGAGGAAAACAAAAATTTACCGCCCAATTTTTTAATCTTTGTTAGAGGTTTTATGGAGTAGGAGATGAGGAGTAATTTTTTTTCTTAAAAAATACATCCCATCATATGACTAATATCATCGAATAGGAAATATTTAGGGATAATCTTTTTTTAAAAAAAAAAAACCCTATCATATCATATGAGTGATATAATCACCAAATGAGAAATATTTATCCCCTAATTTAGAATAGAAGAAACAAAACAAAATTTTCTTTAGACCTATAGTAACTGAAAAATTCAAAACAAGCTTGTTCTTCTTCAATGACTACAACCTTGTTGTTCAATGAGAGAGAGAGTTGAACAGTCATGCTAATAAAGGAAATTGAAGAATAGTGTATGTCTGGGAAAGAGAAAAGTAAGAATGTTGAAATGAAGCCATTTAATGTCAAAATGGTAACAATGGAGATCCACGTCATAAAAATATTTTGAACTTCTTTTTCTATGTCGACACGTATCAATCAACTTTCCCTTTATTTCATAAATTTTATTTAAAAATTATTTTTGTCAGCTTAAGGGTATAATGGGTAATTTATGTGTATATGTAATGATATAGCAAAAGTCTTCTCCAATATATTAAACTCCATGCCAAGTCAAAATAGGACAAACAATTTGAAACAGAGGGATTTTTTTTTTCATCAAGCGACAGGTGCGGCTTCTATTTCAAACTCAACTTTTTGATCATATTTTTTTTTCTTTCTTTTATAATTATTTTTTTCTTTTTCTTTTTTCTCACATATGCCACACCCGCTATTTTTCCTTTTATATCACTAACTTTTTCTTTTCACACCCCATACTTCTCATTTACCTCCACAGTAGCCACCCTCAACTTAGGCGATTTGTCTGAGTTGAGGTGCACAATGTCCAAGGAGGGACCAGGGCAAAACTGAAGGTTCATAGAAAACAGAGAAGGTGAATAGGCTGAACAACAAAAAAGGGTCAATTTTGGCTCAAAATCAGGGATCGAAGGATATTAATTTTATTTGAATGGTTATTTAGGTTAAGTGGACTCTTTTAAAATGTCCTATAATCATTTTCTAACCAATCTATCCTACCACCTAGGTGAGACTAACCGAGCAAGTTCTGGATTGGCACACAATGCAAGAATAGTAGGAATGCAGCTCACAGGTACATGGCACAGAGTCAAATAATCAATTGCTAACTATTAATATTATGCCCTAGATTAAGTTATTTATCACGTCCATATTACATAATGTCATGCATAGATCCATAAAGGTCAGTCTTAACAACATGGCTACACTGTTACACAAAAATTTAGGAGGGGTTTCCATTTCTATCAAAATCACTTTCAAAAATAGCTCATAAATTGCGCTAAGTTCCTATTCTTTTTTTACAAGCACATATACGACCTAAACATGCTATTTCAATAGAAATAAAAGTCCTGGAGGAAAGAACACAACAAGAAAACCCCAAGGACTTGGATACCTCAAAAAGGGTACCCTCTTGGGTTGCCTCCCAAGCAACACCTAATTTAATATTGCGGCACGACGCGGGTTGTGTTGGCTACTCAGACTTTTCTAAAGACATCCATAAAAAATTCATGGACTAGTCTACCCCTACCCTACCAAAAAAATATATGCATTGTCTTCAATGCACTAAAATAAAATAAAATGCAAGGGTGGCGGGAACATACCTAGGCGCCAGTGTACGGTGTGGTAGCCCAGGCCGATGATACAGTGCCCGTGGTGGAATCAGTAGCTTCTTGAGTAGAGCTCTCAACAACACTCTCTCAGCCCAGAATGGGCACTCCCACAATGGGGTCTACAGAACGGTTCGCACTTGAAGGTGCCAAGCTCGATGAGGTACCATCTCTCAATACCGCAATTCTCACTCGCTTAGCCTTAAGTCTCACCTCCTCCTCTTGTCTTGAGACTTTCATAGTTAGCTTAGCACTCTTGCCTCAACATTTCTTCTTTTTCTCTCCTCTTTCTTCTGTTTCTTTTCTAACTCACCTAGTGTCAATGCTGAATCATCATTCTCTTGGCGAACTTCCTTATCCCTTTTCTTCTTCTTTTTATTCTTTTTGGTCTCAGGAAGCTCACTATCATCATTTAGCCTCACGAGCTCTTTTGACCTATTCACAAGGAGGGGAGTTTGCTAGCCAATCAATGAATGAGTCATCCTCCTTAGCTCTAACAGGTGCAAACTCAATATTTGGGATAACCGGCACCGCTCGCTTTTGAATAGCATCAATGCCAGCTTGAGATCTTGCAAGCTCAGTGAAGATAGCAGTAAGGGCTAGAACTGTCAAGTTTTGCAGCCGCTTGTTTACCCAAATCTCTATCCTGTCCAGATGGGCATTTACCTTATCAATCAAATGTTGAATGGGCTCGAGGGGAGAAGTAATCTCTTTTCTTATCAATGGCTTAATAGCATTGGAGAACCGTTTTATCTGCTCATCCGCATGGAAAGCCTTTTTAGCCACTTTGTTGAAAGTCTCGCTAGTGAAAGGATAGGGGCACCTGGCTCATTGGATGGTGTAGAGTGAGATGCTATAGATGGGCCTGGTGCAGCAGCTGAAGAAGGAGAGGCAGTAGCAGCGGCCTAATCAAACACAACCAAAGAGTCAATTGGGACATTGCCAGTTGGCTTACAAATACAGCACTCTCGGATGCAATAGAATGGGCTCTACCCCTTGCCACAAGGTTAGCCATTCGAATAAGGGAAATATCCTAGAAGCCTGTCTCCTGAAGTGTCTTGTCTATCCCCATATAAGTGGGTATTTTGATCACTTGGCATAGCCTAGTGATCAAGCATAAGAATGAAAGAGATGTGGATGGCATTAATGCTCGCTCCTTAAGTTCCTCAGCAATGATGCGGGCAATGATGATGTCAAACCTGGACATGATGGTAGAAACTAAGATCAGCTATTCCAGAGTAAATATATTATCTGAGGCTGTCGGGACTAATCTGTACCGCACCATAGACCACCAAAACTTTTCAGCCATACTCATAGATCCCTTTGTGATACTCGGCTTGTTGCTAGTCAACCAAGGCTGGTTCCCATCCGTAATAACCAAAGAAAGCCACTCATAAGGGGTTTTCTTGTTCCTGTGTTGTTCCAGTTGATAATCAAGATCGGGTTGGGCGACCGGTGCCAAGTAATTAGGGCCATAGATGAACCGCTGGATGGTGGCTTCAGAGATATCGACTGGGACCCCTCTTACTTGTACACTATTCAGAGGTGGCAACTTTTTTGCATCTTTTTCCTTCATGCATGAGTGCAGCAAGGTGGCTGCATATGCAACATAGAACTCACGTACAAGGACAGGGTTATAAGCCTCGCCACACTATTTAATCCAATCAAACTATGGTGGTCATACAGTTTCTTGATGTATGCAAGCTTCTGTAATGTTGTGGATTGTATCTGAACTTCTTCGAAAATACTCCTCCTCAGATACCCTCAGTCATTCTTGGCCAACCCCTCATGATATAATCTGGAAGTGCCTTCTATGGCCCATCTCATATTCTCCCAGACCTTTAGATTTTTGCTTTTGTAAGTTGGGACAATGGGGACAGGCTCATCATTGTGAACCTTTGCATCCTCAGGGATCTTAGTTCCAGATGCACTAGAACTACCAGTGGATGACCCAGACCTCGTCTGATCTTTTCTGCCTGAAGTTGTTGCATCATCGGGCTCTGTATCTCTGGTGCCGCTTTTACTTGATGAAGACTCAGACTCACCCTCATCCTCTTCAGACTAGGGAGGGGTAGTATGTGTTTGTTGTTTTTCTCTTTGCCTCAGGTCCGAGGCTCTGCAGAAGTATTAGATTCTATGGTGTAGATCTTCTTAGATCCACTATCTTCTGACCTAGAGGACTCATCTAGAATTTGTCGCTTTTTACTAATAGTAGCTTCTGTCTCTGCTGTTGTGGCCTTCTTTGGGTTGTTCTTTTATGACATGGTACCTGCGAGGTAGGACCGGTAGTGATTTGACCAAAAGAATTTAAAGCAAAAAACTTTACAAGTGCAGAAAGTCGACTAGTTGGCCGACAACCAGTGGTGTGAAACCACCGCCAGTGAAACCATTAGTGGTTTCTTGCATTGCTGAGGAATTAGTATTTTTACACAACCACGAGTCACTTGACAGCCAGTGGTTTAGAACTACGGATCCATCCTATGACTGATGGTTTTTCTTCTGAGGGTCACACTTTAAGAGGAAATTTCACCAGTCACTTGACCGATCATGGTTTTAAACCACTGACCGTCTTGTGAGTCGTAAGTTCTCATATGAGGGTAACCTTATGGTGGTAAAATCACGGGTGAAACTACTGCCAGTGGAATCAAACCACCGGCAGTGACTTCAATCGTAATTTGACCAACTTGTGATTTCATACAAGACTCCCTCCTTTTCAATATTTCAACAAATTTCTTCACATTTTTAATCACCATTTTTACCAACTGACACACCCTTATGCATCCAACACTCAATCACAAAATTCCAAGTACATAACTAGGGTTCCTTAGTTTCAAATTTCAAATTAGCAACATGAACCCTAGGCACTCTCATCATAAGAATCAATTTACATTTAAGGGTGAGTTTAAACTTACCCTTGATGTTGATAGACTTCTTGAAAGATGTGGTAGAGAAGAGAGTGGGTTATGCTTTAGACATTTGTGTGTGTGTGATTTTACAGTTGATTGATTGGAGTGATTTACTTGGGTGAAGAGTTATATTGGTGTTAGTAGTGATGAAGGGAGTAATTTGAGGAAAAAGAGTTGGGAAGTTGATTTCCCTTCCATTTAAAACAAGGAGGCACCCATTTTAGGGTTATCGGGTGAAAGGGAATGGGGTCAGATCGGGTTACTTCTTTAAAAAAACTCCAACCCGATAAATTAGTTGTACCTGGGATCCATGGGTGGAAACAACGATCAGTCAAATGACATGACTGGCCATTGATCCACTCGTGGATCATGGATCACTGCCCTTTTCATGACAACAAAACCACGAATGCCTTGACTGTCCTTCGTTTAGAAGCACGGACTGTACTGTCATTTGTGGTATTTTTGTCAGTGGCCTAGCATGTTGGATTGAGAACCATGAGTTGGTTCACCAGTCGTCGAATTGTTTCATGGCCAGTGAACAAAACTGTGGTTTCTCAAAAGCTGCAGTGGTACCCTTTTCCTTGCACTTGACTTTTTGCTCATTTTTTCCTTCCTGGGGTTCCTGCACATTTTAGCAAACATTAATCTTGAGTTTCCTCACAAGCAATGCCTGATTTAACATCACGGCACAACGCAGGTCACTTGACTACTCAGAATTCATTAAGTTTCCCTCATGGGTTGCCTACCATGCAGAGCCTGATTTAACTTCACGACATGACGCAGGTTCCTTGGTTACTCAGACTTCACCAAGGGTCAAGACTTCAACAACTTTTACCTCCTATGCAGTTCCTAAGTACGCCTTGATACGCTCACCGTTAGACTTGAACCTCTTGCCTTCATGGTTTTCAAGCTCTATGGAACCATGTTGGAACACTTGTACCACTTTAAATAGTCCAATCCATTTAGACTTCAGCTTGCCAGGAAACAAGCGAAGTCTAGAATTAAACAGCAGAACTAAATCACCCAACGCAAAATCTCTCTTCTCAATCTTTCGGTCATGGTACAACTTCATCTTTTCTTTGTACAAGGATGAACTTTCATAGGAATTGAGGCAAAATTCATCCAGCTCATTTAATTGACCAAGCCGTTGAAAAAAAGTTGCACACCAATCTAAATTCAACTTTTTCAGTGCCCACATGGCCTTATGCTCAAGCTCTACCGGTAGATGACATGCCTTCCCAAACACAAGTTGATATGGTGACATACCTATTGGTGTTTTATATATAGTTTGGTACACCCACAAAGCATCATCAAGTTTCCTAGACCAATTCATTCTATTTGCATTCATAGTCTTTGCGAAGATCATCTTTATCTCCCAGTTGGAATCCTCAACTGGCCCACTAGTCTGCGAATGATAAGGGGTTGCAACTTTGTGTTTCACTCCATACTTCTCAAGTAAATCACGAAACAACTTATTGCAAAAGTGAGAGCCTCCATCACTAATAATTGCCCATGGTGTACCAAATCTAGAAAAGATGTTCTTTTTCAAGAATGCTATGACACTCTTGCCTTTATTATTAGGAAGCGCAACCGCCTCCACCAACTTGGATACATAGTCAATGGCCACCAATATATATTTCATCCCATTCAAACTCATAATTGGACCCATGAAATCAATTCCCCACATATCAAATAGCTCAATTATAAGGATGGGAGTGAGAGAAAGATCATGCTTCCTTGATATACTGCCTTCCCTTTGATATCGATTGCAAGCCTTAGCAAATTCATGAGAATCCTTGTGGAGGGTATGCCAATAGTAACCGCATTGCAAGATCTTATGAGCTGTTCTGATGCCACTATGATGTCCCCTAACAGGGGATTAATTACAAGCTTCTAATATCTCCATTATCTCAGCCTATGGCATGCATCTACGAATCATTGTGTCAGCACATACACGAAACATGAATGGCTCCTCCCAGAAGAATTTTGTAACATCACACATTAACTTTCTTCGTTGGTGGACAGACATATTGGGAGGCACCACATAACTTGCCAAATAGTTAGCAAAGTCTACAAACCATGGAATCAAATCTTGGGAGGCAGCTAACACTTCTCATCTGGGAAGTTATCATCAATCTCCAACTCATCTTTCAGCTTTAGCATTGCTTCTTCCTCTAATCTAGACAAGTGGTCTGCTACTTGATTTTCTGTATTCTTTTGGTCCTTGACCTCAAAGTCAAATTCTTATAACAGAAGAACCCATCTAACCAATCTAGGCTTCACATCTTTCTTTGCCATGAGGTATCTAAGAGTTGTATAGTCAGTGTGCACAATCACCTTAATGCCAAGTAAATAAGATCTGAACTTTTCAAATGCAAAGACCACAATAAGCAACTCTTGTTCTATCACAGTATAGTTCTTTTGAGAAGTATTAAGTGCTTTGCTAGTGTAGTATATCAGATGTAGAATATTTTCATGCCTTTGGCCTAGGTCTGCTCTTAGCGCCACTCCACTAGCATCACACATAACTTCAAATGGCTGGGCCCAGTCAGGCATAACAATAATGGGCGCATGGATCAACTTTTGCTTGACGTATTTGAATGCCTTTAGGCATGCATCATCAAACACAAACTTAACCTCCTTGTCCAAAAACTTGCATAAGGGATGTGCAATTTTAGAGAAATCCTTTATAAATCTACGATAGAAACCTACATGCCCAAAAAAGCTTCGGATACCCTTCATAGAAACTGGAGGTGGCAATTTTTCAATCACCTTTATCTTTGCTTTATCAACCTCAATACCTTGCTTGGAGATCCGATGGCCAAGAACTACACCCTCTTTGACCATAAGGTAACACTTCTCCCAATTTAGAACTAAGTTGCATTATTCACATCTTTTTAGCACACAACTAAAATGAGCTAAACAACCATCAAAAGAGTCACCAACTACAGAAAAATCATCCATGAAAACCTCAATAGTGTCCTCCACCATATCTGAGAAAATCGACATCATACATCGCTGAAATGTCGCCGGTGCATTGCATAACCCAAATGGCATCCTCTCGAAAGCAAATTTCCTATATGGACAGGTGAAAATGGTTTTATCTTAGTCTTCAGGAGCAATAAAAATCTAATTGTATCCCGAATAACCATCAAGATAACAATATCATCCTCTACCAGCAAGGCGGTCTAACATCTGATCCATGAACGACATCAAAAAATGATCTTTCTTAGTCCAAGCATTCAACTTTTTATAGTCCATGCATACACGCCAGCCTATGACTGGACTCATTAGAATAAACTCATTCTTAGCATTTGGAACCACCGTGATTTCACCCTTTTAGGCACACACTAAACCGGGCTCACCCATTTGTTATCTGCAATAGGATAAACCATGATTGTATCTAACCACTTAATGATCTCCTTCTTGAGAACTTCTTGCATATGTTGATTCAACCTACGTTGGTGCTTAATACTTGGAATACAATCTGGCTCAAGCTAAATTTTGTGCATGCATATACCTGGCGGAATTCCAATGATGTCAGCAATGGACCACCCAATGACCCTCTTAAACTTTCTCATAATAGAAACCAGAGCTTCAACCTACCCTTCATCTAGGTATGCAACAATAATAACTGGCAAGGTGTCATTAGCTCCTTAGAACACATATCGGAGGTGAGATGGGAGAGCTTTTAGCTTCAAGACTGGAGGATCTTCAATAGACGGCCTAGTTAGTGGGGTTTGTCGATTCTTCAGGTCCAAATCAATCTATTTTTAAATCATAAGAATAAGACCCTATACCAGCAAGTGCTTCTACCATATCATTATATTCAGCAATATCCTCTCCATCAAAATTCATAATAACAGCTGCAAGTGCTTCAACACCAAGTCACTCCTCAACGGGAATTATTAGCTGCTCGTCATCAACCACATCAATATAGTACCTAATACTACTGGTATGTCATCACGGGGATTCATTGACTGGCATACACTTAAAGTTACAACCTCATCATTAAGTTTGAATTTCATCTGCCCAGTCTCCAAGTCAACTAATCCAGTGGAAAGGAATGGTCATACCAAAATAATGGGAACTTTAAAATCCACCTCAGAGTCAAGAATCACAAAGTCTGTAGGAAAGATAAAGGTCTCAACCTTTACAAGTACATCATAGAGAACACTGATAAACGCTCAAATCGTACTCCCCAAAGATGGAGGCACGTCGATCGTCAAGAAAAACACATTTATAAGTACCCAACAGGCGTCAGGGTCGTACCCACAGAGACTTGATGCTAGATATATGAAGATTGTATGGAAATGAGTTCACAAGGAGAATAAATGCTTAAAACACGAAAGTAAAAGGTTGGGGGAATTGGGATTCTGTCACTACAATCAAAATTCGAATTAAAGCAAGTAAGTAAAGCGGGTGTACCAAATTGAGTAAGAGACTAGGGATGTGTATCCAATGGGGCTTTAATGAGGGATAGCGTGTTTATCAATTCACACTTATTCTCGCTTATTGACACAAGTAGCATTGGTCATGAGTATGGCTGTTTATCTCTCGATCAACAATCATATATTCAATAATCTCGGTTAGAGAATTATTGGTTAAATCAACAAGCAATCAATATCTAGCTTGGGGAGGTCACACTATCTCTAGCTTAGACCCTTAAGTGGGTGATTCCATCGATATGAGCTATTTCTAGCCTCAAATCTGAATGGAGTCCCAAGTTTCCACTAGTAATCTCACATCCAAAACTATGAAATTCTCTTTCAAGCAATAACATAGTCAAGTAATGAAAATTAATGTTTGCAACCACCAATTTTAGTATTAAAATTTAGTGAGACTACTAGACTCATGTCAAATAAGCAATTATAAGCGATAATTGACAACACCCACACCCATTTGTCAAGCACCCATTATCAACACATCCCTAGACAAATGAACTTAGCCACTCATAATAAAAGAGAGAGATATACCAAGTGGGTAAGTCACAATCCTCTTCATTCAAGCTTAATCTCAAGTTCTAAACTCAATTTTTGTATACAAATGGTTAACCAAGATTTGGAAAAGAGACTAGATTGAAACCCTCTTCTTCTTGGAGAGGAAAACTTGTTCCAAAGTAAAAAGCTCTTCAGAATATTCAGAACTGAAGAATGTTATTTATAATTGTGCCTAAATTGGCCTTTTATATTCCCAAAACGTCACTAATTTTTTGGACAAAATTTCCCTTTGACTGGTGTGCAATGAAACGTGTAGTTCGCATGTCATGATATGCACGTCGCACACCATCTTCAGTTGAACTAGTTACTTCAGCTCATTTTGGAGGCCTCATGCGAAGGCAGTGCGGTTCGCACCTTGGGTTGTGCGCGACGGACATTTACTGCACCCTTTAGCAGATTCTTCAGTGAATTTTGTATCTCTATGCGGCATAGGTGCATTCCTCACCACAGCTTTTGCGTGTCGCATGGGCACTACATCTCATATCAGAATCTCCATCTTTTCCGATGTATTCACACTTCACTACTTTTGAGCTCTTTGTGGGCCCATTTTCTTGTTTTTCATCATGAATCAAAAGTACCTGCATAGACATCAAAAAAGGCCATAAGAACCTCTAAATCTATTCAAAACATAGCAATAATTCATGGATATAGGCTCAATAAGTTGGTAGATTACCGACTTATCAAACCCCCAAACTTGAACTATTGCTTGTCTGCAAGCAAGATACTCACAGGGCAAGGAATGAATTATGCTCTAGACTCAATCAAGGCATAAAAGACTGATCTATACTAAAAATTAAGAAAAAGAATAAACAAAAGACTCAACTATGATGCTCATCTCAATTTGAACCACCACAAACTCAAGGCATTTGGCCATTTTAAAACATTTTCCAAAAGGACTTCATTTCTCATTCAAAATCAAGGGACTTTTGTCATTCAAAACAAGACATTTAAGCTTCTCAAGTCATTGGCATGGACCATCAAGGTTTTCCTCGAGATTTGCCATACAACTTGTCTTATTCATTCCTCTCAATTGAAATAGAGACTTCATGATTCAATTCGAGTGCATGATGTCACTCACTACAAGAGAGAATCCCACTCACAATCATTCAATTCACAAAACAATGGTGTTATAAGAGAACCAAGAAGACTCTCACTCTCTCAAGGAAGTTCAAGTCCACACACGTGGAACCATAGGCTTTCCCTTCATGTAAACTGCCGCTAATGTAGGGCAACCAAGCTCAGAATCACCAAGGACTTGCGGGTTATGATGTTGGCCAGGGCTAAGGTGAGAATTTCATTTGGTTCAGGTGACTACATCTCCCTAATGCTCTTTGTTCTCATTTCGAACACCGCTCACATTTTCAAATTTCAACTTCACCTTATTTCTCCCTCACACAACCCAAGCTTCTCCTTTTCAATCATGATCATTCGACTCCTTGTATCGCCTTCATTTGGTAGCACCTATTTTTGCTTTGCAATTTTCAATCATTGGATTGAATTTTGGAGCAATTTTCAATTCAAACCTAAGGTGCTACCTTGCATTTGAAGTGCATTCCTTCTCTTCTCTTTATTGGATCACATACAGTACCCCCAAACTTAGGCGTTTGCCTATGTTGTCTTTTCATTTCCCCCCCCCCAAACTTAGGCTTTAGCCTAGATTTCACTTTCAAGCAATTAGGGACGACAGGTGCTAAGATAGAGCTTCAAAAAAGTCAAGGTGTTAACAAAGTTCCAAAGAACGGTTACAAGCTCAAAGGGGTTCACTAAGATTGATGTCATGGGAAGTCATTTGGGTGAAGTGGCTATCAAAAAGGGCCTAAGGTAATCTTCCAAGATCGATCACACCTAGAATTTTTCATTGAATCACATTCGGGGCAAGTTCTAGATGACACGCATGCACGAAAATCAAGGTAAAGTCTCACCACACAAGGCATCATGCCACAAGATTTGTTTCATTAGTCTTAAAATCAATTGGGGCAAATGATTTTCGACAAGCTATTTCGAGTTTGTTACACACTCGTTTGTAAGTCAATCAAGCCAAAGCGAGAGTGTGCAAGTCATTACAACAGAATGCTTTTCCTCAAAAATTTATTTCCCTTCTTCCTTTTATTTTCAAAAACAATTTGCCAAGAGAAAATTTTTGGTAGGCCCATTTCAAGACAAGCAACTACGGACTCAATTTAAAAGTAGAACTTGGCATTTTCTCTTAAGAAAGTTGCCTCTCAATCTATCATAGGGAAACACCAACCCGGTTTGACATAAAAACAAAAGAAAAAGAAAGATAAAGAAAACTTTTGCTAATTGGAAAAGAACCGTGATATTAAGAAAACACTCGGAGTTTATTGCTAAACTACTATTAACAAGGCGATATCCAAATTGCGCACTCGTGATTCATTAAGAACACATCTCGGCGTAGGCCTTTAGTGCATTTGCAAAGCACGGGTAGTAAGACAATGGGGCATATAAGACCAACCCGACAACACAATTTCAACAACAAAAACCAAGACTAGCAAGGGTGCAAATAAGCTCAAAACAAAAGCATAAGCAAAAGGCCCGTCAAGGACAATAAGCATCACAATCATCCAAAATATGCCCGACAAAGGCCAAATCAAATCTAGCAAAACTAAAATGTTAGCAAGGCCCGGCAAGGGCAATAAAAATAAATGGCCACCCCTCTTCATAAAAGGAGAATTGCCCTCAATGCTAATAGCTCAAGGGAAAGAAAGTGGAACTCCCTGTAGGACTAGGCCTCATCATCATCATCAACTGCTCCTTCATCATAACCGGGTAGCTCCTCCTCATTATCCGCAATGGACGCCTACAAGTTTTCTAAGGGGCCAGGAATGGTGCGAGGTTGAGGTAAGGTATTCAAATCTGCTTCTTCAATTGGGGCCTTACCTATTGCCTTGTCGAGGTCCTTTCAGAGTGTCTTGATAGATTTTTCCCAAACATTCACCCTTTTGCAAAGAGTGGACACTTTCTCCACAACTCCTTTGATAGCCCTCTTTACCCTCTCTCAATCAATCCTGGTAGATCGTTTGACAAATCCCTTAATTTCCTCTCGTGGTTGTATATTTTGTCAACCATATCTTGGAGCCCAGTTTTAGGTATTTGCTCTCTAGGTGCATTGGCAGTGGGTGTGTGAGTTTCTGAAGCAGGATGAGAAAGAGAGGAGGCATGTAATGCAACATTAGAGTTATCATCCTCATCTTCCACCAAAACCTCTTCCCTATGCCTTTTGAAATGAGGAGCATCCCGGACAGTTTTCTTATCAAGATCTAGCACACCAATGGCTGGAGTAGGGGCATCACAGTCGAAGTAAGGAACACCAGCGTGTGCATAAAGTTTACTGATTAGCACTGGAAAAGGGAATGCATCACCACCCCTATGATCCTTCCTTTTTATCACCAAGGCGATGACCTCACCAACATTAATATGATCCCCCACCATAATTGCAGTTATTAGAATGGACCCATCATGCATGACCTTTTGGTTGTACTGAGAAGGCATGAAGCGGGTGCAGATAAAATCATACCATAGGCATGCCTCGAAGTACAAAGTTTGGCATGGGATTTCACCCCCTAAAGTATCCTAGAGAGGTTCATCAGGAGCAATGATAGGAGCCTCCCATTCTAGAGGTTTGCGCTTGAGAAGTAACTTAGCCATGAGCTCAGGGGCTGGTTCAATGGGAGTGCTCCTATAGATAGCATTAATTGCAGCTGTGGTGATTCTGATTACTTTACCCCAAATAAAGATCGAGTCCAATGCAGGGAATGTTTCACAACCCCCTTTGTAGCCTTTAGCATCTTATGTGGCCTGGTATGAGGCGAAGAACACCCAAACCAACTCCTTGTAGTAGTTTTTGGGTACCTCCTGAAATGGTTGCCACTGTCGATTGGCAAACTGAGTGGGGATATTGGGTAGGTTATCCTCCAATACATCCAGGTTAAATCTTTGCTCTATGTTGAAGGACATACCAATATCACGATCATAAATCACTTTCACTCCCTCCATTCTGAATCAAACCCACTCCTCCTCTGAGACTTGGTTATGGGAAGATGAGACTTTCTTTTTCCCCTTTGAGGTAGGTTTGGAGGAAGAGGGAGCCGTTGGTCATCGTGAACTTCTCTCGGCGTTAACCCTATTATATGACATGTTCTGCATATAGAGATTGTGAACCTCAAACAAAAACAAAATCTAAACGAAGTTAGAAAACTACAAAGGATGGAATTCAATGGACTAGAAAAACAAAATAGCTGACTAATGGCTTTTGCGGACCACATGTGAAATGCATCAGAAGGAGTGTACATCGCATGTGCTATCGCACAAACTTACAGAATCCTACAGGGATTTTTCCATCGAGGTGTGAATCAAGTGGGGAATGCACCATCCAAAGTGCGTGTTGCACCATGCATCACCCCTCGCAGCAGTGACTGTCCTTCTTTGTCAACATAGTTTGATGCCTTGTGCGACCCAGACATCAATATATATGCAACGTATGCGAAACACACAAAGGCACAATTGGAATTTTTGGTTCCTTGTGTTCTTGTGAATTACGCATGTGATCCGTAAAGCAAGATGTGCTTAGGCACTTGGCACCACACAACAAACCAATCAACATTAAATAAGGGAGGCAAGGGATATTTTGATCACAACTTCCGGGTACTTAGATTTCCCCGGATTTCCATTAAAAACAACAACAAGCAAGCAAAGAACTTCACGACTTCCCTTAAGATAGACGTTACCCCATCTATCATTGGAAGCATCAAGCCCTTACTTGCAATAATGGGCACCAACAAATTTTAGCAACAATTAACTGATGTGCCGCCATTTTACGGCACTTTCGACTCCTTTTAACTAAGAACAATCGTACGTTTTCAAGCAACCATCGTCATTTTTGATGTTTTTATGTTATATTTGTAGGAAATGGAGACAAACATGGAAACGGAAGGAAATACGCGAAAAAGAGCATTCTGGATAAGAGTGACGGTTCAGGTGACGGTCCGTCAAGGGTGTGACGGTCCGTCACCTGGCCGTCACACTGAGGCAGTCCGCGACGCGGAATCCGAGCATTTTTGGGATTGGTTTCCTAGACTCCTATAAATACCCTATGTTAGTTTTATTTTAATTATTCATTCAATATACAATAGTTCTCCCAATAGTTTTAGGAGTTTTTGAGCGAGTTTTGAGAGAGGAAACGCGCTACACCCGGTTTCCTTCTCCTAAATCTTGTTCTTGATTCGTTCTTGGGATCTTTGGTTTCTTGTTCTTGGAATAATTAAAGATTGTTCTCAATACATTGTAAGGATTTCTTTTCTTTATTATGCATATGACTTTCTTTTATTCTTCTACTAGCATGAGTAACTAAACCTCCCACAACTAGGGTTGTGGGAGCCATGGCTAAGGTAGCGATATAGATTCCGGGTAGCGACGGGTTCAATATATGTTGTCACGTTGTTAATCATTCGTTATTTAACGTTTTCTAGTGGTTGCAAACATTAGAACATGCCTAGGTTTAATTTGCTTGAGTAAAGAGATTAAAACCGGGAAACTTGATTAACAACAAGGATTCGAGACTACTAACTCTCGTCTAATGATTAATGCTGTAACTAGATTAATCTACTTGATGTTTAGGATTGAAATCTAAAAAGCACATCTTTTCGAGGTCGAGAGAATAGAAAAGGAAATTTGTTTATTTGGTCGAGAGACGTTTAGACGATACCATTGCTTCAATCACATCGTGACACGCATATAAAAAGAACCCGAGTAAGCCTAGGATCGACATTGTTACCAACGCCATGGTAAACACTTCCCTAGTTCATTCTCTCATCTTGATAAAAACTCATAAGTTTATTGTTTGTTTTGTTTACGATTTGTTCGCACAAACCCCCCCTATTTACCGGAAACTATTGACGACTAGTCACATACTTCACTAAAGGCTTAATCTTCACCATATTCTCTGTGGGATTCGACCCCAACCTTTGTTGGGTTCTATATTTGACTACGACCGCTTACGCTTCTTTAATTAGAGGTGTAGTTTGGGCGTTATCAAAAAGTGGCGCCGTTGCCGGGGAATACGGTTGTTAATTAAGTCTGGTGTGTTTATTTGACTCTTAGTCATAATTTCCTGCTTTACGTTTATTTGTTGTTTTTGTCTTTGACAGGGTACACAGTTGTGCATGCCAAGTACCCGAAGTTTGGGGGAACAAATTTTACCTTACGACCCCGAGCTTGCTAGAACATTGAGGCGGAATATGGCCGCACAACTAGAGGCAGCGAGGATCGCTGCAGAACTGCAGGCCCAACAAAATCTGAATGCTGGTGGTCTGCAGGATGAGATTGCACGGAATGATGAGGATCTCGACTTAGATGAAGCTGGCGCTACGGGCGCCATTGTTGTTCCACCGCTACCGCCCGGAGCCAAGTTCAACATCACTAGCACGATGATCCAGCTGTTGAACTTGAGAGGAGTGTTCCGAGGTATCGTTCGGGAGGATCCAAACCAGCACCTAATGAATTTCGTGGGCATATGCAAGTCGTTTGAACTACCGGGCGTGAGTCAGACAGCGATCAGGCTCAGGTTGTTTCCGTTGTCTCTGTCTGATGAGGCAGCATTGTGGTTGACAGAGCTGACCCCCGACTCTATCGCAACGTGGGGAGAGTTGAGAGGAGCTTTCCTAGAAAGGTTCTTTCCTCCCTCTCGGATGATACAGTTGAGGGACGAGATTAGCAACTTTAGGCAGCAACCGCACGAAGCACTGCACGAGACTTGGTTGCGATTCAAAAAAAAGATAACACAATGCCCGAACCATCAGTTGACCGATAACTTTTTGATACAGACGTTCTACTGGGCACTGAATTCGGCTACCAAGCCGACGTTAGACAACGCAGCAGGTGGTGCATTCATGGGTCTCACCTTTGTTGAGGCCACAACTACTTTGGACAGGCTCACCAAAACTAACAGGGCCTGGCACACACGAGATTCAGAGGTAG
Source organism: Jaltomata sinuosa (assembly GCA_003996215.1). Classification (NCBI taxonomy): domain Eukaryota; kingdom Viridiplantae; phylum Streptophyta; class Magnoliopsida; order Solanales; family Solanaceae; genus Jaltomata; species Jaltomata sinuosa. The sequence goes on from QJPP01000201.1 coordinate 1,104,136, forward strand.
CAGCTAGTACGTATGTAGTTGGTGTGTCAGCTGAGCAGCGCAGAAAAGAGGAGGAGCGCGACCAAGACATGGCGCATCTGAAAACGCAGTTGGACCTACTTACCAAGCACTTGTTCTCAGGAGGTATGGAGAAGGTAAAAGCTGTGGGTTCCCAAGGTAGAGCAGCAGAGTTGGAAACTGAGGAAGCGAATTACTTGGGGGGTTTCCAGGCCAATGGCTAAGGAAACCAAGGTCGGAACTATCAGAGAGACAACCACTATGAGAAAACCAACTACAGAGATCGCGACCAAGGAAACTGGAGGAACCACACTAATAAAGGTGGGTTGTATGTTCCACCTGGTAATCGGGATAGAGCTAGCACTGAGACAGGGACGTCGAAATTGGAGAGCATGATGGCAAAGATGCTGCTGAAGGTGGAATCGACTGACTCTGGGGTAAAGGAGATGAGGACTGAGTTATCAACGTTGAGTCAGGTAGTAGAGTCACATTCCACCGCGATCAAGCAGCTGGAGCAGCAAGTAGGGCAAATCTCGGCATCTCTGAACCAAAAGAAGACAGGTACCTTGCCGAGTGACACGACTCATCCGAGGAATGACGCTAGCTGTATGGCGATCACCACAAGAAGCGGAAAAATATTACCGGAATCACATCCGGTAATTCAGACTCAAGGTGATGTTGCGGATGATGAAGAGGCGTAGAGGAGGAAACTCCAAAGCCCGCGGAGAAAAGCAAGGAAGCTGAAAAGCCTCCAACTATGATGCCTCGGCCACCACCTCCTTTCCCACAGCGTTTGAAGAAGAAAGCTGACGATGGTAAGTTCCTGAACTTCATGACCATGCTGAAGCAGATTTCAATAAACATACCATTGGTGGAAGCGCTGGAACAAATGCCCGGTTATGCCAAGTTCATGAAGGACTTGATTACAAAGAAGAGGTCGGTAAGTTTTGAACCGGAAGACAACCTCCACCACTGCAGCGCTATTTCCTCTAGATCATTAGTACAAAAGAAGGAAGACCCAGGTGCGTTTACTGTTCCCTGCACTGTTGGGAAGCTCAACTTCGGGAAAGCCTTGTGTGATCTGGGTGCTAGCATCAACTTGATGCCGCTAGCCGTCTATAAACAACTGGGTTTGGGAGCTCCTAAACCAACGTCCATAAGAGTGATGATGGCTGACCGCTCAGTGAAGAGACCTGTGGGAATATTGTCTGATGTGCTAGTAAAGATCGGTAAGCTTATATTCCCGGCCGACTTTGTAATCTTGGATTGCAAAGTGGATTTTGAAGTTCCCATAATCTTGGGACGACCATTGCTAGCCACAGCAAGAGCATTGGTCGACATAGAGAGAAACGAACTGAGCTTCCGATTAAACAATAAAGTGGTCAAGTTCGATGTGTCCAAATTGATGAAGCAACCAAGTGAGATGAGGGTGGTCGCGGTCATCAATGTTATTGAGGAAGTCCCTGCGGATGTGTATCTTGAAGAGAAGGGTTGTGTTGAAACCCGAGCGGTTATGAGAGTAAAGTCGCGATCGCAAACGAACGAGCAGGTGAAAGAAAGCGGTGAAAATAAAGCAAGAAAACGAAAACACCGCAAGAGAATATGCAAAGAAAGAGTGAAGAAGTTGTCGCGACTAGCTGCGGAGCCAATGAAGGAAGAAGCTAAAATGCAACATGAGGTTGTCGCGTGCACACACTCCATCGAGTTCGCTTGTTTTGGAGACCCTGGCGGTCTCCAACATCATTCCAGAATCTGAGTCATATCGACTTCACAGGTATTCCTAATTCTCACAGTTTTTAGTTTTCGTATGTATGCATTGGGGACAATGCAGGAGTCTAAGTTGAGGGTGTGGGGAAACCTGTGAGTCACCACCGAGGGTTTTTGTTGCTGTATTTCTTTTCCCTCTGGTGTGCTATCTACTAGAACCGGCATGTTTAGGTTGTTAGTTTAAATTTTTTTTTAGTGTCTAAATTTTCTGGTTGTGCACTTATGTTGAAACGATTGACTGTCTGGATCTTTGGATGTCATTGTGTGATCATGATTAGAATGAGTATGCTTAAGCCGAGCGGCTGTTTGATAGTTGGTAGTGGTATAGTTTCTTGGTGCCAAGAGTGTGTGAGCGTATTTTGTATAAATTCTTACTCTGTGCATGCATCTAGAACTTGCCCGGTCTATTTTGTTAAGTTTGAAGTTTGGTTGCTTAGGAAAGGATCACAGGCCCTTTTTGTGTGTGTGCAGTCCACTTAACCGATAAGACCGTCCAAAATAATCCTTTGATCCCTGTTTGAGCCATAATTGACCTTGTTCTTTCAATAACCTGTCACCGTTCCTTTTTAACTTTGAATCCCTATTTTGGCCCTGGTCCTTCCTTGGACATCGTGCACCTCAACTCAGGCAATCAGCCTAAGTTGAGGGTGGCTACTATAGAGATAAACCCTGTTTTGGCCCTGGTCCTTCCATGGACATCGTGCACCTCAACGCAGGCAATCAGCCCAAGTTGAGGGTAGCTACTACAGAGGTGAATGATAAGAAAAAGAGGATGGAGAAGATTGGTTGGGAATAGAATGAAAATTCGGGTGTATGCCTAAGAAAAGAAAAAAAAATAGAGATGAAAAAGATCGAAAAAGTAATAAAAAGAATTGTAAAGAGGCCGCACCTGTAGCTAGAAAGAAGGAAATAAAAAGGTGAATAAGGATGGACAAAGTAAAGTATGTGGTAATAAGACGTCGGTGGTTCCAAGGAGGGCTTAGTCACTAACCCCTAAATGTATCCTACCTGCACCTGAAGCCTTGTTACAAGCCTAAACAAGTCCTGTAGTGATCCTGAGTGGCTTTCTGAAGAACTGAAATAGAATAGTAAGGGCAAGCCTATGGTATCGCATGTGCATTGTTTGAAATCGTTTGTGAGTGTGAGCGCTTACCTAGTCCCAAATCTTGTGTGAGGGATTTCTTTGTGGTGAGGGCACCAAGATGTCTGTATTGTCTCTTGATTGTTAGGATAGCTGCGCGTGTGAATGTAGAATGTTCTATCATATCGGAATGACATGTTTGGATCCTTGCAAGTTAGCGTTTCATACATTTATGTGCTATAAGGGAGCTTGATTTAAAATTGAAGATGAGTTTGAATGACCATGAGTTGCTATAGACACGAGTTTGTTTTTTAGTTGAGTCGTCGTATTGTTTTTTTTATGTCATGTTGCTTGAGGACAAGCGAACGTTTTAAGTTGAGGGTGTTGATGTGCCGCCATTTTACGGCACTTTCGACTCTTTTTAACTAAGAACAATCGTACGTTTTCAAGCAACCATCGTCGTTTTTGATGTTTTTATGTTATATTTGTAGGAAATGGAGACAAACATGGAAACGGAAGGAAATACGCGAAAAAGAGCATTCTGGATAAGAGTGACGGTTCAGGTGACGGTCCGTCAAGGGTGTGACGGTCCGTCACCCAAACCGTCACACCAAGGCAGCAAGGGAGGCAGTCTACTGCCTAAGGGTGACGGTCCAGGCGACGGTCTGTCAACCCTGTGACGGTCCGTCAGCCTGGCCGTCACACTTAGGTAGTCCGCGACGCGGAATCCGAGCGTTTTTGGGATTGGTTTCCTAGACTCCTATAAATACCCTATGTTAGTTTTATTTTAATTATTCATTCAATATACAATAGTTCTCCCAATAGTTTTAGGAGTTTTTGAGCGAGTTTTGAGAGAGGAAACGCGCTACACCCGGTTTCCTTCTCCTAAATCTTGTTCTTGATTCGTTCTTGGGATCTTTGGTTTCTTGTTCTTGGAATAATTAAAGATTATTCTCAATACATTGTAAGGATTTCTTTTCTTTATTATGCATATGACTTTCTTTTATTCTTCTACTAGCATGAGTAACTAAACCTCCCACAACTAGGGTTGTGGGAGCCATGGCTAAGGTATCGAGATAGATTCCGGGTAGCGACGGGTTCAATATGTATGTTGTCACGTTGTTAATCATTCGTTATTTAACGTTTTCTAGTGGTTGCAAATATTAGAACATGCCTAGGTTTAATTTGCTTGAGTAAAGAGATTAAAACCGGGAAACTTGATTAACAACAAGGATTCAAGACTACTAACTCTCGTCTAATGATTAATGCTGTAACTAGATTAATCTACTTGATGTTTAGGATTGAAATCTAAAAAGCACATCTTTTCGAGGTCGAGAGAATAGAAAAGGAAATTTGTTTATTTGGTCGAGAGACGTTTAGACGATACCATTGCTTCAATCACATCGTGACACGCATATAAAAAGAACCCGAGTAAGCCTAGGATCGACATTGTTACCAACGCCATGGTAAACACTTCCCTAGTTCATTCTCTCATCTTGATAAAAACTCATAAGTTTATTGTTTGTTTTGTTTACGATTTGTTCGCACAAACCCCCCCTATTTACCGGAAACTATTGACGACTAGTCACATACTTCACTAAAGGCTTAATCTTCACCATATTCTCTGTGGGATTCGACCTCAACCTTTGTTGGGTTCTATATTTGACTACGACCGCTTACGCTTCTTTAATTAGAGGTGTAGTTTGGGCGTTATCATTAACCCCTCCCCGCATAAGATCATACACCCAAAGAAAAATTTTCAATAACGAATTATGGGTATATAATTAGCAAAACTTCAGCCTCAATAACCAATTTTCAACCAAATCTCATGACTAACGATGGTTTTCCCTTAGGAACGACGTCACCCAATCTATCATCGGGCCAAACCATTCTTCAATCACAAGTAGGTTACTCAGAATTCACCCCAAACACAGATTTTAAGGCCAAAATTCACTACCAATCAACATGCATTAACAAAATTCAAGTTCTACTAAGTTTACAATAAGCAAAATTATCCATACAACTCAAAATTGGGGACCCAAAATTTTTGGATCTCACCCAAAATCAACATGGCAATTCTACTAAGCATGCTTCACAATATGAGTTTCCAACCTTTATAAAAACTAGAATTTAACATCGGGAACTTACCACAAGTGAAGATTAGATGGAGAGGAGTGAAAATTGAAGCTTTTTGTAGTGCAACAATGGTGACCTACTTGGCTTACCCAGAAAGACTAGTGGCGGTGACAGTGGCAGAGCGGTGGAGATGGTTGGATGAGAGAAGGAGAAGATTTTGGGGAAGTTTGAGAGATTTAGAGAGAATTTTGAGAGATAAATTGAGAAGTTTGAGAGAAAATATAATGAAGGTGGTGAAAGAGGCAATTTTAAGAAGAAAAAGAAGAAGAAAAATCGGTCGGGTCATCTTTGGGTCAGGTCGGTCAATGGGTTAGGTCAATTAAAATTAAAATTTACCTTTTGTACGCCATGACGTGCGATTCTCACAAGCCCTTGTATTGTCCACATTTCATATCACCTTTTTCTCCCCTTGGTTTTCCCAAGCTTCTAGTTTGCTATGCGATAGAGGTGCCACGCGCACTTGGGCTCATGCGGACCGTATGGCCTAGCGCATGACACCTCTAATTTTTTAACTTTCTTCCATGCACTCTGTCTTGGCATGCGATGAGTTGTGCGACACTTACAATTACTTTTGCTACAATTATTTTTGCGGTCTGCACAGTCCTCCGCACAACCTATGTTTTCACTTGTCCATGTTTCTACTCCATGCATTCCCTACAAACACGCCAAAAATAACAAAAGATAATTAAAAACAAATTAAGGAAACTTGGGTTGCCTCCCAAGAAGATCTTGATTTAACATCGCGACTCGACGATGCTACCTCAAATCACTCATTCTTTGGATTGGTGATGGTATCACTGGGCAGTGTCCCCTTCATCCTCGGGTTCATTTGGCTTGAGAGGTGGTTCATTTGGGCATCAAGATGCTTGATCGAGGCTGAGTGAGAGCTCATGGTTTGATGAAGTGTTGAAACTTCACTCTTTAGCTCACTCACTCTAGTATTTGTCGTATACACCTTCTTGAGAACCAAGGACAACATGTCGTCTATCTTGGAGTGATCGGGGTTGCTTGTGCCCAGTTGGTAGAGAGAGTCCTCTTTGTTTAGAGGTATATAGGGATTTGGGCTTCGGTGATTGAAATGATCACCATCTTTGTCTCTATCCCTCCAATTTCCATCCCTTTCCTTATCTCTTATCCAACCTTGGTTCTCCTCCCTCGGGCTATAATACCCGAGATGAGAACTCGCCAACATAAATCATAGTTTACCATCGACAACTGTCATCAGCTCATCATCACTCTCTTTGATTTCCGATGTACTCACAACATTCACCACTTTTGCACCACCTACTTCCATTACATGCTTGTCCATTAAGTCAATTTGTGTCATTATCTTGGCCATTGACTCATCCCGCTCTTCATCTCTTTTTCTCATTTCATTGGTCAAGATGGATGAGGGTGTTCTCGAAATTGGAACATCTACTTCTCTCGTATGCCAAGCTTGGTTGGTTTTGGTCATTCGCTCTAACAAAGTTGAGGCAATGGGATATTCTAAGTTCATGAAGGTGCCACCTCCAAGGTTGTCAGCCACTGACTTATTTAAAGAGTTCAATGACCGATAGAAGCTTTGTAGCAATACGTTGTTTGACAACTCATGGTTCAAATACAAGAGAATATTCTTTTTGAATCTTAACTAAACCTCATGTAGAGGCTCATTCGGGAGTTGCCTAAAGTTGGTAATCTCGTATCTTAGCTTCATCATTCGAGATAGAGGAAAGAATCTCGAAGTAAATGCCTCAATCAACTCAGCCCAAGATGTGATAGAATCATCCGGCAACTCTTCCAACCACGTCGTGGATTCCCCCGCCAAGGAAAAGGGAATAGGCGTAATCAGATGGACTCTTGGGAGATATTTTGAAACATGAATAGTTGGCAAATCTCCACAAAATTCTGGATATGCCGGTTGGCATCTTCATGTGCTGCTCCACCAAATAGGCCTTTCATTTGGATTAAGTGGACCATGGTTCTAGTCACGTGAAAGATATCATTTCCCACCGTAGGGTGTAGGCGGATTGCACCCACACCCCCTTGAATCATAGGCTTAGCCTCATCATCCTCCATGAAGCCGTCAACGCTCTCGTTGTATTCGGCCTCATGCATAAGCTAGCCTGCTCAATCACAACACAAACAACAAAAAAAAAAGTAAAAGAAACAAGCACTCTCAATTTGACTTCAAATCAAAAATAAAAAATAGCTATCAACTCAAGTCCCCGACAACGGCGCCATTTTTGGTAAATGCTCAAATTATACTCCCCAAAGATGGAGGCATGTCGATCGTCAAGAAAAATACATTTATAAGTACCCAACAGGTGTCAGGGTCGTACCCACAGAGACTTGATGCTAGATATATGAAGATTGTATGGAAATGAGTTCACAAGGAGAATAAATGCTTAAAACACGAAAGTAAAAGGTTGGGGGAATTGGGATTCTGTCACTACAATCACAATTCGAATTAAAGCAAGTAAGTAAAGCGGGTGTACCAAATTGAGTAAGAGACTAGGGATATGTATCCAATGGGGCTTTAATGAGGGATAGAGTGTTTATCAATTCACACTTATTCTCGCTTATTGACACAAGTAGCATTGGTCATGAGTATGGTTGTTTATCTCTCGATCAACAACCATATATCCGATATTACTGGTTAGAGCATTATCAGTTAAATCAATAAGCAACCAATATCTAGCTTGGGAAGGTCATACTATCTCTAGCTTTGACCCTTAAGTGGGTGATTCTGTCGATATGAGCTATTTCTAGCCTCAAATCTAAATGGAGTCCCAAGTTCCCACTAGTAATCTCACATCCGAAACCAAGAAATTCTCTTTCAAGCAATAACATAGTCAAGTAATAAAAATTAATATATACAACCACCAATTTTAGGATTAAAACTTGGTGAGACTACTAGACCCATATCAAATAAGCAATTATAAGCGAGAATTAACAACACCCACACCCATTTATCAAGCACCCATTATCAACATATCCCTAGACAAATAAAATTAGCCACTCATAATAAAGGAGAGAGATATACCAAGTGGGTAAGTCACAATCCTCTTCATTCAAGCTTAATCTCAAGTTCTAAGCTCAATTTTTGTACACAAATGGTTAACCAAGATTTGGAAGAGAGAATAGATTGAAACCCTCTTCTACTTGGAGTGGAAAACTTGTTCTCAAAGTAAAAAGCTCTTCAGAATATTCAGGACTGAAGAATGTTATTTACAATTGTGCCTAAATTGGCCTTTTATACTTTCCAAAAATGTCACTAATTTTCTGGATAAAATTTCCCTTCGGGTGGTGTGCAACGCGACATGTAGTTCGCACATCGTGATGTGCGCATCGCAAACCATATTAAGTTGAACCAGTGACTTCAACTTATTTTAGAGGCCTTGTGTGAAGGCGGTGCAGTTCGCACTATAGGTTGTGCGCGACGCACAACGATTGCACCCCTTAGCAAATTCTTCAGTGAATTTTGTATCTCTATGCAGCATAGGTGTGTTACGCACCATAGCTTATACGTGTCGCATGGGCACCGCATCTCAGGTCAGAATATCCATCTTTTCTTATCCATTCACACTTCACTCCTTTTGAGCTCTTTGTGGGTCCATTTCCTTATTTTTCATCATGAATCAAAAGTACTTGCATAGACATCAATAAAGGCTATAAGAATCTCTAAATCTATTCAAAACATAGCAATAATTCATGGATATAGGCTCAATAAGTTGGTAGATTACCGACTTATCAAACACCTATTGACCACCATAAGAAGCCGCATTGTAGTCAGTTTGGAGGCTCCCAAACCCAACTATCTGAACACTGCCAATGACATGAGATTTATACTCACACCCATATCATAAAAAGCTTTTGCAAAATGGAATGCTTCAATTGTGCAAGGAATAGTGAAACTCTAGGATCCTCCTTTTTCTGCACAAAAGAATGGGAGGCTATTGCACAACAGTGGTGCAAATTATCATCTGGCTCAAAACTCACAGTTCTTTTCTTCGTCACCAGATCCTTCATAAACTTTGCATACCCAGGCATCTGCTCCAATGCTTCGACCAAAGGAATATTCACTGAAAGCTATTTCAGCATGGAGATGAACTTGCATTATTTACCTTCCTCAGCCTTTTCGATCAATATCTATAGGTATGGTGGAGGAGGTAATGAAATAGGCTTTAAGACCTGGGGAACCTCCTCTTTCTTCTCTTTGGTAGCTACGAAGGTAATGGAATAGGCTTTAAGACCTGGGGAACCTCCTCTTTCTTCTCTTTGGTAGCTACGGACTTCTTCTCAATTGGGTTGTCATTGCTACCCTTTTCTTTTGAATCTACCATAATCTCAGCATCATCTTATTCAGGCTCGGCCGGTTCATCAAAAACTATAGAAACATGAGGATCAATAGTCTATTTTCCACTCTGAGTGGTCACCGTCATACAATGCCCATCATTTTTTAGATTTTGGACTGTATTGCTAGGAAGTGTACCCTTCTAGCGCTGGTTCAAGGCTGTAGACATTTGACCGAATTGATGCTCGATTTTCTTGATGGTGATGGCATGTGACTCTACTTTCTGATTAATGCCTGAGATGTCAGCACAAATTTCTTTCAAGTTAACATCGTGACTCCACCTTCTGCAACACCTTGGCCAACATCTCTTCAACTTTATTTAGATTGGATCCTACTTCACGGTTACCAGGATGGACATACAAGCCACTTCTATCATTCTTGTAGCCATCCCTCTTGTTCTAGTCACCATCTTTATCTCTAACCCTGCTCCTATCCTATACCCAGACCAGTTATAGTTGTTACCTCTATCTCTATCTCTGTTCTGACCTTGATTTTCTTGACCTCACCAAGTGTCCTGGTTGGACCCTTGTCCATTAGCCTTGAAACGCACCACCTGATCATTTAGAAAGTTGACCTCTTCATCAGATGGAGAGTCCTTATGCCTGAGTATTTTACCTTGCATAACAACTGCGTTCACCTTTTCAGCTTCGGTACCCATGACACGCTTAGTAATAAGTCCAACGCTTGTTTTCAACTCTGCCATATCTTGGCCAAGCTCCTCTAATTTAGTATGATCTTGGGAATTTCCAACAACATAAGTTCTGGCTGGAACTTCAGACTCTCTCGTGTGCCAAGATCTGTTTGTCTTTGTAACTCTATCTAGTATCTCAGAAGCTTCTGTGTAAGTATTTTCCATAAAAGCTCCCCCAGTGACTATATCAGCTACCGCCTTGGTGTTTGCATTTAGTACTCTATAAAAGATATCCAATAAAGTGTCGCTAGGAATCTTGTGATTCGGCACCTATTTCAGCTTCTTATTGAATCTATGTTATGTCTCGTATAGTGCTTCGATTGTCAACTGCTTGAAATTATAGATCTCCTTCTTGAGCTACAACATCTTTGATTGAGGAAAGAACATGTCCAAGAACTAGATCCTTAGTTCTCTCCAGGTGGTGATTGAATTGTCAAGAAGTTCCACCAATGAAAGTGTTGCTTCTCCGGTCAAAGAGAATAGGAATAGCCTTAGTCTGATTGCCTCTTTAGATATGTCTGGCAGCTTGTACGCTTTGCAAATTCCTGTGAAATTCATCAAGTGCAAGTTAGCATCATCAGTGGGTTTTCCAGCAAATAATCCCTTCAGGTTCAACAACTGGATCATAGTGCTTGTGATATTAAACTTAGCACCAGCGGGCAGTGGTGGCAATATTATAGGGCCCATTGTTCCCACATCATCAAAATCGGTGTCTTCATCATCAAGATCGTAGCAAGGGATATGTCGAGGTTGATAGTTTTGGTGACCCTTATTCCCTCTCTATCCAATTGGAGCTTGGTTAACATTTCATCGGGTTGCATTCTCCCTTATGGCTTAATCATTTAGTACAGCTTGACGGGTAGCCTTTTCCCTTTCTTGCTCATCTGCAACATTCTGATTTGGTAATTCTACAGTATCCTGAGCATCTTGCGTAGCTTGAGCAGCTTTAGCTGCTTGAATCCTTTGTTGTTCTTCGGCCAACATCCGAGTTGTGGCATTTTCTGGTGTCTTAACCACCTCGTCTTTCATCATGTTTTTTAGAGTTCGTTGAAGTTTAAGATCAAGTAAAATTAGGGGATTTCCTTGACTCCGTGTACTGGGCATGCACAAGTGTGCAACCTATGAAACAAAATAAAAACAACAGAAAAAGTAATTTAGGAAATAAGGACTAATAGTCAAATAAACACAATTGCTCTTAATCTTAAACCATATTCCCCGGCAATGGTGCCAAAATTTGATACGCCAAAATTACACCTCCAAAAGAAAGTATGAAGCAGTTGTTCATCAAATATAGAACCTAACCAAGGTTAGGGTCGATCCCACAAGGAATATGGTAGGACCTCGATCAACTGTGTGTATTTGCGCTCTTAGCCATCTTATTTCCCTAATAGGGGGTTTAAGTAAAGAATAATGTTTGTAAAATATCAAATAACAAGTAACATCAGTTATTGATATTGTTGTAATTCATAGAGAGAATGGACTAGGACTGTGTTCCCCATGAGTTCATAATGCAGTAGGCATTATACTAGTAATCTATTTTGGTGCTTAGCATGCAAGATTGGTAAGTTAATTTCAACTAAATGGTTGGTCCCCTAGATAGAAGAATTTCACCATGCAACTTGGTTCATCTACGGGTGTATGCTTTACTAACCCTTATCTTTGATCCTAGATTAGCTATTTTGGGAAAAGGTCAAGCTATTAGATGAGGGTTGGTAGCGTCAATTTTTCCATTATAACAACCCTTTTCCCATTCGTTACCCCCTTGGTCTAGCAAGTAAGAATAAGGTGAGTTCTAACGTTGCGCACCGTTAAAAAACAATCAAAGCAAAGGGAAGAAAAATACACATATAAACACCATCCTAGAATTGCAAAGTACATTGCCTACTTTGTTAATCCATCATGGTTCTCACAACCCTTGTTGTGGATTTAGCTACTCATGTTCATAAGTAAACAATTACAAGTTGTTGAAGAATTCATAATCATATACTTACGAGATGGACTACAGAAATCCAGAATCTTGAATAATTAAAGAAGAATCAATAACCAAGAATAAATGGATGAATAAATCTCTCCAAATCAAGAACAATATATTACCAAGTGTTTTCAAGTCGGTTCTTTAACCAAAAAAAAAAACGTAACAAATGAAATTAAACCTTAAGGAAAGTATTCATAGACAACAAATCCTATCCTAAGTATATTAGGAAAACATGGCCGCATCAGGGATCACGAGTTGGTTCACGACCCATCATTCTGAATGATGGTTCATGGTTTGCTGAGGTCAACTGTGGTTCTACTGAGTCAAACTTCCCTACTATGAGAAACCACTGATGGAACCACGGGTCATGATATAAATCAATGGCCAGTCAACTGACCCATGGTTTTAAGCTTCATTTTTCAATTCCTCAGATGAATTATCACTGGTCATAGGATGGGTATGTGGTCTTGATTCATGACCAACATACTTGCTCGTGGTTTTGGGCTGCCAGTTTGTATGTCTGCAGGTGATCATTTCCATGAGTAACAACACCGTCCGTTGCTTAGAACTATGGCTGGTGAACTAACTTGTGGTTTTCAACTTGCCCTTAGCACCTCTGCAGAAGTTCATTTCCACAAATATCAGCACAGTCAGTGGTTTGAAACCACAACCAGTTGAGTGACTCATGGTTTAGCCTTTTCACTTGTAATCCTGCAGATTTCTTTTTATTATTAACAGGATGGGTGTGTGGTTTGAAACCACGACCAGTCATCCCACTCGTCATTTCTCACTTCAGCTAACCTTCAGTTCAAACTTCATCTTCTTGGACATGGACCCTGTTTTCCTGCAAACTTCACAAAAACCATCAAATATACCAACAAAATGCTAAAAAATATACAATAAGTCTAAGTGTTAAGAATCAAAAGTGCCACAAATCCATGGCACATCAATCAATGAGTCAGTCGATGAGTCATAAAATGTAAATGATTGGTCATCCTGTTACTCGTGGAATTATGGTTCTGCGGAGATGCAATTTTGAACTATAAATCCATAAGTGTGTTGACTGACCACAACTCCAATCGATGGATTCATCCTGTGACTCATCATTCCACTATCAGAGAGGGTGCAAAAATTTATCCCAAAACCATGAGTCACTTAATGAGCCGTAGACTGTATCTATGACCTATGGTTCTATTTGTAAAATGTTGGCAGTTCTTGGCTTGATTATGCTAGTCAACGGTTGACCTCTGAAGTCCACAAACCATCTATTGGAATGATGTATCGTGGAGTCATGCATAGAACCTGATGTGGCCATGTTTTTGTAGTCGACTTAGGATAGGATTTTTAGTCTATAAATACTTTCTCTAGGTTTTCTTTTACATGTTATGCACCATATACGAGCAGTACTCAATATTTTTGCTTGTTTTTTCATTACTTTGAGGATTAATACAAAAGTTCTTTTGTTGTTCTGGATTCTTGAAGATCGATTTGGATATTGTTCTTAGATTTTGATGGTTAATACAAGTAAGTTTATTATTATTAATTCTTCTATGATTTTTTAAAGCATGATTAGCTAAATGCCATAACTAGGGTTGTGGGAACCATGATATATTAACAAATGTAGGTTAAAAAAAATAGTGATTCTTGAAGGGTGATCATACATGTATTGTTAATCTCTTCACTTTAACTACTTTTTAACGGTATACAATATTAGAACACACCATTAATCTTTACTTGCCAGACCAAGGAGGTAATAGGTTAGAAAAGAGATTAACAATAGAGATTTAAGGCTACCTACCCTCATCTAATGATTTTAGACCGATCGAAGATAATAAATCTAAGATAATTAATGAAGTTTAGTAGTTCAACACTTGTGAGACCGATCGAAGATCAAGTGAAATTCTTCTGAATGGACCGACATGACTTTAGTTGAACTATAAAGTACCATTAGTTTTGCATGCATATCACTAGGATAGATCACTAGTTGTGTATACCTACTAAGTTATGAAATCATGGGGAACATAGTTCTAATTTCTTCTCTATCATTGAACACAACATCAATTACTTTGCAAACACTTGGTTACTAATAACCCACAAATAACTGCCTACTTTTAGTTTTCTGCAAAACCCCCTTTGGAAATAAAGATTACTAGTCGAATATTCACTACTGACGTGGTTCTCACCATATTCTCTATGGGATTCGACCCTAATTTTTTGGATTCTATATTTGACAACGACCGCTTTATATCTCATTTAAGAGGTGTAATTTAGGTGTATCAAATTTTGGCACCGTTGTCGGGGAATATGGTTTAGAATTTGTATTTAGTGCATAGTTTTACTTGTAGTCCTTTTTTCTTATTTTATTTTGTTTGTTGTTTTTGTTTTCTTTAGGGGCGATGGAACTAGCAGCACAAAGAGAATCTGAGGCTCGATAGATAGCCAAAGAAGCAGTTGCTCATGCCTTGGCTAGTAATATTCACGATCCCCTTGCATTTAATCCACCGAGTGATGATGTTTTCAATCAAAACACTGAAAATCAACATCAACTTGCCCTTGCACGTGTTGTTGCTGCCTTCAGCAATGAAATTTGAACCCTACGTGGCATGCTAGGGCAAAAGTTGAAGCTGAATATGATGACAACATGGAGCTTGAAGGGTTTACTGGTACGATTGTGTTGCACCTACTTGATGCCAACACTAAATTTTATATTATTAGCACCATGATGAACCTGCTTCAGATAAAAGGAACATTTGGAGGCCTAGCAACTGATGATCCAAACTAACATCTAATAAATTTCGTGGGAGTTTGCAAAACATACAGGCTTATAGGTGTATCTCAAGAGGCCATTAGACTCAGACTCTTCCCATTCTCTTTGACTGGGGAAGCCACCACTTGGTTAAATGAGCTGCCAGATGACTCGGTTACCACATAGGCTAAGCTAACTGAATTTTTCTAGAAAGATTCTTTTCACCATCCCAGATGCTGAAATCGAAGGATGAAATCACAAATTTCAGGCAGTTCCAAGGAGAAGTATTGTATGAAGCTTGGCTAAGGTTTAAAAAGAATATTAAGCAATGCCCAAAATATGGTCTGCCTGACCATGTGCTCCTCCATAGCTTTTATAGATTGCTAAATTCGGTGAATAAGTCTGTAGATGATAATATTGTTAGGGATACCATGATGATGAAAAGTTATGCTTAAGCTATAGTACTTCTTGATCGGTTGACTAAGATAAACAGAGCATGGCACATGAAAGAGACTGAAGTGGTTGGTACTGGGCACTATGTTGGCAAGTCTGCGGTAGATTTAGCAAAGGATGAAGCGCGAGATCAAGAGATGGTTCATATGAAAACATAGATTAATTTGTTCACAAATATTATTGCAAAGCAAGATACTCATAAAGTTAATGATGTGGCTTCACAAGGATGAGCACCACGACCAGAAGAGTACTATTCAGACTCAGAGGAGGAGGCAAATTTTCTAGATGATTAGGCGATGGGTTATCATACTAATGACTAAGGGTCTAGACAATACTCTTGGCGTCGATAAGAAAATTAAGGTCAAAACAATTACAGTGACAACAACTATGAGAGACGTGACAGAAATAGAGGGAATTAGAGAGAGAGAGAGATGGCTATAGGAATAATTGAAATGGTGTATATATGCCACCTGGGGCTCGAGATAATCACCCATTATCCAATGAGCCCGGTGGATCGAAAGTTGAGGAGATGTTGAAAACTTTATTGGCTAGAACTGAATCTACTAAGTCTAGGATCAAAGAGATGCGTGGTGAACTGTCTAGCATGAAGAAGGAGGTTACTTCACATTCCACTGCCATTAAGCATCTTGAGAAACAATTTAGGCAGATCTTTGCAGCTATAAATCCATGGCAGAAAGGTACTTTTGCTAGTGACACCATACCCAATTCGAGAAATGATGGGCATTACATGGCGGTTACCACACAAAGTGGTAAGATAGTGTTAAAGGAGAAAGATAAGTAGAAGATGAAAAACTGAAAGAAAAGTCTGCCTTGAAGACCTGGGTGATAGTAAATGAGGCAGGAGAGGAGCAAGACACTATAAATAGTGATAGATCGACAATTATTGAGGCTCATAATAAAAGAACTAGCAACACGCCAGTTGAGATAACAGTAGACTCTCAGGAGAAGGGGAAGGAGAAGGTGATTCCTTAAATGTTGGTTCCTATACCTAGACCACCTCCCCAATTTCCCAGAGGCTGAAGAAGATAGCTGAGGATGAAAAAATTTCACAAGTTTATTTTTGTGCTGAAGCAGTTTTCCATCAACATTCCACTAGTTGATGCTTTAGAGCAGATGCCAGGGTATGCAAAGTTCATAAAAGACTTGGTGACAAAGAAGAAGATAGTGAATTTTGAGCCAGCTGATAACTTACACCATTGTAGTGCCATTTCCTCATGATCGTTGGTTGAAAAAAAAGAAAGACCCTGGAGCATTCACCATTCTATGTACCATTGGGGCCTATAATTTTGCTAGAGCACTTTGGTGATATTGGTGCAAGCATTAATATTATGCCGCTTGCTATTTACTATAAGTTAGGCTTAGGATCCCCCAGACCGACTACTATACGGCTATTGGTGGCAGATCGCACCTTGAAGAGGCCGATCAGGATAATATAGGATGTATTAGTCAAAATTGTTGATTTTATCTTTCCAGCTGACTTTATTATCCTATACTGTGAGGTAGATTTTGAGGTCCTCACTATCTTGGGGTGACCTTCTTGGCCACTGGGAGAGCATTGGTTGATGTAGAGAGTGGTAAGCTATATTTCAAGCTAAATAATAAAGAGGTGTTTTTCAATGTGTGTAAGTCTATAAAGCAGCCCAGAGATATAAGTGTCATCTTCGTGATTGACATTATTGATGATGTAGTTGATGTGTCTATGGAAGAGAAATTCACCATTGAAATATTGGCGGCCATGATTATGAATTTGGATATCGACGGCATGGATGATTACGAGGAGACGATTAATCCATTATATGGTCAAGGTTCATATTCCTATGCCACTAAAAAGTTGTATCTAGACTTGAAGAATCATGATACTCCCCCAGCCAAGCCCTCAATTGAAGAGCTGCCTATCTTAGAGCTCAAGCCTCTTCCAATGCATTTGTAGTATGTATTTTTGGGGCCTCATGACACCTTGCCTGTCATTGTTTCAGCTAGCCTACTTGAGTCCCAAGTGGAAGCTCTAGTGTCTATTTTGCAGCTGTACAAGAGAGCCATTGGGTGGACCATGACTGACATTATAGAGATCCTTCCAGGTATTTGTTTGCACAAGATTCAGCTAGAGGAGGATTGTATTCCTAGTGTTGAACACCAAAGGAGGCTGAATCCGCCAATACAAGAAGTGGTAAAGAAAGAGATCATCAAGTGGTTGGACACTGGTGTGGTATTTCCTATTACTGACAGTAAGTAGGTGAGTCTAGTTCAGTGTGTGTCAAAGAAAGGAGGGATGAATGTTGTCCCTAATAGCAAGACTGAGCTTATCCCCATGCGTAGAGTCACAAGATGAAGAGTGCGCATAGATTACAGGAAGCTAAACTTTTGGACCACAAATGACCAATTCCCTATGTCATTCATGGACCAAATACTTGATAGACTTACAAGTAGAGGGTGGTATTGCTTTCTTAATGGGTATTCAAGTTACAATCAAATATCAATTACTCTGAAAGATCAAGAAAAGACCACCTTCAGTTTCCCTTGTAGTTTTTTTGCATTCAAGAGGATGTCATTTGTTTTGTGTAATGCGCTGACCACTTTTTAGAGGTGCATGATGTCCATTTTTCTGACATGGTGGAAGAAACAATTGAGATTTTTATGGATGACTTCTCAGTTGTTGGTGACTCCTTTGAAGCTTACCTTGATCACTTGGAAAAAGTGCTGAAATGGTGTGAAGATACCAACCTTATGTTAAACTACGAAAAGTGTCATTTCATGGTAAAAGAAGAGATTGTGTTGGGACATAAGATCTCCAAAATAGGAATAGAGGTATACAAAGCTAAGATTAAAGTCATCACCAAGTTGCCTCCTCTAATTTCAGTGAAGGGTGTTCCCAGTTTTCTTGGGTAGCTGGTATCTACCGGTGGTTTATTAAAGATTTTTCAAAGATTGCAAACCCCTTTTGTAAGCTGCTAGAGAAGGACACAAAGTTTGTGTTTGAGAATGCATATTTGAAGGCATTTGAATGCCTGAAGGAAAAGCTCATCTTAGCACCCATCATTATTGCATTGGATTAGTCTCAGCCTTTTGAGGTGATGTGTGATGCTAGTGGGTTGGCCTTAGGTGTTGTTCTAAGGAAGCTAAGAGATAAGATTTTTCACCCTATTATTATTCTAGCAAATCATTGAATATGGCCCAGAGGAACTATATTATGATGGAGTAGGAGCTGCTAGCTGTGGTTTATACATTCGAGAATTTCAAAGCTTACTTGTTAGGTACCAAGATTGTTGTCTATACTGATCATGCAGCGATCCCATATCTCATGGCAAAGAAAGATGCAATGCCTAGGCTGATTATATGGGTCCTTCTGTTGCAAAGAGTTTGATTTTGAGGTGAAAGATCGAAAGAGGATAGAAAATTAGGTTGCGGATCATTTGTCAAGGCTAGATCAAGAAAGGAGATCTAAGTGTGAACTGGAGATCAGTGAAGCATTTCCTTATGAGTATGTCTTAGCAGCCTCTAAAGATCTTATTCCATGGTTTGTTGATTTTGCAAACTATCTGGCGAGTGATATGATGCCTGAAGACATGAAATTCCACCAGAAAAGGAAGTTTCTCCATGATGTGAAGAAGTTCTATTGGGATGATCCTTACTTGTTCTGGATTTGTGCTGATAATGTGACTAGAAGGTGTGTGGATGAGGTTGAGATGTTGTATATTTTGGAGGCATGCCATTCCTCGCCTTTTGGAGGATATCATGGCACTATCCGGACTGCACAAAAAGTTCTTCAAAGTGGGTATTACTGGCCTACCATCCATCAGGATGCCGATGATTTTGTTAATTCATGTGATCAATGCCAAGACCAAGATAATATTTTGAGAAAACATGAACTCCCAATGACCTAATTCTTGAGGTAGAGTTATTTGATGTGTGGGGAATAGACTTCATGGGCCCATTCATTAGATTAAATGGCCAGAAATTCATATTGGTTGTTGTTAATTATGTATCCAATTGGGTGGAAGTTGATGCACTTCCCAACAATGAAGCTAAGAGTGTCACTGCATTCTTGAATAAGAACATATTCTCAAGTTTGGCACTTTGCGAGCTATCATTAGTAATGGGATTCTCACTTCTATAATTGGTTGTTTATTACATAGTTGGCCAAGTATGGGGTCAAACACAAGGTGGCTACGCCCTACCATCCTCAGACGAGTGGACAAGTTGAGGTCTCCAATTTGGAGATAAAGATCATATTGGTGAAGACTGTAAATGCCAATCAGACTGACCGGTTTAGGAGGCTGGATGATGTTTTATGGGCTTACCAGATAGATTTTAAAACACCAATAGGGATGTCTCCTTATCAGGTTGTGTTTGGAAAGATTGTCATCTTCTGGTTGAACTAGAGCACAAGGCATTATGGGTGCTAAAAAAGTTGAACTTGAACTGCACCAAAGCCTCTAACTTGAGGTTGGAGCAGCTGAATTAGATGGATGAGTTTAGACTTTGTTTATATAAGAGTGCAATATTATACAAGGAGAAGATAAAGCTATACCATGACAAGAAGATTATGAAGAAAGAGATTAGTCCTGAAGATTCTGAGGAAAGAGATTAGTCATGGGGACTTGGTTTTGTTGTTCAATTCCCGACTTCTCTTGTTTCCAAGCAAGTTGAAGTCAAGGTGGTCTGTTCCGTTTAAAGTGGTACAATTATTTCTATATGATTCCATTAAACTAGAAGGTCCAAAAGGAAGAAATTTCAAAGTGAATGGACAACGGGTCAAACAGTAATTGGGAAATCCTGAGGAGGTAAAAGTGATCCATCTTGTGTACCTTGAAAAAGTTTGAGTAATCAAGGTACTTGCATCGTGTTATGACGTTAAATCAGGCGCTGCTTAGGAGGCAACCCAAGAGGTAACTTGATGAAGTCTGTGTAGTCAAGTAATTTGTATCGTGCCGCGATGTTAAATCAGGCGCTACTTGGGAGGCAACCAAAAGTGTTTTACTTTATTTTCCTTTGATTTTTGTATAGTTTTGATGGTTATTGACGTGTGAAAGGATACCAAAAAGACACAAAGAAGTAAAGTGTTGCTGGTGACAAAGAAGGGTGTTCCTATGGGTTGGATGATGGGTTGTCAAAAGCGTTGACAATCTGTGGAACAATCCGTGGAAACCTGAAAAAGAAAAATTGTCTGAGTACTACATTTTGGTTGTTCAACGGTCCGTAGACCAACTTGTATTTTTCAGTCTCAAGATGTCAGCCCTCTGATGATATTTTATGAGTGACAAAATGGTTCGTAATTCTGAAAGATAGACCGTATAGTCACCCGTAGATATCTGGCAACAAAAATACACTAAAACCAGATCCACGAGTCAAACTATGACCCATTGTCTCATTCGATGGTCCGTAGTTTTCACTCGTGGATCCCAGGTAAGTTAGATGAATTAGGTCAAGGGTTTTCTGTGCAAAAATTTTTAATTACCCAAACTCGACCTAGGTTCTCCTTTTCCTTCTCCACCTAGTAACCCTAAACCTTTGCCTGATCAATTTAAAAGAAATCAAAGTCAAATTTGGGTTAAATTCAGTCATCTTCCTCCAATTACACTCTCTCTTACACAATCCTATGACCATATACTCAATCCACTATTATCTCCTCCATAAATCTCAAATTTCATACAACTTTCATCAACACTGTAGCCACACAAGAACAATCAAAGTGCTCTCAGAAATTTTTCCTTCAAAGGTACAGCGTCAACACTCTGCTTTTAGTTCAAAAATTTCTTCGAGGAGGCATTGTGGGTTCTTATTTTAATTGTTTATGTCTTGATTAGATTAGGAACCCTAAAAGTACTATTATTATGTTTCAAAATTTATTACATATGAGTGTCAAGCATCTGGTTGGGAGTAGTTTGAATTGATCATTGTGCTTAAAATTTTGAACTTACGTTGGTTGGGTGGTCTCACCCAGTGAGTTGGAGGGAACTACGACCATAATTTTGCCTTGGAAATGATGTCGAAGGTTGGTTTGCCTGCCAACTCCCAACAAAATGTTTAATGATCACTTGGGTGAAGTCTGAGTAGCCTTGGTTTGATTTTGGTATGGGAGGATTGCAAATTCACAGTTTCGAGGATCGTAGCTATGCTTAAATAATAATTGTGTGACGATACTTGGTTGTTTCACCCTGCATTGAGACTTACAACCCGTGAAAAAGCTTCTACGGGTAGTAATCTTAAGCACAGGATGAAAAGACTAAGTATCAAAACACAAGATGTGAATTTTTTTCAAAAAAAAGGCACCTCTGAGGTTCAATTTTATGAGTCACAGGACGGTACGTAGTTATGAACTACGGCCCATCAAGTGACCTGTAGACACCTGGGAGGACTTATTCAATTGATTCCACAGATGGGTTCACAGACCATGGAATGGTTCCATGGGTCATCAACCCACTCATGAGTAAAAAAAATTCTTTTTATTTTTGCTCTTCTTTGTCATACTATATATTAATGAGTTCTTCCCATAGGTACCATGCCACCTAAGCTTCCACAAAATAGGGGTGGAGGAAATCCATTCTCAAAGAAAGTTGTAGCAAAGGAGATGCTTTCCCTACTCTGGGATTATCCTGAGTCGGATGAGAAGGAGAAGGCACCATTGACCACCCACACTATGAGGCAGCAGACTAGACTCCAACGAACAACATCCTATCCCCAGTTTGAAGAGAGAGAGGAGGCTACTGGGTCCTTATATAGTTCAAGTGAGTTCAGCGACACTAAGTTCGAAGAGGAGAGTGCTTCTGGGAGCAGAGCTGAAACTGGATCCACTACAGCAACTGCTAGTGCTAGTCAGTCTGGGTCTAGAAGCTCAGAAGTTGTGGAAGTAGAGGATGTCGAGCCTATCACAACTGTGCCTACCTTCAAAAGAAAAAATTCAAAGGTTTGCAATAATATAAGATGGGCAGTTAGGGGCTCACAATGGTTGTTCTATGATGGGATTACTGAGACTGACATGGGTCATACCAAGCGGAGCATATTTGAACAGGTAGAGATCCAGTCAGTAGGTTTGAATAAGATGGCCGAGCATAGAGAATTATATGATCACTATGGGTTCGAGTGGATGATCCATCCTAGAGGTGAGTATTTCCCTATCATCATCCACGAGTTCTATGTTTCCTACACAACCACTCTCATAAACTCGTGCGAGAAGGGAAAATCTGCAAAGAAGATGCCAGCATTGGAGAAAGTGCAAGTATAGAGGTACAAGTTGATATTTCTGAGCTCACCATTCAGCGCTTCATTCATGGTTCGGAGTACATAGCACTGGTCAGCCAACCACACCTTGACCACGGGTTAGAGCAACACAAAAGTCTCAATAATCAGATTTTGTGGCTCGCCTTTGTGCTTACTGATGGTAACCCAACATGGTTGACAAGAAAAATACTCTCCATAATGAAAGCTTTATGAATTTAGCAACCAAGTTTTGGTGGTCGGTTGTTAGATATTGCTTGGTTCCAATGGCTTCCGACAACCCTCTCACTCCAGATCGAGCAATTTTAGTTGCAAGCATCATGTCTAGATTTTACATCATTATTGCTTGCATCATAGTTGACGGGATTCGAGAGTGGTCCTTGAGGACTTCCACCTCCATTCCATTTCCATGCCTTATCACAAAGCTATGCCAAACAGTTGGAGTACCCACTTATGTGGGAATTGATCAGACACTACATGCCATGGGTTTCCAGGACTTAGCACTAATAGGAGATGTGGCTAACCCTATTGCTAAGGGTAAAGCCCAATCTTCTGCTTTCAGGAGCACCGCATTTTCTTACTTACCAGATGAAAGTGTCCCGGTTGAGTCCTCAACACCTATTGAGGATACTGTTGCTGCAGCTTCAGACTTGCCAGCCGCTGAGACTGGTACTTCTACTATTCCTCCAGTAGTGCAGGTGACCATAGCAGCCCGTTCGCTAGTGCCAACCACCACCTTAACTTTTTCAAGACAGACCTTCAGTAAGGTGGCTAAAATGGCTGCACATGCTGATGAGTAGATCAAGCAGTTCTCCACCGCAATCAAACCCCTTGTCAGGAAGGAGATAGCCATCGCTCTTAAGCCTCTATAGAAATTGATTGAAAGTGTTAATGCCTGTTTGAATGGTATAGAGATCAGGGTGAATGAGCGGCTGAGAAATTTGAGCACACCAAATCTTTGGGATATACATGCAGAGCTTGCCAAAGCTCATGCAGATATTGATGCCATTCAGTCAAGGACAATCCCCTGTGACGACCCGATTTCTCAGGTCATGATGGCACCTACAACCCCCTGTAGGTGAAGCAATCCTTGTAGCCTAGAACAGTTAGTAATAGGCTACTAACTAACTAAGCAAGCAGAAGAACAATATATAAGCTGAAGCAAGAGATAAAAGAAAAGAGATATATAAACGAGAATATATAAATATATAGGGAAAATAAACCATCCCATGACCTGGCATCATAGTAAAGAAGACACGATGAAATACAGAGTACAAAAGGGTACAAAAGTGTATATATATATATATATATCTAAATAACAAAAGAGTACATAGTACAAAAGAGGAAATAAAAGCTAAGCTCCGGTCGCTATGAGCACACACTAATCTCGGACGTCTGGAAAGCTGCACGAGTCTCCACACACTATCAACGGTAAGAGCTCACACTAGGATCTGCATCAAAAAGATGCAGACGTGTAGTATAAGCACCAATTGCAAAGCAATGGGTACCCAGTAGGCATCATAGGCTGACTGAGCGAATATAAGATATAAAAGCAGTAAATAGCATGTATGAAGGAAAGTAGTCACAGAAAACAAACAGAGAAGTACACGGAAGCTAGCACAGATAGAATACAAGGAGAAATCAACCATACTAGGCTAGCTATAAGAGATATATATATCACAGAACACAAGCGAAGGGGAGTAGAATGCACCTGGATCCTTGCAACAACAATGTATAAAGAAAGAGTTTAAGAAGAATGATGGTATAACGGTAACCCCAAGTAAAAAGGGAAGGAAGGAAAGTAACTGAACATAGTCATGCTAGCAGTGAATCACATAAGGTAAGGGTGATCAAATAAAAACCCACAAGTAACTATAGAATGAACCAGTACTATAATAGGATAAAATAAGAATAAATCTATCTACAGTCTCAACAGGCGCCCATCCACCCGAGGAACACATACAAGTGAAAACAAACCCTCCGGCATCCCATAAACAACAAAGATCGTACACACAGTATAGAACAAACAAGGATAGAATCAAACACAAATGCATGATATGATGCTATGGTGAAACCAAGTATAATAGTAGTGTTGTATGTACCTTCTTCAGTGCCTATAGGACTAGTAGGTAGGATATATGAAAGGACGCACCCGTATACCTCAACTATACTGTATACCCCTACTCCGGCACTAACAGCACGTAGCTTCTGGTCCAGATCGACAAGGTCCATGGAGGTCCTCGACCACATACTAAATCTCAGAATATCCAATATAACTACTTGGAGTATATACGGGTCAAAACCAATAATTGTAATCTCGAAATGAGTGCGCAGTGTCTATCTGGGTCTAAAACAGTAAGTCAAGTCACAAAACCCTGATAAAGGGTTTCCGAAGCATAATCGGGTCTAAATCAGTAGTAAAACAAGTCTAGTGCTCTGCTCGACCGAATCTAGTATCATCTCAAATCAGTAGTAAATATGTCTAGCACTACGGCACAGCCGAGTCTAGTATAAGTGTGAAAACCAGTGATAAAATCCTTATAATACCTCGTTTACTCCAAGAAGATTCATAAAATCAGTTTCAAAACCTTTTATAACCATTTATACTGAAAATGGGCCCTTAGGGCCATGCAAGGTTTAGAAAATCAATTATAGTAGGCCCGAAGCCAAAGTAGTAGTAAATAATGCATAAAACTCCTTATATGCATGATAATGGTATGCCAAACACAAACAGTAGCCCAACGACTCACAATCGACCTATCGGCCCTGCACAGGCTCAAATCACTCTACAACATAGATAATCAGTTCAATAATCATAATTCTGATATCTGGGACTCACAGACATTCCCAAATAACCTACCTTCTATGGTCCAGAGTCAAATACAAGGCCACACGAGGCCACAAGGGGTAATGCTACCAACTAAACTGAATACTACGATGAGACGATATGAAGAAGGTGGACAGGAAGAAAGCGGATGAGGACTGGGGTGTCAAAATAATAAACCCAACCCAACGATACTAAATAGTGCAACTATAGCTTATATACGCAAAGTCTATGAAGAGAAACCATAACCTACCTGTCGTCCGATGACAAGCTGCTAGAACAATGATGTCCAAGCCCAAACTGCTCCGAGATGCTCCAAAGAGTAGTCAAACTATCACAACATAATCTGCGCGTTAAAATAAGACTAGCGATACCTATATTGCTAAAAGTTTAGCCGAGTCAAAATTTAGGTCAAAAGCGGTCCCCTGAGCCCCATAACCTAAAATTGAAAACGAAAATTACTATGAGGTTCCCAACCTTGCCAGAAACACATGCCCATAAATTGAGCAGAAATCAATTAAATAAAAGGGATAAAACAGCCTGGAGAAGAAGAGGGAATCATGCAAAACTTGCAAAATCCAAAATAAAAAGGGAGAATTACTTACCACAAAGAGAAGGAGCAAGTCTTCGAGAAGAAACACGCACAATCACAAACCAGCAGTTACAACCAAACAAGAACCCCCAAGCTTAAAATAAGGACATTAATGGAGGTTTAGCCATGGAAGAGAGGAAATTCAAGGAAGAAGACTTACCAAACGAAAAGGGAAACAAGATTGACCGCCAATTGATAAAATTCAAAGGTTGGGAATTAATTTGGAACAAGTTTCAGGTGAGAGAAAATATTTTAGAGTGAGAGTAATTGAGAGAATGTGACTAAAAATTCGAGGATAAGGCTTTTTATATTGCAGGTTGCAGATCGCAGTCACCCTGCATGATCGCGCTGAAGGAGGTGACAACATACTGGCGCGATCGTGCTGGCCCAGCGCAATTGCACTGAAGGAGTAATAGGGAACCTACACGATTGTGGTGCTCCAGCGCTGAAGAGGGAAATAGCAGACTAGCGCCATTGGTGATACCCCGGCACCATTGGTGCTGAAGGCTGACCTGCTGCAAAAAAACCAACAACAACAACAACAACATACCCAGTGTATTCCCACAGCGTGGGGTCTGGGGGGGTAGAGTGTACGCAGACCATACCACTACCTCAGAGGTGAGGTAGAGAGGCTGCAAAAAAACCAGCAAAAGAAATATTCCCATGGAAAGTTTTGTGCATAATTGAAACCTGATACATACAAACCAAATATACAACTCGAGTGGCAACGACATTCCAAACTCAACAGAATTGATGAAACTTCCCTACGAGGTCATTTCAAAGGAGTGTTGACCCAAATCAATACTTTCTAAAACCAACCAAACACCCAAAATGAGCTCAGCTCACTCAGGACCCAAACCAGCCACCTACCTATCCCAAACTTGACATTCTGGAGCTAATGGAATCGTTGGATTTTGATTCTGATGCTCCGATCATCAAAAGTTGACCAAAGTCAAACTTCTAACTCCAACTGGCCTGAAATCTCAAAAAGTGAGATAGAATTATACTGGAAGTTCCCAAGCCTCGAATAAATATCCAACTAGACAAAAATCCATATTCCATAGCTAAAGGCACTGTCAGAATTTGATTCCGAGCATATTAGCTAAAAATGTTGACTAAAGTCAATGATTTCCTAAGTTTAAGCTCTAAAACAGGGAATTGATTATAACGACCTAACGAATGGCTAGGGCACTGAACCACCAGTCCTAGTAAGCCATAAATGACTTGGGAATGCTATAGGAATGCTCTAACAGTACAAAGAAAGCAAAAATGTGACAATGACCAGAAGGGTCATTACATCCCACTATTGAGGCCAAAAAAGTCGGGGATGAGGATGTAGAGGATTCATCTTATATTGATCTATTGGTAGATTCCCCTCCACGTGCTAAGTTGAAGAGAGCTCGAGATGAGACTGATAAGGCTGCTTTGACTTCGAAGGAGAGAGCAAAGAAACAGAGAAGATCAGAGAGAAAAGCAAAGAAGAAAGCTGACAAGAAGATGAAGGAGACCATGGCATAATCCAGAGCAGAGATGAAGATCCGAGTGGATGTTGTGGCTAGAAGTGCCTCAGCTAGGGAGGTATCCGATGGCATTGACAGTTTTTTAGACCCTATTGAGGGAGCACCTAATATGGGCATAGTTATCGATGTTGTTGTTACCGAGAGAGATGCACTTGCAGCTACTATTTCTACCATGGGAGCCACACTACTAGCCCCATCTTTGACATGGGCAATGGTGCTTATGTGCCATAGGTATGTTCTTGCCTCCTATGCTTTTACTTTCTTTAGTGCATTAGGGATAATGCATGCTTCTTTATGGTGAGGTGGGGGGAGTCTGTATGTATTTTGATATGTATCTTGATGAAGTCAGAGTAGTCAAGATACACGCGTCATTCCATGATGTTAAATCGGGCGCTTCTTGGGAGAAAACCCAAGGGTACCTTGAGTACCTGCGTCCTTGGGGTTTCTTGCTATGTTTTTTCCCCGAGGACTTTTATTTCTGTTTGAACTATCATATTTAGGATGTTTGATGTATTAGGTAGATGTAGCTAGGAGAACTTTGGCATGATATAAACTGGCACACATGATCTATTTTTGAACTGTTTTGTGAATAAATTGATACCCTTCCAAAACTTTTGTATGTGCCTCATGATTGACATGTTGACCTGTTAGGCTTAGTTTTTGACATTGTGCTTATTGAGCTTGATTACTATTTCTAAGCTAGTATGACAACTAAATAAATGATAATTAGTAATGCAATCTTGTTCCATGTGTGTGTGAGGTACTCTAGTTCAGTTCTTACTCTGTGTGTGCAATCTAGAACTTACCCGGTTAGTCTTGCTACTATCGTAGGATAGAAAGGTTAGGAAAGGATCATAGGCCGTCTATGTATGATCCACTCACACCCAAAATAACTAACCAAATGATATACATGTCACTAGATTTCTACTTTGAACTGTTAGTCATTTCTTTTATTAGCCTTATAGTCATCCCATTTTTCACTTAAGTAGATCCCTTTTGTTAGCTCTGGTTTATCCTTGGATACTAGGCTTCAACTTACGCAAATTGCCTAAGTTGAGGTGGCTGATGTCGGGAAAAGCGGAAAGGAAAGTTGGGTAGAAAAAGATAAGAGAAATGATCACTAAAATAGGGTATGGTAAAAAAAAAGGGAGAGTGAAAAGAAAAATGCAGAAAATCTATAGCACTAAAAGAAAAGAGAGAGAAAAGTTAGAAATAAAATCACACCCGAACTGATTGGATCAAAATAAGGGAAGGAAGGAAAAAGGCTCAGAAATAGAAGTAAATGAAAAGTGTAGTGTCCAAGGATTTGAGTCACTTATCCAAATCTACCATACCCATCCCTGAGCCTACATTATAAGTCGAGCAAAGTTCTATAGTGATCCTGATCTGACTGTCCAATGATGGAAGCATAGAAAATAAGGGAAAGTCTATGGTATGTGCATATGCATTGTTTGAAATTCTTTGTGAGTGTGAGTTCACTTTCATTATACTGTCCCGCTCTTTGTTTCATATATGTCTAAGGGACGTTATTTGATATGTGAGGACACTAGGATAATATTATCTAATTGCTATGTGTAAAGTTATGAGTCACTGGTTTATGCTCTTTTGTCTGTTAATAGCACAATTTCATTCTCTGATACTTCAGTCTTAGCTTGAGATGCTTTGAAAGTAAGCACATCGATTTTAATAAAAAAAAAGGGTAGACTATGATAAAATAGTATGTTGTCAAAGTGTTCATGATGATAGCCATGACTTTCCTAGTTTATTGATGCCTAAGTGTCACAGTTGAGTCTTTTTTGGTTGCTTGAGGAAAAGCAAAGATTCTAAGTTTAGAGTGTTGATGTGCCCAAATTTCATACACGTTCAATGATATAAACAAATGATTTTGCAAGTTCTTAAGTACGTTTTGGTAGATATGATGTGTTTTTGTGTCATGTGCAAGAAAACAGGGCTTGCAAGCAAAGAATTGGAGTTTTACTGAAAATTGGCTAAGTCTAGACTTTTTATGAAAATGACAGATTGTGGTTTTAAACCATGAACCGTTCTATTAATCATAGAATAGAACCTGCAAGAGAGAAATTCAAGTCTAAATCAATGAGTCAGTTGACGATTCATAAAATGCAAATGACGGGTCATCTTGTGACTCATGGAATTAAGGTTCTATGGAGATGCAATTTAGAAGTATAAATCCACGAGTGGGTTGACTGACCATAACTCTAATTGACAGATTCGTCCTGTGACTCGTCATTCCACTATCAGAGAGGGTGCAAAAATTGGTCCCAAAACTATGGGTCACTTGAAGAGCCATAGACTGGATCTATGACCCATGGTTCCATCTGTAGAATGCTCGCAGTTCCTGTCTTGACTATGCCAGTCGACAGTTGACTCTGGAGTCCATGAACCATCAACTGAAACGACAGGTCGTGGAGTCACTCGTAGAACTTGACATGGCCATGTTTTCCTAGTCAACTTAGGATAGGATATTTAGTCTATAAATACTTTATCTAGGTTGCGTTTTACATGGTACGCACCATATACGAGTGGTACTTGATATTGTTGATTGTTTTTTCATTACTTTGCTGATTAGTACAAAAGTTCTTTCATTGTTCTTGATTCTTGAAGATCGATTTTGTCACGCCCCAAACCATGGGAGACATGACCGACACCTGGAGCCCCAAAAGGCCGAGGGTGCCAAAATAGAGTGTATCTCTGTTGAACCTACTGGGGGTCTGAGACCGACAAGGTCTCTAAGAATTACAATTTGAAATACTGAAAGCTCAATAGTATTTAAGCAACTCAAGGCCTACAAGGCTATTATCATAGTAGATAACTAATAACAACGCCGACAAGGCCATACCCAACACTGATGTACATATACACGTCTACAAGCCTCTAGGAGTAAGTAAAATATCTCATATCCAGGACAGGGCCCTGGACTACCCATAAGCTGTACATATACATAACCTGGTCAAAATATAAGCTAGACCTCTGACTCGTCAGCTCCAGGAAGAATGGAGCTTACCAAAATGGCTGAACTCCGCAACTCCTACTGAAGAGGTCTATCTGGGTTTCTGTCTGGACCTGCAGGCATGAATGCAGCGCCCCCAGGCAATGGGGCGTCAGTACGACAATAATGTACTGGCATGTAAGGTAGAAGCATAAAAGCAAGTCGCAAGTAGTAAATCTGAACAAGATAAAATATGAAACTTGTAAACTGTAATTGGTAAGACTCGTTAAGCTCTTTCTCCTTTATTCTTTTTAGAACACAACACATGCATTAACTCACGCTGCAACTCACTCTTTATAACCCACACTGAACCACAACAGCGCCTCGGCGCACCCTATATTTAATAGCCTCAATATGGCAGTAGCGCCTCGGCGCACACTATGTATATAATGGCCTCAATATGGCAGTAGCACCTCGGTGCACACTATGTGTATAATGGCCTCAATATGGCAGTAGCACCTCGGTGCACACTATGTATATAATAGCCTCAATATGGCAGTAGCACCTCGGTGCACACTAACACGCAAACCACGCATAATAAGTGTATTACTAGATTGACCTTCAAAGCTATTCTTGTTATTTATGAAGGTTCATTTAGATAACTTCTTTAGCCTTGGCTTACTAGGTGTTGGAATCAACATACCAAACACATATAAATGGGGATTTGACTTTCTAACTTTCATTGTATACTTTCTAAAGCTTGATTAGAGATCACAATACAAAGAAGAAACTTGACAAAAGGATAACTTACATTTCGTGCAAAAAGAATCAGATTTTTATAAGAAGGCGACTTGAATCACCATAATGTATAAATTAGTTCTTTAAGACTTGTTGAGTTACCAAATCAGCTCTCTTACAACAAAATATTCAAATTCCTTCTTTCGGAGATTTAGAGTTCTATTTCTAGATTCATGCCGATAAGGAATAAAGAAGCCTTAACATACCTCGTTCTTTCCGAAGATTGCGCTTACCACAACTTGGACTTTCCTTTATTAAGTTAATCTACAACACAAGGGTATAATGAAGCTAATATTAGCTCTTAAACCTGCTGCAACATCCCCAAAACAGTAGCTAAACATTTCCCGGGCAGATTTACGTATTTTGCATTAATTAAAGGTGTATCGTCACACCTTACTCCCCTATCCAATACACATCACACACACACCAACCTACTGCCTCCAATAATACAAAACACATCAAACATCCCCTACACAACTCACCATGTCGAAATACAATAGCAACACATTGAACCCACGGCTTCCGATCGCCGTCCCGTGAGTTCTTAACAACAATTCAACAACAATTGTCTATCCGAACTTCAATCCAAAAATATGATTATGGGCAGAGTACTTACCACACTTGAAGGGGTGTTTTTATCCTCTTTTTATTGATGCTTTAAAAGCTTAAGTACCCCCTACACATACACCAACAAGAGAAGAAGAAATCTCTTAATTGTTACACAATTTCCATGTGTTAAATCATAAGAAAGGGGCTGCCATAGTTCATGTCTTTCTTACCATAGGATATCCTAGATATATGTAGTAGATTAATACCAAGATAACAAGTTGTTTAACTCACCTTAAGCTTCAATTAATCTTGGTCTTCTTAGAACCCTAAAGGGAAAGAAGGGCTGCCAAAAAGGAAATGAGATAAGAGAGAATTTTCCAGCTTTTTGTGATGAACATTGATCAGCAAAAGCCCTATATAAAGGGACCTTTTTGGCCGACTTTTTTGAGTATATTTGGGCCAAAATGGGTCAAGAAACTTGGGCCTAAATTACCCTTTGCTTGGGCCTCAAAAGGGTTAAGTTTTGGGGCTGATTTTGGGCTTCTCTTGGGTCAAAATGTGGTCAATATTGGTGGCTAACTTTTGTAGTTGTTTGGGCCAGATTTGGTTGTGCTTTGATGGGCCAACTTTAAGCTTCATTTGGGCTACCATTAGGTCTAATAATCCATGGTGTTGCTGCCCGTAATCGGCCCTCGAAACTTAGTTCGTTAGCGTAGGTAGGTGATGCACCTACTTGTCACCTAAGAGCTTAGATAAGTCGAGCAAGTACCTCACTTGTTTTATCTCATTTTCAAAACCCTCCTCCTTATAATTTAACTTAACACTTATATACATTTGACCATTTCAAATTCTAGGCCCAAGTACCCCTTCACAATCTCGAGCTCAAATACCTTCGTCGATATTTACTTAGTCACATAGGTTTTGAAAGGTACGGGGTGTTATATCCTTCCCCCCTTAGAATCATTCGTCCTCGAATGAGGGTAATGCATATAGAGCTCTAGTCCCTTAGGATTTTTTTTTGAAATTTCGTCAGAGTTTCCTTTATAATTGGGACTATCCAAAAACCTGAAACTCAGCAAAAGTCCAGCACGATGCCTCACAGGGCGATACAACTATATACAATTAAATGTAATCATTTTCACATGTTCAAACCTGATCATATTTGCATAGTAGGAAGAGTATCAAGAATATAAGAATATGACTTACCTATGTACTATCTTCAAGTCATAAATAACTGGGGATGTTTTTTCCTCATTTCTTCCTCGGCTTCCCACGTCATTTCTTCAATATTATTATTTCTCCACAACACCTTTACTGAGGCTACTTCTTTGGTTCTGAGCTTCCTAACTTGACGATCTAGGATAGAAATTGGTACTTCCTTATAGGATAAGTCTTCAGAAAGTTGAACATCTTTAATAGGCATAATACGTGAAGGATCTCCTATGCACCTTCGTAGCATCGATACATGAAATACAGGATGGACTGTCTCCAATTCTGTGGGTAAATCTAGCTCATATGCCACTTTTCCTATCCTCCTAATGATCCTGTATGGTCCAATATATCTTGGACTAAGCTTTCCCTTTTTACCAAATCGCATAACGCCTTTCATGGAAGAAACCTTTAGGAAAACCCAATCACTAATATTAAATTCCAAATCCCGATGTCGCACATCTGCATATGATTTCTGCCTACTCTGGGCTGTTAGTAATCTTTCTCGGATTAGTTTCACCTTCTCCATTGCCTGATTAACTAGGTCTGGACCTAATAATCCTGCTTCTCCAATTTCAAACCATCCAATTGGTGATCTACACTTTCGCCCGTATAAAGCCTCATAAGGAGCCATTTGAATGCTTGCATGGAAGCTATTATTATAAGCAAACTCAATTAGTGGCAAATGGTCATCCCAACTCCCTTTAAAATCTAGTACACAAGCTCGTAGCATATCTTCGAGTGTTTGAATAGTGCGTTTCAGCTTGTCCATCTGTCTGTGGATGAAAAGCTGTACTGAGACTTATTTGAGTACCTAAGCCTCTCTGGAAAGACCTCCAGAAATTTGCTGTAAACTGAGCACCCCTATCTGAAATGATGGAAATTGGGACACCATGAAGTCGAACTATTTCACTAATATACAACTTGGCATAATCTTCAGCAGTATAAGTTGTCCTGACTGGCAAAAAGTGAGCTGATTTTGTAAGTCTATCTACAATCACCCATATGGAATCATACTTCCGATAAGTACGGGGTAAGCCTGTAATAAAGTCCATGTTGATCACCTCCCATTTCCAGGTAGGTATCACTATACTTTGAGTTAGACCTCCAGGTCTCTGGTGTTCAATTTTTACCTGTTGACAATTCGGGCATTGGGCTACAAACTCTGCAATATTTCTCTTCATATTATTCCACCAATAAATCTGTCGAAGATCATGATACATCTTCGTCGCTCCTGGATGGATTGAATAGCGGGAATAGTGAACTTCTGCCAAAATTTTCTCCCGAAGCTCCCCGACGTTAGGTACACATAGACGACCTTGATATCTCAGTACCCCATCCTCCTTAAGCTCTATTAGTGGTTGCTTCTGTTGTGGAATTTCCTCCCTCAATCTTACTAATTCTGGATCATCATATTGTCTTTCCTTTACCTCTGTCACAAGTGAGGATTCCGCTGTGCTTTGAATAACAACTCCCCCATTACCTTGGTCTAGTAGTCGAACCTGCAAATTAGCTAACTGATGTAGTTCTCTTGTCATCTCAATCTTTCTATTTTCCACGTGGCTCAAGCTTCCCATGGATTTGCGGCTAAGTGCATCGGCCACTACATTGGCCTTCCCTGGATGGTACAAAATATCTACGTCATAATCCTTTAGTAACTCTAGCCACCTTCTTTGCCTTAGGTTTAAATCCTTCTGTTTGAATAAATACTGTAGACTTTTGTGGTCCGAAAACACGTCTACATGGACTCCAAACAAGTAATGGCGCCAAATTTTCAAGGCAAATATAACTGCTGCCAATTCAAGATCGTGAGTAGGGTAATTTTGTTCGTGCTTTCTTAGTTGTCTCGAGGCATAGGCAATAACTTTACCATGTTGCATTAAAACACAACCCAACCCAATCCTTGAAGCATCACAATAAACAACATAACCTTCTGTGCCCTCTGGCAGAGTTAAGACAGGTGCTGAAGTAAGCCTGTCCTTCAACTCCTGAAAACTCTGCTCACATGCATCAGACCACTGGAACTTGGCAGCTTTATGAGTCAACTTTGTCAATGGTGCAGATATAGAAGAAAACCCTTCTACAAACCTTCGGTAATAACCTGCTAAGCCCAAAAAACTACGGATCTCTGTAGCATTCAAGGGCCTCGGCCAATTCTTTACTGCTTTAATCTTTTGGCCGTCAACTCTAATACCTTCGTCTGTAACTATATGGCCAAGAAAAGCCACCGAAGTCAACCAAAACTCACATTTGGAGAACTTCGCATATAATTTATGATTCTGAAGTGTTTGCAATACTGCACGTAAATGATCAGCATGTTCGGCTTTGGACCGCGAGTAAATCAGGATATCGTCAATAAATACGATCACGAATACATCTAGGAATGGCTTGAATACCCGATTCATTAGGTCCATAAAAGCTGCTGGGGCATTAGTAAGCCCAAAAGACATTACTAGAAATTCAAAGTGGCCATACCTTGTCCTAAAGGCTGTTTTTGGAACATCTACCCCTTTAACACGTAACTGGTGATACCCCGACCGCAAGTCAATCTTTGAAAAACATTTGGCGCCTTGCAACTGATCAAAAAGGTCATCAATCCTTGGAAGCGGATACTTATTCTTGATTGTAACTTTGTTCAGTTGTCGGTAATCGATACACATTCTGAAGGACCCATCCTTCTTACGAACAAACAAAACTGGTGCGCCCCATGGCGATGTACTAGGCCTAATGAAACCTTTTTCGAGTAGATCCTTTAATTGTTCCTTTAATTCTCTTAACTCTGCAGGAGCCATTCTGTAAGGGGGAATTGATATTGGCTGAGTATCTGGGAGTAGGTCAATGGCAAACTCAATTTCCCTTTCTGGAGGGATTCCTGGAAGCTCATCCGGGAATACATCTAGAAATTGACTCACCACGGGAACCGATTGAGGAGTCACTGGTCCATCCTCTGTGCTTTGTACTCGGACTAAATGATAAATATAGCCTTTAGAAATCATTTTCTGGGCTTTAAGGTAGGAAATAAACCTACCCCTTGGCGTGGCAGCATTACCTTTCCACTCCAGGATTGTTTCTTCCGAAAAATGGAATTTGACAACCTTATTTCTACAATCGATATTAGCATAACATGCAGCTAACCAGTCCATGCCCATAATGACATCGAAGTCAATCATATCTAATTCGATTAGATCAGCTGAAGTGAGATGGTCATAAATCCACACTGCACAATCTCGATAAACTCGTCTAGCTATAATAGATTCACCAACTGGCGTAGATACAACAAATGGTCTAGGCAATAACTCAGGGCCTACCCCCAACTTACCAGCAACGAGCGGGGTAACATATGAAAGAGTAGAGCCAGGATCTATAAGTGCATAAACAGCATGAGTAAAAATAGTCAATGTACCTGTAACAACATCAGGTGACGATTCTAAGTCCTGGCGACCGGCTAGAGCATAAGTGCGATTCTGACCACTGCCTGAACTGGATGCTCCTCCTCCTCCTCTACCTCTACCACGACCTAGTGTAGCCTGTTGTCCTATCCTTGGGGGACGAATAGTAGATGAAGAAGCTGCCATCGACCCTGTAGGATGGGATATCTCACTCCTACCTCTACTCGGACAGTCTCGCATAAAGTGACCAGGATGCCCACACGAATAACAAGTATCTGAACCCAGGCGACATATCCCCGGATGCTTCCTACCGCACTGAACACAAGGTGGCAAAGGTGACCTCATCTGACCCGAATGCCCCTGGCGATAGGAACTGGATGCACCTGAACTGTGGCCTGGTCCAGTCTGAGAAAAATGATCATACCTCTGCCTTTGCAACTGATATGGGGCACCACTAGTAGGGTGGGGTGATCTCCTATCAAAATGTGGCCTAACATTACCTCGTGGCTCTACATAGGACCCAGTAGATCTAGCCCTCTTATTCTGATCCCTTTCTCGGCTTTGGTTATCTCCAATTTGTACTTCAAGATCCTCTGCAGTCTGAGCAATAGCCTGTATCTTAGAAATATTCATATCCTCTTGTGTGGCTGCTATTGTTAATCCCTTAATCAATTCATCCTTAAGGCCACGCACATATCGATGAACTCTAGCTCGCATCGTACTCATAATATCGGGGGCATACCTGGCTAATGAATTAAACTTGAGGTTATACTGTCGAATATTCATATTCCCTGCCTAAGGGCTAGAAATTGATCAAGTCTGGACTCTCGAACCTCCTGTGAAAGATAGTGAGCTAGGAAGGCCTCTGAAAATTCCTCCCATTCAGCTGGGGGTGCATTTGATCCCCTAAACCGATCCCAAGCCTCGAACCATAAAATGGCCACATCTCGTAACCTGAAAGATGCAAACTCCACTGCCTCCACTACTGTTGCATGCATGACTCGAAGTACTTGATAAGTCTGATCAATAAACTCCTGAGGATCCTCACGTGGGTCAGAGCCTGTAAATATAGGAGGCCTTATGCTGATAAACTCTCGAGCCCTAGAACTTTCTGAGCCACCTGACCTAACACTCGTTGATGCCCCAATTTGTTGTTGTTGTGTGGCTACCATCTGGGTCAATAATCGAACAGCACTCCTGATGTCCTGGTCCTCTGCTTCAGGTGGAGGAGCTACAGGTGCTGGTTCATCTCTAGCTATCTCAGATGCCACTGGAGCAGGTGGGGTCAGGGGTACTGGATCCCCTCTAGTCTCATCAGGTACTTGATACACTGGGATCTCTGGTGTCGGTGATTCACTTTGAGCCTCAAATCTATCCAATCGGATCGGCGAGGAACGACTAGTACCTTCCCCCGTATTCGTGCCAACCCGTTGGCTGCTCATTTGTCTGGTCACAGGCATTTCTGTAAACAAGAACTAGAAAAACATGAATTAGACTTCAAACATCTTATGACCTCGCTCTATTGCACGATCTAGCAAATGAAAGAAGGATAACATTTCCTAAATGTCCCGTAGCCTCATGATTATAGGTATGGTGCACAACACACCCATAAGCAAGACTCTACTAGACACGGCTTGTAGACTCCCTGGGATTCGACGTGCTCTGATACCAAGTTTGTCACGCCCCAAACCATGGGAGGCATAACCGACACCCGGAGCCCCAAAAGGCCGAGGGTGTCAAAATAGAGTGTATCTCTATTGAACCTGCTGGGGTCTGAGACTGACAAGGTCTCTAAGAATAGCAATTTGAAATACTAAAAGCTCAATAGTAGTTAAGCAACTCAAGGCCGACAAGGCTATTATCATAGTAGATAGCTAATAACAAGGCCGACAAGGCCATACCCAACACTGATATACATATACACGTCTACAAGCCTCTAGGAGTAAGTAAAATATCTCATATCCAGGACAAGGCCCTGGACTACCCATAAGTTGTACATATACATAACCTGGCCAAAATATAAGCTAGACCTCTGACTCGTCAGCTCCAGGAAGAATGGAGCTTACCAAAATGGCTGAACTTTGCAACTCCTACTGAAGAGATCTGTCTGGATATCTGTCTGGACCTGCAGGCATGTATGCAGCGCCCCCAGGCAATGGGGACGTCAGTACGACAATAATGTACTGGCATGTAAGGTAGAAACATAAAAGCAAGTCGCAAGTAGTAAATCCGAACAAGATATAATATGAAACTTTTAAACTGTAATTGGTAAGACTCGTTAAGCTCTTTCTCTTTTATTCTTTTTAGAACACAACACATGCATTAACTCACGCTGCAACTCACTCTTTATAACCCACACTGAACCACAATAGCGCCTCGGCGCACCCTATATTTAATAGCCTCAATATGGTAGCAGCGCCTCGGTGCACACTATGTATATAATGGCCTCAATATGGCAGTAGCACCTCGGTGCACACTATGTGTATAATGTCCTCAATATGGCAGTAGCACCTCGGTGCACACTATGTATATAATAGCCTCAATATGGCAGTAGCACCTCGGTGCACACTAACACGCAAACCACGCATAATAAGTGTATTACTAGATTGACCTTCAAAGCTATTCTTGTTATTTATGAAGGTTGATTTAGATAAATTCTTTAGCCTTGGCTTACTAGGTGTTGGACTCAACATACCAAACACATATAAATGGGATTTGACTTTATAACTTTCCTTGTATACTTTCTAAAGCTTGATTAGAGATCACAATACAAAGAAGAAACTTGACAAAAGGATAACTTACATTTCGTGCAAAAAGAATCAGATTTTTATAAGAAGGCGACTTGAATCACCATAATGTATAAATTAGTTCCTTATGACTTGTTGAGTTACCAAATCAGCTCTCTTACAACAAAATACTCAAATTCCTTCTTTCGGAGATTTAGAGTTCTATTTCTAGATTCATGCCGATAAAGAATAAAGAAGCCTTAACATACCTCGTTCCTTCCGAAGATTGCGCTTACCACAACTTGGACTTTCCCTTATTAACTTAATCTACAACACAAGGGTATAATGAAGCTAATATTAGCTCTTAAACCTGCTGCAACATTCCAAAAACAGTAGCTAAACATTTCCCGGGCAGATTTACGTATTTTGCATTAATTAAAGGTGTATCGTCACACCTTTCTCCCCTATCCAATACACATCACACACACCCCAACCTACTGCCTCCAATAATACAAAACACATCAAACATCCCCTACACAACTCAGCATGCCGAAATACAATAGCAACACATTGAACCCACGGCTTCCGATCGCCGTCCCGTGAGTTCTTAACAACAATTCAACAACAATTGTCCATCCGAACTTCAATCCAAAAATATTATTATGGGCAGAGTACTTACCACACTTGAAGGTGTGTTTTTATCCTCTTTTTATTGATTCTTTAAAAGCTTAAGTACTCCCTACACATACACCAACAAGAGAAGAAGAAATCTCTTAATTGTTACCCAATTTCTATGTGTTAAATCATAAGAAAGGGGCTGCCATAGTTCATGTCTTTCTTACCATAGGATATCCTAGCTATATGTAGTAGATTAATACCAAGATAACAAGTTGTTTAACTCACCTTAAGCTTCAATTAATCTTGGTCTTCTTAGAATTCTAAAGGGAGAGAAGGGCTGCCAAAAGGAAATGAGATAAGAGAGAATATTTCCAGCTTTTTGTGATCAATAGTTTGTCAACAAAAGTTCTGTATAAAGGGACCTTTTTGGCCGACTTTTTTGAGTATCTTTGGGCCAAAATGGGTCAAGAAACTTGGGCCAAAATTACCCTTTGCTTGGGCCTCAAAAGGGTTAAGTTTTGGGGCTGATTTTGGGCTTCTCTTGGGTCAAAAATGTGGTCAATATTGGTGGCTACTTTTTGTAGTTGTTTGGGCCAGATTTGGTTGGGCTTTGATGGTCCAACTTTAGGCTTCATTTGGGCTACCATTAGGTCTAATAATCCATGGTGTTGCTGCCCGTAATCGGCCCTCGGAACTTAGTTCGTTAGCGTAGGTAGGTGATGCACCTACTTGTCACCTAAGAGCTTAGATAAGTCGAGCAAGTACCTCACTTGTTTTATCTCATTTTCAAAACCCTCCTCCTTATAACTTAACTTAACACTTATATACATTTGACCATTTCAAATTCTAGGCCAAAGTACCCCTTCACAATCTCGAGCTCAAATACCTTCGTCGATATTTACTTAGTCACATAGGTTTTGAAAGGTACGGGGTGTTATATTATGTCACGATTTGAGAGGGAATTAATGGCTCATCGAATTAAAAGGAAACTCTTCACTTTTATTAATGGTTTTTACCTATTTGTGCATTTTGATAAGCTCCAGTGGCCCATGAGAATACTCTAGGTTTTACTTTTAGTATACGTTGATAAGATCTGGCATCCCTTGAGATTACTCAGGGTATTACTTCATGGTACATATTGATAAGGTCCGGCAACCTATAATAATACTCTAAGTTTTACCATATGACATTTGTTGATGAGCTACGGTGACCCATGAGATGACTTAGGGTTTTTACTCATTACTACATTGTCCACATCTCACACTATATTTCATCTCATATTGCATAACATGCCATTCTTCTGAACTTCTTTACTAATAAGCTTTTTTGTAGTTGCTATTTCAGGTTATTTGTACCTCTCGGGCTTATAGGAATCCGGTTAGGTTGTAAATGATTCATTTCTTTATGCTTCTCAAGTTTCTAGTTAGACACCTACATTATGATCTCTTCTGAGTTATTTACTTATGTCTTCTGCAACTTATTTAGCTAGACTTGTTAATCTATTTCTGATCCCTCTTTTCTAACCCTTAGTTTGTACTTGCACTTTATTATACTTGTATCTTGTTTGAGATCAGTCAACCAATGATGCCTAGTGGGTATCACGTGTTCTAGTACTCATGCTGCTACACTTCTACATTTTTTCCTAATGCTAATCCTAGTAGGAGTTCTTTCCGTTAACATTGTCCTGGCACAGAGTTGTTGATCGGAGATACAAGGTGAGCTCTTAGCGACTAAAGTTGATCCATCTCCTTTTTTATTGGACTAGTCTTCATATGCACTTTTAGAGATTGTATTGTATTTATAATGCCTATGTAGTAGTGGCTCTTGTACTAGATGATACTAGGTCTTAGGGGATCTTTGTATATCTTATTGATTTCCCCTCCTTATTTATATATTCATGTTCAGTTTATCTTCTGCTATTTCATATTGTATTGCCCGTCCTTTTCTCTTCCTCTTATTGGCTCGTTGCTTGTTGCTCCGGGCTATGGGTTGTCTTACCTACTAGTGGGTTAGAGTAGGTGCCATTATGACTTGAGATTTTGGGTCATGATAGAGTGTTACCAGAGCTCTAGCTTCACCAGTGTTGTTGGTACAAGAATAAGTGTCTAGTAGAGTCTCGCGTCAGTATGATGACGTTTGTATCCTATTTGCGGGAGGCTATAGGAAATTCTTAGGAAGTTTCCATCATTTTAATTCCTTATCGTGTGTTCCTAACTCTATCAACATCTAAACTTCATTTGTTCCACTCTTTCTCAGGATGGTTAAGACGTGGTTGACAGCGGGTGTGGGTGATGCCCCTGTGCGTATTCCTGGAGAACAGTTACCAGATACAGAGGTTGAGGATATTTAGCATCAATCGGACACTACAACATTTTAGGCCTAAGGCCATACTAAATATTACAAGCGTTGCCTAAAATATTTTTGTCTACGCTTTTAAAGCGTAGCCTTAGTTTTTAGCTTTTGGCCACAGTAATATTGGCAACGCTTGTAAAGCGTGATCTGTATTAGTATAGGCTACCCATTTAAAGCATTTACACATCATGATATAATTGACAATGCCTATTTACATATATGACCACACTTTTAAATTGTGCTATTTTTATGTTTCTAATACAACACTTTATAAGTGTAGCCTTATAATTTTCCTGAAATTTCCACTAAAATATTGTATTCCCTCCAATATATTTAACTCTCCCTCCAATTTCTAAAAAAAAAAGAAATTTTCAAAAAATAGAAAACTCTCTAAGCTCTCAGAAAATAGAAATTTTTCGATAAATAGAAAACTCTCTAAGTTCTCTGAAAACTCTCATTCGCGTAATCCCTAACCATGGGAGACTGATGGTTATTTGTAGAACGCAACCTGGAAAAATAGTGGTTTTCAATTTAATGCACATTTCAGTTCGGGTTTTCAATTTATTGCAAGAACCTGCCACCTGGAAAAGCAGTTTTAGTTCACCCAAATCACATATTTCAGTTCTGGTTTTGTTGAATCTCCCAAATCCATCTCTAGTATCATCACATCGAAAGGGTTTTATAGGAATAGAGTTTATCAAGTAGAAATTTCCATCTCATAAGTTCTGAGTTTATTGTATGTCTATTATTGGCTTGTGGGTTTAAATTTTCTTGTGTTATTGATACGATTTGTCTTGGTTTTTGCTTGTTTGTCGATGGGTTGATTTTTTCTTGTTTACCAATGGGTTGATTTTTGGTTTGATTTGGTGTTTTTATTACTACTGGATTAGACTTTTGTACGCTTGCTTAACTAGAGTAATTGAATCCCAAAACCTAGAGCTTGACATGCTAAAATGGATGAATCCTAGTTGATGGATGCTGATGAGGTAGGAGGTGGACTGATTTTATTCTGGGATTGGGGTTTGACGAAGTTGTGTTAATATGTATGATGCACATGATCTACTGTTGTTCTTTCATCATGGAGGATTTCT
Source organism: Jaltomata sinuosa (assembly GCA_003996215.1). Lineage (NCBI taxonomy): Eukaryota > Viridiplantae > Streptophyta > Magnoliopsida > Solanales > Solanaceae > Jaltomata > Jaltomata sinuosa. The sequence continues at coordinate 1,147,169 of QJPP01000201.1, forward strand.
AGACTAGGCTAATTGGGAGGGAAGTCTGTATTGAAAACATCTTTGGTTTTTGAGCATTCCTTAATGTGAAATCCATCTTGCCATTTTTGGGCTTTGATCTAAGTGAAACTATAGCATTGTTACCCCTATGATGGTTTATTTAACTAACCTTATCCTTATATCAAGTGTTGAAAGAAGGTTGTAATAGGATGATAAAATAGTTAACAATGTGTGGATGTGGTAATAAAATGAAGAAATAGAAACAAAATGAAAGATGAATGTTTCTGTTAATAGGTCTGCAGTTCTATTAAATTGTTGTGTATAGAATCTGGTGGCCTACCCTATAATTTTCTTTATTATTTTCTATTCAGTTACCCTCGTTATCCTATATTCTTCTTAGTTGTAACCTCTTCTTTCTCCCTTGGACATAGGCATGAAAAATCTAGTTTTCCTATCCCTTTTTTGGAACAATTGTAAACCAGCTTTATATGAATTATTTCTTTTAGAAATGAAAATGAATAATTTAGCTGTAAGAATACATTGATAGGGAGACATTCTATAAATACCAGACTTGGTTTTTCTACAGTATTATAACTGTCCCAAAACCTTTACAGCATTCCCTACCCCAAACTCCAGAAGGAGGATTAAGCAATGGCTGAAATAATTTTTTATTCATCTGGCTGTTGCTTTAAAACTGTGCACAGGCGTTGATTCTGCTCCTAAGCTCGCAAAAAAATAAGCTAAATATTTACATGGAGCATCTTTATCGGAGGATTCAAGATGCAAGATTCTCTCTGTTCCCAAACTTTAGGATTCTGCTCCTAAGCTCGCAGCAAAAAGATGCTCACCTAAAAATCATAGAAAAATAACACGTTCCTTTTGAAGAACTATCATGCTGCAAGATCAAAGGTCAGACATATTCACGGGCCCAAGAACCTTCGATCCCTTTTTTGCTAGCTCCAGTTATGGCATTTCATAGCAGTATATATGCTTGGACAAGTGCCTCAGCACACTTGGAATCTCCCATCTCCTTACAGCTAAATGCCTCAGGACACCCTGCATTTAGTAGATATAGTTTCTACTTTGTTTTCTTTCCTTCCCCTTTTTTTGTGTTTAGTTTGTCTGTCTATTTTTGTTTATTTTTATTATCTGTCTGTCTGTTTTTATCTTGAGAGAATCATCTTGAACATAACTTCCTACGGGTTCTTTATTTTAGTGTCATCTCTTCCAAGTTATGATGCAAAAATTACTTGCAGGTTATTGCTGGCTTGTGGGTTTTTTGATATTGGGGAACTGCAGGAACTTCCTTACCTTGTTTTATGTTTGTAACTAATCTACTCTAATGTAACTTTCTGGAGTGTATAAATCTGGAACTTTCACACCTTGTTTTACATTATGAAAATATAAGTTAGGTCTTTACTTATGTTAAGCTGTTTAAACTTAGTAATTTTATTGTATATGTGTTTTGTAAATTTAAATTAGTTGGTAGAATTAGTTTGTTAAACAGAGGAAAGTGGCATGAACTGAAAAACTAAGGGATCTGAATAATTTTTGAGCATTCATTTAAAATCACTAATAGTACTTAACTGAGAGGGCAGTGACTGATCACTAAAAGACAATATTATACTTTTCTCACTACAACATTTTAGGTTTTTAACAACCCCCGTAAAGTGTGGTCTAAACTATTAAAAAGTGTTGTCTTTGATCAAAGGCCATACTTTTTGACTTTAGACAATGCTTTTGCAGGGGTGGCCTAAAGAGGCGTAACCTTTGACTTTAGGCCACGCTTTTTAAGTGTATTAGCATCTATGCTTCAAAAGTGTGGCCCATGAGGTACAAAGGCTACGCTTTGCAATACCTTATATAGCAAAACTGTAGTCTTATAAAATTACACTTTTAAGTGTGGCCTTTACTTCCTTATTTGCCACGCTTTGGAAGCATAGTATTTTCTACCTCTCTATGACAACACTTATTAAGTGTAGTCTTTACTAATGTACATGACACCCTATGGCCACACTTTTAAAGTGTGGCAATGTTGTCTAGGCTATAAAAATATTTATTAGCCATAATGTTTTATTGAAAAATTTATAATTTTATTTTGCATATAATTAACTAATGTTGCGTATATGAATGATTTCAAACACTAAATTAGCCAATAAATAATTTAAATGTATAAATTTGCAATAAATTTCAAAAAACAACATATATCTTGTACTACAGATACTTATAAAGCAATATTTTAGAATGTGCTCTAGAAATGAATTCCACAAAACCAAATATGTATTCAAATATCATAATTGTTCAAAAACACTTCTTCATCCACTTAAATATATCGTATTGACTTGCGGCCACCATTCAAATTGGATCACCAACATTTTCCTACACATTCAAAGTTAAATTAAAAATTAGAAAAAAAATCATGCTCAACAAATTCTAGTAGAATAATATCTTGGAAATAAACTTGTTCCTTAGTTTTTTCTTGAACCAAATATGCTTATTTTATCGAGGCCTATTAACAAAATACTTAAAACTGGATGTGATGATTGAGTAAATTTCACATTGATCAATACATAAACTCAGTCATCCACTTTTAACAGAAAAATATAAACAAGGAAACTTGACTTAATAGTGACAGTTAAAGTTCTTGTCAAGAATCAGCCTTCAAAACATAGAATGCAAGAAAAAACTCTTTGCCGCTTCAAATTAAATTGTTTCTCTATAACCCCTTCTCAAACCTAATTAGATTATACAATATAACAGGTGTCATTGCATCCTCCACAAAAGCAATGTCAAGATTCCCTGTGGGTACAAGCAAAAAATGTTAATCTTTCACTTAACTATAAACATTTGAAGCATAAAACTAATGAACCACATTCATTAACACTCCAACTAACCCCTCTACACTAATCCGTGTCCTCCATAATCTAAAGTCAAGTCCTTGGTAAAGTTGAAACCACAACACCTTTGAGTCTAATAAAGCTAACAGATACCAGCTACTTTTCACTCATATTGGCTATTTAGAGAGAATGCCAACAAAAGGTAGTCGACAATTCCCCACTATACAGAAATTTCAACCAGATAAATGAAGTTCATTATTTTCACAGAATCATCAATTGGAAAAAATACCTGAGTAGGAAACTTGACTGATCAGTATGAGAAGATAAGAAGTTAGCAGAAGGTGGAATAAAGAGAATTACTTTGTCGATATATTAATGCCTTCAACGCTCTTGATGAAGTTCTACTTTAACAAATATAGTTTCCATAACAATAATCAAAGGTGATGTATTATGGCAATTTTATTATTTTTAGATGAATTTATTTTGCGCAAGAACATTAAAATACTGAGATAAGGAGTGATTAAACAGGCGAAAACAAAGATTCAAGGAAAAACACACACAAAAGTACAACTTTCTCAACATTAGTAGGCCAGAACTGGAAATTGAAATAAAGAACCAAATAACCGGTCCACTTAGTTCACTGAACACACTTGTAACTAAAGAATCTCACAGAATAGAAGATGTCAAAGAAACTAGATGACCTTATTGATGAAATTGACTTTGCAAAAATAGTCGAACACCCATTTAAGGATATTATAAGAAACAACTAGTACTAGAAACATGACTTGTTGTGTCAATAGCAGGTTCATATATATATTCTTCAGAATAATCGATTGGGGTGAAAACTCATTATCTACAGTTTTTATAAAGAATGCTGGCTGATTTAAGAGTTCAAAACTTGTAAGTGCAGAAATTTCTATGTTTAAACTTGTAAGAAAGTGAAGAAACACTACCTGATTTCATCTGAGGTATAGAAGCAAGGGAGATAACTACAACAATTTCCTCAGAGGTACTAATATGCGAGAAATCATCACTGATTTTGTTGGAGGAACTGATGTGCGAGAAACCCTTCAAATGCCTGTTGGACCAAAAATTAGACTCAAATCATGGCACAACTTAGGAAAAATCAGACTATTCAGCAGAGCTAGAGTGGGTAAAATAGTAATTATGGAATTGGTTAACAATATTGCTAAAGCTCATTGGGAGCATTCACTGCCAAGCTTAAAACACTAGATTTTATTGTATCAAGAGATTATATAAATGCACAATCACTGGAAAATGAGAACAAAACTGTGATGTCAAGCCACCAGAAATCCCAATTATGGAATGTTACTTTTAACATAGTTTCACCCTTCATTCTCATTGTGTTTGATATATATCCTGAAATAAATGTTTGAGTCCTTAAGAAACCATCTTAAATTTCAATAGTCCTTTATTCATTGAGAGATCCATAGCAACAAGTTTAATAAGAAATTATTCACATCACTAATTTATGAAGAGATATTTAACTTGTCTGATATTTCTGTGTACCTCAGCTAACATGGTTGTGAATGCAACCTTGGCAGCCATGGCAAAACACGGGAAATAAGCTAAACTAGGAAGTTGTAGTGTTTACCAGGTTGCTTCATCTGATGTAAATCTATTAGTCTTCAAGGACCTGGACAGATTGCGATTTGATCACTTCAATCGTTCACCCTACATTGATTCCAAAGGAATACCAATTCATGTTTCAAAAATTTAATTTCTCAGATCCATGGAGGACTTATCATCCCATCTATGGAGAGAGGCTATTAATAGAAGTGGCCTAACAAATTTGACTGATCAAAATAGAAAGTTGTCTAGGAAACTTGAGAATATCTATAGGAAGTCAGTGGAGAAAGCAAAGTACCTGGCTAATATTTATGAACCACACACTTTTTATGGAGGAAGGTAAGAGTTTGGTATTTATTATATATTGCGCCATTTTTATGAGACTAAATATGATGACCCTTCCAGTTATCTTCGTGTTTACGCATTTATTGTGATGTTAGAGCTTTCCTGTAGCGATCTCAAGTCATTTATGACTTGCTGGGACCGGTAGTTCGGTTTCTTGGTCGTTTGTTTAGTTGTTTTGCCCTTTTTCCTATTTTAGAGCTTTAGCTTAGAATATCATTGACTTTAGTCAACATTCTTAGCTAACGTGCTTGGAATTGAATTATGATATTTCCATTAGCTCCGGAACGCTGAGTTTGGTCTAGGTGGACCTTTAGTTGAGGCCATCGTCGTTATCTCATGCAGACTCGTGCGAGGTGCTATTTTTGGTGATATTCTGGAATGAGGGTGAGGTCTTGCCGACCGAAGCTTAGCTCTTAGTTATCTTTGATTATGTACTCTATTTCTACTCTAAGACAACTTTGTATATATTGTTCTTGACCCTTGTACTCTTTTTGTAGATCCGGCTCATATACGCTGTGATACCAGGTTTTGGGTTTTGTTTAGCTTACGCATTGTATATATTACTCCTGTTATCTATTTTTTTCATCATGTTCCTTTGCTTCCGCTTATTAACTATTCTTCCACTTGGATTGTTAGGTAGTAGCCCATTACTAACCGTTTTGGACTACGAGAATTGGTTCACCTATTGGGGGTTGTAGGTGCCATCATGACCAAGAAATTGGGTCATGACAACTTTGTATCAGAGCCCTAGGTTCACTGGTGTCATTGGTATAGGAGTCAATATCTAGCAGAGTCCCGCGGATCGGGGCGAAGATGTCCGTACTCAATCCTCGGGAGGCTATAGTGACATCTTAAGAAAAAATGGACTTTTCTTATTTCTATCTTGTGTGTGGTATCCTTAAGGTTTCTGGAAATCTCACTTACTCTGGTTCACTCTTCCGCAGATGGTTCGTATGAGATCTTCAGCTTTTGGTGGAGGAAAGCCTCCTGCCCCTGCACGTTCAACTCCAGCTAGGGGTCGGGGTAGTCGCAAGGGTAGAGGTAGGGGTCGTGGATGTCCCAGAGTAGCGACACCAGCTAGAGATGCTAGGGTTGAGGTAGAGACCAAGTATTACTACGAGTCAGAGTTCGCTCCAGAGTAGCAGCATGTGGACCCGGGGGCAGCCCAGGTGCCACCAGCTCCAGTACCAGTACCAGTTCCAGCACCACTTTCTGTGCCAACTTCAGCCCCAGCTCCGTCTTTAGATATTAGGGGTTTACTTGTCCAGATATTGGGTATGATTGGAGAGAGACCTTCTGAGGTAGCACAGACACCAGCTCAGGGGGCAGCCCTGGGAGTTCAAAGTTCAGGAGCGCAACCTGCTACTGCGGCTCCCCATGCCGAGGTTATTCTGGTCCCTTTAGTTGCACAGCCTCTTGCTCCTCGCACAACTTTGACAGATGGGGAGCAAAAGGCCTTGGATTGATTTTTGAGGTTGTCACTACCCAGATTCACTGGTACGTCAGGTCAGGACCCGCATTATTTTATTACTACATATGAGGAGATGCTACACCATCTGGGTTTATTATAGACTCACAGAGTCAGTTACACCACTTATCAGCTGGAGGATCCAACAAAGTTATGGTGGAGGGTACATATTGCTTGAAGACCTTCTACATCACCTCCCTTGACTTGGTATGAGTTTTATGAGGCCTTTATGGCCAAGTTCTTTCCACAGAGCGACAAACAGCATCGGAGGGAGGAGTTCACTAGACTTTCTCAGGATACTATGACCGTTTCAGAGTACGAGACCCATTTCCATCAGCTTGCTCCATTTGGAGCCAAGATTATACCTACTGAGGCTGACAAGGTCTATAGATTTGTTTGGGGGCTACGAAGAGAGTTTAGAGAGCCTGCAAAGATATTAGTTGCTAGTGGTCGGTGCTTCAGGGCTATTGCGGATTATGCCCGTATGGTTGAGGATTCACGTCATCATGACACCGGGGCCAGTGATAAGAGGCCTTGACATCAGGGGGCTACAGTTGGTCCATACATAGTGGTAGAGGTTCAGGCTAGTGGGGTCGAGGTTATCAGCCACAGCAGCACCAGGGTCAGTCCAGCCGACCAGTTTAGGCTTCACTTTAGAGTTCCGGTAGTGCCTTATTCGAGAAGGGTCAGAGTAGCCATCAGGGCTACAATGATCAGTCTTCAAGAGGTACAACTCCTAAGGCATCAGGCTGTGGTGGCCATACTGGTTATGCTGGTTCATCCTGATCGAGTAGGTCATCGGGGGCCTATTTTACTTATTGTGTGATTGGTCATTTTGCTAGAGATTGCCCCCAGCAGGGTACAGTTCAGCCGATCGAGCCTTTACGAGCAGTTCAGCCTCTGGATAGAGAGGGTGGTGGTCATGATAGAGGTGGTGCTCTTCATGACAGAGCATGTGGTAGGGATTGCTGTCAGACAGGTTGAGGTTATCGCCAGTTCTATGCCAGTCCGTGGGAGACCGGAGGCAGAGGCCTCAGATGTTGTGATTACAAGTACGATTTATGTATGCCATCAGTCTGTTACAACTTTATTTGATCCTGTATCCACTTGTTCATATGTATATGCCTACTTTCTACCTTGGTTGGGGTTGGCTAGTGAGCCATTATCTATTCCTGTTTTATTTTGACCCCAGTAGGAGATTCTTTAGTAGTGGATCAGATTGTTAGATCATTTGTGATATCTGTTGGTGATTTAGAGACTTGGGGTGATTTGATGATCCTTGATATGTTGATTTTGATGTGATACTGAGCATGGACTGGTTATCCCCTCACCATTTGGTTTTTAATTGTTATGCCAAGACCATTACCATAGCCGTGCCTGGTGTATCCCCAGTTGTATGGCAGGGTTCTGTTAGCCATGCACCGTCTAGTATCATCTCTTGTCTTCAAGCTAAGAAGTTCATTTCCCATGGGTCTCTAGCTTATCTAGCATATGTCTGAGATGCTAGTGCTGGCCCTTCATCTCCTAAGTCTATTTCTATGGTTAAAGACTTCCTAGATGTGTTTCCTACCGACCTGTTAGGCCTTCCACCTGAGAGAGATGTTGAGTTTGCCATTGAGTTAGAGCCGGGCACCAGGTCCATTTCTATTCCTCCCTACCGTATGGCTCCTACTGAGTTGAGAGAGCTTAAGGAGTAGCTCCAGGATTTGTTAGCTAAGGGGTTCATTAGAACGAGTGTATCTCCTTGGGGTGCTCCTGTTCCATTCGTGAAGAAGAAGGATAGGTCGATGCGTATGTGTATTGATTATTGACAGTTAAATAAGGTGGCAATGAAGAATAGGTATCCAATGCCAAGGATTGATGACTTATTTGATCAGCTTCAAGGTGCAACCGTGTTTTTGAAGATTGATTTGAAGTCTGGCTACCATCAGTTGAGTATTAGGGCGGAGGACATCCCTAAGACAGCATTCCAGACGCATTTTGGCTACTATGAGTTCATGGTGATGTCTTTTGGGTTGACTAATGCCCCCGCAACCTTTATGGATTTGATGTATAGGGTGCTTAGCTCGTACCTGGATATGTTCGTGATAGTCTTCATTAATGACATTCTGATATACTCGAGGAGTAGGGACGAGCATGAGCATCACTTGAGGACTGTACTTCAGACTTTGAGAGATTATCGACTTTATGCCAAGTTCTCAAAGTGTGAATTTTTTCTTTAGTCAGTTGCATTCCTAGTACATGTGGTGCCTAAGGATGGGATTAGGGTTGATCTACATAAGATTTTTGCGGTTCGTGATTGGCCTAGACCTACTACTCCTACCAAGGTTCGCAGCTTTATTAGTTTAACTGGGTACTACAAATGGTTTGTTGAGGGATTTTCTTCTATAGAAGCACCCTTGACTATGCTGACTAGGATGGATGTTCCATTTCAGTGGTAGGATCAGTGCGAGGATAGCTTTCATAGGCTTAAGGCCTTATTGACTTCAACACCAGTTCTGACTTTATCGGTTGAGGGTCAGAGTTTCTCTGTATATTGTGATGCTTCAGGGGTCGGTCTTGGTTGTGTGTTGATGCAGCATGGTCGAGTGACAGCATATGCGTCGAGACAACTGAAGGTTCACGAGCACAACTACCCTACTCATGACTTAAAGTTCGCGGCGGCAGTCTTCGTGCTCATGATCTTGAGGCACTACTTATATGGAGTTCTCTGTAAGATATTCACTGATCACCATAGTTTTCAGTACATTATGAGTCAGCGGGAACTGAACTCAAGGCAAAGGATATGGATTGAGATACTGAAGGACTACAATTTCACTATTCTATACCATCCGGGCAAGGCAAACATGGTAGCATATGCCTTGAGTCAGAAGGCGGTGAGTATGGGCAACCTAGCTTCACTTTCAGTTTCTGAGAGACTGTTGGCCTTGGACATCCAGTCCTTGGCTAACCGATTGGTTAGGCTTGACTTGTCAGATCCTAGCAGTTTTCTTGCCAGTGTTGAGGTCCATTCTGCTTTAGCTGATCAGATTCAGAGCCGACAGTTTGAGGATCAGAGTTGGTGTGACCTTCGTGATTAGGTGGTTCAGGCTGAGGCCAACTGGGGCTACTTTGGGTTTTGATGGTATTCTGAAGTTTGATGGTTGACTTTGTGTTTCGAGGGTTGGTGATATTATTTAGTTGATACTCCGTGAGGAACATTGTTCTAGATACTCTATTCATCCTGGCACGGCGAAGATGTATAGAGATTTGAGGCAGCTTTACTGGTGGTATGGTATGAAGCAGGACGTAGCGAAGTTTGTATCTCGGTGATTGAACTGTCAGTAGGTGAAGTTTAAGCACATGAGACCGTGTGGCTTGATGTAGTGACTTCCCATTCCTGAGTGGAAATATGAAGGTATCACTATGTACTTTATTGTCGATTTGCCTCGTACTTCTCTGGGTTTTGATTCTATTTGGGTGATTGTGGATCGACTGACTAAGTCGGCCCACTTCTTGCCAGGTTCACACTTCCTATAACGCTGAGAGGTTAGGTCAGATCTACATCCGCGAGGTTGTTCAGTTGCACGAGGTCCTAGCTTCTATTATTTCATAACGCGACACGCAGTTCACATCTTAGTTCTGGAGAGCTATACAAAGGGATTTGGGTACAGAGGTTCAGCTTAGTATCGCTTTCCACCCTCAGATAGATGGCTAGTACAAGAGGACTATTCATGTCCTGGAGGACATTCTTCGGGCTTGTGTACTTGACATTGGAGGTTCATGGGATCAGTTTGTGCCTTTGGCCGAGTTCTCTCATAATAATAGTTTCCACTCGAGCATCGGCATGGCACCTTTCGATGCCTTGTATGGTAGGCGTTGTAGATCGCCGATTGGTTAGTTTGATGGGTTAGAGTCTAGACTGCAGAGTACATATTTGCTTAAAGAGTTCTTGGACCGAGTCCGTTTAATTCAGGAAAGACTTAGAGCAGCCCAGAGTAGGTAGAAGAGCTACGCTGATCATAGACATTGTGCCTTGGAGTTCAGTGTTAGTGACTTGGTTTTCCTTTGAGTATCGCACGTGAAGGGCGTGATGGGATTTGGTCAGTGGGGAAAGCTTAGCCCCAGGTTTATTTGGCCGTTTGAGATTCTACAAAGGGTTGGTAGTGTTGCCTACATGTTAGCTTTGCCTCCGATGTTTTCAGCTTTTCACCTAGTTTTTCATGTCTCAATGCTGCGCTAGTATGTGCCAGATGAGTCTCATATATTGCATTGGGATTTGGTTAAGTTAGATGAGAGTTTGTCATTTTTTGAGGAGCCGATAGCTATTCTAGAAAGAGATATCAGGAGATTGAGATCTAGGGAGATTCTGGTTGTGAAAGTTCAGTGGAAGCATCATCTGGTCGAGGAGGCTACTTGGGAGACCAAGAGTGAGTTGCGCGCTCAGTATCTACAGTTGTTCGAGCCTTCAAGTACTCCATTCTTCTTGACTTTCGAGGACAAAAGTCTTTTTAGTAGTGGATGTTGTGATGACCCTTTTGGTCATCTTTGCGTTAATGCATTCATTGTACTGTTAGAGATTTCCTGTAGTGACCCTAAGTCATTTATGTCTTGCTGGGACCGGTAGTTCGGTGCCCTGGTCGTTCGTTTGTTGTTTTACCCTTTTTCCTGTTTTAGAGCTTTAACTTAGAATATCATTGACTTTAGTCAACATTCTTAGCTAACGGGCTCGGAATTGAATTCTGACAGTTTCGTTAGCTCCAGAATGCTGATTTTGTTCTAGTTAGACCTTCAGTTGAGAGGTGAAAACTTCCGGTGTGGGTTTTGTGTGGTTTTATCTGTTTTCAGGCCATTTAGAATTGAAAGTGTAACCTTGGGTGGCTTTCAATGATCGGAGTTTTGGATTCAAAATCTGACGATTCCATCAGCTCCGGAATGATGTGTTTGGGTTGGGAAGGTGGTTGATTCGAGTTCTGGGTGAGCCAGACTCATTTCGAGGCTTTGGGTTCCTTTTTTTTAGTGTTTACTTGGGTCAACATTTCTCAGAAATTACCTTGTATGGAAGTTTTGTCGATTCTGTCGAGTCTGGAATGTCGTTTCCACTCTATTAGCAATATTGGTTTTTGAATATCGAATTCCAATTATGCCCGGAATGCCCCATGGAGTTTTCAAAAATTGCAGAAAAATGTTGCAGGCCAGGACTTCAGCGCCATCGGCGTTGGCCCAGTGCGATCGCTCTCAAGCGCATTTTTGGCTTTCCAGCGCGATAGCGCTGCCTGGGCGTCGTTGGCGCTGGCCAGTCCCCTGCGACTGTATATTACTACTAGTTCATTTTTCCAGCCTTTTTCTCTCAACTTTCTCACTCTAAAACACATTAAACTCTCTCCTAAATTGCTCCATATCATTTTTGGCTTGGGGAAACCAATTGTTCATCGATTATTAGAGATTCTTCAATTTTTTGTAAGCTTTCTCCCCCAACTTTCTTCCTTTTTGTTTTCTTGAAATTCCATGTTGTAGTGGCTACCTTCTAGCTCGTGCATGTTCGTGGGTTTGAAGAATTCTCTGTATTGGCTTAAATTCCATCTTTTTGGTGAGTAATTCCTTTCCTAATTTCCGATTTTCTTCTTAAATTCTATATTTTATCTCCATCTTGAGCGGGCTATTTTGACGCCCTTTTTCTTGGCCAATTATGCTCAATTTTGGAGCATGTCATCTTGGCATCATGGTGGTCATCGTACTCTTTTTTGTTTTTGGTTTCGGGTTCTGGGCCCCGTGGGCTCGCTTTTGACCCGGGTTTCGACCCGACTACAATTGTAGCAATATCGGTATCGTTAGACTAATTTTAACATATTATTTATGTTTTTGATAATTTAATTATCATTCTGGATCTCTCAGAGTGATTCGGGCTTGGATATTGTTGTCCCAGCAGCTTGTCATCGGACGACATATAGGTTATGGTCTAAACTCCTAGACTTAGCATATATCAGATGAAATTGTACTAGTTGGCATCCTTGGGTGGGGTTATTAGGTTTGTACCATAGACCTTGACCGCTTTATTCATGTTCGACCTACTTTCCTTCCCCCGATGTTCGTAGTACTTGATTGATACATTTTATTCACCCTTGTGGTCCTGTGAGGCCTTGTTGACTCTGGATCATAGAAGGTGGGTTATTGGGAATGTTCGCGAGTCCCGGACAAAGAAATATCCTTCTAGGCTAGTTATGCTTGTTGAGTAGCTTTTGAGCCTGTGCAGGGCCGATAGGTTGATTGTGAGCTACTGGGCGGCTATTTGTGTTTGATCATATCATTTTCATTCATATAAAAAGGATTTACTCACATTTTACAATGGTTTTGGCTTCGGGCCTACTGGTATATAACATCATCAGAGGTGCAACTGATTATTAAATTTGTTTCTTCCACTATGTTTAGTTCATCCTTCATCATAAAATTAACTTCAGTTAGTAGGTCTAGTTATAAGGGGGTGGAATTGAGGAGCATGAAGTAGCTTCAATAATTGGGTAACAACAATTCGCTGTCAGAAAGCAAAACATTTCACTGAAGTCCAGAATTTCAAATCAAGATGTAGCATTTAAAATAATAAAAAACAATGAGAAGAGATGTACAAACACCATTTATCTTCTTTACATGCCATTTATCTCACAAACAATCATTGAGAAAGCATACAACGAAATCAAACATAGAAATACAAAGAATAAACATAGAAATCAAACAACAAAATTGTTAGCAACGAAATCCAGATCTCCAATTCCATAAACTTTTAAATCAACATAGAGATACATACATAAACTAAATAAATGGGCGTCAGAGGTATAGAAGCAACGAAAAGCTAACCTTTTAGAATCAATTGATAGCAACCGAACGATGTCGAGAAATAATTTATGATTTTTGCCTTTTAGAAATTGTGGGAAAACCCTTGTAAAAATTTGAGAAAACCCTTGTTCTATGTACTGACTTTTGCCTTTAAAAATTTTGTGGGAAATTTTTATATATGGAGGGAACATTATTATTTTAGTCAAAATTTTATGAGAATTATAAGGGCACACTTATAAAGTGTTATTTTTAGAATTATAAAAATAGTACACTACAAAAGCGTAGCTATATGTGTAATAAGGCGTTGTCAGTTGTATTATGATATGGCAACGATTATAAAGTGTAACCTAAACTATTAAATATCACACTTTATAAGTGTTGCCAATGTTTCTGTTGCCAAAAGCTTTGTTCAAAGGCCATGTTTTGAAAGCATTCCCGTATATACTTTTAACAACACTTTCTAAGCATTGTCTAGATTTAGTGTAGCCTTAGGGCATATTTGTTGTAGTATCTTAGGATTTACTCACGTTTTACAATGGTTTTGGCTTCGGGCCTACTGGTATTGTCTTTGTAAACTTTGCATGGCCCCGGGGGACCATTTTTATGGAAATAAATTGGAAATAGTTTGACTTAACTTGTGAATCTTCTTAGGGTAAGAGGAGGTTTTATTATGATTTCTATCACTAGTTTTTCTATTAATGCTAAACTCGGCAGGGCCGGGGTGCTAGTTGAGTTTTCTACAGATTAGGGGTTATTTTAGTCTCAGTTGGACCGTGCACCTGAAATGAATTTCTACTATTTTAGACTCGGTTATGCCCGGGCACCCTTGGAGGGGGTTTTGAGACATCTTTTCCCTACTTTAGTCCTGGACAGGGTCTGGGCATGCATATTCGACACTGGGTCTCTATCTTGAACCCAGACTTGCTTCTGGATGACATGTTTTGATACTGAGTTTTAGTTTGGGGTCCGGGACCTCCATGGACCTTGCCGCTCTAGGCCTGGGGCTTCGAGTTGCGTGTGCCGGAGGGAGGGTATACGGTGGAGTAGGGGTATACATGCAGTGTAATTCCATGGAACCTACCTGCTGGTCCCGATCGGCACCAGAGGAGGTACATACAAAGTTTCTATTCCACCTTGAGGTTATCATGCACCATATCATTTGTTGTTTGAGGTTCCACCCTTATTTGTTGTTTGTTGAGTTTACGCTCCGGTTGTATTAGCGGCCAGAGGGTTTTGTTTTCACTTGTTTGTGTTCCTCGGTTTTATGGGTGGCCGGGGGACTGTAGGTAGCCTTTTGTTACTTTATCGCAGTGTTATCCCCTATTACGGTTATGCTTATAAGATTATATACGACTAAGTTGTTACTTGTTGGATCTAAGATTGGTAAGAATTGTTGGGTTATTGATTTCTGTTTCTGAGCATGCCTATCTTTACTCTACTCTTCCTTCCCTTGTACTTAAAGTTACCGGTATACCATCCATTTCTAAACTTATTATATATATACTGTTATTGAAATGATCCCAGGTGCGTTATCTCTTGCTTACACCTACGCCCGTTGTGTATATATTCTACTTGCTAGCCTTGTATGTTGTTCTTTTGACTTCCCTCTGGGCTAGTTCCTGTGTACTTTTCATTGATTTCTGTGACTACCTGCTTCTATTATGTCTGTTATTATGCTTTTATCTTATATGTGCCCAGTCGGCCTATGATACTTACTGGGTACTTTATGCTTCCCATTAGGTGCTCATGCTACACTCTGTATCTTCTGGTGCAGATTCTAAGATGGGCCATTGCCGTTAGCTCGTGGTGACTCGTGCGAGGTGCTACTTTTGGTGATATTCTGGACTGAGGGTGAGCTCTTGGCAACCGGAGCTTAGCTTTTAGTTATCTTTGATTATGTACTATTTTTCAACTCGCAGACAACTTTTTATATATTGTTTTGGACCCTTGTACTCTTTTTGTAGATCCAGCTCTTATACGCTATGATACCAGATTTTGGGTTTGGTTTAGCTTCTGCATTGTATATATTACTCATGTTATCTATTTTCTTTATCATGTTCCTTTGCTTCCACTTATTAAACTATTCTTCCGTTTGGATTGTTAGGTAGTATCCCATTACTAACTGTTTCAGGCTACGGGGATTGGTTCGCCTACTGGGGGGTTGTAGGTGCAATCATGACCAGAAAATTGGGTCGTGACACTAAAAGAGGTCCAAAATTTCCAGATTTGACTTGAGCAATACTCAGAGGTTGATGGAATGAATGTCTAAAGAAGAAAGATGGCAATTTGGATTTGATGTAGAAATCATATATTGGAAAGATTACATCTCCAATGTCCACATTCTAGGAATATGGAATCATGGTGATGAAAGGAAGAGGATCATGCAGTTAATCTCAGTCATGTTTCTGCATCTTATTTTACTGCAACAAGTATACAATTGCTGGTTTTATTACTTTTTTCTTTCCAAAAGATTTGTGATTTCCTGACAAATATCATCTTTAACAACAACTTCCTGATAATCACTCATGTAATATCATTTTCAATATACTATATTAATAATATCATATCAAAGTGATCAGTGATTCAGTCCACCATAAGAATGTTTAGGATTATTCAACTTCTATTTATATATGCAGTGCAACCTAGATTATATACTTGAATAGAATGGAAAAGCAATATTATTACCTCTGTTAATCATTAGCGGAAGCTAAAATGCTTAGTGATGGACATAGCTGCTTGATCTCACTGGGATGCCCAAAGCATTGGTAAGAATGAGAAGCATCCATTTGGAAAGAGCATTGCCGGAGAACCTCACAAGAAGTATTGTTGGATATCCTACTATCATTCTTCTCAAAAATGTAGGAAGGGTAAGATGGGGATTGAAGACACGGGGTACAATCTCGTGATGAAACTGATGATACGTCTGCTGGACACCAGTTACCTGGACAAAAAGATTTTGTTTTCATGAAATTGGAGGCATTTGCAGTTACCCTGTGAAAGCGCACCTATCTATAAAGGATCATCACATCCCAAAAAAACTGAACCTGAGCATAAGGACATGCATAATAACAAAATAGAATATATACGACAGTAACCTTTCCAAAAATTAGAACAAAAGAAATCCATGATAGCAGTATTCAGCTTTTCCAAGTACTCAAATTCAAGGAGGCATACAATTCATTATGCAAACTACAATAGGAAAAACCAATACCAAGTAGTTTTTCCTCAATCAGTAACTATATGGAAACCATCAGTGGTTGAGCCACATGTTTGTTAGAAAACTACACTCTGTAGCTAGGTAAAAAATAAATCTAGTTTAAGTATATATACTGTATATTGATTCTCCTTGGCTTCTTCATGGGTCTAATCCTTTATATTTTGACACATTTAATGAAAATTTTAGTTCCTCTGCTGAAACTCTCATTGTCTTCTTCGTGGGTCTAATCCTTTATATTTTGACACCCATAGTGAAAATTTGATTCCGCCACCGAAACCCACAATACACTAACGTCCCTAGAGAGAGTGAGGTCTTGAACAAGAACCTAAACAGGAGTAGGAATAAAAAAGGGATCACCCGGAGTAGACTTTCTGAATCTTCTATTAGGAGGGTAAATGTCGAAGGCCAGTCTCAATCCACCAATTTAAATATTACTAAACATTTAAGAAATGAAAATATTATTTCTTTATTCTTCATCTCCATTTTGAGCAGTCTCCGACAGATCTTGGTTAACAACACAATTTACTTCTGACCTTCTTACTGACCAAGGAATACCATGACGTCCAACTATATATTCAAGAGATTTCAAGTGCTTATATTCTTCATAGTATTCAACATCCACTTTTCCTTTCTACAACCTTGCTATATACATGTTTTAGAGAAAGGGGAGTATCATCGTTACTGAAGAGATGTAGATCCCCAATTTCGGCAAGATATCTACATGACAAAACCAGTATCATCCTTTAGACACTGGAAATTGCAGGAGATAGATCTCAAATGAAACATAAATTTTTCATATATTGTCCTAATACAAACAAATGTCTCAGATGTAAAAGGTTACCTTTAAATACTTGTTATCTATCTCTTCATATAATTTATCCATTTGGTTTTACTCAAAGTTTGCACAATTAGTAATTCAATTTAATGGAGATTGATTACTGTCAATAAAACCATGTTAATCATACACGTCAAAGTGAAATTAGTAACAAGTTTATAAAGAGTAAAGAAAATATTGGGTGAACTGTCAAAAGACCACCTTCTCCAACAAATTTTATAGAGACAATACAACACCAACAACAACATACTCCGTGATATCCCACAAGTGGGTCTAGAAAGGGTAGAGTATATGCATACCTTACCCTAACTCGTAGAGATAGAGAGGTTTTTTATGATACCCCCTCGGCCTAAAATAAAGCATTTCCAAGCAGTTTGAAAAGAAAATACAGAAAGGGGAGCAGTAACAATGATGAAATAATTTTAAGAAATAAAATAAAACACTTTCCAAGAAGAGAGACATATCACAACAACTCAAAATTTTACTACATTAATGCATTATATAACATCATAAGAGGTGCAACTGATTATTAAATTTGTTTCTTCCACTATGTTTAGTTCATCCTTCATCATTAAATTAACTTCAGTTAGTAGGTCTAGTTATAAGGGGGTGGAATTGAGGAGCATGAAGTAGCTTCAATAATTGGGTAACAACAATTAGCTGTCAGAAAGCAAAACATTTCACTGAAGTCCAGAATTTCAAATCAAGATGTAGCATTTAAAATAATAAAAAACAATGAGAAGAGATGTACAAACACCATTTATCTTCTTTACATGCCATTTATCTCACAAACAATCATTGAGAAAGCATACAACGAAATCAAACATAGAAATACAAAGAATAAACATAGAAATCAAACAACAAAATTGTTAGCAACGAAATCTAGATCTCCAATTCCATAAACTTTTAAATCAACATAGAGATACATACATAAACTAAATAAATGGGCGTCAGAGGTATAGAAGCAACGAAAAGCTAACCTTTTAGAATCAATTGATAGCAACCGAATGATGTCGAGAAATAATTTATGATTTTTGCCTTTTAGAAATAATGGGAAAACCCTTGTAAAAATTTGAGAAAACCCTTGTTCTATGTACTGACTTTTGCCTTTAAAAATTTTGTGGGAAATTTTTATATATGGAGGGAACATTATTATTTTAGTCAAAATTTTATGAGAATTATAAGGGCACACTTATAAAGTGTTATTTTTAGAATTATAAAAATAGTACACTACAAAAGCGTAGCTATATGTGTAATAAGGCGTTGTCAGTTGTATTATGATATGGCAACGATTATAAAGTGTAACCTAAACTATTAAATAGCACACTTTATAAGTGTTGCCAATGTTTCTGTTGCCAAAAGCTTTGTTCAAAGGCCATGTTTTGAAAGCATTCCCGTATATACTTTTAACAACACTTTCTAAGCATTGTCTAGATTTAGTGTAGCCTTAGGGCATATTTGTTGTAGTATCTTAGGATTTACTCACATTTTACAATGGTTTTGGCTTCGGGCCTACTGGTATTGTCTTTGTAAACTTTGCATGGCCCCGGGGGACCATTTTTATGGAAATAAATTGGAAATAGTTTGACTTAACTTGTGAATCTTCTTAGGGTAAGAGGAGGTTTTATTATGATTTCTATCACTAGTTTTTCTATTAATGCTAAACTCGGCAGGGCCGGGGTGCTAGTTGAGTTTTCTACAGATTTGGGGTTATTTTAGTCTCAGTCGGACCGTGCACCTGAAATGAATTTCTACTATTTTAGACTCGGTTATGCCCGGGCACCCTTGGAGGGGGTTTTGAGACATCTTTTCCCTACTTTAGTCCTGGACAGGGTCTAGGCATGCATATTCGACACTGGGTCTCTATATTGAACCCAGACTTGCTTCTGGATGACATGTTTTGATACTGAGTTTTAGTTTGGGGTCTGGGACCTCCATGGACCTTGCCGCTCTAGGCCTGGGGCTTCGAGCTGCGTGTGCCGGAGGGAGGGTATACGGTGGAGTAGGGGTATACATGCAGTGTAATTCCATGGAACCTACCTGCTGGTCCCGATCGGCACCAGAGGAGGTACATACAAAGTTTCTATTCCACCTTGAGGTTATGATGCACCATATCATTTGTTGTTTGAGGTTCCACCCTTATTTGTTGTTTGTTGAGTTTACGCTCCGGTTGTATTGGCGTCCAGAGGGTTTGGTTTTCACTTGTTTGTGTTCCTCGGTTTTATGGGTGGCCAGGGGACTGTAGGTAGCCTTTTGTTACTTTATCGCAGTGTTATCCCCTATTACGGTTATGCTTATAAGATTATATACGACTAAGTTGTTACTTGTTGGATCTAAGATTGGTAAGAATTGTTGGGTTATTGATTTCTGTTTCTGAGCATGCCCGGTATACCGTCCATTTCTAAACTTATTATATATATACTGTTATTGAAATGATCCCAGGTGCGTTATCTCTTGCTTACACCTATGCTTGTTGTGTATATATTCTACTTGCTAGCCTTGTATGTTGTTCTTTTGACTTCCCTCTAGGCTAGTTCCTGTGTACTTTTCATTGATTTCTGTGACTACCTGCTTCTATTATGTCTGTTATTATGCTTTTATCTTATATGTGCCCAGTCGGGCAATGATACTTACTGGGTACTTTATGCTTCACATTAGGTGCTCATACTACACTCTGTATCTTCTGGTGCAGATCCTAAGATGGGCCATTGCCGTTAGCTCATGGAGACTCGTGCGAGGTGCTACTTTTGGTGATATTCTGGACTGAGGGTGAGCTCTTGGCAACCGGAGCTTAGCTTTTAGTTATCTTTGATTATGTACTATTTTTCAACTCGCAGACAACTTTTTATATATTTTTTTTGACCCTTGTACTCTTTTTGTAGATCCAGCTCTTATACGCTATGATACCAGGTTTTGGGTTTGGTTTAGCTTCTGCATTGTATATATTACTCATGATATCTATTTTCTTCATCATGTTCCTTTGCTTCCACTTATTAAACTGTTCTTCCGCTTTGATTGTTAGGTAGTATCCCATTACTAACTGTTTTGGGCTACGGGGATTGGTTCGCCTACTGGGGAGTTGTAGGTGCAATCATGACCAGAAAATTGGGTCGTGACACTAAAAGAGGTCCAAAATTTCCAGATTTGACTTGAGTAATACTCAGAGGTTGATGGAATGAATGTCTAAAGAAGAAAGATGGCAATTTGGATTTGATGTAGAAATCATATATTGGAAAGATTACATCTCCAATGTCCACATTCTAGGAATATGGAATCATGGTGATGAAAGGAAGAGGATCATGCAGTTAATCTCAGTCATGTTTCTGCATCTTATTTTACTGCAACAAGTATACAATTGCTGGTTTTATTACTTTTTTCTTTCCAAAAGATTTGTGATTTCCTGACAAATATCATCTTTAACAACAACTTCCTGATAATCACTCATGTAATATCATTTTCAATATACTATATTAATAATATCATATCAAAGTGATCAGTGATTCAGTCCACCATAAGAATGTTTAGGATTATTCAACTTCTATTTATATATGCAGTGCAACCTAGATTATATACTTGAATAGAATGGAAAAGCAATATTATTACCTCTGTTAATCATTAGCGGAAGCTAAAATGCTTAGTGATGGACATAGCTGCTTGATCTCACTGGGATGCCCAAAGCATTGGTAAGCATGAGAAGCATCCATTTGGCAAGAGCATTGCCGGAGAACCTCACAAGGAGTATTATTGGATATCCTACTATCATTCTTCTCAAAAATGCAGGAAGGGTAAGATGGGGATTGAAGACACGGGGTACAATCTCGTGATGAAACTGATGATACGTCTGCTGGACACCAGTTACCTGGACAAAAAGATTTTGTTTTCATGAAATTGGAGGCATTTGCAGTTACCCTGTGAAAGCGCACCTATCTATAAAGGATCATCACATCCCAAAAAAACTGAACTTGAGCATAAGGACATGCATAATAACAAAATAGAATATATACGACAGTAACCTTTCCAAAAATTAGAACAAAAGAAATCCATGATAGCAGTATTCAGCTTTTCCAAGTACTCAAATTCAAGGAGGCATACAATTCATTATGCAAACTACAATAGCAAAAACCAATACCAAGTAGTTTTTCCTCAATCAGTAACTATATGGAAACCATCAGTGGTTGAGCCACATGTTTGTTAGAAAACTACACTATGTAGCTAGGTAAAAAATAAATCTAGTTTAAGTATATATACTGTATATTGATTCTTCTTGGCTTCTTCATGGGTCTAATCCTTTATATTTTGACACATTTAATGAAAATTTTAGTTCCTCTGCTGAAACTCTCATTGTCTTCTTCGTGGGTCTAATCCTTTATATTTTGACACCCATAGTGAAAATTTGGTTCCGCCACCGAAACCCACAATACACTAACGTCCCTAGAGAGAGTGAGGTCTTGAACAAGAACCTAAACAGGTGTAGGAATAAAAAAGGGATCACCCGGAGTAGACTTTCTGAATCTTATATTAGGAGGGTAAATGTCGAAGGCCAGTCTCAATCCACCAATTTAAATATTACTAAACATTTAAGAAATGAAAATATTATTTCTTTATTCTTCATCTCTATTTTGAGCAGTCTCCGGCAGATCTTGCTTAACAACACAATTTACTTCTGACCTTCTTACTGACCAAGGAATACCATGACGTCCAACTATATATTCAAGAGATTTCAAGTGCTTATATTCTTCATAGTATTCAACATCCACTTTTCCTTTCTACAACCTTGCTATATACATGTTTTAGAGAAAGGGGAGTATCATCGTTACTGAAGAGATGTAGATCCCCAATTTCGGCAAGATATCTACATGACAAAACCAGTATCATCCTTTAGAAACTAGAAATTGCAGGAGATAGATCTCAAATGAAACATAAATTTTTCATATATTGTCCTAAAGCAAATAAATGTCTCAGATGTAAAAGGTTACCTTCAAATACTTGTTATCTATCTCTTCATATAATTTATCCATTTGGTTTTACTCAAAGTTTGAACAATTAGTAATTCAATTTAATGGAGTTTGATTACTGTCAATAAAGCCATGTTAATTATACACGTCAAAGTGAAATTAGTAACAAGTTTATAAAGAGTAAAGAAAATATTGGGTGATATGTCAAAAGACCACCTTCTCCAACAAATTTTATAGAGACAATACAACACCAACAACAACATACTCCGTGATATCCCACAAGTGGGTCTAGAAAGGGTAGAGTATATGCATACCTTACCCTAACTCGTAGAGATAGAGAGGTTGTTTATGATACCCCCTCGGCTTAAAATAAAGCATTACCAAGCAGTTTGAAAAGAGAATACAGAAAGGGGAGCAGTAACAATGACGAAATAATTTTAAGAAAAAAAATAAAACACTTTCCAAGAAGAGAGACATATCACAACAACTCAAAATTTTACTACATTAATGCATTATATAACATCATCAGAGGTGCAACTGATTATTAAATTTGTTTCTTCCACTATGTTTAGTTCATCCTTCATCATAAAATTAACTTCAGTTAGTAGCTCTAGTTATAAGGGGGTGGAATTGAGGAGCATGAAGTAGCTTCAATAATTTGGTAACAACAATTAGCTGTCAGAAAGCAAAACAATTCACTGAAGTCCAGAATTTCAAATCAAGATGTAGCATTTAAAATAATAAAAAACAATGAGAAGATATGTACAAACACCATTTATCTTATTTACATGCCATTTATCTCACA
Source organism: Jaltomata sinuosa (assembly GCA_003996215.1). NCBI lineage: Eukaryota > Viridiplantae > Streptophyta > Magnoliopsida > Solanales > Solanaceae > Jaltomata > Jaltomata sinuosa. The sequence continues at coordinate 1,170,010 of QJPP01000201.1, forward strand.
AACAATCATTGAGAAAGCATACAACGAAATCAAACATAGAAATACAAAGAATAAACATAGAAATCAAACAACAAAATTGTTAGCAACGAAATCCAGATCTCCAATTCCATAAATATTTAAATCAACATAGAGATACATACATAAACTAAATAAATGGGCGTCAGAGGTATAGAAGCAACAAAAAGCTAACCTTTTAGAATCAATTGATAGCAACCGAACGATGTCGAGAAATTATTTATGATTTTTGCCTTTTAGAAATTGTGGGAAAACCCTTGTAAAAATTTGAGAAAACCCTTGTTCTATGTACTGACTTTTGCCTTTAAAAATTTTGGGGGAAATTTTTATATATGGAGGGAACATTATTATTTTAGTCAAAATTTTATGAGAATTATAAGGGCACACTTATAAAGTGTTATTTTTAGAATTATAAAAATAGTACACTACAAAAGCATAGCTATATGTGTAATAAGGCGTTGTCAGTTGTATTATGATATGGCAACGATTATAAAGTGTAACCTAAACTATTAAAGAGCACACTTTATAAGTGTTGCCAATGTTTCTGTTGCCAAAAGCTTTGTTCAAAGGCCATGTTTTGAAAGCATTCCCGTATATACTTTTAACAACACTTTCTAAGCATTGTCTAGATTTAGTGTAGCCTTAGGGCATATTTGTTGTAGTGTCTTAGGATGGTTTGAATGACAAATTAATTTATTTTGTTATAACTTCTATTTGGCTAAGGTTGTCAAATTAGTTTAAGTTAATTAAGTAAAGGAAAGTAGCATGAACAAGTTTTGAGCATTCAGTTAACCTAAACAGTGTAATCAATTAGTTTATTGTATGGCCGAGTAGCCTAAACACTTGTCTTCCGAGACAAAAGTATTGACTTTAAGACCTTTGAGAGAAACCTGATTTCATTCATATATGTAATTAGGTGTAGGAAAATGTATAGAATTCATACTTTAATTTGTAGAATCGACTAGAAAATATGTAGAATGCATACTTAATTTTGTTATATGCAGGAGAAAGGGAATTGGATTCATAATCGTCTGCTTCTATTTTGTTATCTGTGGATTTAAACTTGGGTTTGGTTTAGCATAAAGGCTATGACTAGGTAAGAAATTTTTATCCTCTGTCAACACATGATTCTGATAAATTGCTCGTGACTTTTAGAATTTAATTGTGAAGTAATTAGTGCTTTTGTATATTGGAAGATATAACATTAATATTGGGTTTTTAGGAATTCAAATGTTCCATCCAAGGATTGGATGGATTTACCCGGGTAAAGCCAAGAGTATATTGATGTTGTTGAATCTTTCTTGGATTTTGCTTACACTTATGGAGAACCTCAAGGCAAAGATGTCACAACCCGATTTTTTGGTCATGATAGAACCTACAACCTCCCAGTAGGCGAACCAATTCCCGTAGCCCAGAAGGGTCAGTAATGGGCTACTATCTAACAAATGAGCAGAAGAATAGTTTAAATAGCGGAATAAAGAGCAATAAGTAAAGAAAGTGAACATAAGGAATATATATAACATAAATGCGGAAGCTAACCATACCCAAAACATGGTACAATAGTATAGAGCCGAAACTACATACAAGGAGTACAAAGGATCCAAAACGATATATACAGATGTCTCCGAGTAGTAATAGAGTACATGATACAAAAGATGACTAAAAGCTAAGCTCCGGTCGCAAAGAGCTCACCCTCAGTCTATAATATCTCAAAAACATCTCCTCACATGGGTTTCCAACAAGATAACGGCAATGTCCTACACTAGGATCTGCACCAAAAGATGCATAGTGTATTATGAGCACCAAATGCAAAGCAAAAGGTACCCAGTAACCTAGAAAGTAGGCTAGCAACATACTAGGCTTGCAAGTAGGATATATACATAACAGGCACAAGTGAAAGTATGAAATGATGTACCTGGGGTCCTCGCAATAACAATATATATAATAAGTTTAGAAGTGGGCAGTATACCAGTAACCTCAGGTAGACAGGAAAGGGAGAAGAAGAATAAATATAGTCATGCTCGAAAGAAGATTTAATAACCCAACTAAGCATACAAATCACCAAGTCAAGACACTAACAATCTCTCAATATCCAACCTCATATACAACCATATCATGGAATAATATCATGCTAGAGGAAGAAGAGTCTACCTACAGTCCCCCGGCCGCCCATACAACCGAGGAAAACAAACAAATGAAAACAAACCCTCCAGTTGCCCATACAACTAGAACGTACACTCAACAAATAGCAAACAGGGGTGGAGCATCAAACAATGAATGATATGATGCATGCTGAACTCTGGGTGGAACAGTAACTCTATATGTACCTCTTTCTGCGCCAAATAGGCCCAGCAGGTAGGTTCCATGGAAGGACACTGCCCGTATACCTCTACTCCATCGTATACCCCTCCTCCGGCACACACAGCCCAAGGCCCCTTGTCCTTAATAGCAAGGTCCATGGAGGTCCTGGACCCCATACTATATCTTAATCTCGAAAATATCATTCAAAGTAGGTCCGAATCCAAGCTGGAGACTCAAGTCTCAAACATTCATGCCTAGACTCTGTCCAAGTCTAAAATATTGGAAAAAATCTCAAAAACCATACCAAGGGTGCCCGAGCAAAACCGGGTCTAAAACAATAGTAAAACATCTCCGATGCTTGGTCCGACCGAGTCTAATACCATCTCAAATCAGTAAAAAAATCCATCTAGCACTACGGCCCTGCCGAATCTAGCAATTTTAGTAAAAACTGATGATAGAAACCATACTTAAATCTTCTACCCCAAGAAGATCCACATATCAAGTCCAAATTATTTCCAAGTCATTTTCGTTGAAAACGGGCCCTCGGGGCCATGCAAAGTTTAGAAAATCAATACTAGTAGGCCCGAAGCCCAAACCATACTAAAATATGCAAAAATCCCTTTTGTATGCATGTAGATGACATGATCAAACACAAATAGCCACCCAACAACTCATAATCAAACTATTGGCCCTGCATAGGGTCCAATCGCTCTACATCACAAATAGCCAGCCTAATATCATGATAACAATGTCCGGGACTCACAAACACCACCGAATAGCCCACCATCTATGTTCTATACTCAAACAAGGACACACAGGACCTCAAGGGTGATAATATCAGACTACGAAGAGTACTACACACAACAGAGGAAAGAAACGAGGAAAACATGGAAAAAATTGTCAATGTCTATGGTGCCAAGCTAGAAATCCCAACCTAAGGATGCTAATTAGTATAATTTTATCTGATATATGTGAAGTCTAGATATTTTAAACAGTAACATATATGTCGTCCGATGACAAGCTGCTGGGACAACGATATATGTGACCAAACCACTCTGAGAAGCTCCGAGTGATAATCAAACTATCAAAAATCACGAATAACACATTAAAATAAGACTAAGGACACCCATATTGCTAGAATAATAACTGGATCGAAATTTGGGACACCGATGGGCCCCATAACTCAAAACCAAAACCAGATGAGCGCACAATGATCACCACACCCTAAGGTATGCATGCTAAGATTATAGAGAGGATTTAGTCAGAGAAATGGATCAAACAAACCAGCCAACTATAAGAAAAATTAAAGAATCAAGGAGGCAAATTTAACGGATTTTAAGCGAATAAAACTTACCAATAACGATGGGGGAACAATCAAGGTCAAGAAATTTGCACCCCAACACGAAGAATTGAGTCAATACTCAGTTTAGATGAGTTTGGAGCTTATATCAATAGGGGAATTCGTATTTAGAGTGAAGAAGACGAAGTTGGGAGTTTATATACTACCCAGGGGTCCTTCAACGCGACCGTGAAGGGACCCCTTACGGTCGTGTGGACCGCGCTGGCTAGACCATCATAATCGCAAGGACTAGCTAAGCGGTCTCGAAGAACAAAGGAGGGAAGGTCTCATCACGATCGCGACAAGTGACATCGCGATAGCGAAGAACAAGGGACCAGGTGCTTCATCACAGTCGCGAGGAAAGAGGCTCGCGATCACGATTAAGGCTTGAGGCCTGCACATGTAACATCCAAAAACCTATAATAATTCTAGAACTCTACGGGGCATTCCGGGAATGATTGGAACCCGGTATTCAAAAATAGATAGTGCTAATAGAGTGGAAACGAAGTGCAAGACTCAACAAAATCGATGAAACTTCCATACGAGGTCATTTCAAGGAAATGTTGACCCAAGTCAACACTAACCAACAAGCAATCAAACAGTCAAAATGAGCTCGACACACACAGGACCCGAACTAACCATCTACCTAACCTGTAACACTCTTGAACTTCTAGCCCAGACTTAGCTCAGAAAACCAGAATATTTTTTTTCTAACTGTCAGCAGGAATCACGAGTTAAACCCACGACCCGAGGAAGTTTCCACGAGTCGTGGACTGGATTCGTGAAGTCAGATCAGAGAACTGAAAATTTCTTTGAGAACCACGATTGTGTTCTATGGATCGTTGAAGTATCCATGAGCCATGAACCCAAGTCGTGGGACCAGACCTGAGGCCAATCATTTCTATGAGAGCCACAAATAGGTTCTACGGACAGTGAAAGGTTCCATGGGTCGTGAACCCAAGTCATGGGAATCATACCCACATCTAGACAAAAGAGGGTAGGAACCATGACAGGGTTCCACAAGCCGTGGAATTTTCCACAAGTCGTGGAACCCATCCGTGAAACCTGAGTAGTGAATTTTGCAGTTTTCTTTAAAATTTTCCCGGGGGCATTCCAGAATTTTCTTATCTCTTTTAATGCCTAAGATACATCATTTTGACTACTCTAAGCCTAATTAATTAGTCAAAAACTACATAAAACCTCTATTCTCCTAAACACCATCTGACTTAGAAAGAAAAGAAGAGAAAGAGGTGACTATTTTCTCTCAAGAACAAGCAGAGGTCTTCATCAATTTTAGCCCCAAGAATCCAAGGATTTCTCTATATTTTTCTTCACCAGGTATGCGGGATTTCACTAGTGGGTTCCTTTCACCCATTAGGTCCCTAGATTTTAGTCAGTTCTTCAGTTTCTCCATTTACTGTTCAGACCTAGGGTTCCTAAATCTTAGGGATTCATTGTAATTCAGTTGTTATAACTTCCATGGTACTAATTACATGTTCTTGGAGAATTAGCATAGTTTTATGTATAAGACCCGAAAACCCTAGCTTGAGTTAATTTCAGTATTTCATAGATTATGCTTGCTAGGCAAATTTGTCAGACAATCATCCTTCGGAATTCGAATGCCATATTTTTCAATATATGTGTGTTGCATTCTCAGTTAATTATCAGTATTTTAAGCTATCCATTATTTCAGTGCATTATTACATATATTTAGTTGGGAGTAGACTTTGTACCGAGTGGACGAGGGGGCCTATTATGTACATTCTTGGAGTTGATTTTATAATTCTGTCACCCTTAGAACAAACTTTAGAGCTATATTTTAGGATGAACTCGTAGATGAATAATGCAACTTAATGGAACTGTACCCGCAAATGAAGCAAGCTAAATTTGTTCACAACTAACTTGAGGTATGTCTGCTTGAGGATACAATCTTAAATACTAAACAAGTTGCTTCTCCGAAATGAAATTCAGGCTTAAGAAGAAAAGAATATTTGTAGTTTGATTAGTTATTGAAAATCATTTGACCTTCTAGTCCAACACTAAAAAAAAGCAAAAACAAAATAATAGAAAGAAGAATTTAACTTTAACAGGGAAGCTTAATTTTTGGAATAGTAAAGTATCTTGCAACATAAGTGTGTGCTCATCTCTTAATAAAATTTGAAAACACTTGCTAGTGATTTTGGTGTGTCCTTAAAAGTTCTATTTGTAAAACCCGGTCTTGCAAGATGTGATGTAAGGCAGAGATTGCCGGTTTCTTCTTCTGACATCTTAAACAAATTAAAAGCATGTGAGACTTGCTTGCTTCCATCTGAAACATGATTGTACTTGGATTTTAGGGTCATGGCAATTTAGTTTTTTGGCCAGTCTATAAAAGAAAAAGGATGACTTTTGTGTTCCTATTTCAGATGGTAGGATTTTTGTTAAGTTGTTGTCCAATACCCTTTACTTGACAGGTGTTGAGATGCAAATAAACATTAGATCATACTTGAAGCTTTGTAAAGGTAGTAAAGTTGTAGGTTAAGTCAACCTTCAATGAATTGCCTATATAGTGCTTGATAGTCATGTGATGTCTATGAAGGGTAATTTCATGAAAATATCATTTCCTGACAATAACTTTGTGCAGTGTACACAAAAGAAGTTACCCTCCATGCACCAGATCTCTAGTATGTATATTTTTACTATGTTCAATTTTTACTTAGATTGATTGTTTGTTAGTTTTAATATACATCTAATTTTTGTTAAGGGTGATTCTATAAGGAGACCTAAAGGGTCATGAAGCATGGTTATGTTTTGCTGTGTATGAGTGGCACATAACTGATTTGTCTGATTCGTACAATCCCTATAACGAAGAGCAGAAAAGGATCAAGATACATCTTGAAGTGTTGAAGTCAATTATCAATTTATTGGACTATGGATTTCTGTTGATTTGTTGGATTAACAAATTATGTTAGTTGTACATTGCCCATAGGTAGAAATTGAGCTTGGACATGGTTTCCCTGAGGTTACATTAATGAAACAGTGCCTTGAAGAAGTGAAGAAAGATGGTTTTGAAGTAAGTTCCAGACACTTTTATTATAATATTATTATCAAGCATTTCACTGCTCTTTTCCATTTGATTACTAAATTCTACTTGTCAATATGTATGTTGTTGGGATAAGAATCTCGATTAAGAGTCACCTATTTCATGGTATTTTCCTTTAGATACAAGTCACTTCTCACTCAGTAGCTTCTTCCTAACAATAGTTGGTTGACTTTTCAACAAAAATCTGGTAAGATTTCTTACAATGCTATTTGACAGTTCATCTGTAGACATGAGAGGTTAGATAACTTTGACTTTTCAATTCATTAACTCTAGATTTTAGGTCTTACATTCGTATGAAGCTCTTACATTATACTTCTCTATTTATTTAGTAGATGATATTGTTAATGGACGATTTTCAATTAAGACATTGGCAATATCTACATAAAATTGATTTTATATTCTTCTTTATGACATGTTACTGAAAGTGTGCTCCAGTATTTTCACTTACTAATTATAGCTCTTGTGAGTAATTCTACCTAGGGTAAGAGAAAGTTGTTCCCCTGCCATGTCTATTTGGTTGTTGATGTTAGTTTTTGTGGTTTAGTTTTCTACTTGTGTGATCATGAATGCCATTTCCCTCTTGTGAAATAAGTTCTCGGGTGGATTTTATTTCCCTCTTGTGAAATAAGTTCTCGGGTGAATTTTAGTATTTGCTATTAGAGTACTATTATAATCTTTTTCCAATCTTTAATTCCCTTGTGGAAGCTACAATAAGTCTTTTTTTCTCTGATATCATCTAACAACTAGTACAGTTAGCACTTATATATTAATTTCTTCTAATTTTATTCTGCATGTGCAGGAAAAAATGTGAGTGAACAAATTTTAAATGGTGGTTAGAAGTCAATTCGATCTATTGAAGTGAATGATGATGACTTTTTGAATAATTGTGATATTTGGATTTATATTGGTTTTGTGGAATTCTTTGCTAGTGCATATCATGAACTATTGCTTCATTTGTATGTGTAGTACAAGATATTGTTTTTTCCTCCAAAATTTATTGTAAATCTATACATTTATTTGTTATTGAGGTATTTATTAGTTAATATAATGCTTGAGATCATTTAAATAGGGATAATAATGTGTCATATGATTATTGAATATATGAAAAATCAAACTGAGGCGTATAAATATTTTAAAATAATATTTATAGCATATACAACATTGTCATACTTCAAAAGTGTGGCCATAGGGATGTCAATCATGGCATTTAAATTAGCAAATGCAACACTTCAAGAATGTTGCATTATAGGAGGTAGCAATGACCACGCTTTGCAACTATGGCCTATCGAGAAAAAGGACCGGCTTAAAAAATATAGATTGAGGTCATGGAAAGTGTTGTCATATGAAATGATATAAACTTGGCCATTATACCTCATACTCCACTCTTTTGAAATGCAGCTGTTAAGGAAACACTTGAAAAGCGTATCCTAAAGTCAAAGGTTATGCCTCTTTAGGCCACCCCTAAAGAGGCATTTTCTATAGTCAAAAAGTGTGGCTTTTGATCAAATCAACACTTTTTTGATAGTTTAGGCTACACTTTGTTGGGGTGGTGTAATGACCCTCCATGTTATTTTCTCAATTTTCATGCATTTTCAGCATTTTGAGCTTTCTCACAACAGCTATAAGTCATTTATGATATAAGAACGGATGGAAAAGACAATATTAGCATTGATTACACTTATCCTTCAATACCTTCACATGTAGTCAAGCTAAAGATCTCTAAGACCTACAAGTGATGTTCATAAAAAAATAAGCTTTGGATAAGCTTGAGGAATACCAAAGGAAAACGTACAATATGTGGGTGGTCCAATGGAGTGAAGTGGAGGAAGGACTTCATGAATTCACAGAAAAGGCAACCAAACAAGGCCCTTACTTCATTAAGAGCAAAATTGTAATGGATAATGTCTTATTTATTTCCAAGTATAAATAGTAAGTGTTTTATCATTTGACCAGTAGTTTATATTATATATTGAAGACTCTTAAATTGTAGTGCTTGGTAAAATTCCCTTAAGGAATTAGTGAGTGATTAAGGTGAACTCTCTTAATTGTTAGTTAACTTCTTTGGCTTAATTAATCTAAAGTCTCCCATTTGTGGAATTCATTTTGTTTCCTTGGTTGATTGATTTGGTTTGATTTTTAGTTATTGGAATCAATTGAGAGGTGAGGGTTCTAGCCTCTTGTTGCCCATAATTTCAATTTCTAGTTGTTAAATCACATATCTTTTCTTCTTTCTTTCTTTATTTTATTAATTTTCTGTTATCATTTGGTATCAAGATCTCGGTTAAGGTTTGCTCCCACAAAACAAAGTCTTAGGAATTTGATATCTTCAGAATCCAAAAAAAAAAAATCCATCAAAAAAAATCTGATTTTTTTGTTTGAATTTCTTGTTTTTGACACTAGATTCTTGTTCTCTAGTATTTTTTGAGTATATATTTCAAAATTCATTCAATTTAAAGTTATAGAGTGAAATTGTCATTAAAGGACTTTGAAGCTTTGAAAACTTTCAAACTTGGGTAGTGGGTCTCTTGATTGGAAGAAACTGGAGCTTAAAAATTATTGGAGTTTGTTTCGTAAGTCGAGGGGAAGCTAATCCTAAATTTTGGTGTGATTTGGTGAAGTTTTGAAGAAAGGTTTTGTATTGGGTGTTCTCGAAAATCTTCAAGAGTTCTCAAGGAAGAAAAATATAAAAATATACACTTGATCTTCAAGAATCTTAAATTTTTAGCAAAAAATTCTTTTTGGGTCCACAAGTGGTTTTCTTAAAAAAAATCAAAATTTGAAAAAAAGAAATAAATTGAAATCTGATTTGTTTTATAGAATTCCATGTGGACTGCCACGTCAGCAGCCATGTCAGCTGCGACATCACGAGACAACTAGCAGGTCAGCGCGAGCAGTTGCTAGCGAAGTAGCCAAGTGGGAAGAAACAACCACGTGGCGCGTGCAGCCCAACTTCAGAGGACTGAAGTTTGCAGAATTTTTTTTAAGTGTCAATTTCAGCCCCCCAAACTTTTTTCTAAGTGTCAGATTTGGTCCCTCAGAACTTTTTTTGGCTATCAGATTTGGTCTATTGCTTCTTCTACACTCATTTTTCTTCCATTTCTTTACTATTTAACAACTAATTAACATCTTTAATTACTTGTTAACTAGTTTTTAATCATCAAGTCATTTCTTTGATTCTTCAAATTAAGTAACAACAAGTAATTTCTCTTACTTTTTGTTACTTAATTCTTGAGTCTAAAATTTTTCGTGCTTCTTTTCTTCTTCTTTTCTTGTTTTGTTTTATAGATTAATTTCTTGATTCAAGTACTTTTAATGTTAATTGAGTTGTCCTTGTTTCAAGAGTAACAAGAATCCACTCCTCTACAAAAGATAGGTGACCTTGAATTGATTGAGCGGAGCTAGTTCACTACCAATTTTGAGACGAGGCCATACAAGGTGAGTTGAGTGTTCATATAAAGAGTGGCTTGACGATTTTATTACTAACTTTTTTGCTAGTTTTGTACGTATAAAAAGAGTTATAAGGTATCATGTTATCCATAGCTTTGGATACTTGTGATGATGATATGGAAAGCTATGTTTGTAGTGATAGAGGCTATGATTCTAATGTTGAGGCTATGAAGGCTATGATGGAGCTAATGAGGGCTATGAAGGATCATGTGGTCATGAACATTATGGTGGAGAGAACTACTACTACAAAGATGAATATGAGATAATTCCAGATAATATCTCTTGTGATGATATTAAAGGGGTAGAGGAACCTTGTGGAGAATATTGTAGTGGAGAAGAAAGTTATGAAAGTTCTCATTCTCCACACCATGAGTATGATGATGATGTGTGGTCCAATGCTTCCTTCTGTATATCTTGTGAATCCTTTGAGGAAAATCTTGATGAAAATAGAAGTTGTGAGGTTGGATATCCTTCCTCGTCTTGTGTGACTTCCTATCCTTAAAGAGAAGGTATTGGTGTATGGTTGGTACCAATTTGAAGATGTCATGTGGGCTATACAATATGTACATTTCCTACTTCTCAAAATACAATGAAGTATGATTCTTATCCTAATACCAATGTGTCTTATAGGCAATATGGAAATGGTGTTAGAGAAAGTAGAGTGAATCCAAGGTTCCAAGATAGGCATGACCCGATGAGGCAAATTCTTGGAACAAAAGTAAATGTAAATGGGGTCATGGGATTTGATCTTGTACTTGATGATAAAAGTATTGCTAATGTCATATCTCACAAAGTGGTAGAATATCTTAGATTACCTTTACATCCCATTCCAAATCCTATTCTGGACCACAAAGGGTTTTGGATTGACCAACAAGTAGGGGTACTCATTTCGCTTTGAGAATACGATGAAGAGGTATAGTGTGGTGTAAGACCCCTGGATACCTGTGGCATACTATTTTGGTCTACTTGGTTTCAAACCCATAATATCCCATATGAGGGATATTGGTACAAGTACATCATGGACTACAATGGGAAGTTCTTCTTTCCCTCAACACCTCATAGAAAAGAAAACATATCCACTCCTTATGCACCAAAGTGGAGGCTAGAGTTGAAGGGATCTCCAAACCCTTAACAAGAGATCCTTGGCACTTATCCAAACTCTAATAAAATTGAGAGACAAAATATTAAGAGGAGTAAGGGTGTGATATGTCACAACTCTAGAGTGGAAAAAAGAGAGATTATATAGAGTGATGTGAGAGAGTTGTCATAATCTTATCCTAACTCTTGTAACTTTCCTTTCTCTAGTTGTTTTAATGTATGTGCAGTTGTCCTTGGAAGCAAGCCTAGAAATGTACCTCAAAATATGGAGAATCAAGAGGTGTTAAAAGGCTTTCCAAAGGATCATTTATTCTCCAATGTTGGAACCCAAAGTGAAGACAATCATTCATATGAGCTACGAGGTAACAAAGCTAAACCTTACACTTTGTTGAAAGTAAAAGATCATTGGGTGGCTAATGGCCAATTGAGTGTAAGTGATATCTTGTATATATGTGGGCTTAAAGATATATTGCCTTGTGATGTCCATGATGGCACTTTGTTGCATTGTGATACTGTCATTGTTGCGAGTGTTTCAACACTAGTTGATCCTATAGATGACAAGATTGACTCTTTTAGTAAGGTTGATTTGTGTCCACCTAGTGTTTACACTTGTATCTTAAATGAAGATATATTATCATGTAAAAGGGGTGATCAAGTTGGTTCCAATTGTAGTAATCATGTGCTTGAGTCTTTTGAGCTTCAAATGCTACCAACTAGTGATAAATTTTATGTTGATTAAATTTTTGTGTAATGATGACCCACTAAATGAGGAGTTTTCTAATGAACTTAAGGAACCTAAATTTAGTGATGGCATTGATATAGTTGGTCTTGTAGATAGTCATGTGAATTCATTGCACCTAAATGATGAATCCTTGAATTGTGATTCCATTCCTTGTTCTTCTCATGAGGATTTTTAGGTGGAATGTCTTTTTAAGGATAATCCCTTGTTTGAGATTGACATGATTAATAAGGTGAAATGCATAGTGGTGTGTATTGACATGATAGAAGTATAGCCCCTCTTGAAGGATACCAAGTGATTGAGAGTTCACTATGGTATGATGACATAATTTTCAATGATAGAACTCTCTTCTTGGTAGATGATAGTACATCCATTGGAGGGTTAGTGGTCGAAAGGAAGGGGGTGTATGTTCTCCAATGACACCTTTATTCTTGTGTGACCCTATTCTTGATCAAAGCCTTAATGCTCGTGGATCATAGGGTGATTCTATATGTGGGCACACCTTGGATGAAGTTCATTTAAGTAACACCTTTCTTTACTACTTATTTGCATATATTGATGGTCTCATGCTTGTGAACCCCAAGGCAAATGTGTCATTGCATATTTTGGGATTTTCCTATATACTTGCTTCCTTGTTTGACACACGTGTGTTTAAGTTATGTGGACCACAACTAGTGGGTGCAAAGTTGCTTTTTTGTTTTTGGGAGAGTCCATGTTTATTAAAATTGTCTTGTCACCTTCATTGGGTTGGACAAGTTGAATTTTCAAATGGAACTCTTGGAAGCATGCTTGATACTATGAGAGGAGGGACCCCAACTTATTGGGAGGACTATTTGATGTGGAGTGATTTGACTCCTAGTATGTCCCTCAATCATTATAGTAGCATGTCTTAGTTTGTGCACTTCCTCTCTTTAGGAAGTTGCAAAGAGAGGGTGACTTTGTATTTAAAATTCCCCTTATTATCTATCGACACTCGTATCACTTGGAGCACCCTTGATGAGTTTCATGATCTTAGCACTTTTCTCTACTACCTTTTTGCTTATGATGATACCTATGATGACATAAGTTTTATTTTCTATGGAGGTAGATATATGTGGGTCTTTAAATTCTTTGACCGAAATGAACCCTTATGGGTGATTGCACCACTCTTGGTGTTGTCATATTGAGAGATGAAGAAACAATTGTTTCTTGAGGGAACATTACCTATTGGAGGTATTGAGGCCAATAAGACCCTTGTAGTTTCCTTGTCTCATGATAATGCTTATAGCCAAATCCGTTGTACCTTATATGATGGACGACCCTTATTCAATACAATTGATAGTTGGTTGTATTTCAAATGTGTGCCTCCTTGGAAAGTTGGTATGGTTGATAACTCTTGTGCTAACTCTCATGCTATGAGGATATATTTGTTGTTTTTCCTTCTCATATTTTTTCAAGGTCCAAATTCGAGGACGAATCCTTTTGAAGAAGCTAAGGATGATACTAGCACGGATGGCATGGACAATACTAGCATTAATGACACTTATCCGTCAAGACCTTTCACATGTAGTCAAGCTAAAAATCTCAAACACCTACTGATAATGCTCAAGTGTACTCTCCTAGATAGAGGTATCGATGATCGTTAAAGCAAAATACATTTATATATTCTCAATGGGTGTCGGGGTCGATCCCACAGAGAATTGGTGACTAGCCAAGTCGATTGTAAAGAAAAGACTTCACAACGAGAGTAGTTTGTTTTCAACCAATAGAATTAAAGGAAAGGGGAAATTGGGAAATCTGTCACAGTTCACAATTCAAAGTAAGACAATAAAATAAAAATGGGTGTAAACAATGAGAGAGAACGACTAGGAATGTGAGTCAAATGGGACTCGAATACAGGTTAGGGTGCTTGCTCATTCATGTAAATTCTCACTAAACGACATGGATAGTATTTGTTTTAGGCATGCTTGTTAATCTCTCAATCAAACAATCATATATCCAATGGTTTCTATTGAAACACTATTGTTTTGGCAATAACCAACCAACATATACTTGGGGAGGTCACACTATTTCTAGCTTAGACCCTTAAATGGGTATTTCCGGCGAATTGAGCTATTTCTAGTTTCAATCTAAGTGGATTACCAAGTACCCACTAGCAATTTCACATTCGAAATTGTAAACCCCTTTTGCAAGCAAGAACAAAATCAAGTGAGATAAATCAATGTTTGCAGTCATCAATTTTAGAGTTAAAATATGATGAACTCACTAGACCCATGTCATATTAGCAATTATAAACACAAATTAGCAACACCCATAACCATTTATCAAGCACCCATTATCAACACATCCCTACACAAGAGATTTAGCTACTCATGCTAAAGGAATAAAGAACAATACCAAATAGGCAAGTCAAATTCCCTTTCATTCAAGCTAAATATTCAATATCCAAGCTCAGTTTTTACAAGAATGGTGATTCCAAGAGTTAGGAAGAAGAAATTTGAGTGAAACCCTCTTCTTCTTTCTTGGAGAGAAACCTTTCTCACTACTCAAAGCCATTCAATTCTCTATCAAAAACTATTCCAAAATATGCCTGAAATGGGTTTTAGAATGTTCCCAAAATGTCACACCAAATTATACAAAAATTCCCTTCGGGAGTTGTGCGGTGCGACGTACGGATCACACGTCTTGATTTGTGCATCGTACAGCTCTGTTCAGTGGACTAATTACTTGACTTGATTTGAGAGCTCCATGCAAATTAAGGTGGGGTTTGCACCAGCCAATGTGCACGTTGCACAACGATTGCACCTCTTAACAAATTCTTCAGCTAACTATGAGCTTCATGTGGTGGGAGGTGCGGACCACACTAATGAGTGTGCGTATCGCATGAGGTCCGCACCCTTCAACAAAATCTTTGTCTTGTTTGATCACTTCACACTTCAACTCCTTTTAGGCTCTTTTTGGATCCATTTCCTTTTTTCTATCTTAGATCACAAGTACCTGCATATAAATCAACAAAGTCCATAAGAACCTCTAAATCTCATCAAAACATAGCAATAATTCATGTTTAAAGGCTTAATATGTTGGTACATTACCGACTTATCAAACCGCCAAACTTGACCTATTGTTTGTCCTCAAGCAAGATACTCACAAGGTAAGGTATGAAATATGCTCTAGAACTCAATCAAGGCACAAAAGACTACTCTATTCTAAAAACTAAGAAAAAATAATAAACAAAAAGACTCAACTACAATGCTACTCAATTTGAACCACCACATTATCAAGGCAATTGTTCATTTGAAAACCTTTTCTAAAGGAATTCATTTCTCATTAAAAATCAAGGGAATTCGTTATTCAAAATAATATATTAAACTTCTCAAGTCATGGGCATGGACCATCAAGGTTTCCCTCGATATTTGCCACACAACTTGTCTAATTTATTTCTTGCAATTGAAATAGAGACTTCATATTTCAATTCGAGTGCATGATGTCACTCACCACAAGAGAGAATCCCACTCACAATCATGCAATTCACAAAACAAAGGGATTATAAGAGAACCAAGAAGACTCTCACTCTCTCAAGGAAGTTCAAGTGCACACATCTCGAACCATAGGCGTCATTTGGGTGAAGTGGCTATTCAAAAGGGCCTAACATCCTTTTCCAAGGTCGGTCACACCTAGAATTTTTCCTTGAATCACATTCGGGGCAAGTTCTAAATGACACATATGCACAAGAATAAAGGTAAAGCCTCACCACACAAGGCATTATGCCCCAAGACTTCTTTCATTAGTTTCAAGATCAATTGGGACAAATGACTTTCGACAAGCTATTCTGAGTTCATTACACACTCGTTTGTGAATTGATCAAGCCAAAATGAGAGTGTGCAAGTCATGAAAAGAGAATGCTTTCATCAAAATTTCATTTTCCCTCTTTCCTTTCCTTTTCAAAAATGTCTTGCCAAGAAAATTTGTTGGGATTTTTTGGGAGTTCCATTTCGAGACAAGCACACTACGGACTCTAATTAAACAAAAACTTGACATTTTCTCTTTAGAAAGTTGCCTCTCAATCTATCATAGGGAAAAACCAACGTGTTAGACACAAAAACAAAAGAAGAAAAGAAAATAAAAATAAAGAAAACATTTTTGCTAATTGGGAATGAACCATGGTATTAAGAAAACCCTCGGAGTTTATTGCTAAAATAATATTAACAAGGCAATAACCAAATTTGCACGCTTATGAATCATTTGAAAAACAATCCTCGACATAGGATCTTAGTGCATTTGCAAAGAACAGGTAGTGACACAATGGGTCATGTAAGACTAACTCGGTAACACAATTAAAATTAAAATCAAGCTCGGCGAGGGCACAATTAAGCTCCCAAAACAAAATAAAAATAAAAAGGCCCGGCAAGGGCAATATCATAATCATCCAATAATGCCCGATAAGGGCCAAATCAAATCTAGCAAGGGAACTAAAAATGTCAACAAGGCCCAACAAGGGAAATAAAATATCTCAAGCCCAACACAAGCAACCAACAACCAAATCAAATAGCACCAGCTCCCTCTCATAAAAAAGAAGCATTACCCTCAATGCTTTAAGATCAACTAAGGAGAGAAGGGGTGCACCTCCCTAGAGGACTATGGCTCATCATCATCAGCTGCTGCCTCATCATCTGTGGCATATCCACTAGGACCCGTGCCACCCTTTTGAGAGTGCACAAAAAATATGGAATCTCTAAGGACCTACTGGAACCCTTAGTTCTGATCATCACCCAGCTCCGCATCCTCATAATATGTGAGAGATGAAAACAAGTTATCTATGGGTCCATGAGTGTGATGGGGTGGAGGTAAGTTGCTCAAATCTACCTCCTCAACTGGTTGCTTCCCTTTGGATTTGTCAACATCCCTCCTGAGTGTTTGGATGGACCCTTCGATGATATCCACCATTTTGTAAAGTGCAGAAATGCTCTTTACAACTCCCTTGATGGCCTTCTTAATAACGCTATCAATCAACCCTGGTAGATCTTTTGCTAAATCTCTCAGTTGCCTCTTATGGTTGTATGTTTTGTCGACCATATCTTGGAGGACACTTTTGGTCAATGACCCTCTAGGTGCATCGGTTGTGGGGTGTGTGCTTCTGAAGCAGCCTTAGAAGTAGAGGAATCATTTGCTTCAGTATTCGAGTCATCAACCTCAACTTTCACTGATGTCTCTACCCTGTGCCTTTTGAAAGGAGGGGCATCCTTGTCATTTTTCTTATCAAGATTCAGCACACCAGTGGTGGGAGTATGAGTGTCATAGCTAAAATAAGGAATGCTAGCATTTGCACAAAGTTTACTGATAAGCACAGGAAAGAGGAATATGTCACTACCCTTACGAGCCTTCCTCTTGATGACTGAGGCAATAATCTTACCAAAGTTGATATGGTCCCCCACCATGATTGAGGCTACCAGGATGGCCCCATCATGGGTGAACTTTTGGTCATTCTGAGAAAGTAGGAAGCGAGAGAGAACAAAATCATACCAAAGGCAAGCCTCAAAGTGCAGGGAACGTCATGTTATGTCACCCCTTATAGTGGCCTAGAGAGGTGTGTCATGAGAAACAATAGGAGCAACCCACTCAAGAGGTTTGTGTTTGACTATCAGCTTGGCCATGAGTTCAAGTGTTGGCTCAATTAGGGTGCTCTAGTAGATGACATTAATTACAGCTGGAGTGATTTGAATTTCCTTTCCTCGAACTATTATGGATTCCAAAGTGGGGAAACTTTCAAAACCCCTTTTATTGCCCTTAGCATCTTGTGTGGCTTGGTACGAGGCAAAGAACTCTCGAACTATCTCCTTCTAATAGTTTCCAGGCACCCCCGAAGTGGTTGCCACTTTCGGTTAGCAAACTATTCGGAGATGTTGGACAGGTTATCCCCCACTGCATTCATATGGAAACTCTGCTCCGTGTTGAAGGACCTATTCCTATCACAATCATAAACGACCCACATACCTTCCACTCTAAACCAAATTCTCTCCTCCACTGAAACTTGGGCACGAGAAGATGCTGGGGCCTTCTTCTTGCCCCTTAAGGTCGGAGTGGAGGATGAGGGAGCTGTTGGCCTTCATAAACTCTGCTAGCATTACCCGTGCTAGAAGACATGTTCAGTACATGGAGATTATTATTCCAAAAACAAAAGCAAAATCTTTTTGTGTTTTTGACATATGTGAAAGAAAAAGATTAAAAAGAAGTTAATAAAACTAACAAGGATGAAATGCAAAGAAGTAGAAAAACAAAGTAGGTAACTGATGGCTCATGTAGACCACGTGCAAACTGCACCATATAGAGTGTGCATCACATGTGACTTTGCACGAGCTAACAAAAATCTACAGGGATTTCTGCAGTCGAGGTGCAAAGTTGATGCTGAACGCACCAACCAAAGTGCATGTCACATACTTCACCCTTCAAAATAATAAACTAGCGGCATTCTATGATAGGGTGTGGTGCCTTGTGCATTCCGCACCTCAAGATATACATGTCACATGGGAAATGCACAAGGAAACAATTTGGATTTTTTGTCCCTTGTGTTCTTGTGAATTACACATGTGATTCGTAGAGCAAGATTTTCTTTAGGCACTTGGCACCATGCAATAAACCAGCAGTTAAACAAAAGGGACAAAACATAATATGACCACAAATTCATCTGGGTACTCAGACTTCCTCGAGATTCATTATCATAAAAAAACACAAAAGAAGAACTTAATGAATTCCCTCAAGAAGGACGTTACCTCATCTATCATTGGGAAAATCAAGCCTTCAATTGCAATAATTTGTCACAAAAGTTCAATAACAATTTCTACCTCCCCGAACAAGATCATACACCCAAAAACTTATTCAACAAAGATCATGGGTATACGAATAGTAGCAAACTTTATGCCCCAACAATAAATTTTCAACCAAACCTCATGAAAAACAACTATTTGCCCTTAAGAATGATGTCACCAAATCTATCATAGGGCAAAATCATGCATCAATCACAAGTGGGTTACTCAGACTTCATCCCAAACACAAATTTCAAGGCTTAAAACTACTACAATCTACATGAATAATCACAAAATCAAGTTCTACCAAGTTGACCCCAAGAAAAATTCACAACACAATTCAAAAATTGAAGACCCAAAATTTTTTGGATCTCACCCAAAATCAATATGGCAATTTTAACAAGCATGGTTCACAATATGAGTTATCAATCAACATAAAAACATGTATTTAACGTCGAGAAACTTACCACAAGTGAAAATTAAGCAAAGATAAGCAAAAATTGAAGCTTTTAAAGGTGCAACAATGGTGACCATAATTTTGCCCAGATAAACACGATGATGACACTTGGGTTGAGTGGTGGTGGAATGTGGGCTAGAGAAGGAGAAGAGTTTGGGAGAAGTTTGAGGGATTTGTGGAGGATTTTGAGAGAGAATTTGGAGAGTTGAAGGAGAATTATTGGATAAGGGGTTGAAGGTTGCAAATATAAAAGGGAAATGAAGAAGAAAAGTTATCCGGGTAGGTCTCCAGGTCGGGTCATTCAATTAAAATTTAAAAACTTACCTTGGTGCGCCTTAATGTGTGATTTGCACAAGACCTTGTGCGGACCACATGTCGCTTTGCACCTCATCTTTTCATACCCCAAACTTGGCCAACTTTCTGTTATGAGGTGCAGAGGATGTGTGACGCACACTTAGGCATGTGCAAACTACACAACACATCGTACGTCTCCTCTGTTTTACATTTTTCTTCCCAGGTTTCTATTTTATAGTGCATTGGGTTGTGCATCGCGCATAATGTCTTGTGCAAACTGTACGATTCTTCACACATCCCCTTTTTGCCCTGTTTTTCCACTTGTTCATTTTTCTTCTCCATGCATTTCTAAAACAAACCAAAAACAACAAAAGATAACCAAAAACAAAGTAAAAACACTTGGGTTGCCTCCCATGAAGCACTTGATTTAGCATCGCAGCTCGATGATAGTACCTCAAACCTTAGTCATTGTCGAATAGCATGCCAATCCGATTGGCGTGGCCCTACCCCAAGAAGGGGAATAGCTCCTTCAACATACTCAAAACATCATCATGTTGCCGACTTGGCAACTCTTCAAACATGGGCGTCTTGCCGATTTCACATTCTTCAAGGGCATGATCAAGCTTGCCCTAAATATCTATAATCGATATCACTCGTAATTCATCCGGAGGCTTTGTGGGTTGGCATACATTGAATGTCACTTCCTCGCTCCCAACTCGGAATTTGAGTCCATCGAGTTCAACATCTACGAGTGCTATACCTGTGGCTAGTAGTGGTCACCCTAAGATGATGGGCACCTCAACATCTACTTCACAATCCAAGATCACGAAGTCCACTGGGAGAATAAACTTATCGACCTTCACCAATACATCAAACAAAATCCTTATAGGGCACTAATGGACCGATCAACCATGAGTGATGAATAGACGTAGGTTTGGGTGTACCCAATCCTAACTTCTTGAAGATCACTAGGGGCATCAAGTTTATGCTTGAACCTAAGTCACACAATGCCTTACGAAACACAAATAACCAAATAATACACGGTATGGTGAATGCACCTGGGTCATCCTGTTTTATAGCAACATTGCTTGTCATCACAATGCAACAACTGTGTGATATCTCAACAGTGCCCACATAAAAAATCTTCATCTTTTTGAGAAACTCTTTCATGAACTTGGTATACCCCGACATTTGCATTAAGGCATTAATTAAAGGAATATTTATTGAAAGCTTGCTGAACATGTCAATAATCTTATTGAATTTGTGCTCTTCCTTCTTCTTATTTAGCCTTTGAGGGTATGTAGGAGGTCCATTTGGTAGTGTGGTTAGAACACTTTGCACAATAAAAGGGTCCTCCTCAATATCAACAACCACTTGGGGAGGAAATTCAACCTCCTCCCTCTCATCATCAATATCAACATCCATCATATGTTGGGTGCACCAAGATTCACCCCAACTTCCGGTTCTATAATATCTATGTCAAATGAAACCTCTTATTCATTGTCACATGGATCCACAATGGGTTCAACACTAGGCTTATTCACTACAACAATCAGATTCTCTGCAACATCCACAACGGGCTTTTCCACTACACCACTCGTTCTTCAACTTTTAGTGATAACAACCATAACATGAGCATTATTTTTAGGATTGGATGTGGTGTCACTAGGGAGTGTTCCCTTTATTCTCAGATTAATTTGAGTGGATAGATGGTTCATTTGAGCTTAAGATGCTTGATTGAGGCCGAATGAGAGTTCATGGTTTGATGAAGTGTTGAAACATCACTTTTAAGCTCACTAACCTTGGTATTTATAGTTTCTACCTTCATGAACACCAAGGACAACATGTCCTCAATCTTTGAGTGCCCAAGATTGCTTGTGGTGGATTGATATAATGAATCTGACTTGTTTGGAGGTATGTAAGGATTGGAGCTCCGGTGATTGTATCAATCACCTTCTTTGTCACGATCCCTACAATTTCCAACTCATTCCTTGTCTTTATTCAAACCTTGATACTCATCCCTCAAGTGATAATACCCGGGACAAGAACATGTCAATAGTTTCCAAAGTTTACCATCCACGATGGTCATAAGCTCGTCATCACTAGCCTTGATCTCCTGTGTACTTACAACATTCACGGTCTTAGCACCACCAGCCCCCATCATATGCTTGGATAGCAAGTCTATTTGCTTCATCATTTCTTCCATGGTATCATCCCTTTCTTTATTCTTTCTCCACTTCTCATTTTTAAGATAGATGTGGGGATTTGTGTTTGAATAGCCTTTTTGATTGTGAATTGAAATCACCTTGTAGAGTGTTTGTTCTTTTTATTTAGTTTGTTATTTTTATCCATTGCTTAGGTAGCCCATGAGCAAAGTGGGCAACAATGAAAGTGTCAACAGAAGTCTTGATGGGTTCATGAACAAGGACAATGAACCAGTTATTCAAGTGGGAGTAGGTTTAATCTGCCTACCTCCCATGGTTGTAAATGCGGTATTCCACGTCACTAGCACAATGCTCCATCTAAGCAACGGCGCCATTTTTTATAACACTCAAGTGTACTCTTCTAGATGGAGGTATCAGTGATTGTTAGAGCAAAACACATTTATATATTCCCGATCAGAGTCAGGGTCGATCCCATAGAGAATTGATGACTAACCAAGTCCATTGTAAAGAAAAGGCTTCATAATAAGAGTAGTTTGTTTGCAACCAATAGAATGAAAGGAAATGGGAAATTGGGAAATTTGTCACAGTTCACAATTCAAAGTAAGACAATAAAATAAAAATGGGTGTAAACAATGAGAGAGAACGACTAGGGATGTGAGTCAAATGGGACTCGAATACAGGTTAGGGTGCTTGCTCATTCATGTATATTCTCACTAAACGACATGGATAGTATTTGTTTTAGGCATGCTTGTTAATCTCTCAATCAAACAATCATATATCCAATGGTTTCTATTGAAACACTATTGTTTTGGCAATAACCAACCAACATATACTTGGGGAGGTCACACTATTTCTAGCTTAGACCCTTAAATGGGTATTTCTGGCGAATTGAGCTATTTCTAGTTTCAATCTAAGTGGATTACCAAGTACCCACTAGCAATTTCACATCCGAAATTGTAAACCGCTTTTGCAAGCAAGAACAAAATCAAGTGAGATAAATCAATGTTTGCAGTCATCAATTTTAGAGTTAAAATATGATGAACTCACTAGACACGTCATATTAGCAATTATAAACATTAATTAGCAACACCCATACCCATTTATCAAGCACCCATTATCAACACATCCCTAGACAAGAGATATAGCTACTCATGCTAAAGGGATAAAGAACAATACCAAATGGGTAAGTCAAATTCCCTTTGATTCAATCTTAATATTCAATATCCAAGCTCAGTTCTTACAAGAATGGTAAATCCAAGAGTTAGGAAGAGGGAATTGAAGTGAAACCCTCTTCATCTTTCTTGGAGAGAAAACTTGCTCACTACTCAAAGTTATTCAATTCTCTATCAAAAACTATTCAAAAATATGCCTGAAATGGGTTTTAGAATGTTCCCAAAATATCACACCAAATTGGACAAAAAAGCCCTTCAAAAGCTGTGCGGCATGATGTACGAATCATACGTCTTGATGTGCGCATTGCACAACTTTGTTCAATGGACCAATGACTTAACTTGATTTGAGAGCTCCATGTAAAGTGAGGTGTGGTTTGCACAAGGCAATGTGCACATTGCACAGTGGTCACTCCCGAGGTAGGAACATTTGCCTCACTTGTGTGCCAAGCTTGGTTTGTCTTGGTCATTCTCTCTAAAAGGGCCAAGGCAAGAGGAAATTATAGATCCATGAAGCTACCACCTCCAAGATTGTTGGCCATAGACTTATTCATTGAGTTCAAGGATCTAAACAAGCTTTGTAGCAAGACATTGTCTGATAATCCATGGTTAGGACACAACACGAGCCTATTCTTAAATCTCAACCATGCCGCATACAAAGGCTCATCAAGAATTTGGTGGTAATTGGTAATTTCATCCCTCAGTTGCATCATCCGTGATAGAGGAAAGAATCTAGTAGTGAAAGCATTTACCAACTCAGCCCAAAAGATGATTGACCCATTCGGCAATTACTATAACCAAGCCATGGCTTCCCCCATTAGAGAGAAGGGAATAGGCAAAGTCGGATAGATTCTTGGGGTATGTTTTGGAAGATAAACAGTTGGCATATCTCCACAAAGTTATGGATGTGCCTATTTGCATATTTGTGAACTTCTCCTCCAAACATCCCCTTCATCTTAATTAGCTGTCAGTTTAGGCTAAGACCTTTAGTAGTAGTCCCCAAGTCACAGAACTACGGCGCCACTGTATGTATTAAAATTGTCAGCTGTCATACTAGGCTGCACATCCTTGTCCCTTATGGACATTAGTAGTGGATCCCCCTCAGACTTGTTCGTACCCTTGGCAAGGTATGAATACCCTTCCATCCTGGGTTACAGGTTGGCCCCATAGTTAGCTCAACTTGGGGTATGTCGGTTAACAGTACCTCCCATAGTCAGATTCATGTTGCATTGACCATGTATTCAGTATTTATTTCAGTATTCAGTTCAGCATGTTATATTCATGGTTTATACTTGGTCATTGCATTTAGCTCAGCTTTCAGTTATATTTCATTATATCTGTTTCCATGTTCAGTTCTATATTGTCCAACTTAGCACATATCATGTATGCTCAGTAAATTCAAAGTATTGACGCATACTTTTGTGCTATATCATTTTATGATGTAGGTTCAGGCGCTCAGTATCTAGACCGTGCTTAGTTCAATTTCTGGTCCGTACTCAACAACTCCATTGGTGAGTCTTCACAGTCCGTGGATGATAGACATGCTTTACTTTTCAGTCTTCTTATTTCCGTTTTTATATTGTTAGAGTTAACTGGGGGCATGTCCCAGCAACTCATATCAGTTAGAGTCTTTTAGATATAGACTAGATTTCAGCAGTTGTTAGTGTTGTTTTTAGTTAGCACTATAATATTTATATATTTCATATATTCAGATATTTGTGTTGTTCCTGTTTCAATTATTAAATTATTTGTAGCTTCCGCACAATGCATGTTTTAAAAATTGAACTTGTATAGATATGCCATGCCATGGGTTAGCTTGGGGTCACTTGTGACACTAAGCATCATGTCACGTCCAGGGGGTAACCTCGGGGCATAACGAACTTTGTATCAGAACATCAGGTTCAAGTGTCCTAGGGTGTCTGAAAGTCGTGTCAAGTAGAGCCTTCTTCATTGGTGTGAAGCGTGCCACACTTATGGGGGAGGGGATACGAGATATCATTAGAAACAACTTCCCTTCTTTCTTTTTCTAGCTCGTGCTATAGGGTGTAAACTCTATTTAATCTCCTTCTAACTGATGCTCTTCGCATTTTAGAAAAATGCCTCCCAGAAGAGCTAACGCTATGAATCAGCCAGCAGCTCAAGCAGATCCATTGAATGAGAAAGTCATGCATGCTGAATTCGAGGATACTTTCCAAGTGCTTTCTCAGGCCATAACAACCCAGATCAACCAGTAGGCTGTGGCACTAGCTCCGTCTCTGACTAATACAGCTGCGGCTAGAATCCAAGACTTCACTTAGATGAACCCTCTAGAGTTTCATAGATCCAAGTCAAAATAGGATCCGCAAGAGTTTCTTGATGATATACAGAAGGTGACTGACATTATGGGTGTCACTCCAGTCGAGAGTGCAGAGTTAGACGCCTATCAGTTGAAAGGAGTGGCTTACACTTGGTACCGGTAATAAACGGAATCTCATTGTGCCAATGAAGGACTAGTGACTTGGAATCTTTTCAAGACAGCTTTTCTGGACCGGTTCTTCCCACTAGAGCTCAGGGAAGCCAAGGTTCAGGAATTCATCAACCTGAAACAGAATGACATGAGCGTAAAGGACTATGCTCTCAAGTTCACTCATCTATCAAAGTAGGCTCCAGCGATAGTAGCTGACACCAGAGTTCGTATGAGCAAGTTTCTATCTGGTTTATCAGATGATGTAGTGAAGGAGTGCAAGACTGCTATGTTGATTAAGGAGATGTACTTCTCCAAATGTGTTACTTATGCTTAGCAGATTGAAAAGGAGAATATCAAGGAAAGGGGAAAAGATACTAAGAATGCTAGGACAAGTGACTTTAGCTACTCTCAGTAGAGGTCAGAGGGTGGTAACCGCTCTCAATTCAGTTAGAAGACATCAGCTCTAACTCCATCTTCTGCCAGTGCCCTAGTGCCTAAATTCAAGAAGGATCGATGTGATAGAGCATCTGGCTCTATGTCCTAAGGTACAATTACTAGCGGGCACACCCATACAGTGTAAGAAGTATGGTAGAAACCACTAAGATGAGTGCATGGCAGGTAGTGGAAATTGCTTTGGGTATGGTAAGCCAGGCCACATGATGAGCGATTGTCCAATAACTTCTAAAAAGGGTAAGGATATTTGTCCACATACTCAGACTGGTTCTACAGCATCTCCAACAGGTCGCCCCACTCAGCAAGGTGCCTCATCTAGAGCAGGTGGTGGTCAGCGCCAGAACAGTTTATATGTTCCTTAGGATCGACAGGACTAAAAGGATTCTCCTGATGTGGTCACAGGTACGTAGCGAGTCTTTAATACTAATGTCTATGCATTATTAGATCCAGGGGCTACGCTTTCTTTTGTAACTCCATATATAGCAGTTAATTTTGATGTCAGTTCTGAATTCCTCCCAGAACCCTTCTCAGTCTCTACTCTAGTTGGTGACCCAGTTATAGCTAGACAGGTATACATAAATTTCCTTGTTACAGTTTCCCAGAAAGTCACCTCAACAAATCTTGTAGAGTTAGAAATTGTAGATTTTGACGTCATTCTAGGCATGGATTGGTTACATTCCTGTTATGCCTCAGTCGATTGTAGAACTAGGATCATTAGGTTTCAGTTTCCAAACGAGTCAGTATTAAAATGGAAGGGTAATACCTCAGTGCTTGTAGGTCATTTCATCTCCTACCTTAAGGCCAAAAAAAATGATTTCCAAGGGGTATATCTATCATCTTGTTCAAGTTAAGGATTCAAACTTTGAAACCCCAAATCTTGAGTCAGTCCTTGTAGCAAATGAATTTCCAGAAGTGTTTACAGAAGATCATCCCAGAGTTCCTCCTAAGCAGGAAATCGACTTCGGAATAGATCTGCTTCCAAATACCTAACCTATTTCGATTCCTCCTTACAGAATGGCTCCAGCTGAGCTTAGGGAATTGAAAGATCAGTTGAAGGACCTTCTAAATAAGGGCTTTATCAGACCTAATATCTCCATGGGGTGCTCCAGTATTGTTCATGCATAAGAAATATGGTTCTTTGAGGATGTGCACCGACTACCGTTAGTTGAAAAAGTCACAATCAAGGATAAATATCCTATCCCCAGGATTGATGACTTTTTCGACCAGTTTTAGGGTGCTAGTTGTTTTTCCAAGATAGACCTACGATCTGGCTATCATCAGCTCATAGTCAGGGATAGTGACATCCCAATGACAGCCTTCAGGAATTGGTATCGTCACTATGAATTTTTAGTCATGTCTTTCGGGCTAACCAATGCTCCTGCAACTTTCATGGATTTAATGAACATGGTGTTAGGGGTATATCTATCATCTTGTTCAAGTTAAGGATTCAAACTTTGAAACCCCAAATCTTGAGTTAGTCCTTGTAGTAAATGAATTCCAGAAGTGTTTACAGAAGATCATCCCAGAGTTCCTCCTGAGCAGGAAATCGACTTCGGAATAGATCTGCTTCCAAATACCTAACCTATTTTGATTCCTCCTTACAGAATGGCTCCAGCTGAGCTTAGGGAATTGAAAGATCAGTTGAAGGACCTTCTAGATAAGGGCTTTATCAGACCTAATATCTCCATGGGGTGCTCCAGTATTGTTCATGCATAAGAAATATGGTTCTCTGAGGATGTGCACCGACTACCGTTAGTTGACAAAGTCACAATCAAGGATAAATATCCTATCCCCAGGATTGATGACTTTTTCGACCAACTTTAGGGTGCTAGTTGTTTTTCCAAGATAGACCTGCGATCTGGCTATCATCAGCTCATAGTCAGGGATAGTGACATCCCAATGACAACCTTCAGGAATTGGTATGGTCACCATGAATTTTTAGTCATGTCTTTCGGGCTAACCAATGCTCCTGCAACTTTCATGGATTTAATGACTCAGATAATTCAAATAGACAAGCGAAAGCATAATAAGAAGATCCGAAATCAAATGTATAGATAATCATGTCGAATAGGAATACAAATCCAAAAGGAGAATAGCATATTGCCTATCTCTGAAAAGCCTCGAACTGTCATAAAGAGTTGCTGGGACAACACCCCAACTAACTCGGAATCAGAAATAAAAGCATAAAGATGGACGCTCTATCTCTAGTCCTCAAACAATGAGGACTCACCAATAATCAGCTGAATGCCTGGCGTAGTCTAACCATGAGTCTGAGGGAAGATGCCTCAATATGCATCATAAAAGAATGCAGGGCAAAATACGTCAGTACTATAGGATTTACCGAATATATGAGTCTATGCAACAATAAATGTAAACGTGCTTGAAAGACTGAAACCATGCATAATAAGAGAATTCTTGAGTAAAATCATAGTTAAGTAAAATACATGAAATTAGAAGAACAACTTCAAAATTAGAGTATCATGTAACTTAAACTGAAAAGCTTTCATACGAGAGTTTCTTATAACCGACAATAGACCATGTGAGCTACATGGAATCTAACTATATAACTCTAGTTAGCAAAGATTTTCCAAACCCTGCCAAGGTAAAGAACACCATAATCTAACTATATCAGCCTAGTTGGCAAAGCCTCCCTATGCCCAGCTAAGGCAAGGGCATGATTATAATTAAGAGTGGAACCACTTTCATAAGCCCATTGGGCGATACATAACCTATGCTGGAAACGTAGTTTCTGGACCTGGGTAATCAAACCCTCATTAGTCGGTGCTAAATGCTATACACAAAACATATACATATAGCTCATAATACTTGTGACATATCTGATGTCAAAACTGTTCATAACTTAGGTAGACATATCTGGATGCCAAATCGTTCATAAAACATAGGGACATATCTAATATCCAAAACTGTTGGAAAAGCATAAGGACATATCTGATGCCATAATTCAAAATATACTTTCCTTTCTAAAATTATAGTTTTAAGAATTAGGCATGCAATTTCATGAAAATAGAGGTCATGTTATCTAAACGTACTAATTTTACTTGAAGACATGCAGTTCAATAAATCATGCTAAAATCCATCATCAATCATATGGGCTTTTATAAACACTTAAGGAACCTCGATTAAAACATGGGTAATGAATAAGAAGTCATGAATTGGTACTTTAAAATGAAGCCCATCAATTTTCCCCAATTTGGGTAAGAACCCTAATTTAGAAATTCATAAATTCAATTTAGGAGATTGGGGTTTTTGGAATAAGGGTGAAGGGATTCCCTTATTGAATACCCACATACCTTGATTGAAGCTAACCGAACTGAAATTGAAAAGAAAAGAAGGCTTGAACTTTGAGCTTGAGACTTGGAGCTTGATAGAGTAACTTTCCTCTTTTGGTAGATGAATGAGGAAATGAGAAGGGACTAAGAATGGCCAAAATTAGCTCACTTAGGAGTTAAAAGGGTGGGTAATGACTAAACTACCCTGGGACATAATTATGAAAAACTGATAAACGGCTTATCTTTAGAGACCATGAGTGAGTTTACGGGCCATCGTCCTAAATGATGACCCGTCAACTGATCTGTGGTTCCAAAAGCCACCTATGGGGGTCTTTTGAAAATTCATTCCACGAGTCACACTATGGTCCGTGATTCAGAATGATGGACCATCCTGTTGACGGGTGGTTTGACATAGGGAACTAGGGATCCTTTGATCCTCAGGAACTACGGATGGAAGGATGACCCGTGGTTCGATATGACGGGTCGTCAACAAAATTGTCAAATCTAGGACCCTTTATGGGGGTCCTCTGGAACTATGAACTATGAGTCCACCAGGTGGGCCGTGGTTCTAAACTATGAACCGTAGAATGACTCATAGACTGAGGGAAGAACACTGCCAATAAGCAGACCACGGGTAAGACTATGGATCGTGGTCCAGGACTACGGTCCATGATCTTATCCGTGATCCCTGGGAATTTCACAATATTAAGAAATTTCAAGTTTAAAAGATGAATCAAATTTTGGGGTGTTACAATATCTCCACCTTGGGATCATTCATCCTCAAATGAAGACTAATAAAGGAAAACTAGTGAGAAAACAGCCCAACCAAACAATAAAACATGAAAACCAAGGAATAAACATAAAAACTAAGCTTGTAGCTTAAAACATGACTGAATCAACTTTGAAAAACATGATTGCACACTAAGATCATGAGGGGAACTTGATGGAGTAGAATAGGATAGATATACTAATAAGGAAACTAATATCTCAAGTGGAAACTGGATCAGAAGGAAAGAGATGAGGGTGCTTGTCCTTCATGGCTGATTCTGCTTCCCAGGTAGCTCCCTTGACTAGCTGATTTCTCCAAAGGAATTTTATCGATGTGACTTCTTTATTTCTCAACCTCTGAACCTGATGATCAAGGATCTCTACAGGAACCTCCTCATAAGTGAGACTATCCTTCACACCCACATTATCCAAATGAATAATCAAGGACGGGTCACCAACACACTTCTTTAACAAAGAAACATGGAAAACTGGATGAACCGCTTCAAAATCTGATGGCAAATCCAATTCATAAGCAACACTAGTAACTCTCCTCAGAATCCATTAAGGACCTACATAGCGGGGACTAAGCTTCCCTTTCTTGCCAAATTTCATCACGCCTTTCATAGGTGACACCTTTAGAAAAACCCAATCATCAACTTCAAATTCCAATTCCCTTCTACTCACATCCGCATACAATTTTTGTCGACTCTGGGCAGTATTCAACCTCTCCCTAATGATATGAACCTTCTCCATAGTCTCATGAATTTAATCTAGACCAATCAAAGCTGTCTCACCTACCTCAAACCAACCAATAGGATATCTACATCTCTGGTTATAAAGTGCCTCATAAGGAGCCATCTGGATACTAGAGTGAAATCTGTTGTTGTAGGCAAATTCAATAAGAGGTAAGTGATCATCCCAACTACCTTTGAAATCAATCACACAGTCTCTTAACATATCCTCCAAAGTCTGAATAGTACGCTCTGCCTGGCCATCCGTCTATAGGTGAAAAAATGTGATAAGATTCACCTGAATACCAAGACCTCTCTGAAATGAGCTCCAAAACTGGGATGTAAACTGAGTACCTCTATCTGAAATGATGGACAATGGAACACCATGCAATCATACTATCTCACGAATGTCGAGTCGGGCATAATCCTCAGCTGAATCAGTAGTCTTGACCGTCAAGAAGTGGGCTAATTTGGTCATCCTGTCGACAACTACCCAAATAGAAGCGTGTTTCCTTCGAGTATAAGGCAAACCTGTAATGAAGTCCATATTGATCGCTTCCCACTTCCAAGTAGGAAGGTCAATATCCTGGGTCATACCACCCGGTCGCTGATGTTCTACTTTCACTTGTTGACAGTTGGGACACTTAGTCACAAAATTGACTATGTCTCTCTTCATACCATTCCACCAATAGACTTCCCATAGATCATGGTAAATCTTGGTGGCACCACGGTGAATATAATATCTAGAACTATTAGCCTCAGTCATAATCTATTGTCTCAACCTATCTACATCTGGCACACACAATCGACCCTGATAAAGGAGCAAACCATCTCCTCCTTGGGAGAAAACCTCAACCCTTTGCTGATGGAATGCACTCTTTAGCTGAAGCAAAATAGGATCACTATCTTGCTTAGCCTTCACTTCAGCTACCAAGGATGATTCGGAACCATTCTGAACATTACCACCTCCTTCTGTTGAGCCCATAAGGCAAACTCCTAACCGAGAAAGCCTATGAACCTCCTTAACCAATTCCTTATTTCCATCCTCAAACAAGGACACACTACTCATGGACAATCTACTAAGTGCATCCACCACTACATTGGCCATACCCGGATGGTAAAACTCACTCATGTCATAATCCTTAAGAATCTCAAGCCATCTCCTTTGACTAATATTCAATTTCTTTTGAGTGAACACATACTGAAGACTCTTATTATTGGTGAATACATCCACATGCACACCATACAAGTAATATCTCCAAATCTTCAAAGCAAAGACCATAGCTGTTAATCCAACATCATGAGTAGGGTAGTTATTCTCATGGATCTTAAGTTGTCTATAAGTATAAGCAATCACCTTACCACACTGCATCAAAACACAACCCAAGCTAATTCTAGAAGCATCACAATACACAACAAATTCATATAAACCCTTGGGTAGGGTCAACACTGGCGATGTGGTCAACCTAGTCTTTAATTCTTGAAAGTTCTTCTCACAAAGATCAGAACACTGAAATTTCACCTTTTTCTGAGTCAATCGAGTCAAAAGGGCAGCAACAGAAGAAAACCCCTCAATAAATCTCCTGTAGTAACCAGCCAAACCCAAAAAGATCCTAATATTGGACGGGTAGTAGGCCTAGGCCATTTCTTTACTGCCTTGATCTTTCGAGAATCAACTCGAATACCATCTCTAGTCACAATGTGACTTATAAAAGCAACGGACTGCATCCAGAACTCACACTTGCTAAACTTAGCAAATAACTATCGATCCTTGAGAGTTTGCAACACAACTTTCAAATGGACCGCATGCTCCTCCTCACTCTGAGAATAGATAAGAATATCATCAATGAAAATAATCACAAACATATCTAGATACTATTTGAACACACGGTTCATCAAATCCATAGTCTCTGCAGGAGCATTTTTTAAACCAAAAGACATAACCACAAATTCATAATGACCATATCAAGTTCCGAAAGGCTGTCTTTAGAATATCACACTCTCTAACAAGAAGCTGATGATAAGTGGAGGTCGATCTTGGAGAAGAAACTGGCACCCTAAAGCTGATCGAATAAGTCATCAATCCTAGGAATTGTATACTTATTCTTTATTGTGACCTTGTTCAACTTACGGTAGTCAATACATATTCTGAGAGAACCATCCTTCTTTCGTACAAACAAAACTGCGGAACCCCATAGAGAAATGCTAGGCCTGATGAAACCCTTGTCAAGAAGATCCTTCAACTGAGCCTTTAACTCCTTAAGTTCCGAGGGAGCCATTCTATAAGGAGGAATAAAGATAGGATGCGTATCTGGGAGAAGATCTATTCCAAAGTCGATCTCTCACTCAGGAGGGACTCTAGGTAAATCTTTGGGAAACACTTCTGGGAACTCATTCACAATAGGAACAAACTATAGGGATGGGGTTTTGGACTCTGTGTCCATAACTCAAACTATATGATAAACATAACCCTTAGAAATCATCTTCCTAGCCTTAAGATAAGATATAAAATAAACCTTCGAGGATGGAGGACTACCTTGCCACTCTAAAATAGGTTCATTTGGAAACATGAAATTGGCAACTCAAGTACTACAATTAACCGAGGCATAACAAGCCTACAACTAATCCATCCCAAGAAAACATCAAAATCAATCATCTCCAACTCTACTAGATCCGCTGAAGTGACTCTTTGGAGTACTAAGATAGGGCAATTTTGGTAGATTCTTTTGCCTAGGACTTACCCACCAATAGGAGTAGAAACACAAAAGGGTTCTAAAAGTTGATCCGGACACAACTAAAATTTGCATGCTACATAAGGAGTCACAAATAATAGGGAGGCATCGGGGTCTAAAAGAGCATACATATCCAGAAAAAAGACTTTCAACATACCAATAATGATGTCCGGTGAACTCTCCTGGTCCTATCGAGAGGACATAGCATAAAGGAAGTTTTGGCGCTGACCATCACAACTAGAAGTAGTTCCCTGCTAGGCTAGTCGACCTCCTGGAGCTTCTGGGGCAGACTGAGTCCTGCTACCACCCTATCCCTTCTTAGCTGAAGGGCAATCTCTAATCCCGTGACCAAACTGGCCACATCTAACACAACCACCTAAACTAGCTAGACACTCGTCGGGATGATGCTTCCCACATTTGGTGCAAATAGGGTCGGAAGGTCCCATTGCACCACCCCTCTGAAAATAAGAGCATGCACCTCTACCAGACTTATCGTGATGAGGCCTGGAGGCCTGAGAAGGAGTACTAGTGGTAGAATGCACAGGTCCTGATGACCTCTTCTGAAAGGAAGATCGATGTCCACCTCTGGACTTCTTATGGCTAAATCCCGAACCCTCAGATCTAACTCTTTTGTTCTCCTTAGCTGTCTCCATAAGTTTGTCTCTCTTAATCTGGTAATTATGAGTCATAAGTCTAGAGATACTCATGTCACTCAACAGCATAGTAGATCTATACTTCTTCTTTACCGAATCGAAGACTCTGTAGATATACTTGCTCATCTGATCCGATGGGTCAGCCGCCATAGCAGGAGAATATCTGGAAAGCTGAGAGAACCTCAACCCATACTCCTGAATAGTCATGGATCTTTGTCTCAAGTTAACAAACTCCTTGGACTTTGCTTGCCGTAACTCCCTTGGGAAGAACCGGTCAAGGAAAGCCCTCTCAAAACACTCCCAAGTCATAGGGACAACGTCCCTAGACCTAGCTTCCTTCCATTGCGTGAACCAGATATGAGCTATATCCTGGAGTTGATAGGGTACTAACTTGACACTATCAACACCAGCTACTTACATCACATCAAAGATTTTCTTCACTTCATCGATAAAATTTAGTGGATCCGCACTCACTTTGGAACCCCAAAACTTATGTGGGTTCATATGGATGAAATCATGAACTCGGGTTGCTACCCCACCTTGAGGGTGGACTGGGATAGGAGTCGGCAGGTTGTCCTGAGCGGCCATAGTCTGGGCTAGCATATGGATGGCATTCCTGAACTCCTTATTCGTGACCTCGAGGGCTCGAACTGGAGGAGCAGCATTCCGAGTGGTTCAGTGAGGCATAACACATTGAGGCAAAATCTAAAATGTACAAGAAAAGGATTTGAGGGATATTAGAGTTTAACTCTATCGCATGATATGATCATGAAAGAAGTGAAGTTTTTCTAAGATATATCATAGCTTCCCTCTCAAAAGTGTGTCACGCTTCACACATATGAAAGAGACTCTACTCGATACGGCTTTCACACATTCTAGGACTCCTGAACCTGAGGTTCTGATATCAAGTTTATCACGCCCCAAGGCTACCCTCGTGACGTAACACGAGACTTGGGACCACAAGTGCCCCAATCTAACCCTTGGTCATAACATAACTCAGATAATTCAAATAGACAAGAAGAAGCATAATAGGAAGATCTAAAATCACATGTATAGATAATCAAGTCAAATAGGAATACAAATCCAAAAGGAGACTCGCATACTGTCTATGTCTGAAAAACCTTTAACTGTCATAAAGAGTTGCTGGGATAAGACCCTAGCTAACTCGAAAACTGAAATGAAAGCATAAAGATGGATGCTCTAACTCTAGTCCTCGAACAATGAGGAATCACCAATATCAGCTGAATACCTGGAGTAGTCTATCCACGAGTCTGAGGGAAGGTGCCTGAATCTGCATCGTAAAAGGATGCAACACAAAATGTATCAGTACTGAATATATGAGTCTATGCAACAATAAATGTAAACATGCTTGAATCATTCTTCAAAGACTGAAACCATACATAATAAGAGAATTAATGAGAAAAATCATAGTTAAATAAAAGACGTGAAATTAGTAGATCAACTTCAAAAGTAGAGTATCATATAACTTAAATTGAAAAGATTTCATACTGGAGTTTCTTATAACCGACAATAAACCATGTGAGCTACTTGGAATCTAACTATATAACCCTAGTTAGCAACGTTGTTCTTAATCCTACCAAGGTGAAGAACATTATATTCCAACTATATCACCCTAGTTGGCAAAGCTGCCCTATGCCACGCTACGGCAAGGGCACCATGATAATAAAGAGTGGAACCACTTTCATAAGCCCATCGGGCGATACATAACCTACACTGGCAATGTAATTTCTGGACTTGCATAATCAAACCCTCGTTGCTCGATGCTAAATACTACTCCCAAAATATATACATATAGCTCATAATACTTGTTACATATCTGATGTCAAAACTGTTCATAACTTAGGTAGACATATCTGGATGCCAAACCTTTCATAAAACAAAGGGACATATCTAATATCCAAAACTGTTGAAAAAGCATAAGGACATATCTGATGCCATGCAATTCACAAATCATGAGTCTTAAAGAATTGCATAACCATAATTCAAAATATACTTTCCTTTCTAAAATCATAGTTTGAAGAATTTGGCATGCAATTTCATGAAAATAGAGGTCATGTTATCTAAACATACCAATTTTACTTGAAGACATGCAATTCAATAAAATCATACTAGAATACATCATCAATCATATGGGCTTTTAGAAAAACTTAAGGAACCTCGATTCAAGCAAGGGTAATGAATAAGAATTCATGAATTGATACTTTAAAACAAAACCCATCAATATTCCCCAATTTAGGTAAGAACCCTAATTTAGAAATCCATAAATTCAATTTAGGAGGTTGGGGTTTTGGTCATAAGGGTGAAGAAATTCCCTTATTGAATACCCACATACCTTGATTGAAGCTAACCCAACTGAAATTTTAAAGAAAATGAGTCTTGTACTTGGAGCTTGAGACTTTGAGGTTGAGAGAGTTACTTTTCTCTTTTGGTAGATGAATGAGGAAATGAGAAGGAACTTAGGCTAATAGGTTAAGAAATCATGCTAAGAATGGACAAAACAACCTCACTTAGGGGTTAAAAGAGTGGGTAATAACTAAAATACCCCTGGGACTTAATTAAGAAAAACTAATAAAAGGCTAGTCTTAATAGACCACAAGTCAGTCTACGGGCCATCTTCCTATATGATGACCCGTCAACTGATCCGTGGTTGCAAAAGCCACTTCAGGGGGTCTACTGAAAATTTATTTCATGAGTAACACTACGGTCCGTGATTTAGAATGATGGACCATCCTGTTGACTCGTGGTTTAACTTAGGGAACTGGGATCCTTTGATACTCAGGAACTACAGATGGAAGGATGACCCATGGTTCAAGATGATGGGTCATCAACCAACTCGTCAAATCCAGGACCCTTTATGGGGGTCCTCTGGAACTATGAACTATAAGTCCACAGGACGGGCCATGGTTCTAAACCACGAAAAATCGAATGACACGTAGACTGAGGTAAGAACACTTCCAACAAGAAGACCACGGGTCAGACTACAAATCATGGTCCAAGACTTATATCCGTAATCTGATCCGTGTTCCCTGGGAATTTCATAGTTTTCAAAAATTTCAAGTTTAAAAGCTGAATCGAATTCTGGGGTGTTACATATGGTGGCTGCCCAGAATGATTTTATAGTTAAAGATGTGCCTGAGAATTAGATGTTGCCCCCTTGGCAACAAGATGATGTGATTAAGGTGTTGATGGAGCAATTCCCATATTTGGGATGGGTCCATACCAAAAGGATTGGCATGCTTTCCAATATTGACTACAGATTGAGGTAACATCATCGAGCCGCGACGTAAAATGAAGTTCTTCTTGGGAGGCAACCAAAGTGTTTTTGATTTACTTTTGTTCCCTTCTGTTGTTTTTGGTGTTTTTGCAGGAATGCAAGATTAGGAAAAATGACCAAGTGAAAAATGAGCTAAAAATGGGACGTGCAGAGCTCGTGCGGTTCGCATATGCCATTGTGCGTGTCGCACAGGGAAAACTCACTCCAAGACAGTGAACAGAAGATTTAATGTTGAGTTGGAGGTGATGTGCACTGGCCTGTGCAGTTCGCACAAGCCACTGTGTGCATTGCACTTTAAAAGCACGCCAAGGCAGAACACTTGTTAAAACTCAGGCAAGGAATCAGGTGGTACTAAGCGATATGCAACGCGTCCATAGGCTTGTGAGAAACACATATCACGGTGCACCAAGGTAAGTTTTAAAATTTGTTTTAACCGGCTTATAGACCAACTCGATGACCCTTCTCCTTCGCCTCAACTTTTAAAACTGCCACCTTCGCCTTTTCTTCAATATTTTCAACTCAAACCTCCATATTCCTCTCTCAAAACTTCTGAAAAATCCCTTAAACACTCCCAAATCTTTCCCTCACTTATCCAAAGAGCGTTAGAGAGGTTTAGGCACTTGATCCAAATGCAATCCTTACCTTAGCCCTAGCCAACATCATAGCGCACAAGTCCTTAGTGATTTCGAGCTCGGTCACTCTACATTAGTGTAAATTTACATGAAGGGCAAGCATATGGTTCGATATGTGTTCATTTGAACTTCCTTGAGAGAGTGAGAGTCATTGTGCTGCTATTATAATCCCTTGTACTGTGAATTGCATGATTGTGAATGGGATTCTCTCTTATGGTGAGTGCATCATGCACTCAGATTAAAACATAAAGTCTCTATTTCAATTTAGAAGAATGAACGAGACAAGTTATATGGAGAATCTCGATGCAAACCTTGATGGTCCATGTCAATGACTTGAAAAGCTTAATCTTTTTTTGAATGGCAAATTCCCCTATTTTTGAATAAGAAATGAAGTCTCTTTTATGAATGTTTTAAAATGATCATTTTCCTTGAGAATGTGGTGGTCTAAATTGAAATAAGCATGGTAGTTGAGTCTTTTGTTTTAGTCTTTTATTTATTATTTTTCTTAGTTTTTAGGATAGATCAACCTTTTGTGCCTTGATTAAGTTTTAGAGCATAATTTAATCCTTACCTTGTGAGTATCTTTCTTGATGAAAAGCAATAGTTCAAGTTTTGTGGTTTGATAAGTTGGTAATCTACCAACATATTGAGCCTTTAATCATGAATTATTGCTATGTTTTGATAAGATCTAGAGGTTCTTATGACAATTATTGATGCAAATATATGAACTCTTGGTCGAAAGTAGAAAACAAGGAATTGGACCCAAAAGAGCTCAAGAGGAGTTGAAGTGTGAAGTGATCAAGAAAGATGAAGATTCTACCAAGAGATATGGCCATCGTGTAACATGCACAATGCCTGGTGCAGTCCGCACCAACCTCTGCATGAAGCTCAGAAGTAGAAGGATAATTTGTTAAGGGGTGCGACCATCGTGTGATGTTCACTCTGCCTGGTGCAGTCCATACCCCACTTTGCACAAGACCCAAAGATGAAGCCTAGTCAATGGTCTTCTAAGAAGGAACTATGCAACACACACAATGAGACGTGTGAAACACACGTCGCAGCTCACAACTCTCGAAGTGCATTTTTGTCAACTTTTAGGTGACGATTTGGGAACCTTGTCAAACCCAATTTGGGATTAGCTTTTTATAGTTTTTGACAGTTTTGAATAGTTTTGTAGTGTTAAACAAGTTTTTTCTCCAAAGGCAAGATAGAGGGTTTCACTCAATTCTCTCCATCTTCAACCTTGGATTTATAAATTGAACTTGGATATCAAAAACTTCTTCCATTAATGAATTGGAATTTGAATTACCCACTTGGTATTCCTTCTTATTCCTTCTGCATGAGTGGCTAAGTCTCCTTGTGTAGGGGTATGTGTATGACGGGTACTTGATTAAAGGGTATGGGTCTTCCTTATTTGTATTTATAATTGTTAAATTGATATGGGTCTAGTGAATTCTCCATGTTTTAACTCTAAAATTAATGGTTTCAAACAATGATTGAAATAACTTGATTGTGTTCTTACTTGAGAAAGAGGTTCGTAATTTCAGATGAGAATTCAGTAGTGGGTACTTGGGATTCCATTTAGATTGAGGCTAGAAATAGCTCAATTAACTGGAAACACCCATTTAAGAGTCTAAGCTAGATATAGTGTGAATTCTCTAAGCTAATATTGGTTGTTTAATGATAAAAATAGGGTGCTTAAGCAAAGACCATTGGATAAATATTTGTGAGATTCAAAGATTAACATCCATTCCTAAAACCAATCCTACCCATGTTATGTAATCGAGAAAGTACTTTGACCCATGCTCGAGTCCTATCGGAAGCATACCTCTAGTCATCCTCTCTCTTGATACAAACTCGTGTTTGATTTTGTGTTTTTGCTTGAATTGCAAATTGTGACAAATTTCCCAATTCCCCGATTTCCCCCCTTTTTACTTTTTTTATTGATTGAACATTAACTCTATTGTTTTTGAAATACAACAACCTTTGACTTTAGGCATAACTTGTTTTGAGAGATATTGAAATTTTCAATAGCTAGGTGGCAACCTTTGACTTCAGGCATTTTTACCTTTGCCTACAAGGTGGTTTGACTTTATATTCGTAGCATGGTGGACTTCTTTCTGAGGTGATCCTAGTAAGGTGATCTTAAATCCGAATGGTGTTTGTGTATTTTTAGCAGCATCAGTATTCTTAGAGTTTTAGAGTTTAGTTGATGGCTATAGACTTCGTGGTAGGCTTACCACACTCCTTGCGGAGTTTGAGTTTTGTTTGGGTCTTTTTGTAAGGTTGCCCTGGTTCATTCACTTTCAGTCAATTCAAACTTGGCACGGTTCAGTGCAATTGGTTTTTCTACATTGGGAGATTCTCCTTTGACACAAGGTGTTCATCTATGTCATTCCAGACCCTTATGTGCAAATTACAGTTAGGCTCTGATCGTTGGATCATTTGGGTTCAGGTAATGAGGTTGATCTTAGCGAAGGTATCCATCTATTGGTTAATGGTCAGTTGGGATAGGTTACTCCAGCTTTTGAGCATATGCTATGGGTTGGTATTTTGGATGTTAGAGGCTAGTAGACTAGAGTTGATCTTGGATAGAGTTTGAGTATGAAGGTGACATTGTTCGAGGTTGAGTATAGTGGGAACTATGGATCTTTTGTGGGATAGTTGATGTTTTGAGGGTGGCTTGAGTGTTTGACGTGTGTGATGCTTCATGGGTATGGTACAAAGGACTCTGGTCAGAATAAAGGGTTTTGTGTATTAATGGACTCATGAGTTAAAGGTTGGGTTGGTGATTTTTTGGATGGACCTCGTTGTGGTGTTGAGGTTTCAAGTTCCATGTGTTGATCACCTTGGTTCTCTTGGTTTCAGTGTTGTGTCGGTGCATTCCGATTGAGTACTTGAGGTTTGGTTCGGTGGGTAAACCTTTGGATTTTTAGATTTAAAGGTTGGAGTCTAGTTTGACTAATAAGGAGTTAAGGTTTGGTAGTTTTTCTTTGTTTTAGCTTTATTAGGTGCCATCTGATCAAGGAGGCTACTCGGGAGACCGTGGTAGTGGTGCGGTCTTAGTATCTATCATTGTTTAAGCTTGCAGGTATTCTCTTTCGTTGATTTACATGGATTAAAGTCCTTTTTAGTAGTGGATGATGTAATGACCCTCCCGATCATTCATGCATTTTTGCCTTCTTCATACTATTTGAGCTGGCCTATAATAGCCCCAAGACATTTATGGCTTATTGGGACTGATAGTTTGGTGCTCGGGCCATTCGTTTGGCCTTTGTGGCTGTTTCCCTATTTTAGAGCTTTAACTTAGGAAATCATTAACTTCAGTCAACATTCGTAGCAATTGTGATCGAAATCAAATTTTGACAGCTCCATTAGCTCCGGAGCGTGGACATTGGTGTAGTTAGACCCTTGGTCGAGATCTGAGAGCTTTCAGTTTGAATTGCTCTCTCTTTCTCTATTTTTAGGCCAGTTGGGCTTGTAAGTTTGAGTTTGGTAAACATTCCAAGAATATATCCTCGGATGTAAATTTCGTCAGTGTTGTTAGCTCTGGAATGTTGCTTTTGGGCTAGAGGGACTATTGGTTTGTGTCTCAGTCTTCTGGACTTGATTTTGGCCTTAGGTTCTGTTTTGGTTTTATTTAGCCTAAAGGTAGGTTTTGGGCGCGAGTCTCACATTTCATTAAATTGATCTCTGTTGGGATTTTGTCGATTATGTTCAGTCTAGAATACCATTTCAAGCTGAATAGCTCAGTTTGTTTGTGTTTGAAGGAACCCGGATGCGTTCTCGGGAGCCCACCTGTTCAAAAGTTGCCTTAGCCTTGCTGGTTCCTGCAGTTGGTTGCTGGTGTGGCACTGTAGCATGTGCCTAGGCCAAACTTGCACTAGTACACTTGCGTGTCTGCCTTCTTTGGCATGCCAGCAACCCTGCGCTTGCTCGCCCGCCTCGGCGCCAATTCCCCTGCGCCTACATGGCCTCCCCTACGCCTGGGCATTGACAGCTTATAAAGCTGTCCATTTCTCTTCTTCTTCTTTCATTTCCCCTTCACCCAAACTCGTCCCTCCATTAAAATTGAACCTAAAACCTTAATTTTTATCCTTGATCATTCCCAAAACTTGGAGGTTTATATATTGTGGCCCGTGCTCATTTGTTGGCTTCTAATTCGGTAAATTCCCTCCTTAATTTTTGGTTTTTCTCATTTGATTCCCTCTTTAGTTCTTGAGCTTGCGGGCTATTTTAGGGCGCTTCCGATGGCCAAATCCACTCATTTTTTTAAGCATGTACACTTGGCAATACCGATATCATCATAGTGTTCTTTGTTTCCAGCTTTGGGTTACAATGCCCACAGGCCCGCTTGTGACCCAAATTTCAACCCGATTATACTTTTAGCGATATGGGTACCGTTAGCTTAATCTTGATGAGTAGTATATTGTTTTGATAGTTTGTTCGTGATTGGGTCTTCTTGGAGTAGTTCGATCTTGGTCTATGATTTTCCAGCATCTAGACATCCGATGGAAGGTATATTATGGTCTTCCCTACCTTTGACTTTACCTATATAGGCTATAATTGCATTAATTTGTATCCTTGGGTTGCGTATTCTTGGTTGGCCTACCAGACCTTGTCCATCTTTTGTGTCCGTATTATTTCTTATGTTGGTTATAGTATTCGATGTAGTGTTGTAATATTATGCTTGTAACCCTGTGCGACCTTTGTATATACCTCTGGACCATAAATGGTGGGTTATTTTGGAATGTCCGCGAGTCCCGAACATCGAGTTGATATTTTAGGATCGATATCTATGTTGTAGAGTTGTTTGAGCCTGCACAGGGTCGATAGGTTGTTTATGAGTTGTTGAGATATTGTTTGTTTGCAATCATATCATTCATGTAAAAGATTTTCTGCATTATTTTACTACTATTTTGGCTACAATCCTACTATAACCGGTTTTCTAAACTTTGCATGGCCTGAGGGCCCATTTTTAGTATAAATGATTATAAAAGGGATTTGGAAATGATTTAATGGATCTTCTTAGAGTAAAAGGGATGTTATGATGATTTTATCACTGGTTTTCACACTGATACTAAACTCAGCTGAGCCGTAGCGCTAGACATTTGCTTTTACTATAGATTTTGACTCGGATACACTTTTGGCACCCTTTATAGGGGTTTTGAGACTACATTTGCTGATTTAACCCAGACTAACTCAGGGCAATTATTTTGAGGTTACGATCACTGGTTCATACCCGCATACACTCTGGGCAGTTATACTTAGAGATTTCACATTTAATTTTAGTATGTGGTTTGCGGACCTGCATCGACCTTGCCGATCCAGACCAAGGGCTATGTGCTACGAGTATCGGAGGAGGGGTATATGGTGCAGTTGAGGTAGTTGGGTGCGTCCTTCCATAGATCCTACCTAATAGGCCTATAGGCACTGAAGGAGGTACATACATGGTTACTGTCACACCAGTTTGATCTTATCATATCACATCATGCATATTGTATTTGTATCCACACTTGTTTGTTGTTTTCTCAATGTACGCTCTGGTAGTATGGGATATCAGAGGGTTTGTCTTCACTTGTATGTGTTCCTTGGGTCTGTAGGTAGATTATATTACTACTATCTTAGTGTAGTACTTGTTAGAGGCTTCAGATTATTGTGGATTAGTGGATTCTATCTTGTTGTGGATCTGGTTATATGGACTTTTATCATTGATGGGTTAGCGGGTTCTATCTCTTTGTGGCACTGATAAGTGGCCTTCCGGTTAATTGTGGTATAACTTGTTCTATCCTAAGGTTGTACTTGTGAGATTTCGTTCCGATTGTTCTTGTCTTTTGAGTGGTGTTATTAGCATGAATTCGTTAGTATTATTGTTTCGAGCATGATTATGTTATTTGCTTTCCTTTTCTCCCTTCTCTTTTATTGAGGTTACCAGTATACCGCCATCCTTCTTAAACTCTCTCTTTATATATATTATTGTTGTAAGGATCCAGGTGCATTCTCTTTTCCTTCACCTTTGCTCTGTGTTATATATATCTTCTGTGGATAGCATAGTTTACTTGTATTCTCTTGTTTTCTATCCGTGCTAGTTTTTGTGAGCTTTCTCTATTGCTTCTG
The DNA here is from genome assembly GCA_003996215.1 of Jaltomata sinuosa. Classification (NCBI taxonomy): domain Eukaryota; kingdom Viridiplantae; phylum Streptophyta; class Magnoliopsida; order Solanales; family Solanaceae; genus Jaltomata; species Jaltomata sinuosa. The sequence continues at coordinate 1,214,012 of QJPP01000201.1, forward strand.
TGTCTGCTTTCTTAATTATCAGCTTTTTACTGCTTTTATATCTTACATGAGCTCGATTGGCCGATGATGCGTATTGAGTACCCGTTGCTTTGCAATTGGTTCTCATACTAAACTTATGCATCATTCTAGTGAAGATCCTAGTGTGAGCTCTCGCCATTGATCGCATGTACACTTGTGTAGCTTTTGTATATTTGAGATTAAGGTGAGCTCCTGACAACTGGGGCTTGACCACAACTCATCTTTTGGAATTGTTACTCTCTTTGGTTATTCAGAGACAGTTTGATACTCTATTTTGTTATCTCTAGTACTTTGTATTCTATTAGAGACTCATGTACTATCGATACCAGGTCATGGGTTGGTGTAGTTTCCTTATGTATATATTCAGGTTGTTTTCTTTCCGCGTTATTGTATTATAACTGTTTCTACTTATTTTTGCTTATTGTGCATGTTGCTTAGGTAGTAGCCCATTACTAACCATTTTGGAGTATGGGAATTGGTTCGCCTATTGGGGGGTTATAGGTTGTATCATGACCTGAGATTTTGGGTCGTGACATAGGTCGTTGGGAAGATGTTGTTCTTTTATTGTATTGTAAAAGAATTCAATAGTAGGTGCCCACATGATTCTCCTAGTTTAATAAAATGGTACAGGGTTCTCCTATCTAGATAGATTAGAGTAGGTGCCCGCATGATCCTCCTAGTTTATTTTTGATAACAAGTGAGCATTCGGTGAGTTAACATTATAGCCTAGCACATTAGAAGTGATATCCAATGAAAGGAACACACAAACATGTGAGCTAATGAAGTTATATGATCAAATAGACAATTGAATCAATTTGGCAGTATATGGATAAATTATGTATCCAACATATGAACACTCTTAACATGCATAATATAGGATCATATTACCTCATATAAGAGAAACATGTGACAAGGGTTCAATCCTTAGAGGCATAAGAGAGTTTTAGCCTTACATACCTTATCTTCTGACTAATGTGACTATAATGATTTAACCTTCCTTTAAGGAGATAATATACAATATAAGTACATAATAAAGCTAATATTAGTAGCTAATCACAATGTAGGCCTTTCAAAATAGTAGCTAATCACTTGACTAGAACGGAGCCCATATAGCCCTTAAACAAATGATGTATTCCCTCACCCTTCATTTCCACCTCAACAAAACTTCATATAATCATCCTATAATATCACCCAACTTCCTTCCAACAATAATATATATAAAAAAGTCGCTAAATCAATCCCAAAAATCTGATAGATAGTATGAAAACTAAAATTCACTTCTTCAAATCACCATCCCATGAATTGTTAACAAAGACACATCTAGGATCCCTAAACCAATCTAATATATAAGGGACAAAATGGGGCACAATCTTACCTATATTTATGAAATTTATTCTCTTAACTTGTATTTATTCAAGAATATAAACTTTCCTTCAAACTAGAACTAAAGAACAAGAGGAAATGTTTTGAAATGTTGGAGAGAGTGGGGCAGCCTGATTTGACAAAAAGGAGTTGTCCTACATGTCAAACATGGAGAGCATGAATTTCCATAGTCTCCTCATAAAATGATTAACTTAACCCACAAGTTAACCGCCTACCTTTGCTTGAAAAGAGGGAAAATTTCCAAGCACCCTAAAGAAATTTTAGGGCTACTGTATCAATCTATGAGAGATCCTGAGAGAGACATGATAAAATATGAAATTTAGCAAGAGGAAAATGAAGAGAATGAGCTGGTCTTAAGCCTCAAAAAAGGCCTAACTGAACCACCTTTTTTTGCCATTTTCAGTCACATTCTTTTCAAGTAGGTGATGCACCTACTTTACCATTTTAAGTTGGTCAAATGTCAAAGTAGATGATGCACCTACTTGGCCTTAATTTCTATCTTTGTATGGACTTTGAACTTGTTAGTCTTTGGGGCAGATTTTAGGGTGTTAGACAACCCACTCTTCTCTTTTTCCTTTTTTCTTTTCTTCACTTAATATGAGACACAAATTTGTCCATTTGTCTAAGAAGACGATGCAGCTAATTGTTACATGCTAGCCTAATTAAGTTGAGAAATAAGGTCACTTATTTTGTTCTATTTTCCAAATCTTAACCCCTTTGTTTTAACTTAACACTTAAATATACCTGCCACTTCAAAAATTAAACTCAAATACTACCTTACTATCTTGGGTTTAAATATTTTCATTGTTGTTAACCTACCCATATATGTGTCGTAAAGTATGGGGTATTACATTCATAGTGGAGGGATCCACTTCTTTAAGAATACCATAACCAACTCCTCTCATATGGTGATGGAGTTTGACAGTAAGCTATGGAGCCAACTTCTAGCTTCTCTAGTAATGGAGTATTTCAATACCCTTATTCTGATGGCATTATTAGGTACATTTGCTTTCTTCAGCTTAGAGCACACCCCAATGAAGTTTTTTAAATGTTTATGTGGGTCATTATTTGTTGAGTTTTGACATAGCCCCTCAGCTTTGACTATAGTGTAGATATTTTCATCCACCTTAAAAGGTCGAGCATTCACCCTAGGTGGAACTATGTCATTTGCATAGTCAAACTCCCGATGTCGGTTAACAAAGAGATTGACCTCTTCATTCTCATCGTTGAGATGTTGTACGATTGCTTGAGCAGTGGCGACAGTTGCCTCTGCAGCAGCTTGTGCATCTTATTCTCACTGTACTACTATTTGTTCTGTGATAAAATTGTTTCATATCTAAAAACAAACTAACAAGTAATAGAAAAGAATGACCTAATAATGTAGACACTGATAGTAAAATGGTTTCTATTCCTCGACAATGACACACAATTTTTATATGCTCAAGATCACTATCAAATAATATAATACGGTCGTATGATAATATATTAATCCAACAAAGTTGGGGTCAAATCTACAGAGAATACATCAAACTAGATGGTTGTTTTACTATCAGAGCAACTACTAGATTTGTAGCCAAATTCTAATATATAAGGTTGTAGAGGGATTGTAAACTAAAACTAAAATTGTCATAAGTAAATAAGATTGTAAAACATAAAATATTAAAAACTAAAATTGTTTACTTGCAATGGATTGCTTTGTTCATCGGTTTTCATGCCATTACAGATAGTTTGGGCTACAGATATGCACTCTATCCTTGAACCATCAACCATTCTTTTTCAAGAGTTGAACAATATATCTTCATATGATGCTTCCACAATTATATGAGTTATTTAAATAAAAAGACTAATTATTCCAAGTAAATCTTATTATTCTTAATATAAATTTATTAAATGAGGATTAGCATCTCAAGTTCATGCAAAACTACTTTTACCAAATCCTAACCCCCTCTTTTGAGTCTATATATTAATATATTATGGAATAGGTCGATGTTTGTAACCACCAACATGTTAATTAATAAAGAAAACAAGTTTGATATCTTATAACCCTAGTATCATTCAATAGTATGAAAAACATTATAAACTCTACAATCTCATTCAGTTCACAACCTTAGTTGAGGATTTAGCATATAACATAAAACAACAAGAATATAAATAAAAATATTTTATAAACTTAATTTAAATATTAGATCTTTAAAGAATATTAAAGATCTTCATTCAATAACTAGAAAGAGAAAACCTAGTAAACTAAATGACAAAGACTACTACTAAACTAAAACTAAGAAAAACTGTCAACTGTTTACAACTGAAACCTTACATGTCTATTAATATTGGTCCAATAAGTAAGCATTTTATTATTATCATTATGAGTATTATTTTTTATGTACAAACTATTGTCCCAAGACACTCATTGAGTACCTAGTACTCATGCACACCGTTGTTGTTTTTGATGGTTTGTTTGTAGCACATCAGAGCATGTATAAGAAAATTATCAGGACTAGGAGTATTTACTGCTCTGGAGTTGTTGGTGAGCCTATATTCTTATTGTTGAGGTTCCATTTGAGTCATTTATTATTTCTTATTAATTTTAGGTTATGTCTTGAGTTAGTTTATGTAATCTTAGAAGCTCTATAGACAAGTATGGTTTTATAGGTAAAGATACCTACTGTTATTTGTTGACTTGTTTATATATTTTCCCTTGCTTAATGAAATTTTACAGATTATTATTGTTCGCATCATCTTGCTCATTCTTATTATATATTGGCTCAAGTTCAAAATTGGGATAACTAGATTAAAAGATAAAAATAGGGCAATTGTAGAAATTAATATCTCTATAAGGTGCTTTAGATGTGCTTATGTAGTATTAGATGTCTGTTGCTCTAGGGTCGGGTTTGGGGTGTGACATGTTTGGTATCAGAGCCCTAGGTTTAGAAGTTTCCCAGCAATGATTTTCTGTGGACCTGTGTCTAGTGGAGTCTTCCTTCTTATAGACTAGATACCAATATTAATATATGACTACCTAGACATTATAGTTGTTTCTTACTCTTCTTGATTCTAGATTGTGCGATAGAGCTTGAACTTCTCATTAGCATCATTATGAAATAATTATTACTCCTGCCTCTCAGAAATAACTTAAACTCATGTTGCAACAACTAACCAAGTAGTGAAAAGCCCATTGAAAGTTGGCTTGGACATAGAATAATTTCCCCTCAGTGAATACGTTAGCTCACGGTGCAATCTCTAAAGCACATCCAAACCTCGCATTGGAATACACTCAATGAGTTCCTAGTTGATTATTACACTCAACCAAATCTTTGCCTCTAGGTATTATCTTTGCGGTGCAATATCTTCTCTTACTTTGGTCTTGGATTGGAGGGTCCTTAAAATCTTCAATACTTGGTAAATTTTGTTGATATCTTACCTTCTCACCTTATGAAGTAAGATCCTACACAAATAGGTTCCTAGTGATTGTAACACGTCATAACTCATTTCATGTTCAAGTCATTTTATATGCCCTATATAGCTTGAAAATAGGCTCGTATTACTCTTAGATTACTTAGAAATCATTTGGGATTAGTTTCGCAGCATAAATTGAAGTTTTGGGCATAATAAATGGCTAGCGCATCACGAAGAAGGGTCACCGCATTGGGGTCTGTGTTATTCCTATCTAAAAACTTCAAGATGTCTACAAAATAAGCCCCCGAGCTATAAGAGGTGAACTGCACCATTGGTTTAGTGGTATGGCCTCTATGGGGTGTCCTGGGATTGGCTCTATGGCCTCCGTGCCGCGCCTAAGCCTTTTTAGACAGGAAATATTCCCATTTTTCATCTAATTGAGGATAATTAAGTCATTTATCCCCTTCTAAACCCCTTAGCATAATTATTAACCCCTCATAAGCATCTACACTTAGAATATTTCATTGTAGAAGTTCTCTCAACTCCTCTACTAAAGGTCTCAAGTCAATAGTATCTCCATAGTCTAGGGCACTTCAAGAAAGTTTTCTCCTCAAATCCTCTCTATTTCTGGTATATATAAGGCTTTCATAGTTAGGGAACTCCATTCTTCCTCATGTACTATTATCTAAGAAGTTCGGTCTCAAAAGATTTGAGTTAGGGTTTTTACCCAAAGTTTCTCCATTTGAATTCCTTACATCTTGAGATGATTATTGTTGACTCCTAGTTACTAAAGTATCGAATGCTATATTATTGTGTTCTTTATTTTATTAGATACCATGGTTCATTCTTTATTCCTATTCTATGGACCTCATGAGTTATTTTATGATTGTTAAAAAGCATATGTTATGATGATGTTATACACTTCTTTTCCATGAGAAAGTGTTCTAAATTTTCGAAGCTTTCATTCATGTAAGGTTTCAAGTCCATTGTTTTAAGATTTCATAAAATGATTTGTTATAAGAAATAAAGTCCTATTTCTTTTTGAAAGTTAAGATAACAAGAACGATAAAGAATTTGAGCATAAAGGCTCCTATGCATGATCTTTATATGAAATTGAGCAAGAAAGCTCACCAACATGTTTTCAAATATGATTTTGAGTTTTCTGCCTTTGGGTGGATTATTTAGCACCGAGATGGGTAAGTATTAAAATTTTTAGTTTATTATGTATCGATATTTATAAAAATATTTGATTCTTATTTTCAAAGTTAACCATGCTCATTACAGTAGTAAGCCAGGACAAGAGTTCGCGCAGGCCAAAAATAGTTTCTTGTGCTGACCACGCCCAGGGTGTAGGCTTAGGAAGTTAAACACATTGTATCGGAGCACTAGGTTCAAGAGTCCTAGAATGTCTATGAATATACGTCTAGTAGAGTACTTCTTGTGGGTGTGAAGCACACCATACTTATAATAGAGATGTTATAGTATGATAGGAAATACCACCTTCCTTTCAAGGTCTAATTCATGCTATAGAGTCTAAATCTATGAAATTTCTCCTCATTCAAGCATTCACACATTTCATATCATGTTACTGAAAAGGACAACCAATCAGAGTGCTACGATTAGCGCCAAGATGCTCACTGGTGCCAATTCCACTCTAATGCCTCCAGCCTTCATGAGGCAGACTAGAAATGGTGGCCACTTCTCTAGCCAAAATGTAGGTATTGGGGACCCACCTGTTCTATTAGGTCCAGTGAGGGGGGAAACCACTGTTCACCCTCCCAGCACTACTACTTCCAATGCTAAATTTAGAGGGGCTCTTAAAATGCTCACACACCTTGTAGCAGCCCAGTCTAGCCATCAGGGCACAGTCTTTGCTAGTTCCAAGTTGCATGATTAATCATACACTTCAAGGATCTATGAGTTCCTATGAATGAACCCATCGGTCTTCACAGGGTCCAAGTCAGAAGAGGACCTTCAAAATTTTACTAATGAAGTTCAGAAGATTTTGAGAGTGATGCATACTACTATTATATAATGAGTTCAACTTGCCTCCTATCAGCTGAAGGACATAGCTAATATTTGGTATAACCAGTAGGAGTTAACTTGTGGTAAGAATACAGCTCCTGCAGTTTGGGAGAATATATGAATGCGTTCACTGGCCACTTGATTCCCCAAGATTTGAGGGAGGCTGAAGAGTTTGTGAACCTCAAGCAGGGTAATATGAGTGTGAGAGAGTATGGACTCAAGTTCACTCAACTATCCTGATATGCTCTTGAGATGGTGCCCTCTATGAGGACAAGGATGAGAAAGTTTGTGTCCGGGGTGGGTAAGAATGCGAAGAAGGAGTACAAGGGAGTTTTATTTATTAATGATATGGACATCTCTATACTTATGGTTTATGCTCAGCAGGCTGAGGAAGAAAAGCAGAAAGATAGGGAAGAACACCAGAATAAGAGAGCCAAGTCAGGTGGTCATGAGACTAGTCACCAGAGTAATGGAAATAGAAACATGTCATTTTTTCACAGGAGGTCGTCTGGACCTGCTCCATCATTAGCTATTGAACCTGCACCCAGGGTACTACTTAAGGGACAGGCAGTTGAGTTGCTCAGAAGGGTACTACTTAAGGGACAGGCAGGGGACAAAATCATCTATTTTCTATGCCTAGTCACAAGATTAGGAAAACTCTCTAGATGTTGTTACTGGTATGTTGAAGGTTTTTTGTTGTGATGGTAATTCTTAAATTTACCCAGTGCCATATTATCTTTTGTAACCCCTTATATTGCTATGAAGTTTGGAATCTGTCCCAAAAAACTTTTAGAGCCCTTTGTTGTTTTTACTCATGTTGGTGAGTCTATTGTGTCTAAGTGAATCTACAACAACTGCACAATGTCATTCCATCAAAAACACACCACAACTGACTTAGTTGAGTTAGACATGGTGGATTTTGATATTATTCTATGCATGGATTGGTTATATGGATATTATGCCTCAGTCAATTGTAGGACCCTAGTTGTAAAGTTTCAATTTTCTAATAAGCCAGTCTAAGTATGGGAAGGTAGTCCAATTGTGCCTAAGGGTCAATTCATCTAGTAAGAAAGATGGTTTTCAAGGGGTGTATTTACCACTTAGGTCAAATTAGAGACTCTGGTGTTGAAACCCACCCCTTTAGTCATTCCTATCGTTAGTGAGTTCCCAGAAGTTTTCCTCGATGATCTTCCCGGTGTCCCTCATGATAGGGAGATAGATTTCAAAATATATTCCTTCCCAATACTCAGCCTATCTCTATTTTGCCATATATAATCATTCCAATATGAGTTAAAGGTACTAAAAGAACAGTTGAAGGATCTCCTTTATTTGGGATTGATCATGCTAAATGTCTCTTGATGGGGTGCTCCAGTCCTTTTCATGTGTAAGAAAGACGATTCTCTTAGGATGTGTATTGATTATCGTCAGTTGAACAAGGTCCACATAAAGAGTAAGTGTCCTCTTCCTAGAATTGATGACCTTTTGGACCAACTTCACGGTGCTATCTATTGAAAGATGGAGAAAGTAACATTCCAAAAACAACCGTTAGGACACGCTATGGTCACTTTGATTTTCTTGTCATATCCTTCAATTTGACTAATGCTCCTTCATACCAAGATCGTACTAAGCTAGGATCCAGCCAGTCCGAACCACGACTCTGGCCCAAAATCTCATATCATGACAAAATATAGAAACTACGTGATAATAATAACAAGAGCTAGAGGAGTAAAAAACTACTCTACCACGAACTACTATCCTAGCCTATACTAAGGATACGATTCTAGAGTAAGTACTTTATAGAACTGCTACACACACTATAAATTTCCAAGGAACCCCACCTAAGGCAAGCAGCTAACCTAACTAAGCTAAGGCATGCATCCAATCAAAATTAAGCTAACGACAAATAATACTGACCTGGAGTCAATCCAATCCAGCATCCACCAAAACTCAATAAACTAGGTAAATACGAAAAAAGAATGGTAAATATAACTCAAATGATAAACATCTACTCTACCACAAAAAACTTCACTAATTATATATTAAAGATCTATAATCTCATCACCCAATGCCACAAACAACCTAAACTAAGGATTCCCAGGTGAAATTCTACTCTAAGGCCCCTAAATTAGCTAAACGAATAAAAAAAACTAAGCAGAGTATATTCAAGCCACTATATCCCCCTGACAACTACCAAGTCATCATACAAATATCTTACACGAGTAAAGTCTAAAAGTAAGTAAGCTGCAACATACTTGGAGGCCAATCACCCGATCACAAACCCATTAACTTGAAGCTTTTCTCCTATGACAAGTCTCCAACTTCTGCCGCACTATCAAAATAGTAATCTACGCATTCAAATGAGAATAATGATACCCATATAACTACTTTAGAGTTACCCGTGGGGCCCATTTACAAAATCATAAAATAAAATTTGCAATCATCTACTTCATGGGACAAGAGTCACATACTCACAATTTGAGCATGGTCTGCCATTAAATTCAAGCTCAAAATAGCCCAACAATACCAAGAATTAAGAAGGAAACTAATAAGAATTGGAGGCAAAAACTTACATATTATCGGTGGGAAAAGGATCACATACACAAAGCACTCTACCCTTAGCTTTACATACTGATCCCTAACAATTTACTTGATCTTGAGCTCTCAAAAATGGTCAATTTCTAGGATAAAATGAATTATAAATAAAGGAGTGAATATTATATACTGCCAAGAGTCCTTCATCGCGACTGCGAGGATGCCTTTCGCAAACTAGAAGACGAACCTAGATGATCAATCACAATCGCGATCACAGCCTCGTAATCACAAAGAACAAAAAGGGATATGTCCACTGACCCTTCATCGCAAATGCGATGGAACCCTCACGATCACGATGGCCAAAAAGTCAGACCGTCGTGATCGCAAAGAAAAAATTGGAGTTGCACCAATATCTTAAAACCAACAACTTCTCCAATTTCAAAAACACTCGAATGGACCCTTGGGAATCACCAAAACCCCACGCACGCAAACAAAATATGTTACCCTACAAAAATTGGCATTCCAAACTCAACAAAATTGATGAAATTTCAAGCGGAGATCATCTCGATGAAAAGTGGGTCCAACACCCAAAACCTCTTTTTAACCAATAGTCCAAAATGAGTCTGGAAGCCTCAAAAGTAAAACCAAAAGTCCCAATAGCCCAAATTCCATGCTCCAAAGCTGACGACGCTGATGAAATTCACATCTAATCCAGTTTACTCTGAATGTTGACTTAAGTCAACTATTTGAACTTTAAGAGTTCCAAAATAGGGAATCTCTTCTAAAACACAAAAAAATTACCCGAGAAATGAATCATTAGTTCTAGCAAGTCATAAATGACCTAAAGCTTCTATGGGGGAGCTTGAAATACTAAAAATGCATGAAAACTAAGAAAATAACTTGGAGGGTCATTACAACATGCACTACTTAAAGAACTTTCATCCTCAAAAGTTATGAAACAAAAATCACCCAAAGGCTCGAAAATGCAAGGATATCAGGTCCCCATATGGAGATTGGCTTCCCAAGGAGCCTCTTTGATTGGGCTATGCTTCACAGAACCCTATCACCAGAGAACTTCCTAACTCTTAAACTTATAACTTGCCTGCCCAGAATAGTAAAAAGACCTTCCTTGAAAACCTAAGTCATATCTGGATTAACCGACTTCCACCAAACCATGAGAAACTCATCTAGAACATACTGACACAACATAGACACTGAGAAAACCAAGGTGAACATCCCACAGAGATAGTAACCAGGATTACTCGAAAAACCACCTAACCAACACTCAAACTCACAAACTCTTTGATCTACATAACCCTTCCGCCTATCCTGAACTAGAGCAAGCCTTTCATAAATCATCCACACTCTAACCATAAAGCAATGCAATAAGTCTATCACCCATGTTATCCTCAAAAACATCAACCAACCCATCAAAAACCTATACCTCTTACCACACTTCCCCTCGAATAAAGTCATCTGAAACCTCACACTCTACCAAAGCCAAGCACAAGTCCCACTAACCCCTAAAATCTATAATACATGCCCGTAGCATGTCCTCGAGAACTAGAATAGTTTGCTCTGACTAACTATCAATTTTTGAATGGAAAACTATGCTAAGCTCAACCCAGATACCTAATCATTTTTTAAACGACCATCAGAAACTCAATTGCAAACAAAACATCAAGATAAAAAATGATATGTACAGATACCCCATGCTTATGAACCATTTACCGATTATAGATTCTGAGCCAACCTCTCTGATATGTATAAGGTCTAATAACATTAAACCTCCACAAAGTACATGGCATGCCTACCATGAAGTCCATAGCCTCTACGCAAGAAAGAATCTGCCACACTTAAAAATATCAAGTCAAACTAACCCATTGGCTAAGGACTGGGTCCCCGAAGCCAAAGGTCTCCACTTAGTTACTAGGAATGCAATAATATCTAAACTTGCCACCATTCAGAATGAAGTATCTGCCCTACTGTAACGACACACAAACTATCAACTATGAAGCATCTCAATATACAAAAAACCTCTACACCTCAACTGGAAGAGTCTGAACCAATGATGAAATCCACAAGCCCTTGAGCCTTAGAGCACTCGCTTGAAATTTGTCAAACCACTAGAAGGGAACAATCTTATGAATACATCTAGTCAAAGGTGCCAGAACTGAATAGAGCCCTTCACAAACCGTCTGAAGTAACCTACTAGCACATAAAGTCTAAAACCCAACTCCAAATGCTAATCATGCTCCTCCACTGAATGTAACCTGACCCTAAATCATTCTTTAGAAAAATATGTTGCATCTTGAATGGTCGCAACCTACAGAGACTAACCCAAGAGAAGAATGTCAGCACTAGAACTACAATCAAGAGCAAGATGCTCAAGAAACTCACTAACGTATGAACCATCACATCCTCAAAACTATATAACTCCCCTCGACACAAATCTATCGGCACCACTCCACACTGATTAAAAGGCTACATGTATAAGCAAGATAATAATCTTAGAAAAACAACCCTAGACTGCCCAGACTACTACATAATGAGATAACCAAACCAAGGCTAGAACTATAGTGAAACCTATAACAAGGTTTGCCAGTGCGTCATACTCCAAGATAGTCACCTCCCAAAACTGACATACTCCATCCACTACTAAAAGAATTTTCCTATAGGATAGCTACATGCATAAGCACTATAATATCACATTGCTAGTGATGATATCAATTTTGACCTTTATACAGAGCTGAAACTGCTAACTAGGATGAAAAACCTAGACGAGAAGAAAAATAAGCAGATATATATAAGAATATGCTGACCCTATCTCAAATAATACAAGACTAACTGATGATAATGAGAGTCATACCTATGTTGAAGGCATCTGAGTGACTGCATCTTCCACAATCTCCTGACTAGCCTGGCTGAGAACCACCTCTGTTAACCTGCGCACCACCCTAGTTGGTGGCGCAGGGGCTCGAAGAGGGTGAAACTTAGTGAACCTAGGACAAGTCTTAGCAAATTGCCCCCACTCACCACACACATAGAAACCCTTACCATACATGCCCTATTGTGGGAACCCAATTAAACTAGACTTGCCACCATATCCTAATTGCCTTCATAGCAAACCCCATAAAATCTAAACTAAACTCTAGTTGTCCAGAACACCTGTAATGACCCTTTCGGTCATTTCCACGTATAAGTTTTGAAGTCAAGCAAATCGACAAAAGATATCGTAAGACCCTTAACAAATTTTCTGAACTTTGGGTCAAATATCTCGGGACTTTTCTACCAATATATAAAGAGTTAGAAGTCCCCCAAAATACCAAATCGAAGGTCTACGAGTCTAATTTCCAACGCACAAAACCGCACGTCCAAATAATCTCGGAGCAAAGAGTTATGACTGTTTTACCGCGGACTGTCTGGCAGAAAACGGGTTGCGAACCGGGTCGCGAATCGGGTCGGGTTTAACCCGATTTAAGCTTCAATTTCACGTTTTAAAATGCCATTTCAGTTCCAAAACAGTGATAAAATATAAGGGAGGATCCTGAGAGAATTCTTGAATATCGAAATCGTGCGTAGGCGAATTACGAGCCTAAACTTAAGAACTTTATTAGCATCGTGCGTGTATTTGAAATATTTATTTAAAAGTTGAATTTGGTACAAATTATATTATTATTGCCTTTTCAAAATATTTTAAAGGTTTATGAAAAATATATTTGATACATTATAAGTATATATGTATTTTTTATTTTATAAGGTTTTTATACTCCGTAATATTTTAACGGAGATAGTAAATTTAATTATGTTAAAATTTATTATTATAATATAGTAGGTTTTATTGGAAATGATTTTCTATCAATTATGGTATATTTAAAATATTATATTTATTTTATCACGAATTTATGCAATACCTGATTATATAAATAATGGGATAACTTAAAGTGGAAGGGATGACACCTCCACTTCCACGTGGAAGTGGAGGGAGGGTCATCACTTATTATCATCATCTATGTGGCAGCATATGATTAAATGGTATGCATTAATTGTATTAAAGGGAGCCACCCTTTTGGACTTTGCTGGAGTGGTATATATATGCATTACTATGCAATTCCACTGAATGGTATTACACAATACATGAAATCAATAATTCTACATTGCTGCCTAAGCATTGCTATTAAGTCATGGCTGCTGCATAAGCATTACTCATTCACGTGAGAGGTTTTGTTGTGAGGAAAATATATTTGGCAAAGTAAATCAATTATCTACGTCAAGTTATTCCGTACCAAATCCGAATTCGATTCCGATTTAGTTTTGGATTTTCTCGGAGTGGTTCGAGCTTGGACATCGTTGTTCTAGCAGCTTGTCGTCGGACGACAGGTAGGTTACGGTTTATTTTCCCTAGACTCCGTATATATAAAATAAAATTGGATTAATGGGCATCCTTGGGTTGGTTTATTAGGTTGGTACCACAGACCCTGACCGCTTTATTCATATCCGCCTACTTTTGTTCCTCCGTTGTTTGTAGTATTTGCCGTTATATTTTATTTACCCTTGTGGTCCTGTGAGGCCTTGTTGACTCTGGAACATAGAAGGTGGGATTTTGGGAATGTCCGCGAGTCCCGGGCATAGTATTATCCTTTTAGGCTGGTTATGCTTGTTGAGTAGCTGTGGGCCTGTGCAGGGTCGATAGGTTGATTGTGAGCTGCGGGGCAGCTATTGTGTGTGATCATACCATTTCCATGCATATAAGAGGTTTTATCCATGTTTTACTGTGGTTTTGGCTTCGGGCCTACTGGCACTGTTTTCTAAACCTTGCATGGCCCGGGGGGCCCGTTTTTGATGGAAATGATTTGGAAATGGTTGATTTCACTTGTGGAGATTTTTGGGCAAGAAAGTAAAATTATGTTTAAAATCATCAGTTTTATGATTATCGCTAGACTCGGCAGGGCCGGGGTGCTAGTTGAATTTTCTGGTTACTTGAGATGATTTTTAGCCTCGGTTGGACCGAGCACCTGAGATGACTTTTTACTGTTTAGACCCGGCTACGCCCGGGCACCCTTGAAGGGGTTTTTTGAGATATTTTCCTACTATTTTTAGTCCTGGACAGGGTCTGGGCATGCATATTCGAGACTGGGTCTCTATCTTGATATCGAGACTGGGTCTCTATCTTGATACATGTTCTGATACTGAGATTTAGTATGGGGTCTGGGACCTCCAATGGACCCTTGCTATCCCGGCCAGGGGCTACGGGCTGCGTGTGCCGGAAGAGGGGTATACGCTGGAGGTAGAGGTATACGGGCAGAGTTCCTTCCATGGGAAACTACCTGTTCTGGGCGCGCCGGATCGGTGCGGAGGAGGTACAATACAGAGATACTATGGCACTTGAGATCTTCCATAGCTCATATCATTCATGGTTCGGTTCCACCACTTTGTTTGCTGTTTGCTGATGTACGCTCGGCTAGTATGGGATGCCGGAGGGTTTGTTTCTTCACTTGTTTTCGTGTTCCTCGGTTGTATGGGCGGCCGAGGGACTGTAGGTAGATTTTGGCTTTTACTTAAGAATTTGTTCTCTATTCATGGATAAGTTGAGATTGATATGATTAGTTGAGTTTGATTCATGTCTCTGAGCATGCCTATCATTACTCTTCCTCTCTTTTTCTTACACTTGAGGTTACCGATATACCGTCCATTTCGTAAACTTATTTTATATACATTGTTATTGCAAGGACCCCAGGTGCGTTATTTCTTACTTTCACCTGTGCCTTTGGTGATGTATATTCTGCTTGTAGCCTCACATGTGTTTCTGTTTGATTTCCCTCTAGGCTAGTTCCTGTGTACCTTTCGTTGATTTCTGTGACTGATTGCTTCTATTCTGTCTATTACTGCTCTTTTATCTTATATATGCCCAGTCGGCCTATGATACCTACTGGGTACCTTATGCTTCGCATTTGGTGCTCACCCCTACCCCCTGCATCTTTGGGTGCAGATCCTAGCGGGGGCCATCGCCATTAGACCGTTGTGATTCGTGCTTGGAGATCTGTTGGAGACTACTTTAGGCTGAGGGTGAGCTCTTGGCGATCGGAGCTTATCTTTAGTTTATCTTTTGCTTCATGTACTCTATTACCATTCAGAGACATCTGTATATATAGTTTTGGTTATTTTGCACTCCATGTATGTAGTTTGGCTCTGTACTATGATACCAGGTCTTGGGGTTTGATTTAATTTCCGCATATGAATATATATATACTCCTGTTATCTATTCTTTCGCTTGTTTGTTAGGTAGTAGCCCATTACTAACTGTCCTGGGCTATGGGAACTGGTTTGCCTACTGGGGGGTTGTAGGCGCCATCATGACCGAGAAAATCGGGTCGTGACAACTTGGTATCAGAGCTTTAGGTTCACCGGTGTCATCGGTATAGGAGCCAATGTCTAGTAGAGACCTGCGGATTGGGGCGGAGACGTCCGTACTCAATCTTTGGGAGGCTACGGATGCATTTTAGGAAATTTGACTCTTTCATTGCTTCTGTGTCGTGCGTACTACCCTTGAAGTTCCTGGAGATCTCATTTATTCTACTTCATTCTTCCGCAGATGGTTCGTACGAGATCATCGGCAGCACGCGAGGATGAGCCTCCCACTCCAGCTTAGGGGTCAGGAGGACGCCCTCGAACAGTGGCACCTGCTAGAGCTCGCTAGCGTGGAGATTTAGAGCCCGAGCCAGGCATTTTGTGGTGCAGGGGGCAGCCCATGGTACCACCAGCTCCAGTACCTGCCTCCCAGTGCCACACTATGTGGCCAGCATCCGAGCCGCAGCTCCGTCTGCCAGATATTCGGGGATTACTATTGCAGGCTTTTTGGGTGTGATTGGAGAGCGGCCTTCTGAGGTATCGCAGACATCCGCTCAAGGGGCAGCCCTGGGTGCACAGAGCTCAGGAGCGCAGCCTGCTACTATGGCTCCCCGTGCGGAGGTCATTCCGGTTCCATCTGTTGCACAGCCTCTTGCTCCTCGCCCAGCTATGAGAGTCAGAGCAGAAGGCATTGGGTAGGTTTTTGAGGTTAGCACCTCTGAGATTTACTGGTACTTCGGGACAGGATCCACATGACTTTATTACCACCTGTGAGGAGATGTTGCATCATCTGGGTTTGTTGGAGACTCACGGGGTTGGTTATACTACCTATCAGTTGGAGGGCCCAGCGAAGTTATGGTGGAGGGCTCAGGTTGCTTGTAGACCACTGTCGTCACCTCCTTTGACCTGGTCTGAGTTTTACGAGGCCTTTATGGCCAAGTTCCTACCCCAGAGTGATCGGGAGCGTCGCAAGGAGCAGTTCACTCACCTTGTGCAGGGATCTATGACTATCTCGGAGTATGAGACCCGTTTTCATCAGCTAGCACCGTTTGGAGCTATGATCATTCCTACCGAGGTAGATAGGATTCGCAGATTTGTATGGGGGTTGAGGCCAGGGATCAGGCAGCCAGCTGAGATATTGATTGCCAGTGGTCGGTCATTCCAGGCTATTGTAGACTATGCCCGCACTGTGGAGGACCTACAGCGACATGATCAGGGGTCCAGAGATAAGAGGCCTCGACATCAGGGTGTCTATAGTGGTTCCAGATATGGCGGTAGAGGTCCTGGCCAGTGGAGTCGGAGTTATCAGCCACAGCAGTACCAGGGTCAGTCCAGCCGACCGGTTCATGCTTCTCTTCAGACTTTCGGTAGTACCCAGTTCGAGCAGGGTCAGGGCAGCCATCAGGGCTATAGCGACCAGTCTTCGAGGGGTACAGTTTCTGGGGCATCAGGTCATGGTGGTCATTCGGGATTTGCGGGTTCATATCGACTGAGTAGGCCGTCAGGGGCTTGTTTTACTTGTGGTGCGATAGGTCACTTTGCTAGAGATTGCCCTCAGCAGGGTACAGTTCAGTTGGCCGAGCCTTTACGGGTAGTTCAGCCCCCGGCTAGAGTGGGTGGTCGTCAGAGTAGAGGTGGTGCGCCACGCGGCAGAGCAGGTGGTAGGGATGGCGGTCGGGCAGGTGGAGGTCGTCGTCAGTTTTACGCGGTCCCTAGGAGACCAGAGGCAGAGGCCTCAGATGCTGTGATTACAGGTACGATTTCTGTGTGCCATCAGTCTGCTATGGCTTTATTTGATCCTGGATCCACTTGTTCATATGTATCTGCCTACTTTGTGCCTTGTTTGGGGTTGGCTAGTGAGCCATTATCTGTTCCTGTTTCTGTTTCGACCCCAGTAGGAGATTCTTTAGTAGTGGATCGGATTGTGAGATCCTGTATGTTATCTGTTGGTGATTCAGAGACTTGGGGTGATTTGATGATTCTTGATATGCTAGATTTTGATGTGATACTTGGCATGGACTGGTTATCTCCTCACCATGTGGTTTTGGATTGTTATGCCAAGACCATTACCATAGCCGTGCCCAGTGTATCCCCGGTTGTGTGGCAGGGTTCTGTTAGCCATGCACCATCTGGTCATCTCTTGTTCTTCGAGCTAGAAAAGTTGATTCCCGAGGTGTTTAGCTTATCTAGCATAATGTCCGAGATGTAAGTGCTGACCCCACTTCTCCTGAGTCTGTTCCTGTTTGTTAGACGAACTTCCTCGATGTGTTTCCTACCGACCTGCCAGGCCTTCGCACCTGAGAGAGATATTGATTTTGACTATTGAGTTAGAGCCGGCACTAGGCCTTTCTTATTTCTCCGTACCGTATGGCTCCTGCCTGAGTTGAGGGAGCTTAAGGAGCAGCTTTCGCAGGATCTGCTAAGCTAAGGGGTAAATATTAGAACCTAGTGTGTGCACCCTTGGGGTGGTCCTGTTCTCTTCGTGAAGAAGAAGGATGGGTCGATGCGCATGTGTATTGATTATCGGCAGCTGAATAGGGTGACAGTGAAGAATAGGTATCCGTTGCCGAGGATTGATGATTTGTTTGACCAGCTTCAGGGTTCATTCGTGTTTTCAAAGATTGATTTGAGGTCTGGCTACCATCAGTTGAGGATTAGGGCGGAGGACATCCCTAAGACGGCATTCAGGACACGTTATGGCCATTATGAGTTCCTGGTGATGTCTTTTGGGTTGACTAATGCCCCCGCAGCCTTTATGAATTTGATGCACATGGTTCTTGGCCCGTATTTGGACTCATTTGTGATAGTTTTTATAGACGACATCTTGGTATACTCGCGTAGCAGAGATGAGCATGAGCAGCACTTGAGGGTTATACTCCAAACTTTGAGAGATCATCGGCTTTATGCCAAGTTCTCAAAGTGCGAGTTTTGGCTTGAGTCAGTTGCATTCCTAGGGCACGTGGTGTCTAAGGATGGGATTAGGGTTGATCCGGGAAAGATTTCAGCGGTTTGTGAGTGGCCTAGACCTACTACTGTTACTGGGGTTCGCAGCTTTATTGGGTTAGCGGGTTACTACAGACGGTTCGTTGAGGGATTTTCTTCCATAGCAGCACCCTTGACTATGCTGACTAGGAAGGATATCCCATTTCAGTGGTCGGATCAGTGTGAGGATAGCTTCCAGAGGCTTAAGGCCTTTATTGGACTTCTCAAGCTCCAGTTCTTGACTTTGCCGTGTGAGGGTCAGAGCTTCTCCGTGTATTGTGATGCTTCTGGGGTTGGTCTTGGTTGTGTGTTGATGCAGCAGGGTCGAGTGATAGCATATGCGTCGAGGCAGCTGAAGGTTCACGAGCGCAACTACCCCACTCATGACTTAGAGTTTGTGGTGGTAGTTTTCGCGCTCAAGATCTGGAGGCATTACTTATATGGAGTTCACTGTGATATTTTCACCGATCACCGTAGTCTTCAGTATATCACGAGTCAGCGGGAGTTGAACTCGAGACAGAGAAGATGGATCGAGTTACTGAAGGACTATGACTTCACTATTTTGTATCATCCGGGCAAGGCAAACGTGGTAGCGGATGCCTTGAGTCGGAAGACAGTGAGTATGGGTAGCCTAACTTCTCTTTCAGTTTCAGAGCGACTGTTGGCCTTGGACATTCAGTCCTTGGCTAACCGTCTGGTTAGGCTTGACTTGTCGGATCCTAGCAGAGTTCTCGCCAGTGTTGAGGTTCGTTCTACTTTGATTGATCAGATTCAGAGTCGTCAGTTTGAGGATCAGCAGTTGTGTGACCTTCGTGATCGGGTTGTTCAGGGTGAGACCAGTCAGGCTACTCTAGATTCAGATGGGTTTCTGAGGTATGATAGTCGTCTTTGTGGTTTCGGCGGGGTTAGTGATTTGATTCAGTTGATAACTTCGGAGGCACATTGTACTAGTATTCCATTCACCCTGGACAACGAAAAGAATGATAGAGACTTGAGGCAGCTTTACTGGTGGAGTGGTATGAAAGCCGGGATATAGCGGAGTTTGTATCTGCGGTGCTTGAAACGTCAGCAGGTTAAGTCGAGCGCCGACTTGCATGAGACCTGGTGGTTGATGCAGCGACTTCCCATTCCTGAGTGGAAGTGGGAAGGGATTACTATGGACTTCGTGGTTGGTTTGCCCCGTACTTCTCGTGGGTTTGATTCCATATGGGTGATGGTTGATAGGCTGACCAAGTCAGCACATTTCTTGCCGGTTCAGACTTCTTATGGTGCAGAGAGGTTAGCTCAGATCTACCTTCGTGAGATTGTTCGGTTGCACGAGGTCCCAGCTTCTATCATTTCAGACCGCGGCACCCAGTTTACATCTCAGTTCTGGAGGGCTATTCAGCGAGATTTGGGTACAGAGGTTCATCTTAGTACTGCTTTCCACCCTCAGACAGATGGCCAGTCCGAGAGGACCATTCAGATTCTGGAGGACATGCTTCGGGCCTGTGTTCTTGACTTTGGAGGTTCTTGGGATCAGTTTGTTTCCTTGGCAGAGTTTGCTTATAATAACAGCTTCCATTCGAGTATCGGCATGGCACCTTTTGAGGCTTTGTATGGCAGGCGTTGCAGATCACCGGTAGGTTGGTTTGATGGTTTTAGTGCTGGGCCATAGAGCACAGATTTGCTTCGAGATTCCTTAGACCGAGTCCGAGTGATTCAGGACAGACTTCGGGCAGCTCAGAGCAGGCAGAAGAGTTATGCTGATCGTCGGCTTCGTGCCTTGGAGTTTAGCGTCGGTGACTTGGTGTTTCTCCGTGTATCACCCATGAAAGGCGTGATGAGATTTGGTAGACGGGGCAAGCTCATCCCCAGGTACATTGGGCCGTTTGAGATTCTGCAGAGGGTTGGTAGAGTTGCCTATCAGTTAGCCTTACCTCCGATGTTTTCGGCTATACATCCTGTGTTTCATGTTTCGATGCTGCGTCGGTATATCCCAGATGAGTCTCATGTGTTGCAGTGGGATTCAGTTCAGTTGGATGAGAGTTTAGCCTTTGTTGAGGAGCCGCAGCTATTTTGGCCAGAGATGTCAGGAGATTGAGGTCTCGAGAGATCCCGGTTGTTAAGGTTCAGTGGAGGCACCGTCCAGTCGAGGAGGCTACCTGGGAGACCGAGAGAGATATGCGGGATCAGTATCCGCAGCTATTTTAGCCTTAAGGTACCCCCTTGACCTTGACTTTCGAGGACGAAAGCCCTTTTTAGTAGTGGATGATGTAATGACCCTTCCGGTCATTTCCACGTTTAAGTTTTGAAGTCAAGCAAACCGACAAAAGATATCGTAAGACCTTTAACAAATTTTCTGAACTTTGGGTCAAATGTCTCGGAGCTTTTCTCCAAATATATAAAGAGTTAGAAGTCCCCTGAAATACCAAATCGAAGGTCTACGAGTCTAGTTTCCAACGCACAAAACCTCACATCCAACCGATCTTGGAGTAAAGAGTTATGACTGTTTTACCGCGGACTGTCTGGCAGAAAACGGGTTGCGAACCGGGTCCCGAACCGGGTCGGGTTAAACTCGATTTAAGCCTCGATTTCATGTTTTAAGACGCCGTTTCAGTTCCAAAACAGTTATAAAAAATAAGGGAGGATCCCGAGATAATTCTTGAGTATCGAGATCGTGCGTAGGCAAATTACGAGCCTAAACTTAAGAATTTTATTAGCCTCGTGCGTGTATTTGAAAATACGTTATTTAAAAGTTGAATTTGGTAAAAATTATATTATTATTGCCTTTTTAAAATATTTTAAAGGTTTATGAAAAATATATTTGATACGATATAAGTGTATACGTATTTATTTTATAAAGTTTTTATACTCCGTAATATTTTAACGGAGATAGTAAATTTAGCTATGTTGAAATTTCTTATTATAATCTAGTAGGTTTTATTGGAAATGATTTTCTATGAATTATGGTATATTTAAAATATTATATTTATTTTACCACGAATTTATGCAATACCTGAATATATAAATAACGGGACGAAAACATTGTTTTGTCACCTTGCAATTGCCACCTCCACTCCACGTGTAGGTGGAGGGAGTGGCCAGCAAGCATTGTCAGCTAAAATGTGGCAGCATGTTACATTTCATAACATTGAAACTTGCTGCCTAACTTATATTTACTACTTATTATGTAATTAATTATGGGACATGAGCAATGGGGAATGAATGCAATTCTCACAAACACTTCAATTACTTATCTGTTCCATATACATTCATACGTACTGAAGGGAATTGGTGGAACCAATTTAAGGTTATGGTTATATTAAATTGGTTATAGGAAATCAATTATCTACGTCAAGTTGTTCCGTCCCAAATCCGATTCCGATTCCGATTTAGTTTGGATTTTCTCGGAGTGGTTCGAGCTTGGACATCGTTGTTCTAGCAGCTTGTCGTCGGACGACAGGTAGGTTACGGTTTATTTTTCCCTAGACTCCGTATATATAAAATAAAATTGTATTAATGGGCATCCTTGGGTTGGTTTACTAGGTTGGTACCACAGACCTCGACCGCTTTATTCATGTCCGCCTATTTTTATTCCTCCGTTGCTTGTAGTAGTTGCCGTTATATTTTATTTACCCTTGTGGTCCTGTGAGGCCTTGTTGACTCTGGAACATAGAAGGTGGGATTTTGGGAATGTCCGCGAGTCCCGGGCATAGAATTATCCTTCTAGGCTGGTTATGCTTGCTGAGTAGCTGTGGGCCTGTGCAGGGTCGATAGGTTGATTGTGAGCTGCGGGGCAACTATTGTGTGTGATCATACCATTTCCATGCATATAAAGAGGTTTTATCCATGTTTTACTGTGGTTTTGGCTTCGGGCCTACTGGCACTGTTTTCTAAACCTTGCATGGCCCGGGGGGCCCGTTTTTGATGGAAATGATTTGGAAATGGTTGATTTCACTTGTGGAGATTTTGGGCAAGAAAGTAAAATTATGTTTAAAATCATCAGTTTTATGATTATCGCTAGACTCGGCAGGGCCGGGGTGCTAGTTGAGTTTTCTTGTTACTTGAGATGATTTTTAGCCTCGGTCGGACCGAGCACCTGAGATGACTTTTGACTGTTTAGACCCGGCTACGCCCGGGCACCCTTGGAGGGGTTTTTAAGATATTTTCCTACTATTTTTAGTCCTGGACAGGGTCTGGGCATGCATATTCGAGACTGGGTTTCTATCTTGATATCGAGACTGGGTCTCTATCTTGATACATGTTCTGATACTGAGTTTGGGTATGGGGTCTGGGACCTCCATGGACCTTGCTATCTGGGCCAGGGGCTACGGGCTGCGTGTGCCGGAAGAGGGGTATACGGGGGAGTAGAGGTATACAGGCAGAGTCCTTCCATAGAACCTACCTGCTGGGCCGGATCGGCGTCGGAGGAGGTACATACAGAGATACCATGGCACTTGAGATCTTCATGCATCATATCATTCATTGTTTGAGGCTCCACCCTTGTTTGCTGTTTGCTGATTGTACGCTCTGGTAGTATGGGATGCCGGAGGGTTTGTTTTCACTTGTTTGTGTTCCTCGGTTGTATGGGCGGCCGAGGGACTGTAGGTAGACTTTTGCTTTTTACTTATAGAATTGTTCTCTATTATGGATAAGTATGAGATTGGTGTGATTAGTTGAGTTTGATTCATGTCTCTGAGCATGCCTATTATTACTCTTTCTCTCTTCTTCTTACACTTGAGGTTACCGGTATACCGTCCATTTCGTAAACTTATTTTGTATACACTGTTATTGCAAGGACCCCAGGTGCGTTGTTTCTTACTTTCACCTGTGCCTTTGGTGTGTATATTCTGCTTACTAGCCTCATATGTGGTTCTGTTGGTTTCCCTCTGTGCTAGTTCCTGTGTACCTTTCGTTGATTTCTGTGACTGCTTGCTTCTATTCTGTCTATTACTGCGCTTTTATCTTATATGTGCCCAGTCGGCCTATGATACCTACTGGGTACCTTATGCTTCGCATTTGGTGCTCACCCCTACCCCTGCATCTTTGGGTGCAGATCCTAGCGTGGGCCATCGCCGTTAGATCGTTGTGATTCGTGCTTGGAGATCTGTTGGGGGTTACTTCAGGCTGAGGGTGAGCTCTTGGCGATCGGAGCTTAGCTTTAGTTTATCTTTTACTTCATGTACTCTATTACCATTCAGAGACATCTGTATATATAGTTTTGGTTTATTTGCACTCCATGTATGTAGTTTGGCTCTGTACGATGATACCAGGTCTTGGGGTTGATTTAATTTCCGCATATGTATATATATATATACTCCTGTTATCTATTTTTTCGCTTGTTTGTTAGATAGTAGCCCATTACTAACAGTTCTGGGCTACGGGGATTGGTTCACCTACCGGGGGTTGTAGGTGCCATCATGACCGAGAAATCGGGTCGTGACAACTTGGTATCAGAGCCTTAGGTTCACCGGTGTCATCGGTATAGGAGCCAATGTCTAGTAGAGTCCTGCGGATCGGGGCGGAGACGTCCGTACTCAATCTTTGGGAGGCTACAGTGACATTTTAGGAAATTCGACTCTTTCATTTCTTCTGTGTCGTGCGTACAACCCTTGAAGTTTTTAGAAATCTCATTTATTCTACTTCATTCTTCCGCAGATGGTTCGTATAAGATCATCGGCATCACGCGAAGATGAGCTTCCCACTCCAGCTAGGGGTCGAGGATGCCCTCGAACAGTGGCACCTGCTAGAGCTGCTAGCGTGGAGATAGAGCCCGAGCAGCATGTGGTTCAGGGGGCAGCCCAGGTACCACCAGCTCCAGCGCCAGCTCGAGTACCAGCTCCAGTGCCCACTTATGTGCCAGCTTCAGCCGCAGCTCAGTCTCCAGATATTCGGGGATTACTTTTACAGCTTTTGGGTGTGATTGGAGAGCGGCCTTCTGAGGTAGCGCAGACATCCGCTCAGGGGGCAGCCCTGGGTGCACAGAGCTCAGGAGCGCAGCCGGCTACTATGGCTCCCCGTGCGGAGGTCATTCCGGTCCCATCTGTTGCACAGCCTCTTGCTCCTCGCCCGGCTATGACAGAGTCAGAGCAGAAGGCATTGGGTAGGTTTTTGAGGTTAGCACCTCCGAGATTTGCGGGTACTTCTGGACAGGATCCACATTACTTCATTACCACCTGTGAGGAGATGTTGCATCATCTGGGTTTGTTGGAGACTCACGGGGTTGGTTATACTACCTACCAGTTGGAGGGCCCAGCGAAGTTATGGTGGAGGGCTCAGGTTGCTTGTAGACCATCGTCATCACCTCATTTGACCTGGTCTGAGTTTTACGAGGCCATTATGGCCAAGTTCCTACCCCAGAGTGATCGGGAGCGTCGCAGGGAGCAGTTCACTCACCTTGTGCAGGGATCTATGACTATCTCGGAGTATGAGACCCATTTTCATCAGCTAGCACCGTTCGGAGCTATGATCATTCCTACCGAGGCTGATAGGATTCGCAGATTTATATGGGGTTTGAGGCCAGAGATCAGACAGCCAGCTGAGATATTGATTGCCAGTGGTCGGTCATTCCAGGCCATTGTAGACTATGCTCGCACTGTGGAGGACTTACAGCGACATGATCAGGGGTCCAGAGATAAGAGGCCTCGGCATCAGGGTGTCTATAGTGGTTCCAGATATGGTGGTAGAGGTTCTGGCCAGTGGAGCCGGAGTTATCAGCCACAGCAGTACCAGGGTCAGTCCAGCCGACCAGTTTAGGCTTCCCTTCAGACTTTCGGTAGTACCCAGTTCGAGCAGGGTCAGGGCAGCCATCAGGGCTATAGCGACCAGTCTTCGAGGGGTACAGTTTTTGGGACATCAGGTCGTGGTGGTCACTCGGGATTTGCTGGTTCATCTCGACTGAGTAGGCCGTCAGGGGCTTGTTTTACTTGTGGTGCGATGGGTCATTTTGCTAGAGATTTCCCTCAGCAGGGTACAGTTCAGTTGGCCGAGCCTTTACGAGTAGTTCAGCCCCCAGCTAGAGGGGGTGGTCGTCAGAGTAGAGGTAGTGCGCCACGCGGCAGAGCAGGTGGTAGGGATGGCGGTCGGGCAGGTGGAGGTCGTCGTCAGTTTTATGCGGTCCCTAGGAGACCAGAGGCAGAGGCCTCAGATGCTGTGATTACAGGTACGATTTCTGTGTGCCATCAGTCTGCTATGGCTTTATTTGATCCTGGATCCACTTGTTCATATGTATCTGCCTACTTTGTGCCTTGTTTGGGGTTGGCTAGTGAGCCATTATCTGTTCCTGTTTCTGTTTCGACCCCAGTAGGAGATTCTTTAGTAGTGGATCGGATTGTGAGATCCTGTGATTTATCTATTGGTGATTCAGAGACTTGGGGAGACTTGATGATTCTTGATATGCTAGATTTTGATGTGATACTGGGCATGGACTGGTTATCCCCTCACCGTGTGGTTTTGAATTGTTATGCCAAGACCATTACCATAGCTGTGCCCGGTGTATCCCCGGTTGTGTGGCAGGGTTCTGTTAGCCATGCACCATCTGGGATCATCTTTTGTCTTCGAGCTAGAAAGTTGATTTCCCGTGGGTGTTTAGCTTATCTAGCATATGTCTGAGATGTTAGTGCTGACCTTACTTCTCCTGAGTCTGTTCCTGTGGTTAGAGACTTCCTCGATGTATTTCCTACCGACCTGCCAGGCCTTCCACCTGAGAGAGATATTGATTTTGCTATTGAGTTGGAGCCGGGTACTAGGCCCATTTCTATTCCTCCTTACCGTTTGGCTCCTGCTGAGCTGGGGGAGCTTAAGGAGCAGCTCCAGGATCTGTTAGCTAAGGGGTTTATTAGACCTAGTGTGTCACCTTGGGGTGCTCCTGTTCTCTTCGTGAAGAAGAAGGATGGGTCTATGCGCATGTGTATTGATTATCGGCAGCTGAATAGGGTGACAGTGAAGAATAGGTATCCGTTGCCGAGGATTGATGATTTGTTTGACCAGCTTCAGGGTTCAGTTGTGTTTTCGAAGATTGATTTGAGGTCCGGCTACCATCAGTTGAGGATTAGGGCGGAGGACATCCCTAAGACAGCATTCAGGACACGTTATGGCCATTATGAGTTCCTAGTGATGTCTTTTGGGTTGACTAATGCCCCCGCAGCCTTTATGAATTTGATGCATAGGGTTCTTGGCCCGTATTTGGACTCATTTGTGATAGTTTTTATAGACGACATCTTAGTATACTCGCGTAGTAGAGATGAGCATGAGCAGCACTTGAGGGTTATACTCCAGACTTTGAGAGATCATCGGCTTTATGCCAAGTTCTCAAAGTGTGAGTTTTGGCTTGAGTCAGTTGCATTCCTAGGGCACGTGGTGTCTAAGGATGGGATTAGGGTTGATCCGGGAAAGATTTCGGCGGTTTGTGAGTGGCCTAGACCTACTACGGTTACTGAGGTTCGCAGTTTTATTGGGTTAGCGGGTTACTACAGACGGTTCGTTGAGGGATTTTCTTCCATAGCAGCACCCTTGACTATGCTGACTAGGAAGGATGTCCCGTTTCAGTGGTCGGATCAGTGTGAGGATAGCTTCCAGAGGCTTAAGGCCTTATTGACTTCAGCTCCAGTTTTGACTTTGCCGGTTGAGGGTCAGAGCTTCTCCGTGTATTGTGATGCTTCTGGGGTTGGTCTTGGTTGTGTGTTGATGCAGCAGGGTCGAGTAATAGCATATGCGTCGAGGCAGCTGAAGGTTCACGAGCGCAACTACCCCACTCATGACTTAGAGTTGGCGGCGGTAGTTTTCGCGCTAAAGATCTGGAGGCATTACCTATATGGGGTTCACTGTGACATCTTCACCGATCACCGTAGTCTTCAGTATATCACGAGTCAGCGGGAGTTGAACTCGAGACAGAGGAGATGGGTCGAGTTACTGAAGGACTATGACTTCACTATTCTGTATCATCCGGGCAAGGCAAACGTGGTAGCGGATGCCTTGAGTCGGAAGACAGTGAGTATGGGTAGCCTAGCTTCTCTTTCAGTTTCAGAGCGGCCGTTGGCCTTGGACATCCAGTCCTTGGCTAACCGTTTAGTTAGGCTTGACTTGTCGGATCCTAGCAGAGTTCTCGCCAGTATTGAGGTTCGTTCTACTTTGATTGATCAGATTCAGAGCCGTCAGTTTGAGGATCAGCAGTTGTGTGACCTTCGTGATCGGGTTGTTCAGGGTGAGACCAGTCGGGCTACTCTAGATTCAGATGGGGTTCTGAGGTTGATAGTCGCCTTTGTGTTCCGAGGGTTAGTGATTTGATTCAGTTGATACTTCGTGAGGCACATTGTACTAGATACTCCATTCACCCTGGCACAGCGAAGATGTATAGAGACTTGAGGCAGCTTTACTGGTGAGTGGTATGAAGCGGGATATAGCGATTCGTATCTCGGTGCTTGAACTGTCAGCAGGTTAAGTTCGAGCACATGAGACCTGGTGGTTTGATGCAGCGACTTCCCATTCCTGATGGAAGTGGGAAGGGATTACTATGGACTTCGTTGTTGGTTTACCTCGTACTTCTCAGAGGTTTGATTCCATATGGGTGATTGTTGATAGGCTGACTAAGTCAGCACATTTCTTGCCGGTTCAGACTTCTTATGGTGCAGAGAGGTTAGCTCAGATCTACCTTCGTGAGATTGTTCGGTTGCATGGGGTCCCAGCTTCTATCATTTCAGATCGCGGCACTCAGTTCATATCTCAGTTCTCGAGGGCTATTCAGCGAGATTTGGGTACAGAGGTTCATCTTAGTACCGCTTTCCACCCTCAGACAGATGGCCAGTCCGAGAGGACCATTCGATTTTAGAGGACATGCTTCGAGCCTGTGTTCTTGACTTTGGAGGTTCTTGGGATCAGTTTGTTCCTTTGGCAGAGTTTGCTTATAATAACAGCTTCCATTCGAGTATCGGCATGGCACCTTTTGAGGCTTTGTATGGCAGGCGTTGCAGATCACCGGTAGGTTGGTTTGATGGTTTTAGTGTTGGGCCACAGAGCACAGATTTGCTTCGAGATTCCTTAGACCGAGTCCGAGTGATTCATGATAGACTTCGGGCAGCTCAGAGCAGGCAGAAGAGTTATGCTGATCGTAGGCTTCGTGCCTTGGAGTTTAGTGTCGGTGACTTGGTGTTTCTCCGTGTATCGCCCATGAAGGGCGTGATGAGATTTGGTAGGCGGGGCAAGCTTAGCCCCAGGTACATTGGGCCAGTTGAGATTCTGCAGAGGGTTGGTAGCGTTGCCTATCAGTTAGCCTTACCTCCGAAGTTTTCAGCTATACATCCGGTATTCCATGTTTCTATGCTGCGTCGGTATGTACCAGATGAGTCTCATGTGTTGCAGTGGGATTCAGTTCAGTTGGATGAGGGTTTAGCCTTTGTTGCTGAGCCGGCAGCTATTTTGGCCAGAGATGTCAGGAGATTGAGGTCTCGAGAGATCCCGGTTGTTAAGGTTCAGTGGAGGCACCGTCCAGTCGAGGAGGCTACCTGGGAGACCGACAGAGATATGCGGGATCAGTATCCGCAGCTATTTTAGCCTTCAGGTACCCCCTTGACCTTGACTTTCGAGGACGAAAGCCCTTTTTAGTAGTGGATGATGTAATGACCCTTCCGGTCATTTCCACGTTTAAGTTTTGAAGTCAAGCAAATCGACAAAAGATATCGTAAGACCTTTAACAAATTTTCTGAACTTTGGGTCAAATGTGTCAGGGCTTTTCTCCCAGTATATAAAGAGTTAGAAGTCCCCCGAAATACCAAATCGAAGGTCTACGAGTCTAGTTTCCAACGCACAAAACCTCACGTCCAACTGATCTCGGAGTAAAGAGTTATGACTGTTTTACCGCGGACTGTCTGGCAGAAAACGGGTTGCGAACCGGGTCGCGAACCGGGTCGGGTTAAACTCGATTTAAGCCTCAATTTCACGTTTTAAAATGCCATTTCAGTTCCGAAACAGTGATAAAATATAAGGGAGGTTCCCGAGAGAATTCTTGAGTATCGAAATCGTGCGCATTTGAAAATATTTTATTTAAAAGTCGAAGGTGGTAGGAAATTATATTATATTATTATTACCTTTGAAAAATATTTTAACGGAGATAATAAATTTAGTTATATTGAAATTTATTATTATAATATAGTAGGTTTTATGGAAAATGATTTTCTATCAATTATGGTATATTTAAAATATTATATTTATTTTACCACGAATTTATTCAATACCCGAATACATACATAACGGGCTGGATATTAATATATTGCCACCTCCACAACACGTGGAGGTGAGGCAAAGCAGCCATCATGCTGCAGCTGCTAGGTGTCTAATTGGCAGCACATGATTAAATGGCATGCATTAATAGTATTAAAGTGAGCCACCACCCTTTTGGACTTTGCTGAAGTGGGTATATATATGCATTACTATGCAGTTCCATTCAATTGTATTACTCAATACATGAAATCAATAATTTTAAGTCGTTGCTTAAGCATTGCTATAAGACATAGCTGCTGCATGGCGTTATTTCTCACGCTGGGAGGATTTGATGTGGGAAATAAATTATTTAATATGATATTTGATTATTGAAAAGAAATCGATTATCTACGTTAAGTTATTCAAGCATAATTTTGGAGTTTCTCGGAGCGGTTCGAGCGTGGACATCGTCGTCTAGCAGCTTGTCATCGGACGACAGGTAGGTTACGGTTTATTTTCCCTAGACTCCGTATATATAAAATAAAATTGTATTAATGGGCATCCTTGGGTGGTTTATTAGGTTGGTACCACAGACCTCGACCGCTTTATTCATGTCCGCCTATTTTTATTCCTCCGTTGTTTGTAGTATTTGCGGATATATTTTATTTACCCTTGTGGTCCTGCGAGGCCTTGTTGACTCTGGAACATAGAAGGTGGGATTTTGGGAATGTCCGCGAGTCCCGGGCATAGTATTATCCTTCTAGGCTGGTTATGCTTGCTGAGTAGCTGTGGGCCTGTGCAGGGTCGATAGGTTGATTGTGAGCTGCGGGGCAGCTATTGTGTGTGATCATACCATTTCCATGCATATAAAGAGGTTTATCCGTGTTTTACTGTGGTTTTGGCTTCGGGCCTACTGGCACTATTTTCTAAACCTTGCATGGCCCGGGGGGCCCGTTTTGATGGAAATAATTTGGAAATGGTTGATTTCACTTGTGGAGATTTTTGGGCAAGAAAGTAAAATTATGTTTAAAATCATCAGTTTTATGATTATCGCTAGACTCGGCAGGGCCGGGGTGCTAGTTGAGTTTTCTTGTTACTTGAGATGATTTTTAGCCTCGGTCGGACCGAGCACCTGAGATGACTTTTGACTGTTTAGACCCGGCTATGCCCGGGCACCCTTGGAGGGGTTTTTGAGATATTCTCCTACTATTTTTAGTCCTGGACAGGGTCTGGGCATGCATATTCGAGACTGGGTCTCTATCTTGATATCGAGACTGGGTCTCTATCTTGATACATGTTCTGATACTGAGTTTTGGTATGGGGTCGGGGACCTCCATGGACCTTGCTATCCGGGCCAGGGGCTACGGGCTGCGTGTGCCGGAAGAGGGGTATACGGGGAGTAGAGGTATACGGGCAGAGTCCTTCCATGGAACCTACCTGCTGGGCCGGATCGGCGCCGGAGGAGGTACATACAGAGATACTATGGCACTTGAGATCTTCATGCATCATATCATTCATGGTTCGAGGTTCCACCCTTGTTTGCTGTTTGCTGATTGTACGCTCTGGTAGTATGGGATGCCGGAGGGGTTGTTTTCACTTGTTTGTGTTCCTCGGTTGTATGGGCGGCCGAGGGACTGTAGGTAGACTTTTGCTTTCTACTTATAGAATTGTTCTCTATTATGGATAAGTATGAGATTGGTGTGATTAGTTGAGTTTGATTCATGTCTCTGAGCATGCCTATTATTACTCTTTCTCTCTTCGTCCTACACTTGAGGTTACCGGATACCCGTCCATTTCGTAAACTTATTTGTATACACTGTTGTTGCAAGGACCCCAGGTGCGTTATTTCTTACTTTCACTTGTGCCTATGGTGTGTATATTCTGCTTACTAGCCTCATATGTGGTTCTGTTGATTTCCCTCTGGGCTAGTTCCTGTGTACCTTTCGTTGATTTTCTGTGACTGCTTGCTTCTATTCTGTCTGTTACTACGCTTTTATCTTATATGTGCCCAGTCGGCCTATGATACCTACTGGGTACCTTATGCTTCGCATTTGGTGCTCACCCTACCCCCTGCATCTTTGGGTGCAGATCCTAGCGTGGGCCATCGCCGTTAGATCGTTGTGATTCGTGCTTGGAGATTTGTCGGGGACTACTTCAGGCTGAGGGTGAGCTCTTGGCGATCGGAGCTTAGCT
Source organism: Jaltomata sinuosa (assembly GCA_003996215.1). Lineage (NCBI taxonomy): Eukaryota > Viridiplantae > Streptophyta > Magnoliopsida > Solanales > Solanaceae > Jaltomata > Jaltomata sinuosa. The sequence goes on from QJPP01000201.1 coordinate 1,246,061, forward strand.
TTAGTTTATCTTTTACTTCATGTACTCTATTACCATTCAGAGACGTCTGTATATATAGTTTTGGTTTATTTGCACTCCATGTATGTAGTTTGGCTCTGTACGATGATACCAGGTCTTGGGGTTGATTTAATTTCCGCATATGTATATATATATACTCCTGTTATCTATTTTTTCGCTTGTTTGCTAGATAGTAGCCCATTACTAACAGTTCTGGGCTACGGGGATTGGTTCACCTACCGGGAGTTGTAGGTGCCATCATGACCGAGAAATCGGATCGTGACAATGAATGATATATTGCAGCAGATGACTCATCTGTTGGAAATGATCAAACAAATATAGACATATGTTGCAGCAGATGAGTCATATGTTGCAACATATGAATTATTTGTTGGAAATCATCCAACAAATATAGACATATGTTGCAGCAGATTATTCATCTGTTGCAACAGATGACTCATCTGTTGGAAATCATCCAATAGATATAGACATATGTTGCAACAGATGATTCATCTGTTGCAACAGATGACTCATCTGTTGGAAATCATCCACCAGATATAGACATATGTTGCAACAGATGAATCATCTGTTGGAAATCATCCAACATATATTGACATCTGTTGCAACAGATGAATCATCTACACTTAGTTGATCATGTAATTATTATGTAATTCATTGAGATTGTAATTGAAGTTGTTAATTGAAAGCTAATTATGATTAAATAACTTAGTTTATTACTAATCATGAGTTAATTAAGCAATTCACATCAAATAAGTCTATTGATCCCTCTATTTAGGATCACTACACTTAGTTGATCATGTAATTATTATGTAATTCATTGAGATTGCAATTGAAGTTGTTAATTGAAAGCTAATTATGATTAAATAACTTAGTTTATTACTAATCATGAGTTAATTAAGCAATTCACATCAAATAAGTCAATTGATCCCTCTATGTAGGATCACTACACTTAGTTGATCATGTAATTATTATGTATTCATTGAGATTGTAATTGAAGTTGTTAATTGAAAGCTAATTATGGTTAAATAACTTAATTTATTACTAATCATGAGTTAATTAAGCAATTCACACCAAATAAGTCATACTCTACAGATGATACATCTGTTGGAAATAATCAAACATACTCTACACATTTTGCAACAGATGAATTATTTGTTGCAACAGATGATACATCTGTTGGAAATAATCAAACATACTCTACACATTTTGCAACAGATGATTCATCTGTTGCAACAGATGATACATCTGTTGGAAATCATCCAACAGATATAGACATATGTTGCAACAGAAGAATCATCTGTTGGAACTTATCCAACAAATATAAACATCTGTTGCAGCAGATCAATGACTTATTTGGTATGAATTGCTTAATTAACTAATGATTAGTAATAAATTAAGTTATTTAACCATAATTAGCTTTCAATTAACAACTTCAATTACAATCTCAATGAATACATAATAATTACATGATCAACTAAGTGTAGTGATCCTACATAGAGGGATCAATTGACTTATTTGATGTGAATTGCTTAATTAACTCATGATTAGTAATAAACTAAGTTATTTAATCATAATTAGCTTTCAATTAACAACTTCAATTGCAATCTCAATGAATTACATAATAATTACACGATCAACTAAGTGTAGTGATCCTAAATAGAGGGATCAATTGACTTATTTGATGTGAATTGCTTAATTAACTCATGATTAGTAATAAACTAAGTTATTTAATCATAATTAGCTTTCAATTAACAATTTCAATTACAATCTCAATGAATACACAATAATTGCATGATCAACTAAGTGTTGTGATCCTAAATAGAGGGATCAATTGACTTATTTGATATAAATTGCTTAATTAACTCATGATTAGTAATAAACTAAGTTATTTAATCATAATTAACTTTCAATTAACAACTTCAATTGCAATCTCAATGAATCACATAATAATTACATGATCAACTAGGTGTAGATGACTCATCTGTTGCAACAGATGTCAATATCTGTTGCAACAGATGTCAATATCTGTTGGATGATTTCCAACAGATGATTCATCTGTTGCAACATATGTCTATATCTGGTGGATGATTTCCAACAGATGATTCATCTGTTGCAACATATGTCTATATCTGGTGGATGATTTCCAACAGATGAGTCATCTGTTGCAACAGATGAATCATCTGCTGCAACATATGTCTATATCTGTTGGATGATTTCCAGCAGATGATTCATCTGTTGCAATAAATAATTCATCTGTTGCAAAATGTGTAGAGTATGTTTGATTATTTCCAACAGATGTATCATCTGGTGCAACAGATGAATCATCTGTTGCAAAATGTGTAGAGTATGCTTGATTATTTCCAACAGATGATTTATCTGTTGCAACATATGATTAATCTGTTGCAAAATGTGTAGAGTATGTTTGATTATTTCTAACAGATGTATCATCTGTTGCAAAATGTGTAGAGTATGCTTGATTATTTCCAACAGATGATTTATCTGTTGCAACATATGATTCATCTGTTGCAAAATGTGTAGAGTATGTTTGATTATTTTCAACAGATGAGTATATATGTTGGATGATTTTCAATAGATGTGTAATTCATTTTTAGTAATAATCCAATATTTTTTAAATTTAAGGATAAAATAAAATTCATCACATAATAACTGGACATCTATTAAACATAAAATATTGTCATCACCAAATATATATTATAACTAAATAAAATACTAAAAATAAAAAAGATTGTCTGCAAATTACAGCCCATAATATAATTAAATAAAATACAAAAAATAGAAAATATTATCTGCAAAATGCAACCCATATCAGGGCTCCAAACTCTTAAAAATCACCCCAGCGGCCCAAACTTCTTGCATTCTTGCAACTGCATTATCATTCATTAGAGTCTTAGGAGTTATCATAGAAGTGCCGGTTATCAAATGCTCAATGAAAGCAAGCGAGTATGACCCGCACGCGGCAAATGTCTCATTCTTTGGAAGGTTCTGTTTTCGACCTTCAAAAGCCCATCGTTCGTTGAGCAATTTTTCCGGCAAGTGATTCATTAGGCCACTTTGCTTCAACAACTTAGGGAACAACTCCAACAAACCCTCCATGAATATCAGAAATTGAAACTCTTCAAACACTGGTATGTTGCAGTCATAGACATTCATGACTCCCTCACTTATTTTGATCTCAACAGTCACAAAATGCTTCTTCTCCAAATTCATTACTGCTATGATTCTCTTGGCCTCTCTCCAATCCATGGCACCTGGATATGGTCTCTTTCCTCTGACATAGTCAATCATGTCATCATCCCATTCAAACTCAGCAAGTAACTCCTCTAATTTTTTTTCACCAGGAGTTGTTGCTTCTTCACTGAGTTTGTTGTACCGACAGAGGAAATTACCATAAAAATTGAGGTCCATTATTCTATCTCCAAGATCATAGAATTGAATGAATTTTAGATGTCTTTCCCGCATGAGAAGAAGAATTTCATCAACATACTGAAATAATAATACAATTTATATAAGTTAGCAACTTATAATACTTGAAAAGTTGCAGCAGATGAGTCATCTATTCCCATCTGTTGGAACAGATGTCTCATCTGCTTCAACAGATGACTCATCTGTTGGAACAAATGTCTCATCTGCTGCAACAGATGACTCATCTGTTGCATGAAATCAAAACAGTAGGTCTACTGCTTTGATTTCATCCAACAGACCAGTCATATGTTGGAACAGATGTCTCATATGTTGCAACAAATGGGTAATCTGCTGCAACATATGATCCATCTGTTGGATGAAATCAAAACAGTAGGTCACTGCTTTGATTTCATCCAACATATGGATCATATGTTGCAGCAGATTACCCATCTGTTGCAACATATTTCTCATCAGTTGCAACAGATGGATCATCTAAATAAGCAGTATAAAATCATTAAATAAATAGAAGGTTAGTAAAAGTAACTTACCCAGTCCACATACCAAAACTTCATATCAGTCATGTTCTTGAAGTCTTGTGGACCAAATTTATGCATAGAGTAAATTTCTGGGGCCTTTTTTGAAGTCATCAGAGTTTTCAGCTTTGCCTTTCTTGTGGCAGTCACCAACTTGTAGACATTTACCTTCTTCATCTCTCCTTCCTCTCCTATGGCTCTTGGAACTTCCCCAACAGTGCAAGAAAGAGGAGTTGTAATTTTCCTTGATTTAATATCTGAAATTGCCTTGAAAATTGTTTTTTTTGTCCTCTTAATCTTAACCTGCAATGGAGTGAATGGCTCTGTAATCTTTCTTGATGGGATGACACCCCTTTTAGATGTCAATTCCTTTACAACATTAGTTAATCCCTTAAGAGCATCAATCACTCCATTGTGTTTTTCCTTGCACTCTTGGCATTTGCATGCAGAACAAGAGCTTGAAGAGGCAACACCACCAAACTGTCTACCTATGTTGTGTGGTAGATCTGTAGCATGCCTACTAAAAGGGGTATGTCTACCACCAAAGTCAGGGGTATGTCTACCAGTAAAGTCAGGGGTGTGTCCACCACCAAAGTCAGGGAGGTTTCCACCACCAAAATCAGCATCTTCAGTATGACCATAGTCATGGTCATTTCTTGGTTGAAAAATCATAAGAGGATCACCACCACCACCACCAACACCATCACCACCACCAACAGTAACAACAACACCATCACCACCACTATCAACACCAACACCAACACCAGCAGTATCAACAATAACCTCATCAAGAACCAAATCATCCTTCCCAAGTGCTTTTCTTCTGATGGCTGTTGCTCCGGCCAATTCTTTTTTTATCCTATCAATTACCTTAGGGTCCGGTAGAGTTTCCACATACCCTAAAGTAACAAGGAATGGCATCTTTAACTCTCGATTAGTCAGGATAAGCCATGGATGCACAATCTAAAATCAACAATTAAATGTATTAAAATAATATTTTACTCATAATTGAATTCTATTGCAATAGATGTTAATGTGTTGCAACAAATGTGAATTTTGAAAAAATAAATTCAAATTAATCTCTATAAAAGTAGACTTACTGCTTCCTCGGGTGGTTTGAAAAGATCAAGAACTTTTGCTTTTTTATCGTTCTTGATCGACAACCATCTCAGAATTCTAGGACTAGAAACCTCTTCTTGATAGTCCTTCACTTGTTATCGGAGATAAGGAAAGGCATCTGATAACGCCCAAACTACACCTCAAATTAACGAAGCGTAAGCTGTCGTAGTCTAATATAGAACCCAACGAAGGTTGGGGTCGAATCCCACAGAGAATATGGTGAGAATTAAGTCTTTAGTGAATTAAGTGACTAGTCGTCAATAGTTTCCGGTAAATAGGGGGGGGTTTTGTGATCAATATTTGTAAACAAAACAAACACTTAACGTATGAATGATAATCAATAGGAGAGAGAGAACTAGGGAAGTGTTTACCATGGCGTTAGTAACAAAGTCGATTCTAGGCTTAACGGGGTTCTTTCTATATGCGTGTCACGATGTGATTGAATTAATTGTATCGTCTAAACGTTTCTCAACCAAATAGACAAATTTACTTTTCAATTCTCTCGAACTTGAAAAGGTGTGCTTTTAGATTTCAATCCTAAACATCAAGTAGATTAATCTAGTTACAGCATTAATCATAAGACGAGAGTTAGTAGTCTCGAATCCTCGTCGTTAATCAAGTTTCCCGGTTTTAATCTCTTTACTCAAGCAAATTAAACCTAGGCATGTTCTAATGTTTGCAACCACTAGAAAACGTTACATAACGAATGATTAACAACGTGACAACATACATATTTAACCCGTCGCTACCCGGAATCTATATTGCTACTTTAGCCATGGCTCCCACAACCCTAGTTGTGGGAGGTTTAGTTAATCATGCTATAAAGAAAAGAGAAGAGAATTGTATTCATAATAAAGAGAAGGGATTCTTACAATATAATGAAAACCAATCTTCAATTATTCCAAGAACAAGAAAAACCAAGATCCCAAGAACAAATCAAGAACACGAATTCAAGACGTGTAAAACGTGTTTTTTGATCTCCAAGTCTCTTCTAAGACTATTGGGAGAACTATATTAAAAAGCTTAACTAATGCATAAATAAAATAAACCTAACATAGGGTATTTATAGGAGTCTAGGAAACACAATCCCAAACGCATTAGGAGTCCGAGAAACCAAATCCCAAACGCATTAGGAATCCGAGAAACCACTCCCAAACACGGTAGGAATCCTAATCGCGGGCTGCCTTGGTGCGACACTGCTTTGGTATAACGGTTAATCGCGGGCTGCCTTGGTGCGACACTTCTTTGGTGTGACGGTTTGGGTGACGGACCGTCACCACCTTGACGGCCCGTCACGGCGGCCGTCACCACTAGGCAGTGGTGCTGCCCCATCGTGATGGCTTGGGCTTGACGGTCCGTCACGAGCTTGACGGTCCGTCACTCGGACCGTCACTCTTATCCAGAACGTCTTTTTCCCGTATTTCCTTCCGTTTCCATGTTTGTCTCCATTTCCTGAAAATACAACATAAAAACATCAAAAACGACGACGGTTGCTTGAAAACGTACGATTGTTCTTAGTTTAAAGGAGTCGAAAGTGCCGTAAATTGGCGGCACATCAACACCCTCCACTTAAAACATTCGCTTGTCCTCAAGCAACATGACACAAAACAATAATACGACGACTCAACTAAGCAAACAAACTCGTGTCTTTAGCAACTCATGGTCATTCATTAGTTCATTAAATCAAGCTCCCTCGTAGCACACAATGTATGAAACACTAACTTGCAAGGATCCAAATATGTCATTCTGATATGATAGAATA